>OX595846.1:8863912-11263912 GCA_951392215.1 Epirrita christyi
TGACAAGATAGTAAATGAGTTATGGTTTCAGACGTCCAGACAATCTCTCATCCATCGTTCCATTAAGTAAGTACCTACTTATATCACATGTAAATTTTAAGGATTGATTATTTTCTACGACAATTAATCTATAGGTAAGTACCTACCTATCGTTCGCAAGCGTGTGACTTCAAGTAGCTTGTAATGTAAATCGGGCTCTAATCGCATCCATAAACATACATAAACACACGCCTCAAAGGCCTCTTTTCACCGTGGGTTACACAATCGCTGGAACATAAACGTGACAAGTGGTGAGCTCATCGCAGCCATTGCTTTCCACGACCAACTCGGCTAACACTTTCTTTCAGTAAGTAATAAATAACACACTCCTAAATCTGACATCCTCCTTGGCGTGGCGGGCAAGTAGCCGGCTGAGAGGCAAGAGGTGCGGGTTTGATTTCCACTGCGGGACAAATGGTTGCATGATCTGCAAATATTTGTTCCGGGTCTGGGTAATAAGTACTTACCATGATACTCGTAGTTCCGATACCCACGTCACAGGGAATCCCAGCAGTATGGGGTCAGAACTATGTAAGTATGATGTAAGTAAGTTTTATTATGTAAGTGAGTATAACAACATAACATAACACCCAACAGCTGCAAACGTAGTCTTGATCCCATGTAGGTATATACCTACCATGCTCCGATAACACTCATGCAGACCCGGAACAAATACTTACCTAATTTGCAGAACATAAAAACATATTTTGTCCCGCATTTATATACTGAAGAGATTGGTTAGCTTTAAACAGGAATTTCTGAAAAACCCACGGTTCGGTAAATTTCATACTAACTATGTACTATTCTGTATCTAGAATTCTAAGAAATTGATTTTAAGCTATTTTTTATCGTCGTATCAATTTGAAACTTTGCGTATATATGTAATTCTAATGATACTGTACATAGGACAAAATTTTGACAAAAAAAAACATAATTTTAGGGTTCCGTACCCAAAGGGAAAACGGACCCTATTACTAAGGCTCCGCTGGCCGTCCAACCGTCCGTCTGTCTGTCACCAGGCTGTATCTCATGAACCGTGATGATGTACCTATTTCTGTTGCCGCTATAACAACAAATACTTACAAAACAGAATACTTCAAATAAATATTTAAGGGAGCTCCCATACAGCAAACGTGATTTTTTAGCCGTTTTTATAGATACTTAATGGTACGGAACCCTTCGTGCGCGATTTCAACTCGCACTTGGCCGGTTTTATAGATAATGGTACGGAAACCTTAGTCGTTGCACGAGTCTGACTCGCACTTAGCCTGTTTTTATAGATAATGGTAGGTACCTACGGAACCTTTCGTGTGCGAGTCTGACTTGCACTTGGTCGGTCTTTTGTTTTGATTTGGAGGATAATTTTCAATTCAAAGTACAAGTAAAACAGCAATTTCTGATAGGTAGGTACTTACTACTTACTTACTTAGGTGAGTACTTACTTATACAATTATTATTAAACGTGTTAAGCGTAAGTACAAGTACCTACTTACCTGCCTACCTAGGTATTTCAGTTTAACAGCTGTCTGTAGTCGCTGTCTAACAATCAAATCTTGTACATACTTACCTACCCAGGTAAGTACTTAATCAAATTTTCTTATTGAATTTTGAACAGAAATACCTACAAGCAGAAGCGTCCGTAAGCCGCAGTAAGGTAGGTCGTGCTCTTGTTACTATGTACTATTCCGTTTCTTGAAATCTTAGAATCTTATTTTAACCTATTTTTAACTATAGTATCAATTTG
Organism: Epirrita christyi; assembly: GCA_951392215.1. NCBI lineage: Eukaryota > Metazoa > Arthropoda > Insecta > Lepidoptera > Geometridae > Epirrita > Epirrita christyi. The sequence continues at coordinate 8,865,696 of OX595846.1, forward strand.
AAATTTTGCATATGTATATTCTAATGACAATACAAGAATTTGTGAATATTTTGACTTGTTTATTAGGTACATTGCCCCAACAGGTAGGTACCTGACAACAGCTTGAGTAGCATAGCAACAACGAAGGTCACGCCGTCACGCGATGATGCAATATAATATTAGTAGGTATTGGTTTGGGAACGGCATTTACCTACTTATTGAATTGACAAAAATATCGTGAATTTTATAGTCAATTAGAACAGTTAAGTAAGTATAGTTTGGTGTAAAAATAAAAGGTGGATTATGGTAATTATTAAAAGAATAAATGGAAGTAAAAAATTAAAGGTATTAAGCCAGGTTGGTTTCTATCTTTTCACCAAAAAATATTTTAGTACCTACGAAATGTATACATAAAACATTGAAAACGAACAGGTGCCATTAGGCCCAGTTTCCACCAAAGCACGAGACGAGAGGAGATGTCCTGCAAAGCTGGCAGGTTATTTCCACCAAAGCGGAGAGCAGACATTTCTCTTGATTTCGACTAGGCACTTTTCCACTCTGCCGCGCCGCTTGCTCGCTCGCCGCACTAAATTAGCTCATATCGTACTTTTTTACTACCTAACTAACAAAGGAGACCATTCATTTTAGGTCTAGAATCGGAAGTGCCGGCCAGTAACAAAAACGATGTTATTTTGATGGGCACATTAATTTGAGCATTTGATACTACTACACGAAACCTGTAGAACCAATAGTTTAGCTACTATCGCAGTTTAAAAAAATATACTTCCCATACATCTGATCAAAAATTAAAGATATTTTTAATGGTTTTTATACATGGTTTGTATATTTGCTTGACTATTGGTCGTAAGGTAAGCTTGAAGTCGTGCAGCAGGCTATGGCGCGAGCTATGCTAGGAGTTTCACTACGTGATAGAATCCACAATGAGAAAATTCGTAGAAAAACCAAGGTCACCGACAAAGCTCTCTGAATTAGCAAGCTGAAGTGGCCATGGGCAAGTCATATAGCTCGCAAAAATGACAAACGTTATTCGTTTTAAATTGAAAAAACGGCTAATTACCACCGTTTTCCGTCACTTTTGCTGACGTTTCGAGACCGAGTTCAGAAGCCTCTTTATCATGAGCACCACCCGCGACCGCGTTCAATGGTAGACCGGTGAATACTACGTGCGGCCGCACGCTCCGCTCAACGCAACGTTATTCTTCTGTATATATAAAATTCAAAGTTCTGACTGACATATCAACGCACAGCCTAAACCGCTGGTCCTAGAGACATGAAATTTGCAGGGTTTGTTTATTTTAGGATGTATTGGCGCAATAAGAAAGGAATTTTGAAAGTTCACCCTCTAAGGGCGTGAAAAGGGATGAAAACGTTTGTTTGACACGGTCAGCTAGAGGATCTGTAAACCCGTTACAGGACACATTAAGTTGATGGGCATAGTTGTTCGTTCCCAAGTGAAAGTGAACAATATTTCTATTTTCAATATTTAGTGTCATTCCGTTCACTGAGAACCAGTTAGCAACTTCGTTCATCACCTTGTTGAGTTTGTCAGCTAACTGTATAAGTGTTTCCGAAGAGACAATAAGGCACCCGTCATCAGCAAACATGACATAGTCCGCATCTACATGGGCCATCGTCAAATAATTGATAAGTATTAAAAATAGGTTAATTCTCATGATTGAGCCCTGGGACCGGTGACATCATCCGATAAAAAAGTGTCTGATTTAGTGTCACGTACAGATGTTAGATGTGTACGGTTTTTAAGAAAAGAGGTTATCATCTCGAGATGTGGCCCGTTTATACTATAGTGCTCCAGGATTGAGAGCTCCTCTAATACGTACGCGCCATACGGCTATGCTCCATGTTCCATTCCATCGCACAAATTATGGTCAAAAATCAATCAATTACACGCATCGCTAACTCTTACAATTCATTGATTAGTGGCGTAGATCCTTTTATGGCATCCAAATCAGCTTTCAAAGCTCAAGCAATAAAGAAACTTACGTTTTGCCCCGCTACGGGAATCAAACACACAACCTTTCTCATCTCAGGTGGCTGCTCCCCCGCGGCGCCACATAAGTCATCAAAATAGTGCAATATTCTAGGTTGCACCCTTTCTAGTCACATGTCCTCTCACAAAACAGAAAACCTGCAGCGAGTTGCATGCAAAAAAATAACAAATATAAAAAACAAAAAAAAAACAAAAATACAATCATTGTGCAAGGGTGAGCTTGTCTGTTTGTCTCTTAAACTCTATATACTGAAAATAAATATCATACCACTGTCCAAAGGTGTTGTTCCAAGATATATGGAGCCTAGCCCTTGTCGGTGTACATACACTTGTGTAAACGTGGCTAAATGTATACAAAACCTCTTCCCATTGTAATTTTTTGATTATTTCGCTTCATTTAATGCAGGTTCCTAAAATGTCTTTCTCACGGAGAGCAACTTAAGACAAAACAATAAGGCGGGGCGGATACAATTTACTCTGTGGTAAAATGTTTCGACAGCTGTTGACAACTTTGACTAGAACTACATTCCGTTCACGTCTTGGCTCCAAGGTCTTGGAGCAAGGAAAATATTTTCGCGTAGAATCGAAATGTAGTAGTAGTTGTTAGCAGTAGAACTTCTTGTGGAAGAGTTCGTCCGGGGAAGTACTACCACCGTACCTATTTCTGCCGCCAAACAGAAGTTTTCGCATTGCAGTGTTTCGGTTTGAAGGGTACGGGTGCCGGTGAAATTACAGGCACATGAGACTTATCATCTTTATGTCTCAGGGTTGGCAGCGCGCGTGTGATGCCTCTGGTGTTACAGGCTTTCATTGGCTACGGTAACTGCTTTCCATCCGGTGGGCCGTAAGCTTGTCTGCTTGACAAGAAGCATAAAAAAAATTTAATTGAAGAACTTTTACTGATGTGATGATCGTAATAAAACTAGCGTAGGCAGCGCATTCTATGTAGATACACTATTCCCAACGAACGAATAAAACAAGCAACCACAGAGCAATAATCATGATATTCCCTGTCATGCCTGCTCAGGAAAATATGTTGCCATTGTAAATAATTATCGAATTTTAAACATTTCTGTGCAGTAAATTATGCTTCAAATTAGAGTAAGAGTATTTTTACGATAATCACTGATTTTTTCGCCATTCTCTGTCTGGTGTACATCGATAAAGGTCATTTTGGAACATGTCCTTTTGACATCAAAAACAATTGAATGACTGGTCGTAGATTATTACCGCTATAGTATAAAATGTTGATAATGGGTCCCTGAATAAGTTCACATTTAAATATCATTAAAATATAAATATAAATATTTCATTGCAATATATGAGAAATTGCATTTTTCAAACTGCGATATCAGGCAAAACATTGGTTCCTTAGTTTTAGTGCCATAATAATATAAGCTCGAACCAATGTGCCCTATAGTTAAATAACATTTTTTTCATTGGCTGGCACTTCCAGGTTGTGGCCCAAATTTGTATGAAGCGTGAATAGTCTCCTTTCATGAAGATAGTTAGTTATTAATTTCGATGTGGTAAGTAACTAAAACAATTTTATATCAATTTTCTCTAATAAACCACAGTAATACACAATATTTATTGTTTTTTACTGTGTTTTACTAGAGGAAATTGTTTTAGTTAGGTACTTACCACATCGAAATGAAATATTAACGAATCGGATCGGATCCAACGTTTTAAAATCGCCCTGCTGGCAACATTTTTCATTTTCTGTGAGCTCACGCAGCGGGGCGGTACAAACACGTTCGTTTGTTAATTTTTCTGCTTTTTCGAAACGAAACCTCGTCCATTTTGATTTTATTTCAATTTCTAATGTTTTTTTGAGTTATATCGTATAATTTTAGTTGCATTTTAACCGGTGTAGCTTATTTAAAGAACGCGTGGTAATGAAATCTAATCAAATCAACTAAGTGTATTGTGTCTTTTCAAACGGGTGAAAATTTACCACGAACATTGTAGTGAAATTTCCAAAGCTGGTAAGTACATTTAGCATTGTTTGTGACCCTTCGAGAACACCTTATTTTATAGAAACAATTTTATTTTATCTTCAAACACGAAGACACCAAACGCCATTTTGTCGTGTGAAAAATGTGTAGACGCTTGATAATGAGTCTCGTAAAACTATGTAGAACTGTGTGGCTTTGGTTATCGGTGCGTACATATCGTGGGTCTTCCCACCCGAGTGGGGGGACCCGGTACTGCCACCAGGCATTGGCCCCTTGCTGGGGTCCTTACGTTTAGCCTATGTGACACGGTACCTATCTTGTGCCTCTGGGTGAGGCCTGCTGTATATGCGCCTCGTGGCGTCACTCTCGCTTTGGAGCAGCTTCCTTGGGTATGCCTTCCCTCGGTGGTCCTGTTCGACCGCAGGAACCCATTCACGGCCGGCTATGCGGTTGATGAATTCGTCCAGGCTCTCTATCTTTAGGTTATTTCACATTCACATTGCGAATTGGAACGATGACTGTAGCTTTCAGAGTAAACCCAAATCTCCTTCGCTGATTCCTGATAGATATTGGTCGATGGAGTTTTGACGAGGTTTTCCGGATAAGTTTGTCTCTTGCCTGTGTTCTTCTGATAAGTGTACCTTCTTAGCTTGCCTCATGCCTATTGATGTATTTTGTGTTACAGGTCAATCAGGCTTTGCAGTTATAATCATAATTGGCATGATTGCCAATTATAAAAGTGTGGTCCGCAGACCAAAGTGTAAAGAAGGCAGTTTGCCTCAACGAAATAACTATCAACCAGTTATTGGAAAAGGGTAAATTTTATCAGATGATTATTCAACTGTTGCTATCTTGTGAGTATTTAGAACCCACAGTTACTTATAATATATCTTGTAGAATAGAATACCTTACCTATTATATGATATTATAGAATAGACTGATATTTATTTCATCAATCATACTCATATACTCAGCGGCTTGATAATGTAGTATGATTCATAATACATTATCAAGCCGCTGAGTATACAAAGCGAGGGTATATTTTTGCTATCAATTTCAATGTGTATGTGTGCCGTGGTGTCTGACCCACACATTTTTTTTTATAATTTTACTTTCATCATCATCATCGTCAGCAGCAGCCTTTAGACATAACATCCATAACATAACACCCAACAGACACATACATAGTCCTGCCCCCCTATTCCCTAACTGAAAGTCACTCGGTGACTAACGTTTGACAAGTAATATGACCATCATTTTGTCAATTTTTAATGATAATTTTGAGCAATTGATGGTAATTTTACTTGTCAAACGTTAGTCACCGAGTAACTTTCAGTTAGGGAATAGGGGGGCTGATCTCACACTAGGATTCCCTGTGTCGCTTTCACTTGTTGATTGGTTTGAGAATAAGTATCGGTTTAAATGGGCTGTAGTATAAATAGTACCTATGTTTATTCAGGGTGGTCTATTTATAGTAGTCCAAATAAAAACCAGGGGTTGGGGACCTCATAGCATAGATTTAAAATATTTATTACTCCTAAACTATTCAAAATCGTAGAATGTAGACTCGTGGGGATAACTCAGATATGCCATGAAGTCCTCTAAGCCCCGGTTTCCACGTGGGCTACTAAAATATGTCACCCAGACCCAGTACGTAGAACTTGTAGATTGTAGAATTAATTTTTAGTTTTTCATATACAGGGTGTTAAGCATATACAAGGTGTAAAACAAATTTTGGTTTGTCGATAAGGGGGCATTCAGGAAAAAATACTCAATATATCGCAGAAAAAAAATACTTGGAAAATTCTTCAAAATCGTGACAATACTTTTTTTTGTTTTTTTTTTGGCCTACCGTGTAGCTTTTTTCTCGGCCATCAATTAATGTACCTTGTAGAATTTATTTTTAGTTTGTCATATACAGGACGTAAAGCACATACAAGGTGTAAAAAAATTTTTTGGTTGTCGATAAGTTTTTGTCAAAAATTCCTGCGCCCGTAAGTCAAATAGCACGACAAAAAAGGACTGTCAAAATTTTTTTTTGGTTATTTTTTTTTTGCCTACCATGTAGAGTTTTTCTTAGTCACCGTTATTGAGATATTAACACTGAAATATGTTCAAAGTAGGAACTATTTTGGAAAATACTGAATAATTAGGTAAGAAATTATGTTACTTATTGTTTTACTTAAGACCTTTGTCTGTCATCTCAACATGCCCTTTCATGTTGTCGTCCTTCATTTGCCCCCATATATTGTTTTGATGGTGTACCTGCTTACATAATATAGTTTTACTGGCTATGAATGTGCAGTAATATAATTATTATTTGATATAATAAATTGTGTTGCTTTCAGATCAGTTACATGAATGAAGAAATATGTTGGAGAAGTTAAGGATTTTCGAGGCTAGACAGATGAGGTACAGTTTGTTTTCTGATCGTAATACCTTACCTGTATAGATAGAACAATTATATGACATTTATTGACTGTATAATTAAATTACAGGTGGATTCGAGCTCGCTTCAAAGAACCAAGTACAACTGTACAAGAAATTTCACATATGTGATTGTGTATTTTGCTAAAACAAGAACTCATGTTGTTTAATACATTTGAGTTGATTTGGCTCAAAACAAAAGCTTGAGAGCAAAATCAGGATCAGTCTAGGAGTGTTATGTATGCTGACATTATAATATTTATATCATTAACGTAAGTTTGAATATAGATTTATAGCTTTAATATTTTTTCAGACCCTCTGACCCTGTGTTTTGGACATAAAGTTTTAACTAAATGCATTAATGGATAATAAATAATTATCCTTAGTACTGCAGTAACTGAACAAAACACTGAAGAATTTGGGGAGATCGTTTCCATCACAAATAAATTGCCATTGTCTGAAGATTTGGAGACTGTAGGAATTATTTTGGAAAATACTGAATAATTAGGTAAGAAATCATGTTACTTATTGTTTTACTCAAGACCTTTGTCTGTCATCTCAACATGCCCTTTCATGTTGTCGTCCTTCATTTGCCCCCATATATTGTTTTGATGGTGTACCTGCTTACATAATATAGTTTTACTGGCTATGAATGTGCAGTAGTATAATTATTATTTGATATAATAAATTGTGTTGCTTACAGATCAGTTACATGAATCAAGAAATATGTTGGAGAAGTTAAGGATTTTCGAGGCTATACAGATGAGGTACAGTTTGTTTTCTGATCGTAATACCTTACCTGTATAGATAGAACAATTATATGACATTTATTGACTGTATAATTAAATTTCAGATGGATTCGAGCTCGTATCAAAGAACCAAGTACAACTGTACAAGAAACACATATGTGATTGTGTATTTTGCTAAAACAAGAACTCAGGTTGTTTAATACATTTGAGTTGATTTGGCTCAAAACAAAAGCTTGAGAGCAAAATCAGGATCAGTCTAGGAGTGTTATGTATGCTGACATTATAATATTTATATCATTAACGTTAGTTTGAATATAGATTTATAGCTTTAATATTTTTTCAGACCCTCTGACCCTCTGTGTTTTGGATATAAAGTTTTAACTAAATGCATTAATGGATAATAAATAATTGTCCTTAGTACTGCAGTAACTGAACAAAACACTGAAGAATTTGGGGAGATCGTTTCCATCACAAATAAATTGCCATTGTCTGAAGATTTGGAGACTATAGGAATTATTTTGGAAAAAACTTAATAATTTGGTAAGATATTATGTTACTTATTGTTTTACTTAAGACCTTTGTCTGTCATCTCAACATGCCCTTTCTTGTTGTCGTCCTTTATTTGGCCCAATATATTGTTTTGATGGTGTACCTACTTACAAAATATAGTTTTACTGGCTATGAATGTGCAGTGATATAATTATTATTTGTTATAATAAACTGTGTAAATCAATTATGTTCCTTTCAGATCAGTTACATGAATCAAGAAATATGTTGGAGAAGTTAAGGATTTTTGAGGCTATACAGATGAGGTACAGTTTGTTTTCTGATCGTTATACCTTACCTGTACAGATAGAACAATTATATGACATATATTGACTGTATAATTAAATTTCAGATGGATTCGGGCTCGCTTCAAAGAACCAAGTACAACTGTACAACACTGTGTAACACTGAAGAATTTGGGGAGATCGTTTCCATCACAAATAAATTGTCATTGTCTGAAGATTTCGAGACTGTAGGAATTATTTTGGAAAATACTTAATTTGGTAAGAAATTATGTTACTTATTGCTTTACAAGGGCATGTTGTAGTCCTTCATATGCCCCCATATATTGTTTTGATGGTGTACCTACTTACATATTATAGTTTTACTGGCTACGAATGTGCAGTGGTATAGTTATTATTTGTTATAATAAACTGTGTAAATCAATTATGTTCCTTTCAGATCAGTTACATGAATCAAGAAATATGTTGGAGAAGTTAAGGATTTTTGAGGCTATACAGATGAGGTACAGTTTGTTTTCTGATCGTTATACCTTAACTTGTATAGGTAGAACAGTTTCATGTGATAGTTATTTGACTGTATTATTTAATTTCAGATGGAATCCGGGCTCGCTTTAAATAATCAACTGTACAAGAAATTTCACACAGTGTGAAGAGGGACGCGGAGAGAGTGAAGCGTGGATCACACTCATTCCAAAGAAGATTCGATCCTCATTTACAACTCCAAAAAAAAATAGCAAAAATTTCACGGTAATGTTCACATAAATCTTGATCTATCACTCTATACAGGGTGTTTTTTTTAAATGGGACAGTATGGGGATATCCGAATCCATAAGAGATTACAAAATTGTATCATCAATAAGTGTGTTATTTTTAACTAGTTAACATACATTGACTGTTATTTGATTAATTTTAGTATTTATGATTAACAGAATATTGTGAACCAATATTTTCTACTGAATAGTTTTGCACTGAACAGCTATAAGAGCTCATGGTAAGGCCTCAGATCATGGGTTAGTGTATCTATCTTGTATCTAACTATGTGATAGATAGCACGCATTCTTAAAAAAATATGTTTGTTGTGTATTGTGAACTTTATATACACTGTATATCAGTAATTTGCTGTCACTGTCTTACTGTACAACATGCTTTCTATAGTACCTTTGCTACTGTATTATGTAAATTTTGATGTCAATATCAACTGAATTGTATGTTTGGTTTTTAAGTTCAATATTAAGGACGATTTTGTATTATTGGTAAAATTGTATCGTATTTCATTCAGTAAGTTGCTGTCACTCTCTTATTGTGTAACATTCTTTTTTTCGTACTTTAGCTAGGTACTGTGTTATGTAAATTTTTGGTTATAAGGTTCAATATTACGACCATTTTGTATCTGTTGAAATTGTATCATCATTAAGTGTGTTGTTTTTAACTAGTTAACATACATTGACTGTCATTTGACAATATCGCTATACCAGTTTCTAAATGACATCTGTTTCATTTAAATTATGTATTTATGATTAACAGAATATTGTACAAAATTGTATTATCAATAAGTGTGTTATTTTTAACTAGTTAACATACATTGACTGTTTATTGACAATATAGCTATACAGGTTTCTAATTGACATTGGTTTCATTTAAATTTAGTATTTATGATTAACAGAATATTGTAAACGAAGTCAATTTATTTGTGAATCTACATTATTGGTATTTATGCTCACACTCAAACAGTAATATTCTTTCTTTCAGTAAATTACAGGCTTGGTAATTTCTATCGCATGGGCCTTCAGGACATAACAATCAAGTTGATCTTGATGTTATATGCTGAAAGCCGATGGATAGGAACAAAATACCTGTAATTTTCTGGTAGAAAGAATATTACAGTTTGGCTGCATAATTACTATTAATGTATGCAAATTCACATTTAAATTGTGTATTTTCACATACAATATTCTGTAAAATTCCCCTGGTAGTATTGAATATTACATTTTATTAATGTAATTTTATCACATAAATATATGTGAAAAATTACAATTATTAGGTAGATTGACATACATAATATGTAGTAAGTACTACATAAATGTATGTAAAAACATTACAATTATTAGGTAGATTTACATACATAATATGTAGTAAGTCTACATAAATGTATGTAAAAATTCTGCACTTTCTGTAGAATTACGTATGTGTATGTAAATCTACATAACATCTAGGTAGATAATAATACATATTTTTGTGTAGTTCTACCTATATATACGTAAAACTACATAAATGTATGTGAAATAATTACATAAACTTATGTGGAATAACTACATTTTTGCGTAGATTTACCTACATTATATGTAAAGCTACATAAATGTATGTGAAATAATTACATAAACTTATGTGATAAATCTACATTTTTGTGTAGATTTACCTACATTATATGTATTTTTTTTACATAATTTATGTATATTCACCTTACATGTTTTTGATGTGAAATCGAAGTACATAATTATATGTAATTTTGGATTACATAATTTTATGTGAAATTTATGTAAAAAAATATATAGGAAAATGAGTTATGTAAATTTACATAATAGAATTCACATAAATTTTATTCACATTTTATGTAAAAAAGTGGTTATGTAAATTTACAGACAGAATGGATAATCACATAAACATGTAACTTCACATAAAAGTGAGGGCTACGAACGTGGCCCGAACTTTTATGTAATTTTACAGAAATTTTTCTAACAGTGTAGGTACCTACTGGCTGGTTAAGTATATGCAAGGTACACAATCTTAGCCAAGTTTTAATTAAAAAATATCAACTGTGAGAGCGACCTGAGTGTGTTCCAATTTTAAAATTACCATCGAAAAATGAATGTTTTTTTTGTATTCAAGATTGCTCCCTCAGTTGAAATCAATTTATCAATACGGGCCTAAGACAAAGATATAAAGCTTATAAATACCCGCAGTGGTTTAGAGGGCTGTAGCAATATATATGACGTAGTACCTACACAACTTGTTCAAAATAATTTCAAGATTGGCTTCGCATTGCACGAGTTAGCTGCTCTAAAATTTGAATCTTGCGTTTCAATCCTCTTTTCGAACCCATTTGGATGGAATTGACTACTTTAGTATTCAAGAGGACATTTCACGCCAAGTATGCCTCTGCAGTATGCATCCTATGGGAGAATTGACCCATTTGAATCTTGAAACCTTTTTGCGTCTTAAAAGTGGGTTTACCCCAGCAGTGGGTCATTATTTGAGCTATCAATTATGATGATGATGACTATCAACATACATAAAATTGTTTTGCGTGACTGACTCACTGACTAACTATCAATGCACAGCCTAAGCCCCAGAGACCAGTAATTTGGAGGGTAGATAATACATTCATTTTGCGGTCTTGGGGGTCTGTGTCAAGCAGTAAACTTCTACATGCTAATAATGATTATGATTATGATAAGTTCGATAAAAGCAGTCCTTAGCTAAATGAACAAATTAACTGTAAGATTAGTGTATGATGCAAGAGCACCATCCTGCTTTTTTACATTTTGTAAAGTGTCTTACGAAAGACAGTCAATCAAACACAGGGAGATTTGATCGTATGGCATACTTGTCAATCAATTTATTATATTTAGAACTTAGAATAAGGACTGATCAGTCAATATTCTAAGATTTAGAAGTTGTTTTTGCACACCATTTTGACTTTATTCCAGATGAAACCTTGTAATAAATAGCAAAATGTACCCATTCTTTACACATGTTACGTACTGCAAGAATAAACAAAAGTCAAAATGGAAATTTAAATTCTATTAATCAAACTAAACCCGAAATGGAAACTTGATGGCTGCAACCGCAACTGATCAGTTCAAGCTAAATGGACTCTATTTATAATTAACATGTCGCGCAAACTTATCATAGAGCAACTGGAAATAGACCTAGATATTTAATTCGTGTGAAGCTTTTATGATTATTTGAGTTAACGTCTAGTATTGATCGAAAATTGGTGAAACGCTGACAGTCCAACTATTCAAATCATTATTGGAACAGCCTATAAGCTTGTTAGTATATGAATGTTTCGGAGAATTGAACACACGTTGTGCTACAGAAATTGTCTAACACATTTACGGTTCAATCCGAACTCAAATGCGTCGCGACTTCAGTTAAATAGATTGTGCTGCTTTCCTTCACATTGTAAAATTGTAGGGCTCGTTTGCCTGGCAAGCAATCACTTGATTAACGGGCCATGCACTAAACAAATGTACTCTTCATCAAAATCATACGTACCTACTGCTTTTATTTACAATGTACCTCTCTAATAAGAAAACTATAAGCACTTTAAGATGGCCACGAGACCAGCCTGACGTTATCAGCCCAGGTACCATGAAAAAGTAGATGAGCACGCTATATATGTACCGAAATTACTCTGCTACAGAAAAAGTGTACTCTATGAATAATTTATACTTACTAAACTAAACTTAATATACAATGAATATATAGATGACCTAGACAGGTGAATTATCTTAATATACACCAGGAAAGAAAAAACTACACTAGTAGATTGTATCATAAGGGAGCAAAATAATATTTTTACGGCGAGGGCGCTTTTTTGAATCCAGAGCGAAGTGAGGGATTCTAGAGTACCCCCGCCCCCCCCGGGGAACCTCGCTACGTTCGGGGAATCCCGAACGTAGCGAGGGATTCAAAGTACGTCGCCCGAGCCAAAAATATATTTTGCGCCCGAGTGTTACACTCTACTTTTCATCACCCACTATGAGAAAATAAAAGGCACCTCATATTTTATTGAACGAGCGAAGCGAGTTCTCTGAGTCAAGTTGAAAGAATCGGCGTTTGTATGTATGTATGTATGTTTGTCCGATGAAAACTTCCTAACCGTTAATTCGATCTTCATGAAATTTAGTATAAGGGTAGATAGTATTGGTACAATTTGTAGGTAAGGTTATGAGCTATATCGGTTGGGGTAAAAAAATAAAAGTGAGACAGTCAGATCAAGTCTAATAGTCCGATGAACGAGGCAATTCTTTGTATGCACACCCTAACAATAATTCCTCTGTCGCTGAAACTTTGCTGTGTGATAAAGTAAGGTTTATAGATTACGGTTGACAGGTTATCTAGGATTTTTTTTATTTTTAAATTAGGTATTCCTACCTTAACATGGAAATTACTTATAACATTCGGTGGAAAATTGCTCAGTCTGAAATTTCTTCGGTGTATGTTAGTATACATTAATAAGTATAGATATGTAATGGTATCCAGGAATATTTCGATTTCGGTGAGGCAGAAATTAAAGAATATCTGTTTTTTTATCACAACTTTTTCAGGAAAATTGCTCAGTCAGTTTTTATTTTTTTGTACGCGTAAGGTTGTTAAAACGAATCGCCTTGCAGAGTTATCTAAAAGATTTGCCGTTTCGTTCATAGCTTTATGGTTTTTTGGAAATAACTTTCGGCGGAAAATTGCTCCGTCCTTTTTTATTCATTTATTAGTTAAAGTACACTTAAATACAACAGCATTTTAAAGTATCCAATAAAATTTCGGCGTAGCATACGCATTTTAGACTATCAACATTACGCGCACAGCCGCCGGGAGCTACTTTTACTACATCTTGAGACAATAGTTTTGATCAATGAGAATCAATATATATATAAGGCAAATATCATTCACCTACTTGCTGACTCATCACGATATCTCAAGAACGAAATAATAATAAATAATGTTTCTTTCGGCTTCTAAGTGCTTGTAAGTTTGATATTTGTATGAAAAAAGTTAGAGCCAAATTGAACCTAACGCCTACGCGTTACAGCATATGACATCACATAGAAGTTGAAAGCCGAAGCAAAATCGTAAAGTTTCTAAGACGAAAAAAAAAGAGAGAAAATGAGAGTCGTCGTGAACAAACAGCTACAGAGGGTCCACTCAGAATATAGCGCCATTTCTGGTAAGCACACATTGACTTTACGTTTACATGTATTCTCACGCAATCTCGAGCAGAGCTCAGTCGCGACTATAATAGCGAGTGCAGGCATTTGTCACTTGTTAACAAAATGAGTAGCGGTATTATTACGCTTGCAGTGTATTTGGTTGTTTAAATACAACCAAATGCAAACGTTCTTCACCTTTCCAAACGAGATTGTTTGTAACTTGTTCCAACTCCTAATAATCTACTCCTTTTCAAAATTCTGAATGAATACAGTAGCAACCTTAGTGAGTCAGGCAAGTTTAGGTAATTATTTTCAAGGACGGTGGGAGCGGACCTTCCGTCTATTTCTATATTTTGTGGTCTTACCTAAACTGTCAAATTTTGTAACGTGGATCATTTCTTCTTCGATGCGTTGGCTGTTTTTATGACGACTTCTAGGTGGCCAGTATGTTTCAATTGATTTCTAACGAGATTTAAAAAAAGTACGACTTTATATACAAAATAAGCTTGCCAAGTGCGAGTCGTAAGTACTCGAGTAGGTGTGCTGACTGACGGTTTTGAATGTGGTAGTTTTCCATGATTTTGATATATTTTCAGTAAGTAATTTATTTTAATTTTTTATTCAAAAACGAGTTGAGTGTCCCTGGGAGAATTTTCAATAGCGTAATAGTTTTGATTGTTTTAACAGTCACTCGCAATAACTTTCGTTTAATTCTTCATCGTGTTCTCAATATTCTTATTTTTTCCACATCTTTTTTACGTTATTTTGGAGATAAGTTTAAGGACAGCTACTTTTAGGCGTTTTTTTTCGGTGTAAAAGTGATAAAAAGTTGCTCATAGTATCATCCAAAAAAAACAGAACCTCGATAACCAAAAACGGAATGCGGATCCCTAAGCAAAAAAGCTGTGTCAAAAAAGGAAAAGCGGTATATCTGGCAGCCCTTGCGCGGAGCGCATGCGTGGTGCGGTGCCCCGCTGTATTATCAGAGGCCCAAACACGAACATCTAAAGTTACGAAGACACGATAGTAAACTTCAAATATCTACCCACAAATATTGAAAATTTCAAGTCACTCCTGTGTCACTGGCCAATATTTGACGTTTGAGATCGTCTCGATTGCGTCTCGGTAACATTAATTGTTCGTGCTGAGCCCACAGAACCCCGCGTGGTACGAAAATTGACTAAGTATGAAATGTAGATATTTAAAAGTTTATGTGTTTATGTGTTTTGGCGAAATTTTATTGGATAACTTAAAATTATATTATAATAAATTATACTGTAACTAACAAATGAATAAAAATGGACGGAGCAATTTTCCGCCGTAAGTTATTTCCAAAAATCCATAAAACTATGAACAAAAAGGCAAATCTTTTGGATAACTCTGCAAGGCGATTAGTTTAAACAACCTTACAAGTACAAAAAAATTAAAACTGACGGAGCAATTTTCCTGAAAAAGTTGTGATAAAAATACAGATATTCTTAAATTTCTGTCTCACTGAAATCGAAATATTCCTGGATACCGTTACATATGTATACTTATTAATGTATACCGAAGGAATTTTGGACAGAGCAATTTTCCACCAAAAGTTATTAGTGATTTTCATATTTAGGTAGAAATACAACATTTAAAAATAAAAAAAATCATGGATAACTTGTCAACCGTAATTTATGAACTTTACTTTATCACACTGCAAAGTTTCAGCGACAGAGGAATTATTGTCAGGGTCAAACCCCCTCACTGACTGGACTATAATGAAAGCGCTTTAGTTGGACATTTCAAAACTGTTTTTAATAAGTATTTAGACAATATAGTTTTTGAGATATTAGGGAAAAACAGAAATGTAAAAAAACTAAAATTCTAGGGTACTTCCAGCAATCCCACAATGCTGAAATTTGGTATTCTATTGGTATGTACACTCGAGAGCAATGAATCCGGGTCACTTAAAGAATGTTAAAAATCTCGGAAACTAAAAATGATAGATTAATGCAATAAATTGTATTTAATAGACAATGTAATACTCCTTAAATGAAGGTAAAAAAAATATGAGTCACCATACATTTTATTAACACAAAATTACATAAAGAAAAAAACTGCTGATCTCTCCTTAAAACAAAAATAGGAAACATGAAATTTTTGAACTTTATTACGATTTTCTTGAATTTTAATACTTCGAATTGCCTCCTCGTGCTTCCATTACTGCGTTTACGCAGAAAAAAAACAACAAAAAAACAGAAATCAAACAATGATAAATGACAGATTACAAACAAAAGCAAAACCAAATGCTGTAATTTCGTAGTTCCATCTTCGAAAGTGGTCCTTTTTCAAATTTGATTTTTTTATGATATAACTTTACAATAACTAAGAAGTTTTAATACCTTCATTTAAGGAGTATTACATTGTCTATTAAATACAATTTATTGCATTAACCTAGCATTTTTAGTTTCCGAGATTTTTAGGATTCTTTAAGTGACCCGGATTCATTGCTCTCGAGTGTATTTGGTTTGGTATGGTAGCTTTTGTGACACAAATACAGGAAAAAGTCTGAAATTGAAGAATTTAGAAACTTGTACTCCATAAAACAATATAAAATCCATTGTTGACCTCCCATTTCTAGGAATTTGAATGATGTTGGAGTTCTATGTTTCGTCAAAAGGATGTTATCAATTGATTCGTCAGGTACTTGATATACTTACAGGTATGTAGTATTACGCCCGTTGCTTAGTCCTATTCAAAGGTTATTTCGATGATGTGTAGGAAATTACCTCGAGGTGATTTAAAAAAAAAAATGGAAAATATGTTATGACTTAGTAGGTACTTAAATAGTCGGGCTGATTATGGTGTCATCGCGAGGTCTCAGTTCGGGACGAACCACTAGTTTCAAAACAAAACGATGCATTTCTAACAATCCGTGAAATTTTATGAAAACGCGTTTTTCATTTGTTTTGTTTTCAGTTGTTTCAGCCGGCGCGGGGCGCGATTATGGGCGGTCGTATACCAGCCAGTATTTATTCAAACAATATTTTTGTTCAAACACTAAGTTTTCCAAATTCAAAAAGTGCGCCGCAAAGTTCATTGCGGCGCACTTATTTGGGTTCGATATGTTCGAAATTCAAAAAGTGCGCGGCAAAGATAATTGCGGCGCAGTTATAGAAGTTTCATACAGAAAACACCAGCACCTTTGGGTACACTTAAAGGCGAACCAAGTCGTCCTTTTCGAATAGATGGGATGAAAAAGCTATAACTTCCTATCTTAGCGTTAACAAATGTACTCTTCACGGATAACATTTTCTTAGTGTCAAATGTCGATGTCCTTGCTCGATTTTAAAATATTTATAAGCATTTGGAGGTTGGAACATTTAAACGTTTATATGGTCTCAAACTCCTATCCATTTGCGGTTATCATCATTCGCGTATACCATGCCATTAGAGTAACGATAAAAAAGTAGGTATCTATATAAAACAACCAGACAGAGGAAAATAGTATACCGATAGGATGTCCATGATAAAAACTGTATGATAGATTCTGCTTTTTCTGAGTATTTTAGGTCACCAATTTGTTTTATATTGAATGACCAATGAATTAGATGTAATGTAAACAAATCCACTCTAGTGCATGTTGCCACAGTTCACTTGGGAATCAAGAAGGCTCTGAGTTCCTTACATTGAAAATAAAAGCAGTAATATATTTTTGATTATGAGAAAATTCCCTTAGTGCATAATTGGAACCCTAACCAAATGGTGTCCGAGCCAGACAAATGATGTTTTGTGTACAACTACTTGACGGATGATACAGGCGTAATAATGTTTGATTACCAGTAAAATTTTATTGTCTGCGTGTTTTTTTTTTCGACTTTCTCTCCAGTGGAGACCCATAGTCCTACGCTCGTCAAATTCAGGCAGAATACAAGGGTGAGCTTTTTAATCCTGATTTCTGGCCTGCTGGCACTGTTTACAGATACTTATAGGAAAGCGGTATCGAAACAAAATCCCTTTTAAGTAATACTTGAAGTATAAAATATGTATGTTAGCCAGTTAGGTATATATTTATATGGGCTTATTAAATAGGTACAATTTTATTGTACGTTTTCATGTAGCCTGAAATAAATTATATTTATATGTCATTATTATTATTTATGTTCTTTCTAGTTGTATATGACCATACCAGTCATTTGCTATATTGTATGGTGTTATTTCTAAGTATAAATGAGCCAAAACAAGACTGGACAAATTGTACGAAATGAACGCAATCACCACAACTATGTATTTCTCTTGAAAATGGCATTACAACGGGCTACGAGATGGCTACGAGCTATGCTACGCCGTAGCATCGTAAATGTCTACAGCAAGCGTGCAAGTTATAATTTCAAACAATTGCATACAATAACTGTCTACGTACGTACATTTATATTACTGGCTCATCTATTGTAAGGGCACAATTATCATCATCATCATCAACCTGTAGAAGTCGACTGCTGGACTGCTTGAGCCGCCTCCATCCACCGACTTCCTGCCAACGCGATAGAGGAAGACCGTCCACTCGATGAACATTATAAACGTCGGAGGGCACAATATATGATGATAATAATAACATCTAAAAGAAGTGAAACTTCTTTAATTTTCACCTTGATACAAGCTGTCCTAATAAAAGCGCAAACCTAGTAAAAGAGTTTCACATCGACATGCTAGAATTATTATTCACTTTGTGGCTCCACATTTGGTTTACAATAATTCTGCAAAACAATTCTTCTAATAAATATGTTGCTTTGTTTTGAAACCTGAAGTATTCTGAGGCGTTGGCTTTTTGTTTGCATTGTAAATTCTGATGATTTCTCAGTTTCTGTGAGCTGTTTTAGGTCTGGTATGAAAATAGCAATATTTAGTTATAATAAATAACAGTAATAGTTCAACCTTTTTATGTTCTGATTTATTTTAAATAGTAGGTAATTTTATTTAGTAAAAAAAGGCAACTCTAAGATCTAAGTTGTTAGTTTAACAAGTTATCAAATATAATATAATAAACCTTTGGAAATATTTTACTAGCTATCGCAGCGCCCTCTAGTGACGTGTGACTATAAAATCAAATATCGAATAACTTTTCTTGAATACAAATTTTAAAACTATTACAAAAACAGCATTTCAATCGGTTGCAAGTACACATAAACCAACAGCCGTCTTCACGAGTAAATAGAAACTCACGAAAAAATACATACCAACTTGTAAAACAACGCAAAATTAATCACTTATCTTCTTAAAATAAAATCACTTTGAGCATACCAGGGTTCTTTGAAGAGTGGTAGCCGTCACATTTGGTGGACGAGCAACTTTAATTTTCAACCATAAAATAAATTACTTACGTTAGCCCCTCACTACTATATTACGTCCGGCATAACACCCTTAGGAAACCTTGGTATTATTACGCTCAACCTCACTATATGGACCAGCTAATTATCTGACACGTTCTAATCTGTAGTATCCAGGTACATCTCACCGCAATCCACAGCGCTTCATATTAATTAGGTTCGCATGCCGTCAGTGGCATCCGTATTTCCCACAGAATACATAAGGCAGCACCTATTTAAAAGAGAAGCAATAGACATAGGTCAGTGACAGAATTATGATGATAACATCCAACAGTTTTTATAAATACTTCAGTGGTGGTTACAAATATCCATAAATCTGCCTAATTTCAGCTTTTAATCATAATAATCTCTGAATTAAATGAATATAACATCGATAGACAGACACACGGATATGACAAAACTTGTCTTCCTTAATGAACTATACGGAACAATAATAAAATACGTTGAGATATGATTTGCTATTATCTGAGCAGGGTGGTTATTCGCTATGACCTATGAGATTTCTTTTCAATAACGTGTGACGTCACCCATACGATTC
Source organism: Epirrita christyi (assembly GCA_951392215.1). Classification (NCBI taxonomy): domain Eukaryota; kingdom Metazoa; phylum Arthropoda; class Insecta; order Lepidoptera; family Geometridae; genus Epirrita; species Epirrita christyi. The sequence continues at coordinate 8,885,457 of OX595846.1, forward strand.
AGCGATGATTCCACGCAGATATCGTAACGAGCCCGCGTTATGTTACGTTTGGTCAGAGCGAATAAGGGGGCAGTTCGTTTACTGGCGCAACGAGACCATATAAATACGTGTCGAGTATTCTAATAATAATAACATATTACAACCAACAGTCACATACGTAGCCTTGATCCGACACTAAGATTCCTTGTGTCGTGGGTATCAGGAACTACGAGTACCATGGTACTCGTAGTGGTATTGAAGTTGCAAAGCTGCCATGCTGCTGTGCAGCACTCGATTCCGCCAGTCGCTCAGCTTGTGACCATATTGGCTCTGTAACACGAACCCACATATCTTGTGCATACGAATCCGCAATTTAGTTTGCGGCTTACCGATGACAACGACATGTTTGGTTCCGTCTAAATTTGCGTTTGCATTTCGAAATTTCGGTTGCTTCCCTAATTTAGGTAATTAATTTACTGACTACGCAGAATTATATATATTCGTTCACCTTGTCACGTGTATTTTCTTGGTTACTACGCACTGGGTCAGTGCCGCAGAGGATCCTCAATTATATTTGGAACCATGCTGTGAAGTAATTGAAGTCTGTGAAGGTATTATACTAGCTAGAAACATTTTCGTACACAATTCATTTGTAACGCCCGTATACATTATCGCCTCAAAGGCTGAATTCTAGTAGAGTCATAGTAGGCAGCTAACGAATATAAAATTTAAAATAGTATGACTTTGCAAATCTATATTAGTAGTAGTGTTTTCTGCGTTTTCTCTTCAGCGTTTTTTCTTCTTTTTTTTTGAGAAATACTTCTAAGTAGGTAATTTGTGATTCAATAGATACCTAAGTTTCTTATGCAATCAAATTTGCTATTTTTTCACCCATAAATAAAAAAAACTCTCGTTATGTTTAACAGTTTTTTGATTTGAAATAGGAAAATATAACTTGACTTACTTTGATTGAATTCTTCATTTGTTTGTTTATGTTTTGCGGTGAACAATTTTTCAGCAAAGTTTAATGAAACTTGTAAATTAACTCTGCAGAATCAAAGTGTAGCAAGCAAGCTAATTCGGGGCAAGAAGCCGGTTTACGGCCAAAGTTAGAATGGCTTTAAAGAGGGAGGGCTGTCGATAACTATATACGAGTCAAAGACACAAGGGTGAGTTCTGAACTAACTTCGTAGGAAAATGCGAGATCATAAGTTTATAGTAGTAATAGGTATGCCATAAGATCCCCCTGTTTCTGATTGACTGTTTTTCGTTGGACACCTTGTATTTACAAAATAATGCAAGGTGCTTCTTGCATCACACTAATTTTACAGTTCATTTGTTGATTCATCCAAATACTTGCCGCGATGTGTCCAGCCTTACCATGGTGTGTCCGGCCTAAAAATGGACCCCTCCATCTTTTCATGTGGACGTAGGAAAAGGGATTACATCAGAGAATGGGCAGCAGTGTCCACTTACATAAGTACTCAACACGAATATTGCGATCACCGGTCTGCCTGCCTAGCGTTGTGAATATGGTCCCATTGTATCTTATGGGGGAGGCTTCGTCCAGCAGTGGAAGTCTAAAGGCGTAAATTTTGGACTCAAGTCAAAGTCATCGTTTCCGTTTTACACCGTGTGCTTTAAATAACACTGATACTGATATTGACAGATAAGTTTGCTTGCCTAGCTAGATTCACTAAGGGGCTATCCTATACTGCGTTTTCCACTTCCTAGTCGCCACTTGAGAACCTTTATTCCCCAGTGATTGTCGGCTTTGCAAGCCATATAGTCTGCCTATGCAACTCTAGCTTGCTAATTCTGAGAGTTATGTTGGTGACCTTGGTTCTTCTTCTAACTTATGTCATGCTTCATCTCCATCCTATCCTTGGGCCTTGTTCCGAAGTGTTGATTTTGAAATAGCCATATGTTTAATTTAATAATTTTAAATACTAAATAACATAAACAGAAAACGAGATAATATTCAAGCAAACTGCGCGGTGTGAGGGTACCGGCGAAGTTGGAATAGACGTTAGTTGGCCCGTTATTGCTCGACGTCCATTGTTACTGGTTCAACACATAATTTCACCGACAATCAGCCGCAGACCTTGTAGTTTAAAACAAATGTTAGAAATAAGAGCATCTAGGTAAGTATAATTTTCACACTAGCACATACTAATCTTCTTACTTTTGGGCACTAGATTTCCTATGAATAGTAACGAAACTTAAAATACCAGTAGGATTTATGAATGAGCGTTTTAAGGACGATTGCCATATGTTCAGCTCTCTTGAGCATTGCTGAGCAATTTAAACACTTTCTGGACTCTATTCTCAAAGACTCCACCAGCTTTATACCAGGTTGGTTCAGCATATTATCCTCTTTCTGATAACATCATCACAAATGTTCACCCAAAGTGACACGAGAAAAAGAATAATACCATAAAATTTTCAAATTTTTCATACCTAATGGCATACATGTCTCACTGCTTAATTTTACAAGAAATGTGTTCCGTGCCGTGACAAATACCCGCAGCGAACAAGTTAATCCATCACCATGCAAACTGCGACCAGTGTCCGTATTACGTAAGGAAAGCAGTTGAAAATGTCAGATACGTTACTTTTTTTCAAACTTAACATGATAATTGACCTGTAGTCATTGTTGGCAGGTTTTACCCTTTTTTATTCTTAGGGAAAAACATATAAAATCACTGAGAATTACATTATTATGACGGTTCAAAGTATCCAATGAGTTTGAAAAATAAAAGCAATCAATATTTTCGACTGATTTCCTTACGTAATATGTACGGAGAAAGTAAGCAACGTCATGGCTGGGTACCCTATAATTAGTTCAAATTGAGACGCCAGCGGCACCTACTGAAGTCCTTGTCTATATAACATAGATATTATATAAAAGCTAGCATGTACTACCATAGTAACTTATTTGTGCTATTACTATGTAACGTTTGTTCCGTAATCCGTCACCGTGCAGACTGTGGGCAGTTGGCAACGTCACGGCTGGGTACGTTATAAATTAGTCCAAATTGAGACGGCGGCGGCACCTACTGTCCAGGTGACATAATTCAATTAGATTGCAAACCATTTGTTAGCGTTCCGGGCGGTGCAATGAATTATGCGCTGCCTTCTACCGGTATGGCACAGTCGAAGAAAAATAGCAGATCTACTAAAATGCACGGTGAAGGTCAACTTAGAAGCAGTAGTTTAACAAGATAAACTGTAATCTAGAACAGTAAAATGCAGTCCTGTGTTTGCAGTAAGTGTTGTATCGCCCGTATTTGTTGAACTCATTTGGGTGGCTATTTAAGCTAGCATCCATCCATCCGCTAGGGTATTTTAACACATTATAAAGTAACATAACACTTAAGAGTCACAGGGTTCCCAGTATCATCATCAAGGAACTATGAGTACCATGGTACCACAACACCCAGACCCGCATTAAGAAACAAAACAAACTTGCTATAACATATTACATCTGTTACTACATTCATGCACACCACAAAACCAGTGCAGTCTATGAGCTACTGGAGAATCGCGCAAGATCTTTGTGTCGTTAAAACCATTGACGACTGACTCTAATGTTATTTTTTTACCAACGTTGACTCTCATTATTACTTTTTCATTTAGCTATATTTTTCACGTGAACCAGCTATTCTAACTTCTACCTACTCATGGGTAAATGCAGCACTGATAAACTTATAAGAGTGTACTTGAACGGTAATGTGAATTTATGTGATGGTGACTTTTATCTGGAACTGCTCATGCAGGTTTGTAGAAAAGAGCAAAAATGTTGTAGAGTCCATACTCCTTTTCGATGCGAGGTAAAGTGCAGTGAAAGTTTCACATACCTGTGAAATGATAAGCGTCTTTGAGATTTACCAATTAAATAGTTTTATTTATTTCTGAAGTGAAAACGTGATGGGTGACATGAGATGATGTGAATAGAATATAAATATTTTGTGTTGATTAGAAACTGCAACACATTTAATCAAAAATTCAAAATTAAACCGATCAGATGCGTTTCGAACCACGTTAGTGTAGAGTTCCGAAGTCAAGGAGCAGCCCCTGCATAAAAAGAGTATATTTCAGGATATCGGTTTTTTTTTTAAATAACTTAATTTTGTCAAACATAATTCAATTATTTATTAAATCAAAACATGTACATTCAACTTGCCAATGAATAGAATTTATTTAAAAAACAAGCCCCAAGGCCGTTATTTTTGTTAAAACGAAAAAACAAGACGAATTTTCTTCAAAACTGCGATTCAGCTAGCTCGGTATTGTGCCGCGTTCGTTATCCCAAGTCGTAAGATGGAAGGTCCGCCATTTCATTACCTATTCTGCTATTCAAACCAGCACATGGATTGCCAGTAGAAGTTTTCCTATAGAAAGGGACTTTTAAAAATCAGTTGAGTTCCGGGATTACGAATAGCAATCTAACTTATATACGAGCAACTATTTTAGCTCTCGGATTAGAGTTTTAACACCATCTCTCATTTAAAAACATTAAAAAATACCACATTTTAAACCTTTAACCTTTTTAAAAAGAATTAGTTCTGGTACCTCTGGTTCTATCTGCGTGGCCTAGTGTCACTCTGCCCTTCGACTGCTAAAATTACAATTTGCAAATGTACATTATATAATATTAAATTATATTATATCTGTGCAATAGTTGTTTAATATTATTATTTGATTGTTATTTTTAAGTTTACCAGGAGTATAGCGTGTGCTGTCTATTATGAACTTTTGGTGGTTCTCTTATACATTTTATTTTTGACTACGTAACGTTTATAATTTTTCTTTTTCTATGAATCGGCTACTCTTTAATTGATAGGCACCACTAGGCGCATTCTACCTAGTAGTAAGAAGGAGCATCCAAAAAATAGCCAAGCCGTGTTTGTCCATTTTTGGTCGCGTTGGAACAAGAGTTATTTAAATTTATAAGACGATTCAAAGTTATATATGATTTCAATGAATAAAATGCTTTTGACTTTGACTTTGATTTCTGTTTGTTTAATCCATTATTTGACTGATAGTTAACATTTAAACACTTACTTGAACTTTTTCTCAAACTGTATATACTTAAGTATATACTTAATGAACGTATGGCTGAAAAATGTAGATCTGTGGGCTTATCTATAAAAATCTCTCAAAAGTTAAGCAATACTTAAAATTAGTCCTGCCACTTTTTGATATTATGCAAACATATAATAATTTATATAACTTTTTTAAGTTAGGAGGCTTGTTTTCAAATAAGATAGATAGGTAGTAAAAAACAATACCACCATCATATTCTATCCATAAAAGTTAAAATACCAATAAATCCCATGTAAGTCAGATAAATACTCACACAGCACTCAAGTAAATTGACTTCCGCAACTAAATCATTTTTATAGAGTAGGTAAGTGAATTCATACTAAACGAGATTATTTTAGGTGATTTCTCTTATGATTATTCACGCCACGACCCTTCCAGTGAGGCTCTCTGCATATTGAGCGGACTGTGTCACAATCCGCATAATGCATCAGCATCGTACAGTACTACTACGAAAGCAATGTACTACGGCTGTCTTCGTTCGTGACTGACTGTCGCATTTTTCGGTCACTTGAAATCATATTTCTGTTTCGAAAAAACGAAGATTGCCGAAGCGCATTACTTTCGTGATAATACCCATACATGGCTCTTTCACTTGTTACATAAATAATACATAATGTTTATTAGACAAGTGTTACAATTTTCATCAACGCGTTACTTAAAATTGACAGCCACGTAACTTGTTGTCTACTTTTTTTAAAATGTCTTCTATGTTTTGAAAAAATAGAATAGAGGTGAACTGATTTTTTGTGAACATCTAAGTAAGTTTATTTACATGCAGGCTTATGACTCACGGAATAAAACAGATGTAGATTCGCGAAACCGCTTGACCGGAACCGCTACCTAGAGTGGCTGCTACAGTGATTGCCGCTGTGATTCATCCGCTCCCTAGACATTGATCCTCATTGTAATAAAATGTTATTCGCAATACATCATGCTCGGTTAATTATTACTTATTCATAAATCAATGTAGCGGGGTGTAAATTCCTATTATCGGAGGTTCAGTTTACTTTTTGTAAAATGGAGGTAATTTTGCCACAGAAAATTGGTTATGTTTATTTTAATCAATGAGTCGTTTATTCATTTCGAGAATAGGTACCTACTGTTTAGGATTTATTGTACCAGTTACGTAAAACTCAAAGACGAAACAGCTACTACATGTCATGTGGGCTCTGTCTGAAAACCAGTACTGCACCATATATTTATTACATTATTGCTGATACAGGGCCTTTTCGGTTGCACATACGTATCGCACAGAGTGGACTAATTGACACTTTTGTTTTTTGTAGATATTGTATGTAATAGTTTGTTTGTGTTGCCTAGTAATTTATACGCTTTCCTTTCATCAACTTGCTGTTTTGTGTGTACCTAGTTGAATAAATGTATTTAATTTATTATTAATTTCAGCAATGGTTTTTTCCTGGTCACTCTGCGTTTGATCAGAGACCAGTTTGAAGTATGGTGGCTCTGAAAACTACCCAGTGATTGATGAAGAGTGGTAAAGTTCATTGCACTATGAAGAGGCTGTTTTGAATATAATATCACAACAATCACTGCATCATTAGGATATAGAAAGAAAAGTAATTAGACAGGTTTGGGGGTAAAGACCAAATAACCTGCAAATAGTGAACGGTTTCATAACAGATTTATGAAAAGAAAATGAGTATTTTATTTCAATGTCTTTCATTCGCAACAATATGAAGAGCGAGCGATAAGTGATCGGATCGACGCGACGGGATTCGATTTCAAAGCTTTGCATTTAAATCAGAATCATGGCAGGTGCATTTTCCATATTTTTCGAGAAATTTTGCATGCTGTATCCAAACGAAAATATTTTACATAGTTATTTATTAACTTTTCGTACGGCTGATTGATATTTATAGACGAGAATGGAAATATTTCGCACTTTATCTTAATTCCGTTTCGTTGTGTTTTCATCGGTAAAGATAATATTGGTTTATTTAAAATGATGATGAATTTAAAACTGATACATTCATCAGATGTACAAACAGACAGACAGACGTTGCCTTTTAAAAAGTATATAACACAGACAGATGGAGTATTCTTTATTGCACAAAACAAACAAAGTACATAGGCGATCTTAATGCTAAGAAACATTTTCTACCAGCTAACATAGCATAACACCCAACAGTCACAAACGTAGTCATGATCCCACACTAGGATTCCCTGTGTCGCGGGTATCAGGAACTACGAGTACCATAACACCCAGACCTGGAACAAATATTTGCTCACCATACAAACATTTGTCTCGCAGCGCGAATCGAACCCACAAACTCTTGCATCTAAGCCGGCTACTCAACTGGCTGGTCAACCAAACCTAACCTAACCTTTGTGTATTGTGGATTAAACTTAGGTGGTACAAATAAGAAGGAGAAGAATTGGTACTTTATGGAGGAATAGTACAACAAACACAAAATATATGAACAATACTAGATACATAATAACGGTTCCTCCTCGTGGTTAGTCAAACTGATTTAACTTGATTTAATGCTCGCAAAATGGAATTTAAAACAAAATAGCCGTTACTTTCAAGAAGTTTTCTTTTGGAAGAAATCAAAAACCATCCATCCGTACCTAAATATATCCTAACCAAAATCATATTTACCAGTGAGACGAGAAAACAATGTCAAAATAGGTTCGGTAACAAAAATTTAATCCCCAGTTAATCCATTTGGCTTCAAAGAATAACCGGATGTGGATCTAATCCATAACATACAAATATGTATGTTCGTACATTGAAAATGTTTTTTTACTAATGGAAAGGAATAATATTTTTATGCTGTATGATATTATTTATAAGCCTTTCCTGTAGGTAATACATGGCTAATGGCGTAGCTAGGCCAAAATAAGACTTTGACTGTCACGACACTTAAGATGAAAAGTGTCAAAGTGTACTGGCTTTGCGGCTGGAGTAGGTATGGTGATAGTACTTCCCCGAACGATCTCTTACCCTCACTCTCTTGATCTCTCTTGGAGATCTACTACTACTGCAGAAGTCTAATGCTGAACATAGATCTCCTCCATAGAACGTTACAAAAAACAGTTTTGAGCTGTCTTTATCCGCGGACTTTTTGTCGACCTATAAAATGCTTTCATTCACTGCGTCATTCGATTCGTTTTCGTTCAGTTTTGTATAAATTAGCAAAAATTAGCTATATCTCTCATCCTCCTGTTGGTAAGATGCTAGTAGGGTAGACTCATAGGAAATTCAGCACCTAAAGATGATAGAAGACAGCAGACGTACCACGTTTAATTATTCATTCTGTATTTGAAGACGTCGAGTCGAGAGGTTACAGAATAAATGATAAACTAGCAGAAGCCAGTTGGTATATAGAGCAATTCTAGTGCTTATTAAATGCAAATGCAAAACCGTTGGTGCGTATAATTGGGACAAGAATATCAGCTAAAGTTAAATTTAGCAACACACATCAGTAAAGTTAATGATAACTGTGTTCTCTTGAGTGGGCAAATATTGCAGGAGTGCTATGCATTCTGTGCTCCGGTTAGCATGATAGTTAACTGTAGGTGTAGTTATCATACATACTAAGTTCGTAGAAATCAAATAGCTCTTGACGATAGCTAGCAGGTATCATCAACCACCGACAAGAAGAGATAAACTTATGGTATCCATTTTATTTATTTATTTTTATCGATAAGACCAACAGCTACAATTATAAAACAATATAGCTTAGTTATTGAACGTATACAGCCAATCATAGGTATATATAAGTTATGTTTAGGTCTACGATAATTCCTACAATTATCATAATATGATATCATATAGGTTAAGTTCAAAGATAAAATGGATATAAAGTTCAATACATGAAAGAAATAGTAAATTATCTAATAAGTACACAGAAAAAAGGAAAAATTTAGGTTTTATTATGCTTGTGCGTATGGGAGAGTGGGCGTGAGAGAGGGTATGTGTATATGTATTACCCGACTACGGTAAAGCAAAAGACATGTTATGATTTTAGCAGATGGCATCCACCTAAGTACTCAACAACAATACCGATCACCAATCCGCCTATAAAGCGTGGTGATTATGGCAATTCCCCCCATTGTATTTTATAGGGGAGGCCTCGTCCAGTAGTGGACGTCTAAAGGCTGCTGATGATGATGATGATAACGACTAAGAAGTTTGAAAAAAATATAAGCTTGAAAAACTTAAAACTAGCGCAAAGCTGAAAACTAATAGCAAAATGTTTTAGAGTACATTGTTCATTATTTTTAATTATTTTAAGTATTGTTGATCTTAATTTCTGTATTTTATTTTTTATTTATTTTGTCACACGCATATTTATGAGCATGTATATTTTAAATAGTAAAAATTCGGGGATAGTACTTCTAACCAAGACACAAGTTTTTTTAACTTAGTTTGGCTGTAAGGGCTAGTAGTAATGCCTATTAAGTATTTTTTTTTAACATAAGTACATTTTTTGAGTGGAAAAATCCCAATGAGTTTTCCCACTATGTGCATGACCGGGATTTGAACCCACGACCTCAGGATCGGAAGTCGGGGGTCCCCCTTACTCATCAGTGCTCTAAAACTATCAGAGTTCTCCATCTATTAATCGTAGGTAGAAGAATAGGTATCTAAGCGGAAGTAGCGTAGCCAAAAACAAAGCTCTACATCATCAGTTTCTTTACACAAAACTAATGCCCTTGCCTCACAGTATAATGCGTTCCACATTTCAATGCGCTCAGGTGGTCCGTTCGACGTTCGGGCAATCAACAACTCGCCACTTTTACGATAACATTACTTTCAGAAAATTACCTTGTTTCGTGTTTGAAGTCTTCGATCATTTATGAGTTGGGAAGTTCTTTTGAAATGTTGCTCGTTAGTCCGGGAGATACTTTATTTATTATTAAACTTGAGCAAAGCTATAGTTAAAAGTAAGTGCACTCACACAAAATATGCCTTCCTTATCTCCAGACTATCAATATGAAGGCCAAATCTAGTAATTATTTTAAAACCACACTGAAAGTTGACCGAATCGAGACTGAATAGAGAATTGACTGAAACTGGTATACTGCTCCTTCATTATAAAATTTTTGTCAACTTTAGATTCAAGACGACCATAGATTAGAGTAGGATAGTGTTAGTTTTGGATAGGAATATCGCAGAAAGTCAGTGGATGGAGGTGGCTCAAGACCTTTCGTCGTGACATTCTAGAGGTGAGGCCTATCTACAGCAGTGTTATAAGCCTTTCAAGTTTCAGTTGCATTTCAACAAACATAATCCCATTTCCACGTTGCATTGTCAGTTGAAGAGCATACTATTTGTAACATTTATGATATTGCCACTAGATCGAAACATGCTAATACTTTATTTTAACACTGACTTCTGTAACACAGGTCATTGAACCTAGCATAGGAGTCAGGGAATTATTTTGATGTCCAATAAACAAATTTATTATTATTATTATTATTTTGACTATTTTCTATGTACTACGAGGACTCATGTCTGTAATGAGAATAAAGTAATAGACACTGTTGGTATGTATGGTCAGAACAAATAACTTACTAGGGCCAACCATCAACACAACACTAACTAACCTACTTCGTTAACCTACATCAGATGAGCATTTGATTTACTGTTGGTTTGTTCTTTTTGGAACCAATAATGTGAAAAGAATCAGGGTCAGGAGATCTGCAGAGAGACTATTGCCCACAGTCATCAAAATTTTGGTTTAAAGACACTGATACACACTCATACACTGACAAAAAAATTAAAAGTATCTAGGTACATAATATAAACTTGCTTCTGTTATTATGTTAACACTGATACAATCCTCTCAACGAGGAAAATAAGTGAATCTATCCCATAAAATAACCATGAAACCAAATCGAATAGTGCTCAATAAAAATTCAATACAGAAAAGTAAATAAACTGTTATAGTTTTAGCCAGCTGAATTTACGTATAAAACAGGAAGCCGGTGCCTATACATTGGTGCATACGTGCCGGCATGAACTCTGCCGGCTCTGAAGCCTCTTCTGCACTTAGACATTTTTCTGTTAGCATATTATTTCAGAACAATTTATCGGCAAAAGCATGGAGTTGTTAGAATTTGAACAATTATTTGTTATAATTTATTTATTCGTTCATCGGCCAAAAATGTTCCGGTATAATGTATTATGTTTATATAATATGTATTGTATCCAAATGGAGAGTAGCCTTAATTAAGGCTGCGAACTGTATAAGAAATCAGGCACCAGTTGACTGGCTCGTGTTACTGACGAGGAGTGCATCCTTCCAATATTCTTTATAAGTATTGTATGGAGAATCGAACATGACATATGTGGACTCGGTCTTCAACGGAGCTAAATGAGTGATTCCTCATCCGCTAAGCACTTGGTGAGTGGTGCCGGCGGCGAAATGTTTTCTGTGTGAATGTAGCTTTAGAGACAATCAGAATGGTGTCTGCTGCAATCAATTGGCGAATATTGCGGTCTGGTTCATGGAACCGCGGCTTTTCAATGCATTTATAATCAAGACTTATAAATGCAGACTCACTGAGTATGAGAATAAAAAAATTGTGATCCAAAATTGATGACATCCTTGAGGTACAACGGTTCGGAAGCCTCGGAGCACATCATTTACCGACTCACTTTATTGACTGTCTTATTTGCTTTGTTAATCAATCGATAATCAAATTCCGTTTCAGTTTTCGGGTGTCAAATTTTAACAGCCTGTATATCTTCTTCAGCCGGTAGATATCCACAGCTAGATGAGGCCTCCCCCGTAGCATGCATAGCGTGCAATGGGGGGATTTGCCACAATCACCACGCTTGGCAGACGGATTCGTGATCGCAGTTTGGTGTAAAGTACTCAGGTAGATGTTGCTGCCCATGTCTGATGGCGATTAACAGTGATTAACAGTATAATCACTATTAATCGCGATATAATATTAGTTTGTTTATTACTTTGTTAATTAATCAGAGATTGGTTTGAAATCACCAAACAAAAAAAAAAGGAAAAGAAAACAAAAATGTGGTGTGTCCGGCCTAAGAATATACCGCTCCTTTTCCTCCCGTGGATGTAGTAAAAGCCTTACTAATGGGCAGCAGCATCCTTCTGATGAACACCAAACTGCGATTAACAATCCACCTGCCAAGCTTGATTACAGCAAATCCCCTCGTTGAATTCAATGGAGGAGGCCTCTTCCAGCAGTGGACGTAAACCGGCTGCTGATGATAACAAGAATAATTTTAACGGATCAAATATTTCATGTAACAGTTTAATATTTATGAATCGCTTCAAAACAACAACGTTTCTATCTTAGATGTGCTCGCTGACCTTTGTTTTAACAGGTGGATCTTTCCAAGGCAAGTCCACGAGTTTTGTCTTGATTTATTCATGTCAGATGATAAGCCAGGTGCGCAAACTCAGCATCGACATCTGCGGGCAGCCAGGGTGCAGAATAAATAATTGTACACTTCTTCAGAAGTTTCACTCTGAACAAATACTTACTACGAAGTATCTCTTCGCTGGTCAAGTGTGAACGTCGTGAGTTATCTTCATTTATCGCACGCACTCTGTTGGTGATATCTAAGTTATATATAAAAACTACATGTTTTAGGATGGCTGCACACAACAAACCCTGTTCCATGCTGCGTGAGAACTAATTTGAACTGATCTCAGTGAAACCAACGTAAGTTAATTTTCCACCGAGTGCCGATTTAGGCATGTGACACGGGCTTTCCTGGGGCAAACCTAACCATCTGCGGAGTAAAACAAGCTACATTTATTACGAACTTTGCCCAGAATACCCGGCTGCGGCAAGTGAATACGTAAAATTAAACTACAATGTCCAACTTTAGGTAAATTCGTAGCGAATTGGTCGCTGGAGAACGCGAGCGTTGAACTGTTTTTTGGATGCATTATTAATGGATGATATCGTTTCGCTCCTAAGAGTTTGAGAAACAAAATTTTATTATATTGAGTACTGGCGGTATATAGCTTGCAGTTGTACTCGCATTATCATTATGTGAAACAGACAGCGGCTCACAACCTTTAATTAAAGGGCTCGATGAACCAAAGAAATTTAAAAAGTTGCAGGAAGTCGGTGGATGGAAGCAGCCCGGGATCGTTCATCGTATTCTATGGAGGAGGCCTATACCCAGCAGAAGCATTCTACAGGGTAATAATGATGATTACAAGGTTTTGTTTAACTTCACCTGTCAGGTAACCCATACATAGTGGGTCAAATCTTGTAAACCATTTTCATCCAACCGATTGAGCTGAAATTTTGCGTACATTTCAAGTTTCAATGACAATACAATATTACAATGACAATGAGCTGGTTTAATGATGGAGATGGAAGGTGGACAACGGAACTCTATGTTAGAAAATATTAGACTGCTCGTGTTTAGGCTTATTTGATCACTGTTTCTGCTGATTCCTAAATTCATTATCATCAGTCAGAAGCAAATTTCATAAAAGCTTGTTTTGAAAAATACAGTTGCAACAAAAACCATGAGCATACGTGATTAAAGATTTTCACGTATACTCATAAAAAAAGAAAAAGATTTAGAGCTTAAAATAAAAATAAAAACTGAAGGCAGATTTAATTAAAATCATACAATTTAATTAGCTGAATACATATAATAAATGTACAACATTTATACACGTTTTTTTTTATTTTTTCACATTATGTGCTGAATTAAAAGGCAATTTTTAATTTTATTTAAATAGAGCCGTAATGCAAGTTCTTCTTTTCTCGTGTCACTGCTTGGGGTATGTTAGTAGTTACAAGTAATTTACTTTAAATCTTAATAAGATAGATAATGAAATATTTTTTTGGTCAAAAAATCTTTATGGAAAAATAGAACCAAGCATTATCAAGACCAAGTAGGTATTTATTAGATTTTTTTATAGAAGCTTTTCTAAAAAACCGGAAGAATTTATTTTCGCAGATATTGGTCACCCAAATGTAAACCCGAAGTAAACACGAGCCAACAAAATACCACCCTCTACTTTCCTTCAAACCCAGGTAATACTGCGTAATTCTTCCGCTAACGGTGTTGCAATATTAAGTAACTGACAAAGCCCGTTCTTTATTAACCACTGGTTCTTTATTAAACTAGTAAGCGACTTCAAATGGATAAAACTCACTAAACCAGAACTAAATTCAAACTGAATCGAGACTTAAGCATAGATTTTTTAATTGAACTAAATCTTAATTCACGTTTGGGCATAGTTCTTTAACTATGGCCTAAAATATATCGAGAGATTAGAGAGATTCATTATTTATCGATCATCACACAGAAACAACACAAAAATATTTTTAATAAAACATTAATGTAATAATTACCATAATTAGTAGTTGTATGCCGTTCTGATTAAAGTGAAATAAATATACAGGGCAGCCTTATCACTGGAGTGATCTCTTCCAGACAACCTTTAAAACCAGTACCGCTCTATAGTGCTTAGGGTGCCGGAGGAATGGCTGCGTAAACGTTGCAGGAGTTATCCTACTCGTTTTTCGTTTAATCGCTCGGCTTCTAACCCCAAAGGCATTACATAACAGCACGACGACAAATAAGTTGCATCGACAAAATTCGCAAAATTGATGTAAGATAGTATCCAGATAGATAGATCTAGCTAGAGTGCTATCTTCCTGTGGTGTACAGGTACAGCACGACACAACATAATATAATTATCACTAGAAACGGGATATTTACCATGATTTTTGAGCATTATTGATTCCCGATATTTCGAAACTTTGCCGAAATATCGGGAATCAATAATGCTCAAAAATCATGGTAAATATCCCGTTTCTAGTGATAATTATGTTAATAACCATGATAGTTTCAAAAGTTACAACATAATATAGGTAAGTTGTTTGCCAATGCAACTCGAATGCTGTGTTGAGCTGTAATACCTACTTCGAATAGTAAAAAAATATATGTTTGCGACCGCGTGAACCTAACATGGGATGTTACGTTGTACTCAATAAGTTGTTTGCCAATGCAACTCCTATGTTGTGTTGATGTGTAATACCTACATCTAATAGTGAAAAAAAATATGTTTGCGACCGCGTGAATCTAACACGGGGTGTTACGTCGTACCTAGGTACACAGGTGAGCTTTTTAGAAAAGTTTTTGTAGTAAGGGCATCAGAGAGAATGATGGAAGGTCACTTGATAAGTCGCGATGAAATTTTAACTTGTTCAAGAGTGCACGAACCGCGGAGCTTTTTGCCAGCGAAATTATTTAATTACCCCAACCTCCCCCCACCCTCTTTGCCCCAAAAGCCTCTCTGACCCTTAGGGTATTTAAACTTAATTCTTCATGTTTCCACTGTAATTCTGATGTATTGTTTGAAGTTTATTCATGCATTTAATTTGCGTCTTGCCTCCTTTGTTGTGTCTTTATTTTCGTTGAAGAAATATTGCCACGCTTAGTATGTTGCTGGAGGCTTAACTAGGCTCGTAGACTTAAAGTGAAATTCTTTCTAAGCTAGAACATTATTTTAAGACACAAACTGTTTTAAATAATTTAATGTTGTCAGCTGTGCGTACTTTTGTTCAAACTTTATCGAGTGGTCTCAGTATACATAATACATAAAATATACAAAAAAGTCTGCAATATACATTACATACGACGACCTCCATGGCGCGGCGGGCAAGTAGCCGGCTGAGATACACGAGGTGCGGGTTTGATTCCCGTTGCGGGACAAATGTTTGCACGATCTGCAAATATTTTTCTCGAGTCTGGGTGTTTTAGTACCATGGTAGTTCCTGATACCCACGACACAGGGAATCCTAGTGTGGGATCAGGAATACGTGTGTGATTGTTGAGTGTGATGTTATGTTAGGTTATAGTGTGCAATGCACAAATAAAAGTGAGTAAAACTTTTTTAAAGGCCAAAATCGCAATCTGATTAAATTACAAATTAGAAAAATTATATCAAAAACCACAAGTTTTGCATAGTTTTTTCTATGAAAGTATAATATATATTTATTTGTTGATAGTGTCTTAATTTCACTCCCTTTCGCTTATGCACTTTATCAAGGACCACACTGTACTTAAACGATGTATTCAATTATGAGAACCTCCGTGAAACACGAGAACGTAGTAGGCTTAGGACCGCAAGCTCTTTAGCTCGAATCTCACTTATGGATACACTTTCTAAATACTTACTGAAAGTTTTTTCTTGTAAGTAAGTCGTAAATTTTGTTTATTCCAATATTTTCCTCTATCCTTTTAGTTTGTCATATCAATATCTTTAAGATCAAAGCAAAAGACCACTGTCTTTTCCCTTTAAATTCTACTTTGTATTTATTTTATTTATGTAACGTAAGTTTATTTGCTATTTAATATATACATTTATGTATGTATAAGTACGTTCAAAATCAAAAGTTCTACGTGATAGATTCCGAAATGAGGAAATCCATTATTAGCAATTAGCAATTTAAAATGGCAATGGGAAGGTCGTATAGCTCGCAGAATTGACAACCGTTGGGGAATAAAGGTTCTCGTGTGGTGGCCTCAGACCGGACAACGCAATAGAAGAAGGCCCCCCTCTCAATGGACTAAAGACATTATAAAGATCGCAGAAAGTCAGTGGATGGAGACAACTCAAGATCGTTCGTCGTGGCGTTTTATAGGGGAGGACATATCCAGCAGTGGACTTCCACAGGCTGATGGTGTTATTAAATTAACTTCTTTGTCTCATTTTACTTTCTACGTACAAATACAAACTAACCCGCTGTGGGGTGTATTGTGGATTGTCCCCCTGCAAACCCTACCGTAACTAAGCCTAGCTCCTTAAAATAACGGAGCAGGACTTTAGGATGATAGCAACACTGTTGAAGTATGTCCGAAGGCACCGATGATGGAGAGCATGATCCTGCATATCCGTTTTAGCCCTGGTCTTTTTTGTGGCTGCACAATTTAACACCACTTGCACCACCGTGTCTGCAGGCAACCCTGCAAAAAGTGCAGGTGATGGTTGAGGCCACAGTGTCCTGCTATGATGTTCACTACCATACGTAGGTCCTCGCGTTTAATTTTAAGCAGTATGTTTGTCCCTTTCTTGTCAGATCTTGGAAGCATTGATTTTGTTTGCTTACAGTCTGATATTTTTTCCCATAGTTTTTGGTGCGCCATTTTCAAATGCAATCTCAGTTTGTTTTTGATTTCCACAGTTGGTGGCTTTGATAGGCTGACTGTAGCTCGAGTTGGGAAAAATTTAGCTCCTTCCCTAGCTAGAGAGTCAGCCCTTTCATTGTTATTCCAATGCCATGGCTATTCGTCTAATTTTACAACCCGTAATCAAAACAGAAATAGGGCTATGGTGTATGATTACGACATTAGAGTGTTTTTTTATATTCAATTTATTTTGTATTCTTATTACTCAATTTCATTTAAAATCAGTCAACATCCATAAAGCTATTTGCATATGAAATCTTCACCGCTTGGTTCTTGACTATTAAAATGTTAATTAAGTTTCTTTTTACTCAGCAGAGCTTGTGCATTTTTAATTTTAAAATGAAAATAATTTGCATAATCATGTTTCAACGGCTATTTTGGGAAGAAAATTCATCCATTAGGTAGCTGTATATGTTCCGGGATACATTAAGTTAAAATGAAAGGATTAACTGAAAAAGCTTTTACCATAAAAAAAATCATGGATGATTATAGATTATAAATCCTATATAATATATTATTTATGTATTGGTTTTGATCGTTTGAATTTCACGTTAAATTTATGGAACGGATTTCCATGAACGTTTGGTTTTGTGGAAATTGCACTGTATTAATTGAATCTTTATGGTGGTTCGACAAACTGCCATAGTATTGTACAATCAATGCAACATGCAACACATCCCCATCCATTAATAGCACTGGTTTTTTCTACCACTGGTGACTATAAAAGATTACTTTAGAGCCACATCCTCAGGCAAAAGCAGGGTACAAAATTGACCTGAAGAAATGGGATGTTGATACATCCAGCTACTATAAAAGCAAGCATGAAAGTAGTACAAATAAAAAGATCAAGATAAAAAGTAGAAATTAGTGAACTAAATGAGTTAAAACTACTAGTTAGTGCTAAGACAAATCCGCAATATCCGCTTAGTTTTATCCCAAATAAGGATTTGCGGTGAACAGGATGAGTGATGTAAAATATAATTAGTTTCTCTTCATACGATGAAAGCTTTGAATAAATAAACGATCGCGGGTTTTGTTGTCGAAACAAAACTGTTGGTTTTTGAAGCGGTGTTTATGTTTGAAACGGGTAATGTTTCAAACACAGGTGCTTGTAAGGTAGAGAGTGGTGCTTGTGTGGTAACAAAGTGGTGTGTGGTGAAAGGCGTTCAAAGTGCATTGAAAACTTTTACTGACGCTTTTACGCATATACTCAAGAGTCCTCAAATAATTTTATGATTCATGAAATTGTTTGAAGTCATAAAATCACTACGAAATCAATTATAGGCCCATTAAAGGAACCATTAAACTGACATTAAATTTAAATAATGTCTCTGAGTAAAACCTAGACTGGCGTGTAGGCATGCCAATGTGTTTATTTTACCGTGTCACTATAAAACTTGAATTATCTCTGGAATAGTTTTTCACACAGTTTTTTGTCTTTTTCATTGCCAAGCAATTTCGAATATAACAGAACACCTTCGATTACGATCGCCGATTGTCATCAGTCGAAAAAGACAAAACAAAAAATGTTAAATGTTATTTTAATTTAAGCATTACTTTGACATTATCTTACAGTAAGGGATGGCAATATTTTAAACATTGCTTAACTTTCGACAGATTTTTAAAGTTAAGTGACTATGCATAGATTCACAGTGTATAAGTAGATGTTTTATTCTTCTTTATGCTTTGCCGAACCGGTAACGTTGCATTTTTTATTTAGTATGATTATTTGAATACAGTAGAAATATGTTCTTACTCCATTAGTTCATTAGTCAGTAAATGCTGAGCAAAGGTTGCTATTGTGTTCTCTATTTAAAAGGAAAGATCTTCCATCGGACTATCCACTTGTCCGCGGTTGTACAATCAACAGATGTTGTTGGGAGGTCAAACTCCAGGATTGCTTGCGCGATTCAGAACTTTCTGTGATTTCTTGGCGATAACGTCATTTCTTGGAAGTGCGTAGCGTCACTTCTCATCTGATTATTTTATTTTATGCGGCCAAGTATTTATAATTGTGTAATAAGATATTTAGGTTAAAAAATAGATTACGTGTGCACTGTAGTAATTTGTTTAGTAGTGTAGTAATTACGATTTTATTACACAATTATAAACACTGACGGTGCAGGGAGTAACATTTACTACATTTTTTTAATTAGTTTCATTCATAATACTTAATAATTGTAAAACAAAAAAATGTGACGTTGCCAGTCCGGCATGGCATAAAGGCTCTTAAAGTAAAATAATAACATCAGATACGATATTCAAAGTAGGAAAATTTAATTTCCACAACAACAAGGTGCTTATCGTTAATATATTGATTGCCATCTTTCAGCACCACTGGCCAGCGTCCCTCAGTTGATTCAAACTCGTCACATAGTATATCACTGAAATGACTAAAATGATAAAAAACATAGCATATCATAAGCCGTCCTCACTATCAGGACTCGCGAAAAAAAACAAGTTTACGTACCCATTATCACTGGACCAAATACTACTAAAAATATCCCTGCAACTATGACTATTGTGCCGTTTTTTGTATCCCCTTTTAGATGAATATGGATTCCTTTTATTAGACATGCGAGACCTGCAAATAGCCAGAATATTAATAAAATTATATACGTTGATACAAAAGTACCCAATTAAACTTGTCAATGGGCATTGGGATTTGAAAGTGCAGAGACTACACTTTCCTGTCTACGCCGTAGGTGTCTACGGCGTAGACAGTTAAATACGGACAAACACGCCAAATCAGGCTATAATGTTCCCACTTCTAGGGCTCGGGAACTATTCTTGCCCAGAGCGGGTGGTGACCACCATGCACAATGATGATGCATGATGATGATGCCTTCGATTTTTTATTCTAGGGTTTCTTCATCGTGTTTGATCACATGAAAATGTGCATATACATTTTTGAGTGGATAAATTTGTTGGTACAGGCTTGGTACCCAAAATAGAACCGCTGCCTTAAGGCACCAAGGGTGTCCTGCTACCTGAATTTCACAACATTATCAACCCAACATATTTGATAAGCATGTGGACTGATCATTCTGTCTCCTGCTATTTATGAGCGTCGAACAATGTTCAACTAGAGAAATGACGGTAATCAATTTATGTCACTAGCAAACGATGAACGTATCAATAGACAGTACAACGAAGAGTTACCCTCCCCCCACCATAGGACTGCCGGACTTTTTTTACTATTAGGAGCCACTCCCAGTAGTCACTAGATAGGTTTTTAAATCATCATACAATCTAACTACGAAATTAGCAAGTTGAAAGTGGCATTGGGCGAGCCATATAGCTCGCATAACCGACAACCATTGGCAAATATATCGATGGACCGATGACATTCTAAATGTCAGTGGATGGAGGCATCTCAATACCGTTTGTCGTGGCTATGAATTGACGTTATTATTATGAAAATAAAAACATTTAAACTAGACATTTCCAGATGTGGTGGGTTGTAGGGGAAGACCCTCATCTCCCTTCCCTCCCCTCTTTATGAAGTTGCCTTAATACTAACCCTTTACCAAAAATATATGGACGCAGTGTAGGTACCTAAACAAAATATGTACAGTCCAACCAGAAAAGCGGTCATCATCAGCATGCTGAAAACATAAAAATTGTTTAATATTTATCAGCGCGGCAGGCAGATTGGTGATTGCAGTATTCATGTTAAGTACTCAAATGGATGCTCATGCCCATCCCCTCGTGTAATCCTTTAGTCAGCTTTTACGACACCCACGGGAGGATATGTAGGGGTCTATTCTTAGGCCGGACACCACGGCACACGCACGTTTATCACATTTGATATTTAATGATTTCAATTGGCTTAATAATTACATGAACTCCGATGTTGCATCATTGAAATAATGTTCAAAATATTAGCTTAAAAAACTGCATTTTGTAACTGAATAACTATTGATAACACCTTTTGTAGAAATTTGCTGCATTCGTAAAGTGAACCCTAATCCACTCATAGTATATACGTGATTTGGCCTAAGATATTTACTGCAACCATCTGGAATAGTATTAGATACTATTTCACATAGGACACACATACATGACACTCATACACACAGTGACATTTCTTTGTTTACAAAAATTGTCTCAAATTAAAAATCAGGGTATAGCTACGCCTCGTGGTTCCAGCCTCATAAGTCTCACCTGGGTAAGAATATTCGGATAAAAGGTAGCCTATATGTTAATTCAGGATATAAGGTTTTTCCATTCCAAATTTCACCCAAATCGCTCCAGCCGTATCAGCGTGCAAAAGAGTAACAAACATTATACTCACAAACTTTCGCATTTATAATATTAGTGATATATCTTCAGTAAATATTCTCTAGAAGATGGAATTAGACCAGTTGGTATCATGTACTGCTACAGTCACTGACTTAAACTACCAACTTATACATGAGCAACACAACCATCAAAAATCCAATAAATGAATTGCAGATTTATTAAATACCCGCAGAATTGAATCCATTTCTATAAATATACAAACCTAAACCTCACCATGATGCTGCGAGCGCGTTTGTTCCCAATTCAATAAATAAACATGTACAAAAATTAAACAAACAAGAATGATTTTACAAAACACTCCACTGTAGACCGAAAGTGAAGTTACGTGACATTGATTTGAACAAGAAATTGACTCACAAACAGACATAATTTTCTCAAGGTTTTACCTAAATAGGCTGAATACAGTTTTCTTGATAGGGGGATGCTTTCGATTACTTAAAGCTCGTTTCACGCTAGATGGCGTGGAAAAACAGATATTGACTTTTTTATTTTTTGTTCAAAACTCGAGCGTCTTTAGTGAGTAATTTTACCGTTTGCGAGCACGGTGTAGGTCATAGAATTTGATGCAGCATGAATTTTCGTTAAAGAGTCGTTAGAAATTTCAAATTCACTATAAATAAGATCTGACAATTTGCCTCATGTAATTACACGCACGCACACTTCTACATTCACTGTTTTGTTTTTCACTAGATGGCGTTGTCATTATCCCCAGATGTTATATAGATGGCGTTAAAAAAATGTTTATAAGGTATCTCGATAATGATGGCGTTAAAGAAAATTGTTAGAAGGGATGAGCCGCCACCATCCACCGACTTCCTGCCACCCTATAAAAAGTGCCGTGGTGTGCGGCGTAGAATCTATAATCCTCCTCCCGTGGATGTCGGAAAAGCCGACTAAGGGTTTACACCAGGGCATGGGCAGCAGCATCCATCTGAGTAACCGATACTGCAATCACCAATCAACCTGCCAAGGGTGGTAATTATGGCAAACACCCCCACAAAAATGAATGTCTTTTTACAGAAATTAATAAAAAGAAAAAACAAACAGATTAGGTATTTTTATTGGTTTATAATTACAAGTATTTTCCACTAGAAATATCATACACTGACAACAAATATTCATCAATAGGTAAGCGATCAGTGCAACTGCACATTTTGTCTTCGTATATTGTATTCATTGTTACCATTAGTGCCCATTGCATCTCTTCTAAATATAACTTTTCATTTAAAAAACCGACTTCCGCCATTGTATTCGACTAAATATTAGGATGAAAAAAAAATGATGAAAGAACCATAGTGGTGAAAGGATTATGATACTTTCTGAATGCAAATGCTTGGTTTGTTGCTGAAAATATCAAAATCGCCATATGTATGCCTAAAATATTTGAGGAGTTCCCTCAATTCCTCATGGATTCCATCATCAGAACTGGGTTTTGAAAAAAATGGGACCAATCTGGAAGTACATATATCTATTCAAATAAAAAAAGAATTTTCTAAATCGGTTCATAAACGCCGGAGATATGAGGTATCATCTTCATTATCATTAGATGTAGTTGATCTGATGATCAACTACATCATCATCAGCCTGTAGAAGTCCACTTAGGTGTCCCCTAGAGTGCCACGACGAACGGTCTTGAGCCGCCTCCATCCACAGATTTCCTGTGACGTTCATAATGCCTTTAGTCCATCGAGTGGAGGGCCTTCCTCTACAGCCTCGTCCGTTTTTCGGTCGCCAGTCGAGAACCTTTATTCTCAAACGGTTATCAGTTCTGCGAGCTATATGACCTTCCCATTGCCACTTCAACTTGCTAATTCTGGTTGATCATCAGTGGCTAGAAAAAAATACATTTCTTGATATAGTTTTGTTTTAGACAATGTTGTAAGGGTTTTTTGTATGAGAAAAAATAACGTACATGATGTCATTTCATTGAGATCTATGCACTTTGCATTTTTCCGAACACGTCTCAATATATATTTCAGATAAAATCGCATTTTTGAAAAATGCTACCAGCTTTAGCATCATGCTGCTGATAAACTCATTTATAGGGTGTGGTGATACGGCGTTTGCAAACATAACAGTGTACAAATATTACTGTGTTGGAAATATATGATATTGGATAAACAATCAACAATCTGCCTCTCTCACTATTCCAAATTGACTCGCAGTCAGACGACTAGTTAGTAGTTTTGTTAGTAGTAGAACTTCTTGTGAAAGAGTTCGTCCGGGGAAGTACTACCACTGTACCTATTTCTGCCGCCAAGCAGTAGTGTTCGCATTGCTGTGTTTCGGTTTGAAGGGTACGGGTGCCGGTGAAATTACAGGCACATGAGACTTTTCATCTTTATGTCTCAGGGTCGGTAGCGCGCGTGTAATGCCTCTGGTGTTACAAGCGTTCATAGGCTGCGGCAACTGCTTTCCATCTGGTGGGCCGTAAGCTTGTCTGCTTGCCAAGTAGCATAAAAAAAAACGTTCCGATCTGTGAGTAACGTATAAATCATTTCCATGCTGTTCATGTTGTGGACCATTTCTCAAATCTTCTGCCATCAAATCTGGCTGACTGCTGTTGTGCATTATTATTTTTCGTGCAACCAGAGTCAGCTTCGTCAATTTCGGCTTCAAAATATTTCGTCCATAAATTGGGAGCTTGGTGTTAGATAAGATCTGAAAACATAACATATTTACTTATTACATTTTCATTCATTAAATTTTTAAAGATATTTCAAGTAATATAAATATCGAGCTGCGCCTCGCGGTTTCACCTGCGTGAACCATGATATTATTATTATGACGTTGATTTATTTTAAAACTCGTTATAAAATACATTTTTCACTATAAAGAAATACTACTTATCTATAAAAACAAATAGTATATAAAAACAGTATAGTAAAAAATATATTACAAAACGGTAAACCACCGACCGCGGAGCAAAGGCCCAAGCGGTCGGAGGCTAGGGCTGCAGAGAGAGGAACCTCCTGACTATGCGTGCCGAGTCCAGGAGTACTGCCTTCAGAATCTGACCGTTGATCCAACCATTTAGTGAGAGCCTCTCAAGGTATTGGTCGAGGCTCTTTGCTATAAGGCCATTCACAGAAACAACTATCGGGACGATAATCGTCGAATCCACATCCCACATGGCGGTAATCTCGTGGGCCAAGTCAAGGTACTTGCTTGCTTATTATTATTATTATTATTATTAGGTATCTTCATTCCAAATTTCACTCAAATCCGTTCAGCCGTTTGGCCGTGAAGAAGTAACAAACATACTTATAAACTTTCGCATTTATAATATTAGTGTGATGTGATGAGATGAAGAGGTCAACCGACGAATCCAACTCGGATGGGCAGCGTTCGGGAAACTACGCCATATCTAGTTTGTTGGTTTTGTGAAAACTTCTTGTGAAAGAGTTCGTCCGGGGAAGTACTACCACCGTACCTATTTCTGCCACCAAGCAGTAGTGTTCGCATTGCTCTGTTTCGG
The DNA here is from genome assembly GCA_951392215.1 of Epirrita christyi. Classification (NCBI taxonomy): domain Eukaryota; kingdom Metazoa; phylum Arthropoda; class Insecta; order Lepidoptera; family Geometridae; genus Epirrita; species Epirrita christyi. The sequence continues at coordinate 8,910,506 of OX595846.1, forward strand.
TTTGAAGGGTACGGGTGCCAGTGAAATTACAGGCACATGAGACTTTTCACATTATGTCTCAGGGTCGGCAGCGCGCTTGTGATGCCTTTGGTGTTGCAGGCGTCCATAGGTTACGGTAACTGCTTTCCATCAGGTGGGCCGTATGCTTGTCTGCTTGCCAAGTAGTATAAAAAAAAATCTTCTCGTCGCCGATACCGCAGAGCCTCAAGACGAAAGTCTACACGCCAGTGTTGACTTACGGCACTGAGACGTGGTCGCTAACTATTGGCCGTATAGACAAGCTCAAAGTTGCGCAACGGGCTATGGAGAGAGCTATGCTAGGAGTTTCACCACGTGATAGAATCCGAAATGAGGAAATCCGTAGAAGAACCAAGGTCACCGACATAGCTCTCAGAATTAGTGGCAGTGGGCAGGTCATATAGCTCGAAGAAGTGATAACCGTTGGAGAATAAAGGTTCTCGAGTGGCGACCACAAACCGGACGACGCGTTAGAGGAAAGCTCTCCACTCGATGGAATAAAGACATTATAAACGTCGCGGGGAGTCGGTGGATGGAGGCGGCTCAATACCGTTCGTCGTGGCATTCTAAGGGGAAGGCCTATGTCCAACAACAACAACAACGAAGGCTTCAAACAAAGGGCAGGCATCTTCTATAATAGTACTACTCTACTAGTAGGTAACACATTAAAATTATGTAAATATCTGTTTACTTACGAAATTTCACCGTGAAACCGTTATAACCTGGCTTGCACTCGTTTCAAAGACACCGCCCCAAAGAAAATTAATCGCATGACACCCACAGTGCACCATAGACAAGGACCATAGAGAAAAAAGTCAAGGAACATATAGGGAGAAATAAGTGCACTGGGCTAGGTAACCACAGACAAACAGAACACCTTAAATTCAACAGGGCCACAAATCAAAAAATTTCAATATCGTTTTTAATGCAAAAATGGCATTTAGATGATTCCAATTTTTATATTCGAAAAAGACACCCATGGTTTTAGCGTTTAAAATAGTTCAATCACACAACTACCCATTTAGCATTTTGAGACTTTGATGACTAACTTCAAAGCAAAAAAAAAATCTTTCCAGTTAATAATAATAATAATAATAACTTTATTACGAAACATAAAAGTGTCAGGTTTTGGAATGCGTTTCTTTTGAATGAAAGTTCAATAAGTTTGATTACTATTTTATTAAAACGAAACCGCAGTACTTGGAAATGTGTCTGTTTTGCATATAAGATTACCGTGATTATGGTTGTAATTGTTTATAAACAAACATGCAATATTTGTTAAATGACTGTTATTACAATCAGTCTGTACAATCAGTCTTAAAATACAGTGTTTCATTATTATACATAAGTATCCTTTGAATTAAATAATCACTTGAATTAATAAGAGGGGGGGAAGGGCCTTCCTCTTCTGCGCTAGGTTTGTGGTTGCCACTCGAGAACTTCATTCCCCAACGGTTGTCAGTTACTTGGTGGTAAGTCTAATTGTAAACATAATTATGCAGGTGCAGGTTATATATCAAATATTATTTATACTTACTATCATCAGTCGGTAGACATCCACTTTTGGATGATGCCTCCCTCATAGCGTGCAATGGAGGGAATTTGCACGCTTGGCAGGCGGAGTGGTGATCATAGTTTGGTGTTTATTACTCAGGCGAATGCTGCTGCCCTGGCGTAATCCGTTAGTCGCCTTTTACGACATTCACAGGAGGAGTTCGAGGAGCCCTATTCATAGGCCGTTTTAACTTATTCCTAGACTAGTAAATATTTCATTTTCACCGTTTTAAAATGTTAATTCTACAGCATATTACGAAACAAATAACTTCAGAATGTCAAACATTACGCAAATGTCAAAAAACGATAATTTTTACCCATCGAAATAGCTGGGTAAAAATTGGCAAAATTCGGTGGCGTTCTTAGCGTTTTTAATCTGTCTGAAAGAACGGTGAAAACAGTTACAAACGATCACAGTGAGCACTTTCAAATCGAATGGAACATCATTTGTGATCAAAAATAACGAAAATAACGTAAATGTCACCCAAAAGGAACGCACTCGGAATGGGCCCGGTAGTACAGTCATGCAGTGACATGTAAAAGTAATCTGTGGTAGTGAACGCCTTTGCCACTCCCGTAAGGCATCGACAAAACTTTCTTTAGCGATTTTAAGCGATCTTTAGAGATAAGGGCAGGTACTCTCAGTATAACTAAAGTAAGTTATTATTTTGAGAGCAGCACAATACGAAACTTTTTGACAAACGTTTTCATACATTATATATCCCAAAAAGATTACTAGCCTTTTTTAATGAGATGATGGCGAAGCAATAAGGTTGGTATATAGATACTATTGGCGAGGACGCTCATGGCAAATCAGTCATCTTTCTTGAATGCTATAAGAGAGAATGCGATCATGAATAAATTTTACGCAATTTTAAACTCTAAAGCTCATTCACGCCAACTTGGGTTAAATAAAGTACTGCAAAAATAATAAAGAATTATATTAATATCTAGGTACGTACAGTTCCCATTTAAGAGTTGGAAGTATTGTGGCTGGCGCGGCGGTTTGAACTGCAAACTTTGCCAATAATAACAGAGCGTAAATCTCGGCGTTTTTTATTATAATAGTGTCTCGGTGATTTCTTGGTTGGAAAAAGGTTGGAAAATAAAGTGAGGAGCATGGCATGGCAAATAGCATGCTTTAGAAAGTTTAATGACGAAGAAAAGGCATATTCAATAAGGTCCAGTTGGCTATGAAATAAAATAATTACAAAAAACTCAGCTACTAGAGATGTCTAAACTCAAGGGCCCAATTGTCGTAATTATTTGACATTCAATTCACAATATGATCTCATCTCAGTCAACTTTAGATTAATCGACCTTTCTGTTGCCTCTGAAGGAGCAGGAAAGATAACGAATGCATGCGAAGATTAAGTAATAGTTACTACGTCTACGCACGCAGTGACAGACGTGATAGTGTCAGTGTGTGACTGAAATGAGATTATACTGTGAATTGAATATTTTTTAATTAAGAGAATTGGGTTTTTGGTTTAAACCATTGTCTTAAGGTTCAAAATTCTAATAACAAATATTTGCAGATCATGCAAACATTTTCCCAGCAGTGGAAATCGAACTCGCATCTCTTGCTACTCTACTCAACCACCGCGGAACGGAGGTAAACTTAACTAACCGTCAAAACGAGACCGCCCGTTGTAGGACCCCTACTTCTGTGATTTGTTTGTATTGAATTTAAAGTAGTTTATTTTATGTGATGTTTACTAATCTATTATCTATCTAGGAACACAGGGATATGTTTTGCGTATCAGGAACTACGAGTAGCATGGTAGAGTGTTTCTAGTCTAAATCTGCACGCCCCACTATTTCAGTATGTCAAAATAAAATATCGTAAAGGTACTCACGGATCATCAAAGGTAAAAAAGTTATAATAGACTTAGGGCCTTATTTATAATATTTTTTTAAACCTATTTTAGTTAAAATAGCTTTTGTCTTGTTCTCTCTGATGTAAAAAATCATACGTCAAAACAAGACAAAAGCTATTTTACCTAAAATAGGTTTAAAAAATGATTATGAATAAGGGGTTTAATCTTAGATCCGTATTTCGGAGCAATATTGAAAGTTTTTCATTAAAATCTTAAAACTAACTAACTTGAGTCTTGGCTATGGTCTTGGTTCAGTTTGAGTGTTCAGGGGGCTTAGTACGGATTTTGATAGTTTACGAAACTATATGTTATGAACTATAAGTTTCGTTTCCATCCAATACATATACTGACAGCGTCCTTAGTTTTCTTTTCGTTTCGCTAGGGGCGCTGCAAGTAAATGTATGGAAGGAAACGAAACTTCATATAGTTTCGTAAACTATCAAAACTTGTAATAAGCCCCATGAATCATGGATAATAGTCATTACCAAATGTCAACAAACATTTGGAGAGTTTTTGAATACCGATTTAAATTCCGATCTTCCTCTGCCATCCACATCAATTTGTCGTAGCTAAAGTTCTCCTGAATAAAAGCTTGTAATAAACAACGGAAGAACTTCGCAAATAATCTCGTTATCTCCATCGATCGCCCTCAATGTTCGGATAAACATAAATTATACAGAATCAGCTTTCAGCTCACATACATACTCTTTTAGAACAATTTGATTTGTTAGCTCCTTTTAGGGTTCCGTAGTTACGAGCTCGTATAATTCCGCCCGTGGACCTTCCATTAGTGAAATTTGTTAGAAAGAAACCTTTGGAGTTTTATTTACTTGTTTACAAAACATTCCCGAAGCTTAATTTTGGGTGCCTTCGCAAGAAAGTAAGCAATCATTGTTGTAAATAAATCGCAGCTTATCCTCTTTACCGTAAAAGTTGTTTTAAAGAGCACAATGGCGTCAAAAGCATGCAAAATTACTCAATACTGGAACACTGACTAAATGAGTCAGTGCAGAAAGAGCTGGAATAATCATAAATATTTGTTTTTTGCAGGCTTTAAGTGCAGCCTTTATTTACTTATAGGGATTTAAAATCAAATATAGTCATCATGTTAATTTATCGCACATCAAATTGAGATAAAAAGTAGCTTATTATATACTCTGATTTTTAATCTTAGACATATTTTGACATACATGATACTTATACAGTGGCATATCTTGACATTTAATTGTTTACAAAAAATTATTAATTAATTATTAAGATTAAAAATCAGGTTATAGAAAGAGTCCAGTCCCCGTATTGTCTATCAAACTGGTAATCGCTTTCTAATACAATTTTATGGTACATTGCGCTTTATGTTTCGAATATTTCTGCTCTTGGAAAAAAGCTAAAGCACGCAATGCAATGTACTGCAAAACGGTAATCAAAAGCGATTACCAGTTTGATAGGCAATACCCCTCCTGGTAAGTCTGTGTATGAAATTTAATTGAAATCAGTTCAGTCTTCATGGCATGAATGAGTAACAAACAAGCATTCAAACTTTCGCTTTTATAATATCACTTAGTTGGATTTAATCTCCTAAAGTATCGAATGCACAATCTGTTTCGATAATAGATCTTGGCTTGTTCGAGTGGGAGCTATACACAACGGCCATTTCCTAAGGAGCGAAGATTTAGTTTGTTTGAGAACTACCGGTACGGAATAGAGTACCTTTGCTGGGAATGAGTACCGTTTGTACCATCTACTCGTTTTCTTTTTGCACAAAAGTGCAATAAAGAAAGTTACAAGAAATAAATAAATTGTTAAATAATAATAGTAAATAGATGCCTTAACGATACTCACCTTAGCGATAAGGATATTGATTCAATAATTATATCAATAAATTTGTTGAAACCAAACAATAATCTGCCAACATGTGTTCTTATTAGGGTTCCGTACCTCAAACGGTACCAACGGAACCATCATCGTAATCTTCAACGGGACCACTCTGGTGTCTGTCTATCTGTCGGTCTACCAAAATAGGCTTTCTCTGAAACTGAAGGGAAAAAGTTAAAATTTGGTACATACACAGAATTAAGTGACTTGATCACGGAAAAAAGCGCAAATAAATGAATTCTACTTTTAGGGAGCAAAATTTACAAACCAAATTAAAAAATTAAAAAACTTTCTTCAAATGCATCATGTGTCATAATCAAATGAAAGAGCTTGTTATGAGGAATGAGGACTTGCATTTTAAAATGCATCGTTTATGAGGCGTTTATTCAAACCACAATAATTGGAAATTCTCTCTCCCACTTGTCTCCAAAAATACTAAACCAAACATTTAATAAATATACAGAATCTAGGGCTTTACTCATAGTATACATGAAAACCTACACCAAAAAGTCTATTTTCTATGAGAAACGGAAAATATTCATGGAAAGAAAATGTATATTATTATAAAACGTGTGACTGCTACGATCACCGATTTGCGGCAAATCCCCATCCAACGGTGACCAGTCTAACAGCTGATGATAAGCTAATTTCTTACGACGATAATGTCTCGTGCAGATTTCTTTCGGGGTATACAAGTAAACACGACAGCCACCTTAATATTATTGTAAAAGTCTTTATATTATTTCAAGACATTAATGTTAATGAGAAAGAGATTCAAACTAATTAAAACATCTAGCGTGAGTGTTCTATTTTATTTAAATTATTGTGCCAGAAACTTCAGAAGACGTATAGCTGAAAACACAGGCATCAGTGTTTTTAGTTTTTAAGACATTGCTATTCCCCAATGCATGTGATGTTTTACTAACAAAAGTGTTATTTACAAGTACTTAACTAAAAGTATATACGTAATGATAATCTAATGTTTTATTCCTAACTAGATGCGCCCCGCGGTTTCACCCGCGTGAATAATGATGAAAATTGATGATGATGATGATGATGAAAAGTAGCCTATGTGTTAAACCAGGGCGTAAAGTATCTCCATTCCAAATTTCACTCAAATCCATTCAGTAGTTTTTACATGAAAGAGTAACAAACATCCATACTCACAAACTTTCGCGTTTATAATATTAGTAGGATATTTTTTCAGTCCCTGATTAATATGTAATCGGTTAATCTCATGAGTGATCCATCATGCATGAGATCTCATTTAATTTTTAACGTGAGCGCGAAATGCTCTTTCTGAACGTTTTTTAATGAAGCTTAACACGGACTCCACGATACAAGTTTGTCACTTTGGCTATTTAAATCTAGAAGAAAATTAAGCATAATTCAACGTACAAATTGGACTAAGCCGGAAATAGTAACGTGTAGAAGTGTGGAGATGGAGTAGATAATCAGTTGCACAACATTTTTAAGCAACTTATCTTTGAAAAATAAGGTTATGGTATTTTTGAAATGTGAATAACTTTAAAGATTATTTACTATTTTTTGAGATAAAAAGTATAGATTTTAAAGATTAAAAACTATTTTTTTAAAATACACAGAATTATCACTAAATAAATAAATAAATAAATAAATAAATGCTGGACATTTCACACAACATTATCATTAACTAACTACCGGATAAGAAGATTTCACAATCTAGACTTCATAATCAAACACTACAACTACTTCAAACAAAAAAGTACTTACTCGCAAAAATTTCTGTAAACTTTTCAAGGCATCGCATACAATATGCAATTGCTTAATAATATAACAAGCGTTGGTCGATACTGCACAATGCCAACTCTGCAGCCCAGGGCAACGTTTAATTAGCACTGACTTTTGGATATAAATTCACGGTTTACAGTTTTATCACAGTAAATGAAATGCCCAGTACCTCACTTATCTACGCGTAGCAAGATGGTGTTTTTGTACCGAAGTGCTGCTACGTCGACAGGCGTTGTCGCATTCCTGCGACATTTTTATAAGTAAACGTAAAGAACCTACTACCTTGCAACTGGTATTTAGTAATTTTCTTCAATTTTGAGTAGACTTCTGCTACCTACGTCGTAGCGATTGCCTACAGAAACAAAGTGCTACGCGTTTGTTGTATATTAAGACGCCATCGAAGAACCAACCGCCACTCTTTTTCTCCTTCTTCAACAGCTTTCAGATGTCCACTGCTGGACGAAGCCTCCCATAGAATTCAATGGGGGGTTTTGCCGTAATCAACACGTTTGGCAGGCGGATTAGTGATCGCAGTTTGGTGTTAAGTACTCTGATGGATGCTGCTGCAAATCCCACGGTATAATCTTTGTAAAGCTTTTACTACATCTACGGGAAGAGAAGGCGGAGTCTAATCTTCACCGGACCGGAGACACCACTGCTTCCGGACTGACCATAGTACGACCACTTTTAACAACTAAAGTACTTTGTTAGGTTGTATAATAGATTAAAATGAGAGTATTACACGCAACTGAATGTATGTACGCGTGTGCTAAATCAACCTTGCTTTATGAAGTTATGCCACTGAATTTATCTTTTACTCCGTCATGATGCGGCGGCGTTTCACTGCGATGTTCTCTGTTACGTTCTCGCCCGGTGCATACTTAAAGAGCTTAACGTTTTTAAACATCCGTCGCGACAATGTGACCGCAATGTTATCTATTTTTGTAACAGCGCAAGATGAAATTACCCTTATTTTGGACTGTTTATTATACTGGCTGGTTATTATAGCTCTACAATGTAATATTTGCTGACTGGTAACTAAAATGAAATAACAAGCATAGTGGGCTATGCTATATATTTCATTTTAGTTTGAAAGTACTACCCTCAAAAGCTTGTTTATAGTATTTAACATAATACACACAGCGTAACGTACATGCTAGTAGCTGATTACGCATATTTCATGGTAGTTTCTTAACCTTTACATCTAGTATAGCTAAATTTACTATCTTAATATTGAATACGACTCTTGACAGGTTCTCAAATAGCGACTACAAAGCGGACGACGCAGTGTAGGAAGATGCTCCTCTCGATGGACCAAAGACGTTATAAAGGTTGCAGGAAGTCGCTGAATGGAGCTGGCTCAATATCGTTCATCGTGGCATTCTATAGGAAGGCCTATATCCAGCAATGGACTTTTAGAGGCTTATAACGATAATGATGACGAACCTATGCTATCTTACTAGTATTATGAATACGTAAGTTTAAATGTTTGTATGTTAATCAATCACGCGACGACATTTTAATGAAATTTAGCATACAACATTGTGTACAATTTTTGTAATCACGAAACATTTCACAAAACTAACTGTATATTAAAGTTACCCACATCGTTAAAAATTGATACTCAGAATCACAATAAGTTCCTTTTTTCTTTCAGTTTCTGAATTATTTCGCTAACAGGAAAGGGCTGGATTGATGTTGCAAAGTTTCGATCCAATCCAAATAGGAAGCCGTCGGAGTTCTGAACTTTTCCTGTCACGTATTCAGTAACGCAATCAACCTTGTAAATATAACATTGTAGTTGCAATGTCAGAAGCTGGTTCACGAGCTTCAACCTCCTTGTTAGATAAGTAAGTTGAAACCAATTTTAATTTAAAGTTGGGCAAATGATCTTTGAACTTTGCCTTTTGAGTCTTATTTACTTGGCATAGGGTTTCTCTATAATATCAATGTAGGTGACTTAAACTTATAAGTAAATTGGTATGTATTGTACATCCAGAATATAGACCCTTCGACAGGCAATTGTACGAAGTTCTGTACCCATAGCTTGACTTTGTAGTATTATCGAATCGACTGACAGTCAATTGCAAATGTCAATTATAGGCCGATGAACTTTGTCAGGTAGAGGCGTAGATATATGGACCATTCTACTACGGATCGAGGTGTTAAATATCTCTTGATTAGTTGACTAATTAATACTTGACACTTTGGTAACGTTAAAACCTCAGTTTTTTTAGGTTTACAACAAGTTTATAAGAAAAGTCTTTTTAAATTAAACGTTAGATGGACGTGACCTAAGAGGTATTATTAGAGGGGTTTAGCCCATAACATTTGTTATGGGCTGGGGTTACCGGGTAACAACAAATGGTCAAGCCAGTCCCACCATTTACTCAAATAAAAAAATTAGTTAAAAAAACATAACCAAACTGCTATTTAATCCCTTTTCTTATTTTATTATACCACATTCTAATAAACCACAATACTACAAGATGAATTGACTCAATGACATGTAGTTTTATTAACGTAGGTACCAGATTGCTTACAAATTTTATGAGAAAACATTTTATTAAATTTGGCTAACTTCTGCTGCTCAGATTTTTTTCTTCCAATACAATGAAACAATTCTTCGATGAAACGATACGCATGAAAAAAAATTTTGATCAAAACAACTCATTTTTATGGAGAACTCACGCTTGACCAAAAAAATAACTATGCCAAAATTGTTTTCATACAAAATGAGCAAATAGTTCCAAAGACAGTTTTCCCGTATCTCTTATAGATTCGGATATCCCCATACTGTCCCATTTCAAAAAACACCCTGTATACTTGGGATAAAACGTGGGTCGCTCATACATTTATATTCGAGAGTTTGTTTAATTCGAGTGCTCTTATAAACTTGACTCTCGGCTTATGTATGTACTCTCGAGGATTACGGGAAGTACTGAGAGTGCTGGAAGTGGCTTGATTAACTTTAAATCAACTGAGTCTCTGAAATGAAAGAGGTTTTAGGTAGAAGCAACACAAGCAAGTACACAAGCAGGCAAAGATTTAACCCTACGGGAAACAGACGTATGCACATGTTTGTAGGTATGTGTGTTTGTAACAAGCGTGTACACACACTCGGTGTGTACTTAAAAATAAAACAGATATGGAATAAAATAGAGGGGTAATAAAAATAAATAAAACTTAACATGTTTATAGTTTTTGTTTGTAAAGTCGTTTTTATTATATTATGGTGTGCAATAAACTATTTTTTATCTAGTTATCTAACATGGTAATTACAAGTACAATGGATGGTCATATCACTCAGAATCGTTTTTTTTTCAGATAACCTTTGGAAGTAGAGAAATCTTTAAGATGGCGAATGGAATGGAAGAAGAATGGCGTACATAAATTTTAAAGATTATAAAAAGAAGTAAAAAATTAATACAAAATAACTATTCAAAAAAAGAACATGTATCGAAATAAATAAATTAAAAAATCTACTACAAATTCAATACTATAAACATACACACTTGCCACTAAACTTATGCTACAGCACAAAGCGTGGTGTGAGCGAGAAATGATAAAGGAATGAGAAAGTAATACGAATGAGTTAACATCAGAGTGATAGCAATTGTATTATTTAGACATGTTACGTAACTAATTTTACAAGGTTCTATAACAGCAGAACAAAACAAACAAACCAAGAAAGAGACCAATAATTTCAAATGTACATTTAAAAATATAAGACATAATAATCGCCTTCACTAATCACAGATAGTGTAGTTTTCTATTAGTGAATATAATATATAGTAACATAGTGTGTTATGTTGTGTGTTATGTTATGTTATTACAGATTATAACAAACAAACAAATTGTACCTCGCTGTAGTATTAGTGTAATTAGATGTAGATGAAGTATCAAATTCACACTTTGATCTAACATTTACCTATGCATAAATATTCGTTTTAACACCGCAAGAACTGCTGAAAAGATGCGGTGTGAATTTCCGCCATATTTTATGAAAACTTTTATCTGTGTCGCTACGTGGTACACAGACCTCGGTCACATTTAATAACACTGCTTGCTGTTACCGGTACGAACCCACTTGCTTACTTATAAAAATTCTGCCACGCGTGAAGCCTGAATAAAAAGGAATTAAAAATTGTATGAGAATTCTTGAATGTGTTGTTGCACGCGGTTTGTGGCACGATTGGTCGTAAAAAGCCCGTTTCGACATTATGTGGGCTAGCAACGAGAATTAAATGTACGGTTTGACATTGCTAAACGCAGCATTTGATGATGGACACATAGTCACATAGTCGACGTCTCATTAGGTATACCTAAGCAAGCGCCGCCGGTGCCGCCATTGCACCCTGCTTTCTACGTAATTGCAACGTACTCTTATGTGAAAACAATGTTTTCATATTAAACATCTTAGCTCAAAGTTAATAACGCAGGTTCTAGGGACCATGCTATTACTGTACTATATTATTGTTCGTTCACTTCGGTTTTAAATGGTTTTACCCACATTAGAGAACTGTTTGTAGTCGTGTTCTAAATTCTTTTGAACCTGGTTCAAAAGAGTTTCTTATTTTTTTACCTAAATTTGTAAGTTGTTGGTTTTTACTATATTACACATAATTTCAGGGTAAATTTCATTTTCGTCTCGTTTTGGTTTACTATATAAACAGCTGTAGCTAGCTTAGATTCTCTTATCTAAAAATACTTTGATAGGAGTATAATAGTAGACAAACAGAAACGACCTCTGTGGCGCGGCGGTTGAGTAGCCGGCCGCGATACCCATCCTGTAGCGTAATCCCTTATTCGCCTTTTACAACATCCACAGGAGGAGTTGGAGGAGTCCTATTCATAGGCTGAGACTACCACGGCTAAGTTTCAGCACGGGTCAGTTAAAAATTGTCACTGAAAAAATAAATAAATTTTATTTAACAGGAAAATGTTATACGTACTATTGGTTCGTAGTTTGTTCAATCTTGTACCTGAAATCTAAAACCTACAAACGTTTCAATCTCAGTATCCATTCAACGGTTAAAGCGTTCTCCAAGTTGAACGCTACTCGTTTTCAGAAAGTAAAACCGGGTATGCGTCAGGCGACAGTTGTTCCGCACATATCTACCAACTTGTTGCAGAACATGTGTCATGGTAGTAGCTGACGGAGATGCAAGAGGTGCTGGTTCGAGTTCCGAAACCGGACAAATGTTTGCATGATCTCATTATTTTTAATAACAACATAAGGAATCCACGACGATCACAGGTGCATGAGACTTTTGGTTACTATTTATTTGTTATCTATATTTTTACTAACAACGATTGCGCTACATTGCAATGGATATGTTTGCGCAAAATTGTACGGCCAAACAACATGTTTCAACTATTAGGCCGGAATTCCGAGTGTATGTGGCATACACTCGGAATTCCGTTTCGGAACTCCGAAACGGAATTTCGAAATGAAATATCGAACGCAGTAAGTCCATACAAATCTATGGACCTACCACACACACTAGGTAATTTTCCGTACGGAACTTTTTCGATTCGGAATTCCGCATGATGGCCTGCACGTTCGGAATTCCGCACGGAAAAAACCGTTCCGAACGCAACTCTTCCATAGATTTTGCACGAGTCACACCACACATTTCTTAATTCCGAACGAATGCTTTCCATATTTGCTGTCAAAATGTCTGAAGTTCTGAACTACAAATGAAAAAAAAAACCAAGTGTGTGGCGTCTGTACGGAATTCCACGAAGGAATTCCGAAAACGAATTCCGTTACGGAATTCCGAGTGTATGTGGCCGGCCTTATAGTTGCTTAACGTCGTCGCTTAGTATTAGACAATATTGCTCAATGCAGAAATATGTTGCCTAATGAATACACGGTTCGTTCTCGTATGTTGTGAACTATAAAAGATCTTCCAAGTGGAGTGATAAATCATGGAGATGAAAATGATGCATCGTTTTCAAGTCACAAACTTCATAGATGTTTTGAAGAGAATGTTGAACTTTGGTCTTTGATACATCCTAGTTCCGTCTACAAGAAGGTACACAAAATAAACGTTTTTCACAGCTGCACAAATTGAATCTACTTGGTTAATCGATATATTTTTATTTCTAAATTGTTGGTTGTTTGTGACGACCTTTGTGGCGCGGCGGGCGAGTAGCCGGCTGAGATGCAAGAGGTTGCGGGTTCGATTCCCGCTGCGGAACAAATATTTGTTCCAGGTTATAGTACCATGGTACTCGTAGTTCCTGATACCCATGACACAGGGAACCCTAGTATGGGATCAAGATTATACGTATGTAACTGTTGGGTGTTATGTTATGTTGTTTGTAAAGGTAGATAGGTACCTACTTATAAGAAGTTTCAAGTATGACTGATAAAAAAAAAGTTAAACTAATAACAAAAATTTATGTAATTGCTTTTTGTTCCTGTGGTGATTACATTTCAGGACAATTTAATTTTCAAACATTCAAAAACATTACACATAAAATTAAGAACAACAAAATTAGTGATTCCCATAAACGTGTCTATTTAATACCTAGTCAGTAATTCAATGTATTTATTTTAAATTATGACAACACAAATGTTGTAGAGCATCCATATGCAGATAAATATCAGTATTTATAAAATACAGCAAAATACAGCAAATTTACTGTGAGTTAAATCAACAAAATCGTTCGTCGAACCTATCTAAATAACACTGTAGATTCAAAGGCCCCGTCTACACGCACGATGTAGACTCGCGATAGCATCAGTATAAACCTTAGTGGTTTTAGGATGCTATTATAAGCAAATAAAATATGTTTTTTTATTTATTTATTTATCACATAAAACTGATTACAGAATTTGGTAAGTAAGTAATGTTAGAATTGAAGTTATCGTGGCTTGGTATCATTTTAGAAAAAATTACGACTATACGTCGATGGTGAACGGGTTGCTGCCTCTTCCCCGCCACCCCCGCCGCCTGCCAAATTGTCCAGCCTGGCTGAGCGTGCGGAGCGACGGAGCCAAGCTAGTTCCCGTCTCACGACCTTTGAGCGTGGTCGCGGTCGGTGCTCATGAGGAAGGACCTCAAAATGGTCAACGAAACGTCAGCAGGAGAATAGTAAAGTACGTGGTGTATAGTCGTAATTTTTTCTAAAAGTAAGTAATGTCTTAAAACCTAAGTTAGGTTTTGTTATTGTTAAACATTAGGTTCTCGATGAGTTATGTTTTAAAATACGTAACAAAACACGAGCAATATCAATAAACATTGGTATGAAACATTTTAAATACCTACATTGTAGCGTTGTGTTTAAGAACACAACGCAAAAAACGCGTGTTTATTATCCGAACCTAATAAATAGGGAGTGCAAGCTCAAGGCAAAAAAAAAAAAATTTCCTTTGCTGTTTGTTGTTGGTGTGTATTTCTACCAGCAAGAGAGTGGATATTGAAGCTGGACTAAACTTTAGCAACAATGATACTATGTTGTACTCATTATCGCCTGCACGAATATTTTACAAAGAAACGTTGTTTTGATCCAGAGGTTTAGGACAATCTGCACGTGAAATCCAACCATCGATATAATTATATAAGTAACGAGAATCAAACGGGTTCGCTGCATTCAATTGTTCAATTTATCGACATTTTCAGAATCGTCACGTCGATGCTCGCCGATCGTGCATTTTTGCAATGCTTCCCTGCGCCACACTCATGTGTAAGGGCCCTTAGTTGGTCAAATAACTCGACGCGTTCATTGTACTGAACTATTCAAATGCTGAAAGTTTTTAATTAAAATGAAGCAGGCATTCAATTTTAGCTTTTTACTCAAAATTGAATACGTGCACGAATCAAAACCATCGGTAACTTTTGGTATTGTGATTTAATTAATTGAAAACATTGGAAATGAAATAACTTCGACTTCAATTCGATATTTCTAGCGTTTCCATTTATGAGGACTGATTTATACATATTTTTTTGATGAAATCAATGTTGATTTTTGTAATGAATTAGACAATAGCATTTATTAACATAAATAATAATACAACTTAGTAATACAAACAAGTATTTTCAAAATTTACAAAATACAAACAAGATAAGCTATCTAAAGTTCACACGATTTACCGATCAACCGATCCAGACCACTACTAGATAAAAGCGTCCCTAAAATACTGCCTGCATTAACTGACAGGGAACGAAAATTTTCTCTAAAAGCTAAACTATGTTGATGCCTGTTACCAAAGAACTTTAAATTAAATGTACCAACTACCTAATAGTAGTGCCGTGGTGTGTTCGGCCAAAGAATAGACCCCTCCATCTCCTCCCGTGGATATCGCAAAAGCCGACTAAGAACCTGAGAACTCAACACGTATACTACGATCATCAATCTCAGTGTAAAAATACAGTAGCAACATGGTTAAAATCCCTGAGCTACGAACAAACTGAAGATCTCTTGTTATCTTTATATTCATAACTTTTCTTCCTCACATAGTCATTACCTTGTATATTTTATTTTATATTAAACAACCTACTTGTACCTACCTACCACTCTTGAGTTTCGTGCAGATATATTTTATTCAATATTTTTCGTATTTAATATACATACTTTATGTGTATTATTACATTTGTACCTACATATTCCTAGTTAATAGTTCAATTATAAGTTGCATGCATAAATATTGTAGTGTTTTGAGCCGCGAAATGTCCAATGCGGGTAGTCAGTGCGACAAAAGAAATGCTACCGTCCTCGTAAATAATAAACAGTCTGTCTGTTCCTGTACTAAGTGTTTCATTGCGGTCCCAAATAAATCCCAGATAAATCAGTGGCGACGAGGATAAACTGTTCATTTGCGTGATACGAGTTACGGGGGACTGTATATATGTGTTGGAAACAATGTCGGTCGGGAAAATTAAAGAATTCGACGTTGATTCGGGGAATTGGACTTTGTACTGCGGGCGGGTCGAGATGTACTTTCGCGCTAACGCAATCAAGGAGGAGCTCAAGTTGCCTACGTTAATATCGTTAGTTGGTGACAATGTGTACGAGTTGATGGTAAATCTGTGTAACCCGAAGGAGCCCACGGATCTCAGCTATGAAGCACTCATAACCATTGTTCGTGAGCATTTGCAACCCAAGCCATCCGTCATGACGGAACGATATCGATTTCGTCAAAAGCGTCAAGAGACCGGCGAGAGTATAATGCAATATATTGCTACTTTGAAGAAGCTTTCCAAGGATTGTGATTTTAAAGACACGTTGACAGATAATTTGCGGGACCAATTTGTGTGTGGGTTGAGCAGCGACCTGATCAGACAGAGGTTATTTTCGGAACCAGAGCTGACGTATGCCAAGGCGTTGACATTGGCTACGGCCCTAGAGGCTGCGGAGAGAGACGCGGCGGCCGTGGATTCATCGGCAGCGTCGGGCAGCGGGGCGACCGCCACGAGCGCGGTACATGCGGTGCGCGCGGCGGCGCCGGCGGCGGCAACGGCGGGCCGCAGCGGCCGTTTCCACCCCTCAGCGCGCAACACGACGGCGTATTCACCAGTAAGCTGGGGGCGTGGGTGTAAAGCGTGTGGAGGACAGCACCAGACGGATGGGTGTCGGTACAAGAGTTTCGTGTGCAGCAGTTGCCGGAACAAGGGTCACCTAAGAAGGGTTTGCCCGAACAAGAACGCAGCCAGAGCGAGTGATGGGAAGGGGCCCGGCGGCAGGCGGTACCAGGCCGGCGCGCATTATGTGCAGCCAGGCGATGACGGCGAGGGTTCGTCCTGGTCGTCGTCGGAGGAGACGGAGATAGAGGAGCCGTTGTTTCAAATGGCGCTAGGTGACTACAAGCCGGTGAGTTTGAACGTGGCAGTGAATGGACGTAAACTTAGAATGGAAGTAGACACAGGGTCGCCAGGATCATGCATTAGCAAAAAAACTTATGAGACATTGTTTAGTGATATCCAATTAGAGAAATCGAAGTATGTGTTCCTTTTTTATGATGGAAAATCTAAAGTGAGGCCGTTAGGTGTTATGAGGGCCAATGTAAATTTTAACGGGCATGAGAAGATGCTAGAATTGTTTGTTGTAGATACAGCCGTAACTACGCTGATAGGTAGGCAGTGGCTCGCGGAGCTAGGTATACAAATACCAATCTTACAAAGTTCTAATGTCAATAATAATTTCAAAATTGAGCCTGTTAATGATATACTGCGGGAAATGCTCGACAGATATAAGGAGGTGTGGAGCGGTGGTCTGGGTCGGTACGCGGGAGGGTGCGCGACGCTGCGGGTG
This sequence comes from Epirrita christyi, assembly GCA_951392215.1. Lineage (NCBI taxonomy): Eukaryota > Metazoa > Arthropoda > Insecta > Lepidoptera > Geometridae > Epirrita > Epirrita christyi. Next base: position 8,927,863 of record OX595846.1, read on the forward strand.
CGCGAGGGCGCATCGCCGGTGTTCCACCGTGCGCGGCCAGTGCCATACGCGCTGCGTGAGCGCATCGATACCGAAATAGATGCAATGCTGCGGGACGGGATCATCGAGCCCGTCGACTGCTCTGACTGGGCGACGCCGCTGGTGTTGGTAAACAAGAGTGACGGTGGGCTGCGTTTGTGCGCAGACTTTAAGGTAACTCTCAATCCCGTTCTTTTGGTCGATAGGTATCCGCTGCCGAGAATAGATGATTTACTCGCGAATTTGGCAGGTGGGGAAGAATTCACCAAAATAGATTTATCACAAGCGTACAATCAAATTTGCCTATCGGAGGACTCAAAGAAGTACTGCGTCATAAATACCCATCGGGGTATGTATAAGTACAATCGCCTTGTCTACGGACTATCGTCCAGCAGTGGAATCTTCCAACGGATAGTTAGCAATCTGGTAGAAAACATACCTAACGTGCAGTGTTTCGCTGATGATATTATCATAACACACAAGGACAGAGCCTCTCATTTAAAGTCATTAGAATCTCTTTTGAGTAAATTAGCATCGGTGGGTATGAAAATAAAGTTAGAAAAGTGCTCGTTTTTAGCAAAAGAGGTAAAATACTTAGGGTATATCGTAGATAGAAACGGTATCAGGCCCGATCCGGAAAAATTACGTGCTATCAGAGAAATGCCGAGTCCGACGGAGATCTCCGAGCTCAGGTCATTTCTAGGCATGGTGAACTTTTACGCAAAATTCGTGCCTAAACTCAGTGGCATCCTTCACCCATTGCATGAATTGTTGTGTAAGGGCTCACGGTGGCAGTGGGGTGACCGGCATCAGCGGGTGTTCGAGCGCGTGAAACAGCTGCTAATGAGCAGTCGCGTGCTGGCGCACTACGACCCGCAGTGCAAGCTGGTGCTGACGTGTGACGCCAGCGCGGTAGGTATCGGCGGTGTGCTGTCGCAGAGTGACCGTGGCGGACACGAGCGTGCTGTCGCGTACGTGTCGAGAAAGCTTACCAAGGCGGAGCAAGGCTATGCGCAGATACATCGCGAAGCGCTTGCTATTGTATATTGCGTGAAAAAGTTTCATCAGTACCTATTTGGTAGGCGATTTAAACTAAAGACAGACCACAAACCACTTGTGAGTATTTTCGGACCCCAAACAGGCATACCTACCATGGCTGCGAGTCGCATGCAACGCTGGGCGCTAATACTTTCCGCGTATAACTTTGATATAGAATACGTAGGTACATATAGCAATGGTGCAGATATTCTTTCCCGCTTACCGGTTGTAGAGAAGTGTGCGGAGGAGCCTCCGGAACAGACGTACCTACACTTCGCTACTGACGCGATGCTCCTCGACAGCGAGGCGATTAGGCGAGCAACTGCGCGGGATCCAGTGTTGAGCCGCGTGTACGGGTATATTGAAAATGGGTGGCCCCAGGCGGTCGAAATTAAGCAATTAGATCCGTATTTAGCTAGGCGGAAAGAGTTATACATAGAAATAGGATGTGTGATGTGGGGGCACCGACTGGTAATTCCAGAGTCATGTAGGCGGACCATACTTCAAGAGTTACACGAGCCCCATATGGGAATGGTAAAAACGAAAGCGTATGCACGCAGTTATGTTTGGTGGCCAGGCCTGGATGAGGCGGTGGAGGCTGTGTGTCGAGCATGTGACACGTGCGCGGAGGTGGCGCCGGCGCCACCGGGTGCGCCCCCCGCTCCTTGGCGGTGGCCCCACTCACCCTATGAAAGGATCCATTTAGACTTCTTGGGTCCCATCGATGGTCAAACCTACTTGGTATCGATCGATGCAAGGTCTAAATGGATCGAGGCATTTAAAATGACGCGAACGACTGCTGACGCGACGATCGGAAAATTGCGAGAATCCTGGTCGCGATGGGGAATTCCGAAACAGGTGGTGTCCGACAACGGGCCACCGTTTTCAAGCAGTCAATTTAGAGCTTTCCTAGAAAGTAATCGAATCCACCAAATGCATTCAGCGCCTTATCATCCAGCTTCCAACGGGGCAGCAGAGAACGCTGTAAAGATCATCAAGAATGTCATAAAGAAGGCACGCCGTGATGGAATAGATCCTGAGCTAGCGATTCAGAGATATTTGTTAATGTACCACAACACCCCACATTGCTCGACTGGTGAGAGTCCTGCTCAGTTGTTGCAGGGTAGGCGTTTAAGGACACGTTTAGATGTTATTAAACCCGACCATGGGCGTAAGTTACGTAATAAAGAACTCGAGGCGGTAGAACATGCAAAAGGATCCCGGCAGTTAAATCCCGGTGATTCGGTATGGTATAGGAGTTTCGGAACGAATGATAACAAATGGTCAGCGGGGCAAATAGTAGAGAGGCACGGTACAAATAATTACGCGGTGAAATCATCTGATGGTTCGGCAGCGCATAGACATATTGACCAATTGAAGCGTAAGAGTTCATGTATATTTCCAAGCGAGTCAGATACCAACACTGGTGATGGAACCGAGTCTGGGCCGACGACGTCACTCGAGCCGCGGCTCGCGGAGCCTTGTACTTCGGTTGAGGCGATGGAGCCTAGCATAGCTCATTGTTCAAAACAAAACCCGTCACCTTTACGCAATGCACCTCCTTGTACTGATGCAGACGTACCTATTGTTGGTAAAAGAGTACGCAAGCCTGTACGTAGGTTTGGCTTGGATATAGATTAGTAGTACATATCTAGCAACGGATAAGTTTTAGAATAGTTAGTAGTACATATCTAGCAACGGATAAGTTTTAGAATAGCTCTTTTGTTATCTGTTATGTATAGATAATTTCGTACGCATTAACTTGTGTTCTTGATCGAGTGATGTACCTACACCTATCAATTGTTTTAGAGAGACGGTCATTACTTAACCTGTTATCTGTTATGCATAGGCAATTTCGTACGCATTAACTTTTGTTCTTGATCGAGTGATGTACCTACACCTATCAATTGTTTTAGAGAGACGGTCATTACTTAACCTACCAACCAGTACATGCCTGGATTGAATACTTACCTGTTTCAAGTGTATAAGTAAAGTACAGAAGCCTGTAAATTAACTTCTAACTATGTGTGTCAAATGTTGTCTTACTTAGTAATAATTAACAGTGGAGGATTGTAGTGTTTTGAGCCGCGAAATGTCCAATGCGGGTAGTCAGTGCGACAAAAGAAATGCTACCGTCCTCGTAAATAATAAACAGTCTGTCTGTTCCTGTACTAAGTGTTTCATTGCGGTCCCAAATAAATCCCAGATAAATCAAATATAAGTACACATGTTTTTGTACTGTTACAAGTGTTCCTTACCGACCACAGAAAAGAGGGGACTCTTCTAACACAGGTTATTGCAACTTAACACAAGAGATCCCAAACCCTTTAATTGTATAACTTGTAAAAACAATAAAAAAAACCTTTTTACTTTACTTTACTTTACTTTAATCTGCCTGCAAGCGTGGTGATTATGGCAATTCCTCTTATTGTTTTTATGGTGATCGTCCAGCAGTGGACGTTTGATGATGATGATGACTACCTAAACAGGCCAAACGAAAATGTTGAATGTGATGAAAACATGAAAGTTTTCCGTTAGACTTGGTTATTCGCCAAAAGAGGTCGTTGAGAGTTGAGATTAAGTTAAAGTTCAGATCGAACTGTCAAAGTAGCCCAATGAAGCAGGTCAAAAGAACTGAATTCGGCCCGAGATTGGATAAAGAGGTTTCTGCTCCCAGTTGTAAGGAGTTTAAACATTTACGATCTTAAATATGCAATTTTTTTAATTTGTCCATTAAAAAGGCGGGTTTTTTTTTACTATATCGTTCGGTTTCACCGTTGATTAGTTTAAGTAGTTCTTTGGACGCTGTATAGGGAATACTCTTGAGGTGGTTCCTTGTTTTTTTTATCTAAAGTTGTGTATGTTTTATCAACTCGTTCAAACTAGTGGTTCGCCCCGAACTGAGACCTCGCGATAACACCTTTATCAGCCCGACTACTTAACCAAGTAATTTCCATTTTTCTATTATTATTTTTGAAAATTTTCACCTCGAGGTATACCAGTACAGTACAGGATCTATCAGTAACAACTCTAATTTCCTACACATCATCGAAATAACCTTTTCACACCACCTGCTCGACAATGTCCAATTACAAATCATGCAACCTCAACGTAAAGTAAAGCATTGTCTCTCTAGGGATATAAAGTTGTATGAAACTCCCTAGGGATTAAAGTGATTTGAATTTGGAACGTCAAATTCGTGTGGAGACTCGTGGAAAACTTTAAGTAAAAAAATGCCCATATGGCATTGTAAAGAGGTTTGTTCAAAAATCGAACTGGTCACCATAAACAGAACTCAAAAAAAAAAGAAAAAGGTGCGTTTACCTTAGAATAAGGGCTGAAGCAAGCGTTTACAAAGACTCATTTGTTTCACATGACATTTTTTATTAACATGAATATTGCAATAACACAGCGTGTTTGGTGCTGTTATTTTCAGTAAATTTTATTGCAATATTCATGTTGATAAATAAATTACAAACGATAGTGATTCTACTCCAAAGTTTATGAAAACAGACGCTTTAGAGATTATTGATAATCTACTACCGCAAAAATCAAAACAAGCCCTGGCTTTTTATTGTCTCGCAGAAAGTGTGAAAAGTAGAGTATGCTCCTCTGGAATAAAGCCTGTCTTCGTCTTGGGCAGCTTGAACCCCTCGCTTCACTCAGGACTCTATATAACTCCCTCGCTACACTCGGGAGTTAACTTTAGAGTCCCTCGTCACGCTCAGGGTTCAATATGCCACCCGCGACATAAGACACTGCTTTATTCCCTTAGTGCATAATCTACTATTTCACACCACCTGCTCGACAATGTCCAATTACATATCATACAACCTCAACATAAAGTAAAGCATTGTCTCTCTAGGGATATAAAGTTGTATGAAACTCCCTAGGGATTAAAGTGATTTGAATTTGGAACGTCAAATTCGTGTCGAAACTCGTGGAAAACTTCAAGTAAAAAATGTCCATATGGCATTGTAAAGAGGTTTGTTCAAAAATCAAACTGGCCACCAAAAGCCGAACTCAGAAAAAAAAGAAATAGGCGCGATTTTAAAGAATGTGAAACAAAAGAGATGTTAGGTTGGTGCTGTGTTTTTCAGTGAAATTTATTGCAATATTCTAGTAATATATAATTACCTATGTCAATGGCAATATTACTGTTAACAAAAAATGTCAAGCGATAATGATTCTACTCCAGAGTTCATCAAAACACGATACTTATTTTATGGAGCCCTGGCTTTTTATTGTCTCGCAATAGGTGTGAAAAGTAGAGTATGCTCCTCTGGAATAAAGCCTGTCTTCGTCTTGGGCAGCTTGAACCCCTCGCTTCACTCAGGACTCTATAACTCCCTCGCTTAGAGTCCCTCGTTACACTCAGGGTTCAATATGCCGCCCACGACATAAGACACTGCTTTATTCCCTTAGTACATAATCTACTATTGAATAGGGCTAAGCAACGGGGCGTAATACTACATACCTGTTAGTACCTATATCAAGTACCTGACGAATTAATTGATAACGTCCTTTTGTCGAAAACCATAGAACTCCAGCGTCATTCAAATTCCTAGAAATGGGAGGTCAACAATGGATGTTATATTGGTTTCTGTTTTATGGAGTACAAGTTTCTAAATTCTTCAGTTTCAGACTTTTCCCTGTAGTTGTGACACAAAAGCCACAAGCATACCAAGTTTCAGCATTGTGGGATTGCTGGAAGTACCCTAGAATTTTTGATTTTTACGTTTTTTATTTTCCCTAATATCTCAAAAACTGCTAAGGTTAAATACTTATTAAAAACAGTTTTGAAATGCCCAACCAAAGCGCTTTCATTAGACACCCCATTTGATCTGACTGTCTCACTTTTTTTTTTTTTACCCCCTCTTGGACCCCAATATCTCAGCAACCCCCTGACCGATATAGCTCATAACCTTACCTACAAATTGTACCAATACTATCTACCCCCATACCAAATTTCATGAAGATCGGATTAATGGTTTGGAAGTTTTCATCGGACAAACATACATACATACATACATACAAACGCCGATTCTTCCAACTTGACTCAGAGAACTCGCTTCGCTCGCTCAATAAAAGTTGAAGAAAGTATATGCCGTTGCATAGAATCATGAAACTTTTCAATGACCATTTCACGAGCACTGAATTCTTTGCAACCTCACCCAGCTCGTTTAGAAATAATATAATTAAGATTGTGTCTGAGTTTTCAGACCTACCATATTTTTGATGTGAGTTATTCATAACTCTGTTAATTGTTATTATTATTATTTTTTTCAAAACATACGTGACAAAAACAAAGTTGCGCCCTCATATTTTTTTTTATCAAATTCGTGGACGACTTGGCTGATTGCACTTTTAGTACCTATCTTTAAAGAATTATTTGTATTCTTGTTTTTTAGTGTAATTGTTTGTTGTTCCTAATATAAATAAAAAAAAAAAAAAAAGTAGGTTTCCTATATCGCGTGTATTTATGAGGTCTCTGATCAGGGCGAACCACTAGTAATTTTAATTATATAAATAGTTAGATTGAATCTCTGCCACTTTCTACATAAATCCATACAGAGCCTCGCAAATGGGAGTAAAATCAGCTTTCAAACTACTAAGCCGGAACTCTTTTAATTATTCCCGGCTCCCTAAAATTTCAGGAAACTTTCACGGATACTGTTAACTCCGATAGCTAATGAGTTTTATGCAAACCTGTAAGCTAATTATGCGTATCAAGTATGAACGCTAATGAGCGAACGAACATTTACTTTAGTTTTATCTATAAGCAGTTCAGCAGTTTAAATATGCACAGTATGAGCGGCTCATATCATATGCTAATACCTAACTTTGAGACCAACTTGCACTATAAATTAACTATAGTTAATGTTAAATTACTTTAAAAAAGCAATGTTTTATTATGTATAATTTTTTGTCGTGATGTTTCGTATTATTTTTTGTCGTTATGTTTCCAGCTTATAAATAGATCCCTCTTCTTCCGTCCGATGAAGACTTCCGATGTCGTAACAGCCGACTAGTTGATATCACTAGATGGCCAGCAGCATCCACCTGAGTACTTAATACCATAGGTATTGCTATGACCAATCCACCTGCCAAGCATAATACCCACTCCGTATTTAGTACTCGTATACTTCCTGATACCCACGACACAGGGAATCCCAGTGTGGAATCAGGGCTGTGTATATGACTGTTGGGTGTTATGTTATGTTAATAACTGTTGGTTATGGCAAATTTACAATTGCATTATATGGGGAAAGCCAGCGGTTGACGTCTAGCGGCTGATGATTGCAATGTTTAATTTTGTAATGTTCTTTTGGGAAATTTAATTTATTTATTGGATTTTTTGTGCACGAGGACCTATAACATTCTATTTATTACGTTTGCTTGCTGTTTTATTCGTTATGAACGATAAATTCGACAGAAAGTTTGTGTTTTCAGCATTTAACTCCATATCCGGTTTTTCATGTCGAGTAAAAAAGCTGAGCTTGGCTTATGAAGCTTAACTGTTACGTGATGTAGCTTTGCAATGGCCAATTTTAGATAAAGCTATGCCAATTATAGTTGCGGCTGCAAAACGGTAATGGCACTTAAAAATATAGCAATAACACTTAAATCCTCACAAAGTAAAACAATAATAGAAAGTACAGTTTCCGGCTGTTACGCGGCATATCATATCACAGAGTCAGTTATGTCAGAATCTATACTAAAACATTTCAATATAGTAATAGCATAGTTGGGTATTATTTTAGTTACTGGACATTTTTCTTTTTTGACATTAGTCGTGAAAATCATAATATGATTCTGGTCCAAAATGCAAAGATCCTGGTCAATCAAGAGTGTGGGCCTTCCTACAATGCGTCGTCTGGTTTGTAGTTGCCACTCAAAATTCTTTATTGTTGAAATACCAGTACTTCAACAAAATTGCTGAGGTTCGAGTTAGATCTAAGATCAGGAAGCTGTTTTTAAAGCATTTCTCGTTTTTTTTTGCAAAAATGGCGAAAAATACTTAAAAAGCAGCTTCCTGTTCAATCAAAAAAACATAAAATAAATATATCATTCAACTATTTCTTACGGTCTAGTAATGTGGGGAAACTCGACTTATACCGAACGGGTACTAAAAATGGCTATACTATACAAAGACTTTGAAAAAAAAAAGTTCACCAATATTGTCTTGCACTGTTTTTAAACAGTTTTCTTTGTCACACGTTATTTGAAAAACAAATAAAGCTAACAACGATTATTTAACAATTTAATTGTAGGTACCTATCATTGTTATCATGGATAGGTATATACTATCTACTTTTGAATTTTATTTTGTGCACTACCTTGAAATTGTTTTCCACATACACAAAGGTTAGCTGGAAGAGAATGCTATCTAGCTTTTAGATTCTGTCTAGAGACGTTATGAGTACGTTTCTATTTAGATTCTAGCTTGTATCTAGTATTTAGTAGTAAGTTCGCCTATGCACAGTACTTTAAGTTGTGTAATAAAGAATTTTCTATCTAACCTTTATCTAACGATGGCGTTAAACATAACTGAATTAAGCCGAACATCTTTATCTTTGGCCAAATCAACGGCCTCGAACTACATTAGAAGCTACGCCGTAGCTGCATTGTAGAGGCAGCCGTAGACAGTGTGCTACGAAAGATTTATGTGGGCGAAGATAAATTTCTCACGGTTGTTGAACGCTCCCACCTGATATTTCTTTTGGATACTTTAAATCCTTTTACGAAACAATAATAGTTGGTAACTGATTTTCATAGAAAATAGGTAGGTACTTGAGTACATTTTACTAATTTATAAACATAATGTGTGGTATGTTCGTCCGTTTAAGTCAAAAGTTCTTTTATTTATTAAACGAGTTTAATTTGTGAGTAACCTTTATAAATTTTATGTATTTTAACCGACTTCCCAAAAAAGGGGAGGTTCTCAATTCGGTTGTATTTAATTATTTTTTTTGTATGTTTGTTTCCGCATATCTCCGGCGTTTATGAACCGATTTGGAAAATACTTTTTTTATTTGAATAGATATACTTCCAGATTGGTCCTATTTTTTTCAGAATGCAGTTCTGATGATGGGATCCATGAGGAATTGAGGGAACTCCTCAAATATTGTAGGCATACATATGGCGATTTTGATATTTTCAGCAACAAACCAAGCATTTGCATTCAAAAAGTATCATAATCCTTTCACCACTATGGTTCTTTCACCATTTTTTGTTCATCCAAATATTTAGTCGAATACAATGGTGGAAGTCGGTTTTTTAAATGAAAAGTCATATTAATACATATCACTGTTACTTCAACTGTTAACAAACCACCAGAAAAAACTACAAAAACTTGCCAACATTCGGAAAATGCGTGATTCTTAGAAATAGAGAAGCAACACCAAGAACTATGAATTTATTAGTGCACCACATCATTGCTATCGTGGAAATAAAGTAACAGCAACGGCGAAAACGGACCGTCATCACGGCATGCGTCTCGCGTGCGACCAGTTAGTCTTACTAAATGTGTGTTCGCAACATTTTTATGGCGGTTAGTGGCAATAAATACGCGAATAAAGAATAAAATACAAACGGCCGCATCGGGGTGTTAAGCCACTGATGTATTCTACAGGCGAAGATTGCTGGCAGATAGCCGTTTGAGGGATACTTTAAAGATTCATTTGATAGAGTTTGATTCGGGGTTTGACTTAAAATTATTCATTAGTAGTAGTTTCCAAAATTAAATTAGGCTTGATTGGTGCTCAATGAATAACAGGTAGGTCGTCCATGATCAGCCTGTTGAAGTCTACTGCTGGACATAGACCTACCCCATAGAATGCCATGACGAAAAATTTAGAGCCGCCACCATCCACCGACTTCCTCCTACCCTAAAAATGCCATTGGTTCACAGTATTTTATAAATGAATTAAAATCATTTTGTTATTTTTTTCAATAAATTTCTTGTAAAAGCTTCAAAATTAAAGGAAGGCCTTGAAAGTAGCTGCGCGAAATTATTTACTTATATCCGTTCTTCAAAAACTGAAACTACCATCTGAATAAAAAGTTTTTTAATCCTCCAAAGTGCAACTAAACTAATTCATATTGCTTCTTAGCTTCATAATTCACCTCCTCCCAGCTAAGGACGAAGCCAGTGTGGGGGCAATTTTGTGAATTATGTTGCTCCTTCTCAAAACAAAGAAAAAAATGGAAATCATCATATTTGCAATACCAACTTGAACTCAGGTAAGAAGAAAATACAATTCACGATACTTAGCTGCGATGAGTAATGAACTCTGAGTGTTAATTGGACATCAAAGATAATAAATACTAGTGGTTCGCCCCGAACTGAGACCTCGCGATAACACCTTTATCAGCCCGACTACTTAACTAAGTAATTTCCATATTTTCTATTATTATTTTTGAAAATTTTCCCCTCGAGGTCTACCAGTACAGTACAGGATCTACCAGTAACTACTCTAATTTCCTACACATCATCGAAATAACCTTTAAATAGGGCTAAGCAATGGGGCGTAGTTATACTACATACCTGTTAGTACCTATATCAAGTACCTGACGAATTAATTGATAACGTCCTTTTGATGAAATCCATAGAACTCCAACGTCATTCAAATTCTTAGAAATGGGAGGTCAACAATGGATGTTATATTGGTTTCTGTTTTATGGAGTACATGTTTCTAAATTCTTCAATTTCAGACTTTTCCCTGTAGTTGTGACACAAAAGCCACAAGCATACCAAATTTCAGCATTGTGAGATTGCTGGAAGTACCCTAGAATTTTGGGTTTTTACGTTTTTTATTTTCCCAAATATCTCGAAAACTACTAAGGCTAAATAATTATTAAAAACAGTTTTGAAATGTCCAACTAAAGCGCTTTCATTAGACACCCCACTTGATCTGACTGTCTCAATTTTACTTTTTTTACCCCCTCTTGGACCCCAATGTCTCAGCAACCCCCTGATCGATATAGCTCATAACCTTACCTACAAATTGTACCAATACTATCTACCCCCATACCAAATTTCATGAAGATCGGATTAACGGTTTGGAAGTTTTCATCGGACAAACATACATACATACATACACACATACATACAAACGCCGATTCTTCCAACTTGACTCAGAGAACTCGCTTCGCTCGTTCAAATATAATTAAAAAAAACCTCATATGTTTTTAAAAGTTACATCTTTTATTTTCTCCTAAAATTGTATTGTTTCCGACTGTGCCATTAACCTTGAAAAATATTCTGCCCACGGCTGACTGACTCCACGTGAAAACTTCCTAGCTCAAGCCTCGCATGCTTACCCAAAGTGACGAAATTTCCTCCGACAACTTCATAAAATAAACAAAAAACTTTTCCACGGGAAAGTCGTAAAACAACATGATAAGTATGTTTGTTACGCTGGCAAATAAAGTAAGTTTTTAAAGATGTGACTGTAATCAAACGAAATAAAAGTTATACTTTGCCAAAGTGAATGTTTTTGTTACCAAAATATTGTTTATTGTTTTATTTTCTTACGGAAACATTACTACTATCTGTAGCTTCGCTCGTGGTTCCGGGGTAAAAAGTATATTAGCGTATGTGGCAGTCGGACATATGCTTTTTGTTAGTTAATGCCTGAACTGGCATTTGTCCCACCTGCCTCTGCCATTACAAACATAATATCTCGTCGCGTCCACCTAGGACGTACCTAACTTACATAAAGTTTTTGTCTCAGGGTGGTAACCCTTCAAATCAGGATACAGCAATGCGAGCATATTTACTGCTTGTGGCAGAAATATGTTTAGAAGTAGTTCTCAGTTAGTTGATTAGTTCATAGTTCTAAGTACGTACTTCAGTAGTTCTAAGCCGGACGAACTCATCCAGCTTAAGATCTATACCAAATTTTATACAAATCTTTTCAGCTGTTGGTCCACCAAACCACGCTATTGATGGGTCAGTGACCACTCCTCAACTAATAAGGTAAGTAACGCATTGTCACCGTAAGCCCCAAAGTATGCTTATGAAACAACAGTCGGAAGTGGATCAAAATATTTTTTTTTCATGAATTTCATTTGCCCTCCTTACGTCTCCATTTTGATCAATTCGATGATATCATAACTGTATGTTCTATGCGATGTTAATTTTGAAATATTTACCTACATCATCATCATCAGCATGTAGAAGTCCACTGCTGGACATAGGCCTCCCCTTAGAATGCCACGATGAACGGTCTTGAGCCGCCTCCACCCACCGATTTCCTGCGACGTTTACAATGTCTTTAGTCCATCGAGTGGAGACGTTTCCTCTACCGCGTCGTCCGGTTTGTGGTTGCCACTCGAGAACCTTTATTCCACAACTGTTGTTAGTTCTGCGAGCTTTAGGTTATTTCCATTTATTGCCCGTGTTACTACAGAGTTATTACTACCAGTATACAAATAATATAATTTCAACTTAATTTAAAACATTGTGTAGTCAGGTAAAGTGTACTACGTTAACGTTAAAAAGTAGTCTCAGTGTGCTTGTCAAATTAGTTAACTTCGCAACAACTAATTGTTATCAAACAAAGGTTTGGCCGTATAGTAACAAAATAAACGCGAACTTAAAAACAAACCACATTTTTCCGATTGTTAAGACAATGAAATCAGACAATTTGAGATTGCACTAATTTGTATCACTAATTTTTTTTTGGGGACTCTGCATTAGGTTAGACTTCAACTTAGGGTACAATGCCTTGAAAAGGTACCTTTGATTTACAAATCAATGACTAGAAGACGTTTGGATTATATACAACATGTCAATTTTGTACCAAACACGTTACTAGCTTTGCTAACGAAATTGTGAGCAGAGGTTACATAAAATCAGTTACATGTTAACTTAGATAATCGTGTGTGTCCGGGTTAGCCGTGGTGTTAACGGCCTAAGAATCAATCCCTCCATATCCTCCCGTGGATGTGGTAAAAGCCGACCAAGGGATTACACTAGGGGATGGGCAGCAGCAACCACCTGAGTCAACACCAACACTGCAATCACCAACCCACCTGCCAAGCTCGGTGATTATGGCAAATCCTATATTATATAGGGAGGCATTGGCCGTCTATGGCTGATGATGATGAATGATGAACTAAGATAACCACTTGATCAAAACAATTAATAAAAAGATGTCGAATAAGTTAAGTTACCGAAGTTTAACATTAAGGCTTTCTTTACCCTCAACATCCCGACCTTTTTCCTCGAAGTAGGTATAGAAATCACTTTCCCAGCCACAACAAAATCGAGAAACTTTTTAAGAGCGAACCCTTGCACATCAGCCCTTTTCTGAACACCTGACAATGCCCGCAAATTCCACCCAAGTGAATTGAATATGAATAAAAAATATGTGAAGTCATGTGATTCAGGAAAGACCCTTGAGGGAAAAAATATTTTATAAACAGTTGTTTTTCCAACAAATTCATAAGTACCAACTGACTTCATATCCTGGTTTTGTGAAACAGTAGAAAATTCTGCTTTATCTGTGTTTGAAATCAAAACTTTTTTTTCTATTTGGCTTCGCACGGCTCTTGCAATTGCCAGTTTCATGTATTTTAAGATTTAACTTGCACTTACAAAGTCAAGTTATGTTTAAAAGTAAAACGGTGCTTTACTAAAACTTTGGTGAAAAATTTCCACCCCCATTGAAAAGTCACGCAATATTTGAATTACTTTGCACTTGTACTTTCATAATAAACTACATTGGTTAAAATATCACCGAAAAGTTACACGACATAACCATAAAGTACCTTAAGAAGGCGTAATATGTGATTTTGCCCAAAAAATCGAACTAGAACTCAGTACACAGTATATAGTATTATCAGTAGAGGTCTACGAGTTAAATATTATAGGTATTTTTCTATGTATAATAAAAATTATCTATCTATGTAATGTATTGTATTAAGTATATCAGTTATCTAGTACCCATAACACAAGCTCTGCTTAGCTTGGGGCTAGATAATCTTGTGTGAAATGTCCAGCATTTATTATTATTATTATTATTATTATATTTTCGAATATGAAATTTTTATATTTTTGCATTTAAAATAAAAACCTCGATAGTTTTATTAATTGAAAAATCCTTGTTTCGCACACGCTTTGAATTAAATCTCAGGAACCCTACGGTGTTTAAAGATAAATTTTACTACAACAGGTAGTAACAGTAGGTAATAACTATTTATTCTTATGCTAAAATCAGTTTTTTGATAAACACTTTATTTTCGCCATAATAAACAAAAAACTTCATTTTTGATAGCGCGCGGTTATCGCGTGCGTTAAAGAGAGAGCCTAAATTGTAGTATATAGTGCCCTCATAATGCAGAGCGCCGCTACATAACTTAAAAAATCACTAGAAAATATTTTTTTATAAAAGTAGACGACGTCTCTTTTTGAAAAATGCAGGAAGAGTCAGTCAAATTCTTATTATTTTGTATATCCCAGTTTATGTCATAAAAAACATATTCTGAACTAAGTAAACTCCTTGCTCCAGATCAACCCCATAGAAATATAATAGCGGCTATGTAGTCCACACTACGCAACTGCGCTTAGTATAAGTGCTCTCCCGCATTAACATTTCGTGCCTTTCATGGCTTTTCTTGTTCAAAAACCTTCTACAAACTTAATATGCCTCATTCGTACGTAAATGGTTGAAGTTTCGCTGTATAGAGGTCCCAACAAGTAAGGCTGAGTTACCCTGCGTCATAATACCCCGGGGCCTCGGGAGATTATGACCGTTAGTGCGTTCATGGCCTGCTACAAGTACCTAAATACATTTTACAACAAAGGATAGGGTTAAGCCGCACGCCACTGTCTTCACTTCAGTGAGCCCAACTAAGCCTTTTCTCGGATATGGGCACCGAGATGGGGTATGGAAAATTAAATTGCTTTAAAGGTTTCACCAACAATTCTTAGCTTTATGGTGGGGTATCTTACACGCTTTAGGGGGTCAAATTTATTTGTAAACTGTAAAATACTGTCACGAGCTAGAGTTCGGGATAAATAAACACACTTGAACTACGATTTAACCCAAACTTCACTTTTAATTAAATTATTTAAAAGACTAGGTAATTCACATTCACTACGACTGTAGGTACCAACTTCACTCACACTGTTCACTAATTATCACTCTCAAGTAACTTGATTATTGTGCACTTTTGCACGAACGAGTTTTCTTCGAGCGAGCTCTCCTTTTATATCCATTTAATAACCCGATCGAAGATTCTAGACTACCTACCTAGACATTCCAGAAGATCCGAGATGATTGTGGAATGTTCTGAAACACCATTGATTATTCCAAACTTTTCAGGAGCTTCCGAGAATTCTATAAAGAACATTCTAGAATAATCCATAGAAAGTTAATTTATGTATTGTGTCCTTATTTAACACACAACAGATGGCGCTAGTAATTCTACATTTCCTATAGCGCGTCCACTTATCAACAGAGGACGCTAAAAGGCACTAAATTCATTTACATTTATTTATTTACTTCTCTCACTTTCTAACCGACTTCAAAAAACAGGTAGATGGGTAAAATTGGATATACTTCAAAAAACCTAAAAAGTTTTATATAAAGTTTTGAAAAGTTCAAACAAAGCCCTTTCATGTGACACCCCATTTTACCTGATTGTTTCACTTTTGTTTAACCCCCTCTTGGTCCCCAATATCTCAACAACCCCTCGACTAATTTAGTTCTTACCTAAAAATTATACCTATCATCTACCAAATTCCATGAAGATTGGATCAATGGTTCGAAATTTGAAAAACTAAAAAAAAAAAACTGACTAATATATATACCAACTTCCGCTATTTTTCGGCATTATTCGGCGGACTCCATGATATATTTATATGAATCAAAGCAAAAAGTAGCTTTCCAGGCCATCCATCTATCCATGTAACTGATCGCCTCTGAACTTTAAAGTGTAATTGAACTACACTCGAGAGCAATGAATCCGGGTCACTAAAGAATGTTAAAAATCTCGGAAACTAAAAATGATAGATTAATGCAATAAATTGTATTTAATAGACAATGTAATACTCCTTAAATGAAGGTAAAAAAAATATGAGTCACCATACATTTTATTAACACAAAATTACATAAAGAAAAAAACTGCTGATCTCTCCTTAAAACAAAAATAGGAAACATGAAATTTTTGAACTTTATTACGATTTTCTTGAATTTTAATACTTCGTATTGCCTCCTCGTGCTTCCATTACTGCGTTTACGCAGAAAAAAAACAACAAAAAAACAGAAATCAAACAATGATAAATGACAGATTACAAACAAAAGCAAAACCAAATGCTGTAATTTCGTAGTTCCATCTTCGAAAGTGGCCCTTTTTCAAATTTGATTTTTTTATGATATAACTTTACAATAACTAAGAAGTTTCAATACCTTCATTTAAGGAGTATTACATTGTCTATTAAATACAATTTATTGCATTAACCTAGCATTTTTAGTTTCCGAGATTTTTAGGATTCTTTAAGTGACCCGGATTCATTGCTCTCGAGGTAGTATGTTTTTTGTGATTTTTTTAAAAAGAACTTATCCGATTTCATTAAAACTTGCATCGGACCAATTCGGGATCATTCCATGCACAGCAAAGCAAAATCGGATCAGCCATTCTGTAATCGGTGTACCTACATCATTAACATCATCATCTTAATGACGTATTAGCTTCGGTCGCTACTTTCCTCGAAGTTTGTTTTACCACACACAAGTCCACTAATTGAACATCTTGAAAACTTAACAAAGGTTTAATTAAATCTGTTTCAATTACGATGGGTACATTAAGCACATTAAGCAGTCAAAGCCTAATTCAAGACGTTAAATGCCGGTAACGTTCACGTAATTAACCTCTTGAAATTAAGCGTCGAATCACGTTAAGCGTAAAGTTAAGATAAGAAAAGCGAGTACAGAATTGTTATAAGATAGGTAGGTACATTTATTAGCGGTAACTGCGGTTGCTATAATAATCGTATTAAGGCGCATCATCATCACAAGCCGGTTTACGTCCTCTGCTGGGCATAAGCCTCTCCATAGAATGCCACGATGAATGGTCTTGAGCCGCCTCCATTCACCAACTTCCTGAAACCTTTATAATGTCGTTGGTCCATCGCAAGGAGGATTTTCTTACACTGTGTAGCCGATTCGTCCTCAACGATTTACGGTTCTGCAAGCTATATATATAGCTATATACAGGGTGTTTTTTTTAAATGGGACAATATGGGGATATCCGAATCCATAAGAGATACGGGAAAACTTTCTTTGGAACCATTTGCTCATTTTGTATGAAAATGATTTTGGCATAGTTATTTTTTTGGTCAAGCGTGAGTTCTCCATAAAAATGAGTAGTTTTGATCAAAAAAATTTTTTATGCGTATCGACTCAATTTCATGTAAGGTTTGTTTCATTGTATCGGAAGAAAAAAATCTGAGCAGCAGAAGTTAGTCAAATTTTATAAAATGTTTTCTCATACAAATTGTAAGTAGTCTGGTACCTACATTAATAAAACTATCGCAATAAATTTTCAAAACGGCCTCCCTCTTGCTGTTTCCAGGTACGGGCACGTTTCAGAACATCTCTAGTGGCATTAGACAAAGATGTGTGGTGAATGT
Source organism: Epirrita christyi (assembly GCA_951392215.1). Taxonomy (NCBI): domain Eukaryota; kingdom Metazoa; phylum Arthropoda; class Insecta; order Lepidoptera; family Geometridae; genus Epirrita; species Epirrita christyi. The sequence goes on from OX595846.1 coordinate 8,945,564, forward strand.
TGTTCTACTGCTCTGATGGTCTCGTGAAATGAGAAAAATCAGAGCTGTAGAACTTAGTCAAACTTTAATAAGAAAATCTTTGTCTAATGCCACAAGAGGTATTCTGAAACGTACCCGTACCTAGAAACAGCAAGAGGGAGGCTATTTTGAAAATTTATTGAGATAGTTTTATTAACGTAGGTACCAGATTACTTACAATTTGTATGAGAAAACATTTTATAAAATTTGACTAACTTCTGCTACTCAGATTTTTTTCTTCCGATACAATGAAACAATCCTTACATGAAACTGAGTCAATACGCATAAAAAAAATTTTTGATCAAAACTACTCATTTTTATGGAGAACTCACGCTTGAAAAAAAAAATAACTATGCCAAAATCATTTTCATACAAAATGAGCAAATGGTTCCAAAGACAGTTTTCCCGTATCTCTTATGGATTCGGATATCCCCATACTGTCCCATTTAAAAAAAACACCCTGTATAGCTAGGGCTTGCTAATTCCGAGTGCTATGTTGGTGGTCTTGGTACTTACCTACTCCTCTAATAAACCTATAGGTACGAAGATATCTTACGGGGTCAACTATAAGGTTATCTTATCATTTCAAAAAATAGACAAAAATATTTATCTTCAAGATCCTTAGTTTGTATTCTCTGTGACTAACGAGATTCGTGGATCCAATTTGAGTTAACCTACGCTTTAAGCTCTACTTTATTTATTTATTTGCTTTGATGATTTATCTTTACCTACCTGCTAGAGTATACGGTTCCTGAATTAATGATGTTGTCAAAGCTCTACGAACTATTACTAAAAAAATATTAGATTATTCGTACAATAAATACTTCAACCTATATGATCAATGATGTATTTGATAACACCCAACAGTCATACATATAGTCGGCCCCACAAGGATTCTCTGTATTGTGGGTATCAGGAACTACGAGTACCATGGTATCACAATACCCGAAACAAACAAACATCATGCAAATGTATGCTCCGCAGCGGGAATCGAATCCACACCTCTTGCGTTTAAACCAGCTTCTATAATAATAATAATTTGGTATGTATGTATGGTATGTGCAAAAGTAGTTTCATATTAAGTTGTTGACTAGTGTGTTACTGTATTTAGTGCGTGTCAGAAAACCAGCACTTTAGCAACGATAAAGTTGCTGCAGTGACGCACGACCTTTTTACATAACAAGCTTTTATTTAACTTGCGATGGTTGTATGATTGTCTGGGTGGAACCTTGCAAGTGAATTTTAAATCAGTTATCTTTAAGTGACTGAGCTGAAATTTTTCATACCTGTCAAGTTCAGATGACAATACAATATTATGGTGACGGTGAGCTGATCTGATGATGGAGACGGAAGGTGGACAACGGAATTCTTCGATGATTAGTAGTAACCTGGCAGTGTTTGGGCTCATTTTGATCAGGTTCCGATAACGAATTTAACAAAAGCTTATTTTGAAAAATAAATTTATCAAAAGTAAACTTATTTTTTTTAATGATTCCCATTACGTGAGGTTTACTGCCACCAGGATTTTTATAATATAACTGCCATAAGGTAAAAAGTACAGCTGTCAAAAAAGAATTACGGTTTTAATGTGGCCGACGTCCAGTCAGTTTCCCAATCCATCGTTACTATTACCATAAGGTAAGTTTTTATAAATACTCTAAGATACATTTAAATATTAAGGATTGATTTGACTTTTACCTTCACCATCGTCATTAGCATCATTTAGACGTCCACTGCTGGAGGTTATAACAGTTATAATATATTATGTTAGTTTAACATAACAAAGGTTTTGTCATGCAAAATAAATTTATATATTCGTATAATATTACATTAATTTGCATTACCCTACTTTGATATAAAAACACTTTAATGAACGTCGTATACCTATTGCAAAATATCTTCAAAGGAGAGCCATCATTTGAAGTGGAAAATTTCTGGTATTTTTCAAGAGTCGTCTCCTAAATTAGCGATGTAATAAATCGCAAATATTTTATCATCCTCATTTCGATTTCGGTCTTTCGTTTCAAATTGAATCAACCGCTTCCTGAACGCTCGAGTGGACACAAAGCATCTTTTATTACAAAATTATTTTAACAAACCATTGTATCTAATCTGGGAATTGTCTTTATGTTGAGAATACGATTAGGGCTTATACAGTGAAAAACATTCCTACTAGTACAGTCAAATTAGGTGTTTTTTTGCAAAAGTGTGGAACTAATTAGATGTAGTCATGAAAACTTTTCTAATTGTTTTGTATGGCTTAAAAATCACCTCTAATAATAAGCATCAGTAATTTCACCCTCCGGAACAGGGTGAAATAGGGTGAAAACCTTATAATACCCGTAACTTTATGGGGGAAATAGAAGTAGTCGGTGCAATTTGGCATAGACTTTGAACCGTTATGATCTACATTTGCACCAAGTATTTTTTAAATCCGACATACGGAACATACAAAAAAAAACTTTTTGTGGGTATTGCGGCTCCGGGAAAATTAATTTAGTCTGTGCAAATTGATAGACTTATCAGAAAAATGATCGAAATACATTACCAGGTTTGCACCTTGGTGCGTCTCACGGAAGGCACTTTTCCATATTTTATTGTCGCTCTACTTCGGGGAAAATTAATGTAGTTCTGGAAATTGACTTAAACTTATTCATTTAATTAGTACTACATCCGCCGGAAGTTTTATACTGGTATTAATTTACGGAAGATGCATTTGTTCAACACTGTGTTCCCTACATGCACGTGCTTAAAATCATAATGCACTAAGACAGTCTCTCTATACGTAATTTAACTTGCATCAAGTAATTTCTTTCTATTTTAAAATTTACGGCCTTTTTAAGTTTGTACCTAATATTTAAAAGGGTTCCGTATGTGCCAGAAACGGTGCAAACTTAGGATAAGTTTTTTTTCGTGTCATCTAACGTTTCCATGCCAAATTGCACCGACTACTTCTATTTCCCGCATTAAGTTACGGATATTTTTATGGTTTTCACCCTATTTCACCCTGTTCCGGAGGGTGAAATTACTGATGCTTATTATTTAAGGTGATTTTTAAGCCATACAAAACAATTAGAAAAGTTTTCCTGACTACATCTAATTAGTTCCATACTTGTGCAAAAAATCACCTAATTTGACTGTACTAATAAGAATCCATGACTACACGACTTAGGTCCACACTTTTTGCTAATTTGCCTGTACTATACGTGAAACGACAAAAATGTCGTAAAAACAACAAAATTAAAATTAAAAGAAACTGTTTTGTAAATCGAATAATATGAGAATTATGCTTTTTGATATTTTTAGGTTTTTAGGAGTTTTGATGGTTTTATCCGCTGCTGAGAATTACGGTCTATATAGTATTCAAAGATTTACAATCTTACGAGAGTAGGAAACTTAAGTTAAGTAACGTTGAGTAAGTTACGTTTTAGGTTTAACTGAAGTTTTAGTTATAATTTTTTAAATACCTTGGCTTTTTTTTATACTACTTGGCAAGCAAACAAGCATACGAGCCACTTGATGGAAAGCAGTTACCGTAGCCTATCATATGGACGCCTGCAACACCAGAGGCATCACACGCGCGTTGCTGACCCTAAGACATAAAGATGGAAAGTCTCATGTGCCTGTAATTTCACCGGCCCCTTCAAACCGAAACAGCAATGCGAACACTACTGCTTGGCGGCATAAATAGGTACGGTGGTAGTACTTCCCCGGACGAACTCTATCACAAGAAGTTCTACTACAAAAAAAACTCTCTCGTCCTTAGACAACCTCCTCCGTTTCCTCCTGCGGATGTCGTAAAAGGCAACTAAAGGATTACGCCAGCAGGGAGTGTACAGCGGCATCCATCTGAGTATACTTAACTTAACTTAATACTGCGATCACCAATCTGCCTGCCAAGCGTGATGATTATGGTAAATCCATCATTATATATTCTGTAGGCCTCGTCTAGCAGTGGACTTCCACCCAACTGATTTAGAATATTATAAATTATACCTAATCTGCTCGTTTGTACAAGGATGCTCCTGTTTAATTCACGCACTGTCCTAGGTGACCGATCAATGCGACGCTATGCAATACGACATTTAACGAAATTGTTAAATAAATAAGTCTTTCAAGGTATTTTTTTTTCTAAAAAACATTTATGAATTTAGTTATAACATAACACATAAGATAACACCCAATAGTCATATATATAGTCCTGATCCCACACTAGGCTTTTCTATGTCGTGGGTATCAGGAACTACGAGTACCATGGTATCACAGCACCCAGACCCGGAAGAAGTATTTCCAGATTATGCAAACATATTCTCCGCAGCGGGAATCGAACCCTGTTTCGTTTCAGCCGGTTACTTGGCGCCACAGAGGTCGTTGGAACCGTGAGCTGATTAAAATGAGCCCAAACACTGTGAGGCTACTAATATAAATCATCAAGAAGTTCGTTGTCCACTTTCTGTGTCTATCATTAAATCAGCTCGCCGTCACCACTGTATTGTATTGACGTTAGAACTTGACAGATATGTAAAAACTGGTTTTAAATTCAGTTGCAACATTTGCCCATACACGCGTAGCGTTTTCGTTTTTCGTTTCTTTTTTAACAACATTCACTAAAAAATGAAGTTAAATAAAAGCTTTTAATGAATATATAAAGGCTAAATCCACTAACTAACATTAATTGTTCTGCAACACTGGTCGCATGCAAAATTGCGTGGCGTAATCAGATATTGCGGAACTAGTTACTATCTGATACATTCCGCTTCCATGTTTCTTATGATGTTGTATGATTTAATAACCGTAGGTAATTGTGGGTATGAGACAATTACCTATGCGCGATGCGATGCTATGCGAGTGCATAGCTTTTCACTTGCCGTTGCTCACCTAGGACATCGGATATGAAGCGAGGGGCTATAAAATAAAACCTAGGAAACGTTAATCTGTTTTGGCGTTGCCTTAATAAGAATAAGCATGGATTTTCCTGCTATCTTAAGCGAGTGGTGATGTTGCTGTTCAGCTTAGGTAATTGGTTTCTTTTGGGTGAGACAGGCGCTTCATTGCCTGGCATGGCGATCATCAAAAAAACGCCAAGTTGTGTTTGTTGTCCTGATTCTTCTAGGTTTGGTTGAGATAGAACGGGAGAAAATTCACTTTTATAAAATTCACGTTATACGACGGTTAAAAATGATCCTTGTTATTTCAATGAATAAAATTAACTTTATTTACAGAAAGAATAATACAACTAATATAAGTATACAAAAAATGTAATAAATACAAAATGGAGCAATTGAGCCATCTAAAGACTGTTGTAAACAGTCTAAAGGTAGCTCAGCTGATTCAAATCACTACTAGACGGAAGCGTCCCTAAGATGCTGGCTGCATTACCACGCTGAATGGCAACACTAATGCGTTAAGCATGAGGCAGCTCTCAGATCACGAATAGCGTTGACCCAATAATTAAAAAAATACTTTTGACTCTGACACTACCTGAAGACAGTATGTCCTGTCTGACAATACTTCACAGAGCGTAATTAATTTTCAGATTCATTTGCTCCAACGATTTATTATTATGTAATTAGTCAAGCGTCACAATAAATTACATTAAATTAATCGTTGTTGAACTTGATTAAATCCAAAATTCATCTTTCGGCGTAAGTCATCATCATCATCATCAGATGTCCACTGCAGGACGAGGCCTCCTCCACATAATGCAACGATCACCACGCTTGACAGACAGATTGGTGATCGCAGTTTTGGTGTTAAGTACTCAGGTGGATGCTGCTGCCCATCCCCTGGTGTAATCCCTTAGTCAGCCTATTTGAAATCCATGGGAGGAGACGGCTGAAACTATTCTTAAGCCGGACACACCATGGCTAACAAGCGGCTGGCAAGTAGGGGTGAATTAACTTTATACACTGTTTGGTTGTAACTTGTAATATTCATTTAGGCCAGTATCCTCTCGGGAGTTTCTGACGTTCAGTGCACTGAGAACATAATTTTAATTTATTTATAATAATAAAAATATCTGCAATAAGTAAACCCTTAATATTTTACTGCTGTAATAAAAATATGAAAACAATCTCTCTATCCCTCTTGGAGGTAATACGCGATAACGAATTCGCGGTAATAGTCGCTACCAGCAGTTTCATTCCCGAAGCCAGTTATACGGATCTATGTCTTCATGTCGTCCGATAAAGGCGTGTACAGATTGTTTTGAAGGTGCATACACCGAAAGTAAAAAAATCCCGTTATTAAAAAATTAATGATATTTTGTAATTACGGGATTTTTTCACGTACTTTAATTTAAATTTACGGGCTATTAATTGGGGCTATTCAATAAATTGGGGTTACCAAAAAAATTTTAATAACTTTTCGACTAAAAATCTTTTTATTTAAATTATATATTTTTCATACCGATGTGACCTGTAATGATGATGATGATGACATGATTGTCGCATCATAAAGACCCAGTCCTTATAGTCTTTCCTGCCGCCAAACCACTGTAGGTACATGACGTTGCTTTGACGGTTTAATGCATCCAATGTGTTTCAAGACTGAAAGCATCAAAAAAATTCAACTGATTTGCTGACGGAATACGGTGGCTGATTGTTTTTTATCATGATACTTAGCACTGAAACCTCAAAAGATTCACAATATTTAATGAAAACGCCAATGGCCAGTATATACATCTATCGTAACGTAATGTTTGATTGTGCATAGTCACGTGACCGTAGGATCTAAGTTCGGGCCGGTGTCAACCTTAGAAGAGCTTGATAAAATCAGGGCTAGTTGCCACCTAGAGATATGTGAAAATAATAATGAATCGTGACAAAATAACATTACGCCCTCCATCACCGATTGGTTTTTCCGCTACGCTCAATGTTGGTCGTAGTCACTGATTTATTTTATTACTAGTGATCGTGAGTTCAGTTTCCAAGGTTTATCGTTTGAAAGTGTACGATTGCTCCCAGTCTGTTTAATCCCTATGATGCTATCACGAACTCAACACGTGAGCTCGTGGAGCCATTCAAGCACATTGTTACTGCCGCATCACGGAACTAAGCCGCGTCGCGCTCTTAATATTTGATCAACTACCCTACAAATAGGATTGTTTTTAAACGGGTCAGCGACATGAACAAGAAACAATGTGAAAAAACAAATTTTATCGGGCCGTAGTTATTTTTTCTCTATTATCTTTTGTAACGATGAACCGTCGCAGGAAGTCGCGGTGGATGGTCGTTCGTGGTGGCTTCTATGAGGAAGGCCTACCAGCTTTGGATGTCTACCGGCTGATGATGATGAAGATGATCTTTCGTAACATGTTTGCAGGCGTTGCAGAAGGTATATAAGCTTTCAAATATATACTTTATATATATTTTATATACTTTTATCTAAAACAATAAATCTTGTGAGCAATGTACGTTTTTCAAATGAGTGGACAAAATTAATGACCAATTCAGCCAGTGGTGAGAGCCAAATAAAATTACTAAAATATAAAATCAAATAATAGAGTTTCTTCAATGTGCATGAATGCTATTCACAATCACAACCTCTTGGTTGATTTCATACTTCTCCGCTTGACTCCACTTCGATCTCTATTTGAAGATATTATTAATATTCATTGAAATCATTTTGATGTCAAAAAACAAATTATCTACCTCTCACGACGAGCCCCGAAGAAATACGTAACAACCACGTTATAATTTGCCAGAAACGATTTCGAAATAATTGCTCAATCAAAACCAATTATTTATTTGACTCGGATATTTTCGCAGACTCTCTGCTATAATTTTCCGTCATATCATTTGCGCCGAGCTTTTAAAGGTGTTCTTTAATTTTCATAGCCCTCAAAGCGATGTTCACAGATCTGTGATACACCTGATTCAAACATGAAAGGATGTACTAATGCAAAGCACCCACTTCAGACGAGGCAAGGCCGTTTTATCGGTACTAAAGCCGTTGCCTCACGGTTGCTGACCGTGACTGACGACGAGTAGGAAATGTTTTATTCTAAGATCCAACCTATAAGCAATATCTTCAGTCATCTGGATTTTGATCAGATTATCTACAATGAACCATCAGCATCCACCTGAGTACTCAACACCAATTCTGCGATCACCAATTCACCGCCAAGCGTGGTGATTATGGCAAATCCCCCGATTAAATTACATGGGAGAAGCCTCGTCCAACAATGGACTTCAATCGGCTGATGATGATGATGATGATCTTCAATTAAAGCTAGTTATCTACACGGTAGAATTAAGTTGCTCCGCAGTATAGCCCCCACGTTCCAGTAAGCGACATGCCTTTGAAAAAGCAAACTTTTCTATGGAGTCGTTCCTTCATCAAATGTTTACCTACACATGAGTTGTGTAGAAGATCCTTAGAGCTTGTACACAGGAAGAGATGCATACCATCTAACATTTCATAACAGTTCTGAATATCGTTATTTATTTGAAGTAAAGAGATATTCCAGGAAAATGTTTCTAATGGACAGTACCTCAACGATACAACAAAACAAATAGAAATCGTTTTTTAGAATTTATTCACTTGCAGTTTTTCCAAGAATTGGGCTTGAACCAAGTCTTCCCGTGAGGTGCAACTTTATCTTTTCAACACATTGGTTCTTTCTAAATACAGCTATTTGTTTATCATTAAAGGCTCTCTTCAGAACATAATATCTCAGGCAGGAGGCCAAGCAATATCCAATAACAAAAAACAAAATTTTCTGTAATAACACGAAGTAATTAATCACTGAATTTGTGCACAAACAAATGATGAAAGTTTATATTTGTTTCAGTCTTGTTCATTTTTATTTTGTTTTAACCAAACATCCAACAAAAACATAAAATAAATTTCTTGAAAACTAGACTTTTGTTCTACAGTTTCTGGGATTTTAATCCACATTTTTAGACAGGTCTATTTTGAAAAGTATGGTGGGTTAGTAAGGGGCACGTAGAGTTTCTGTCATCTATAATCTCAGAACAAATATTTCTACACAGAATTCCTGTTGCTGAAATTTAACCCGCACTCTTCTCTCTCGTTTCTAGCCGTCTGAACTTGGAGCTCAAGCGGGGATCGAGAAATCTCGTACTCCTTGCTTCTCAAGATGTTATTTTTGTAATATCTTTTACTATAAGTACAGTTAACTTATAGTAGATTCAATTAGATCACGTTATCTGCAATCGATTATATCATTTGAGATTATAGCTCATATTTAATGGCTTAGCGCATTAACTATCGTACCATACTCATGATTACGTTTTTCCTGTGAGCAAGCCATTATTTTCCTGACTACCCTATTCCGAGTAAAGGGTTCAGATGGATCCCAGAGTTCAAACCAAATGGCCACAAAAAAATGGGCAGCGTCAACACTTTCTTATAAATATTTTAGTAGTCGTAAGTGCTAATGTGTCTGAGAAAAACGTGAAAGGCCTGATTTATAAAGTGTTGATGTGGGTTTACTGGCTAATGTATGAGTAGACAAGCTAGGCAGGCTCAACTACGAAATTATAAAAAAGTTGTAGCTTTGACCGTCGAGTGTGACGTAACCGAATTATAATATTCAACCCATTTAATACTATGGATAAAAAAGGAAATACAGTAAAAAGACAACCAAATAGAATTTTTATAAGTCGTTTGATATCCTTTTTTTTAAAGAATCAATTAGTAGTTATCAAATAGCTTATATTATAATAGTTTTAGAAAATTAATAGAACCTCAGCACCCGCGGTTCTAGTTTTCTGACCAAACCGGTTCGAAAACCTTGCAGCTTGGTTACTATTTTAATGAGCAACCAATAAAAAATCTTTATTTACAGAATGATCAATCCTATACTATTAAACGAGCAATATTTGTATGTATCATACCTATTATCAGCCTTTAGAAGTCCGCGGCTAGACATAGGCCTCCCCCTTAATGCCACGACGGACGGTCTTGAGTCACTTTGTATGTATTTATATGTTTTGAGACCTCAAAAACGGCTCCAACGATTTCCATGAAATGCCAATTGTAATTGAAAGTATTTCTATAAAAAACTTTATCTATATGGGAGTTGGGGGCACAACATTGATCTAGCTAGGTTTCATCTCTAGAAAAATGTTTTTTTTTAGTCACCCAGGTACTAAAAATCATAAAAGTAAAAGCAAAATTTAAAAAATAAAAATTAAACAGTGTATTACTTAATCAAAAGACTATATTAAATGTTTTAAAATATATAAAACATATTTGTAATCTAAGCTAGATCCCGCCTTAAAAAGGTATCTTCTTGGTATCAGACCACAGAGCAGATACTTACACTGTGATCAGTTGTACCGTTCTAAGAAATTAGACTATAATTATACGTAGTGTTTGTTTGTATAAAATAATAACTGTCCTTACCTTACCTTGTCGACATTTTTACAAAGAAAGTATCCACAAGTAAAAAAACATTCTGAAGTAGGTACCTACTAGAAATTGGGTTTTTTATAGTTATTAAAAGTAACAAGTGCAAGTATACATCCATAAAAGTGAATATGTCCTGTTGTTTAAGCTTCATCAAATCCTTGTCGTAAAAATATCAAAACATCGAGTCGCAATCTAGACACAACATGAAGGACCCATTACTCTTCTGGATTTTAATAAGCTCCTACCCTTATTAATTTTTCAAGTAGGTATCTAGATATTATAAGGAGTTATGTAAAACAAAATGAAAACATTTTGAGTGGTTTACTTTATAAATTAAAATTATCTTGTAGATAAGCAGAGCTATGATGCTGAAGAGCTTTTAGGATTTTTTGTAGAATGTTTTGTATCGTTTTGAGGAGAAAGCGGACTATGGAGGATGTTATTAAAGAAGACAGAGAACGTTGAGATGATACGTACGAAATACTAGAACGTTGAGATGATACGTACGAAAGGCGTACGAAGGGGGGCGATTCGTACGTATCATCTCAACGTTCTCTGTCTTCTTTAATAACATCCTCCATAGTCCGCTTGCTCCTAACTACTTAAAAGAACGTTTCCTTCCCCGCTTTCCCCCTGACCGTCCCTCACGTTCCTCGCAACATCTTCAACTCATGATCCCGGTCCATAAGAATTCTTTTTACACGGACTCTTTTACGGTCACTACGACTCGCTTGTGGTACTCCATTCCAGTCGAAATCTGAAAAGCTGCTTCACTGCTAGCTAGCTACTAGCTACTAGCTTATACTGTTGTCAACAACTATTGTCATTGCAAAATGTTGAACAAAGTTGAGTATTATGTTATATACTTATGTTATTTTTTTCTTTGTTTATGGTATGTTATAATATGTATTTATTATAATTTGAAGTAGTTAGTTAATTATGTTAACTTTAACTTGGTATATAATATGTATTAGTTTATTCTGTAAATATATAAGTATTGGAATTAAGTATACATAGGTAGGTATTAATCAATATAGTTCATAACTACTTATGTGTTTTCATTAATTTAGAATACTTTAAGTTTTGCTTTAGGTACACCGCAGTCTATTATAGCGTTGCTCATTTCGTTCCATCCAAAGGTTGCCTGGAAGAGATTGCTTTCAGCGATAAGGCCACCCTTTGTATTGCCTTTCTATCGTAGAATTACCTACTTGTTTATTGTATCTGTGTTGTGATCAATAAAGTGTTAATCTATCTATCTATGTTAACTTTATGATCTCGATCTGTACCTATTATTTCCATAGTACGCTCTACATTACACAAAGGTTAGCTGGAAGAAAATACTAATTAGCATTAAGTTCACCTGTGTACTTGTTTTTTGTCTTGTGCAATAAAATATTTCCTATCTATCTATCATCTTATCATTATCAACTCCGTTCAACTCTTCTGTATCATCATCAATCAGAAACGCTGCCTCTCTATTAAACTCTACCTGGCATAATTGAATGTTGCAGGGCATGGGATCATTAAAATAACGCTCTTGTCATCACAAATGATTTGGCCAAATGTGAGTCAGGCTCGTGTACCGAGGGTTTCTCTGTCACCAGAGATCATAATTATTTGGTATGTCAAAACTATGTCCTATACGTTGAGAAATATAACTGAAAAAAACTGTAAGAAACTGCGTTATACTTTTTCTAAAAAACACCTCGATTTTCGACTGATAAATTTCGGGGAAACTATAATTTGTTCAAAGTTTTGTTTATCAATCGTTATTCTGGCACATATTCAAATAAGATCGTTTCAAAATATCCTAACAAATAACTTTCCTTTGAACTATTTCATCATTAATTTATTGTATTTATTTTATCCGTTTTTTTGAAAACTTACAGCTACAAACAAACAAGTAAATATAGTAAAGAGAGCCAATCAAAGTTCCACACACATAGTATCATCATCATCATCAGCCTGTAAAAGTCCACTGCTGGACATAGGCCTCCCCTCTAGAATGCCACGACGAGCTATTACTGGTCAGTATAGAGCTCGTTGCTGGAAATCTATAGTGATTTAGCTTCACTAAAATAAAATATTTTTTTATTCATTAATTAACTTGATGCCATCTTAAACAATTTCCAGCAACGAGCTCTATAACCATGCCTGTCAAATCGATAGCAATAGTAGTTGCCGAGAAATAAGCACTGCGGACAGACAACGAGATATCACGTTTTGGGTTTTTTTAACCTCTTAGGAACGAAAACTTAAAAATATAGAATTACACCAAAAAAAAGCAATAATTAAAGTCAGCAACCACATCAAAAGATTCCGAATAAAAACGACAACCTCGATATTGAAGCGCGGCTTAACGAGCATAAACCGGTTTTCACACTGAAAACTTTAAGCTAAAAATATATTTTATTCATGTCGCAGCGTCCACTGTTCGGAACCAATGAATTTGTAGATAACGCGTTTTATTGTCAGTTAGTAAATAAATTCGAATCGAGCAATCATGTACAGGGATCACGTAGCTTGCCAGCCCGATGAAAGAAATAATCCAATCAATTATAACTCTGAACCAATTGCAAATAAAATGCAAAAGAGAAAGATTTAACAGGGGACAAAATGTACGGACGTTTGATTGAAATAACTTTTAAGGGAAGTGTACCACCAGCCTTTCAAAACGAAGTTTACTCCACGTTTGGATGACAATTAATTCAAGTACAATACAATGTTGTAGATAATGTAACAAAAGCCTGATATCTAGACTTGTGATTTATCACTTACCCATTAAATTGTATTGAACTAAACTAGCATGGGTTATATTTCCATACAAATCTTCAAGTCGTTGTGATTCGAAAACCATTAATTTAATAAAAATTTATAAACTACGGGTGTATTAGTGTATTGATCATATTTACAAATTTTATGAAGTTTTAGGAGATAATATATCATAATTAGTCCGATGAACGAGGCAATTCTTTGTATGCACACCCTAACAATAATTCCTCTGTCGCTGAAACTTTGCTATGTGATAAAGTAAGGTTTATAGATTACGGTTGACAAGTAATCTAGGATTTTTTAAAATTTTAAATTAGGTATTTCTACCTAAACATGAAAATCACTTATAACATTCGGTGGAAAATTGCTCAGTCTGAAATTTCTTCGGTATATGTTAGTATACATTAATAAGTATAGATATGTAACGGTATCCAGGATTATTTCGATTTCGGTGAGGCAGAAATTAAAGAATATCTGTTTTTTTATCACAACTTTTCCTGGAAAATTGCTCAGTCAGTTTTTATTTTTTTGTACGTGTAAGGTTGTTTAAACGAATCGCCTTGCAGAGTTATCTAAAAGATTTGCCTTTTCGTTCATAGCATTATGGTTTTTTGGAAATAACTTTCGGTGGAAAATTGCTCTGTCCTTTTTTATTCATTTATTAGTTAAAGTACACTTAAATACAACAGCTTTTTAAAGTATCCAATAAAATTTCGGCGTCGCATACGCATTTTAGACTATCAACATTACGCGCACAGCCGCCGGGAGCTACTTTTACTATTTCTTGAGACAATAGTTTTGATCAATGAGAATCAATATATATACTAGTCAATATATATATAAGGCAAATATCACTCACTTACTTGCTGACTCATCACGATATCTCAAGAACTAAATAATAATATATAATGTTTCTTTCGGCTTCTAAGTGCTTGTAAGTTTAATATTTGTATGAAAAAAGTTAGAGCCAAATTGAACCTAACGCCTACGCGTTACAGCATATGACATCACATAGAAGTTCGAATTTGAAAGCCGAAGCAAAATTGTAAAGCTCCTCAGACGAATAAAAATGAGAGACAGTCGTCGTGAACAAACAGCTACAGAGGGTCCACTCAGAACATAGCGCCATTTCTGGTAAGCACACATTGACTTTACGTTTACATGTATTCTCACGCAATTTCCAGCAGAGCTCAGTCGTGACTATAATAGCGAGTGCAGGCATTTCTCACTTGTTCAACCAAATGCAAACGTTCTTCACCTTTCCAAACGAGATTGTTTGTAACTTGTTCCAACTTCTAATAATCTACTCCTTTTCAAAATTCTGAATGAATACAGTAGCAACCTTAGTGAGTCAGGCAAGTTTAGGTAATTATTTTCAAGGACGGTGGGAGCGGACCTTCTGTCTTTTTCTATATTTTGTGGTCTTACCTAAACTGTCAAATGTAACGTCGATCATTTCTTCTTCGATGCGTCGGCTGTTTTTATAACGACTTCTAGGTGGCCAGTATGTTTCAATTCATTTCTAACGAGATTTTAAAAAAGTACAACTTTACATACAAAATAAGCTTACCAAGTGCGAGTCGTAAGTACTCGAGTAGGTGTGCTGACTGACGGTTTTGAATGTGGTAGTTTTCCATGATTTTGATATATTTCCAATTTTTTATTCAAAAACGAGTTGAGTGTCCCTGGGAGAATTTTCAATAGCGTAATAGTTTTGATTGTTTTCACAGTCACTCGCGATAACTTTCGTTCAATTCTTCATCGTATTCTCAATATTCTTATTTTTTCCACATTTTTTTACGTTATTTTGGAGATAAGTTTAAGGACAGCTACTTTTAGGTGTTTTTTTTTCGTTGTAAAAGTGATAAAAAAGTTGCTCATAGTATCATCCAAAAAAACAGAACCTCGAAAACCAAAAACGGAATGCGGATCTCTAAGCAAAAAAGCTGTGTCAAAAAAGGAAAAGCGGTGTATCTGGCAGCCCTTGCACAGAGCGCATGCGTGGTGCGGTGCCCCGCTCTATTATCAGAGGCTCAAGCACGAATATCTAAAGTTACCGAGACACGATCGTAAACTTCAAATATCAACTCACAAATATTGAAAATTTCATGTTACTCCGGTGTCACTGGCCAATATTTGACGTTTGAGATCGTCTCGATAGCGTCTCGGTAACATTGTAACATTGTATTGTCTCGGTAAATTGTTCGTGCTGAGCCCACAGAACCCCGCGCGGTACGAAAATTGTCTAAGTATAAAATGTTGATATTTAAAAGTTTATGTGTTTATGTGTTTAGGCGAAATTTTATTGGATAACTTACAATTCTATTATAATAAGGTATACTGTAACTAACAAATGAATAAAAAAAGACGGAGCAATTTTTCACCGAAAGTTATTTCCAAAAAACCATAAAGCTATGAACGAAAAGGCAAATCTTTTAGATAACTCTGCAAGACGATACGTTTAAACAACCTTACACGTACAAAAAAATAAAAACTGACTGAGCAATTTTCCTGAAAAAGTTGTGATAAAAAAACAGATATTCTTTAATTTCTGCCTCACCGAAATCGAAATATTCCGGGATACCGTTACATATCTATACTTATTAATGTATACTAACATATACCGAAGAAATTTCAGACTGAGCAATTTTCCACCGAATGTTATAAGTGATTTTCATGTTTAGGTAGAAATACCTAATTTAAAAATAAAAAAGATCCTAGATAACTTGTCAACCGTAATTTATAAACCTTACTTTATCACACTGCAAAGTTTCAGCGACAGAGGAATTATTGTCAGGGTCAAACCCCTCACTGACTGGACTAAATATCCAAATAGGAGCGATGAATTCGTTTGTATGCTGAGTTCTCAAGTTTGATTACGCTGTTACTGATAATCAGTACCGTAAACTGTTGTTGTTAACGGTACTGATTACCAGGAAAATTAAGTAATCAATAATATTAATTATTATTTAATTATTTTTATTTATTAATTATTATTATTATTTCAGTCATTTATTTTCAATCACAGGCTTAACCTGTACCTTTATGAGGCATTACTGGGGCCGTATTAGCCAACAGTAAGAGGCCCTTTAACAATTAGGATATAAAAAACATTATTGTCATGCTGGATAGAAGACAGATGATTAAACTATTGTTGAAATGGATGAAAGTTGGTGCTATTGTAAGGAGACCATGCTAATTGAATATTTATTGGGAAATTATAATAAAATGAGAAACGGCACCTGCCAATTCTAAATTATTTAAAACGATTATTATTATTATTATTTAATTCTTGACGACCTCTGTGGCGCGGCGGGCGGAGGTTCGCTTGCGACGCAGGAGGTTGCGGGTTCGATTCCCGCCTCGGAACAAATATTTGTACAATCTGCAGATATTTGTTCAAGGTGTTCTGGGTATTTTCTATATATAATAAAAAATATCTATATATGTAATGTATTGTATTAAGTATATCAGTTATCTAGTACCCATAACACAAGCTCTGCTTAGCTTGGAGCTAGATAATGTTGTGTGAAATGTCCAGCATTTATTATTATTATTATTATTATTATTAATTATTATTTATTACTTATTATTTCAGGATAATTAGCAAAACCAAGAAAAACCTCTGCTTATAATTAAGCAGAGGTTTTTCTTGCTTTCCTATTTATTCCGATAAAAAAATATTTTTTGACAAATATCTACCAAAATTTTATAACATGAATCTCTTTATTGAAAAGCATTACGAGAATAAATTAACTATATTGTGTGAGTATCAATGTTTATAACCGTTTGCTAGCACAAAACTGTATACTCCTGTATAATTAATGTGGGGTTAGTGTTGTCAGGTGTAGCTCAACCCTTACCCAATTTATTATTAATTTGATTCAACTAACAATGATTAACAAAACCAAATTAATCCTTTAAGTCCCGTTAAATGCAAGCAGATGGTAAAAAAGTTTAATTAATTAAACTCCACGTGGAACGAATGAGCCAACAATCAAAATAAATATTTACAACCTGACTTTGGGGTTAAAATACATTATTTAGTGGAACTACAACTTAGCTTCTGTAAAATGAAATTTCTTATGAAGTAATTCCCTAAAGCGCAGTTAAGACTATTGTCGAGGAGGTCTGGTGCCAAGCCTTTCTGAATAAAAAATCTACAGCATAACTTTCAATAGCCGTAAAATTGTGAATGTTCTAAAGGTTTATTTTCATAAATATGTCGAGAAATATTATGGATAATGGAGTTTACGGAAGCCAAAAACCAACAACTGGTTTTCTGACTATGCAGCGTGACATAATTAATATTATTTATATTATTAACATAATAAGTTATTTTGGCAAAATTCTACATTAATATTATAATGAGGTAAAATTTACTTGTTTTGGTAATCTCTGAACTATTAAACCTATAATATACTCATGATAAATACTCATTTTATACAAAAAACTAAAATATCAAGTCGTTATTTTCACATAATTTAGAATAGCTGGCCAACAGACACGTTACAAGGGTCAACCAGACAGGCATGAAAGATATATTAACGCAACAAAAATATTTGCAAACCTAATTACAACCAGGAAATGTAGTATTATAGCTTAGTGAGAACATTCATCTCACTAGATGCTATGCTATACTTTATTTTGATTTTAATCTTTAGGCTTTTGGGCTATTCAGCGAACAGCATAGACATATGAAAAAATCTTAGCTTAGAGTAGCGGGGAATTGAATTCCCTTCACTATTAATTTAACAAATTAGTCTATATAAAAGCGTGATGACGCTGTTATTTACTGTCTAATGACAAGGTTGCCAAGATGGTAAAGTCCTTAATGTCTGCTATACAAGCCAAGTCACTTACCAGTTACCTTCGCGACGACATTAGATCTGTACTACGCCGTAGAGGGTCTACGAAACCTAGAAAAGTCAGAACAAAAACTTACGAAGTAAGTATGCATGAATCTCAGTCTCGATGGACTGACGACATTTTAAGGTCACAGGAAATAATTTGTTGGAGATGGTTCAAGCCCGTTTGTCGTGGGATTCTATGGAAGAGGCAGTGAACTTCTACAGGCTGATGATGACGATGATGATTTTTGTTTTTCCTGTACTAGAGTAGACGGACATTTTAACATTAAACATCAAAACTTTACATTAAGTACCTTTAATATAAAGGATAGTATTAATGGTCCAGCTGTCCTCATCGCAAACTGCTACTAATACCTATTCTATGAAGTTGGTTAAAAACTCGGAAAATACGAGACTCTCACGTCTCGTCCGGCCACACGCAACAAAAGGAGTTACCGCGGAAATGAGTTAACTTTCGCAAGGAAACCAGCTAATTCTGAAACTGCTCTCGCTTTTTAGTTCAGCTGTAAGTCATCGGCGTGACTTTTTTTTCTAATTTCCGAGTTACTGAAAGTAGGTTGGGTGTTTTTGCTTTTTATATATTCTTGTTTGGAAGTTGGGCTTTTATTTTGTTTGGTAGCTTTTGAAGATGATTAGATGTTGTTGTTTATAACCTTTTTTCAGCAACGCTTCTACATTAATATCCTGATTTGATGCAAACACATAGCAAAAATAGCACGCATTTTTTATTAGTAAGTGATATCTGAAATCGCAAGTAAAATATTTGAATATATTTTCTCAACATCGTCACTATTGATGTATGTATGACAGAACAGAAGTATTCTAAAATATTAAATTACTCATAACATGACCTAAACCAATTAAGTCAGCACTTACACCTTCTTGGAAACTAGAAGCTACAAACTCCCGTCTGGAGTTGCTTCAAGTTTATAAGTCTCTTGGCAATATTGTTGCAAAAATGAAATAGATAGCAAGAAGTTTTCTAAGAAGCTTTTCACTACACATAGCAACATAGTTTATGCAACACAATATATGATATTGTCTTATAGCTTGGAGACGCCGTAAATCAAAGATCTTTATAAAATGCGGCTAACTTCACGGTGGCAGTTATCGACCTAGTTCCATTGTGCGTACTGTTCTTAATCTTATTTTGTATTGTTTACTACTTGGTTGAATGATATGTACCTAATAAACATCTAGATATAGTTTCGTTCTAAATCTAAGTTCATTCATCAATTCCATTTTATGTTATCTTCGTTTATAATAAAACCTGGGCTCAGGTGTTATTTGCATTATAATACTCGGTCTAACGAGGAGAGCACAAGAATGGAAGGCAATTAGGAGAGAACATTTGGGTTGCTAAAATATCCCGTGTTTCTCAGGGTTTCTGCGGTAGTGTATCAAAAACTTAAGTAGTAGCGTAATTTAGTACATAGCAAACAGGCTTTTGAACAGGTACACGACTTATGTTAAAGTTAAAAAGTTGAAACCAAAAGTACCTGGTGATAATTAATTTAAAGCTCCTTGTGAATTAGTCACAAGTTTTGGTTCAGACCAGCCTGGACAGTCTCAGCCCAGACACAGCATTTCATGCAAAACGGTTTTACGATTTTTTACCGTCAGTTGTTTTTGATAGCGATACACGGTAATCTGCACACTTTGGCTCTCAAAAATTGTTGCTCCTTGAATTTTCCTAACGTTGGTTCATAAAAGCCAGCACACCAACCACACTCAACACTCTACGTATCTCTACACCGTTTATTGTTCTGAATCACGGTTCTACTAGATTTATGAATGTAACAAATTGTCGGAAGGTATCCTCTAGATTGGCAATAACCTCGCAGGAACAATCACTACGGCTTATTAATGGTTAAGGTTGTACCGAGGTCTTACCACCTAATCAATTGTAACACCTGACTATTTAACTTGAATGTGGAAACTATTTGGTAGATAGATAGATAGATTAACACTTTATTGTACACCAGGAA
Organism: Epirrita christyi; assembly: GCA_951392215.1. NCBI lineage: Eukaryota > Metazoa > Arthropoda > Insecta > Lepidoptera > Geometridae > Epirrita > Epirrita christyi. The sequence goes on from OX595846.1 coordinate 8,965,596, forward strand.
AACATAACAGGATTTATTAAAATTAGCAGTACAATGGGCGGCCTTATCGCTGAGAGCGATTTCTTCCAGGCAACCTTTGGATGGACATTAACGAGCGAAGCAGTAACGAAACGGCGGTGCACAGAGTAAAAATAATAACAATGAAAGAATATTAAAATACAACTTATACTTTAAACTCGAATACATAATATACCTACATTTATATAATACACTAATAAATAGTACTAAGACTATAATATGCCCTGATAAAAGAAAAGAAAAGAAAATATGATTAATCTACATAAACACTCACAGGATATTTTCACATTCCAATCAAAACGAGGGTAGGTCAGACAGATAATGATTTTTAAGTTTCTGCTTGAATGTGTGCAGTGAAGATGCCTGCCTGATTTCCACCGGCAAAGCGTTCCACAGACGCACAGCTTGGACTGTGAAAGATAAGTGGTAGGTATATGTTTCAAAGACATGACAAGATACGAGTAGAAAATGACAATCACTATGTGTAGGTACACCACATTAACTGGATAATTATATTATGCATCAATCAATAAATTGTTTGAAAACTACAAAATAATGGCTAAGGTTAGATCTAGATAGGTTAGATCTAGATTAACACTTCATTGTACACCAGGAAAACATAATAAGATGTCCTATGTTAGTAAGTTTTTTTTGTCTGTAATATTGTGTACAATAAAGAACTATTAAGATTTATTTAGGTTAGAAGTACAATGGGTCGCTTTAGCGATAAAAGTGATTTCTTCCAGGCAACCTTTGGGTGGACAGTGATGAGCAATGCAATATTAGATGTATGTAGTGCGTATGTCAACTTGTTATGCAGCTACAAATCTGAGGCCCAATTCACTAACTTTGAAACATTCCAGTCACAATATAATCTCGTGTCAGTCGCACTGTCTCGTATATTAACTATTACTTAATCTTCGCGTATACATGCTAAGATTAAGTAATAGTAACTATATAGGTGACAGCTGACAGTGCGACTGAGACGAGATTATACTGCGAATTGAATGTTTTTAAATTAAAGAATTGGGCCTCAGTATAAAGCCAAATTCATCATAATCATCAGCCTGTAGAAGTCCTTTGCTGGACATAGGCCTCCCCCCTAGAATGCAACGACGAACAGTCTGGAGCCGCCTTCATCTACCGACTTCCTGCAACCTTTATAATGTCTTTGGTCCATCCAGATGGTCATGGCCTTCCTCTACTGCGTCGTCTGGTTTGTGGTCGCCACTCGAGAACCTTTATTCCCCAACGGTTGGAAATTCTGCGAGCTATGTATATGACTTGCCCATTGCCACTTCAACTTGCTAATTTGGAGAGCTATTTCGCTAATCTTGGTTTTTCTACGGATTTCTCTGTTCGAATTCTAATACGTAGTGAACATCCTAGCGTAGCTCTCTCCACAGCCCACTGCGTGACTTAGAGTCCGTCTATATGGCCAATAGTTAGCGACCACGTCTCAGTGCCGTAAGTCACCACTGCAAGACGCACTGATCATGACTTTCGTCTTTAGGCTCTGCGGTATCTATATGGCGTAGAAGATATGGCGTAGTTTTTCGAACACTATCCATATCCAAGTTGGATTAGTCGGTTGACCTCTTTGTCGAAGTTGGACCTTCCTAGATGAATCGTCTGACCTAAATATACCTAGACTTCAAAAACTTCAACACGACAATATCGTTCCCAACGTGTACCGGCATAGGTAGGTACGACATGCCATGGCGAAGACCATATTACTTTACAGCAAAATTCCCCTAAAACCAAGTAACCTACTAATACCTAGAGCAAATACCGCTAGATCTAATTTGCTATAGAACAAATACCGCTCTAGCCAAATTACTCTAGGGAAAGTACTCCAAGAGCTAAATTACTCTAGCTATAGCAAACAAAAAATCCACAAACATGTTGAATATTAAGTAAGTATAATAAAGGTGCAACTTACATAAAGTGTTCTTTTTTTTAAACATTCGAGCTTTTTACCACTATCTCACAAGTGATGATGGTCGAACATGTAACACGCTTATCTAGAAGGATCTAGTATTTATCTTTGACTTAAAAACTCACGTTAGTGTGTTCCATTCTTTTACTTTTATAATTATGAACATCGAATTAAATCATTTGACACGGTTAATTGGAATTTTCATTAAAAAAGGATGGCACACATCTGAGCTTCTGGTTACCTGATAAACAGTAAATAAGGTTTGGCAGTTTTAAGATGGTGGTGGACTGATAAGAGGTTTGAGTGCAATCTCCCGATCTTTTCAGTGCCATCGTTATCCACTTGTGCCTTGTTACTAAACAAACTCATGGTGACCAAGAAAAACCAGTGATACGACAAATTTACTATAAGAGAAGGAGATATTTCAAATCTTGCTTTTTCTTAGACTATCTCATAATTAATGAGACTGAAATGGGTTAGCCTCAGCTAGATTGTACTTGTATATCTCACTAAGTAGGTTTAAGTACCTACAAAACACAAACAGAATAAACGAGCGAGAGCTCATTCAACTCACGAAACTAAAAAAAAACCGGCTTAGTGCCCAACTCGTACCTAAGCCAGCGGATCGCTCTGAGAAATCAGCTGTCCTGATTAAAGTAGATGATTCTTCGATCGCAGAGGGATGAATAATTCAATGCAAAAAGCATTCCTTCAAGCCCGTAACTGCATTTGAGAAAAACTTGAACAGTAAGTATTTTCTGGTAATCGATAAAATCGTTCACGATTTACTATAGGTAGCCCTGGGTGAAAATATGAACAATGATTTCATAGAAAATAAAAAACAATATGAGCAAGGCAAGCTTCGACGCGTGCTCCTCTATGCAAATCAATTAATTCATAAATAATTTCTCGAGTTTTAGTTATTTTACCAATTTGGTGCATATGAGAGTCAATAATGATTATGGATAAACAAACGTCAAACCATAACTCTAATTCCTTGGTTGTATAATAAGGATCGGCTTCCACCATTCTTTTTAAGGCTGGTCTTCCTCGCTGTTAATTCTTCAAGCCGAAGTTTACACTACGAAAGCGATTAAACCAAAAACGCATAGTGCGTTCGTTAGTTGTATCTTTTTCAAACGCAGCATTGATATTGCGAGCTGTATCTGCTGCGTTAGAACCACGTCGAAACTCTATTCGAAAACTGTTCTAGTTTTTGAGGTCTTAAACATAGAGACCTCAAAAACTAGAATAGTTTTAACTCAAGTATTGAATGTAAAAACAATTGAAAGTTGAACAATATAATAAAATTGAATTATAAATAAAATAACCATAAAATTGTTGAATTCAGATTGTTATAGTTTTTATGTTAAAAAGTTTTAATAATTAATGCACTGTGCAGGTTTAATTTTAATTCAAAGTGGCCACAACTTAACGGCAACTTCATACTTTAACCCTTAACCCCTATTATTTTGGAATTATTTCCAGTAACTGTTGTCCCATTTAACTTTTATTTGACATTTTATCTTATTTCAACGTGTCAGTTGGACAATTGCAACTATGTAATGATAGTATAGGTAGGTCATGTATACCTAGTATGTAGGTACCACATACCTTTAATAATTCTCTGACCATTTGTTTCATTAATCTGAGTCCTAAGATATCATAAGATACAATAGTACCTACGTTATAGGTAGGTAGGTAGTTACAGAAATAACCAGATGCTACCGAATACAAACGCTTCTCCAGTCATAAAAATAAAAACCTTGATTACACTCAGTACTACGACTGAAAAGTCTAACATTATAAAGTACATTGTATACTGATTGTATCACACTTTTAGTTGCAAAATAAAAACCCGTAACAAGCTGTGTAGTAACTTTCAGGTCAGCCAACAAAGATACCTACATACATACCTACGGTGTTTTTTTGCTTAAGTAACATCTGAAGTGGAAACTTTTAGAACGGACTCGATCTGACCGACTTTCTGCCAGCAACGGATGCACATTTTGTCGCTGTAGATGTTTTTTGCTCGTAGCTTCATTTAGCAGTAGTGGTTCGCGAAGAAACCTGTTAATTTTCGATAGCTCGTTAGAGACTGGGAGAGCTTATACTGTTGATTTTTGCGAAAAGTTTTGTAAATTGGTGTGAAGAGGCAGTCTGACGATAATCATAGGTTAATTCAAAACTACACTACATCGAACAGTGGATGTATACAGGCTGGTAATCATAAATCAGATTAAAATAAAAATTAGAATACTTCGGCACCACGATGAAAATGTAAAAAATAGTTACCATATGAACTTTCCGATAAAGTTTTCGACAAATGGATGGATTTTTAGTTTGACTTTCGCAGAAAAGGAAAAAATTGAATTTCCTAACAAAGAGGAATACAGCATGGGTCGCTGGTTTGGTTTTTCGTTTGAGTTTAATTAAATCTATGGATGGGAACAGGATTTTTCGGACCTTTTTGCATTAAAACAAAGAGGCGAACTATGTAACTACTTTCCATTTGAGTTGTAACTATTTTGTTGACTAAAACACTTTTACAGAAGTGAAATCGATTTGGCGAATGGAGCTGGAATTATCTGTTTGTCAAAAATTGGTGGTTTCAAATTGAGAAAAGTAAGTAAATAAAACTCAAAAGTAATACTCATCTTATTTTTCAATTTATTTTTTATCCAATAATCTCTATGATAAGACTACGTCTTTTACACGTTTTTTTTTATCTAATGGATACGGATTCGCTAATACTAATTAACATAGAATCAGTGGTAGGTTTAGGTTCGCGTACCTTATTATTCTGAAGAAGTACAAACGTGCTCACACGCTTCAAGTAGAGGTCCGGGGCTGATATCGCACAGCCATGTTGAACCTAACACTAAGGATATAATAAAGCTCATTTTGAAATGTCAATCACTTAGTAACTATTAATTATTTCGGAAGTCAAAATTGACTATCGGAATGAGATTTCAAGTTCAAGATGGCTTGGTGCGTATGTAGAGGCCTCATCCACCATCGGCAGATAGCGATGGTCCTTACGTGTCGTGGGTTTAGGAACATACAGGGTTGGGAAATACCTCAGAATAATGATGCTTCATTATTATTTATTAGTCATTATTCTGAGGGTAAATCCACTGCAGAATAAAGTCAATCGTAATATAACAAATACTGTAGGTACCTGCATACAATTTTTTTATTATATCACATGAATTGCCTCTAAAAAGCAAAATAATTACATCATTGTTAAAGTACAAAATCAAAAATATATCCACTCTCATACACGATCATTCAGAAGTATACAGCATGGGGTTTCTGTTGAAGGTTGTAGTAGCCAAATCTTTGGTTAGGCCACAGAATATTATTATATTAGCCAGCCCTCGAAAAAACTCAGAACATTATTAAAGTACGCGCCCCTAACTATCTTTAGAAAATATTTTTAAAAGCTCTGTGAAGCTATACATATGCTTATTATTTTAATTATTTACAATCTAACATGCTAGGCATTTGAAATAAAATTAACAATAAATGTTACTGATACGATATGCAATTAATTAACCTACTTATTTAAAAATATGTACAAAATTAATTCTGTAAAATAATTCTAAAGAAAAATTAACTCTATTTTATAATAATGGTGATAAAATCCAATAATTCACTAGAATAATATAAATTGTTTGGATTTTAAAATATAAATAATAGTGGTAAAAGGTATTAAGCGACTAGACTACAGTTATATACATTTTTAGATCAACTACCACGTATATACGATGAATTTCATTTTCAAAATAAAATTGTAGTTACTTACCTGTATTTTTCAGAGTATCACATAATATGAGCTTCCTTTTAATGGCTCTCCCACACAGTAGCAATTGTTATTACCGGCCGGAATGTCGTCCCATAATAACAGCGATAATAATGATTATAAATTATATACTGGTATTAATTCAACTTATGACAATTACTAAGACTTTATAAGGTCTCAAAAATTACCGTCTCAGCGGGGATCGACTCCTTGAATCCTTGGTCCCATTCGGGGATGCGCTAACCACTGCGCTCCGCACAGTGCACATCTCTCTCAAATTCAGTAGTGAACTTTCGGGACAATTAGAAATTTTTAATGTCGCGTTGCAATAAAACCATACGTTATTTTGCACATGTGGTAAGATTCGGTATAATACAAAGTGTACTTATTAGAACAGATATCACGGATTTTTTTATAACAGACGGTATATAGCACCTGTGTGGGATAGCCTACACACATCATACTCTATTTGCACTCCAGAGTCATGACGAAATTTAAATTTATGATAACTTTTATAGTTTGGCAAAAATTAAAGTCTTTTAAATTTTCGATATTGATTGAGCAATTTTTGAATAAAAATGATCATTTAGATTGTAATTTTTTAAATTTAAATATTGGAATACATAACTTCTAAAACTAATAGTAAATATACAATACTATATAATCATGAGATTACTGTACATAATAGTTTAATAAAAAACAATCAGGGTGAGTTTTTAAAACTTCAATCAAAATAAATTAAAGGAAGCAGGAAAAATGATACCAAGCCACGATAACTTCAATTCTATTCAAGGAAGCAGGTTTGACTCTAACATAAATTGTTCCGTACCCATTCAAAAGAAACAAAAAAGTATTATTAGTTTTAGTGGTAACTGAAACTTGCACTTGTATTTATTTTGATTGATAAAATTCCCTTATTTGACGTACTTACCTAATTTAAATAAGTAATAACGAAGGAACTGATTTTCCACAAACATTATCCAAACATCCAGCAACCAGTGCCTAGGCAAACACCAGACTGCCCGCATGTGTTCTTTTTTCAAAATATGCAACACATGGCAACACTGCATTCATAATAAATAACCCGAAACAGGGCCTGTTTGGTGACATTTATTGATGACTATATTAACTACCTCAGAATAAAGACTAAAACAATTATTATTCTGAGTTAACTACTATGGCCGTGGTGGGCTCGGCCTAAGAATAAAACATCTGCAACTCCTCCCGTGGATTTCGTAAAGATTATGCAAGGGGATGGGCAGCAGCATCAATACTGCGATCACCAATCCACGTGCCTAGCGTGGTGATTATGGCCAATCCCTCCTTTTCAATGGGGAGGCCTCATCCAACAATGGAAGTCACCAGCTGATGAAGATATGAGCTACATACAAATTTAAGTTAGTAAGGTAGTTAAGAAAACAAAATGGACACGATACTTTTGCAATGAGTGATAGAACATTTTGTGGGGTGGAAATTATCTCGGCAGCATCGGGGCCGCACAAAGAGAAGTACATACACCAGTGGCACTTCTACTCATAAAAGTTTTATATAGTTAAAATAGATGTTCTACGACTGTTATTCTAGTCAGGATAACAAATATGGGGAGCATTCTAAATACAGGATTTGGTCGTGTAAATCTACCCTCATTATATCAATAACAAAGGTTCCACTAACATAAGCCTTACCTTATGTTTGGTAACTCGTTAAAATGTTGACTACATGTATATTAGTACCTATTTCATCAATAAACGTTTCCCCAAGTAGGATTAAGCCCAAACATTCTTTAAACATACAAGAGAAACCATAACGTTTTTTTTTTAAATTTACGTTGGTATTACATTGTTAACTATTAATTGCACAAAACTGGCGATACTCAGAACAGCTAAGCTGTTTTTGGTGATACTTGCGTCGTCTGACAGGCCGCATTCTTGACCCCGGTATTCAAGGCAAAAGCTCTGAAAAGAAAAATTACGAGTAAAAGGTTTATTCAAATATATATTGCTTCTAAATTTAATAATAATGTAAAAAAAATGGGTGGCTCAATATGGAGTATTTTTTTTAATGTGATATTCTTCGTTATATCTATGTAAGTATACTATCAAGTATCAATAATATAAGTATCTTAGGTATTTGATTTAAAATTAGATTTAATATCATCAGTGTATATTGACGATTTGTAATTGGGGAGGCCTCACTTAATGGTGGACGTCTAACGGCTGATGATGATGATGATGATGATGATGATGATATTGACGGTATCCTATGACTTAAAATTACTAACTCATTTATATCGTGTAAAAACATTATTTTGAATACTATTCAACGATTTATAATTTATTTTGTGGTTAGAAAACCGAAAAACGTTGGTTTGAAATATTGTTCAAAAGTTCAAGCACCCGTTAAATCTCGGGATTTCTCAGCAAATCTCCTGATTCGAGCATTCAGACTTTACTAAATCCGACGGCGAGAGATAGCTAGAAAGAAACGAGTACTGGGAAGCACTCTATTTAAGCTACTAACTGTTACTAATGCTAAGTTACTTTTCAGTGTCGAATAGGTATAACTACGTCTGTACAGAGACAGAATAAGAAGGGTTATGATTTTTACAGTCTATGAATGTATGTATATATTGTATGTAAGCGTGTACATCTGCTCCTTCGTAGCTCCGAACTACTCGACGGATTCTAACAAAATGAGGTATCATATCTTAGAATAAGATCTATCTTAGATTGCTTCAGTCCTTATTCTAAGTATCATATGAAGCGTCTTGACGTTTTGCGTGTCATAGCCTATATACAGGGTGTAAAAGGACAGCTCCCGAATACTGAAGGTACCGGTAAAGCTACCTATATCATAGCTATATAAAATAACGCGAGTTCACAGAGCGCACCGGCTGCGCGAGTTCTACGCTCCCGGTCAGCTGATCGACGCGATGCGCCAATATTTCTTGGGTTGTTTTCTTTGCTTTTTTGTCGATTTTATTTATAAACGTGTTTTTACTGATGGATATTAGGTTTTTGTGTTCTTTTTATGATGTTAAAAAGAAAAAAAAAGAAAAAGAAAATAGCTTAGCTATAGTTGTAGCACCTCCCTAAATTTAACCCTTCTCCCGGATCTGGTAAATATAACTGGCGTTATATTTATCACGTCGGGGTCACCAATTTGGAGGTGTTAAATAATACACGAGCTGTTGAGCTGCACAATTTTATAATATCTTTTTTCAACCACCAAACGCCATTCTCTGAGACCTCAAATCAAACATCATTTTTATTAAAAATACTAAAGAAGTTCGGACATCAAAAAAGGTCCATAGCCACAATGTTTTATTCATATTTAAAGAAAACACGAAAAAGCGACCTAAAAGTGAGCATTTTTTATTTCGTTTTTTTTTTCAGCTTAAATATTTTCAGAATCATAGTCTGAGTGCACTATTTCAGTTTTCGAGAGTAGTCTTTTTACATCCGTTATTACGACGTCACAAAACATTAAATATAGCGAGAATAAAACGCAATTTTCGAACCTCTACTATAATAGAATTAATGTAAATATAATGAGTTTAGTATCAAATGATATAACTTGATGAGTACATTCCAAAAATTGATCACGGTAAGTTATGTACTAACCTACGAATAAGTTGTAAAAATATTAAAAGTTTAAAAATTAAAACCAGACTACTTAAAAGCTGAAAACAAGTATTAAAATGTTGTAGACGAAGGTCATATCCACGATTCGGCCTTTAACGTAATTAATAGCTAGTTGGAAGTTTTTTTATTTTGCACATAGCAACCAAACCCACAACCATATTAGATTTTTATTGTATTTACTATCATTATAAGTATGAAGATCTTGTAGTAGAGCTATAATGACGATACAGTGTTGCTTATAACACAAAATCTGCACTGCAGCACTCTTATCTCTCACGCCTATCCCTCTTTGCGCAGACTTGTGTTGGCTATAAGTTCTTTAATTATGTACCGAGTAAACAACTCAAATCAAAAACCTATGAAATATTATTTCGAGCGTGACGATTCTCACATTTTAATCCAAAAGTAGATTTCAGTAGCATTATGAAAAGCATTTAGTTGAAGTGAATAAAAACGCATTCACAAAAATGGCTGACATATAAATTGCCTAGTGCGACTTGTATACTGAGTGTTCCGTACTATGGAACAAATTCATTTTTGTTTTCGATAAATTTATCTTGTTTCTGGTGTGTGTTGTTTATCTGTAGAGTACCTATATTTGGTATTTCTATAATTAAGCTAAAGTCATTATGTATATCATAATTTGTATGCACAAAATACATTACAAATTTTTGTTTACAATTGGCCATTTTTAGATATCCCTTGCCCACCCTTGTGGAATAAGTCGAGATTTCTATTTTTTTTACAGGGTGGTTACCAAGATTCATGCCACAACAACGCAGCAAACAAACATAATCTGCAAAAAAAACCCCTGTGTCTGACAGACAGATTATAGGAAGGACATTATAGGGCACTTTATGGGTAAGGAACCCTAAAATCTAAAGTTTTCGAGTGCCCGGTCACGAGTATCGGCGAATTTGGAGCAATGTTAACAATTTGAAAGAATGCCAAAAGTTAACAGATGAAATCTCGTTTGGACAGTTTTGCAGTCACGAACCGAATCGGAAGTCCCAGACTAAACGTGGCCAGATGTTCCTTTAAACAAAAAATCCAGCATTCATAATTTTAAAAAAAATGTTTACACATATTTTTGTTGCAAATACAATAAAAGTAGAAATTTATAAATTAAATACAAATAGTAGGTTATAAGTTAAAACAACAAGCCATTAGGCCTAGTTAGAATATAAAAACAAAGTTAAAAGAATAATGTAGGTAATGATCAGATTTTTTGCTTCTAAACTTTTTGAATAATCTATTTGAGGACTGTAGACATAACACAACATTCGATAGGTACGCGCAATGCGGTGATTCCGTTAAAAACCGTATGCATGTAGTCCATTCAGGCTTTTCACCGCTCCTGTTTTGATCACGAAACACGTAATCTTATCAAACAAATAATAAAGTTGGCAACTTTGAAAAATATCACTTGTTGTTGCTTTCCAAGCATGTTTACGTCTTCTTAGAAGCAGTGCGAAGTTAAAACCGTTGAAAATAACTGTTTAGGGACAAAATGTGATATATGTTTCAAATGATTTAATATCGGTGGTAAATACTTTATCAACGATAAATAAATTAAATGGTTTCTGAATAAGGCGTCATGTAAACCTTAAATAATCCATCAGGCTGCAAAGGGTATGAAAATTTTGTAACTTTGTAGCTAAAAAACGCACTGAAGGGTCTAAATAACTGGAAACCACTTTGGGTAGTGCCGTGTGCGGTTTTTTTTGGGCGCGTTCCTAACGAAGAATGTATGTTATTTAGTTTTAAGAATTTACACATGGCCTTAAAAATATTGATTTGCTTGAACATAGGTTTCTGAGAGGTGTTACCTCATGCCCCTTATTCTACCATCTAGCTAGATGGTGTGCAAATGTCATTGTGATTTTAGATACCTTGTTTTATTTCCTACAACGTCAACGTCGTTCGTCGTCCGTGGGTGAAGGACGCGGAGGGAGTTAAACGCGGATCCTATACCCACCCTGATGAAGACCCTCGTTTAGGGTCGAAACCTGTTGGTGCTACCACCAACATATCGGTACATGAAAATTTCCGGTTTTACAAAATGAATGATAATTAATTGATTCAAGCGTGACTTTGCGGAAATCCATTCTACAATACCGTGTAGTTGTTTATTTAAGATTAATGAATCCTATTAAAATAGACGAACTCTATCTCTTTCTGTTCGGCGTTCGGCGAGGCAACATGGCTGCGAAGTTTTTGCAGTAGTGTCTCTTTGTTGTTCTAGCACGCAGTGAGCCTACTGTTTCCTGAGGATGCTTCGTTGAGAGACGAAACACGTGTCGTATTCTTTCAGAGTTTTTGTTGGAGAGGAGCGGAATTGTTATTTGTTCGTCTATTGTATATTGTAAAATGAATGATATAATTCACGGAAGTTATTTTATTTCCTTTATTTATTTTTTATTACCTTTATTTGGTTTGATTGTTATGTTAATGGTTGAATAACATAACAATCAAACCATTAAATTAAGTAAAAATTAAGAATTAAGTATTTTTTAACTATTTATTTACCTTTATAATGTTCGAGGCCATCCGCTTCAGGAAAGCACTGGTGAACATGGCAGCCTCATCGCCGCAGGACCTCTGCACGGTCGCCTCAGAGCACATCAGGTATTCTTGGAATGAACTGGAAGGAGGAGGAACACCAATCAGCTTATCTTGGAAATGAATAATAAGAATTCTGGCAAGAGGTTCAGTCGCGCACAATTTTGTGATGGTTCGGTATAGCACGAGGGTTTTGTAGTATGAGATATATTTTATGAAAAAAAGTTCTAATATTTGATAAGTAACGATTATGGCGGAGACGGAACCGGACGATGACGCAGTGTGAGAAGCCCTCCCCCTCTTCATAGATCAGCTGGTCTAAAAATGCCATTTTATATGAATCATAATACGATTCATATAAAGGAATTGCTAAGGATCTGCAGAGAATTCGGAAAATGAATTGCTACCAAATGAATTGCTCAATGTGGCAAATTCATCTGGTAGTAATTCCCTTTCCGAATTCTCAGCAGATCCTTAGCAATTCCTTTATATGAATCGTCGTATTAAGATTCATATAAAGTGGCCTTTTTAAACCTGCAGATCCCAGGAAGCCGGTGGATGGTGGTAGCTTAAGACCGTTCGTCACAGTATATAATCACCAGCCTGTAGAAATTGGATTTTCATAGGCAGATGATAATGATGATGATGATGATGGCAGGAGAAAACTGTTTTTTTTTTAGAACGATTGTGTATGGTAAAATGGCTGAGCTAAAAAGCTTCAGCACTGCGCAGTTATCTCATACATTGAGGGCTTGAGGCGCTCACACTTAGTGTATTCCATAAAAAAAATATGCTTTTAGGTGATGCTGAAGCATACGATGAGTAGCTTGACCCTGCAACTCTTTGCCGGTTCTTAGGAATGAAGTCTTTCTCTGAGTACTCAATCTACCTACTAACTTCCTCCACTAATTGGTCTCAAGTAAAGTTTCAAACCATTGCCTGGTAATAACTATTCTAATTATTTTCTCCCTTATTGTATTATCAATATAACGTTTCTATGCGCGATTAAACTAGAATTTAACTTGTCGTGTTATCAAGTTACACATGATTCCAGCAACTCCACCGGGAATAGCTGTTTCATATATAACTCAAATTTATAGAGGCTTGAATTTCGAGTGATTTTAACTGCCACTTTGCCTGCGACCAGTAGTGTTTTTAGGACAATATTCATTTACTAGTTATAGTAGCTAGAATTTGTGTCTTTTATCCGCGACTTTTTGATTAAGTTAAATCGGTGATATTTATCAAGACAGCCTGTAGACACTTAACTAGTTTAAAGTTCTTATTTAAGAGGGCACTATTCTACAAATTAGCTCCTTCTTTAACGTATGCGATAACCCGCGCGCCATCTCGCTCGCGCTAGCGAGTGTCGTGCACAAAAATGAAGTTTTTTGTTTATTATGGCGAAAATAAAGTGTTTATCAAAAAACTGATTTTAGCATAAGAATAAATAGTTATTACCTACTTGTTGTAGTAAAATTTATCTTAAAAAACCGTAGGGTTCCTGAGATTTCTTTCAAAACGTGTGGGAAACAAGGATTTTTCATTAAATAAAACTATCGAGGTCTTTTTTACATATCGTGTTTTCAACTTTACAAAATAAATGCAAAAATATAAAATTTTCATATTCCAAAATATTTAACTCGTAGAACCCGTACATACCGAGTTATAAACCGATTTTGTTGGGCAAAATCACATATTACGCCTTCTTAAGAAGCTGAAGCTGAAGGGCGTATTATCTAAAACCCTGCAGTAGTTTTGTTATTTCAAGCTAAATCACCTTTAAAAAATCGGTCTACGAACCAGGTGCTGGCTAAAACACAAAGTGGTGTACTTCAAAATTCACAACGGATTATTCAAAGTACTTCACAGAAATACTGTACCGTTTGTAAGCGATAAGCGCTTAGCACTCTGTCCGGTAGATTGAATTCTGAGAACACGTTTGATATTGATGCGTTGCAATTTGAGATAAAGTTCTAGGTGTTAGATATGCCTAGCTTCTAAACCACAAGTAAGCGTTTGAATTGTGTGGTGTCGATTCTTTGTTCCATTCTGCTAAAAACTTTACTTTTATTACAATTTTAAAAAAAACAGTCTTGATAGATAAACAGACAGACAGCAAAGTGAACCTAAATTTGGAGTCCTAATTTTTTTTGTTGAGTTACCTATGGAACCCTAAAAACATTTATTTATGTCGTTCCAAATTATTAAATTGTACCCTATATATTGCTATGCAATGGTATAGGTATTATTTTATTGTACTAACTTTTTCGGCCGATAAACGGATGTAACAAAGTCTTTTCCACCTTTAAAAGTAAGTAGATTAGTTGAAGTAAGTAGTAGAGTAGAAGTGGATTCTTTGCAGTCTGTACCTACCTAAAATCAGAGTTGTTTCGCCACAACACAACAAATGCTGAGCTGGATGCCAATTTGTGATAATAATGCGTTGCGCAAATTATAACAAGTTTTTTTTTCATCTTGTTTTTTCACGTTGTTTTAGTCTAACCAATGCTTTTTGTCAGGTCTTTTCAAAGATTATCTGTCACCTTGACCAATGGTTAGATTTACCAAGACATTTACTAACTAACAGAGTATGGTGAAATTGGCTCTTACCCTCCTATTCATAATAGCAAAAATAGCGTTTGTCTTGTTTTGGCGTATGTCATTTTTACATCAGAGAGAACAAAACAAAAGCTATTTTAACTAAAAAAGACATTATGATTATGAATAAGGGGGTTAGTCTTTGTGTCCTATAATTTTGTGTCATTGTTACAAATAAACGTTTTTTCTTTCTAAATAGTGGCAGAGAATTGGACAGATTAAAACAAAATTTTCGTTCGATTTTAATATCCGGGTACCATAAACATATTTCAGACTTGATTTAAAAAATACATATAAAACAACTATAACTCGCTCTATTATTGAAAGTAGGTATATAATTTCAAGGTTTCCCCTTCAGTGTTAATAAGGTAGCTATAGGTCGTAGTATAAGGTAGTATGAGTATGAACAACCGTTAATGGAAATTACCGCTGTGAATTTTTCATCGATGGAAAGTCGTACCTACATCCAAAACAAAACTGACATATAGCTTGGGGAATAAAATCTGCTTCGGCCTCAGGAAATCTTCACGCTTACATTTGTTGGGCTCTCGTCTCGTGTGTGCTATAGCGTGTTATGGTTCCAATGACAGAACTGATCAGTGACGCACATAAAACATTTGTGGTGATTTGTAGATCTTGCTTTTACGTCTTCTGCGTCGTATGCTGATTTTATTTGTGCAAATGTCATATAATTCAAGGTGAGGGCATTTTTTTTAGTAGGTAATAATATTATCATGGGTATGTTATTTCATAAAACACTTAATTATAATTTTCGAATACAATAAAAACCAAACAGTGTTTAAAGTTACCTAAGTCAACTCACTTGTCAGCCGTGATGTGTCCGATCTAAGAATAGACCCCTCCGTCTACTACCGTGGATGTCGTAAAAGGAGACTAATGGATACACCGGGGATGGGCAGCAACGTCCGCCTGATTTCACAACACCAATACTGCGATGACCAATCCGCCTGCCAAGCGTGGTGATTATGGCAAATCATTGTATTCAATGGGAAAGGCCTCGACCAACAGTAAACGTCTGACGGCTGGTGATGATCAAAGATTTTGGCGATGCGAATTCACATTACGATTATTATAAGCTGTTTTTCAAGTTTATTAAAGTGACGTCTTCCTCCACAAAGTTTTTTTATGTGAAAACACATATGAATTTGGTTTGGTTTGCTAGCCAGACCAAAATTTTTGATGGGATTAAATTATACCGAATTTTAGAATGCAATATTTCGACAATTGAAGTAATCTAAGAGCATAGCAGCCGTGTGCAAAAAATACATTTTACAGGCGGTCTACCTTGTAAACGCATGAAGCAAGGATTTCGGTTGAGGTGTCCCTGGATATTCTTGAAGTAGGTAGTTCTAATAAGATCTCATGTGATATATTGGCTTTAAATAATAACAATAATCAAAATTTGAAAATGTTGCAGAGTTTAAAATATATATATTTATATATATTTTCAAAATATCCTATATGAGACTAAAATACGACCAGAATTGTAGGATACGGCAATCACAGGACAGGATCAATCAAGGAGAACCCAAAAAGTGCACAAGAGGTTATTGGCTTTCAGAAACATTAACAAAATATATGACTTAGTAAAGTTGAATATTATTATTCTATTATTAAACATTAATATTATATTATTTCTATTACTATTATTTATTATTGAATATTATAATTTTTTTTTTCTGAAATAGTGGCCTATATTGAGACCGAAATATGTACCTAGGTACCTATATAATATGTTTAAGCAAAGGATACAACAATCAGAGAAAAGGGCCAATCAAGGAGAACCCGAAAAGTCCCCAAGCGATATCAGTTTACATGACAAAAATCAAAATTACATTCCTGCAATGATACAAAGAAATCGGAGGACATGACGTTTTCACGTAAAATCCTACGGTTTGGACACGACTGAGTCCATTTATTTATTTTTTGCTCAAAACATAGCCGGAGTTTACCAATAGATAGCATCAGTGGTTGTTACAGGCCAGTGGGAAGTAAGTCAATCAAGGCCAGTTATACCTACATAAAATTAAATATCTAAACGCTTGAGGCGCAGTCCCTGGGTGGGTGCCAAATTTTCAAGCACCTTAGCTTGAGATTTTGATAATTAATATAAATTTAGGAAAATGAGATCTCGTTTTCCTTTTAATGTGAGAATAGACCACACCTATAGTAATTTTACATTTATATCAACATTTAATTCAGTATTTGGAATTTAAACTCAGGGCCTTGTTTGTACCACCCGTACATATTAAACATAAGTTAGTTACTAGGATACAAGTCCCACAGCCAGAGTCAAGATATGAGTTGAGCCACAGTTATTCCCAAGTGCCAATCGTTTCGCGATTGCTGTGTCATTTACAAAGTAGTTAAACTACTGGGCTTGGTCTACTGGGAACAGTCTTGGTATACAAATGGGCCTGATAGTCTTGCAATCAGTGCCAATATCAGAAGAAATTTATGCCCCACAATGCAATTATAGAACACGTAATCGAACTATACTGGCAAGCTTACAATTTTATTTTGAAACTATATTCTGATTTTTAATCATAGACAATTTTTGTAAACAAAGAAATGTCACTGTGTGTATTAGTGTCATGTATGTGTATCATACGTGTATATACACATATGATTCACATACATGACACTAATAAACACAGTGGCATATTATGACATATATTTGTTTACAAAAATTGTCTAAGATTAAAAATCTGAGTACCTATAGTTAAGATATTTTTTCTCGCCGAGTTTCCTAGCAATGTTTTTCTTCAGTGTTTGTGCAATAATAGAAAAGCACACACAAACACAAATTTAAATTTATATAAACTTATTATCATAAAAAAACTGTTAGTTTAAAACGGGACGGTGTCGGTGCATCCAGAGTAACTTTATTTTTTCCTATTGAAAATGGAAATGTTTTTGTTCATCTTTCCATTGTGTCAGTGCGTGGCCAGCGATGCATAAATCCTGTGATAGTACCGGAATATTTTAACTAGAAAAAAAGCTGGACCTGTATCAGTAGAACATGCTTTGAGGGTTCCGTACTTAACAGTAAAAACCAATTTGTAGATCAATTTCGATATCGTTACGGTTACGGTCCATACCATACCAAATTTCAGCATTTTGTAGAGATTTTTCATAGAAAATTCTCCCTCTCATTTTAGGGGTAGAAACATCGTAACTGACTAAGAATAACATAAGAATCTTCTCGTAACATAAGACTCCACGACCACATGACTTAGGTCCACACTTTTTGCTAATTTGCCTGTACTATCACAAGATTAAGTGATACTGGGGTGTGATTCAAAAAAAATCTAGTGCTCGTGATGATGTCATAATGTCGCATGCAAACCATAATTATGTGTGGAATACCTACGAGATATGACATCATCAAGTAGACGACATCTAAATTTAGTATTATAAGACTGTTAGACCCTATAAAGGTTGTTTTTTTTAGTTACAGAACCATAAAATGTGGCCAGACTAGTGTTCACAATGAAAATGTAATTTAGCTATAGCTTTTACTTTTTGGCGTTGAACGCGGTAAGTTTTATCAGCACCTGCTATTTGGAATAGAACTTTAATTTAAATGTGCACTGAATTTAAATGTTGAACTAGAAGATATAAATGCATTTGTTAAATACAGAACACTGACACATAATCAGCATCATCCTCTAGGACATGACTACCCTCTAATAAGTCCGAGAGAATAGTTGTGAGAATTACAACTGATAGCCTTATTGCAAAACCGGTGCTACGCTTTTCGAAATATCTGAGTTTTTTTTAATCACGTCTATTTATACTAGTAGTTCGCTCCGAACTGAGACCTCGCGATGACACCTTTATCAGCCCGACTACTTAAATGTAAGACATTTCCATAATTTCCATTTTTTTTTAATTTTCTCCTCGAGGTAATTTCCTACACATTATCGAAATAACTTTTGAATAGCACTAAGCAACGGGCTTTCATACCACACACAAGTACCACACAAGTACCTGTTACGAATTAATTGGTAACGTCCTTTTAACGAAATCACAGAACTTCAACGTCATTCAAATTCCTAGAAATGGGAGGTCAACAACGGATATTATATTGGTTTATTGTTTTATAGGGTACATGTCTCAAAATTCTTCAATTTCAGACTTTTCCCTGTAGTTGTGACACAAAATCCACAAGCATACCAAATTTCAGCGTTGTGGAATTGCTGGAAGTAACCTAGAATTTTCGATTTTTACGTTTTTTGTTTCCCCTAATATCTCGAAAACTACTAAGTTTAAATACTTATTAAAAAACAGTTTTGAAATGTCCAATCAAAGCGCTTTCATTAGACACCCCACTTGATCTGACTGTCTCACTTTTTTTTTTACCCCTTCTTGGACCCCAATATTTCAGCAACCCCCTGACCGATATATCTCATAACCTTACCTACAAATTTTACCAATACTATCGACCCCCATACCAAATTTAATGAAGATCGGATTAACGGTTTGGAAGTTTTCATCGGACAAACATACATACATACATACAAACGCCGATTCTTCCAACTTGACTCAGAGAACTCGCTTCGCTCGTTCAATTATACATACAACATACCTACTTTACTATTCTCCTGACGCCGTAGTCTAAGTTTTAACAAGCAATTGACACGAACGTATGATTTAGTGCAACACGGATTTTGTATGAAATTAACGTTAACAAAGTGTAATGCTAGGGGTGTCTCCATACAAAATCCGTGTTATATAGACAACACCATACGTTTTTGTCAATAGTTTGATAAAATCTTAGACACGGCCTCTGCTGGCGTTTTCTTGTCCCTGTTTCACGCCCGAGCGTCGCGGTCGGTGCTTATCAGGAAGGACCTCAAAATCGTCAATGAAATATCAGCAGGAGAATAGCAAAGTTCGTGGGTATAGTCATAATTTTTCTAAAATGTTACCAAGCCACGATAATTTCAATATTATATATCAAACATAAGTGGTGCCACAAAAGTAAATGTTTTCAGATAATACCCATAAAAAGCTGATAAAGAAGTCATTAACACACTGAGAGTGCTGTAAGTACAGCAGTTAATCCTTGCTGAATGTTAATTAGGTTTTAATGACTATAAGGGGCTGCAAAAATCTACGCCTTGACTGTCAGCTTTTAGTGAGCTTTCGGATAATTTGGATCAGATTAAGAACATTGTGCATGTGCCATGGTGTGTCCGGCGTAAGAATAAACTCCTCCTCCTCCCATGGATGTCGTAAAAGCCGACAAAGGGATTACACGAAGGGATGGGCAGTACTTAACACCAATACTGCGATCACCAATCCGCCTGCCAGGCGTGGTGTTTATGGCAATCCCCCACTGTATTCAATGAAGAAAGCTTCGTCCAGCAGTAGACATAAACAGGCTGATAAAGAAGAACAAAGAACATTTTTGGATACGTTCAATATATAGATTCATCCAATAGATTTTTACTTCTGGACATAGGCCTTTCCTATTAAATGACACGACAAGCGGTCTTGAGCCGCCTCCATCCACAATCTTCGCGCAAACGCAATTGGTTCATCGGAAGGTGACCGTTCTACACTGAGGCTTCGAAATCGTATAGTTGCCATCATGGCATTAACCATATTTCAATGATATTACAAAGATATTCGTTACGCAAAATTGGAAACATTTCGTAGTCGAATTGAATATAAAAATGATAAAAACTCATTATTTCTATCACAAGTCGTTCTAGTGTAGATACCATTGTGGAAACCTGGAATACCTACTTATTTAAGTTTAATAACTGTCTAAAACATATCAAATTAAGCTTCCTAAGAATCCGGGTGGCAATTTACATGCAAATTGTTTAAACATATATTAATATCGGTCGAAATGGAACCTTGCTCAAAGAAGAAATAACAATCTGGCGTTCAGTTTCACTCCGTACCTAAAACAGACACAGGCACGTACACGAGTGAAAATGAAACTTAAATTCACCAAGAGACAACTCATATTCGATTTGGCATGACACCCCAATCTTCCATTGCTCGCATCTGAGCCATAGTGAATTTAAATTCAACGCAATAAAGCTAATTTTACATTGAAATCCAATTTGAAGTGCCACGCAGCCTCGGTATTGCCAGTGGTGTAATTAGTTGGGTCGGAGGTTCGATTTGTTGAATATTATACTAACGAGGACTATTCAATATTCAAGACTAGCCTCTTCTATCTCTTTGAAGTGAGTTTCGTAGATAAGTTTCGTGACAGTTTAATTTGCGGAACTCAGATTCAGCGAACCGTTACGACGCGATGGGCGAG
This sequence comes from Epirrita christyi, assembly GCA_951392215.1. Classification (NCBI taxonomy): domain Eukaryota; kingdom Metazoa; phylum Arthropoda; class Insecta; order Lepidoptera; family Geometridae; genus Epirrita; species Epirrita christyi. The sequence goes on from OX595846.1 coordinate 8,986,475, forward strand.
ATGGTGCATTTCTGCTCCAAGTTTCTGCAGGCTTTTATCAGGCTTTAATAATTAACTGAGCTTTGCTCGGAATCTGTAAATAAAACCCAACAACCTTTAAAACACGCAGAAGAAACTCTAGCAACCCCTAAAAACCCCTATCTTACAACTCCTACAACTCTCAAAACCCCCTAACAACCCCTACAAACCCCAAGAGCTCTTGAAAACCCATTGAAACTCCTCTAAAACTCCATACAAATTCCTACAACTCCTAAAAACCCCTAAAACCATTAATAACCCCTACAACTCCCCCCCCCCTTACGACCCCTACAAACTCTTACAACTCCTAAGGACCCCTAGAAACTCCTACAACCCCTTAGAACCTTCAAACCCCTAAAAACCTTATATTCGAGGTCTCCTCGAAACTTCTAGAACTCTTACATACCCTTAAACCCCGTAAAAACCCATACAACCCCATTTTAGACCGGTATTCAACGACAGACTATGGAACAGGGACCTTTCCCGGAGAATATATCGAGAATCGGGATCCTTCCAGGCCATCCTATGGGACCAAGCAAGATCAATTGCTCGGCCCCTGTCATGTGAATAACATCATTTCATTATTAATATAGATAATGTTGTGTGAAATGTCCAGCATTTATTTATTTATTTATTTATTTATTTAATATTATTTTACCATATAGGTATATTATTTTACTACATACCGTATTGGTCGGTAGGTAGCTGCATTGTTAACCTGTAGCTTGAATCCAATTAAAGATCCAATGCGTTCAGATTGCACAACATGTCAATTATTAACAACAAGCGATCGCCCGCGGTGTCACTCGGGTTTTTCTCAAGATTAAACTGAACCTCTGGTGTTGCCGAACAAACAAACACGCTCAAAAAATACAACGTTTTGCTTTTAATATTGCAGGGATTGGGATTCTTCCAATTCCAATGTTCACATTGCACACAATTCACATTCATCAGCATTTTATATTGATTTGAGACAGAAACAATACTTAACTAGATATTACTTAGATATTCATCACTGAACCGCCCTAGAATGCCACGACAAACGGTCTTGAGCCGCCTCCACCCATCGACTTCCTGCGACCTTTATAATGTCTTTAGTCCACCAAGAGCGCCTTCCTCTACTGCGTCGTCCGATTTGTGGTTTGTAGTTGTGAGGTATTAGATATTCAGGGGGTTTAGTAGGGGCTTTGATAGTTTTCGTAACTATATGAAGTTGCGTTTCCTTCCATTTGATAGTTTTCGAAACTATATGAAGTTTCGTTTCCTTCCATAAATTTACTTGCAGCGCTCCTAGCGATAACGAGAAGAAAACTAAGGACGCTGTCAGTAAATGTATGGAAGGAAACGAAACTTCATATAGTTTTCGAAAACTATATCAAAACCCGTACTAGACGTACAGATGTTCATTTATTTAACAGTTTCGTTACATTGTATAACATTGGCATGTCAAATAGCTACATAATGATCAAACAATTTAAGAAAATAAAATGAAAAATACAACAATTAGATATTCTACTGAACTGAATAGCGTGATCCTCGACAGGCAATCCTACGTTTAACCTTGTATGTAGCTAGCACCGAACCTAACTTTCCGAAGTCAGTAACTAGATATCTCTTCCCTCGTACCTAACTACCTTTCTACAGGTAGGGCCTAATTGCAAAGTTTGTACTGTAAATAACCAAGTGTTGTATCTACAGGCTGATTCTGTCTGTATGAATCAAGCGAAGACGTTATGGCAAACACGAATCGTGTTATTCCAAATTCCAATGGCTTTTCCGTAAAAACTTTAGGTTTTAAGTGAACCTCTACTTCCACTAGGAAACGGTCAAATGTGGCACATATACAAATAAAAACCAGTCAAGTGCGAGTTGGACTCACGCGGAGAGGGGGAATGGGTAACCTAAAGGGGGTATAAGGGGTAACCTATTCTCGTGTATTTTCTTTAATGTCTTTTAAAGTATGCATTTATAAATTATAAAAAAACTCATAACGAGTCCTTTCATTTGATACGTCACACGATACATTTGTATTTTTTTTTAGTTTATTAGTTAACCCCTCTAAACTACCTCCACAAGCAAAATAACACCCATAGCTTCAAAGCCAGAGATAATCGTAGACATGGGCCATGCCATGCAAGAGCCTCAGTCAGCCTGCTTCTTGATCCATATGAATCATCCTGTAACACCTAATTATGTAACGGGATTACTGCGTTAAAAGTTATTAGCACTAAGATGCTTCTGATACTAAACTTTGTGAACTATGTAATTAACTTAACAAAATTTCCTTGATTTACCAAAATACTTACGTGGACTAATAGATTTAAAGAAGATTGTACAAACTTAGTCTGTGTATATATAGGTATTGAGTTTAAGATAGGCCCGTAGCACGAGTTACCAGCGCAATCGAATGGATTGAATTAGTAAGATCTCTATAGCCCCACATTTTTGAGGCGAGTATTGTAAGAATTTTTAGTTTTTTACTTCGGATGCAAAGGCCGTGAATTCAAAACCCTTTTCAGAGGAACATAACATCTCAGGCAGCTTGCCCAAAAAAACCAGTGGAAGCAAAGACGAGATGAGTAGTGTGAGTGAACCTCATGATCCAATCGTGGATCTTTGGAAGTCTTATGTGCTTTTTGGAAGCCGGTTTTTCTCAAGGTTATCCGCGTTTTTGGCGTGCGATACAAGCGTATACATATGTATGTACCTAATGAATAAGTCAACGAACTCATTGGGGCACTTGGGATACATAATGTTAACAAATAAGCACTCGCAGGGATTTACTATAGATTTACTGTCTCCGTCAACACGGAACAGAGACCGTATTTGTGTTTTGGGGAAAAAGGTTGTATGTGTGTTTGTAGGTTTGTTATGACCTTGACACACAGATGAGTATACTGCTAAAGCGCTTGAGCCCTCTGCATACAAATAGAGTATCCTCTTATCTAGGATATTATCTCTTCAAACACCATGAAATTTTATAAACATGATCGTAACACTAATTTATCTATGCCCGTAGTTTTTCAGTTTCTTATTTTTTTTTATAGTTTCCATATTACTTAAAGATATGGCTGGAAATCTTATTACCCATGTTATTTAATGGGATTCTATACAATTTAATGAAAAACTGACAAACGACAGGCCAAAATATTAGTCTCTAGACTGTGGCTACAAAATGTAATTAACTTGAATTTACTAATATCCAAAAGAGGAGCAAACTTCGGTTTGTCTGGAGCAGGCTAACGGTACAGTTATTTATTTATTTTATTTATTTATTTATTTATCGAACAAACTGATTACAAACATTTGGTTAGTAATGTCTTAAAACCTAAGTTAGGTTTGTCTAGACACTAGGTTCTCGATGAATTAAGTTTTAATAACAAATGCATGTTCTCTTAACCGATTTGAATGCGGTTTTTGAACGAGCGAAGCGAGTTCTCTGGGTCAAGTTGGAAGAATCGGCGTTTGTATGTATGTATGTATGTATGTTTGTCCGATGAAAACTTCCAAACCGTTAATCCGATCTTCAAGAAATTTGATATGGGGGTAGATAGTATTGGTACAATTTGTAGGTAAGGTTATGAGCTACATCGGTCAGGGGGTTGCTGAGATATTGGGGTCCAAGAGGGGTAAAAAAAAAAGTGAGACAGTCAGATCAAGTGGGGTGTCTAATGAAAGCGCTTTGGTTGGACATTTCAAAACTGTTTTTAATAGCCTAGTATTTAGCCTTAGTAGTTTTTGAGATATTAGGGAAAATAAAAAACGTAAAAATCAAAAATTCTAGGGTATTTCCAGCAATCCTACAATGCTGAAATTTGGTATGCTTGTGGCTTTTGTGTCACAACTACAGGGAAAAGTCTAAAACTGAAGAATTTAGAAACTTGTACTCCATAAAATACAAACCAATATAACATCCATTGTTGACCTCCCATTTCTAGGAATTTGAATGACGCTGGAGTTCTATGGATTCGTCAAAAGGACGTTACCAATTAATTCGTCAGGTACTTGATATATGTACTAACAGGTATGTAGTATAACGCCCCGTTGCTTAGCCCTATTCAAAGGTTATTTCGATGAATTGTGTAGGAAATTAGAGTTGTTACTGATAGATCCTGTACTGTACTGGTAGACCTCGATGTGAAAATTTTCAAAAATAACAATAGAAAAATGGAAATTACTTGGTTAAGTAGTCGGGCTGATAAAGGTGTTATCGCGAGGTCTCAGTTCGGGGCGAACCACTAGTTTACAATAGTTTTGTACGAGAGATAATAGGTTCTTAAATAGGTTTTATCACCACAGATTGCTAGGGGCCGCTTCATCGATGTTTGATCTAAACCAGATTAACTTCTAATCAGTTTGATTTACCGTTAATGGCGCTGCAGTAGTCGACTAAAAAAGTTAAATGTAGCACCTTCTATTTTTGTTTGTTTGTTTAAAGTCATTACGTTGTTGATCCAAGTGACACTCGTACAACATCAGTGACTGCCAAATTGGCGTTAGTGAATGGTGATGTGACCGCGCAGGACACAAACAAGTTTTTCCAGACGTGTTTACATCGCACAAAATATGACATTCCACCCACAGTTTTTTGTCAGACTTTTATAAGCTTTTAGTGTGTTTTTTCTCAATATGTTATAATAAAAAACGATGGCCTCTTATTTATAAGGCTTACAAAAGAGCACGAAAGAGCCATGTCAGTAAAATTTAAACAACTTATGCTTAGTGAATTTTCCATGCTTAATTATTGTTTTCAGAAAAGTCATACCTAATTTAAAAAAAATACAACTTAAAGTTCTCTACGTGGAGAATCACTCCTTTTCGAGGTAAAGTTTTGGGAAATTCTGTATTGAAATTGAAAGAAAAACTATTAGGTACAATATGAATAACATCAGAAGTAAGTAGATAGATACTGAGAGGATAAACTGTTATTTCGTTAAAAACAACTTGCGCTACTAAAACGGTATCTGTAAGGTAAACCCTGGAAAAGTTCTTTACGAGTTTTCTTTCAACGTTTGTACAACATTTCTCAAACTTGTGTAGGATTATTTACGAAAATAAAATATCCTACTCTGACAGAAGTTCGGGCGCCAATTTCGGATTGTAGGCAACGGCATCATACTTTAAAAATCGGTTAAGTGCGAGTTGGACTCGCATGAAGAGTGCACCATACAAGTAGGGTACCATAGTAATCACTAGATCAATTAACTTATTTTACAATCAACACAACTTTATACACATTTTCTCATTACGAGTGTTTTCCGTTTCTCGAAGGAATTTGAAGATTTCGGATTTTCATTTAGGTTTTCCTGAAAAGTATGAGTGAGGCCCAATATTCCATACCATGCATGTGATTCTATTACACATTATGACTGTACAAAGAGAGTGCTAGTTTGTACCGGTTTGGGTTTCTCCAGTTGTTGATACAAACATCGAATATAAATCACAAAAATAAACAATGTATAAAATGCTACATAATCAATGCACATTTTTTATGTCTCCCAGCGAGTGAAGGGTGTTATCGATACACACGGTATACCTACCGTATCATCAATTTTTATTTAGTGTTTAGTAAAATATGTTTGAAAACTAGTACAAATTAATAAGAGACGAAGTTTTTTTTTTAAATGCACTCAGGAAGTACGTTTACGTGTGTCAGGGTGTACGTGTTAGTAGTAGAACTTCTTGTGAAAGAGTTCGTCCGGGAAAGTACTACCACTGTACCTATTTCTGCCGCCAAGCAGTAGTGCTCGCATTGCTGTGTTTCGGTTTGAAGGGTACGGGTGCCGGTGAAATTACAGGCACATGATACTTTTCATCTTTATGTCTCAGGGTTGGCAGCGCGCATGTGATGCCTATGGTGTTGCAGGCGTCCATAAGCTACGGTAACTACTTTCCATCAGGTGGGCCGTATGCTTGTTGCTTGCCAAGTAGTATAAAAAAAACTTACATTATTCTTACGAAACTTACCAACAAACAGTCCTCAGATATTCTTCATGACTCGCGCCGATGCTCTCATCAGTCTCGTACTTATCCGCCTGTTGATGTTCGCTGATCGTCATCAGCGTGACCTCATACTTCTTGCTGCACACTTCGTACTCCTGGCGTACGTTCTTTACACAGTCAGCATGTTTCAAATACTCTTCTTGGTAGTTCCCTCTAGTGCATAAGTCCTGAACGACTTCGATGATACCAGCATATATTCGACGGAAGACGACCTGCTCATGCTTTTCCATGCAAGTGTTGGTGTAGTTGTCTATGCAACGTATGCCAGCGCGGAGTTCACTGCAACAAAGATTTCAGAATTAACTAGAGTCAAAACTCACATTACATAAGCAAGTAAGCCGTAGTGATCTCGGCCTAAGAATAGGCCTCCTCCAATTCATCCTTTGGATGTAGTAAAAGGCGACTAAGGGATTACACTAGAGGATGGGCAGCAGCATCCACCTGAGTACTTAACACCAACACTGCGATCACCAATCCGTCTGAGCGGATTATGGCAAATCCACTATGTACCGGCTAACTAAGCTAATAAAGTTGATGATACTAAAATATAAACAACTGAACCAGTCTAATAAATCTCTCTTTCATTCCAATCATCCAAAAGGATTGCCAAAGTTCGTTTAATTTCAGTATTAAGGGTGCTGAAAATGTTAGTGTCAATTTATGTTTCCTGCATCAAGTTTCCAACTTTGCAGGTTACGAATCAAGCCGACTCATTATGTAGATCCTCTTTATGAGAGAATTTTTCAGTTCAAAAAGAGTAAGGCATCTATTTAAATACGTAGAAAATTTTACTTGTTGGCTTTGGCAGATATTTTAAATCTGCAGCAAAACTTTAATTAAGTGAAAATATGTGACTCATGCCTCGATATCTTTTTCCTACTCATCGTTAGCTCTGGAATTAAAATAATTAAATACAATTTATTTGCACTCAAAGATAATAATATACCTTCTATATAATAATCTCTAATATATCTAATATATATATATATATATATATATATATACTCGTCTTATCATCACATGACTACGTAATACAAAAGGTATTATATTTAAAAAAATCATATCTATGAAGGCCTTCCTTCAAAAGTTAGTGCAGCGGTTAAGTGTGGCAGTTGATATACACTTATTCCGTCATATTGATTATCATTTTAGGCAGTCTATCAATTTATTAGCAATACATCGCGTAAATAGACCACGGACGCTGGAGTGCTTCATTGGCTATTCAAGCGTCACTCTGAACTGAGTGAAATTACTCAGTCGGACAACTATAGTTTCAAATTGCTATTTACCACAAACAAGAGCACTAAATTAAGATGAGCTAGCTGCGTGCGGCCCCGGTTCTGTTCAAAAGTTAGTCTGCAGTCTTTAGCGGAACTTGCATCACTTTTCAAACTTCTCGTAAAGAACGATCGCCTTATCATGATAGCGGAAAACTACATCGTAAATGGTTGCAAACTTAAATTTAATTAGGCGTTCTATGTTATGAGATAAGAAGGTATTCGTAAGCTTATTAATAATTATAAACTAAGGGCCTTATTCATAATAATTTTTTAATTTGTCTTGTTCTCTCTGATGTAAAATGTCATATATCAAATCAAGACAAAACATTTTTTAACTAAAATAGGTTTAAAAAATTATTATGAATAAGGGGGTTATTGTTTTGTCATCTAAATAAGTACTCAGATCTGTAAGGCAATATTTTGAGGTATACTATTACACTACTATTGTACTATTTACAACCTAAGTAGTAGTATTTACTAATCGAAAGTGGTCACCTCGACTGACCCCTTGACATCCTACAATTACAATGCTGCAAGGCATCAGCCCCGTTTTTAACCGGGAAAACCCTTATAAATTCTATTGAACCGGCTCATTTCGTGGCTGACTTTATAAGTTGGAACATTTCACAAGTGGCGCGAAATTAAAATTTGATTGTGTTTTTTTGCTCATCAACACTTCTTGTGATAGCGAAAACTGATTTTGCGAAAACTAAGACCCAACCCACATGTTTTAGTTTATAAAGTATCTCATAAATACAATAAGTTTAGCTGCAAATGCCCCTGAACCAAAAAAACACCAAAAATCATTGAATTATATTTGTAGCTCAACTAATTATATTTATGAGATACCTACTATCAATTAAAACATGTGTGTTAGATCTCCTAGTTTTCGCAAAATCAGTTTTCGCTATCACAAGAAGTGTTGACGAGCTGTGATGAGCAAAAAACACAATCAGAATTTCGAGTCACTTACAAAAAGTTCCACCTTAAAAAAACTCATTGTTTTTGCTGCAGTAAGTATGAGTACCTAGCTCGTACCTAGGTAACTACATAGTATAAAAAAATATTTGTAAGCAAATCCTTTGAGTTTGTCCTCGAAATCGTTTTTTACAATGTATGTTTTATAAGGCTTTACTTGAACACCTTGATACGGACTGCCACTTACGAGAGAAAAAACAGGAACAATAAAGGAGACTGTGTTCTTTGATAAACATTAATTTGTTTTAACAAAAGCACTCGACAATTTACAGTAAACATTTTACGGTACTATGGTGATTTATCACAAAGAACAATTATTATTTTGAGCACTTTATTAACTAAATTAGGATCTTGATATTCTCGGTTGAAGTCTAATTATAACTTTGAAAATAAGTTCTCGGTTTGCGTTAAATATCTCACGTAGGTACCTAAGTGATGAGCTAAGTGATTACACGATTCCTGTTAGAACGAAACCTGAGCTCTGCTCCTTCTTAGCATGAAAGCCTTGTAGAGCTGCCAAGTTTTGATAGATTATGATAATTTGTTTATAATCGTAGTTTCGTCAAGTCAGCTTATTGGGACATTCATCATTCAGAAGTACATAACAGAAAATCTTTTCGTCACATTTGTCACATCACATCGTCTCGAGCAAGTAGATATCAAGTTAAAGTATACTTGGATGAATTGATTATAATGCAGCCGAGAAAGGTCCTTCGCGTTTCTGGAACCGATATTCACTATAATATCCAAAATAGTATGCATTATTATTTATTGCATTTTGAGTGATGAAGACTGAATGGAAACAATTGCCAAGAAAACTGGGGATTGTCTAGAATTGTCATATTAATATACATAAATAAATAAAAATAAATGCTGGACATTTCACACAACATTATCTAGCCCCAAGCTGATATACTTAATGCAATACATTAGATAGATAGATATTTTTTATTATGCATATAGAAAATACCCAGAACACCCTGAACAAATATCTGCAGATTTTACAAATACTTGTTCCGAGGCGGGAATCGAACCCGCATCCTCCTGCATCGCAGGCGAACCTTCACCCGCCGCGCCACAGAGGTCGTCAATCGATAAGTGTGTAACATGGACATACAACTGGAAGACGCAGTGTAATAGAATGGCCCCACTCGATGAAGGAAGTCAGTGGATGGACGGCTCGAGACCATTCGTTGTAGCATTCTTTGGGGGAAGCCTGTGACAAGCATTGGAGAACGGTGATGATTGATGGTGATGTAGAAGAGTCTCTGATCTATTATATTTTGTACTTACAGACAACTCTTGTCCAGTTCCTCTCGTGTCAGTGCGAAGGAGATGTCGGGAGAGCTCAACACGGGCAGGGCCATTGAACATCTTTGGAGTAGGTCTTCATCTCGGTTGCAGTTCTCTTTGATGGCCACTGTTGACAACAATAAACTCTCAGACTAATATCAGGCAGTTCTTGTACCAACACCAAATAATTCACGCGCAGAATCCCGTATGGAGTTTAGGTTCAAATAAATTAATGCAAATGTTAATTTTAAAACCTGTAAACTTAACATTTTAATAAACTTTTCAACTTAAAAAACCCACGTAAAAATAATTAGGTTATTATAATGAATGAAGGCGTCTAAAAGACACCATTTTTCGGAGTTACTGAGCTTAGATTATAAAAAATAGCTGCTTTCAACTTCTTTGAAGGTTGAACTTGAAGAAAGCTCAACAAGTTCAGGAAATCTCAGCTTTCCTTTGATGCACACACACACGTCTCACTGATAGATCGATATTCAGAGTATATAAGAGTTTGCTTCCGCATTTTAGTGGAAAAATCCAACTCAAGTTGAGCTGATCAAAAGGATCAGCTATAAATAAATGTTTTAAACGTAAGGTGACTGTAATTTTTTGATACAAATCAGCTTCTTTCTAGCTACGTTGTCAATGACAATGTTATAATGTTCAAAAAATTATACTAATGTATAAAATAAAGCATAAAGTATTAACATTTATTTTTTTGACCTTTGTTTATTTAACGAGGAATCTCGAGGCAACCAACAAACTGGACGACGCAGTTAGAGGAAGGCCCTCCTCTCGATGGACTAAATACATTATAAAGGATGGATGGAGGCAGCTCAAGACTTTTCGTCGTGTCATTCTAGGGGGAGGCCTATGTCCAAAAATGGACTTCTACAGGCTGACGATAATACAATAAAGGAGGATAAACTAGAAAAAAATTGTCTGCCTGCTGCTAGTAGGAAGGAAAGCGATTTTAGTTCAAGTTTTGTTTTGAATCCAGGACTTTTATAGCTTTTACTTTATGAATCTCCCCTCTCATATTTGTGAAGTGATGGCAAACGAAAATAATAATATTTATACAATTCGTCAACTCACATCAAATGATGCGAATCTTTCTTTAATGAGTCGATTATATTTTAGAAATTTCCGATGGAGTCCGCGGGACTGGGAGTAAAGGAAATAATATTATTTAAATTTAAAAACTGCTTTGTCCCGATTTTACATTTGGGACGAGCGATACAGACTGAAAGTAGCTACTCAGAGACCTACTAACATATCTAAATACCTACCCTCATCACAGAGGCGTACAACAGGCGCTTCCTGTTTTAGGAACCTATTTGGCAAACCAAAAAATAGGTTTTTCATAATGCAGGTCAAGGTTCTGGGTAGAAGCCAGAGTTTTTATGTTTCCACAACAAGACGTGGTCATTTCACTTTTGAAATCACTAAGAGAACGTGCCAACTTTTTCTGACTGAGTATATTTAAGTAGATACCTATTTGTTTGCAAATAAGCATCACACCTACACACCTACTATAATACTGGGTAATTTTACCACCAACTCTAATGCTTTACAGTACTTACGATAAAAACAAACTCTCGATCATTATATAGGTATACATGTTCTTGCAATTCATAATGCATATCCATATTTTCAACAGGAGAATTTGTATTCTTTACAACTGCTTCACCAATTACGTCTGTATTGCTGAGTAGTAGAGTTGAAACAGCAATCATTGTCAGGACTGTAGCTATAGGTCTATTAATTACTTCAGTCAGTGAGATCGATCTAACGATATCAAGAATTAGATCCAAGCTATTAGGTCCAGGATGCTATCTGAATACCTATAGAGATTTCTAGATAAAAGATAATTTACTACCTACGTGATTCGTGCTCAGGTATAACAACTCCTATAAGTCATTGGAAAGTTTTAAAATGTCTCTTAATCATATTTTTAAGTCCCTTCATCAACAATACAATAATCAAATTGTACAATTACTACATTTGTATTGTTTATTAAAAAGGATGAATTTAAGCCAATTTTTCCCTTGCTTCTGATTTGTTGTTCACTTTCCTCACTCAACGTGTTACATTGTAATTAATTAGACCACGCAGTCCCTCATCTTGGCAATGGCCTCGAAAACATTCGCCATCGTCTTATCCTGTCAAACAGGTAGTTATTTTTAACTATGCCGTTCTAAGAACCGTGCATTCCGTCGCGACGAAGTATAGGTAGCTGGTGGGAGCCGAGCCCACCATACTGCTCACTCTGATTGGCTGGCAGGTATCGTACGATGTTTTTGGATGTGTGCGTTGTGTGTATTACACGGTTACACCTACATCATACTCGCTCATCGAAGCATGATCAAGCACCAATTTAAGAAGCATCGCTCGGGACAGCCGCCAATTGACTGATTCAATTGTCTGATGCCTTTCTTGCCTTGACACCATGACAGCTGGTATTACTGTTTGTTCTAACGGCAGCTACCTACCTATTATAAAATGTTTGTTTTGTTATGATTCGTGCACAAATTGTTGAGGTATTGCTTCCGTGTTGTTGACGTAGATTTTATACGCTTCGGTTATGTAACGTTTGGTTGTTAGTTGCCTAGTTTTAGAGATTCTTTACTTTTTTAAATAGAAACCGGGGATTTTATTGCTTCTAGAAATGACAGACACAAATGTTAAACAAACACAAGTTAACATAAATCATCAGACAAAGTGAATCTTACAGAAAATAATGATTACATGCAAATTTTTGATAATGTGTTTCGGTAGATCCCATATAGAGGCATACCTTATAAAGTAGGGTACGATACTAACATACAATTTCATAATAGGTACTTACCTATTTCTATTTTCGTATGGGAAAACGCTGATTACTATTAAACTTGTAATAAGCAAACTACCAGGCCAGAAAATGTTGATATGGACGCGGATGAAATTGTAGACAAAGTAGCGCGGTTGTCTTGATGAAATTATAGAAGAAGCCTAATTATATAACAGTACGAACAAACATTTCTTCAATAGTCTAGCACATAATGCAGTTTCATCAATATAGAATAATCGAGATAAATTATTAACTTGTCATCGAGATCCAATGCAAATGAATCGATTATTGTAAAGAAATAAAGTCTAATCAGGTAAGTATAACTGTTGAAAGAGTCCTTGTAGAGTGGTCTAGAAATTACATCATTTTTATGCTCAATCTATACGTGGATAACTATTGTAATTGTAAGCTATCACACATAGAATTGAGCTATATTATAAGTATGACACTTTCTCAAATACCTACATAGACCTTCCTACTGTTGCTACAATATAATGATGTTAGCAAACATGCCTAAATATATATCTCTTAGTTATGTTAACGAATACAACGATAGTGTTGAACTATAGATCAGTAAAAAACGATAGTTTATCATAAATGACTCACGTAATGGGATGATCATCACCAGCTTTGCCATCCGCTATCAACCCTATCATAAGACTGTCACATTTGTGACTCGGATACTTACCTTTGAACCAATTTGTAGGTAATTTAACATTCTATCAACATTTGTGACGCAATCTGGCATGACATTCAGAATTTTGAAGAATTTTGTTCGATAAGTTATGCCATTTCGTCTGCCGGTTCTTTCAATTTGTTTAAACTATCTATATACCTACCTCTATCTATGCTATTCTGTTTCCTTGTATCTGTGCCAAAAACACCAGAGAAATGATTTCAAATGAATGATACTTCGAATGATCGCGGAAATAGTTACTTACTTACATGATCACTGATTAATACATAACAAATCAATACCCTTCACGCCTTTACCAAGAAACAATAACACATTGTAAAGCTCAATTTGAACAATTAGTTCAGACAGAACTCAGCTAAATTGATACCTACCTACAGGACAATTATCCTCTCATACATGCTGATCTGTTGCAATCTACAGAGCATAAACTAGGGCGCACCACGCCACACACATGTAAAATTATAGGTACGACAACCTTCTGTGACATTGGGAGAGCAAGCAACGAATTAATATGGTTGGTAGTTAGAAGAGCTATTTTGTGAAAGAGTTCGTCCGGGGAAGTATTACCACCTTACCTATTTCTGCCGCCAAGCAGTAGTACTCGCATTGCTGTTTTCAGGTTGTTTCAACGTTGAAATACAAAACTATACCTGCATAAAGTATATAGTTTTGATGGAACGAAAGTTTAAAAGTGGTGATATAAAAATCTGAGATAATTTTTTGTAAAAGATTGCGAAGAGATTTCTTATCAAATATAGACAGCAACATCTTCCGAAACAGTCGAGTTATCTTGGACAATATATAGATGTCACGGTTTTTAGTTTAGTGCTGATAAAATGATTTATGACGGGTGTTAGTTTATCAGTAACTAACTACGAAACCTTCCTGATATTCCACATATTACAGTCTAGTTACTTAGTAATAGATAAACCTAGATGACAGACCACGATTAAAGGAAAGGAAATGATCAAAATAACTCAATGAAATCATGTTCCTGGGGAATCGCGGATAACAAAGCTCGAATGATCGAAGTAAATCGCCCATTCCACCTATACCTGGTCAATTCAGCTTCGAGACGCTGTTTTGATATCTACGATCCGAGGTGTAATCGAATCCCTAAAAGTTTGACCGAATCCCGGAATAGCAATATGAGATGTTCCCTTGCATACAATAAAGTCCTACAAGATTCAAAAAAAACAATTCGGTTCGGGCACTCGCCGGCCGCTACACCGCTACGTTGCACGCTTCGCTTGCGTGTTTCCTAGTGATCTATAAATTGACGTCACACGCTGGTAATCAAATCAGCTTCACATTAAGAGGTACGTACTTTTATTTTTATGCTTTACATTTCTTTCACTTCAATTTAGTGGACGTTGACTTTAAAATTCTCAAGTGCTTGCAAATACCTATCTGTGATAACGAACGTTAGCTCTATGAAGGGAAATTACCTGTCTTAACGAGCTTATTTAATTTTGTATTGAAATTTAACCCCCCACTAAAAAGAGGGGTGGAGAGGGGGTTTTGACGACATCAGGCTAGGCTGAATTGATGACCAGCATAGGATGAACAGGAACTACTGACTACTGAAGCTGAATCTTCAAGCATGAGCCCAAATATATCAAATGAAAACTACATATCTTTCGCCCACAGATTTCGGGGTCTGATGATGACCATCAGTATAGGGTGAACAGGGATTCAGGGTGCAACGGGTGCTCCAATTTCAATGTGGTTTTGTTTGTATGAAAACTGGTATTGGAACACACAAAATCGGGGGGTTTTAATTAATATAATATTTTCATCGCAGTTAGCCAGTGGATGGAGGCGGCTCAAGACCATTCGTCGTGGCATTCTAGGGCCTTCTACAGGCTGATGATGATGTTGTCCTTCGACACTATAATATCTATTTCGCTTCTCGTGGTTGAATCGTCCTCCCGAATCGCCCATTTCACTGATGACTCCGAGTTCGCCCGGTCATTTGTCATCGCTCAGATGGGGTAACTTTTTGTTAGGAAGACTTACTTCATCGCAGCTTTTGTAAGGAAATCTGTGTTATCGCGGCTGACGCTAATGTGTCCCGTGCCACTGTCCCGCTAATCGACTCATTTGTAGGCAATTTTGCGGATCACCGTGGGAAGTGAATCGAGAACATCGTTCTTATCATTTTCGTCTTTTCGATGGTTATAATGAGATAATACCTACTTAGTACAAGAATTAACTATAAGGGTAGTTTGATGATAAAAATATTTTTAAATAATCGGCTTATTCTGTACATACCTAGGGAGTGAATCCTTCGAAGGCACATTCATTTCATAATTATAGATGAGAATTTGATTAACACTTATCTACATAGTTTAAAAGAGTGTAGGTGTGTTTTTTGTTTGTATAGCTAAGTCTAATTTATCAGGTCTCTTGGATGATGATTGAGCGTAGTGCAATGGCTCATATTTATCCGTAGTATTTAAATAACCAACTTAAAACAGACAGTATTCATTATTACATAATAATTTGTGTATAAACCTACAGATCAGATTTCCAGGGAAAATATTAAAGCCGGCCTCCTGTGGGTCATAAATTTGGATAAAACAATTTCATCTGACTGAAATCGCACCCGAAACTACGCGGTTTACCTCATAAATCCCGATTAGCCTTCGGGTGAAAGAATGAATCAATAGATTATCTTGCAATAATATTTGTTCTGGATAACCCGATCCGGGAAAATACGTTCATGTAATAGTTTTAATCGGAAAGGAACATGGATAGGACCAAACCTAGTTAACCTAGTAAGGCGCCAATCACATGACCGTCAAAAACATAAAACAAAACTGCGTACCTTCTCTAAAGGAACCCAACTTTTTCAGTTAAGGTCTTCTCGTACTCCTCGTACTACTCGTACACCTCGTCGATTTACAGCTGAATTACACTTAAACTTTTTCTGGTTCATTATTTCAAAAGTATAGAACAGTGCGTACCTTGATAAGTCTTATTCAATGATGTCTACAAAATGTTATTGGAGATTTGACTTGTAGTTTTGAATTAATGGGAAACTACGTTTTTTCGAAACTTCGTTCCGACTGGTCCTAGTTTCTTTTTAATTTAAAAACTACAAGCCAAATCTGACAAATCTTCCTAACATTTTGTAGATATAATCGGATAATTGGAACAATGCTGAATGCCCTCAATACGTCTCCCAATAGGTGGGTCTTAAAATGAACATAGGCAAGACGAACACCATGGCAAATGCCCATGTCGCACCTCTGCCGGTACACGTTGGGAACCATATTGTCGAATTTGTTGACCACTTTGTCAATTTGGGTCAGACGATTCAACGAGGAAGGTCCAACTTCGACAAAGAAGTCAACCGACGATTATGAGGGTAGGTAATCTAGGTTGTAGGAGTAACACTTTCTTTGCCTACACAGGCAAAATCAAGGCGGATATTGAAAATCCTATGGGAAGTGTCTGATCCCATCGTACTTAATCATTTCCGACGGAGGCAAATATCCTTCAGAAAATATTTCCTTGGCTTATAGTTTTCCCTTCGAACTTTCCATAAAGAAGGGTCTCTTTTCGTGTCATTGGATTTTGAACTTGTAAGCTTTGGTTTATAACAGTACAATATAGTAACTAGAATATCTGTAGCAGGTAGGGTACCTACCACCGAAATTTCTTATCTGAAAAAGACCACGCGTGTGCAAATTACAATGAAAAGATTACATAAGGTCCTATTACTTATTTGTATGCAGCTATGAATAGGTAGATAGGTATGAATTGATAACGCAAATAGAGAATTAAATAACATATAATTTTTTTTATGATTATTTTTTAAGTTTTTAAAGTTTTCAATGTTGGTTGAATTTCTGATGTCTTTTAAGCATTTTTTTTAGTAATTATAAAGCAATGCCTTTGAGCCACATTTTTTTCCCTGCTTCAGTCATTTATGACTGAAGCAGGGAAAAAAGAGTTATGACTAAATGCCTAAAGCAGCAAAAAATGCAGATAAGGTTCTCTCGACGAACTTTTCGGCTAAAAAATTGTTCGTTGTACTTATCAAAAATATGAGAAACTTTATTACCTACGTTTTTTCGTTTCGTCTGGCGTCTGATAGTCACAAAGCTACCTAAAGTCCTTATAAAAATTTAAGAATAAAAAAAGAACTTCAAGTCAAGCAATTTTGTAAATATAATCGGATAAAAGCCTTATACGATTATATTTACAAAATTGCTTGAAAATTGATAAAGACTTTTGCCTCATGGTTTTAGATTTTTTAAACAATAAACCAGAAAAAAATTAGGGATAGAGTAGAAGAGCCATTTCCGGCGAAAACAATGTGTACGTGGGGGAACCAACTAGCTTATTATACTGACTTTGTACACTTATAGCTATTGCCTACACACATTGGGTTAACCTTGGGACACTAATTAAGTAAGTCTTAAAGTGGACTGCGATACTTTGATGATGATAATGACGATGGTGATTCTTCAATATAATTATTTGCTCGTCTTGACGTCAAGCCCTCTTTCACCTTTAAATTAATTGGCTTAATTCCCAATGACGATTACTTATGACAGGACAAACAAGAACAGCGTTATCACCTGAATGATAAATGTAGACACCTATAGCAACCCTTACCTCTATACTTATACATCTATCTTCAAGCAATTTGCTGTTGAGTATGGCTTCCGATTGTCCTAGATTATCATGTTTTTCCACGCTTGTAAACTGTGATTAACCTTATTATATCATTACATAGAAGTTCACTACTGGACATAGGCCCCCCCCATAGAATGCCAACACGAAAGTGTCCCGGGTCGCCTCCATCCACTGACTTCCTGCGACCATTATTATGGCCCATCGAGGCCTTCCTACACTGTATCGTCCGGTTTGTGGTCGCCACTCGAGAACCATTTTTCCCCAACGGTTGTCAGTTCTGCGAGCTAAGTATATCTATGGCCTGCCCATTGCCACTTCAACTTGCTAATTCTGAGAGCTGTCGGTGACCTTGGTATTTCTACGTATCTTCTCATTTCGGATTAATTACTTTTTCCGGATTTCTACGAAGGTGATTCTATCCCGTAGTGAAACTCTGGAAAAATAACTCTGTTTTTTTTGGGAACCAGTATAGTAACAGAATAGCCTTTTTTATGGAGGGAGGTACCTATATTATTTTGCGAAAATCTAAGAATAGTCCAGTCTGTAGGTGATTTTGCCCTTCAAAAGGTGGTGTAGTTAGTCTGAAGCGTGCCACTAAGAGCACAGACTTACATAATAAATATGGATACAAAAAATGTAAGGAATTTTATGTTCCTTCTATACTTCTGCCAAAGACACTTTTTCAGATTCAATTGTTGAAGCGTTTTTTCATAAAAAACCCTTAGCAGGATGCTATTTCGGCCCAATTCGATGTTAAAAAGTAGGTAGGTAAGTCCTACTGTGAAATTTAAGACAAAATTAATCTCTTGCCCGCTTCATACAAACCAAAGTTTCTTCCTAATTTGTATATTTTATTATTTAAAAATTCAATAATGAGGACACAATGTAGAAACAATCTAGACCAGTCATGGTACAGTTTCAAAATAGCATGGGTTATAAGGTTTCTTTACAAATCTTTGAGCCAGAGTGATTTGGAAATTGACAAACTACAAGTCCAGATATTATTAGTGTACAGATCAAGTCTATAAAATTTCAAGAAGTTAGTTTAGATAATATCCGAAATAGGAACAAACTTCGTTTGTATGGAGAGAGTTGAAGCCGGCTAGCGGTAAACATCACTCATGTAAGTAAGTAGGTACCTTGTCAACCTAGCTATGTAGAATAATAATATGTGGTAGGCATATGTACCTATAGTTAATGAATGGAATGACCTTACACCGCATAGCTAGGAAACTAACAATCTAACTAACCTATGAATGATCAAACTGAGTATATAATTTTAACACCTATCATAATTAATTATGTGAACACTGAACGCGACTTGCTGTCACCACAATGGGACATCATCATCGATATTAATTACGATACTATTAAATCGAATTGGACATAGTATAATTATCGACTAAAGTGACACGGTTGTGGAAAATAACTTGGTGAAACTATAGGGTCATCAAGGTTATGTTGGTTTAATACGGAGTTCCTCATAGTAACTGTTCTCTCTCGATAAGTTACGTTCCTTGTTTTGTATAGGTACTGAAGTCTTTTTGAATTAGATTACAATATTCTAAAAACTTTTCGCAAGTGCATAATGTGGCGTTTCTACCTATCAAATAAGACTCTTAGAAGAAAAGCAACCCCCCCACCTCCCTTATCTCCGAAATAAAAAAAGGTTATTTTTTTTAATTGTACCTACTGATTATGACGACCTCTGTGGCACGGCGTATGTTGTATGAATGCTGGACATTTCATACAACATTATCTAGCCCCAAGCTAAGCAGAGCTTGAGTTATGGGTACTAGTTAACTGATATACTTAATACAATACATTACATGATAGTTTCTTTTTTATTATAACTTACATAAAAAATACCCAGAACACCCTGAACAAATATCTGCAGACAGTACAAATATTTGTTCCAAGGCGGGAATCGAACCCGCAACCTCCTGCGTCGCAGGCGAACCTTCGCTCGCCGCGTCACAGAGGTCGTCATGTGGTCGGCCCATGTGTCATAATCTTCCGTATCCAGCACGCGCGGTCGGACACATGTTTTCTTCCATTCCGCATTATCAGCCGTACATACACATACTCAACAACAATAGTTTAAATTAATTTTGTTTATCTTTCACAAGTGGGCAAGGCAATTATTGGCAAGTCGGTGTGTAACGTCACGTCATAGTGCCGCATGTGCGTGGGCGGTTGGATCGTCGCCCGACCGACACGCCTCGATGTTATTAACAACTCGGGGAAAAACAACACTACACCACCACCCGGCTGTTACAATGAACTCGCTAGGCGCCTGTGGATTTGATTGAAATGACGTCATCAAAACTTTTTATTTGATTTATTTTAATCAGGTTTTGCTACTCAACCAGCTAGAGCGGCATGCGTGAAACTATAAACTGAATTTGAACGCTGTCGCGCAGAAGGCGCTGGCATAAACTTACCTATACCTACAGTGTTTAAAAGACAATTCAAGGTCCTTGTAATTTCAATGAATGACTGTGAAAACTATGAAACACCACTTATGTATTTTACTACTAGGTAGGTAAATAATACCTCAAGCGTGAAACACTATGAAAGTTTATTGACTTTGACGTCGTTTCGTAAACGTGGACATAGATCTCAAATTCTTAATTTTGTTTGTTGTCTGGTTGTCTGTAACTTCGATAACAGAAAAGATCATGTTATTAATAGGGATCTAACCTATAGGTACGTACATGGACAGATTAAGGGGAAGCCTTATTGCCCAGCAGTGGGACACAGCAGTGAGATTACCCCTCAATAATAAAAGAAGCTTTATGAACAGGTGAAAATTGGCGGTAGGCCAAAGGACTTAGGCTTAGGCACCTACCTATTTTACTAAGTGCTAGAATGTATTTTTTTGTTTTGTAGGTATGTACTATTTATTTGCATGTAGGTGGACGAATTAATCAGATTTTACTTGAATGTCTTTTTTAATTAACTAACTACCTATTCAGTGTAAGGTACAATATTAATTAGGTAGTAGATACCTATTTACTTACCTATTTGTCAAAATGAAGAGTTTCTAAATCTTATAAATAATAGACCTACATTCTTCAATACTGTGAAGATAACGCTTTTATTTACATTATGATTTTAACCTTGAAGCCAAAATATAACTCACACACACATCATTGAGTCTGGTAGGTACCCCACCTACCTACGTGGGTACTAAAGTTGTAGTTCCTAGTAGTAAGGATAGTAATTATTACTATCTATTAAATAATGAAAAGCGTCATAAAACTTACCAGTCGAACTTATGCCAATGAAGAACAAAAAGGTGCACATAAAAATTATTCCTCTACCCATCCTCGATTTTTATTAATATATTTTATCTTTTCTAACACTTTTATAAGCAGCAAACTTTCTTTAGAATTCACGCACCAATGTCTAGTTAGCGTACAAAACACATTTACAATCAAGACCAGCGACAAAATTAAAAATAATTCAAGTTATATAGTTTTTTGTAAAGTTCAATACGTGTTCTAGTTACGTAGCAAAAGTTATAAAAACACGCTACACCCACTCCCTACGAGCGTTTTATTTCAACTAGTCTAAAATAGTTGAAATTCGAATGAACGAATGTAATTCTAAACGCGGGAAGGTGTGTTTCCTCGCGCGGGAAAGTGGGGGCCAGCCATTGGGCCAGTTCAGTCAAGTGGTGGGGGCTTTGTTTTGGTTGTGTTTGAACAACTTTGAGTGAACATTTTGTAAAGCTACAGATTAAAAAGTTCTGTGGGTGAGTGTTTTGTTCCTTGCTCCAAGGTGAGTGGGTGTCCCTCAGAATAATTTTATTACAAGCTAGTTATTGTTCTTAGGGGTGTCCGAAGTTGAGTTAGGTTTGTTTAGGTAACCCTTGAAACAAGGAACATAAAGGTAACCACGCACTTATATAGATTATTGAGTTGATCCTAGAGTTGATCAATCAATCAACTATCATTCAAAGTCAAACATACGATTTT
The DNA here is from genome assembly GCA_951392215.1 of Epirrita christyi. Classification (NCBI taxonomy): domain Eukaryota; kingdom Metazoa; phylum Arthropoda; class Insecta; order Lepidoptera; family Geometridae; genus Epirrita; species Epirrita christyi. The sequence continues at coordinate 9,008,207 of OX595846.1, forward strand.
CTTTTGTTTATTTCCTCCAAGTCTTCTCCTTCTTTTTGTTTGTGGAATCGTGGGTATCATCTTAGAATAAGAACTAAAGCACTGTATCATGATCAAAACCCGTGTCGAAACCTTAGAAAAATGACAGTGCTTTAGCTATTATTCTTCTTTTCATCCTTCCATGCTTTTTCGTGAGTAGTGTGTGTTCCTCAGAATAAAGACTAACAAAGAAATAGTGAAACTTAGTATAAACTAATTAAATATGGCACCGCTCTTTACTCTTACGGCACAATTGTTATTGCCAGAACAAGAGAGATGTACTTTTCAAAGGACGGCAAATAACAAGGTTGTACACATTTTCATTCTACTAGGGATTGGAACATGATGTCTATCGACATCGATTAAAGAGTGACTGTCGATTCAATATCACACCTATGTTATAAATATTATTGTCTTTTTGTATTTTGTGAATAAAACTTGATGTTTTTATCCTTTGAAAAATGCGCAAGTATACCTACGTACAAAAAATGACGATTAGGAACTAATAAAAACAAGTTGTACAAACATTAAATTTAATTGTTAAGGTACATTTTTGTTACTTAAACATCCAATAAGCTTACACGCAGTGTTATATTTACATATTTCATAATAATAGAACATTACTGTCCAGGCCTGAAATAAAGCAATTGACAGCCGAGTAATATTGGAAGTACAAGGCAAAGCCGAGCCCTTCCGAAGTGATTTTTAGTAAATGAGGCCGTTAATTGGTATTTCAACCGAGACTTGTACAGTACTTTTGTCTAGAACCAAGCATGAACTGGAAGATGAAATAAATTATATTAATGTTATTTGTAAATTACATTTATTACATATGAACTTTATCTACTCTCATACTGAAATATAAAGATGAAAAAACTAAAAACAAAACTAAGATGACAGTCTTTATGCACATGCCATCGAAATAAATTTAAAAAATCACATTAAAATACAGCTCTTCCATGGACAACTGTATCATAATATAACTTTTTTTCCATTATGATACAACTTCACTTGGACCAAGGAGGTTGCAATTCCGTTTTCTATACATAATCTGTGGACGCGGCGCATCACGCTCGCACGTATGGATTTTGGCGCTATAAACGTTTACAAATAAATGCAAATATAAGCTGTAATTTTATGCAAAATTGTCAAATTAGTTATTGTTTTAAAAAATGACTGAAAACGCCAGTAGCGATACTGAAGAAAATTTTACACGACCGGACATTCTCGAAGCTGCAACGAACAAATGAACCTCTTACCGGCGAAATCTAGGAGGTATTACAATAAATGTTACCAAGACTTTAAAATATAATATTACCTATTTGATGAGATTAGATAATATATATATGGGTAAAAAGGTATGAAACTGTACATAATTTGGTCTTAAAACACTCGTGTGATTCTATAAACTTCTATTAACTCACACTCGTGTTTCAAGAACACTTATTATGCAACAGTTTCATAAACTACTATTTGTACACAACAACATTATTATAAAGGACATTGTGCAGTCAGTTAGGTTGCAGTAGCGGAGAGCACATAAGGGAAAACAACATTACGACTAGAAACTCGACAGACTTATCGATTTCATTTTTCACAACACTATCTACGATAATCTTAAAAATGAATTTTTTACTCTTGTTAAGGTAATTCAAACGTTAATTCCAATACTGTATGAAAGGCAATGTATTTTAACTTATTCGTATGATACTATATCTTTAAAAAGCATATATATAGGTAATTAAACATAAAAATTCAAAAGGCTCCAAAGGATACACATTTGACAGCTGGCCATGTACGCTTTGTAGGTAAAATGACGGGTTCTATGCTATCCTTATTCTGAGGTGTGTTCCTTGCTCCAAGGTAGTGTGTTGTCATGTTGTGATGTCAGTCAGTCACTTAGTGTCAATGTCAATTATTGTCAAAACAAACGACATAATTCACCTATTTGTAACTTTTCATATTTTTCCGAAAGGAAAACGTTTTAAGCTTTTAAGTCTGAACTATATTATATTGTATGTATTCCCGGAAGTAAACGAAGCCACGAGTTTAGAGCCTCAAAAATAAGCAAATAAGTGCAACAGTTTTGTGTAAAACCTAACCTATAATGGCTACACAAATTTTCCGGAATATTTTGAAGATAAAACCTACAAATGCTTTAATGAAACGATGGGAAAGTTCTGAGAAAAGAGTATCGATCTATGACCCCTTCTTGGTAGCAAAGAAAAAGGATAAGAATACGTATTTGAGCGCAATAAAACTGTTCGAAACTCGTGAGAAGAGAAGAAGGGGTCACGTAGAGTTTATTTACGCAGCTTTGGCTAGAATGCAGGATTTCGGAGTGCACAAGGATCTTGAGGCTTATAAGGCTTTAGTAGAAGTCTTGCCGAAAGGAAAGTTTATACCTGAAAACATCTTTCAAGCTGAGTTTATGCATTATCCGAAGCAACAGCAGTGTGCAGTGGACTTGTTAGAACAAATGGAAGATAATAGTAGGTTTTAATTCACTCTAAATCTGTAACTTACATTTTCTATTACACTCAATGTCCATACAATAACATTCTTAATTTTCAGAAGTGATTCCTGACTCTGAAATGGAGCAAATGCTTCTAAATATATTCGGCCGACGTGGTATTCCTCTTCGCAAGTTCTGGCGTATGATGTACTGGATGCCGAAGTTCAAGAACCTCAGCCCTTGGTTTTTACCTGATGCGCTGCCTGATGATACATTGGACCTTGCTAAGTTAGCTGTTCAGAGGATCACTTCAGTGGACCCAGTGACTCAAATTAATGTGTGGCAGGTGAAGTTTTTCACAATACATAACATAGCTTTTCTGTCACCTGCTGAATAAGCGCTATCTTGTTATAGCTAGATAATGTGTTATGTTCTCACAACTTGTGGAAACAGACTAATACCTGTATATAACATACACCAGACGATGCAGTGTGCAGTGTAGTATGGCTCCCCACTTGAGTGACAGTGGCAGGAAGGTGGCTCAAGACCGTTCAACATGGCATTCTTTGGGGGGAGGCCTACATCTAGCAGTGGACTTCTTCCAACTCATGATGATGGATGGCATTTAAATACAGTTGACTCTCGTTAATTCAAACCTGCAATAATTCGAACCTCTCTATAATTCAAAGTTATCACGAGTTCCCTACAAAATCTCTTTACATTTCGAACTAAATCAATACATTTTTACTCACTTGGTAATTCGAAGGAAAAAATCATTGCTGTGTATTATGTGTAGTTACTAGATACTTTAAAAAGAAGCTGTCAAAGCTTTTCCTTTACAAAATAAAACCGCCAAATTGGATCTAAGTTTTCAATAAGGTAGGTCATCTTGCAATGTTAGTCTCTAATCTAAATCTTTTGTCAGACAGAAGAAATTGAAGCATCTCTAGACAAGACATGGATTGTGAGTGCTCAGAGCCCAGCGCAGAGGATACTACTGGCTCAACAGCCACCAAATGAGCCCTTAGTGATCAGAGGACCTTATGAGGTTTACCTGAGGGATCAGATTGTTACATACTTTATACTCTTCGGGAAGACGAGACCGGAATTTACGGATAATACCGATCTTGATGGTAATTCACTTCCACATATTTTCACATATGGAATGCCCACTACTTCATAAAGATTGTGCATTTAACAAATAAATAATTTGGACTTCTCTTGATCCTACTTCTACTACTACTACTAGTAGGATCTTCCCACGGAACCGATGGAGGTGTGAGGGTATCCTCTATGAGGATTAAAGTCATGATGAATCATAAATTATTAGATGTAACCTAGATGACATGTAAAAGCTGGAACTTCTTTTATCATGTATGGGCCCACCTCAAAGGTTCTGTGATATACAAAAAAAAAAAGAGTCTTAATGTACTAAAACTTAAAATATATATTTCTTCCAGATGTTTCAAACTTGGAAAAGCCACCTGGAATACCTGGTTTCATAGGTAGCACAAAACTACCTTCAATCATGAGCACAGTTCATGAACAAGATGATGGCACAATAGTGTCTATTTGTGCTACAGGTAACTATATCAAGCTATCATGAATACCCAAGTCAAGTCCTGTTTACCACATGCTTGAAGGTTTCCTAACAATTTCAAGCATGTGGTAAATGCTTGAAATTGTCAAGCAACCTCTTATGGAAACTGGCATGTACATTGTACAAGAACCAACAATTTGAATGCGACTGCTGCCTATATTTCATTCATCCATACGTAAATTCCGTGTGGTGGACATCTCTCACTGGCAACATCTAGAATATACCACAGTTCCATTTGTGGTTCATTTAAAGCGTGTGATGATGATAAAAGGGGTCCATCAAGAGGGGAATCATTGGGGAGTGGGCAGTTATATTGCGTTATGTACCTAGTTTTTGGTCACCACTGAGAACCTCCCCCAGCGGTTGTATAACCATAACCAACTGGCTGGTGGTTGGTCATTGGTGTCATGTGCATCATTTGGTAATCAGTGCAGTTAAGCTGACGTCCCTTTTATTTCAGTCCATTTGAAGAGCTTGCAATACTTTTAGCAAGGTTTAACTTTACAAAATGTTGCCCAAAAGTAACAGCAATTTGTAGCCGATAACAGAAACCTCCACCTTTTTGGATTTCAAACTATCAAATCCTGCTTTCTGTTCCAGGGTCTTCATCACGAGATTCATTATTATCGTGGATAAGATTACTAGAGAAGCATGACAACCCAATACTATCAAACATACCTGTAATATTCACACTAACTGCACCTTCAACTGATGTGGCCATACAAGAAACTCAGCCTGCCATAAAAGATGAGATACGTAGAAAGGCACAGCCATAGCACATCTTAATGTAAATATTTGTATAATAGTAGATTGTTTCAATTAAATAGTTAAGTATGTTAAAACTATTTTATTTCTGGTATGGTTAAAGAATAAATTGATTAGATAAAACTGTACAGAAAACAATTTCAATAATAAAGTTAAATTGAGCCTTACCTTATACTTACACTATAGTAACAAGGCTATTTACAGTCTGTAGTGATTCCTTTATAAACACAATACACAAGTGGTTCACCCCGAACTGAGATCTCTCGAATACACGCGATGTAGATTACCTCCTTTTTTGAAGCCAGTTTACAATTAAAAAGTAAACTAGCAAGTGTATAACAAAAGTAGTATTGCAGATAAGCTATAAGCAACACCATAGGTATAGTGTATGGAGGGAATTAGTGCCCAACCTAATTTGAACTAAAGTGTCATTCTTATTCCAAGAAATGGGAGCTCAACAATATTTCATTTTAATGTTATAGGGTAAAAACTACGAAATCCTCCGATTTTGGACTTTTCCCTGTATTTGTGTCACATAAGCTACAAGCTCCTCCAGTAATCCCACAACGCTGAAAGTCATTTTCAACGTTGTGGGATTACTGGAGGATTTTGTTGACTTTTTTTAAATATTTAAAATTTTAAAATATTTTTTTAAACGTCCAAGCAAAGCCCTTTTATATGACACCCCATTTGGCCTGATTGTCTCACTTTTTTTTCCCCTACCCTAATATCCAACGACAGATTTAGCTCCTAACCTTACAGATTGTATCAATACTACTACCTACCTACCAAATTTCATGAAGATCCGATCAACGATTCGAAAGTAATCTTCTGACAAACATACATACAGGATGGGCCATGAATTAGTTAACATTTAAATCTGATTTCCCGCGCAAACCCAAGCGGCGCGGAGACAGAGGGGTTAAACCGCTCGTTTCTTGGAAATTTAGTCGTAAAAACTTGGATCATGGATTGATTCACGGGATCGGAGCGCGCCTTTTGCGTAAAGCAATTTTAATTAAGTTAAACAATAGTTATTGTAAGGCCCTTGTTTCGCGTTGAGTACGGCTAACACGACTTAAATCAGTGCGGAGTACTGTTTTAGTAAATAAATGGGTGCAGAAGTTCGAAGAGAAACTAAATGTGAAGCAAACCGGCTTCTCAAAAGTTTCCGCTTCAGATCAATGCGATCCAGATTTATCGTCGCGCTAACATAAGGTAAGTAATTTTTTTTTAAATAAATCACAATCACTATCTATTTATGTTTTTTTAAATAGTAACGTATTCATGGGCCACCCTGTACAAACACCGATTAATCCAAGTTAACTCGGAGAACTCGCTTCGCTCGTTGAATATGGATGTTATGGAGCTATAACACTTAGAATCACTAGATTCTAGATATTTGGTTCATAATACAGGATACTGCCATTTTTAACTATTATCACTGCTGGTTTCTTGTTCCAGTCACATCAATAACACACAACAATTCACTATCATATTGTTTTGCAATATCCACTGAAGAACTATGTCCATTCATACTCCTCATACTCTTCGTAGTTGATGAAGCCCCACTGTCAGGTGATGTTGTGCCAGTCGGGTTGGGGAAGCAGGTAGGTTTCATTGTCACTGCGGATCACAGACACACCAGCGCCGTAGTAAGGGATGACATATGCTGAGCCATCTGATGGACCGACTACCTGCAATATTTTTGATTGGTATATATGCCATGGGTATGAGATCCGAGGGCTATTGGGATTAAAGTCGTAAGTATCTACTGTGTTACTATTAAGTATTTAATATGTCATCAGAAACTATAGTCTTCACGCGTGGAATCCCATAATAACATCGCCTATAACATGCAGTATAATTAATGTACCATTGATTGTTAGGCAGGCTTTTTTACTTCTGTGTAACTATTCTTTAATGATCAAATTAATCACAAATAAAATTTTTATCAAATGGCTTAGTGCTAAAAGCATTTGCTATAAATTTGAATATATCATAAATAAATGTACTAAATGCAAGATTTTACTGAAATAACTAGATACAAAATCCATACCTGAGCTGCAATGAGTATAATATCCAGCAACTGTCCTAAAAACATGAATCCGAGAGTGCAAAGCTTAGCCAGTCCTATCCCAGGGTAGCCCAGGTAGAACCGATCCAGTCCAAACATTCCCAGGAACACTGATAGTAGCAGAGCTATCTCTAGGGAATAGCCATTTCTGTGAAAATAAGTATATTGTAAATGTAAGCAGTAATAAATTAAACTTTTACAAAACAAGTCCACTAAACACACTCAAAAAATTACAAAGTACCAAAAAGAAGTGAAAAGATTCAGTATAGTTAGCATAAACACTCTTTTCAGGCATAATTTCTAAGAGACAAGGAATTGCAAGCCACTTACGTCCATTTACAAGGCAGCTTTCTGGTAAAAGAAGCATTGTTGAATTCATTACAAATTATTCCAGGAGCAGCAATGCATAACACTGTAAAATAATAATCCATCACTGTAAATTAATATTGAATAGGAATAATACAAACAGTAAAACATCATTAAAGGTCTTTGCCTCGTTTGCTTTCGTTCGGTATTTGGTGGTCACTTCGCGCTTCATATTATCTTTGTCAGGATTTTGGGTCTAGGGCAAACCACAAATTCAGCAACCAAAGATCTTTTAACCGACATAGGTATCGCGCTTTTCTTTTTCATGTCATAAGTGGGCCAATATCGATGTAATGGATCGATAGATGAATGGTGAGAATTTAGATTTGATCAGGTTCTTGAAGAGAATGTTTATATTTACCCTCTGCTTCCCCTTCCGATGGGATTTCCTTCCCCATGACACATCCTTGAAATTGCTGCGTATCCGGATTTATCTGATCCATAATGGGATCAGGGCATATGTATTGCCCCAATCTTAATGTGCTGCAGTCCACGGTAACCACCTTATCAATCTTAGCATCATCCGAAGCCGTAACTACTAGTGCTGATGACAAAAACAAGCAGCTAGACAACGAAATATACATGGCTGGCTACATACATACAGTGGAAAGATTAAAGAATCGTTGAAACAGCAGTTTGCAGCCGATCACATGGGTACACAAAAGCTAGCGTATTATGTATGTTCCTTGCACAAAACAAGGAATTCGAAGGAAAATGTATTGAAAACTATTTTTTTTTTTTTTTTTATTTTTTTTTTGTTATATGGCATCTGAGTATTTACTCAATTTTGCCAATGTCAAGTTATTGATATAATCAAACAATGTCCAGTCGTCAAAGTCTATTTTAACCTTTCGACTTGACTTGACTTTGACTTCACTTCTTGATTTATGTTTTTTTTTTTAATGGCTGAGGGTTTTCTCAATTTTTCCAATGGGAGACGTTATTGCACAGCATGATCGGCCTGATTTTGTACAGCCTGATTATGTACACCCCGATCATTGGAAGCCAGTGGCTTCCAATGATCAGGGTGTACAATATTGTGTTGTGAATAATCGCCCGTACAAAATCGTCACATGGTGTTTTGCACAACCTGATTATGTACAGCCCGTTTTTCGCGACCACGTTTTGATTGGCCGAAAGCCCATTTATTCCCTAGCCCCCCCTTTGGTCAATACGTCGAGCCTTGTTTGTACTGTTTAGTGCAAACATTTTCAATCCAGGGTGGCCATTTAAAAAATTAATTGAGTGTCGTGTTTTTTTCAGACTTACCGGTTTTTACAATAATCTATTTATTTCAGGCTTGCTAAAAATTGTATCCAATATAAAATAAAATAAAAATAAGTCCATATAAATGTATACATAATATATTGTACAACTTATATCATAATCATACGTGAAGACGGTGACGTGCGGAGTGGCGACGGCGAAGGCAGTGGCGGCAGCGGGGCGTGGGCGTCACACGGTGAATCAACATAGCAGCGCCAGGCGATGTTGAAACTTAACTGCTGCAGTCCAACACATTCTGCTGTGCGCCGCCATGAGTTCGCACAAACGAGTTCGTTCGAATTTCGCGTTGCACGTTTATAGTACATATCTTTCTTTAGTTATTATTCTGAGTACATATCCATGCTCTGTGCTGACTGCTTTTGACATCTAGTTTTTCACCTGTCACTTGCAACCTCCTTGATAGTATAGCGCATGGACAGAGAAACATAGCCATGATACAGCAATGTTTTCCTTGGAGCATTTTTCGTTAAATGCTATATGATTTGATGTTTTAATACGAATTTGAAAATGATTGTGATTTTCCTTGTTTATTCAGTCTAGTTGTACCTATCTATAGTAAATATGTTTGTACATACTGTATGTTACTTAGTTATTAGTTAGGCTAGTTATTAGTTGAAAATAAATACATTATTATTATTATTTCACTCATTTATTTTAAATCTCGTTAAAAAAGTACATTTTTTACTATAAAGGACTATCTACAAAAACATAATAGTATAAAAAACATTATAGTCAAAAATATATCTCAAAATGGGAAACCTCCGGCCGCGGAGCAAGGCCCAAGCGATCGGAGGCTAGGGCTGCAGAGAGAGGAACCTCCTGACTATGCGTGCCGAGTCCAGGAGTACAGCCTTCTGAATCTGACCCTTGATCCAACCATTTAGTGAGAGCCTCTTAAGGTGTTGGTCAAGGCTCTTCACTATTAGTCTATTCACTGAAACAACTATCGGGACGATAATCGTTGAACCCACATCCCACATGGCGGTAATTATTATTATTATTATTGTAACATTCTTCTTCTCATCTTTATGTCTCAGGGTCGGCAGCGCGCGTGTGATGCCTCTGCTGTTACAGACGTTCATAGGCTACGGTAACTGCTTTTCATCTGGTGGGCCGTAAGCTTGACTGCTTGACAAGTAGCATAAAAAAAAACTTGTGTTTATGTGTAGGTAACTCCACCTCTACTACTACACAAGGTACGGTGTGTACCTACTTTCTACGCTGTTTGTGGTTTTTTAACTTTTTTCACTGGCGTGTACTTTTTTGTATGAATAAATGACTATCTGACTATCTATCTATCTGACTATCACCTCGCCAACATATTATTATGTGTAATCCATCTTAAAAGATGGTGGATCATCTGGATTTAGATGGGATAATTATCTTCTCATTTCAGCTAGAAGTATTCTCTAACTATATAATTGGGTTGACTGCTCAAAAGCTACCAAACTTCTTTCCGCCAAATGTTTTAGTAGAAGATTGATCGAAATCCAGATAAGTGCTTTCATCTCTTAGGATGGATCACGTACTACCTATTTCTAGATGTCAGTGTGCCGGTCTCAAGCCAAGGGTGTTCGTTTTAAGAGTCTAAAGGTGATGATTTATGATCCACGCGGTAAACCGCGCGCGTTGAAGAGGGATCCTAATGTACCTACTAGTTATCTACGTTTACAAACCCACTCATTCCAGGAATACGTGGGCAGCCGATTCTTCTGCAGGGGGCATCCCCTGCAGAGTGGGCTGTCTGTGGCTCCGATGTCGTAGAGGTGTTTGTTCAGGAGACAGTGGCCTGTGAGTGTCCCCACGATGGTGGAAAAAGTAGTAGTAGTAGTAGTAGTGTTATTTATTTATTCAGTCTCTTAATCTCTTCAACCACATTGTAAACTACTAGTTGTGCTATATGTATTTGTAATATTATCAATAACCTCCTTTTTTTATAAAATCGCTTAAAAATAGTAGTATTGAATTCCCTAAACACAATGCCAGGGAGTTTCAAGTGGTCTAAATAAAACTGAATGAAATTACCTACTATTGAAAATCGTATGTACGGAAATTACTGTTTTACTAGTGTTTTGCACACGGCTCTGCTCATATGAAAGAGCAAATTTGGATAGAAAATGTAAAAGATTGACGTTTTTTCAATAATAGACGAATGAGTGCCAATGAATGAGTGTGAATGATGGCCATCGGGCTAAGAAAAAGACTCCTCCCATGGATGTCATACATGGCAACTAAGGGGCTAACTATTACATCAGGGGATGGGCAGCAGCATTATCGACCTGAATACCTCAACACCAATCCGCTTGCCGAACATGGTGATTATGGTACTTACATCCATATCATACTCATCCAGCAGTAGACATTTATCAGCTAATGAAGCGGATAAAGAAGAATGAGCGAGTTAAAAAAATCACAAACAAGAAAATAATTAAGATAGCATAATAATTCCCACTCATCATCATCAACATCATCAACCCATAGAAATCCACTGCTGGTCATAGGCCACCCCCATAGAATGCCATGACAGACTCTGCAACCTTTGAAATGTTGTTGGTCTATCGAGTGGAGGGGCCTATTATGTCAAACTATTTAATTTTGTCTACGCATATACCAACTAGGTAGACGCGTCAAGAGTACAATTTTTTTTCGAAGTATGTACCTATAGCACAACTAGTTCAGTAATGTACACGGATGGGTGAAGGAGATGTTATTAGTCAGAAATTCAGTTGGGTGTTATAAAATTACTTTATGATTTCACTAAATAAGTACATCATTTTAATAACTAGCCCTACTAAATGACAAGTACCATGTCAATAGCTTTGTCATCCATTTCTTCAATCCTCGTGTCGTGAGCCATATAGACAGGGTTACGTCACATCTTCTTTCAAAGCCGACCGCAGCGTATGTATCATTTGTCCACGCAGCCGTAGAGAGATTACTAACTTCTTCGATTTCTCTTTCCTGACTAGTAAAGCAGGAACTTCTGGCTACAGGTACATGTTGAAGGCAGTTGCGGTCAGTCAAAAAACCTCACTCTAATTCCTTCAATTCGTTGGGATCGGGCACTCAAAGTGTAAAATGAATACGTACTGCTTTGGAGAGCTCGTTGTCTGAGCAGGCGAAGGCCCAGTCTCGACGTTGCCTTAAGTTTCTGATGTTCCATTGTGAAGATTTCATAAATGATAGTAGATTTATAACAGGTTTAATAAATCTACTATCATTTATGAAATATCAACCATTGTGAATGACTGCCTGCACCCAACCAGATGATTCTCTTCTCAGCGCAATAACATAAAAAAATCCTCTGTGGCAATAACTCTGAGGAGTGATTTTAACACAGACGACTAGGCATTGGAAGGTTTTTTATTCCCTTTGCTAAATTTTGCTAGCCAGCCGTAGCTGTCTAGCTGGCAGCAACCCAACCAAACATAAACGTACGTAACGTACGCTAGATAAATAAAATCTCATAATTTAACCAAACCAAAACAAAACAAACAACCACCCACCGATAACTTTTTCTGAGTTTGTCTTTTTTTACTAAATACCGTATTGACTACTGACTGGCAACACAGCACTCGCTCCTTGAAGGCACTTGCACATGAAAACAAGGCATCTTGTGTCTCGGATGATCGGGGTGTACATAATCGTGCCGTGAATGATCATGTCGTACATTATCATCACGTGTTGATAATGTACAACCAGTTTTGTACGGCACGTTTTCCGCAGCATGATATTTGGAAGCCATGTTTTGGAAAACTGGCTGTGAAAAATCGTGCTGTGTTTAATCGGGTTGTACATTATCATGCTGTACAATATAGGGACTCTTTCCAATGTCAAGTAGCATAGATAATTATCAAACAATGTTCAGTCGTCATGTCCTCTGTCTGTCAAGTCATGTTCTAGAAAATCGATGGCAGTTTACTAGAATGTTCCTGGACAATTTCCACCCCTTCGAAAAGACACGCAATACACTAATTTTATTTAAATTCACTACCATGTGCTCTTTATAAGTTATACCGGTTAAAATGCCACCAAAATTACACGATATAACTAAAAAAAACACTAGAAATTGAAATAAACTAGAAAAGGACATCTCCCTTCGAAAGAGCAGTAAAAGTCCTTCAGATTTATAAGTATACTACTAAAAAAAGTCCTAAAAGGCTTTTGTTTGTGGTTTGTTTTGTTGTCACAATTCTGTCTGCCAGTGTCCGTTTCATGCTAGTGTCATAAACATAGTAGAGGAGTGAGGACATAGAGAATATGGCAACTTATTAGCTTATTTGAGCTAGTATTACTTTGGTATTTATTTATACCATTCTTAGCTCTGAACCGATTTTTAGATTTTTCTGACCGTGAATTTCTTCAAATCTAGCTCAAAAGAGCAAAAGAGCTGGATTTGCAGAAAGTCACGGTTCAAAAAAAGAGCCCCTTTTCTCAACTTTTAGTACCCATGAATTTATTGTAGGTAATATACGAAAAAAAATATTAACCTAACATGGTTTAAAAAACAACTGAACTAAATAATTAAATGAGGTCAAGAAATAAAAAAATATTAAATTATACTTCTTCTACATCCATAATTTAAACTTGGGCGCCGGCTTGTTCAGGATTATTTTTTATTTTGTATTTTTCTGACAATCCAATCTTCCGTACGACATCGGCGCCGGCGGGAAGTTGCACAGACTAAGCCTTAGTCTGTGCAACTTAGTTTAGAATAAGGACTGTCCTTATTCTAAGCAACTTAGTACTTCTCCTTAATAAGGAGAGTACTACGGAAGTTGAACAACGTTCATTAGGCTGATAACACGTTCGATGTCTGCATTCGAATGTGGTAAACTTTTCACTTTTTTTTGCGACATCGTATAATATACCTAATAAAAAGTGCTATATTTAGAGCTAGGTGCTAATATTCTCAGATTAGTGCTCAGCATACTAAAAAAGTGCTAAGGAAGATTCGTTCCGCAGGCACAAAAGGAATTTTTCACACCACCTGCTCAACAATGTCCAATTACAAATCATGCTACCTCAACGTAAAGTACAGCATTGTCTCTCTAGGGATATAAAGTTGTATGAAACTCCCTAGGGATTAAAGTGATTTGAATTTAGAACGTCAAATTCGTGTTGGAAACTCATGGAAAACTCTGAGTAAAAAAATGCCCATATGGCATTGTAAAGAGGTTTGTTCGAAAATCGAACTGGCCACTATAGCAAAACTCGAAAAAAAAAAGAAATAGGCGCGATTTTAAAGAATGTGAACTGTATGAATGTGATGTGATTTTCAGTAGAAACAACAGAGATGTTTGGTGCTGTGATTTTCAGTGAATTTTATGGCAATATTTTTGTAATATAATATTATATCAGTTACAATATTAGTGTTAACAAAATATGTCCTGCGATAATGATTCTACCCCAGAGTTTATCAAAACAGACGATACTTATTTAATGGAGCCCTGGCCTTTTATTGCCTCGCAGTAGGTGTGAAAAGTAGAGTATGCTCCTCTGGAATAAAGCCTGTCTTCGTCTTGGGCAGCTTGAACCCCTCGCTTCACTCAGGACTCTATATAACTGTTACGCTCAGGGTTCAATATGCCGCCCGCGACATAAGACACTGCTTTATTCCCTTAGTGCATAATCTACTATTATTAAAAGGTATGTAGGCATTATGTAGACTATGCAGCATTGACAATTATGGAAGACAATTAGAGCATTTAATACTATAAAAAATAAATAAATTTCTACTAAGGTACCTAAGTACCTACCTTTTTTTACAGAAACAATATCGATTTTGGCACTTCTACAATTTTCAAGTCTACTTTTTAAATCCGATTTTGACTAAACTTTCATAAAAATCAGAATAACCTTTGAACGACTGAAAATCGCGGAACATACAGGGGGATTAAATCGATGTGCATTGAGGTCACCCATCGCCCTGCCAGCAATGGTCCACCCTTCCAGTTACACCGTGTATATTATAATGTGTAAGGTAGGTAATTAAATAAGTTAACTTTATAATCACGACCTATTCCCTTAAATATTATCTAGCACTACCTACCACCCACTCCACATTATACAAAGGTTAGCTGGAAGAAAATGCTAATTAATTAGAATTAAGTTCGCATAGGTACCTGCTTGTTTTTTAACTTGTGCAAAAGTATTTTCTGTTCTCATTCTTTCTACTAACCTACCTAACTTTACAATTTAGGGTTTGTTTATTTTGTATCCTATTTAGGAACGATAGATATCTAGGTACTAGCATAGAACAGATACACTCATGTTGGTTATTAACTAGCTATTCATATGGTATATGGTACTAGGTAGGTGCCTACCAGTTTTACAAAAACGAGAAAACTTTAACCTTTCGATTCATCCGTTTCCAACTTTCCGCCACTTTCCAAGTAAGTTTATAAGTAGGTAAGTTCGCTGAAAAGATCTCGATGACCCATTTTCAATCCACTTCCCTTACGGCGGGTGCTAGTTAGTAGTTACTAGTTTTCACACAATTTTTAATAAATTCATCCAAAGTTTATGTTCAAGACCGATCGCTCATTATAACGAACTTTTTCAACAGACAAAGGTTGCACCTACTTTGGCGCAAGTAGGTATAATGTTTATTAACATAAAAATAATGTTACAAACATCTGTGAATTCCTCGACTTCTGAGCTAGGTTCAATGACCTGTGTTACAGAAGTCAGGTAGACACAGTAGTAATCTTATATGAAAATTAATTTGAAATTATTATTATAAAAAAAATTGTTTTATTTTTTTAATATTTATTGATTAGATTAACTAACATTTATTTTATTATAAATAATATAGTTATATTTTTTAGTGGGAATTGTCATCTTTTAATTCTTTGATATTTTTTACTCATCTCGGAGACGAGATTTATCCGATAATACTGGCCATACAATTACTTACATAAATGTACCTAACTACTTGCTTGATTGTGTGTTATGCGAGTGGGGCATGGAGTGGGGTTTTTGGGAATGATCCCGAATAATGAATTGATTTTGAAGTTAAACTTCAGTTGGTAGGTAAGTACCTACCTACCTATTTTCTTCAGAACATAGGCTATAATAATTATGTAAAAAATACTAATTGAAACTCCGAAAATTCCCACGGGAAACAAAAAATACTCGTGATGGTTACTATATGGTAGCCATATGTACGGAACACTTTCCACGCGAGTCCGACTCGCACATGACCGGTTTTTTATATTAGTACTGCACGGTAAAGAACCACAACATAGGAGAAAAACGGCTTTATTACTATATTCTATCTAATTCATAAATTATATAATAATGTCAAAATTGGTTATATTTAACATGATAGTAAGCATGCGAATAATAACTTTACAGTAACAAATAAATATATGCCAAATACATTGTTCGGGCTTGCCTCTGACTACCCCTAAGATAATATAACCCATTGGGTGTAATGCCGTGAGATTAACATTATAAATATTTAAGCGTGATTGCACCAACTCACTTCGAATATGACTTTAATGCATTATTACTAGCTAGAGCTACTTTGGGATAAAAAGTACCCTTAGTCGATCTATTTGATGTACTATAACTTGGTGAAAAATTTCACTAAAATCGATGCGACCGCTTTGACGAAGATTGACACACAAATTGTTACACGTTTAATTGTTAACAGTTGTGATACACTTCGAATTTTGGGCTCTAGGGCATGCGGGTATCCTCACGATGTTTTTCTTCAACGCAATTCTTCAATTGGTTGGTGCATAATAACCTCATATCGCTATCATTATATCGATAATAATATATGTGAATAATATAAAATAGCGCTATAACGTAATTGTATATGTCTAACTGTGTGTCACTCTCTGCGCCGTTTTTGAGTCGCACGTTTCTGCAGTCATCAGCCGCGCCAACCGGTGAATGATGGAGAACTGTGAAAGAAATAATACTTTCAGCCGTAGACTATCTACTCTAGAACTACTCCGGACTAAGGACTCTCTCATTGAATAATACATTACATAAAACACCCAACAGTCACATACATAGTCCTAATCCCACACTAAGATTTCCTGTGTCGTGGGTATCAGGAACTACGAGTACCATGGTACCACAACACCCAAACCCGGACCATACAATGAACAGCCTTGAGCGGCCTCCATTCCACCGACTATTATTGTGTTGTAATGGAAGACCTACATTATGCAACGATTCATTTAGGTAATGTAATGCAGGACCTGGGTTATGTAATAATGGACTTAGGTAAGTAATGTAAGATGGACCTAGGTAATGTAATGATGGACTTAGATAATGTAATGATGGACTTAGGTAATATAATGATGGATCTAGGTAATCTAATGATGGATCTAGGATTCTAGGTAATGCTTACGTGTTGAAGCTAGGCTGCTGCGGCTGTTGTTGTGGAGATTGCGCCAGGCTGCCGAAAGTGAGCGTATTCTGAGTAGCCATGTTCTCGAATGTCGCGTTTGATTGCTGAGGTGGTGAGCCGAAACCTGTAGGAAATGATGATTTAATTTCTTTGATATCGATTGCAAGGAGCGGCATTCGACCGTGACTCACGCAGTATTTATGCTCCTAAACTCAGGCCTTCGGCTTCTTTGGATAGGGTGATGTCTCATTTCCCAAAAATGAGACTTATAAAAGATCCTATTCATAATGTACAACTATACTAGAACCAGTAGTGTTACTACATTGATTGACATAAAATTAAATTTATTTGTCAGTAAAATACATTGATTGGCAATAAATCAATGTATTAATAGTAAATGCAAAAATTTGGATGCTTGGTTATTATTCAAAATAACGCCGTAACAGCGAAACCGATTTCAATAAATTTTAGTAAGCTAATAATACTTATATTAATACTTTTACTTACTCAGAGATTGACTGGACGTCTGAAAGCGTAACTCAATTATCTTGTCGACTGTACTGTTGACCTTGTAGCTATAAAATCAATACGCGACGGCGTGTTAGGCTACGTACCAATAAATTTTTATACCGGTTATTTTTTTTAACAGGCGAACGATGCCTCTTTGTTTAATAGTTTATCATAATGTAAGTTCTTTTTACGGACAGACTCCTGTAGGTACTTACTTGCCGCGGCCCCTCCAAACACCTTAGCGGGCGAGGTGCTGCCGAAAGCGGTTCCGCCGAAAGTCGCGCCGCCGCCGAACGCCGCGGGCGCACCGAACCCGCTTGGACTCTTATTGAATCCGCCACCAAAGCCACCAAACCCGCCTCCACCGCTCGTCGGGGAACCAAAACTAAATCAGAATTCAATAAAATAAGGTTAATTTATTTCACTCGCACACAGAACATACATATAGGGGAGAAAGAGAAACAACAAGCAATAACATCTAAAATACTATCTAGCAAAAAAAATAGTGCTAATTAGTCCCACTTTGTGCCGCGTGCAGCCTAACAAGGCCCTGTCTCAGCATAAGGCTGCTTCACATGCATGAACATTATGGGGCAGAGACTCCCAAGCTAAAACAATTTGAAAGCAATTGAAAACTCTATTGGGGAAAGCCACTTTCTTGAGTAAATGAATGAATGAATGATTTATTTATTTGCTTAGAATGTAGGTACAGTACTAGACAGATGATAAATATAAATTAAAGTCTCCAATACATTCTGCCGTCAAGCGTGCAAAATTTAAAATGTCCTTACAAACTAGGTATAGCTAATATGCAGGGCCCCAATTCTACTAAACAAATTGTGTTTGTATTGTTAATGAATTATCTCAAAATGGTCACTTTTGACACTTTTGCTATACAAAAAGTGTCAAAAATGTCAATTTTGTGATAATTCATTAACAATTCAAACACAATTTGTTTAGTAGAATTGGGGCCCAGGTCACAAGCGAGTCAGAAAACAAAAATACTCAATATAATTATAAAACGATTAAATAGGTCATACACAAAATAAACACAATGTCAATAAAAACCAATTCATTGTTCTGAGAGATTGAAAACCCCAATTAGGTAGGTACTTAAATGTTGTTTTTATAACTAAAATACTCATGCATGGAGTAAAAACACTGTGACAGAAGCCAATTATGTAGTTTACCGTTAAATCTGTTGAGGGGTAAATCTTTAAAATCTTCAGGTAAAGAATTAAAAATCCGAATCGCCATTACATAGGCGTTTTTCCTAAACAACGCTAACCTACAACGCGGCAGTTGGAGTTTCCTGTCAGTTGTATGCCTTAACTGCACGGCACGCCGTGAACAATTTTGAGGGAAATACTCCGGAAACTGTTTGACAAATATAACAGCTTGTTTGATATACATACACGTTAATGGTAAAACCCTTAGTTTCTTAAATAGTGGCTTACACGAATCCAGAACATCTGCCCGACATAACGCTCTTATACATTTTTTTTGTACTTTAAAAGCAAAATCTATGTCCGTGGAGTTGCCCCAAAATAAAAGTCCGTATTGTAACACTGAAGACACATAACCGTGATATGCATTCAGGGCGGTTTCCTGAGAAGAGATTTCTCGGATTCTCCTCAGAGCATAAACAAACCTATTCAATCTACCACAAACGGATTTAATGTGTAATTTCCAAGTACAGTTTTCGTCAATTATCATACCAAGAAACTTTGCGCTAGTTACGCTTTGAATTGGATGTTCCATGAAGTTTATATTATTTAAGTCGCTTACTCATGAATGTCTTAAATTGAATTAAATTAGTGAACAGGCATGAAATGACGGAACAGGCATGATTATTCTGATGTTAAGTGGTAACCCCAGCTCATTACAAATGCAATAACTCTTAGGTCATGCTCTTACCCTTCATGGCATTGAACTGCGCCCGTCACTCTGAGACAAAGGTAAAGTCTCATGTGCCTGTCATATTAACGGCACCCAAAACCCTTCAAACCGAAACACAGCAGTGAGAGCACTACTGCTTGGTAGAAGAATGAGGTATATATTGCAGTTGTAATAGGCCGTGGGCCGCTTAACATCAGGCGGCTAACCTTGCCAGTTCCATCAATAACTCGAATTATAAAAAAGTATAATGTGCTACAAAACAAAAACTTACCCAGCCGGTTGACCGAAGGCTGATTTGGATCCAAACGCTGGTGTTCCGCCGAAACCGGGTGCTAGAACAAAAACATAATGAAATAAGCCACTCGATCGATCCTCAATCAGTCAGTCATGAAGTCAGTCGCCTATCATAGTCGCTTTATGCTTTCTTATAGTGTCTAATTGACGATTATCTCTATGTGATCAAAGACCTTTACTCAGCCCTAATGGATTTGATGTTTGGACAACATTATGTCAGAGCGAGAAGAAAAATATCTTCAGCGGCTACATTTTGCGTCTCGTTCATCATCATTATCATCTGAAGTCCACTGATGGATATAGGCATCCACCATGGAATGCCACGACGACCGCTCCTGAGCCGCCTTTATCCACCGACCTCCTGCGGCCCTCAGAATTTCATCGGTCCATCAAGCGGCCTTCCTACACGGCGTCGTTCGGTTGGTGGTCGCCACTCGAGTATTCGATGTGGTCTACAGCTACGGTACGGGCATTCGTCAAGTATTTATTACGCTAAGTGATTCATGAACTGATTTGGATAATATTGAGCACACACATATTTTGCGACCCGCCCCCGTATTCTTCGTATTCTCTAACTCGCGACAGGGTTTGCAATAGGCGTAAATTGTGCAATCATGGCTGTCAAACGTCAAAAGGTATTTTGTCCGGTCGAGAGTGTACTTATGTATAAAAGTTGTCTCAGGTTCGATTGTATATTAGGAAAGTGCGTTCTTAAGGCGAAGAATGCTTACCAGCCTGTTGTGAAGATCCAAACACTGAGGGTTGGGGTTCTCCTGTTCCGAAGGCAGGTGTTTGCTGGGGGCTGCCGAAAGCTCCGGCAGAGGGCGCACTGAAACTACCCCCACTTCCACCGCCAAATATAGATGACGCTTGAGTTGTTGCTTGACCTGTAAAATAACCATTATCATCACATCATGAGTTCAAATGCACTGCTGGGCCCTTATTCGCTATGACCAAACGTAACATAACGCGGGCTCGTTACGGTATCTGCGTGGAATCATCGCTGAATCGTATCGGTGACGTCACACGTTATTGACAAGGAATCTCTTAGGTCATAGCGAATAACCCTGGACATAGTTCTCGATTCACCTTTCTGTGACCGTTACAAAGTAATCGGTTCATCGAGAGGTGGTCCCCATACGAGAACCTTTATTTCCCTACGGTTGCCGGTTCCGCAGCGGTGTTTAAATAAAAAATACATAAATATGATTCGCCCATTCAAATTGCTAATTCTGAGAGATGTCGATGACCTTGGTTCTTGTACGGATTGATTCTTGGCTCAGAAATTATCATTTATCATAAACAAAAAAAATTACCAAATCCAGCGTTGCCAAATCCCCCAGCACTGCTCCCACCTGCCCACAAGTTAGCAGCAGGTTTCTGTCCGAAAGACGCCGCGCCCCCAAAGATGCTCGCCGCAGTATTGTTGTTCGTCTGTCCGAACGCAGCTTTGCCGCCGCCGAAAACGTTGGAGCCTCCACCGAACACGGAACCCGTAGAACTGAGATGATAAAACATTTTTTTTTGTGATAATAAGCGCTATCAAAGATTCGTTCTGATAGGAACGAAAACCTGCTCAGCTCAGTGGCTCGCAATCTTACAAATAAGTTTGGGATTCTATTAGCAAATCGTAAAAATTACCTTCCGCCAACGCCGTTTCATTTGATAATTATTGTCAGTTTTCAAATAACGAGGTTGTCTGGAAGAGATCGCTCTCAGCGATAAGACCGCCCATTGTACTTCCATACGTATAAATTTAATAATGATTGTTTTAATATTTTAATTTTAATGTGGTGTGCAATAAAGTGTTTTCTATTCTATTCTCTATTCTACCGACTCGATCACATAGTTGAGCCCAAAATGAACCACCAAATGACAGATAAATGCAATTCAACTCAGTTTGGGTTCTATCATGTCACACATGGCAGTATTACTTGCAAACGAGGTGAGCCAGTCAAATTAATTGTGCCTCGGAAGAAAATATGTGCGTCACCGGTGTTTGGCTCAAAGGCCTGCCAATCTGCAGTCCCAACATTGCTGACGAGCGAAGTGATTAGTCTAAACTCAGTGTGAGTGAGGGGGCAGACCGTAGTTATTAATTTAAAACGATAGAATCTTACCTTCCTCCGAATATATTTCCTCCACTAGTGCCGGTCGGCGCACTGGTCGTCGAAATACTAGCTGAAGCGAATAGATTAGCTTCCCCGCCACCAAACAGAGAGCCTCCACTACTCGCCGCCGGAGCTCCGAATACTGATGTTTGAGTTGTCAGCGTAGGTGTGCCAAATACTGACGCTTGAGTAGATTGTGTTGGTGTTCCGAATACGGACGCTTGAGTAGTTTGGGTAGGAGTTCCAAAAACAGATGCCTGTGTGGTTTGTGTCGGTGTTCCGAATACTGACGCTTGATTGGTCTGTGTTGGTGTTCCGAATACTGATGCTTGAGTTGTTGGTGTTGGTGTTCCGAATACTGACGCTTGAGTAGTCTGGGTTGGTGTTCCGAAAACAGATTGTGTTGGTGTAGCACTCCCAAAAACAGCGGCTTGAGTCGTTGGCGATCCGAAAATCGACCCGTTTTGAGTAGTAGGAGTCGTGTTTCCAAAAGCCTGACTTGCAGCGGTTCCAAAAACTGACGATGGTGTTGGGGTGGTTTCAAAAACTGACGGTTGAGTCGTTGTTCCAAACACTGATTGCCCACCGAAGGTAGAGGCAGTGGTAGCTGAGAATAGAGGAGTTGTTGTAGTAGCGAAAGCGCCTGACGCTTGTCCAAATACTGATGATGATGACGTCACACTAGTATTAGTGCCGAAGGTAGAGGTAGTTGTACTACCGAAAACTGACGCTGGCGTTGAAACTGAAGCCGGACCTGAATCAGTTTCAGCGTTAGTTTTCGAATCACCATCAGCAGCCATCACAGAACCGAAACTGGAACTCTCAGGGGCGGTAGCGAAAACTGAGACGTTCGAAGACTGAGTGGTAGACGTTTGACCCAATGATGTCAAACCAGTCGAGCCAAAAACCGATTTAGCTCCAAAAACTGTTGGCGGGTTGGTTGTAGCGAATATGGAAGAACTTTGTGATGCGAATAAGCCGTCTGGTTTTGGCTGGGACGCGACAGCTGCCCCGAATAGGGAGGAGGCTTGATTTGATTCGGCTGGTTTTTCGGGTTCTGACTTCGGTGGTGTGGATTCTTTTGGTGTTGACGACGGGGAGACGAATGCGGATTGTTTGGCAGCTGAAAACAATATATTTTTTAATATCAGTTTTCTACAAAACTCAAAATGGCGGATGCTAGTATTCAAATAAAAATACTTTTTTAACCCTTAGAGTCGTAATACAGTTAATACATACGTGCATTGGTGGAAGGGACTTTATTTTCAGTCGTCACTTTATTATCAGTATTTTCAGTTGTAGATTCTGTCGGTTTACTTTCGGTTTTAAAATCCAATGGTTTTGGCTCATCTGAAAATCAATGATTAGTTCCATTTACCATAGTCGTTCAAATTACAGAATTTAATATTCTTACCCTCTTATTCATAATATTTTTTTTAACCTATTTTAGTCAAAATAGCTTTTGTTTCGTTCTCTCTAATGTAAAATGACATACATCAAAACAAAACAAAAGCTATTTTAACTAAAATAGGTTTAAAAAATATTACGAATAAGGGGATTCGGACTTAAAAATATAGCAGATTGTGAGGCCCACTATCTCTTAGAAAATAAACAGTACGAAACTTACTAGAAGGACTAGAATTGTTTGCAGCCGAGGCATCAAGCCCAAAGACCAACCCCTTATTAGCCGTTTGTGCACCCAACGGCTTTACTTCTTTCTTATTATTTTGCGCCTTCGCATCATCGGGTTTAGGTACATTTTCTTTTGACTTTTCAGGTAGTTTATCAATAGGCTTCACGGTAATTTTCTCTTGGTTAGTTGCTGTAGTTTTCAGTACATCAGGCACTGGTGTACTGGTGGCAGTAGGTTTCATTCCAAAGAGGTTCGTCATTGGTTTGTTAGGTTTTAAATCGGACGCTTTTGGTGGGTCAGAGGTCTCTGGTTCGCCAGTTTCGCTATGGATCTTTGGTTTGGATTCGAATGTTGGCGTTGGTGCAGAATTGGCTTCCAATGCCGGCGATGGCTTGATAGAGAAAGTTGGTTGTTTAGGTGTTGGGGGTTCGAAAGATGGTGGTAGCTTGGATGTTGGCGGTTCAAAAGACGGTGTTGGTTGTTTGAATGTTGGAGGATCGAATGTTGGCGTTGGTAGTTTGCTGAACATGTTGCTCATTTCAGATATCGGTTTGGATGTGAATACGGCGGATGGTGGCGAGGCCGGAGTGGGCGCTGAGGAACCTAGAAAAAAATGCTTTTAATTTAAACAATTCGCATCAAAACTTGAAAGAAAAAAATTACCTGCTCTACAGTTGTCAATACTAAACTCAACTATGTATTTTATTGTTTTTCTTTGTCATGTTTATGTTTCTAGTTAAAAAGTCTATAAAAAAGCGAATCGTCATGTAAGAATGTAGTGTGACTATGCTTTTCGTATGTGCTTAACTAATACAAATGACATAATACAGTAGTAATAATTAAGTGGCAATATAGTAATTTTTGGCCAGGTTAAAGCAGGCGCCCACGTAATTAAATCAGTAACCTTCGTCTTCTTCTTCATCAGCCCATAGACATCCACTGCTGGATGCGTAGCTCCCACATAGCATGCATAGCGTGCAATGGGGGGGGGTTGCCATAATCACCATGCTTGCAGGCGGATTGGTGATCGCAGTTAGGTGTTAAGTACTCAAGTGGATGCTGCTGCCCATCCTCTGGTGTAATTTCTCAGTCACCTTCTATGACATCCACAGGAGGAGTTGGAGGAGTCCTATACTGATATCAGTAACCTTACTCACAAAAAAAACAATCATTTGTTTTTTACCACCCCTTATTAGCCGAGCGCGGGACGTTTGGCGCACCTTATACTGTAATACTATGAATGACGACGACGACCGACGATAGGTGGATGTACCTATAGCCCGTGGTATGTTGGTAAAGTGTACACATTTCGGCTAGCAAATGTACGTTTAGCAAGTAGGTGTTATTATTAAAAACTATTTTGTTTTTTAGCAAGGTTATTGATTTAGATTAAAACTAGTCCGTGTATATTCTTGAACAAATTAGCAACTCACACTAACCCAGCACACTTGTATCAATATTAGAATCTGTATGTACTAATCGCTTTTTCGCAATCAGAACTTTTTTCGCCGGCTCTGAAAAAAACTCCATAGACTAAGTTTTGTGCGTAAATTGACATCATTATAAGATTATTTACACATCTGAGTAGACGCGATTATTGAGTGTACGGTATTTTAATCCACCACCCGGGTCCAGTGCAAGTTTTAAGAACATGCCAGTTTCCTTACGGTCTTTTCCTTTAACGTGGTACATAAAGTCTTGTGCATAGGTCTAAAATACTAATTGTTGCTAGATTTGAACCACAATAATTTGTATCAGAATACGAGGTGGGTTTTCACAGAAACCACGCCATGGTCAAAAAAACAAGTATGTACAGTGCGGTCGATTTAACCAGGCTTTCTTGATTTGAACTTCTTTTTTTAGTCTATTGCTCAGACAAACATCTATCTTCAGAGCGGCTTAGTGGTATCGGCCTTTGTGCTTTTCAAACTTGAAATACAGATCTATACTTACGACTGATACCAGTTGGCGAACAAATCTTCTGCCCCATAAAGATATTGCTGCTATCATTATTCTCGTCCAAGCCAGCCAAGTTGGCTTGAGACTTGGTCTGCAGCAGGTCTTTGAGTACGCTCTTCGTGTTAGGTGAGGCAGGGGGCGGTTGAGTGAAGCTGAATGGTTTGGCTGGTTGCTGGGGCAGAGACTTGGGTAGTTCTTGTTTTGGCTCTGTTATTACGAAAAAAATACTGTTATAAACGAGGATCCTCTTAAAAGTGGTATGCCAAAATATATGCTCGAAAAGGAGTTATTAGTAATCAAAACCCCTCTGAACATAATACCCACTTTAAACTCCCTAGTTATTATAGATAATTTATTTACAGAATGTATGTTTTAGGGCCAGCTTAGACTGACCAGCGATGCAGCGACGCGAGACGCTGAGCGCATTGGCATGTAGGTAATTGAACTTTATCTACATCGAATAAGAAATAAATTCAATAACGTACAGTTTTTTTATAAAGATACAGAAATTGGGACTGTTTGGTGTGTATATGCGTGCACCGCGAGGATGCGCCGGTCTGATCCGACCCTTAATTTTCACTTGTAGTAACGCGATACCGTACCGTGCGGTAAGTTTACCGTTAGTGAAAAAAGTGCGAGCAACGTAAGGTAGTCCACAACACTTGTAGCTTATTGTCAGTGAATGTGCGGGCAACGTTAGCTAGTCCATAACACTTGTAACTTACCGTCAGTGAAAGTGCGGGCGACGTTAGCAAGTCACTTGTAACTTATAGTCATTGAAAGTACGGGCGACATTCGCTAGTTCATAACACTTGTAACTTACCACCAGTGAACACCGTGCGGGCCACGTTAGCTAGTCCAGAACACTCGTAATAAGCGTCAGTGAACAAAGTGCGGGAGAAGTTACCTAGTCCACTACACTTGTAACTTACCACCAGTGAACACTGTGCGGGCGACGTTAGCTAGTCCAGAACACTCGTAATTAGCGTTAGTGAACAAAGTGCGGGAGAAGTTACCTAGTCCACTACACTTGTAACTTACCACCAGTGAACACCGTGCGGGCGACGTTAGCTAGTCCAGAACACTCGTAATTAGCGTCAGTGAACAAAGTGCGGGAGAAGTTACCTAGTCCACTACCCTTCCAACTTACCGTCAGTCAAGAAAGTGCGGGCGCCGTAGCTAGTCCACAACACTTGCAACTTACCATCAGTGAACAACGTGCGAGTGACGTTAGCTAGTGCAGGCGCGGGTTTTATGTTGCCAAAAGGTGTAGCAGGTGGCGCAGTCATCGAATGCTTTATCGCCACTTGTTTTATTGGTTCATGTTTCAGTTCCATCTTTGGTTCAATCTTCACGTGTTGATGGTGGGGTGCAGCTGAAAATACATGATTTCATATTTAATCATAATCTAAACTCGGAACTTCAACGCCCGGAGAAGGTGAAAAAACTCAAAGCGGACGAAGTCACGTCCAACATTCTTACCGTGCTTGTATTTAGGAGCATGCGGTTGAACAACAGGCTCAGCTACAACATCCCGAGCCACCATCGATTGAGCTTGAGCCATTTTCTCTTTTACTATCCTCTCATAATTCTCCTTCATCGTCACGAAATGTTGTCTCAACTCCACATTCACTGGCTTGATTTTGATAGTCTTGTGGTTGGATAGGACGTCTTTTAATAATTCTAGCTTCTGGGCAGTGAGCAGCCCTTTTGTTAATTTAGAGTTTTGTGGTTCGATGCTCATGTTCAGTATGTTTTTGGTTAGCTTTGAGAGGGGATCCCTGAAATAAATCATTTGATGAAACAAACAGCTCAAATGGTCAATCACATCGCGTGAAGTCGCACTTGTGGCATCTCATCGCATATATTTTTAACCGACTTCAAAAAAAGGAGGAGGTTCTCAAATCGGTTGTTTTGGTGTTGGAAATATTATCCTTATGCCATAAAAGTAGTTCATATATTTAGAATGTATTTTGTATAGGATGACAGGGGAAAGCGATCGCACCGCGTATTTCGGAAAAAAATCAATACTTCGTTTAAATATTTGAATATGATTAACATTTACCAACGTTTTCTTCAACATGTTTATACTTATTTTACTGGATATTTATTATTAGCTTGTTAGATTATATCACTGCTAGCTCGATTAACTAACTTGCTTGACTTACTTGTTCCTGAAGGGCGTGTGTCTCAATAGCGAAGTGGATTTGAAAACTGGGCCCACATCGCACTCATTGAGTGTTTTACGCAATGTACGGAGCACTGCTTGCTGCCTGCTTAGTATCTCTTGTTGTTTCACTAGCGGTTGGTACACGTCATCTAGGATTGGGCGGATCATACGCTTTCCAGGCCTGTGAAAATTAATATATAAAATTATGACAGACTATCAACGCACAGCCTAAGCCGTAAGTTTTAGAAACCCGAAACATGGAAGGTACATTCCTGTTGTGGTAGTAGTGCACTAAGACAGGAATTTGCGAGATTGTTGCTGGTGTGTTGAAGTTTGTATGGAAAAACTCCACGCGGACGATGCCGCGAGCGCTAAACTAGTCGTTTAATTTGAGCATGTTCGTTCGTTTTTCCGTGGCGTGACTGACCTAAGAATAAACCCATCCAACTTCTGAGAATTTCGTAAAAGCCAAGGGTATATAAAATAAATAATAAATAAATGCTGGACATTTCACACAACATTATCTAGCCCCAAGCTAAGCAGAGCTTGTGTTATGGCAACTAGATAACTGATATACTTAATACATTACATAGATAGATATTTTTTATTATACATAGAAAACACCTAGAACACTCGGAACAATCGTACAAATATTTGTTCCGAGGCGGAAATCGAACCCGCAACCTCCTGCGTCGCAGGCGAACCTTCGCCCGCCGCATCACAGAGGTCGTCATATGCGTAGCCAACCCTTTTAGTCAAGAAAATTGAAAAAAGTCTTTGGCTACGGCTGGGTAGCCAAAGACTTTTTTAAATTTTCTTGAAGCGCAATAAATAACCCACAAACAAAACACCCCGCCGCGGCGCGGAGGTCGTCGAATAAATAATAATATGCGATGGAAAAAGGTGTAAATGAAGAGTTCCTTACATATTGTACTCCTGATCTCTAGAGGCCTCGCTCCACTTGTAGTCCAGCGCTTTCTGTGCCTGGTCCAGCTGAGTTTGCACGTAGTAAGCCAGCTTCTTGATGGAGGCCACGCGTTTGGTGGTCAACGGGTCAGCTTGCGTCCATTGGTGAAACTCTCGGGCACTGAAATGTAAAATAATGTTAGAGATTCAGTGCAGTATTATCTAAATTTAAGGCGCGCTAAAATTATCACGCGCTTTCTACTCTTCTACTTTCTCTTTTTTTATTTCTAAATTTTTTTCCTTATTTTTTCTTTATTTGATTGAAATAAAAGGGATCGCGATAAATTTAGCGCAGTTTAAATTTCGATAATGATGTACTAAATCGCTACCAATTTCAAAGTTTAGATTTTAGGGTATACATAAGTATGTTGTACATAAATGAAGGTTTGCCGTAGTGTGTCCATCCTAGGAATAGAGCCCTCCGTCTACTCTCTGGATGTAGTAAAAACCTTACTAAGGGATTACACCAGGGGATTGGCAGCAGCATCTACCTGAGTACTCAACACTAATACTGTGATCACCAATCCGCCTGCCAAGTGTAGTGATTATGGCAAATCCCCCCATTTAATTATATGGGGGGAGGTCTCTTCCAGCAGTGGACATCTCTGCTGATGGACATGCCGGTTTCCTCACGATGTTACCCTTCACCGTTTAAGTACTAGGTACAGTTCTATGTGAAAACATACTTGGAATGTGTGCGCGCTTCAGCTATAACAGCGCAGGCGCGAACTAGTTCCAGTTTAAGCTGTACTATGGCACTTCTAAGCTCATCTATGGAGCATTCTTTCTTCAGCTGTTCCGTGTCGAGCGAGTTGAAATTGAAATTCGAGTTGATGGACTCAATGTCGCGTTGTATCTGAAAGGTATGAAAATTAAACAGGGATGTATGGTAAAGAGAAGCTGATCGCTAATGTTGTTACTTTTTTTTTGTCTTAAGACATAACATAACATTTTTGACGACGTGACGAGCAAGTAGGCTGAGACGCGAGAGATGCGGGTTCAATCCCACTGCGGGACAAATGTTTGCATGATCTGCAAATATTTGTTCCGGGTCTGGGTGTTGTTGGTACCATGGTACTTGTAGTTCCTGATACCCATGACACAGTCCTAGTGTGGAATCAGCAGCGCGATTCTAAAACGTCGGAAACGTTTCCGATCGGATTCGTTAGTTTTTCATTTCGATGTAGTAAGTAACTGTACTAAGTAAGTAAGTAAGTGTACAATTTTCTCTAGTAAAACAAAGTTATATACAATATTTATTGTTTTTTTACTCTGTTTTACTAGAGATAAATGTTTTAGTTACATACCACATCAAAATGAAAAACTAACGAATCCGATCGGAAACGTTTCCGACGTTTTAGAATCGCCCTGCAGGACTATGTATGTGTGACTGAGTGTTATGTAATATTTAAAATAGGCTGTAAGACTTTAATTTAATTTTAATTGGTTAGTTGTAAGAAATTAATTAATTGCAATTGTGAATTGTGAGTGAATTCAACAACTCCACCCTAAAATGTACTCACCCTAGCCTGCGTCTCCCTGGTTTTCAGCATAAAGTTATACAGTTCATTTTGAAAATCGTTCACTTCTTTCACGAGCATGTTTTTCAATTCCTGGTTGGCTTTCGCTCGATTTATTTTCTCCTGTTCAGCTTTCAAGGCAGCGTTCTCAGGCGGCGGCTGCGGTTTCGGAGGCTCCGATGGAATGGTCGGCTGCGGTTTGGGTTGCGCCTAAAATAAAACAAGGTATAAGTTTGGTCGGCTATGGTATTAGTTGCGCCTTAAAATTAATCAAGGTACGAATTTTGGTCGGCTGCACCTTCAAACACATCAAGGTGCGGATGCACTTACAGGCACATGAGCCTTTACAACTTTATGTCACAGGGTCGCGGGCGCAGTGTAAGGCCACGTAAGGCGCGTCCTAGGTGGTCGTGGCCTGTGAGGTAATCCACTTTTATAGGCAGAGGTTAGCGGTTAACAGCAGGTGGGCCAAAACTATCTCTGGTACTGTATTTAAAAAAATAGTTTTATGTTTGGTTGGCTCTGGTTTCTATTGCGCCTTAAAATTAATCAAGCCGTATGTTTGGTCGGCTGCGCTTTAGATTAAACAAGGTAAGTTCGGTCAACTATGGTATCAGTTGTGCCTTCAAATTAATCAAGATGTATAAATAAATAAATAAATGCTGGACATTTCACACAACATTATCTAGCTCCAAGCTAAGCAGAGCTTGTGTTATGGGTACTGATGTACTGTTAATACAATGGCATTACATCAACGATCTTTAATAAGATCGTTGCATTACATAGATAGATATTTTTTATTACACATAGAAAATACCCAGAACTAATATCTGCAGATTGTACAAATATTTGTTCCGGGCGGGAATCGAACCCGCAACCTCCTGCGTCTCAGGCGAACCTTCGCCCGCCGCGCCACAGAGGTTGTCCAATCGTCGTATGTTTGGTAGGCTGCAGTTTCGGTTGCACCTTCAAATTAATCCAGAAGTTTACAAAAAGGTAGAACCGAGTCGGATCACGTGGATTCGGGTTTGCTTCGATTCGTTTATGCAACTTATATTGACCTATTTCTTTCTATCAAGAAGTAATATAGGTTAGTATAAGATTTTATCTATTAAAAATAATTAAATCTATCAGTTGGTTTATACATTTACCGCTTTCGCAGCTAATGCTGATTTATCCACTGGCTTCTGCTCAGGTACTTGAGTTGGAATGGCACTCGGTGTAAAACTTGGTATTTTAATTGGCGCAGCGGCTGGCGCAGCATTCAAAAGACTTGTTGAGTGAGCAGCTGGTATAGCACTGAATTGGCTTGCTGGCTGCGCGGATGGAATAGCGCCGAATATGCTTGTTGGCTGTGCGGCTGGAACAGCGCTGAATTGGCTTGTTGGCTGCGCGGCTGGCATTGTAGGTACTGGGGTGGGTTGAGGCTGTAATCAAAAATTGCAAGACTCATTTAGACAAGTCCACTACCGAGACGAGAGAATAGTTTGAATTTGATGTAAAAATTCAAGAATATAATAATAACCTTTGGTTCTGGTGCAGGAGTTGGCTCTGCAGGTACTTCTCCAGGAATATCACTGAAAGGATGAAATGAAAACATATCTTAGTTAGAATCTTCTAAGGGTAGCGTGTGCTGTCTTAAATACTTTTGCTGATGTTTATTTACTTTGACGAACTTCCTAAGGTTTTTAAGTTCTAATTTACTATGTATCAGCAACTCCTTGCTCCGAGGCACCACACAGGCGCTTCTCACCTAGTGGTAAGACGGACCATTTATGTAAGCCAAGCCCCGTGTTTGTTGCCTGATTTTTCTAGGCTTGGTCGCGTTGTAACAGAAGTAATTTTAGTTTATAAGACGATTCAAAATGATCCTTGTGATTTCAATGAATAAAATTATTTTGATTTGATTTGATTTGACTACCTAAATAGACTAAAGAGTGAATGACGGAACTGACATGTGGCCCACCTAATGTTAAGCGGTAACCCAATCCCATAACAAATTGAATAATCTCTTAGGTCCCGTCAACCTAGGGCGCGCCCGACGTGACATTGCACTGCGCCCGTCATCCTGGGACAAAGATAAAAAATCTTATATGCCTGTTACATCACCGGCACCCATATCTTTTAAACCGGAACACAGCAATGCAAGCATTACTGCTTGCCGGCAGAAATAGGTATGGTCGTAGTATCCCCAGACGAACTCTTCGACAAGAAGTTCGATAACTAAGAAAAAAATACGAGAGACATCGTCCTCATCATCAGCCGGTTGACGCCCACTGGACATAGGTCTCGCATATAGAATACCACGATGAACGGTCTTAAGGCACCTCCATCCACCGACTTCCTTTGACTGATACAATGCTGGCGATGTTAGCCATCTGCCACTGCGTTGAATGTTGTTAATTCAACCTATCAATTTGTCGACAAGTCACGTGTTCCGTAAATGTTAGGGATCCCGTAATGTTAAGTCGGTTTTTTAAAGTGTTTGTAGATACCTAGTCATAGCTTCAGCAGGTAAGGTGAGCTGTTGCGGGGGGCTGCATATCTGCGGAACTTGCTTGTTCAGGTTGATCACGTTGAACACCGTCAGCAGGCCGGTTTGAGAGACCACGTGTAGGAGCGGCATGTGCGGAAGTGTCTCGTTTTCACCTGCAAATTACATTAAGGTTAACCAATCAAACTTTTTGGAAGAATTACACTTCCGACGCTTTCTAAATTATTTCTGCTTCAGTTTCAAAAATTTAGACCTTTGTACCTTGATAAGTCTTATCCGCATATATAAAAAAATATGAAGATCTGACTTTTAAGTTTTAAAAGTTTTTGTAGTGTAAAAGGAAACTAGAGTTAGACGGAATAAAAACGTAACTGTCATTAATTTAAAAACTACAAATCAATCTTCATAAAACTTTGTAGATTTAATCGGATAAGACTTATCAAAGTGGACTGCGTCTAATCTAAAATCGAACGCACCACTTGTCATTTGTACTACTAAGAAGTACAACTGGTAGTACAAATGACACACCTTTGTATCTCTAGTACAACTACAAAAAATACAAGTACATTAACTCAACTTCACTAGACTCTTTGAATACTAATTAAGAAAAAACATGGGCATGCTCCCACCATTTTCGTGGTTGTTTACCTTCTATTCTTTTTTTATAAAAGATACAAGTGTTCTGTTGTTTTTTTACACCAGAGATACAAGTTTGTATCATTTGTACTACCAGTTCAACTTGCGTTTTAATTAGAATTCAAAAAGTCGAGTGAAGTCGAGTGAATGTACTTGTACTTAGAGATACAAAGGTGTGTCATTTATACTACCAGTTGTACTTCTCAGTAGTACAAATGACACGGAGGCCTATTCTACAACGTTAAAATAAAATATTCCATAATCCGTACCCACAAGTACCGTTTGAACGTCAAGCTTGTGTTAAGTGCCAAGTAAAAGCGATGGAGGGGCGTTCAGTTTTAGACTAGAAGCAATAGATTTACATTTTTTAACCGACTTCCCAAAAAAGGAGGAGGTTCCCAATTCGGTTGTTTTTTTTTTATGTTACCGCATATCTCCGGCGCTTATGAACCGATTTGGAAAATTCTTTTTTTATTTGAATAGATATACTTCCAGATTGGTCCCATTTTTTACAGAATCCAGTTCTGATGGTGGAATCCATGAGGAATTGAGGGAACTCCTCAAATATTGTAGGCATACATTATGGCGATTTTGATATTTTCAGCAACAAACCAAGCATTTGCATTCAAAAAGTATAATAATCCTTTCACCACTATGGTTCTTTCATCATTTTTTTTTCATCCAAATATTTTGTCGAATAAAATGGCGGAAGACGGTTTTTTAAATGAAAAGTTATGAATAAAATATTCAAAAAATTTAAGCGTAATTCAGCTGGAAAGTTCGCGAGGAATCCCTGATGTTGGTGGGGGACCTTAAAAACAAAGTAAAATTTGAATATCCCACAACTTATTTTTTACTCTCCTATCACAGCGCTCCGTCATCATCATCAGCTAATAGAAGTCTGCTGCCCGACATACTTACATACTGCCTTTCCAAAGAATGCAGCGACGAACAGTCTCGAGCCGCCTCCATCCCCGATTTCCTGTGACTATCACAATGTCATGGTCCATCTAGTGGAGGGCCATCCTACACCGCGTCACCCGGTTCGTGGCCCCTCGAATACCTTTATGCTTCAGCGGTTGTCGGTTATTGATTAAATGTACCCTTGTTCCCCGTGCATAACCAAGTTACAAAACTAGCACTGGAAAAGGACAAATAATTCCTATTCCAAAACCGGGTTTGGTAAAGAGATTTTTTTTCCTTCTACAAAACCTTCGTTATGGGCTGGTTATGTACTAGTAAAATAAATTCCTAATACAATACCTGGTTTTAAAGTAGGAATTATTATTGCCTTGTACACAACCAACGTTGAGATCGGTAATGTACGAGGATAAATATTTCCTGCCGCCAAACCGGGTTATGTAGCAGAATTTTCTCACTCTCGTTACAAAACCAAAAACGTGACAACCAGATTCGGCCAGAGTCAAGAGAGAGTAGGCCAACAGCTATTAGATGGTAGATTGAGGTTTTATATGATTGTAATGCGTTACGTGTCGCGTATTTGCTTTATTCGGCCAAAACGACCATGTGTACGGGATTAATTTGTCTATTTTGCACGAAAAAGCAAATTAAGCAAATACGCAAACACAAGTATCCGCCTAGTCCGTATCCTATCGTATTATATCGAGGTATAATGAGGATTGTCACGTTTTTGATTTTGTAACGAGAGTGAGAAAATCCTGCTACATAACCCGGTTTGGCGGCAGGAAATATTTATCCTCGTACATTACCGATCTCAACGTTGGTTGTGTACAAGGCAATAATCATTCCTACTTTAAAACCGGGTATTGTATTAGGAATTTATTTTACTAGTACATAACCATCCCATAACGAAGGTTTTGTACAAGGAAAAAAAATCTCTTTACTAAACCCGGTTTTGGAATAGGAATTATTTGTCCTCTTCCAGTGCTGGTTTTGTAACTTGGTTATGTACGGGGAACAAGGGTAAATGTACTGCTTATTTCAGATAATGTAAAACATATGGCACTAGAGACTAACCCCAAGGTAGCTGATGTATGGCACAAGGGTCGATGCAAACTCCAACAGGGTAATTCTCTTGCTTCTTATCTGTCAGTGGAAGTTCAGGTCTTGCTTCATCAGGCTGGAAGGAATGTGGATGAATAATTAATAACCAGCCTTCGACACCAGAAGCCTAATTCTCGTACTAACAAATAGTCAAATTGTAGCCCGGATCATGTTCCAATCTAGTCACAATGCCATAGATATCACAAAATTGGTATTCTCCTACAACGCGAAAATGTGAATAATATCGAAATGTAACCGAATCTTAAGCGAAGCTAAAAAGTTTGTATTCCTTCCTTTGCAGTCCTTTTATTGATTTCCTATAAAATCACTAGACAACAACAAATTTTACACGCAAGCGTTAAACTCGCACAGAAAATTAAAGATTGAGGCTGTTTTTTCAAACA
Organism: Epirrita christyi; assembly: GCA_951392215.1. NCBI lineage: Eukaryota > Metazoa > Arthropoda > Insecta > Lepidoptera > Geometridae > Epirrita > Epirrita christyi. The sequence continues at coordinate 9,043,767 of OX595846.1, forward strand.
ATTTTGGCTTGAATCAAGGACCACACGTCATTCATTTAGTATCCTATTTCTATAACAAAAAGGCCTTTACAATTATATTATAATATTATATAAAAGGTCCAAGCGTTTTTTATGCACAGGCACGCGGGTCTATTAATTTATAAGTTCATAATCGCATCTCTTTACTCTTTCCAATGTTATATAACACTCTTCTACTCTAATCTACGGTCGCAATCAGAATATAGCATCTAATATGCCACTGTCCAAAGTACGTAGGGTTTGATAGTTGATCGAAAGTAGACTATATTGTTATTATGAGAGGCAGAATATCAATTTTCAGTCAATTTACAATTTAGTCTCGATTCGGTCAACTTTCAATGTAGTTTTAAAATAATTAAGAGTATTGGGCCTCTGATCCCACACTAGGATTCCCTGTGTTGTGGGGTATCAGGAACAACGGAGTACCATGGTACCATATCACCCAGACTTGGAACAAATATTTGCTGATCCTGACTTTTGTCTTGCAGCGGGAATCGAAGCCGCACCTCTTGCGTCTCAGCCGGCTACTCACCCGCCGAACCACGGAGGTCGTTCAGCCGTTACGGCGTGATTGCAAAATAAACAAACATACATACTTTCGCATTTATAATATTAATAGGTATAACATAAACAAGGATATAAAAATAAATACCTGACACCATTGCAACCAGCTCGCGCCATCGACTGATCCAATCGTGGCCAATTCCATGCTGTTTGATGATGATGTCAGTATGATGTTCCTGAATTCAAGAAAAAAAAATCATAATTTTCATTTTGTTTATAGGAAGATAATGTACCAAGCTCGATGGACTGTAACATTTCAATGACTGGGACTAACTCCCATTTTCAACAACAAATGCGGGTCACTTAAAGTTTACACCGTGGAGTATCCGGCCTAAGAATAGACCCCCCCCCTTCTCCTTCCGTGGATGTCGTAAAAGCCGACTAAGAGAGTACCAAATAAATAAATAAATGCTGGACATTTCACACAACATTATCTAGCCCCAAGCTAAGCAGAGCTTGTGTTGTGGGTACTAGATAACTGATATAAATAACTTAATACAATACATTACATAGATAGATATTTTTTATTGTACATAGAAAAATACCCAGAACACTGAACAAATATTTGCAGATCGTACAAATATTTGTTCCGAGGCAGGAATCAAACCCGCAATCTCCTGCGTCGCAGGCGAACCTTCACCCGCCGCGTCACAGAGTACCAGGGGATGGACTGCAGCATCCACTAGAATACTAACACCAATACTGCGACCACCAATCTGCCTGCTAAGATTGGCTGCGTGGTGATTCTGGCAAATCCCCCATTGCAATTTATGGGGGAAGCCTCATCCAACAGTGAAAGTCTAACGATTGATGATGATGATAAACCTTACGAAACAACGCAAGTGAAATTGGCAATTTCTCATAGAAAACTTTCAGTTTGATGAGAGTTAAGTTACGTAAGTGTTCCGTTATTAGTAGCTGAAAGTGAGCAAAGACTAGCGATAAAAAAGGGCGTAATCCCACTACACGAGCGCAGGGGGGCAATTCTTAGATTGTCGACACATGTCGAACACTAAATTTTTACGCAAGATCAGTCAGATTTAACAGACACACAAATTGCATGTAAAACTAAAAAACTAAGTAAACTGGATATCAGAAGTAAGTCGCGTCACTGGTTCATTCTTGGTCATATGGCACGAGATAAGTGAGAATTGAGAGCTTGAGACATGGTGGCAAAAGGGCCTTGTGATCGTTAAAGTACCATCATGGCGCCTCGCAGAGGCTTCTTAATGCAAATAAAGTACTAACGTAGTACATACCACTGAGCCACTCCCTGTAAAAAGTAATACCAGGGCCTATTAGACCCCATACTGTAGCAGATGTCTTCATAGTTGACGCAGGAAGATTGCCCGCCCTTTGGTATGTTAACTATTGTGACAGCTAGAAATAAAAATAAAACACTTGAGGTCTTTATCTCTGTTCAAAGTGACATAAAAGGTCATTGCATTTCAATCATTTAATGGTTGCAGTGATGGGCACTGCAACAGTGTATGAGCTAGTCACTATTTCTAGAAGCCCTTTCTACTGTTAGTTTAGTCCAAAAGAGTGTCCTTCACTGACACATAGGCCTCACGATTTCTGCAAACATGAGTTTGAATATTTTTTGGAGTAGAAGTTTTTCCACTGGAGTTTGGACACACAGTAACCCACAGTAACCACCCATCTTCGGGGCTAGTCACTGGTGATACCACAATTGGGCACAGATTCTGCGCCATCTACTCAGATACTATTGCACTGTATTTACAGGCACTCGGAACTGGCATGAGGCCCACCTTTGTTAAGCGGTAACCCCAGCCCATAACAAATGCAATACCACAAATAATAGATCACGTCCACATAGGATGCACCGTACATAACATTGCACTGCGCCCGTCATCCTGATACATAAAGATGAAAAGACTCATGTGCCAGTAATTTCACCGGCACCCATAACCTTCAAACACAGCAATGCGAGCATTACTGCTTGGCGGCAGACATAAGTATGTATGGTGGTAGTATACCAATGAACAAACTCTTTCACAAGAAGTTTTACAACTAAAAGTGAGTGTATTCCACGGGTTTTTAAGGTTTCAAAGCCTAATAGTGAAAACAATTCCCTTATGTAGGTACCTATATTTTTTTATCAGGGTAAGATCTAGTTTATTGAAAGAGTCAAGGACTTACATGGGCGACTATTGTCAGCAGCGTTCTTATAAACAACGGTGAATTGGAATGTGGATATCCAATACACAGCCAAAGCTTCGACTGGAGCACCTTCAAATAAGTTCGGGGCTGGTATGGCCTTAGCTGGTGTGAGATCTGGTTTGAACTGGTGAAGGGAGCCATCACTGTTGCCGGTTACTAGCTGCTTTCCTTTGGGACTCCAGCAAATGCATCTGTGGAACATATGGATTGTTAACTCCTTATAACAACAAAGTGTCTTCTAAATGCCAGACCCATCGGCCAGAGACCCTAACCCCCCCAAACTCAGCTTGCTGGATGGCATACTGCAGCCGACATGGTGTGTCCAGACTACGAATAGACCCCTCCGACTCCACCCTGTCGTTAAAGCCGACTAATTGCGTAGACCACAGGATGGGCAGCAGCATCCATCGGAGTAATTAACCGATACTGCGCTTATCAATCCATCTGCAAGGCGTGGTAATCATGGCAAGTCCACCCATCCATCATGACTTGCCTAAACTGCATAATCAGGTTGGTGCAATGAAAAAAATATGTTAATAACTATCATGTTGCCGTTGGGGAATATAGGTTCTCGAGTGGCGACCATAAAGCGGACGACGCAGTAGAGGAAGACCTTCCTCTTGATAGACTAAAGACATTATAAAGGTTGTAGGAAGCCGGACCATTCGTTGTGGCATTCTAGGATGTCTAGCAGTGGACTTCTAAAGGCTGATGATGAAGAACTATCATGTTAATCTAATCCAGGTGTTGAGAAATTGACTGAGTACTTCACCTGGCTTTAGAAGGCACTTTCTTCACTTGTCCAGTGGCAGCCTGGCACGCAAATAGAGTTCCGTCGTAAAATGCCAGAGCAATGGAGTCTGGAATGCAAGGGTTCCATTGCATAGCAGACACATATGTTGATGGGTTCACGTCGTATTTGATTGACAGAGATGGTGCCACTTTCTGTAAGGATTTAGAAGTGAAGTTTTGATGAAAATGAAATGTTTTTTTTTAGGTTTTCCTGAAGTTGTATGAGCGAGGAATAATTAGTCGCAATAATTTGTTAAAATTTTTTAAATAAATTTTAGGCTCAATAGTTTCGGAGATGGGTGGATCTTCGTTTAATTTCATGTATATATTTTAATATTTTTAAACATAGCAATTTAAAAACATAAAATAAAAATGTATTTTTCTTAGAGCCTGTTCATTTGATAAATCTTACCACCAGACAAAAGTTTTTTAAAATATTCTAGTTTGCTATAATTTGCCCCAATAATAGCCCCCAAAATCATAATTTGTTTATTTACGCTATATAAGTACCCGTCATTGGGTCACCTAACTCTGTACATGAACCAAATTTCTTCTCTACTGGAATTTGGACAAAATAGGCTGAGACAAACAAACATGAGAGTGATTGTATCTTAGTTCCATTGGTATCTTTTGAGGTACAAACCCTAAAAAGTCATATTTCCGTAATCATTTTTAAGTTATAACATTCTAATATCAATCACAGCACCCCCTAGCGACGTGTAGCGATATAACCTTCAATATCTAAGAACCTTCCTTGAAATCACACAAAACTAATTACTTACAAATAACTGCATTACAATCGGTTGAGATATTTTGGTGATAAATGGTATCATTTTTGAAGCAGTATCAGCCACATAGATGTGAATATTTTAAATAGTCTATTTAACTACTTACGTGGTTCTGAAAATCAGTAACTTTGTATATACAAAGAATTTTCCCTCCAGTGACGGCCAGCAGTTCATAGTCACAGCTCACAGCGATGTGAGTTGGCTTCTCCGGTAGGCTCACTGTCATGTGCGTAGGTTCAGATTCTTTGTCAATCAGCTGGTTAAGATGGTAAACTAAAAACATGATTAATTAAATTATAACTTGTGTGTGTTGTTTATGATTTGTTTTAAAGTTCATCAGTTCATTCAATTGTCAAGTCTCTGCCTCTCTCTTGGTAACTCTTAGGAATTATTAATTACCCAATAGCTTTACTATCGCTCTAGAAGGTGGTGACGGATGGATGGACGGCAAGATGACTAAGCGAGAGCAATAGGACCTCAAAAAGAAGATCAACTTACCAGACAAAGTTCCGCTGGGCACTCCAACAAACACTAAACCATACTTGCTGCTGCTAGCAACTAGATTGTAGCCACGGTTTGGCAAAGTGGTGACTGTGTTGAAAACCTTGATCTTGGATTGTAGTTTGTAAAGCAAATTCTAGAAACCAAAAGATGAATTATACCAATATACCATTAATATAATATAATATGATGTTACCTAGCAAGCATTTAAGCTCTACGAAAGGATAATCTTTGAATTAGTAAATGAAACGAAACAAACACTTGAAACTGGGATGTCAACCAAGCAATTTCTATTTTTATGACTGTTAAACTTAACCTTTAGTCAAAATTAACTTATTGATTTTTGCTAATATGATAAAATCAAGGCCTAGTATTTTTTAAATATTCCTTACTTCATTTTCAAGAAGAAATCAATACAATTAGCTTAGAATAGTGAGCTCTCGACCACTTACCGGTTCGTCAACGGAATTAGGTCCAAAATGCACTTCCATCATTCACAAACGTCTTGGTATCGATGTACCCCTCGTAATCTTATTTAACTAGAAGATAAATCTTTCAATTATTGCAAAATTAAAGAATTTCAGTTGTGATCTTTCCAATTTTCACAGAACTCAGTCCGTCCGTCCAAAAATTATTAAAACGTTTTTTAGGTCAGCTGTCAATTCAAAAAGAGAAACCATCATCTGTCACTGTCAATAAAACAAAAGATTTTCCTCAGAGGCCATAATTAAAAGAAGAAGAATAAAAAAGTGTTCCGAGCCATCTCTTGATAACTAGCTATATTTCTATGTTGTAGATATAAATTTTATAAAACTACTCAGTGATAGATGGCGCTATGTCGCACGGCTAACAACGCCATCTATTGAATATTAAGGATATACTCGTATATTATTATGTTACATGATGTAACTTTAGCGACTCACTAGTAGATGGCACTAGCAACTTCAGTCATTATTCTAAGATTATACCTGGTCTACTATTATGAAAATGTCGAGGCTAGAGATAGACATTTTGGACTCACTCACATTGTGTAGGGTTCCGTAACCAAGTGCCAAAATACGAAACCATTATAAATTCGTCCTTTACGTCTGTCCGCTCGTCCGTATATCACAGCCATTTTACTCGGAGGTTATTGGTCCGTGACTGTATTGTAAGTTGAGGAACTCAATAAAAAATATGGTAAGTACAACTGAATTGAGAACCTCCTTCTTTTTTTGAACTCGGTTAATAATGGAAGTGCTGGCCCGCCACAGCTGTTCCTCGTGGTTCAATTTTGCAGGCTGTCGGGGCAACGCTTTACCGGTAGGTACAAGGTTTGAGTCAAACGGCAAATGCGAGTGCCTGTGTAAAACAGTCGCTATAGGACAAACGGGCGGTAAGGGGCGAACTCGCCCCTTACAGTAGGTAATGAGGCAACAGGCTAGTAGGTAAATTGATCCGACAAGCACTTGGCGCTCATTTAGATTTAACCTACCTATAATATATCTTACGAGATGAAACACACACAACATCAGAATTACACTTTATTTCACTTCTGGGAAGTTAATAAACTTCTTTACAAGCCAGTTTTGAAGTCTTTCAGGGAATGGAAGCTTCATCAGGTTGTAATAAAGTTTATATCGCCACGGCTCTACTTTGTAAAGCTCTACTGGATCGTCGTCTGTTAGGGCTTTCATAAATGTCTCTATGATGTTTTCGTCTCGTAGCGAATCGTATCGGTTGTCGTCTGATGGAAGTGCTGGTTCTAAATAGTTGGTGAGTGCAATGATTTGCTTCTCGTAAATTACTTTCTGTTCTTCGGATAAGTTTTCAATCATCGCTTTTCCATGCGCGATTTGTCCTGCGATTATGTTGCTGGAACCTATGAAGCCACCTGTAAAATTAATGATATAAATAGCTATCCTACGCAGTAAAAGAAAACCCTCCTAGTGGCTTCAGACACTATAAAGGTCGCAGGAAGTCAGTGTATGGAAACGGGTCAAGACCGTTCGTCGTGGCATTCTAGGGGGAAGGCCTATGCCCAGCAGTGGACCTCTACAGGCTGATGATGATGATGATAAATATACCTACCTAGGTTAAAGTTAGTCATAATAATCATCATCACCAGCCTGTTTAGGTACACTGCTGGACGAGGGCCTCCCCCAATGTGTTCAATGCCATATTGTAAAAATTTGCCCTATTTGGACTCAAGTGTAAGCCCGAGGTTGCGAAGAACCGGAAAATTCACCTGTGCAAGACTCACACATACAATAATTCACATTAATTCTTGTGATTGCAATGAATTCTCTTCAGTGAATACGACGCTACGGAAATGCTACGTGGAATGCTACGCATTTGCCATACTCACCGTAGAACCCTTTTCGGAGAAAATGCTTTCCGCAAACTTAAGTTTTAGATTGGAGAAGGGCTAGTTCAAGCAATAAGTAGCAGCTTGGAATGTACTTGAAAATATGATTCATCATCATCTTTAGACGGTTACGTCCACGTACCGTAATTACGTTACGTAATGAGGGATTTGCCATAATCACCAGGCTTGGCAGGTGGATTAGTGATCGCAGTATATGCATGTTGAGAACTCAGGTGGATGCCCTGCCCATCCCCTTGGAGTAATATCTTAATCGGTTTCGACATTCACGGGAGGACATGGAGGGGTATATTCTTAGGCCGGACACACCACGGCAGGCATCAGCTTGTAAGATATTTGAAATTATGATTTACTGACCAGGTATAAAAGCAAGTGCAGCTAGCCCCATGTCACAGTGTTCGTGCCTCAGAGCGCGGGTCCATGCCAGGAGGCCTGCCTTGCTCGCACTGTATACGCCGAAGCCAGGCAGTGGCCGCAAGCTGCAGTGACTAGCCACGTTGATAACACGGGGCTTTACTGCGCTTGCATTCTGTAAATAATAGCGTGTAAGGGACAAAATGACGTTACATGATGTCCCACTAGTCCCTTTGATTATTTCAAAGGAACTAGTGGGAAAAATAATCCCATTAGTACCTTTAAAGGGACTGCCAAAAGGGACTAGTGGGAATGAATCGTGTTTACGAGTGCTAATATTTTGCATACTGAAATGACATTTCGGGCTCTATTTTATAGCTTTCCTTGTAGGTAGATCCCTATGTGTAAAGTTTTGTATATTCTCAGTGGCCAGCGTCCCCTACGCGTGACAACGCGCAGAAATTTTATGTTTAAACAGAGTTGGAGATCTTTTTTTTCTGTTGTATAAAGGTATAAAATAAATAGTATAGGGAATAAAAAGGTGACCCATCCACGTAAGGATACCCAACCCATCCATGGGAGGATATCCACCCACGGGAGGATATCCATCCATATTAGTCCTATTAGTGGAAACTTGTAATTGGCCTTCTGCATACATGTTTTTTGCATGTTAGTATTAATATAGTTATTTTTCTGTGTAAATTTTTGTGTGTGTTATTTTTTTGTGTGTTTTTTGTGTGTGTTTTTAGCTGTAAGTTTTCTTAAGATTCTAAAATAAAATAATAAAATAAATAAGAGGAGGCCCATCCACGGGAGGATACCCATGCACGGGAGTTAACCCATCCCCGGGAGTTTCCTGTTTTCTCACAAATGTATTGAAAAAATGTCGTATGGATGGGAGGATGGGTAGATAGGTAGGGGACGCTGGGAATATACCATTTGTTTTGATTTTATGACCAAGTTTGTTTGTTTGCGATCATTAGTAGTCCATACAATATCTAATAACAGCACAATTTTCATCCGTATATTGTATTGAACTTATTAATTTAACTAATTTTCCAGGAAGAAAGTATTTTTAACCTGAGATTTGGAGACAAGGTGAGGACTAACATTTTTGTGACGAATCAGGATTAGAAAGAAAGAAAAAAGAAGTAAAACCAAAAATATTAAGTAGGTAGGAAGGTGGGTAATAAGTTAGGTAGGTAAGTACAAAATTGTCTTGGCAATGAAGAATTTTTCCTGTTCTTTGAGATGATTATGTCATTTTCTTGAAAGGATTTCCTACGAAAAATCTTATTTTGATGTTTACACCGGCATGAACAATTTGATTGCTTGAATCAAAATAAAATGCGGAGTTGTTTGATCCCGTTCTTCATGCTTTAGGCCCGTATCCAATTGAGCTGAGGGGAGCGGAGAAAGATACAATTTACCAACTAAAAAATCTACTTCTCCATAGTATTTAAAATAACAAGATAAAATATATCGGCATGATATTTTTATGTGTAACAGACCCACAGAAAAAAATATTGCTAACAGTAATTTTCCAGGTTTCATAAAATCAATGAGTAGTATTTCAGATTTTTGCAAAAAAAAAACCCTCTCCTTCATTTTCATTGTAGTTCTAATAAGACCCTCCTGGGATTATTTCCTCCACAGGAAAAAGCAAAAAAAAATAATTCAAATTGGACCACGGCGTAATCGACGAATTGTTGATTCCACTCCGAACCAGATGTACCATTGAGTAGTATCATTGATGGTACAATTGGCACCGATTTGTCCCACTAGTACCACGACACAATCCTCATTATTTTGAAGTTGGTTAAAAATAAAACAATAGAATCGCATTTGTAAGACGAGATGCCGTTATGACACGATTCATCGTACACAATCTGCATTCCGCTCATCTTTAGTGTATACTGGGCCTTATTGCCATTAATTTACTTATGTTCAGTAGAAGGGTTTTTCATAAAAATTACGAGTCTGGCAGCAAATATTTACTGTCATTAATTTACTTGGGTTCAGTAGAAGAGTTTTTCGTAGAAAGTACCTGCGGGTCTATCAAATATTTGCTATTCTTTATTATGTCCAATCTCAGTTCTATATTATTAATCTCATGAAAGTAAATATAGTAAGTAGAGTGCGTCTAATCTATAACGGAACGCCCCATAGTATTTCATAACGTCAAAATTAAATATTCCATAAGTCGTAACCACAAGGACCGTTTTCGAACGTCAAGTTTGTGTCAAGTACCAAGTAAAAGCGGTGGAGGGGCGTTCAGTTTTAGACTAGACCCAGATTTATAGAATCTAAATCATCATCATCATCATCATTATCAGCCTGTAGAAGTCCACTGCTGGAAATAGGCTTCCCCTAGAATGCCAAGACGAACGGTCTTGAGCCGCCTCCATCCAACAACCTCCTATTACAATATCCTATTAGAACGTATTGAGTCTATCGAGAGGGTGGCCTTCCTCTCTGCATCGAATCTACCTAGAAGCCAAAATTATGTTTGACCTAGGCCAAATCTCACACTACCATACACAGTATCATCCAAAGTGAAGTATGTCGTCGAAATCAAAAAAGTGTCACGAGCGATGATCCTGGGAACAGCTACACCAATTTCTACCAAACATTGCTAAGAACCATCTCGGAAAAATCTTCATACAATAAAAACTGTTTCGGAGCTTTGAGACAAACATGCAGACAAACACACTATGGCCTTTAACTTATAACACGCCTCTTTTAGGTTGAGGGTTAAAAATAAGTTTAAAACTTCTTTCTCCATTTAAATAACTTCACGCTGGTGTTCTTCTACATAAAAATATAACATTATGATCAGTTTACCTCAGATGCACTCTTCCTCAGTAAAGGGAGGAAAGCAGACACCACCCTCATTGGTCCAAGCAGGTTTACGTTGATGGTGTCTTCGATCATGCCTGGTGTCTGCCATGCAAAGTTGCCAATAGTCATCACACCAGCGTTATTCACTATTGCGTGCAGTTCTGAAACAAGCTTAAATGTATAAAATAAGCTTACGGTCTCTTTAACCTCCTCATATAAGTACAACATTACAGCGAGATTGTTGCTGGGATTCGAACCTCCGCATCTCACAGTTCATAAACATCAGCTGGTAGGCATCAACTGCTGCACAGAATAGCAGATAGCTCTCTCATAGAATGCCACGATGCCTTGTGAGCTGCCTCTCGACCGACTCTAAGACCTTTAAAATGTCGTGGGTTCGTAGATTGGAAGCCATTCTACACTGCGTCTCGCCCGGTTCGTTTTTGCCAAGCAAGGACTTTTAAATTCCCCAGCAGTTATCGGTTCTACCCAATTGCTGCTTTATCTTCTTAGGTCGGTGATCTTGGTAGGTACTTCTACGGATCTCCACTTTTTGGGTTTAATCAAGTACCTAACTCATAGCCTACTGTTGAACACTGCTTCAGGAATTCAAAATGTGCTGAGCCATATTTCAGAATAAAAAATAAAAAATCGTGTTCCATGTATCATGAATAGGACATGTAAACAAAATACCACCACCTTGTGTAAAGGCACTCTGTCTCTATCTATCGATCCAAGAACATGAATTAATAAACGTGCTATTAGCTCAAGCTACTTACTATATTTCGGATTGTCTTTCAAAAGACAGTCCACGTAATCCCTGAATGCAGCAATACTTTTCGGATTAGTGACATCCAATGAATAGGGGTGTGCGCAAAGTTTGCGCAGCGCTTCAGCCGCTTTTGTGTCCGTGCCTTTGAACATTCCAGCGATAGTCACAAGACCCTCACGCGCTGACCGCGCTGCAATCGCCCAGCCAAGTCCGCTGTCGCATCCTGTTATAGCTACGACTCGTATTATGGACATGCTGAACCTGTTGAAATTATCTATGTTGTTGAAATCTTTTCTGTCTGACTTTCAGTACTTACCTACATATAGATATTCTTATCTTCTCTCACCACTGACACCATTTGGTTATTGTCTGGGTGTCAAAATGGAAGCCAATGGAGCCTTTGAATGAGACTGTTTGGTGAGGAACGTCTTGAAATAATTGATTCCTGTTTTGATGTAGTTTTCACTCTCGTTTAGATTATTTATCGAGGAGGGTTTTAGATACAAAACAGTATAAACTTAACCCTCTGCGACTGACGTGAGTCACGACAAAACTTAAACATGGGTCCTATGTCCCTATTTTATTTTTAAGTTAAATAAATAAAAATATAAATAGTCTAAAATTTATACTTATTTGTAAAAAAAATATAAATTAATTAATAATAATAAATAATTTAATTATAAATTATTAGAGACATGAAACTATAAAAATAGCTCAAAACAGGAGGACAACGGAAATATAAAAAAAAAACTTATTTACCTAAGTACTTACTTTGTTGTGATATAAATTGTAACTTCAGGTAGCCCTAATAGCTGATTTTTCCATAAAAAATAAAAGTTTAAAATGTAAAATCCGACTAAAACCTTTACCTTTAATCATGGATTTGGCCTTCCTCTACAATATTTTGAAACTTGTTTTCAGCTTTTGCGTAGTTAGGTTTTTATAATTCTTGGTTTTTTAGTAACTTTATGGTACAGTTGTTAATATAAGTGTTACATTATTTTTGGAATGAGGTACTCATAAAATGAGGTACTCATCATTATTTTTTGATATTGTCACGGGTATTTATCGCGTGTTATTTTTTATTTCCCCGTCGTTTTGAAATGTGTTACTACAACATATTTGCAAAAGTAGTGGCAGAAAAACTCACAAAAAAAAATACTAAGTATTGTACTTTCATTTGATACCAAACTCATTATATTTTTATGTTTTTTTCGAGAATGGAAAATTGTATTTTGTTTCTGTCATTTTTAATTTTGTGTGACGTGGCCTATGCACGTCAAAATGCTTTATAAGTACCTATACTTATTATACACATTCGTCAAAATCCGTCTAGTAGTTTTGGAGCTACGAGGGAACATAATTATTAACAAACTTGCATAAACATACATAGACTTCTAAAATCCTCTTATTTCCTTCCTCCCCCTTTTGCTTTGCTGTAGTCGGGTAAAAAGAAAAGCTCGTTACACAGTTAATAGATTTCATTTTTATTTATGAATTATTTGTATACATTACATACTCTTTATTTTCCGTAAATATATTTTTTTCCGGAAATTGTCTTAATATTTACTTATACAATGTCGCCCATGCGCATGTGACCGCCCGTAATATTCTAAATATTCATGAAAAAATGTCGAAAATAAACTTCAAAAGGGGGGGCCTATCTATAACATTTTTCATGTTATTCAATTTTTAATTTTTTAAGTAGAGTTTGTAGATTTGCTTTTTATTTTTTGACACATCTCCGAAGTTTATGGGTCGATTTGGATTCTGTTTATTATTTCCAAAAGCTTATGAGTTATTTTAACAGGTTAATTAACATTTTTACTAAAAATTATCGACTACGAAAAAAAAGTCGGAATCGAAGTCATTTTTTCGGTAAAAAATTGTGTATTTATTTAAAAAAAACTAGTCTAAGTCCATAAATTATCCCCATAGGAAGACTTTTTTAATTATTATTTGTAATCTACTACATATCAGCTAAAAATTCACAGAACATTACTAATACCTATCTCTAAAAAAAAACCAGCAAACAACTTGTTGAACATTTGCAACTATTCAAATAAAAAGGGTCGCTCAGGTAGAAACCGGTTCCTAGAAACATGAAAAATGTTATAGATAGACCCCCCCTTTTGAAGTTTATTTTTGACATTTTTTCATGAATATTCAGAATATTACGGGCGGTCACATGCGCATGGGCGACATTGTATAATTATGAGAGTTCAAAGCATTTTCCACTAGATTCAACAGTCACTACATAACGTCGATCCCACAGTAGGATTCCCTGTGTCGTGGGACTCGTGGGTATCAAGGAACTACGAGTACTATGGTACTACAACACCCGAACCCGGAACAAATATTTGCAGATTATGCAAACGTTTGTCCCGTAGTGCACCTCTTGCATCCCAGCCGGTAACTGCGGAGGTCATCAGTCTATTGTAAAAATTTGGGCACCTCGGTCGCAGGGGGTTAAGTTAGCACGAGCGTAGCCGCGGCAAAAGCTTTAGCACCTAATACATACCCAAGATTCATGAGCAAAATGAATTTAAAATTGTGTTTTGATAGATTCAATATCAGACGGCCAGCGTCGTATGAATCATGCATGATGTACATCATGCAAGATTCATACTTACTATGTATAAGAATAGGAAATCAAAGGAGAGTCAGAATAATAATAGCTAAGCGTTAGAAGGTATACGTTATCTTCTTCTTTTTCTTTTAATTATGGTCTCTGAGGAAAGTTTCCTCAATTTTGTTAAGTAAGTAGGTATATAATTTTGATAAAATTAGCTCAATTCGCAGTCATGTCATGTTCCACGTAAAGCGGTGACAGTTTTACTAAAATGTTGGTGGACAATTTCCAGCCATTTGAAAATACAAGCAATACACTTATATTTAATTTCACTACCATGTGCTCTTTAAATAAGCTGCACCAGTGAAAATGCCACTAAAACGACTCAAAAACAACAAATAAATTGAAGGAAAATAAAAAAGGACGAAGTCTCTTTTTTGCCTTGACTTGTTTCGCTTTTCGAAGCGGAACAAGTCAAGGCATACGTTTCATAGATAGCCATTGCTTAGAGGTCCCTAATTTTTGACTACTTTACGTGACTATATATTATTTTGTCTCTTGACGAGAGATGATGGGGTTTCCTATCGGCAGCATTATATAGGTGTATATATATATATATACATATATATATATATATATATATATATATACAGGGTGTTTTTTTTAAATGGGACAGTATGGGGATATCCGAATCCATAAGAGATACGGGAAAACTGTCTTAGGAACAATTTGCTCATTTTGTATGAAAACGATTTTGGCATAGTTATTTTTTTGGTCAAGCGTGAGTTCTCCATAAAAATGAGTTGTTTTGATAAAAAAATTTTTTAATGCGTTTCGACTCAATTTCATGTAAGGATTGTTTCATTATATAATGAAACAATCCTTACATGAAATTGAGTATGAGTTCCCATATGGGAAGAAAAAAATCTGAGCAGCAGAAGATAGTCAAATTTAATAAAATGTTTTCTCATACAATTTGTAAGTAATCTGGTACTCACGTTAGTAAAACTATCGCAATAAATTTTCAAAATGGCCTCCCTCTTGCTGTTTCCAGGTACGGGCACGTTTCAGAACACCTCTAGTGGCATTAGACAAAGATGTGTGGTGAATGTTGTTCTACTGCTCTGATGGTCTCGTGGAATGAGAAAAATCGGAGCTGTAGAAGTTAGTCAAATTTTAATAAGAATATCTTTGTCTAAGGTCACTAGAGGTGTTCTGAAACGTGCCCGTGGAACCTGGAAACAGCAAGAGGGAGGCCATTTTGAAAATTTATTGCGATAGTTTTATTACCGTAGGTACCAGGTTGCTTACAAATTGTATGAGAAAACATTTTATTAAATTTGACTAACTTTTACTGCTCAGATTTTTTTCTTCCCATACAATGAAACAATCCTTACATGAAACTGAGACGATACGCATTAAAAATTTTTTTGATCAAAACAACTCATTTTTATGGAGAACTCACCCTTAACCAAAAAATTAACTATGCCAAAATCGTTTTCATACAAAATGAGCAAATGGTTCCTAAGACAGTTTTCCCTTATCTCTTATGGATTCTCATATCCCCATACTGTCCCATTAAAAAAAACATTAAAAAAAACACTCTGTATATTATTATGTACCTCACCAAAGTTTTTTTAACTAGGTACAGAATGCAACACAGCTTGGTTGTTAAAAATTGCACCAAGAACATCACCCCTTTACAATTGGAGCAGGTTAACTAAACTTATCATAAATTCAGTATGGAAATACAGCCAGGGTCTTGGTGACGCTTCCGTCTGGTAGTAATTTGGATCAGTTGAGCTATCTTTAAATCATTTGCAACGGTCTTTAGACAGGCCAACTGGTTTAATTGTATTTTTAAATTTTGTAAATACACTCGAGAGCAATGAATCCGGGTCACTTAAAGAATCCTAAAAATCTCGGAAACTAAAAATGCTAGGTTAATGCAATAAATTGTATTTAATAGACAATGTAATACTCCTTAAATGAAGGTATTAAAACTTCGTTATTGTAAAGTTATAAAGTTATATCATAAAAAAATCAAATTTGAAAAAGGGCCACTTTCGAAGATGGAACTACGAAATTACAGCATTTGGTTTTGCTTTTGTTTGTAATCTGTCATTTATCATTGTTTGATTTCTGTTTTTTTGTTGTTTTTTTTCTGCGTAAACGCAGTAATGGAAGCACGAGGAGGCAATACGAAGTATTAAAATTCAAGAAAATCGTAATAAAGTTCAAAAATTTCATGTTTCCTATTTTTGTTTTAAGGAGAGATCAGCAGTTTTTTTCTTTATGTAATTTTGTGTTAGTAAAATGTATGGTGACTCATATTTTTTTTACCTTCATTTAAGGAGTATTACATTGTCTATTAAATACAATTTATTGCATTAATCTATCATTTTTAGTTTCCGAGATTTTTAACATTCTTTAAGTGACCCGGATTCATTGCTCTCGAGTGTAGTTGTATAAGGTATTCTATCTGTAAAAAAATAAAAACAACTAGGTATGTATTTATATAAAATAATTGACTATAATTATCCCACCAATATTACAAATTTAAAAGTTTAATGAGGATGGATGGATGGATGGATGTTTGTTACTCGTTCACGGAAAAACTACAGAACTGTTTTTACGAAACTTTACAGTATTATAGTTTATACATCATTATAATGTTATCTGCATAAAATATATTATAATAAGTAAATAAATGCTGGACATTTCACACAGCATTATCTAGCCCCAAGCTAAGCAGAGCTTGTTATTATGTACCTGTATCACACTGGTTTTCTACTGTTTTTTTTTGCCGACATTGTCGATATTTCTACATTGATGCTCGACTGCTCCACTTTAAATAACTCCTACTAGAAGGTTGAAGAATATATACTGCCGTAACACAGATAACATTAAGTATGGAGGGTATGATTTTGTAATACTGTTCAGAAAACAACCTTTAGTTTTATGAAGTACACTACATAACATAGTTATTTGCTACACTTCAGAGTAATATTATTTATGTTATTATAGTTTCTAGTTTGTTTTATAGGCAGATGTGTTACTTTACATGCATGTAAAACAAAGAATGTTTAAAATTTGGAATTCAATTGTATTATTTTATCTTAACTAAGATTATGTTAAGTTAAGTTTTGTTAAGATTAATATAAACTAAGAGACCACAAAAAAAAACTAAACTTATCCCCACGCAATAAAACAAAACAATATACCTGCGCAATCTCCTTGCACTAGATAGCTCTAGATTCCTTTTGGATTGGGTTTGAAGACGTGAAAATAGAATTAAAATTGACAGGACACTGATTTTATATATCCGTATAAATAGACTCGTAAAAGCCCTGGTAGTAGCGAAGACAAAGAGACACTGACGCCTGGTTGCATATGAAACGGGTTTCGGATTTCATTGCATTATTTATGAATGGATGAGGTTTTTGATGTTTTTATTAGTCGCGTACGCATCTAGGTACGTCAGCGAATAGGGTATTAGATAAATAGAAAATTATTTATTGCACAACTTAAAAATACTTCATTCATTTGGTATTGGATAATTTGATAACCTAGTATAGGTTGTTGAGTTTTGGTTTATTCACTAAATTTTTTTTTTTTCTAGGTATTCTTGTAGTTAAATATTTAATTCTTTTAGTTGTTAAATATAATGTTCGGGTATTCATTAAGAACAAAGGTAGCAAAATTTTAATCTAATAAGTACTTAGTTACCTAAAAAGTTTTTAAAGATATTTATACCTATAGTTTTAATCCTAAAACCTAATGTCATCAATGTCGAGATATTCGATAGAGGCGCCAATAAAGAGATTTGTTTCAGCACGAACACCCATCAGCGAGATTAGACCTTCGGAGAGAAATATTGAACTTAAGTAGGCACGTTGATCGATGAGTACGAACCGTAGACACAGATCATCATCATCCATCCCCTGGTATAATCCCTTAGTCAGCTTAGACAAAGATATACTAGAAATACAGATATATACCAAAATAAATCAGACTAGGTAGAGTACCACGGACAAACCCAGGTAAAATACAACCTAAACCCAATACAGAGAATCCAAGACAAAAACAGTGGGTAACCGGACGATACAGTTGAGAAAGGTCCTCTTCTCGACAGATTAGACATTATAAGGGTAGCAGGAAGTCGATGGATGGCGGCTGCTCAAGACCGTTCGTCGTGGCATTCAAGGGGAGAGGCCTATGTCCAGCAGTGGACTTCTACAGGCTGATGATGACGATTATTAGGTAGAGTAGACAGAAATGAAACAGATTGATAGGCCCATTCGATGTAGCTCAAACTACTACAGAGGAAACTCTACTACCTACTAATAACAGAACAAAAACTTTGTCAGGGATTAAGACGGCAGAGGTATGTATACTTATTTTTAAACTTATACAATATGCTGATGACGATGCTTTTGCTGAATTTAATTTATCAAGGTGTGATTTAGATTTAGATTTAAGAAGATTTATTCTTTTATACTTTATATTATTTGTGTTGATGACTTATCTAAGTACATGGTACTGTCTATGGATAAATAAATAAATACAATACAATACTTGGTAGAGCGTCTTTCAAACCGACCTTATGATACTTCGCACGCTCTCTGTTATATTTTTTCTCTTAGATGTTAGACCTATTGAACGGAAACAATCTTGTGTTTCTGCTTGACTTAATACAGGGTTCTATCAGCCTGAAGTGTTTAGGGAAATCAGTCGTGGACACAAAGGTTAATATTTTTATCCATAGGTACCTTTTATAGACTTTATATTTATATCTTTTTGCCTATGTAATATAGGCATTTATGCTCTCTACTTGTAACAAACTTGTCAGCTCTACGCCATCGGTTCCTAACCTGGGGGTATCCACAGGAGTCCAGTCTTGGCCTCTTTATCAGCTGTTAGACGTCCACTATTGGACGTGGCCTCCAATAGAATAAAAGGGATTTGCCATAATGCACCACGCTTGGCAGGATTGGTGATCGCAGAATTATTGTTAAGTACTCAGATGGATGCACCTGCCCATCCACGCTTCCGTCGGTAGTGGTTTGGATCTTAAGGTCGTTTGGAATGGTCTTTAGATAGCTAAACTAATCAATTTGTGTTTTTTTAAATTTTGTATGTACATTTAGTTTGAGTAGTATTATTCTTTCTGTAAATAAAGATAATATGTCAAAAAAATATCTTGAATACATATCTGTACATGTAAAGATTTCTTTGTCGGTATTTTTACCACATTTAAGGCATTTTGCGGCCTTTTAGGGCAGCACTTTTATTTGCTTTTCCTACACCGTGTATTTCATAGATCTTTGATGTACCTACAGATATTGGTATCGGGCTCAATGACGAAAGCTGATAAATTGGCAGTGCCCCTTTTTGCGACCGTGTTATACCCGAGAGGCTCGATAAGTTAGATTTATTTATTGGTGACGAGATAAAAGGCTTTGTTTGAAATTTACGAGTGCTTAGCAGTAAATTTTGTTTTAATTTATGATATTAATTTAATTTTGTACTACTCTGTGGAGGATAACAGAAATGTGTAAAACCTAACGCTAACAAGTCAAATAAAAAACTAAATGCCTAACTGTAGTGGCATTGGATTAGTTCTTTGAACATAATATACCTCATTTTTGGGAATCGTCTTATCAAAACCTTTCTTTTGATACCATTATATCGATGGGTTTGGAAGAAAATACAGTTAACGTGTGAGACAATAGATACCAATTAGTATGGCTGGCGGCCACTGCAGCAATTTTTCTCCTTTTTTGGCACATCTCAGGATCAAAATAAGTCCCACGACACCTTATCTATCAAAAACCATCCAGCCCTTTGAGTGCTACGAGGTATTAAGCAATACATACCCTCAAAGCTACATAGCCACTTAAATATGCGATAAACATAACTCTCCTTCAGTCAGGCCCGGTCGACGTCAAACAGTATCACATTGATTCTTTCATAAATAGCTCTTTAGTTCTTAAGTAAACACATTATAGTGCACTAAGTACTGATTCATCATCTGGGTACGGTGCCATCTCAACAGATCTATTATTTATATTTAAATAGGTATCTCGCTCAGTCCTTGAACATTCTATTGATGCAACCTTATAAATAGGTATATGAGAACCTATTGCTAATTAATGCCAGTTGTTCTCCCCTCGCAACACTCTTAGAGACAGACTCTACTTGTGCCCCCATTAACGGCCCTAGAACACAATCCTACAGCCTCTGTAGAACACTCAAATGAGCAAACACTATTACAGTACAGCCAGGCCTTTGTCACTATATAGTCGGCTTAAATGTAAAATTAATAGAAGCTATTATCGCGCTGTTTATTAATCGCTAAATAGGTATCAGACGGTCAATCTTATTAACAAAAAAGCCTTGGCTGGTAGTCTACTTTTGCCTCAAATGAAAATGCGTTACAATACCATCAGCAAAAAGAAAATAAAATTCACATAAAAAGACCGTATCTAGCACATGCTAATGCTTTGACTTTTGTAAATGCTAGACTAGTGAGGATAAACATTAGATGAGTAACGTCTTTTTATCTTTACCATTAGTGTCTATTCTTGAGTGAATCTTCTGCACTTAAGACTATCATTTTGTCTGTGGTACAGTGCAGAGGGCGGCAGATTTCCCGGGAGAGCCATTGGGCTCAAAAGTGCCCATCCAATGACCGCTATTCTTTGCACAGACCTGATCGGATTTTTCCTTAAAAACGTAAGGATCCCGAACGTGGAATCGTCATGACGGTGTGTAGTGACTTTTAGTGCTGGCTGTGTATTCTTGTAAATTCCGCAAACACTTGTTTGAGCACTAGGATTTAGAGTATCTATAAATTCTTAGGTCAACAAAACGTAAGTAGATAAATCTGTATCCAGATATTACTATAAGAACTGCTACAATTTTGATAAACAATCTTACTGCGAGTGACGAGAATAAGCGAAACAGAAATGGTATTACAGGGTTCACTAAACTGAGAACCTAGGCTACTATATAGTTTATGGCAAAGTTCATAGATTTATTTAGTCCTATGTTCATAGCTGATTAGCTAAATATTGACATAGGTAATTATCTAGTTGCACATAGTTTCAGTCGTTCAGAATAGTGTTAATAGATATCCTAACAAGCAAGCTGTTTCACACGATCCGTCATCATCCATCAAACTGACTACGCAATTCCGCCTAAACTCACATTCGGCTGGTAATTACGTTTCAAGTGTTTTCATACATAATCCGATAGTTTTGTGATTACTTACAAACATTAGTTTGGTAATACATCTTTTCACCATATCAGTGATCAGCCTTTCTAATCCAAACAATGGCATTTGTTGACTCTCTCTGATTTTCGGGACTCATGATGGGATTGATGATTTGATGATGATAAAGTCACGTCTAAGGTTTTACGATGTTTTCTTTCAACATAAGTATCGCTAATCTAGCCGTAATTAACGTCGGAAACACACGTACACTTTTTGTCAAACATTAGATTTTTTAAACAGTAAATTAGAAAAAAAGCTGAGAGAGTTGATGCGTAATTAAGCTGAAAAGTTTAAACGAGGTGTACGTGAGAACTTAAACGTACAAGTTTGGATCAAAACGCAGCATATGGAACTGAACGACAATCTTAAGGCCACAGCACACCAGCTTTTTTTTTAAGATTCCACTTTTCCCCCCTTATGAGAATTTTCATACGGGAATAGTGGAAGCCAACCGGACCATGACGCAGTGTAAGCTTCTCATAGATAGACCGATGATAATGTGACGATCGCAGGAAGTCGGTGGATGAAGGCAGCTCAAGACCGTTCGAAGCATGTAAGCCAGTTTTCGTCAAAATGCTGGTGATGATCATGATTAATGAAATTTTATTTTCCGATTTTTTTATGACCTGCCATTTTGACCGAAAATACAAGATGAACGACAAACTTTCTGATTTCAATACACTTTAGAAATTTCTTATGACTTGAAAAAAATAGCTGGGGAATTCACACCGTTTGACGGTATGTAAATTTTTTATTTATTTTTTGTAGCTACATGAAGCTTTATTTCACTCGCCAAGTCTATAAGCAATCAAGTGGTACAAAGTTCAAAGAACTTTAGTTTTAGTGCGCGTTCATACGACTCTCCCAGCTCGGAGTTGCATATGTTGATAAGGTTAGCAGTAGTTTTGTTTTGCAATAACACATTGACTAACAAATACGAGGATTCAGTGCTATATGAATTTATTAGTCACCTCAGCAGTCAGTAGCTGATAACTCAGTAGATACACCTACAAATACAACTCAAAGTGTCCAAAAGGTTCAATTATAAAGTGTCTAAAAAGTTGTATGCACCAAGTCAAAATCAGCATGGCATAACACTAAAATATCCTTATGAAACAAAAATGTAAATCACACACAGCCGTTGGCTCATCCATTAATGGACGAGGCATTAGTGTTGAGTACTCAGGTGGATGCTGCTACCCATCCCCTGGCGTAACCCTTTACTCGCGTTTTATGACATCCACAGGAGGCCCTATTCTTAGGCCGGATCGCAGTATTCGTGTTGAGTACTCAGGTGGATGCTGCTGTTATCCTTTTGTCCGCTTTTACGACATCCACGGGAGGAGATAAAGGGGTCTATTCTTAGTCTGGACACACCACGGCAATGTGCCCAAAAGTTAAATTTTTCAGTTTTCACAACTAAAAGTTGTCACAAAGAAATATTACAGAAAAGATAACACAAAACCACTTATTCCTGGTATCCAGTCTAGGTAATGGTACACATTAGTATCATGCCAACGACGAATACCTCTGATCCGGTACGGCATCATCAACAGACTTCCGAAACCCTCCTTTGCCATTCTCCCTGGTTTAGCCCGTTGCACATAATGCAAAGTACTTACTAGGAATTTGAACAACGAATTACTTGACTCACAGGCGAATAGCAGTAGTAAATAATATATGATAAGGTAGGCCATCATAGGTGTTTATTTCACGAAAGTGAAAGAAAGAAAGAAAGAAAGAAAAATAGTTTATTTATGATCTAACAAAAAACACACAAACACTAAAATAACAAACATATTAAATACCAATGACAAAATGTGTGTGCCAGTTGCAAACTACAAAAGGGTCCCCAACTCAGCATTTGCTAGGCCGCCTAAACAACCTAGCGCTGGTCTTCCGTTGGAGCCCAGAGTGAACCACGGAAATCCGCTCGCCATTGAGCGTCACTTAAGAAGCGGTAACAACTACATTATAAATACATAGTTCTCATCACAAAACAAAAAAAAAAACATATTTATCAGCAATTATCAACTAAAAATAAATCGACTACTCGCAACACGCACATTAAAATATCCACATAAACAAACAAAATAACTTATTTATTTGTCTTTTGGCATTAGACAATATCAATTCCATTCCACTACCTGTGCACCCACTCCGGTAGCATCAGATAAAAGACACCTCATTAAAGAGATGTTCACTCTCCTTCTATCTACAACAAAGAAACAACTCAACTTTTTCCTGAACCCATAAATACTCTGCATATCTAAGTGTCTAAATCTAAATACTAATCTTCATCATCAGCCTGTAGAAATCCACCGCAAGGCCTACATTCTAGAATACAATGACGCACGGTCTTAAGTCGCTTCAATCCACCGACTTTTTGCTAGGTTTATAATGTCTTTAGTACATTGAGTGGAGGGCCTTCCTCTACCGCATCGTCCAGTTTGTGGTCGCCACTCGAGAGTTCATAAATAATAAAAATACTAAGATGATATTGTCATTAAATACAGGACAGACAAAGTAACACTAGCTTCCAATATTGCTCCTTATCCAGTCCAAGTAATGGTACACATTAGTGTAAAGCGAAGGAACGGCTGATCCGCAAGGTGCGTCTGTTCGCTTACCGCTCACCACACCAACAACGTAGTATTTCCCTCGGTACAGCACCATAAGTGGTCCGCCGGAGTCTCCCTTACATGTATCCTCCCCGCTATAACCCGCTGCACACAAGTGCCGTGTAGTCAGATCCGGGTAGAACTTTCTGCAGTCGTGCTGGGGTACTAAATGGACTGTGGTGGATTGCTTTATGTCAGACTTGTATTGACCGTTTCGGCCCCAACCGGTTACTGTTAGTTGTAAACTTGTATGCTCAGGATCGTCTATGTTGATGGATGGTAGGCATATTGGTCTGATGTAGTCTGAAACAAGATACTGAAATTGAGACTCATGTGTGATTGCCAGATTTAATTTATAAAAGCGTTCGGAGGTGAGACGTTTTAATTTTGACGGCCTCTGCGGCGCGGCGGGCGAGTAGCCGCCTGAGATGCAAGAGGTTGCAGATTTGATTCCCGCTGCGGGACAAATGTTTGTATGATCTGCAAATATTTGTTCTGGGTCTGGGTGTTATGGTACCATGGTACTCGTAGTTCCTGATACCCACGACACAGGGAATCCTAGTGTGGGATCAAGACTACGTATGTGACTGTTGGGTGTTATGTTATGTTAATTGTTAATTGTAGTTATAAGGTAAAAATATATTCGTTATGTGAGCACTGAATATTGTGATGTGAATTTCTACTCTAAAACCTTCTCCGCCCTGAAGTTCCTCATTTACCGCTTAAATCTCACGCTGACTATATGTAAAATCACGTTGGAATTTATTTGGGAATTTCGTGAAATTAATGACTAACACTATTAGATAGGACATTCGCCCGAGCCAGACAGCCTAGAAGTACTATACTCACATATTAGAATTTCTGGTTACTTGATTGCAATTAGTTATTATCTGGAATCGTCTCACGCCTTCACTAACGATGGTCTGAGTAGCTACTTACGTAGAAACTATTAAATTGTCTGTGTCTACGAATACTAAGCAAATAATTTCGACATGCGGGTAGGTAAACAAATTATCTTTTCTTCCAGCTACCAAGTAGCAACTATTAAATTGTCTGTGTCTATGAATACTAAGCAAATGATTTAGACATGCGGGTAGGTAAACAAATTATCCTTTCTTCCAGCTACCAAGTAATTTCATAATTTTCACCTGAAACGCAAGCAGAAAACGCAATTTTTGTGCTCTTATAAAAAAAGGACAATGATATTCAATGAAAATCCATTACATCCTGGTTTTTTAATGCATTCCACTATTTTTGTTTTCCATTTAGGATTTTTTTTTGAATTCTTAAGTTTCATATAAAGTGAATGCATTCGTTTCAAAAGATTTAAAAGTAGAACGTACTGGCCGAATATAAATTTAGAAAAATGCCAGACCTCTATTCGCGAACGAAACGAACTAGCTGGTGAATGCTTAGAATTTCGGTAAATTCTCTATGAATGCGAATGAAAATGACATTGTAAGATTTTATTCAGATTTTGTTATTAAATGGTTTCTTGCCATTGAAAGAAAAGCAGATCATGAACCTCGCTCAGAGTGACTTCTGGTTGCACTCGTGTTTTTAGAGCCTTCGCTGTCGGTCGGTGCTAGAAGTCATTTTCCGCTCGGTGGAACAATCTACTATTGTAGCAACGCAACAATATAAACATTGTAGCTAAACTCTTACATTTGTAATGAGAGAATGCAGTTGGAGTAATCATTCCAACTGGTTTCCTGGGTTTTATAAGGGCTTCGACTCATACTTAACATTGATCAACGTTGTAAGAAACCCCTTTTGATCGATTTACCTTAAACGCGAGATGCCAATGAGGGCGTGTAATACATAAACATGAGATTTGCCAAAAAAGCTGTTAAAGCTAAACGAAAGATGCCGATGAAGCAGTATGCCTAACCCATAGGTACTTATTTAGGATCCATGATATTGAAACTTACTGATTATATTATGACGATCTTCTCCCACTGCTATTAAGTACTATATTTTTCAAACCAATAGATGCCTATGAAAACACCAGATAAATAAGAAATAAATATTTCACGTACCTGTGTATGGCGCGTCCGTTTGCAGCTTTATCAGCGCTATATCATTCTGGAGTCTCGCTTCATCGAACCGCGAGTGTCGGATCACCTCATCAGCGTATATAGCTATGTTTTCGATGCACTTTCGACCTTCGCCTGTCAACTTGCAGTCTCGTGGAAACGAGCGCTTGTCGAACTCCGCTAGAAAGACTTGAACACTGGAACGAAGATATAAACTGAGTGAAAACGAAACTCCTCAACCATTATTAGCATCTGCCTTCAGGTACATTTCTGGGATTTTAGGAAAATACGTGGAAAGTACGTGGTGTACATTACAGTCGTAATTTTTCTAAAATGATACCAAGCCACGAAATTTTCAATTCCAATCAAACCAAGTACATCTGAATTTGCTGGATAGGATTTTCTTTTTTTTTCTTTCTTTCTGTCACATATATATTTTAAAATATAAGGGCCGGTTTCCACTGGTACGGAGAGGAGAAGAGACGAGAGGAGATGTGTTTGAATAAACCAATCCGATTTCGTTATTTCCACATCTCTTCTCCGCTTAGCTTCGGTGGTAATGGATCAAGCGGAGAGATCTCATTTTTCTCTAGAATTTTGTGCGGCGAGCGAGCAAGCGCCGTGGCAGAGTGGAGAAATGTCTAGTCGGATGGCTGGGCAGCGCACCCCGCTGCCTTTACCCGCGCCTCGCACACCCGAAAGCGTCATTCAATTGACTGGCTTTGAATCCCTGCTACACATAGCTCACATCTCCTCTGCGCTACACTTCTCCTCTCCGCTTTGGTGCAAATAACCTGCCAGCTTTGCAGCACATATCCTCTCGTCTCCTCCCCTCTCTGCTCCAGTGGAAACCGGCCCTTAGTCCAGGGCAAGCCAGTTTTTTCAAGACAATTTCTGTTTTACTGGCTTTTCAGATTTTAAAAGCTGTTTTTTTTTAATGACGGATTTCATCCATTGATCCACACTCAGTCACCATGGCTCCAGGCTTACCTGCAGTAACATAAAAAACCCACGGCAAAATTACCGTAAAAATGTTACCTTTTAATCACAGCCCCTTCATCATAAACACAGTGTCCTGCAGTAAGCACGAATCTGGAGCTTATGAGAGACCCTCCGCAGTTGAACGCAATCTGCTGGAAGCCGTTTTCGAAGGTCGTAACCAGCAGTGCCGTCCAGGGATACTGAGACAGCTCTGTTTGCTTGCCACCTTAAAGTGAAATAACTATTCACATGACAGTTTGATTTGTTTTATCAGACATAAAACTAGCGCTACATCAGGTGGATGATAACATAACATATCACCCAACAGTCACATACATAGTCCTGATCCCCACTATAGGATTCCCTGTGTTGTGGGTATCAGGGATTACGGAGTACCATGGTACCACAACACCCAGACCCGGAACAAATATTTGCAGATCATACAAACATTTGTCTCTTGGGAATCGTACCCGCATTTTTTGCGTCTCAGCTCTGGCTGCTCGTCTGCCGCACCACGGAGGTCGTCAACAGAATTAAAAGTTTTTTTTTAAGATATGATTGACCTTAGGTCAATCTTGCAAAGGAAAAAGTGAACATACTTCGATAGCATTGTCATGATTAGTATCGACTACCTGATGTGGCACTAGACTTACAGCAATTTTATAACTATAGAGCAATGTTTCGTACTGTCATGGAAATAAAGCATATCAATTAGAATACATTATACCAACCAGATATTCTGTTTTCAACTTCTACTGTAAAGTTAACATCATTGGTCCTGTTTACAACGCTGTTATTAACTGTATCTAAGATGTGAGTACTTTTGGTGCTAAGAGTGTTAGTCATTGTTTTGTTCCCGTCTTCTTTGAACATAGAATAGGACCACCCAAAGGCAGGAGGTAATTCTTCATGCTGTTCCCGATTGTCATTAAAAGCATGTGCAAAATTATTATAATAGTTTGGTGCATCTGTGCGGAAAACAAAAAGTTATTCTATGGTAAGTGCATGAGTGTCGAAATTAATTTCATAACAGTGCTAGGTTAAAAATACTGTGGAAAATTCTGAATACCGTCAATGGTTTTCGTCAATTTGGTCTCCAGCTGATTGTTATTGTTAATTTTAAATGGAGTACCTAATAAAAAGAAAATGAGCATCAACAATTAGGTATATACTCAGAAAAAACTGTACTTATGTATTGAATTACATGTGTGTACACCACTTAGCGAGTAATCTGATTTGATTACCCTGCTAATTAAAAAGATGCTCAGTACCTACTTACTCATTATTCGATTACTAAGAAGTTAAATATTCCGGATCAAATGTCTCCGATCTGATTAACTAGATGTTGTAGTTTTATTTTCTGAACAAAGAGTTTATTTTTCAAAGAATTCTTCAAATAGACAGGTATTCTACCTTATTTATAACAAAAAAGTTACAAATAAAATCTTCAGCATTAGACTCCCAACATCCTGGTCCGACGGCTGACTAAACATTTTGCTTTCTATACTGACAAAGGTAAAATAAAGAAGGCCGCATTCACGTATAAAGCAGGTAGCCGGTGATGCCATCAACTGTTTTCCGTCGCTTAACGCAAGGCGCACTAGCTGGTTCACATTTGATTATATACTAGCTTCTACTAGCTTGACTGTATAGGTCTGATGAAGTATATGTTCATGTCCTTATTCATACTCGTATCTGCTTTAATTTACGTAAATAGCAGTATTCCCGTTAGACGACTAACTCCTAAGTTTAGTGTGTAGTGTGTAAGGTTAGTGGTAATAGATAGCTACTATTACCGCTGTTGTCTAGAGATTATAAGGAACAAACCAACATGCGTTTACGTCACTTTGTAGAGGAGTGTATTCCCAAGTGGGCCCAAAAAAATTGTCTCAAAATCAAAGTACCAGTGACATTGTTTTCAAGTTAGTACTAACCTAAGCACCAGTTTCTAGCGCCATCGAGCTGACTGAATCTGTCACGAATATCCAAAATATCAGTCTACCAAATATCAACTAATATTTAAAGTCATCTGACGGTGGTCATTGGAAAGATGGTATACAGTTGATGGAAATCTGATATCTACGTGAATGCAGCCAAAGATGAAATAAAGAGTAAGCAAGTTACCAGTAATCCTGTCATCGTCAGACGCCTCGCGGCCGCAGCATCCTCTCTGCGGATCAGGGGGGAACCTTGTTAGGAGATCGCATTGACCCGGCTTGCCAAAGGAATTACCTGGGGACATCACTCCTTTTATTTTCACACGTCTTTAAATTATTTTTTCTTTGTGAAATGAAATTTTGGTACCAGAGAAAAATTTTAGAGAAGGACTACTATATCTATTAATTATTATTTATATTGATGGCCGAATATGAAAATTGCAAAACTGGAGGTAGTTCTACTTGCAAAGCTATCTTTTGTGCAAAAGATAGCTTCTTTTGTAATTTTTAACCGACTTCCCAAAAAAGGAGGAGGTTCTCAATTCGAATGTTTTGTTTTTTTTTTTAATGTTTGTTACCGCTTATCTCCGGCGTTTATGAACCGATTTCGAAAATTGTTTTTTTATTTGAATAGATATACTGCCAGATTGGTCCCATTTTTTTCAGAATCCAGTTCTGATGTTGGAATCCATGAGGAATTGACGGAACTCCTCAAATATTGTAGGCATACATATGGCGATTTTGATATTTTCAGCAACAAACCAAGCATTTGCATTCAAAAAGTATCATAATCCTTTCACCACTACGGTTCTTTCATAATTTTTTTTCATCCAAATATTTAGTCGAACACATTGGCTGAAGTCGGTTTTTTAAATGAAAAGTTGTCATATTATTTAGTTCATAACTTTTCATTTAAAAAACCGACTTCCGCCATTGTATTCGACTAAATAATTTATGCCTACAATATTTGAGGAGTTCCCTCAATTCCTCATGGATTCCAGCATCAGAACTGGATTCTGAAAAAAATGGGACCTATCTGGAAGTGTATCTATTCAAATAAAAAAAGAATTTTTCAAATCGGTTCATAAACGACGGAGATATGCGGTAACAAACATACAAAAAAAAAAAAATACATCCGAATTGAGAACCTCCTCCTTTTTTGGGAAGTCGGTTAAAAATTTAAAACCATAGAACCAGAGAATACAAATAGACTGTAGACATGTGATGTTTTTTACTGAATGATGCTTTGTTCTAGGACTCTTCACTAGGCCAATAAGTACCCGAATATTTATTTGATTCTTTTTTTAGGGGTCCCAAGTCTGACAGGCAACCCGATTAGTTTCATCATGTTTGTATGTTCGTCCGTCCGTCCTTAGCCAGAGCCGTAGACTACTCGGGCTCGTAAAATATTTGTACTATTAAGCTGAAATTTTGTACCGTAGTTAAAGATAAAAAAATAAAACCGCTGGGATTTTTTTCGATTTACTTACTCTTGAGTTCTGCTACATGTTAACTTGGGGTTAGTTTTTTTATTTGCGTGTTCTATCATATGAAATATCTATCTTTGGATAGGTCTTCTAATAATATTACGAAGTTTCACTAACAGTTATTCGATACAGAGCTCCGTTTCATAAATATGAAGCTTTAATTTATGGTAATTGGTTAAAACTAATTACCTACCATAAATTAAAGCAGTTAATTAATTTCCTATTAATTAGAGTTAAGTGTCCTACCTTACACAATCATTAAGAATATCTAAAGAGTATTTCATATAGTAGCCTTTGTAATGAAATAACAAGCAAAATTATAACACAGCACAGCTTATAAGGTTTTACCTTAAACCTTTTTGGTTTGTAATCCCATCCCAGTTATATCATAAATGCAAAAGATTGGATGTTTTGAAGATTGATACTCAATCGCGCCTGAACCAATTACGATGAAATTTGATAAACAGATAGATTTAAGACCTGGATTGACACTGGCTATTGACTTCGGAAACCTTTACTATGCGTGGTCAGATACGCGCTTGGCCGAATTTTTTGACCTCTACTTATATTTTACGGCGCAAATATTTAGGTCTCTACAGAGATTACAAATTCGAGTCTATCGGGGTCGAGACTCTGGGTACAAAGGGTACGAACCCTTTTTCAAAATGGTCATAGCGATGCGTGACCTGGCTTTTATATAAGTTTTACTATTCAGCGTGGCAATGCAGCCATTCTTGTCTGGTAGTGATTTGGATCAGCTGAGCTATCTTTAGACCATTTGAAAACGCTCTTTAGATAGTCCTTAGATAGCATAACTGTTTAATTTATGTTTTTAAATTTTGATAATAGTAGTTGTATTAATCTTTCTGTAAAATAAAATGTAAGCATTTTTGACTACTTTTTCATTTATTTGAAATTCCTATTAGTAACGGAAAAGTACTTACCAGGTGGTTTGGTATTAGGATAATAAGGGTAGTTGGAATCGTTTTGAGTTCCATCGGAATCATAGTTATTCGAACTGTCTTCTGGTTGATCTTGCTCTTGGTTATTACCATCGTTATTTACTCCGGTTTGATCATTATTATAATAATTTCTCCTGTTATTATTAGAGCCTCTACGACCGTGATTGTTGCCATGATAAAAGTTTTGATTTCCAATGTCCCATTTATTTTTATCGGGTCTCTCATTCCAGTATTTGTTTTTATTCGTCGAAGAAAATCTTGAAGGCTCTACGGGACTACGGATATTTTGATTCTGACTTCTGTCAGAACCCCACTGATTATTAGTCATCAAATTAACATACCCATCATTGTTTGTACCACTATTATCCTTATTTTGCATATCATTATTAAAGTTTGAGTAATACGGGTACTGATTCTGATCGCCAAAAGAGCCCTGAGGGTTTCCAAACCTATTAGCATCGGTAAGGCGACTCGAAGAACTTATTTTCGGTTCCACTACATCGTATGCATGATTAAGACAGCAAATCTGAAACACAAAAACATCATCATCATCATCATCATCAGCCAGTATAAGTCCACTGCTGGACAAAGGCATTCTATGAGAGATAGAATGAATATATTTCTAAAAGGCCCAAGCAATTTTTGTAGATATCAAAGTCTTTCTAAAACCACAGCTAGAACTGTCAAAACGATTTTGTAGGAATTGCCTCTCCTGAATCAAATAAATACAGTAGGTCACATACTTGCAAAGCGGACGCTAGTATTTAAATCTTGCTAGTAAATTTACTTCAAAAATAGTAAAATATTTTTAAAAAACTCAATCATTATGTACGTATCAACACAATACTAAATAGAACTATAGCCAAGCGTCTATACTTATTCGAACAAATTTAATTAATTTATTATCAGTAATGGTAAAACCACTATTGTGTTATAATGACATAGGTTATTTATGAAACGATTTATCGTGGTTGGTATATTAAATAATAGCTCGGTTGGTGATTAATCGCAGCATCATAAAGTTGTTTTGGTGAAAATTATTAACTTAAAAATAAAATTACTAGATACATAAAATATAGTGCAACTACAGTAACTAGAGTACAACACAATAAGGTTCATGCCTGTTATCTGTAGGGTAAGGCTGTTGAAGGGTGAATTTATGATAAAGAAATCCAGTCTCTACCAAATCTCTACTGGGGCCAAAGGCTCTACTACCAGTACCAAAGATTAATTAATAGTTACTACGTAATTCTATGAAAACTCCAAATATCAGTATACCAGTCAGTTTATCAGTGCACCTACTAAAATCGTACAGGTACACACATACAAAACATAAGAGCGTATATTATATAGGTATTTACATCGCATTGTGCGAGCGCAAGTCTGGCCCACAGAACAAATATATTAT
Source organism: Epirrita christyi (assembly GCA_951392215.1). NCBI lineage: Eukaryota > Metazoa > Arthropoda > Insecta > Lepidoptera > Geometridae > Epirrita > Epirrita christyi. The sequence goes on from OX595846.1 coordinate 9,076,229, forward strand.
GCTCTATCGAGGTCTGGCCGCGGCCCAATGATATTTTGTCCCGCAAGTGAGGGACCTACATCATAGAATACGTAATAACCACAGGTCTACGTGCAAGTAAAAGAAGCGTTCCAGTATCTCCAATGGCTGACCAGTAACACTGTACCTATCTAATGCTCTAGAAGCTCTATAAAGCAAGCCTACTTATGGTCAAAATATGGTCCCTCATCACTCAAACGTGAAGAACCACTGAGCGAGAGTCTAGTAGACTTCTAGATTATCACTCATGGAATAGGCTCCTTCTTGCATAGTAAGAGTCACTTATACTTCGATACCCTCATAATTAGTCCAGCATAGGAATAACAATAAGTAATTATTTTTTTTTGCCATTGGCCATTTAAGTATTTTAATAATTATGTTTAATGAATTTAGCGACGTAACCAGAGACGTTAACGAGAGCTTTAGCACTACGTCCGGTCCAAGTCCCATCCGTATCCGTGAAAATTCGGATCTATAGAGAAATCGGATGACGGAAGCCGGATCTAGAGCGTAAACTACCATAGAAATAGTTCTACGACTACTCCGGACCGTATTTTCATGGGTTCGGATCGGATTTGGATCAGACATAGTGCGAAACCGTTCTTAAACTCTTACCAAGTTGTCAAAGACTCCGTCAAGTCATGTTTTACTAAAATTTGGTGGAAAATTTCCAACTATTTGAAAAGTCACGTATTTACACTACTATTTCATTTCACTACAATCGTTTAAATAAGTTTCATATATATGGGTTAAAATTACACAATATAGGTAACTAAAAAAATAGTAGGAAATGAAATAAATAAGAACACGCGCGACGTTTTTTCAGAAAAAAAAGTCGGGAAGAGTCTAAGTACTTACATAGTCTCCCTGACCTGTTCTAGAACCTCGTGGAACTCCATAGTAATCCAGCTGATGGTTATTGCAAGGGTATTTATGCATCCATGACTGCTGCTCGTGCCTATCCATACTCGTGAAGAATTCGCATTCTGATATCGGCACACAGGACTCGCAAATATCTGAACAAAAATTTTTTTATGGTGGTTTTTAGCTCTCAAAATAAGCAAGTTGGAGGTGGCAATGTGTGGTCGCTTACCGACAACCATTCGGGGACAAAGGATCTCAAGTGGCGACCACGAATCGAACGACGTAGTGTAGGATCCCCCTCTCGATTGACCGACAACATTTTAAAGCATGAAGTCAGTGGATGGAGGTGGCTCAAGATCGCTCATCGTGGCATTCTATGAGACATCTACAGGCTTATGATGATGATTTTTTTATCCCTCTATTCGCTACAAGTCAGGCAAAAACATGATTTCAAGTTGAAAAGCCAACGCAGATATTATAAGATATCGTTTTGATAGATCATTTATAGGGAAATTGCAAATCACACAGCCCGATAACTTTGTTTTGGAAGCCAATAAAACATGAATATTCAATCACCATAAAATCACATTCGTGATAAGGAAGTTCTCGTAAGATAGTGACATATACAAGTTCCAGACATGTTTATCATCGAGCAAGGGGTGTTTCTGATCAGTGATTTCAGAATAGAACAATTTACTTTTGTTCATCGTGTTTCGAATGTTTTTTTTTATTACCAATTATTTTTGAGGCACACTGAAGTATTTCACCACACTCGTTCTTTCGGTATCGATCACAAAGCAAGCTGGTCACTGACCAAATTTAAAGTCAAAAATGTTTTACTCATTGAAATCACACGGATCATTGTGAATTGTCTTTTATAACTTAAATTACTCTTGTTCCAACGTGGCCAAGCCTAGAAAAACACAGTTTGGCTTGATTTGATGATCCTTCCCACTACCTACCCTAAATCAGGTTACTTACCCGAAAAAGAACCAGTTTCATGACAAACGAAGGGAAACGGTATCGAAATATCACAGAACACAAAAGTGAAAGTTCCCTGTATTTGTGATTAGAATCACCCTTTGATAGGTATCCTGGGACGCGTTATAGAATATGGAATACTATGATTCAGGTACACGGTATTAAATGGAAAACCATACCTTCGGGAGCTATAGAAGATATCAAAGTTACGAGGAAAACTGTGAAACTCTTTATACACTTGTTCATTGTTTAGAGACGGCTTGTGCACTGATGGAGTTGCAGAATAATGCTCTTGCCGTGTCTTGATTGAGTACTAATGATAGTGGATAATTACAACGTAATTAAGAGTGATTATAGATGACGTAACAATAATCAAAAATCTAAAAAAAAAAGTATAAGGTTAGCCGTGGTGTCTAAGAATAGATCCCTTCGTCTCCTCCCGTGGATGTCGTAAAAGCCGACTAAGGGATTACACCAGGGGATGGACATCATCCACCTGAGTACTTAACGCCAATCTTCCTGCCAAGCGTGGTGGTTATGCCAAATTCCCCATTGCCTTGTATATGGGGAAGGCCTCGTTCAGCAGTGGACTGGACATCCATCGGCTGTTTAAGTACATAATTTAAATACTTCCTGGCATGGAAAGATAGATTACACTCTACCTATGTAACAATATTTACCTGTGTAATAATATTTAGATTATTTTATTCAGCCCGCTAGCCAGACGCTAGCTAGACAGACATCTCAGTGGTCCTATAATGGTTCTGTTGGTACCTTTATGGAACACAAAAAAGAGTTGATCTATAAATGAAGACACTGAATGCCTATGTGACTGCAATGATTAATTATTGTATGTTGGTTGGTCTTATAGTACATATAGCAGTTGAATGATGAATAAAATGACAGCAATTGCGAAATTATCGGATTCTCAGAATGGAAACAATACTTTCGCGGAAAGGGTTTTTATGTGAGGAAATCTTGAGATGACACGGAAAATGATTAAGATTAACGAGATAATTTTAAAAGAAGTCTTCTCAAAGGATTTTTTAACTTTCATTCAATTATTTCAGCAAGTTGGGTTTTACAAAAACTCAATAATGAATTTAGATTTAGTTAGAAGCAAATTGGAAGTAAATATTACTCTGCGGTATAAGATAACGCAAGGTGACCAAGAAAAAACCAGCATTAGAATCTAATTAAATACCACGTCAAAGATGGTACAGCACAAACCATTCGCTATAGATATTGTTAGTAACGGACAAATTAGGCCTGTCAATTTAACTTGTTTCTTAGAAATACTCCGCAAAACTTTCTCAAGTGACCGCCTGATATTGCAGACGCGTGGCTAAAATTAATATCTCTTTCTTATAGAAGTAGCTTGAGAGCCACTGAGGATTATTATACCTAAGTGTTAAGCTGTTAAGTGGATCAGGACAGGTCAGCTCAGGTGGATGCTGCTCACCCCCTTAGGAAGGTGTTTATTAACCAGGAGGAGACACGAGACGAAACCAAACGGCCAGACGGGACGGGAAGGAAATACAAATAATTGTCCAAAAACCTAAATATCCATAGCGATGGAACCACTTGGAGCTTATTTTCATTGACAAGCCATTTTTAATATCTGCTTATAGTAATAGCAGTCAGTGTTATGTGTATTTTTGTACTCAATAAAGTACCTACTTACTTAGGTACATAATCTTATCATGTTCTCTATGGAGGACATTCTATTAGCCAAGCATTATATTAGAGGCAAGGGAAGATTAGACTTTTTTGTAGTCAGCATTCCAGACGTGATTGATTGAAAGCCCATCGGTGCATATTAAACACTAATCGTAACCTTTCTAACTAGGTATCAGACCTAGTTAGCTCAATATATAAAAAACTGGGCAATAATTATAATGACGTAATAAATCATCACTGTGGCTTCCCTCTCTTTCCATAACGTTTCGACGAGTTACCTACAACTTTGAAGGCTCTCAGAAGTATCTGGTTTCAATTTTGTTTCAATTAACTTCAGGTTGCGTTCGATTCGATAAGTGGTGCTTAGATCTAATGGGACGTTATACAGGGGGACTTTTGGAGCACGATACAGTTATCAAGCAGTAGAGCAACTTGGAATCCATCAGTTTCAACCCCTGCCTACCTGTCTGAAGTGCGTGAAGCGGACATGGAGTATGGAATAACTCTACAGTCTTTCCTCGGCATTGTTGTGTTTTCCAAGCCTCTGGACAAGACGGGTCCGCGAGAGCTGCTTAGATCCTGCTCTCCACCATCTAGGTATATGGAGACACTTCATCAACATTGACGACCTCCGTGGCAGGATGCAAAAATGTGTTTTAGATCTTTGTGTTATGTACCACCATGGTACTCGTAGTTCCATGGTACCTATGATACAGGAAATCTTAGTGTGGGTTCAGGCCTATGTATGTAACTGTAAGGTGTTATGTTATATCCATTACCATTCACCTCAAAGTCCTGCTTCATTCATTTAAGGAGCTGGGCTGGCTGAGGTATAGTTAGCTTAGAGGGGCATTGCACAATACTCCCCACAGCGGGAAGTTAGTAAAGGCTTAAAAGTTAGAATTAAAATTTGAAATCTTCGGTTTTGTTTTCTTTTATTCATATCAAACGTGATGGCTGGGGAAGGCAGAGGGAAAATTAACAATACACTCCACAGCGGGACAGTTTAGTGCAGACCTAAACTCAGAATTAGAATTTTAAATTTTAGGTTTTGGTTTATCTTACTCATATCAAACATTCCTGCAAGCAAGCGTAAAGAAAAAAGAAGAGGTTCAAAAAAAATCTTTACTCTTTTTGTTTTTCTTAGAAAACTTTGCTAATTTCAATTTTGGTTCATAGCACTGCAAAGGCGATGCAGTGCACAATTATTAGAATTAATAAGTACATTTTACGTAGTACGTACTAGTTTCCTTACTGCTTGCTTTTTATACTGCACACGGAGGGTTTCTATTGTTTACGGGAAGAAAGGGTTATTTTGTCCTGTTGTTGACTTTCGTAACGTTACTTCCGAATGTAGAGCTGTTTTTCGTTTTTGGGTGATTGTATTTTCCTTTTGTAACCTCTACTTCGTAGGTACTGAAATCACTATTAAGTATTTTGAGTGGGCAATATCTATTAGCCTTTGTGACTTCCCAGAATTCGGGATGATGAAAAGCATTAGGTAACCGTGCCCTTGAAAGTTCTTGTTTGGTAACCACACAGTTAGTTAGTGCTAGCTTTTATGTTGTACGAAAATCAAGTTACTTGACCCGAAAGTTAAATACCTATTTAATTAATTAATTCGTTAGGATTCGACTTTTATCATTCGTAAATTATTAATAATTGTTGATTACCATTTTCTGTAGCGCAAAAGATGACAAATTGCCCAAACTTTATGTATGTCCATTGGAATAAGTGTTATAATGTAGGAAAATAATATATAAGTGTCAATCAGTCCAAATTTAAATTTATAGGTAAAGAACATTTAGTTTTCCATAGGAAACTATTTTAAAATACAATATTATTTATGTCACTTCCTTGTGTAACTGGGGCTCAGTCACGCAGTGAGCTTTGGAGAGAGCTATGCTAGGAGTTTCACTACGATAGAATCAGAAATGAGGTAATCCGTAGAAGAACCAAGATCTCTCTCAGAGTTAGCAAGTTTAAGTGGCAATGGGCAGGTCATATAATAGCTTGCAGAACTGACAACTGTTGGTTTTTTAGGTTTTGTGGCGACCTCAACCACACGGTAGAAGAAGACCCTCCACTCGATAGACTAAAGACATTGTAAACGTCGCAGGAAGTCAGTGGATGAAGGCGGCTCAAGAACGTTCGTCGTTGCATTCAAGGGAGAGGCCTATGTCCAGCAGTGGCCTTCTACTGATGATGATGATGTGTAACTGAGGAAAACGACGATGTACTGAGATATTTCTGTTACGTCAACAACAAAAGTTAATAAATGACTTATATCGCCCCTTGTACGTGTCGAAACATCGATCATAGTTCTTAAACATGGTGAATACTAGGGTGGTTTACCCTACTGCCGATAGTAGTATTGGAATTACTTTTGACATCCCTCCGTACTTTGGCAGATACGAAGGGATACTGATATTTCATCTCATTGAAAGGTGCGTTCGAATCAGTGCGTGTGAACAATGGCTTGCATTTTTATAAGAAAAGTGTCAAAAAATGTAAGAATTTGAAGCGTCAAAGTAGAAAATTTTCTAGAAAACCAAGCTCTTTTTAAAGCATAACTTTTAAACAAGATCGCGGTCTAGTCATTATTTAAAATGTTTTTGCTTGAAATATAATTTCAAACTATACTCTGATTTTTAATCTTAGACAATTTTTGTAAACAAAGGAATGTCACTATGTGTATGTGTCATGTATGTGTATCACATGTGTATAACTTACAGTGGCATATCTTGACATTTATTTGTTTACAAAAATTGTCTAAGATTAAAAATCAGGGTGTTGTTCTGTCAAACAGTAGGTCTACTCATTAACCCTACTTATGCTACGAAATGGAATTGAGGAACTTAACTACTTTTTTTTAAAGTAACTTAGCTTCCGTATAATTTTGGTCGGTTTAGATGTACTTCTCCATCTATAATTTGGGAAACAAATGATACCGTATCTAAACTATGCCAAAGCTGAACCACGTTTATAAATAAGACGGCAAAACATCTGAAAAAGAAAATTACAATCCAAAAACAAAACTCTACACAATAAACTCAAATAAAATTAAAGTAGAAAAGAAGAAAGTCACCGCTTTTAAAAAGTTTAGTTGTTATTTCGCGACCTCTTTGTTTTCTTCCAGTTATCTTTTGATCTTGGCCGTTGAAAGAAACGGCAGATAAAACCTAATTACTTCGGGCATTGTGGAGTGATTCAAGAAAAATGGCAAAATGGCCAGACTTGGGAATAAGCTTTGAAAGTCAATGTATAAACTAGAATAGCCATTGTGTCTTTTTTAGTCGTGACTATACCAGTGTACTCATAAGATTACTCAAGTGTTTATCGAAGACAGTCTATTGTAAAAATGTACTAATACCTCAATGCACACAATAGGTACGATACAAGACCTATACAACATGTCCGAAGAGCCAGATGTTGTAAAGCTCATCAAATTTAGCCATCTCTGATAGGGTGGCCACCTAGAACTAGTGGAGGACGCCAGAACATCAAAGCAACTTTTAAATGGTAGACCCAACGGTCAAAGACCACGTGGTAGACCCAAACTCGGGTAACTGGATGGAATACAGCAGAATGTTAGAGACTGGAGATAAAAAGTCCAAGACAGACCCATCTAGTGGGCGTGGTGATCGCGGTCTAAGAATAGGGCTCCTCCTACTCCTCCCGCGGATGTCATAAAAGGCTAATCTAAGGGTTTAAATCAGGGGATGAACAGCAACATTCATCTGAGTACTTAACACTAATACTGCGATCACCAATCCGCCTACCAAGTGTGGTGGTTAGGCAAATCGCCCCAGCAGTGCAAGTACGTAGGACTCGATTCGATAAATTTGACATTAAAATTCGACAAAACGGGACTTTTACCTCTACATAGTCCCGTTTTGTCGAAATTTAATGTCAAATTTATTGAACCGAGTCCTACGTTCATGCAGTCCCGTTCTAATAGGGAGGCTTTTTCCAGCTGTGAATGTCAACCGGCTGATGAAAAATCGTGGGACAGATAAGACGCGGAAGGTTACATCAAGTCGTAGAAGCACAAAAAAATAACGAAACACGAATTTCACCAAAATTATTTTAATTTTAAAAATAACAACGGTTCACTGGAAATCATTTACACATATCATTCAAAGTATGCTACAGTTAGGTGTGCCTGTCGATTCATAAGTTGAATTATAATGAAATTAAATTGGGGTCCTTTTATGCGCATATTTATGATTCCGTTTTAAAATATGTTGGAATTGGTGGCAGCTGGACTACATATTGCGTTCAAAAATAGTCGTACAAAAACGACGTTTTGTATAGGTACTTGTGTCACAGATTTCTAGCCACACTTGCACCAGTTGAATCTCAAATCGTACCAACTGTATTATAATATAATCGTACTCACAGATTGCAACAAATAAAAAGGAGGGTTATAATTTAGCCTATGTATGTATGTAAGTTTGTTCATCTGTTCCCACGTAGCCCCGAAAGTATTTGACGGATTTTGACAATTGATAAAAATGATGGTATCATAATATGATACCATATCATATGAACATATGAACCGTCTTGACGATCCGTGTGTCACATAGACAATATGACGCCACATTTAATTAAATATGGCGGAAATAAAACACAATATTTCAATATAACTTTTGAAACTATCATGGTTATTAACATAATTATCATTGGAAACGGGATATTTACCATGATTTTTGAGTTTTGTTGATTCCCGATATTTCGGCACAGTTTCATGCGCCATGATCACGGGTAAACAAAAACATGAAACGGGGTAACAATATTTCAACTTAACAATAACATAATTAGGTATAGATATGTAATGAGTTTGGTATCAAAAGAGCTAGAGAGAGCAAATGAAAGAACTTGATGAGTACATTTCAAAACTATATCACACTATTAGGTAAGTACTAACTACTCCACCAAAAAGTTGCAAAATAATAAAAGTTTAAAAACTTAAGCCTTACTACGCAAAAACTGAAAACAAGTATCAAAATGATAATTAAGGTAAGCTAAACCCTGGATTCTGTAGTAAAGGCCTCTACATGAGAAATAGTCGTAGTCGGAGGCTTTTCTCATGTTTTTGGCCTCCAACTATACACGTATGACCGTGAGATGAGTGGGACCGGGTAAAGGGGCCCTTCGCGTTTTCAAATCTCGCACGGCATGCGTCGCTTTGAGCAGCTGGCTCTTATCTGGCTCAACGTATTAGTATTTGCCATTCAGCGTGGCAATGCAGCCAGAGTTTTGGGGACGCTTCCGTCGGGCAGTGATTGGGATTAGTTGTATGGGTTTATCTTTAGATCGTTTGGAAAGGTCTTTAGATAGCTCAACTATGAATTAATTAGCGTTTTTTTTTATTTTGCATAAACACAGTCGGGTTTTAGATTTTAAACTTTATTTTCTTGCATATATGGTCTATGAATGTTCTGTCTTATGTTTGTCGTAGTTGGTAAAACTCTTCCTGCTTATATTATGAATAACATCGATATTGTGTGAGCAGACCATTCTCCGCCTAGAAATCAGAAAGTCATCATCTTTATCATTAGCCACTTCCACTACTGGAAAATGGATAAAGGCCTCTACCATTGAATGCCACGACGAACTGTCTTGAATCACCTCCACTCACCAACTTCCTGCGACCTTTCATCGGTCCATCGAATCAGCCATCCACTACCGACTCGTGCTCACCGATGAGCTTACGATGATCTTGGTTCTTCTACGGATCTCCTCATTTTAGATTTCATCAGGAAGTGACCTAACATATCTCTCTCCATAGCCCAACCTGGAGTTAGTGAATGAGACGAATAATTTGACTTTAGGCTCTGCGGTATCTGCGACGAGAATATACGGCACAGTTTGAGAGATGAGATTACTACATATAAGCTCAATGTTGTTACATCCATTACACGCTATGTGGTCGATATGTTGTTATCATGTTATCATCGTTATTATGTTGTTGTGGCTGTTTTAATAAGTATCTAACTTGCCCGTCGGCTGCCTCACGCTTAGTTTAAAGAAACTTGGAGCTAGAAAATCGTATCGGGGAAGTCTCACCGATGTGAAAGAAGTCCCTATTTTTATTAAGTTTCTCTATTACCAAAGTTTTAAATGGCGCGGGAGTCTGCATACCAACCTTATCCTGGCAACTTATTTTATTTCAGTGCCAATAAATTACCGATTTAATCTTCTAGCGCTCGAGTCGATACACTTGATACCTTCGTTATTTACGCTGCCATTTTAATATTATCCCGTTTTCGCACACCATAAAGTACGGGTCGTAATTTTGAAACACTCGCGTATTCATCTCGGTCTGAAAGGCCTACTCAACTGTGCTTCGGGGACTTTTTTGCACTCTTTACATCGTTTCGTTTCCCTTCTTTCTTGTTTCGAGAGCGTTTGTCACAAACGTCAGCCAGGTAACAATGATCTTTTGAGTGACGCGAACTGCCGACTGCAGGCAAGAATCTGCAGTCTGAACTGTGCTAGGGTTAAGTGCTCTTTTAAAAACTGCAGAAAATTAGACGTGGAAATAATGAAATGCTCGGTCGGCGAATGCTAGACGAAAGTCCTTTTCAGTTCCCTCCGACGGTATATCTTTAGAGTAAACGCGGTGCTTTTACTGCATAATAATAAATGTGCTGTGAAAAACCAGGATTTGCTTACGGTTGGCTGAGCTGCCTATTTTATTAAATTAAATAGGAGTTTGCACTTGTTTTGAATTTATTTATCCTCAAACGACTTTTAAAAATTAATGTATAGTAATTTCTGTTTTTAGATATTTGAATTATGTTGAACTTAAGGCTTAGAAATATAACAACACCAAGTCACTACAATGTTCATTATTTACATTTGTCACAGCAAAATAAAATGATCTGCCTATTTAATTAGCTTGCGCTTGTTTTGGATTTATATAAACAAAATACCTTTACCAATAATTATATTTCTTTTTCTAGATATCTATCGTGACTACTCTTGACGTTCTATTCCAATCCTAATTCAGGATTTAGTGTCAATTGGTAGTCTGGAATTCAATACTAGCGCACAAATTGTAATGGAGATTGGTGGAATTTTATGGAACTAAGTGAAACCGACTTTCCTCAATTTTTTGGTATTCTTGACGCGATTTTGACGTTGTTCTTCCACGAGTTAACACGCAAAGCCAATCGCGTGATCGATCTCAATTTCAAACTCGACTTGGTTCAAGAGTGCCGAACAAGCGTTATTAGGATTGAAACTGGATTGCGATTAGAACTGGATTGGGATTTTTACTGTGTTCAAGAGAAGCCCTGCTGTTCTTAATTTAAATATTTTGCAAGGCTTAGATAAAGAAATAAGAGTGCGTAAGTATAATACACCAAGTCACCAGTGTTCATTATTGACATTCGTCGAAAATGAAATGATCTTTATTCGATCGTAACACGGCTTTAGTGCAAAACTCTTTATTAATATTTTCGTTCATGCCGAAACGATCCGTTTGCCGCGCTCTTCAGTAAATAAACGAGATTACATTCTTCTCGCGGTTATAAAATGGGTATAATAAAACATTATGCGTCCCTACCGCCGTTATTTGTGGCTGCACTTCAGCCGAGAGGGCTGGCGGCTGGTGGCTGGCGAACTGCGCAGGCAATAAGGCAAGAACACACTGCCGGTGTCGCAATAATGTTACACGGAGTTACGGTGTGACAGATACTTTATGCCTGCGGTTATTTCAGAGACGCTACTGCGTACAATGTAGCTTGTTAGCTCGATACCTCGAACTGTGTACACACGGTAGTGTTGTGTGCTATACAGACACTAGGGGTGAAAATGAACTCTCGTTGGCCATAATATTTGCAAATCTTCAATAATAAATGCGTAGCCGGTGAGGGGGGCCGTGAGTAACTGCCGCAGGCCTGTTATCTGTATTTCACAGCCTTGGTTATTTGCTAACGTCAGCCCTTTGCGGTCCTGACTGAACCTTGTTAGATGAAATTTGAAAAGAACAGTAGAGACATACTTAAAAATTAACAGGTGAAGATTGAAAATAGCATCACTCCTCATCGTTTTGTTAAGTATTTATTTCCCTTTCCATTGAACTACTACGCTCTAGAGAGCGTAGATAGATCTACGCTCTGTTATGAATTCTTTTTAAACGCCATCTTCTTCTTCATCAACCGTTAGAGGCCTGCCCCATATAATTCAATGGGGAGAGTTCCATAATCACCACGCTTGGCAGGCAGTTTTTTGTTATGCTATACTTGGCAAACAGACAAGCTTACGGCCCACCAGATGGAAAGCAGTTACCGTAGCCTATGAACGCCTGTAACACCAGAGACATCAGACGCGCGCTGCCGACCCTGAGACATAAAGATAAAAAGTCTCATGTGCCTGTAATTTCAGCGGCACCCGTACCCTTCAAACCGAAACACAGCAATGCGAACACTACTGCTTGGCGGCAGAAATAGGTTCGGTGGTAGTACTTCCCCGGACGAACTCTTTCACAAGAAGTTCTACTACTTACTAACAAAATACACAATTACAAGATTGGTAATGCGGCTGCCCATCGCCTAGTATAATCCCTTAGTCGGCTTTTACGACATCCACGGGAGGAGACGGAGAGGTATATTCTTAGGACGGACGCACCATGCTGGAAACACGGCAACATTTTATTTTCTAAACGCTTTGGTACAGTTTTCTGTGAAATTCGTCCACATAGACATAATAAACACTCCTTTTTTTCCCCGATGGGGTGGGCAGAGCCTTAATGGGCCTCTTTTTACTATAGGACGTACAATCATCGTAGGAATTTAGAAGACTTGACTTGACTTACTCGGCTATCGGTTTCTTCCTGTAAACACACAGCTAAATAAGCATGCAGCCAGGACAAATCTTATACCTAGGTACCTTTGAAAATTGCCAAATAACTCCAGACTCTTGTTAAACAACTAGCAATTGTTCTAAATAGCGTTTAAAATCAAAATGGTGTGATTGCGCCGCGTCCTTAGCCGAGGAAAGTTTGGTTTATGGGCTAGCGGTGGACCGCAATCAAAATGTTTCTACTTGGACTTGGAGATAAATCTGGTGGAAGGGATCTACAAATTTGTGTCACACAGGATCTACGTACAAGTTTCACCCACATTTAAAAACGACAGATGTTGTAAAGACGAGAAATAGTTTCAGAAACCGTATTTTACTCGTACACGGCACCATAGGCTAAAAAAACTTTCAAAAAACGCCGTCGAGGAAATCTTTGCAGGTAACTAGAAAAATTCAAAAGCAGTAAATATATCTAATCAGAAAAAAGTTCAAGATGTTATTTTGGCTAAAAAGCAAAATGCATATAAAGTAAAAAGTCTTAGTAGTAGTTTATCTAATGGGTGTCTTAAGTTTAACTCAATAATGATATTTAAGCATCAGAGCATTAGAGCAGTAGAGAATAAGATATGACCCTGACGCATCAGTAGCTCTTGGTAAATTTACCTAGGTACTTGTGGTCTGTGTCTTATTTTATCTTCTTTTTCTTTTTATTTGTACTTTTGTGTTATATGGGGTGTACTGTACGTACACTATACAATGCCTGAAATCCAAATAAACGGATTTGATTTGATTTTATTTATTTATTTAAATGCCTCATCATGCCTCTGCTATAAGTATTACGTTATAGACGTTTTTCTTAGACGTATTGTGTTTCAGGCATTATATTTTATGATATCAGATTTTAGACGTTTTGCTTCATATACGTTCTGCATGTTAGGCTTTCTGATCAAAATAGCTTTTTATATTAAAAGTTCGTGGAATTAGATAAGAGGCACACCTCATTTGGCCGATAGATTCCTTGCGTAAGTTTACCCGTTTCACTATTGCAAATAGGCATAACATAACATAACATACATAACATAACACCCAACAGTCCCAAACATAGCCCTGATCCCAGTTCCCTGTGTCATTTGTATCAGGAACTACGAGTACTATGGTACCACGAAACCCAGACCAGGAACAAATATTTGTAGATCATGCAAACATTTGTCCCGCAGCTGGAATCAAACTCGCAAGTATTTCGTCTCGGCCGGCTACTCGTCCATTGCGCCACGGAGGTTTACAAGAGGAATAACAATATGATACTTCTAGTAATGAAAGTTGAGACTTCCCTAGCTCTTCCAGCGAAATTTGGTAAATCAGTGCATCCGAAATGGTTTCAGTAAAGTTCGGAGATGGATGGATCCATTTCAAAGTACAAGCCTAATTGTAAGTTTAGGGAAGCCAGGGGTGGGCAACTTATGGTCTCTGTTATTGAAACGTGCTGCTTACAGCAAACAGGGAAACGTTGATAAATCGATAGTAAATTGCCTTGAATTATTGTTACAATGCGTGTATGTGGGGTTTGTTATGTAGGAAAACAATTGATTGTTTCTCAGGTACTACATTGTGTCAGTATGTAATGTGATGATGTTGATATGTGGGTTAAAAGTTACACTATCACTCTTTTAAGCGATTCGATAGTTTATTTATCAGTTCAGGTGAAAATGACGAAGAAAGGACATGTTTTTAAATGTGAAAAAATCGATCCCCTGAGTCTTTCAACAACTCCCAATAGTACAGATTTTAACTAAACATTTGATGATGGTGATAAAACAGCAAAAGTAGGTTGACGACCTCTGTAGCGCGGCGGGCAAGTAACCGGCTGAGATGCGAGAGGTTGCGGGTTCGATTCCCACTGCGGGACAAATGTTTGTATGAACTGCAAATATTTGTTCCGGGTATTATGGTACTATGGTGCACGTAGTTCCTGATACCCACGACACAGGGAATCCTAGTGTGGGATCTGCAGGGCGATTCTAAAACGTCGGAAACGTTTCCGATCGTATTCGTTAGTTTTTCATTTCGATGTGGTAAGTAACTAAAACAATTTTCAATTTTCAGTAATATACAATATTTATTGTTTTTTACTGTGTTTTACTAGAGAAAATTGTTTTATTTACTTACCATATCGAAATGAAAAACTAACGAATCCGATCGGAAACGTTTCCGACGTTTTAGAATCACCCTCCAGGACTACGTATGTGACTGTTGCGTGTTATGTTATATTATTTATGACGATAAGTTTTGGTAAATGTGTAGACCTCAATGTCTATAACTACATTGGATTCACAATACCGTCTCAAACCTTTCATCTCAGAAAGGCATAACGTTATAATTACCAACAATAGCCAGCAAAAGGAACAATCAAGTGCACACATATGTCTCTATTTCCAAGACGCTAGAGGCGTTGTTTTATTGCCAGGGTCAAGATATAAATCTCAGCCTCAAGAAGGTCCTGACGTGTAGTGGACCCCGATCTCCGGCACAGCGCTATGGAGATGAATGTGGGGTCAGATGGTGACCTCACACTACGCCACTAATGTATTGTGGTTTCTAATTACATTTAGTAAGATTATACGAGCAGAAACATAAATTTGAAAGTTTTAGAGAAATTGTAATATTTTGTCATTAAATTAAATAAGTTTTTGTTGAACAATGTAATTTTCAAAACAAGCCTTTATTAAAACAGTGATCGGAACCATGAGCTGATCAAAATGAGGTAAAACACAGCCAGGCTACTATTTATCATCGAGGAGTTCCATTGTCCACCTTTCTTCCGTCTCCATCATCAGATCAGCTCGCCGTCACCATATTTTATTTTCAGTTGAACATGACAGGTATGAAAAAAGCTAATAAATTGAGGAACCACATCCTTCCCTTCTTTTAATTCTATAGCTAGCTTCAACAATACAGCAACTTATTATAACAATTAAGAGGAGCAACGATCTTTACTTAC
Source organism: Epirrita christyi (assembly GCA_951392215.1). Lineage (NCBI taxonomy): Eukaryota > Metazoa > Arthropoda > Insecta > Lepidoptera > Geometridae > Epirrita > Epirrita christyi. Next base: position 9,091,584 of record OX595846.1, read on the forward strand.
CTATATTAAGTCTATTCAACTCTATATAACATGACAACCTACCTCTCAAATAGAACTTTTGAATTTAGGTTTGTATTTGCATGTTTATATTTTAACATTCTCAGATCAGATTACACGACTAAAAGCATCTAAATTTCTTGAAACCTCTGGTCGTACTCGAATAATACCAACATAAGTTTTGTTAAAAATCAATATAATCATTCTCAAATTGTAGGGAAATGTAGTTTTTTTTACTTTTTCACCTATTTGGTGATTTTCTTCGAACTCTCTGCACTTGACATTTTAGGACATCAACCCTAAGCCACAAGTAGCTTTCGCTCAGATATTTAATTTAATTCGTAAATATATTTCGTTCAGGTTAGTTAGGTCAGTTGCAAATTGCTGGTGTTACCATTTTACAGTTCCAGCTTTTAGTTTTTGCAAAGCCTCCGTCAGATATTGCCCAATTTTAGCTTGTCACTCACGGTAAAATCGTATGACACATCAATCGCGGGTTGACCGTACGTGCGTAACAGGTACTCAGGTGATTGGATGAAACGAATGGACGAAAATGAATTTGTAATACCTGTAATACCTTTCAGTGGTATATATGTTGGGATTTCTATTTAATTGTAATGGATTGGATATTAAATTGAGTTGTACCAGTTTCCAGTTTCCCTGTGACTTGTGACAACCAAAATTAGATTAGCGTAAATAATTACTGTGTAACGACGAAATATCTAATGACGGATGGCTTGGTTCATCCACAACAATGCAGATCTGGGCCTTTACCATGAGCTCTATAGCGATTCAGTTCAAAAACTATTCAGTACAAAATATCAGTTCCGTGATGTCAGCAGTTATATTTAATAAGCAGAATGTCAATTGACTTCTGCGATTAAAGTTATTCAATGATGACGGATGTCAACGACGAAGCGATATTTTGTACTGAATAGTTTTTGAATTGGATCGCTATAAGAGCTCATGGTAAGGCCTCTATTTACTGTTACATTTATACTGGTGACTGTTAGGTATACTTACACTAAATAAGTATTATGTATGGCTTTCAAAGTCACATTGTCCAGTAGCAATTTAAAGTTGTTTTTCTATTTTTCCATAGTTGAATTGTCCAATGTGGTGCACTCCCACACTGTACATAGGTGATATCAAGCAGAATATAAAGTTTCAAACCTTTTTCGCATTGCACAATGCACACAAATATACATGAGTCAGGTGGAGTCCGCCACAGTCAACATTTGTTCTCGATCCTCGAGGGCTTTTCACTGGCAAAATATGTTTCAAAAGAGTATTTGGACTATCGCAAACTATTTGGCTACATAATGGTATATCTACACATTTTCTTATAACATAACATAACACCCATCAACAGTAACATACATCCTTATCCCACACTAGGATTCCTTGTGTCGTGAGTATCAGAACTACGAGTACAGTACCACAACACCCAAACCCGAAACAAATATTTGCAGATCATGCAAACATTTGTCCCACACCGGGAATCGAACCCGCGACTTGCGTCTCAGCCGGCAAATCACTTGAGGTCGTTAAAGAAATCGCAAAAGAATCGTTTGTTAAGGACATGAGGGGAAGTTGATAAAGATGTTGACTAACTTATAAATTGACTTTGACTAACTACCGGTAAATAAACATGCCCTGCTGTATCCGTCTCCACCCGTGAATGTCGTAAAAGCCAACTAAAGGATAACACCAGGGGAAGAGCAGCAGCACCCAACTGGGTATACCTAACACGCGATACTGCCATCACCAATCCACCTGTCAAGAGTGGTGATTATGGCAAATTCTGCCATTTCATTCGATGGGCCTTATCCAACAGTGGACGTCTAACGGCTGATGATGATGATGATGATAAACATAATAGCACTATATTCATTGAAATCACAAGATCTATTTTGAAACTAGCTCTTAGCTAGTGGGAACCGTCTCGGTTTTGATAGCAAAGGCAGGGTTATGATTTTAGCAATCTATGTATGTGTGTATGTTAATTTGTTCCCTCGTAGCTCTGAAACTACTGGCTGTATTTTGACAAATAAGTTACTTGATGATACTTCATGAAGTTTGACTTTCAAGTCGGCGTGAATTCAAGTAAATTTGGTCTTCATATAACATTTTACAGTATAAAAATTACTTGCATTTTAACGGCTTCCTGCGGCCTTTATAAAGTATCCTCTATTGCGTCAGAAGTCGTCGACATGGCATTCTAGCGGGGAGGCATATGTCTAGCAGTGGACTTTTAATACTTTTACGTATATCTTAGTTTCTAACGATAAAAAGACTCAATATTGGTTAAGGCATTATCGATTAAGAGTAAAGATGCGGGTTTGAGTCCCGATGAAATATGGGTCACATTTAAAATAGTGTGGCTAACACTTTAAAAATAACAAACTCTAGTATAACTCCTTCATCTAGTAAATCATCAGTGTAGCCAGTACCGAACACTACAGTTGCTCGTTTAGTAGTTACTTAAACAGTTATTATGCCTCCTAAACATGCTAGACTCCAGGCTTTATTACCTTACATCACAGTGTAAACACCCGCTAAATATCGCCATCTCAAAGTTGCCAGTGTGGCGGGTTTGCCGAAAGTTTGTGCTACATCTGTTCCCAGATCCTTAACTATTCAGGCCCGCCGAATAGTTCCATCATATTTCCGTAAGTACCCACATAGCTACTTAAATGGTGTAATATAGATAGGAAATTATTTATTATACAAAACAATGAAGTACTATCAGCGATATTAATACCATTTAGCATATTCTTCCAGCTAGCCCTTGAGTAGTGATAAGTGGGTAGTTGTGCTTTTAATTTTTTTATTAATTTTATTATAAATAATAATATTTTGAGACACGACTGCACAGTCTGACTGATTCTTCTAAGTTTGGTTGTGTTGGAACAGGAGTAATTTTAATATAAGACGATTCAAAATGATCCTTGTGATTTCAATGAATAAAAAACTTTTGATTTGATTTGGATCTTGGCCAGGTTGAAGTTAGCTGTTTAGCTGTGTGATAGATTTTTTAGGAGCTAATTTGTCTATGTTTCGTAGAACTGTACCAATATATCGTGGACTAAGACTGATGAACATAAAAGTACCCTCTGATTTAATCTACCTGGAATCCAAAATCAGGATATAAATCTTTATCAGTCATCTTAAAGACAGATTTCTATAAAACTCCAATAAAAGCCCAGCTGTTTTGGATTTCAAGACCGACAAACAACCCAACAAATAAATGAACAAACTGACAACGTTTCACTTTTAAACACAAAATTATACACTTTTGAAAATTTTTATGATTTTTTTCAAAAGATAGATCCAAAATCTGGTTAAAACAGAGGGTACTTTTATCGGAAAATTCAGGACCAATAATGCGGGTGAAACCGTGACCTTTAAATAACTAATAGATATTCTTATGCTTCGGTTCATTTCTTTGAGGCACTTTTATGCTTAGATGTAGATACAGAATCGCTACACAAAATCAACTTGAACAACAATCGATGAAATCTATACCTAAAATATTATATAACCTTGTCCATAAAGTCGTTACTCTAATGTCTGGCTCTAATTCCTGATCTACACGTAGTCAGTACCGCTTTGTAGGTATTATGAATAGATAGCACATCTCCTTGACAAAATACCAATTACCGCACAGTTCTATGACTAAAATTAACTAGCTGACCCGTTAAAATTCAATCAGAACATGCCTACCCAGTCCTACTAAATTAATTCTGCGTCGAAAATCGTTGTCTCGTGGGATTATATTTAGCTGAGCTTGTGAAAAGCGAACCACAGACAAACCACAGAGCTATATCATGCCATGAAACTATGCTTAATTTGCAGAAATAAACAGCAAATATATATGGAAAGGTTTCATCATGTAGTTTTCTAATGAACAAGTTTTTGAACTCATGTAAAATAAAGTATTTTTGATTATGACTTTGTGTAAAGTCAAAGTCTATTCATTGAAATCACAAGGATTATTTTGTATCATCTTATAAAATACTAGCTGGCGGGTGATTACGTAATTCTTTTGCTAATAATTTTAAACGATTTACATGTTGTTTCTATTTGAAATAACGTTTCTGCGATTACCTAATTTACGCAGACCAAATCTAAGTTACCTTTGTAAGCAAAATGCGTAAATTTTGTAGTAGCAAGAGCGTCATTTCGAATAGAAACAGCATTGAAATCGATTGAAACCTATAGCAACATGGTTACGTAATCACCCGGCTGAACCGCTACCGCTAAAAACCTCTCTAATACTGAAACGATCTATTGAACATCTCCCGCTTTCTTCTTCGAACCCTGGCTGTCACGTATTTTCAACCGTCTCACAAAAACAATTCAAAAGAGCCCAAACACTACCATTCTACTTTTATCGGTTAAGGAGATCCGATGAACATGTCCCGGCTTCATCATCAGACCATGGCCTCATCTACCGATAGCCATTTCATAAAAACAACTCAAAATAAAACACGGCTATTCTAGGTATTGCAAATCGTTGAGGAGTTCAGTTGACGCCTTTCGATTTCATCATCAGACCCTGAGATCAGACCAGAGGCCGTAGACAAAGTAACACTAATAGCGATGACGCCAGTAGAAAAGTCCAAAATGTATGGGATTGACGTTAGCTATCGATATATCACGTGGTATTGTATTACGACTGCAGAAATAGAATTGATTCGAAGCGAATTAGTACAGGCAAATTAGCAAAAAGTGTGGACCTAAGTCGTGTAGTCGTGGATTCTTATGGAAACGTTAGATGACAAGAAAAGAAGCTTATCCTAAGTTTGCACCATTTCTGGCGCTTACGGAACCCTTTTAAATATTGGGTACGAACTTAAAAAGGCCGTAAATTTTAAAATAGAAAGAAATTACTTGATGTAAGTTAAATTACGTATAGAGAGACTGTCTTAGTGCATTATGATTTTAATAAAAACCACGTGCATGTAGGGAACACAGTGTTGAACAAATGCATCTTCCGTAAATAAATACCAGTATAAAACTTCCGGCAGATGTAGTACTAATTAAATGAATAAGTTTAAGTAAATTTCCAGAACTACATTAATTTTCCCCGAAGTAGAGCGACAATAAAATATGGAAAGTGCCTTCCGTGAGACGCACCAAGGTGCAAACCTGGTAATGTATTTCGAACATTTTTCTGATAAGTCTATCAATTTGCACCGACTGACTACCTTAATTTTCCCGGAGCCGTAATAACCATAAAAAGTTTTTTTTTGTAAATGTTTTTTTTTTGTATGTTTCGTATGTCGGATTTAAAAAATACTTGGTGCATATGTAGATCATAACGGTTCAAAGTATATGCCAAATTGCACCGACTACTTCTATTTCCCCCATTAAGTTACGGATATTATAAGGTTTTCACCCTATTCCGGAGGGTGAAATTACTGATGCTTATTATTAGAGGTGATTTTTAAGCCATACAAAACAATTAGAAAAGTTTTCATGACTACATCTAATTAGTTCCACACTTGTGCAAAAAATCACCTAATTTGACTGTACTAAATGCCGTTTGGCTGGGCCCTCTGGCCTTCATCAAGCTAGGTATTTTTAAACATCTAATGATAAGGAAATTTTTGACGTGTTAACGTCTTATAAATCGATGGAGCCGGCTGCACGCTCGAAAAAACATGACTAATGCGTCGTTACCTCGTCATACGTCGTTACCTCGTCATGCGTCACCTCGCAAAACGCATGCTGTGACGCATGCGCTATATATGCTATATATATATATATATATATGCGCATGCGCTAACGCCGCATGCGCGCGAGCGCGGAACGAGCGACAAAGAAGCACAATAACGACGTTGACACGTTGAACTATCGTCAGTAAACCGACTTTACAGACAACCGTTTTTTGGTGACATTTGAAACGACACCACACTAAAGTTTTTTTTAATAAAGGGGTCCTATTTTAACTTGAGAGTAATATTAGAGTATTATAATCTCAACAATCGTGAAACTAACTTTTAATACCTTAAATTACACTAAAATGTGGTAAAAAAAACAAAAAATACTGTTTAACGCGACCAAGCCTAGAACAAAGATTTGATTTTATTTATTCTATTTTAAATTTTTAGGAAAATTTACAGCTAGTACAAGTGTAGGTGAAATCAAATTTGTAACAAAAGGCTAATTTAAAGTTTCCGCAAACTAAACATAAGCTTATTACATACATAGACAGTTTAGAACATTACTAAACATGGGCTATGTTATTCTAAGCTTTCTATTCTTAACCACTTGTAGAAAACACAGTTACTAATAGCATAAAAATAGCAAAATATTATTCTCAATAAAAACTCAGCTACAACCTCCAACGTGATATTTATTACAAAGTTAAGACCAAGTAAGCGACCCGACTCAAAATAGTTTTATACCCAGACGTTAGGATTCAAGGGGCGAACGTTTTCCCAGAAGATTTAACTGTGAGTCAATCTGTTCGTTACGGCGCCGCTGCATTTGTATTCTCTTGAAGCGACACAGACTCACAGACTTATTGCAGTGACGTACCACTATGCAATAAGGGCTCGTGCACATTTTTGGTGAACTCTAATGAAACGCGTTGCATTTCCTCTTAAAAGAGGAACTCGAGTTCAACTCTACAAATAATATAATCTGTCATGAATTTTGTGCCAATATCGATGCATCCCGCATCTACCGATAAAATTGAGTGAAAATTGGCTGCTATTCCTGTTAGAGAAAATATAATATTTTCTATTTCATTCAAATTTTCACTAACCTAAAGCTTACCTACGTTTTGTGAGTTTTTAGGGTTCCGCAGGACCTTGCAGGATCACTTTGTTGTATGTCTGTCTGCTTCTTGAGGAATTAAGCTAAAGCTTGAAACTTCTAAATATTAAGGTCTGTGAGCTTGTGCCGTAAAAAATTAAGCTTCTAACACAATGCATTCAAAAGATAGGGCATGGATGTCTAATTCTTGTACGGACATCGTAAATATTAAAAACCTCAAGTGACCTCACAATGCGTTTTGGAGGCTTTGTGACACAAATACAAGTCTAAAATTTAGGGATTTCCCTTCATCCATCGTGTGGGTTGGTGAAAATGGCCAGGTTACGAAATATGCCTGCCTGCTTGTACCTACACGAGTACCTTTGTCCTGAAAATTATTCCTGCTTCCACTGAGCATTCAGCTTAGCACATGTAATTTCCCCTGTGATTCGGACGTCGTTAACGTCTATTCATGTAAAGTGGCACATTGAAAAAACCATTTAATGTCGTCTTTAGTAGCCTGAATGACATGGATATGACTTTGAGCAATAGCTCAAAATGCACAGCGCTTTAAAATGTGAATATTTTTAAAACCGCCTAAAGTTACGTATCTATGTAGGAAAATAGTACATACTTATTTATGAGCAGCAAATACCTGGAATTGCCATAAATTTCAGTTTGGGGGGTCTGAATAAAATTTTACCGTGCCGTGGTAGTCTCGGCCTAAGAATAGGACTCCTCCAACTCCTCCTGTGGATGTCGTAAAAGGCGCTAATTACACGCTATGCATGCTATGGAGAGGCCTCATCCAGCAGTGAATGTCTACCGGTTGATAAAGAATAAAACATTATTTTCTGAAGACATTACTTCTGAAAAAAAAACTACTGACCCAATTCAATGGAAATAATAATTGTACGAGTATACGAATTGTAACGTAGGTACGTTGAATTGTGCGTTGTGTATTTGTTACAATTTAATTACAATACAATAGTATTGTATTTGTTACATCGCAGGAAATACGTGGATGGAGGCGGTTCAAGACTGTTCGTCGTGGCATTCTAGGAGAAAACCAGTCTATGTCCAGCAGTGGACCTCTAGAGGCTGATGATGATGATGATGAATAATTGTATTGAATTTATTTATTGTGGAAAACGATGGTTCAATTCAAACTACCATAGCCAATAAATCAGCCGTGTTAAGCTCTTTCAACCTGTACGAAATTCAGAATATGTGTCAAATGTTACAAACAAAACCCGATTTCAAAGTGATGTTCAATGTCGCAGACGGAGGGTAAAGGGTGAGATTTCTGAGGAATCTCTGTGATGCTGGCTCACCCACATAGCTAAAACTATTATTTAGAATCCTATTGACGCATTCCTAATGTATTTTGTGAATAAAAGACGATACATTTTCTATCACTGCTTATATATACTTTAATTGTTGTTGTGCAAGCTTGTCGATAAAGTCATAAAAAAATATGCAAAAGCTTACCAACGTAGAACTTCATTATCATGTGAACGTTGAGGTAATCTAGCTTCTCGACAACACGAATATAGTGCAAAGACTCAAAAGAACGAAACCTATGAGCTAGTGTAGTGTAAATAATAGTTTAGTGTAGTACAAACTCACTAGTTTGCACTACACTACACTATTATTTACACTGTACTTGAGAATGTGTTAATGGACACACTTTTAAATTCATACAGGACACTTTGTTCTTATGTTGTTATTCTATAATAATGTGTAATAAAACAGTGTAAATAATAGTGTAGTGTAGTGCAAACTAGTGAGTTTGTACTACACTACACTATTATTTACACTACACTAACTCATAGGTTTCGTTCTTTTGAGTCTTTGCTCTATGTTCGTGTTGTCGAGAAGCTAGATTACCTCAACGTTCACAGAACAAAGTGTCCTGTAAGAGATGGCTAGATGTTATATGGTAGGTACGTTATATACTCTAAGAAAAAAAAATATATTCATTGAACATTTTTTAAAGATCATCATAAAAATAGCCAAGTCTTTTGTCTGATTCCGTTTTCGTCTCGATTAGTCACAAAGAAAGAAAAATATTCTAGTTTATATGACAATGAATAATGAATAAAAAGAAAGGAAGGAAAGAAGGACGTCTACCAGCTGATGAAGAAGAAGAAATCTTCTTTTTTTTTTATAGAACTTTAAGACATATTATAAAACACAAAAAGTTAGACCTACTCCAACGTTTGTTTTTGTCAGGAAATTAGCTGTGTAATCTGTTTTAGACATTATTTCCTCTCCTGCGAAGCTGTAACGTGATTTCCTCTTAGGTTTCCTATGAGATGTGATTTTATGTCAAACCTTGTTCCGGGATATAATCAACTTTCTTTTAGATTGGTTGTTTTCTGATTCAATTCTGATAAAACCTAATTAAGTCTAAAAAACGTGGTTGAGAATAAATATAACACTAATTTAGTAAAAAACAAAACTTGAAATTGGGTAAGCAGCGTTGCATGTTGTGAAAATATTACTTTTCTAGTAAAACTAGGCTAGATCGGTTTTAGCTTTACCTCCGTCCAATACTTACTCTACATTATTGTTCTGGACTTCATCTATCAACCTAGCTAAAGTGGGTATCAGGTATAGAAGAATATTTCAACCATAGTTCTCTAGGGACAAGTTTTATTTTACCTCCATCCCCAACTCTATATTATGGTTTTGGACTCCAACTATCAAACTGGCAGGTACCAGGTAGGTTACCTGGTAGGTATCAGGAATAGAAGCATATTTAAATCATAGTTCTCTAGTGAAAAGTTTTATTTTACCTCCATCCACTACTCTACATTATTATTCTGTACTTCGACTACTAACCTGGCGAAAATGGTAGGTATCAGAAATAAAAGAATATTTCAATCATATGGTTCTCTTGTGAAAAATATATGTTACTTCCATCCACTACTTTACATTATTATTCTGTACTTCAACTACTAACTTGGTTAATAAAAGGTAGGTATCAGAAATATAAAAGTATTTAAATCATAGTTCTCTAGAGAAAAAAATACTTTACCTCCATCCACTACTCTACACTACTATTCTGTACTTTAACTACTAACCAAGCTAATATGGTAGGTACTAGGTATCAGAAAAAGAAGAATATTTAAATCATAGTTCTCAACAAAATTCTATTTCGAATTCGAATTGACTAATATATTCTAAGTCGATATATTACTCAAGTATAGAAGAACTAAGATTCTGTTTTAACAAGTTAAATACATTCATTAGTGCTGTTACACACGCGACTAGTCTGGAATTCGGCCAGACGGCAGTTGGGCCTGAGACGTAGCTAGGCGTACGCTAGGGGTATGTTTTGATTTGCTGACACTTAGTAATTACAGTGGAGTGGACATAATGATTAAAAACTGTCAAGTGAGAGTTGGACCTCGCAAAATGTCTCGACTCACATTAGACTTATTTTAAGCCCAGTTTACTTAGACTTTATATCTTTGATACCTATACAAAATTTTACAAAGTTGCCTATAGTTTTCCTTCAATACTTTCAAAATCATGCATTTTATATTACAATCACACAAGCATTATATTTTTTTCAGAATTAAAATCAGGTATATTTCGATCAATATGTAGCCATTTTGCACAAGCAAACTCTGTTGTTATCAAAATTGAGGTTCTATCTTATCCTACAACTTATCCTTGACAAAAGTAACGTAAAAAATGTGAATGATTTAACTTCTTTTTTTGTGAACTTTCTTTTGTTTTACACTTTGCCTCCTAACTTAATAATTGCTTGCCCCAATTGTTTTCTCCTTAGTATGACCCTGTTTTGGGACTCAACTAATTAGATAACGAATTAACGTCTTGACAGGGAGGCGCTCCGTTTGCTCATCAAGCGACTTGCTCACTGTTTGGGAACCGTTTTGCTAACTGATCCGTTTGTGCATCGCTTTAATTACACTGAGGACATAGTTGTTTATATTTACTTTGCTCTAAGCACGACGGCTGACACGGTGCAAGTTGGAATATATATAATAAAAAAATAATAATTTTAAATGTAACACAAAAATTAAAGTAGTTGGAGAGCTCAAAGTCCACATCCAACCAAAGAATAGGTAAGATGAAAACGAATGGCTTAGCATGTTAGTTTTTCTCAGCATTCCTCAGTCGTTTAGTAAATGTAGAGTTTTTCCAATCATGTTCCTACTTTACATTTCATAGTGGTAAGTATTGCGAGAGTTCAAACCCCAGCGGCAGTCTAAATATAAAAGCGCCTTGTAACCTGGCCTGCAACTCTAGGTTGAGCTAAATTCTCCCAAGTTGAGTGCTGTATACTTTGAGTTTGTAAATAGGTATTACCTCGAGGCACACCGGGTGAAAATCAATCTCCTGTGAATGTGACAAGTTTCTTGCAGCTTCTCTTAATAGATTACGTGCTCCGCTTAATCGAGATAGAATAATGCAACATTATAATTTCGTCTATCAATAATTGTTTTTAAATTATTCCTTGGATAGATAGAGCTAAGTTTTTTTTAATGTTGGGCAACGTTATGTCACGCTGATATTGCATTAGACAATTTTGTCCAAGATATGACAAACGAGCTTTTAATATTCTATGACAAATGAAATTCTTTATCGCTTGCTAAGATATTAACATTTATTTAGAAAGATCTAGCTTAATTTAGAGCGATATTTTTAGAGTGCGGTAGTATATCACTCAAAATTGTGAGCATAATCCCGAGCATGGGAAATATTAAAGAAGCCTTTGCGTTTTCGTAATAAAGATTTTGGTATAAACCTCGCTTAGTTCTGCGTCTAGACACTCAAGATGTGGGTGCCTGAGCCCCGTACAAGGGATTTGTCGCGTGAATAGGGCTTCATAGTACGTGGTTCGGTTAATACGTTTTATGTAGGCACCGTGATTTTGTTGTATCCCCTTTTCGATAGGTTTAATGCTAGAGTATGAACGGATCTTCTTAGGTCGATTTAACTCAAGAAACAGGATATCTAAATAAATTATATTTATTTATAGGAAGAATAAAACAACTAATACAATACATATAATAAATAATGATAACTAAATAAATTGTTATATTAAGTTACACCTATATTGCTATTAATCGATATTATTTGAAATATTGTACATTTTAATTCATTGTTTCATTATGTTGACTATCTTTGGATATTTAAATCTAATGGTTGTGTAGTGATAAAATTATACGTAGGTACTTACTTACTTTAGTTTTAACTAGATGTACACTCAAACTTGTATGAAACTTGTTGTTTGTTGTTTGTATATTTAAACATAAAAAAATTAATTGATTTGTATGAAAATTATTAAAATACTAATAAGTATTGTGTACAATTTACATATTTCTCTAGCTAGCTCGATTTCAAAAAAATTCGCAAGTTTATGTTTCCTAAAATTTTCTCAAAGATACCATAGAATTTTAAAGATTTCCCTATACCGCAATATCCTAAAAGCATTTCCACCCAGTCACAACCCAGGCTAACGACAATCCGATATTGAAACTTGTTGATATCGAAAGCTTCTGTATTTTTCATTTGCTTCAGGTGGCGCTGACTATGACTTCCGTTAAAATGGAAGATTTCCACCTCCATATCTATTTAAAGTGTCAACAATTTATGTATTTTTTTTTGGAATTTATGGAACTTTCGTTTTGGATTACTCATTTTTAGGGTTCCGTACCCAAAGGGTAAAACGGACCCTATTACTAAGGCTCCGCTGTCCGTCCGTCCGTCCGTCCGTCTGTCACCATAATTCACGGTTCGTGCCATGAGATACATCCGTGATGGTTGAAATTTTCACAGATGATGTATTTCTGTTGCCGCTATAACAACAAATACCTACTAAAAAACAGAATAACTAATAAATATTTAAAGGGGCTCCTCATACAAAAAAACTGTTTTTTTTGCCGTTTTTATAGATAATGGTACGGAATACCCTTCGAGCGCGAGTCCGACTCGCACTTGGGCGGTTTTTTTTTAGAACTTTCAGTTAGGGCTCAGATTTTACATAGAAATAAAGCATAGTTTGACCACCAGTACACGTTCTCTCGATGCAGTAAGAACCAGTTACAACTCTTTGCAAATATTGTCAGCGCCCAAATGGAGCCAAGTCTCGCTTACAGTATAGTCCAATGAATATATAATAGTTGTTACCAAACGGTTCTGTATTTTTCATGCGCGTCAGGTGGCGCTGACTGTTATTTATACTTCCGTTCAAAAGGGAGATTTCAATGAATTCTGCCTCCATGAGAAGTCTTTTCAATGTGTCAACTTCCTCAAATATTTTTGGAGTGACATCCTAGGTATTTTATATCATGCTTTTTAATTTCCAAATATAATATTACTTTGTTATGTTACGTTTTATTATGTTATTTTTACTTAAGTAGGCAAGTCAATCTTAGGTTTACTAATGCAACCATTTGGATCAGGGGCCTCTTTAAAGAAAAAACTTGACCTACGTCTGCTTTAGTCTTCAGCCTACAAGTTTGACGTCATCCTACTAATATTATAAACGCGAAAGTTTGTGAGTATGGATGGATGTTTGTTACTCTTTCACGTAAAAACTACTGAATGGATTTTAATCAAACTTTACAATAATATAGCTTATACATCAAAATAACACAAAGGCTACAATTTATAAAGATATTGTGTGAATTGTCCATAATATGACGATAAGTGTCAAGTAATTAGGAAAAAATCTACCATCTGCGAGCTATTCTGGCGCGCGCTGCCAAAACCGCTAGAGTTACACATATGTAATGTATGATAGAAATGTTTATCTTAAATAGTCCTACAAAAAAGCCCGCCACAGTATATATCTATATCTTATGTGTAAGCCATTACAGCCAAAATGTGTATAATACTGAACGAATTTGAGTGAAATTTGGAGTGGAGATACCTTATACCCTGGATTAACATATAGGCTCATCATCATCATCATCAATTTTCATCATTATTTACGCGGGTGAAACCGCGGGGCGCACTAGTACGTTTATAAGAGTAAAGAAAGCGAAGACTGATGTATGATTGATGTAAAGTCGTATATAGCTTTTCTTCGAATCGGCTCCTGCCTAACTACTTATTGGGGAAAACTAGGACAAAAATAATTCATTACTCTAGAGTTAACTGAATGAACGTATAAGGCGGTAATTCTCGATCTTATAGAGAAAACTTTTCATTTAAAAAACCAACTTCCGCCACTGTATTCGACTAAATATTTGGATGAAAAAAAAATTATGAAAGAACCATAGTGGTGCAAGGATTATGATACTTTTTGAATGCAAATGCTTAGTTTGTTGCTGAAAATATCAAAATCGCCATATGTTTGACTACAATATTTGAGGAGTTCCCTCGATTCCTCTTGGATTCCATCATCAGAACTGTATTCTGAAAAAAATGGGACCAATCTGGAAGTATATCTATTCAAATAAAAAAATAATTTTCCAAATCGGTTCATAAACGCCGGAGATATGAGGTAACAAACATTAAAAAAAAATACAACCGAATTGAGAACCTCCTTTTTGGGAAGTCGGTTAAAAAGTACACAACAAAAAAATAAAAATAACGGTGTCTGAAAAGTTTTTATCAGGAAAAAACTGTCTTAAAATTGTTTTAATAGAAACTGTCATAAGTGGTCCCCTAAAGTAAGGTGTTGAGCTATAAAACTTGAAACGAGCAGGTTTTATTACCGACAAGACAACGCACTACACATGCACATCTTCAGAAAATTGTTCACTGAATGTGATGAAAAATAAAATGTAAGTAGGTAAACGTATATTCGGAAGTCGTGAACAAAGGTGAATTGGATATTTGCAGGAAATATCATACAAATAAGGAAATCGAATGCCTCTCATCTGATTTGTAAGGTAATAAAGAAAGGGGTTGTCGCCTCCTTCCGCTCGACAGAGTACCTAATAAATAAATTGATTTATTTTACTCGGAAGGAATTGGAACGGTAACTAATAAATTCAATGAAATTATTATTAAGTGGTTGTACAATTGAATTAAGTTACTTCTTAAAGGGGCAGAACAAATACGAAAAGAACATTTTTGGCTCCCTGAGAGTAAATAAATAAAAAAATGCTGTACATTTTCACACAACATTATCTAGCTAAGTAAATAAGATAAACAATAGAAAAATACAGAGTTTGATAACATAAGTGCCCAAGTTAGTACTTACTTATAGACAAGTGAAACTACAGTTCTATTTCATCATCATCATCATCATCATTATAATCCAGTTGAAATCCACTGATGGACATAGTCCTCCCATAAAATGCCACGACGAACGATCTTGAGTGGTCTCCATCCACCGAATACCTACGACCATTAAACCCAACGATAGTGTTTCCAACATACGCCATCCTCCATTCTTTTGATTGGACATCCTTATTTAGGCCTTATTAGGCATTAGGAAATGGTTATATACATTACTTATAATGTCTTTAGTCCATCGAGAGAGAGCCATCATCTTCTGGTCATCCGGGTTGCGGTTGCCACTTGAGAACCTTTATTCCCCAACTGTTGTCTGTTCTGCGAGCTGTATGACCTACTCATTGCTACTTCAACTTCCTAATTCTCAGAGTTATGTCGGTGTTCTTATTTTTTCTACACTTAAAATAAACCAGACATGCGTCTCTCGAACCGCGCATAGTGTAGGATTTCGAATTTTACTCCACTCATGATTAGATGTCGTTACTTGTAGATATGAACGCGCTATTGATTTTATTCCTCGTTTGGAGAAGACGTGTACGGGGACAACCATTGTTTTTTTTGCATTTTTATTATTTGCTAAAAACAAAACAAAAACATCAAAACAACAATAACAAAACAAAAATACCAATAACAAAATAACAATAATTTATAAAAATGTCAACTGGCTCTTTTACAGCAACCGAGGCCCCTTTAACTGAATCCAGTCAGACAGACATACGGACGGTTCGATGGTGTAGACTTAGGCCGAGATAAATAGAGGTTAGAACTGTCCCTGTCCCACAAAAGTTAAAACACGTGTGTTCAAAAGTGACGGGGACAATGTTAAGCTTAGCACGCGCGTGCTAAGTAGGTAAGATCTATTTATCTCGGCATTAGTGATATATAGCGTATATATCACTAATGCCGAGATATATATAGCGTTTGACGGGTGCGGATCTCAAAAATGAACTAATTAATCCCAAAAGAACTGCATTCATGAATTAAAAGAAAATGGAATTTTAAAACGACTTTTTGGTACAGGAGATGAAAAGCATCTCGTTATACAGAGAGTTTAAACTACCTAATTACGGAGAAAAACCCGAGAAGTAAGCTTAAAACTTTCCGGCGTGCGTTTAACTGTCACCATTAAAACTTAAGCACCACCTAAGAGTAATAATTTACCACCTATCATGCACGGTATGAACCTAAAAAGAATAGGTAGAGTTTGCAGGAGGAATAGTCAATACATGAAGCAGTAAATTAATAGTAAGCTCTTGTAAGCTCTGCCATTGGTTTATAATTTCATCAGGTGTATGTACAGTCAACAGATAATAACTGTTTGAGTGTTTTCATTAGTTCTTAGTGTAACTAACGGAAGCGCTCATCAAGTTCTCTTAAAAAAACCATGCATAGAACGAAACTCCTTCACCATTATCATCATCAACAATCTATAAAGTCCACTGCTAGACATAGGCCTCCCCCTACAATGCTATGACGAACGTTCTTGAGCCGCCTACATCCACTCACTTTCTGTGACCTTTATAGTATCTTTGGTCCATCGAGAAGGTGTGGAGAGGTGAATTTTGTTAAAGATATGTTTAAATAAAGCCTATTTGACTCTTGTTAGCATATTAGGTAAGCGCTATTTTGGTTGTAAAAAACAGGGAATGCCAGACTTAGAAATATTGATTACAACGTATAAGTTCTCGTGTACGTTCTGTTACTTGCTAGTTTTCACTCTGAGATTACCACCCTGTTTACCTTCGTATGCACGCAGATATGCTTTTAAGACGATAATTATTATGAGGATTAGAAATTGCCTCATATTGTTTGCATTATCCAAATGTGACGTCTGGTTTTGATTACGTAAATTCCAAGATTTTCGCGAAGAGACATAAAGAAACAGGGAGCATCATGAGCGTTTAAAATGAATTTTTGATTGTAGTTCATCATCATCATCATCAGAGGTAGATATCCACTGCTAGACTCGCTAGAATAGGCCTCGCCCACGCCATATCACTACGCTTGGCAGGTGGATTGGTGCTGATCGCGGTATTGGGTGTTTAGTACTCAGAGAACAAGTCTAAGTTTTAAAAAGCAATTTACATGATTGTATGGTGTATTGTTACACGGATTTTTGTATGGGAAATGAGGTTTACGAAGTGTATGCTAGAGGCGCCCACCGTTCTGATTAAAGTAAAATAAATAAACAAATAAATAAACAAATCGGTGTCGCCGTGCCAAATCCATGTTAAACTACAGTATACATCCGTGTCAATTGTTTGCAAAAAACTTGACTTACTCTGTTATCCATAATCAATTTTTAAACCTTAGATAGCTAAAATAGCTTTTGTATTGTTTTGTCGTATGTCATTTTACAATAGAGAGAACAAAACAAAAGCTATTTTAACTAAAATTGGTTCAAAAAATGATTATGAACAGGCAGGTTAGCCTCCAGGTAGATGCTGACCTATTCCTAACAAATTTTATAGAATAAATAAGAACTATTTTGATTGTAGTAGAATCTAAAAACTATGCTCGCGAGTTGAGTGGTGCTAGAGTCAACAGACTATTAAGATCTGGACCATTAGATGGAGACAATGTCTTAGTTCTAATACGATGACCATCCATCGTGACCCCGCCATCTCCTGATTAATTGATAGCAGTGAAGGAAGACACAGGTCTGGATAATTTGGTCGTTAGGGACAGGGGTTAAATGTACTGGAAGAAGACAATCTGGAGTTGCAAAAACAGATGTAATGTGTTATTTAATGTGATTGCCTGCAATTTTGGAGAACATAGAAAATTACTTTGCCTACCATAAACTAAAAAATGACTGAAAATTGCAGCATACTAAGACCCAAGTTATGAACACAAACGGGTGGTTACCGTATAATCATTGGTTCAAATCAAATCAAATCAATCATTTATTTGCAAGAAGGTTGAGGTGACAGATACAACAAAAATCGTTTGATCGTTAATGTGTTGGTGAACAGTGGCTTTAGAAATGATAAGTTCTATATTATTTTGAATAGTTAGATTTGATCATCGGTAGATACCTAAATGATAGGTGATAAGAGAGATATGCTAATAGTTGCACGAACGTGATAGAATCCAAAATGTGCAAATCCGAGAAGAACCAAGATCGACGACATAGCTCTGAAAATTAGCAAGTTGAAGTGGTAATGGTTAGGTCGTATAGCTCGCAGAACTGACAACCATTGGGGTATAAAGGTTCTCGAGTGGCGACCACAAACCAGACGAAGCAGTAAGAATGATGACAAAAAAATGAAACCTCCCGGACATTATAAAGGTCACAAGGAGATGGTGGATGGAGTTGGCTCAAGATCTTTTGTCATGGAATTCAATGGCCTATGCTCAGCAGTGGACTTCTACAGGCTGATCATGATGATGACGAGGTAGGTATAAGTAGGTTGGGAAGGGTAACCCTTTCAACGCAAAAGAATATGTTTAAACAAAAAGTCTAGTTCTTCCTAGGTACGAGAACCTTGAATACCTATTCAGAGTACTTAGTTGCGTCAGTTTTAAATGCTATAAAGAATTTCAGCGTCATTCGCTATCCAGTATCTATTGACAATCTATACAAACAAAGACATTCCTACTTCCCCATTTACAAGAAAAACATTTTCTTATGATTGATCTTGTTTACAAAGGATATTTAACTTCTTTAACCATAATATTTAACGAGAATAGAAGTACTCATTATATTTTACGGTCGTCCTGTCGGTCATTGTTAACCCTTTAACGCATCCATGGTCTTTTATACACCATAAACTTTTATGTAACACTCATTATTATTGTTGTGCTGCTAAGGTAGTATTATTGAAGCAAACTGGGCTTAGAGAAATATTCACATAATGTTTCTTATAATATAACCCACAGCCCCCTGATCCCACACTTGTATTCCCTGTGTCGTAGGTACCAGGAACTACGAGTACCATGGTACCACAACACCCACCCTCGGAAAAATATTTGCAGAACATGCAGTTTTTTCCCCACAGCGGGAATCGAAACCGCACCTCTACAATTTCAACCGGATACTCGCCCGCCACGCCACG
Source organism: Epirrita christyi (assembly GCA_951392215.1). Lineage (NCBI taxonomy): Eukaryota > Metazoa > Arthropoda > Insecta > Lepidoptera > Geometridae > Epirrita > Epirrita christyi. The sequence goes on from OX595846.1 coordinate 9,110,636, forward strand.
GAGGTCGTCAAACTATCTTCTGTCTATGAACATTATATAATGCCCACGGCTTTCAGCAACCTTAGCCTGAGTTCTGAATTGCTACTCTTACTCGTGAGCATATTTCACAGGTTTTTTTATAAATAAAATGAGTTGTAAAAAGGTCTATGCAAGGAGTACTGTTTAAAAAAAATACGCTCACAAACGAGAGTGAATGCTGCGATGCAACTCAGGCCTAGCCTTGATTAGTAAGACTGAATACACCGTAATTCACGATGCAAACCCAGTGAAGATTGTAATCACATTGCCTTTTGAATTTTCGGTTCGGAAACATAGTCACTATGGTAGGTATCTACTTTAGAGCACGTGGTTTAATCACTCCAACTTGTAGTATGAAAGGACTGACGTTGTTATATTTCCTGTTAAACTTTTCCCAGTGTACTTACTCCAAAATTTGAATCAAATTAAAACCAAAATACTTCAAAGTCCTCCAAAGTTAACGAATATTTGTTCGGCTAAACAGTGTGTATTTTACAAGTTACCGCGTTAATCAGTAGACTGGCAGAGATCCTTGTAACTCATTTAGCGGACGCAGTTTTAAATGAGACTTAATAAAGTACTAAGGTACCGAAAACCTTTATTAAGCCAATACCTAGGCTTAATAAAGGTTCTAACGTTTTGTTCCAATATTTTGAAATATTTGAACTATTATACCTATTTTCAAATATTCTAAAAGGATTAATCAGCCAGATGTGTTTTTCAAAATTATCAACAGACCAAAAAAAAAATTCTCCTTTGCAATGAGTATCCTGAACACTATCTTGAATATAACTTTATCAAAGGATCTTTGACATCTAATGTACGGCAGCTCGTACCACACCAAAAGTAATTGCGGCAAAACCATACCAAGTATATTCATAGGATAAAAAACCGTTATTTCTTTACCATCAAGTCTTTTTAGTTTCATATTCACAATTCATATTTTTGGGATATTAGGTTTTAAGGTTAGTAGGTATCTAAAAAAATGCTTTAAGTACCTATCTAATGATAGCAGGTATCTCGATTGTTGTACTCGCTTCGCAGTCGCTTTGGTCTAGTCTATTTGGACCTAGCTTTGTTATCTGGTGCTTACTAAAAAGTTTATGCAATCACTAGGGTTTTATGATTACTAGAATAGTCAACGATATCAATAATATCTCCTTTATATAACATTAACAGTTTGCCATTCGTTCTTGTATCAAAGACGGTTAACATGATACTTGAATGGTGAACGTTTCTTGTTTCTACACCAATCAATCACTGTAGATTATAAATACCTACCATTTGGTACTTGTCCCACCGGCGAAGATTAGCGAGGAGCGAATTTAGCTAGTCGAGTATTGTACCAAGCGAGTTTTCACCGCGAAGTCGTACAAACGAAAAAATAGTCGATAGCCAGTCGCTTCCTCGTTGGTGGTAGGACAAGCGCCTTAGGTATAACACTCTACATCCATACATACATGTATATACTAACCTACATCAAAGTCAAAATACCAACCTACCAAATCAGAAATAGTGGAAATTGTCCGAATACCTTTCAGAGTTCTATCAGTACCAGCCACTGCATTATTCGAAGCTAAAACAACGGGCGCTCAATACTTTCCCCAAGAGGGTACTCTTGTTCTTTATTGACATTTACTTTCCGAGGGTAAACATGGAGACACCAGCTGTCTACTCGCCGCATACTCACAATTGCCAGGCAAGGGATATTATTTATTACCTATATTTTTTGTGAATGCTTAAACTGAACCTATCTGGTTTTGACCAGGGTGGTAGTAATTTTTTTTGTTTTAATAAATAATTCTACTTCAGTCAGTCTATCAATTGCATTCATCATCATCGTCATCAGCATATATAGAAGAATAGGAATGCCACGACGTCCTAAGTCGCCTCCAGCCACCGACTTCCTGCGACCTTTATAATGGTGTCAGAATAACCAGCAGCAGATACAAATGGACATTTTAGCCACACATCACTCTGCTAAAGACTTTGGTGGTTTTTGGAAGCACACTAATAAGCTTAATCCGCGGGCGAGCTTGCCTGTGAGCATGAATGGTGTGTGTGATCCGGTTAGTATCGCTAATGTATTTAAGGAACATTTTCAAGTCAATCCTTTGTTAGACAGTGCATCTCTTCGGGTGCCCATTGCTGAGAAAGGTCTGCCCAATGCACATGTTCATATTACTGCTAAAGATGTTAGTGCTGTTATTAGAGATATGAAACGTGGCAAATCACCCGGGCATGATGGGCTCAGTAGGGAGCACCTGCTTTATGCGGGGTGTCACTTACCAAGAGTATTGGCCATGTTGTATAACTTTGGTATTGCACACTCTTATCTACCATTGGATCTTATGCGAACTGTTGTAGTTCCTATTATAAAAAACAGAACAGGCGATGCCTCTGACAAGTCCAATTACAGACCTATTTCGCTGGCGACTATTATTGCAAAAGTATTGGACGGTCTGCTTGATAAACATCTAAGAAGACACTTAAGCTTGAGTGATTCGCAGTTTGGGTTCCAGCCTGGGCTATCGACAGAGTCAGCTATCTTGAGTCTCAAGCATACTGTTCAATATTATACCAGCAAAAAAACGCCCGTTTATGCATGCTTCTTGGACTTGTCAAAGGCATTTGACCTTGTCTCGTATAATGTGCTTTGGGAAAAATTGTTGTGTGATACTAGTCTGCCAAAAGATCTAGTGTATATATTTAAATACTGGTATGAAAATCAAAGCAACATGGTTCGATGGGCGGGCTCGTATTCCGATGAGTATGTATTGAGGTGCGGTGTGAGGCAGACGACATGGTTCTGCTGAGCCCTTCAATCAATGCTCTCAGGCGGTTGCTGGATATTTGTGAATCCTATTCGGTGACTCATGGGCTCAAGTATAATGCTAAGAAGAGTGAGGTAATGTTGTTCAAGGCCGGAAGCAAGACTTATGCTGTCTCTCCGGTCTCACTAGGGGGAGCTCCTCTCACTTGGGATAAGCGGTTTAAGTACTTGGGCCACTGGGTTACTGAGGATATGTGTGATGATTCTGACATAGAGAGGGAACGTAGAGCGTTGGCGGTTAGATGCAATATGTTGGCTCGCAGGTTTGCACGGTGTTCTGCCCCGGTCAAAGTGACCCTGTTCAAGGCGTTTTGTCAAAATTTCTACACGTGCAACCTGTGGTTCCAGCATACGCAGAAGGCCTACAACGCTCTACGAATCCAGTATAACAACGGTTTCAGGGTGCTGATGGGGCTGCCGCGGTTCTGTAGCGCATCAGGCATGTTCGCTGATGCGCGCGTTGATGACTTCTATGCCATCATACGCAACAGAACTGCATCAATGATGAGTCGCGTCCGCGATAGTTCCAACAGCATGCTGGCCGTTGTGGCAGACCATTTTAATTTTAATTCCGGCATTATAGCTCACTGGGTTTCGAAACATCAGCCAGTCGCCCAGCTTGTGACTCAATAAGTACCTGACATCATTATATATTGACTATTTTTAATGTGACTGAATTTGAATTAATATGTTTGCTATTTATTATAATTTTGTATACTTACTAACATTATTTTTAAGACGTAATTGCTAACAAAATGGATGACATGTGAATTACTCTGTGTGAAATCTGATGAATAAATAAATTATTATTATTATTATTATAATATCCTTGGCCTATATCGGGAGGCCTTCCTATATACTTTGCGTCCTTAGAAGATTTCGATTCTATACCTAGTTACATATTTTTATGAATATTTTCCCCTTAACCTAACCTAGGTATGTACTAATTCGTGGTACAGTACATCTCGTGGAACTTTTCGACTGAATTACGTTCAACTCTTTACTCGGAGACTCAAGCCCGTTTGTCGTGGAATTATTATGGGGAGGCCTAATGTCCAGCAGTTGATTTTTGCAGGCTGACGATGAGTGATGAAGTCTGATCTTTATCAAATTTTGTAGATATAATTGGATAGCACCTGGAAGGTGCTATCCTGTGCTAACTACGCAGTGCTATAAATTTTTGAAAAAATCAACCACAAATAAAATTATGCGTGATTCGCCTATTAACTTGACGAAGCTTACCTACGTGGGGCTCTTAAACTAAGATCCCTCACCTACAAACCTAACTATTAGCTACACGTACTTTAACTTACGTACCGTAACTTTCTATGCTCTTTAAACTTCAAGCACTTGTAATCGAGCTTATTCCTTCGAATTTAAAACAAAGTTTTTCTAGTTCTTACCAAAAGAATCTCTCTTTCTCCTCGCTTAAATCCTGGGAAAGTCGGGATAGCGCAATGTCCTAGGTAAGCGAGCAATGCGACACCATACAATAGGTACACAAACTACACAGCCGCTTGAGTATAAAACGCGCAACATAGGTAATACATAATTATATGTAGAACCAATTTCATCAATGTTAGTTTATAAATGAAGCTATGTTTTAGTTTATATAAAAACTGTGTATCAGATGCGTGATACTTCCTGGCAGGACCACTTTAGCTTTTCCAATTTTGACAGAGCGTAAATCTGCGTTTCCACTAGAGATGAGCAAGAATGCGTAGCGAGGGATGTGTTTGTTAAGAACCAATAAAATCCCTTCATTCACCTAGCCTCGTTCGAAACGGGTTAGCAAGCGAGATTTTGATACGTACGAAACAAGGCGAGGGATGTGTGCGAGGGATGTGTTGCGCCAAAATTATAAAATGTTTAATATATTTTTATTCTGTTTTTTTTGTCTGTTTTATATTCAAAATAGAAATGCAAAGTATTGGAAAAAATTTATATTTTTAAAGGTCTTTAAACCTATATGTAAGGCCATTAAAAATAGGGCGTTGAAATCATACAATAAATGTTGATCGATCTGATCTTGCATCTTATTAATCTCACAGCCACTACGTGGTACATGGGTATTATAGTATAGTGTAGCAACGCTCTCCTAAGTCTAAGACAATGGGTGAGGATTAAATTTGAGCGAGACTTCGCCCGAGACTTCAGCTAATGCAATATGTATCAGCTCTCCAGCCCAACTACTAAAAAGCTGAATCTTGGTACATTTTATTTCGTTTCCCGTTTTGTCTTCTTAGTCAAATAGTTTCTGTAATGCAATTTGTGGACTTGCCATTTCTTTGTGAATTAACTTATCGGCGAGGCTGCTGGTTTATAGTGGCAGATATTTATAGTGATAGATTCCTACCTAGCTGTTTTCCAATCATATTGTGAAGGTAGTTAGAGTACCTTGGTATGCCCGGCCTAGAATAGATCCGTCCCTCTCCTCCCGTGGATGACGTAAAAGCCGACTATAAGGGATTATACTAGGGATATGTGTCCTCCATCCACCTGATTACTTAACAGCAATAATGCGATAACGAATCCGCCTGCCAAGCGTGGTGATTATGGTAACCGCATGGCTCTACGAACTATTTAACACTTGGAATCCGCCCGTTGCTTAACTTGCAAAATAACTATATTATTATTATTATTATTATTATTATTATTATTATTAATGCCACAAAGAACAGAAAAGTCTATACCAACTTCGTCTAACCGACTTCCTGCTGCATAAAACCTTTGATCTAAATTCCAAAAGAAGCTTTCTATTCAGGATACAGAGTAAAGTTCATGGCTATTGCTATTGCACATTGTAAACAAGAGAGAGAAAGGGTGTCACCAAGATATGCCCTAATGCGTATTCGCCAAAGGACTACGACCTAGCTTCGCTAGAGTTTTCAGTGTCGTATTTTCCTCGTTATCTTTATGACACAATATGAAGGGTTCGAAAATCGAATTCAAAACCTTGAGCTGCGAAAAGCCAGGTTAAACAAAAGTTGAATTATAGTAGTCTACAAGTGCCACAGTTATATCCGGAAACTGTACGCTAGAATATCGCACTTGGCTCGAACACAAGTAGGACAATAACAAAGTAGTCGCTATAAAGTTGGACTGTTTGGTCCCAAGTATTTCGCAGTCTAGACACATTAACTCTTACATTTTACTGTAAGAAGCTACTTAGACCATATTGTTAGTATTATCACTTACATCACAAGTTCGATTAAGTTCAATGCGGTTATGTAGTTCTGCTGGATTTTCTTCATACAAAAGTCCCTATAGTTAAATTCAGTTTATAATCAACATTTTCACTAGATTTTACCACTGACTCGATTTCAAAATCAATACATACCTTTTTATTTATATTTTGTTTTCGAGTGAAGAAAATACAACGGCGTAAGTGCCCGTAACTTTGTTTCATTCATCGATTTTTCAATCAAAATGTTGTGATGCAGCCACGAAAAGCCACACGGCCACACCATTTGATTGATCGTAATCTATGACACCGTGGGGGCTTCCTTCCGCCAACATACTTTGTACTTGTTTGTAGGTTGGAATCGTTGGAAACATTCAGTACTTATAATAAAATTGGAAGTTAAACTTGTTAAAACGGAGTTGTTCTTTCTTCGGTTTATTCAGTAGAGGATCTGAAACTACTTAATTTATTAGTTTGTGAGAGGTGACTTTTTATAGTACCTACTTATCATAGGTTTTCACATGTAGAACTTAATCTTGTTAGCACTAGGGGCTCATTTGAAGAAAAACTCGTTTTCACTTACCTACTAGTAAATAATTGGAAGAATCAGCAAAGTTGAAATGGCAATGGGCAGGTTATATAGCTTGCAGAACGATAACCGTTCGGAAATAAAAGTTATAGTGGGGACCACAAACTGGACGATGCAGTAGAGGTAGGAGTCCACGGGCATAGCCAGGTTTTACACCCATGCTACACCCATGAGTATGATCTGTTCTCGATGAAGTATAAGTATAAAGATCCTAATGATGATAAAGAGCTGGAGAGTTTTATTCGAAATGGCAACAGTTCCACATCCTTCGAGTCCAAAGTAGTAATTATAGTAGCCTAGACCGCAGAGGCGTCTAGTGTAAAACTAAACGCTCCTCCACCGCTTTTACTTGGCACTTGACACAAGCTTGACGTTCGAAAACGGTCCTTGAGGTTACGGTTTATGGAATATTTTATTTTAACGTAATTAAATAGTTGGGCGTTAGATTAGACGCACTCTTTATTAAAGTATTAGTCATACGTGCGTACTTTAGTAATGTATATATGGATGCGTGCGAAGTGAAATCTATTACTCGTGTGGAGTTGCCTGTAGATACTAATGAGTGTAGGTAGCACTTGTGTTAATTGAACACGATAATTTCTCTGAGGTTACATCGCTAGTAATGAAGCAATCAATCAATCTCTAATTAAGTATTTAAGCGAACCCTTGCTCAATTTAGTTAATTAGGGCAACAGCTCCGTAAACTTGATATTGAATCACATTGATAATTCTATTTCAATAACTATGAATCTATTCACGTTCGCTGCGGAAAACACAACGTTTGTGTTGTATAAAAAAAACTGCGATTTTTTTCTTCAGGCTCTAAATTTCGTTCCAAAAGTCGGCGATACGGAAACATTTGTGTTTATCGCGGCCCTACACAGAGATTTTAACACACGCACGTGTTACAAAAAAAACAGTATAAAATGCGAAATCGCGCAATTAAAAAAATCCTCATCGAAAGTGCTAAGAGCTTTTATTTAAGTTCACCTTTTAGTATGTGGTCAAATCTTGGAACTGTAGATGTGCCGTGGTGAGTCGGACCTAAGAATTGACCCTTCCGTCTCCTGCCGTGGATGTCGTAAATGCCGTCTCCTTAGACGGTGCAATCCCTTGATTACACCAGGGGATAGGCAGCAGCATCCACCTGAGTACTCAACACCAATCTTTATATATATAAAAGACAGTCGTGTTAGTTACACTATTTAAAACTCAAGAACGGCTGAACCGATTCGGCTGAAAATTGGTGGGGAGGTAGCTTAGAACCAGGAGAAGGACATGGAATAGTAATATAAATAATAATATAAAATTTAATTAAATATCCTAAATTAGAAATTAATATTCACGAACATTGGGACAAAGTGAAAGAAGATTATAATTATATATTTTTTGATGCTGAGAATACCAGGCGCTCATGGCAGGGTAGAAAGTGGATGCATACGCGAAAAAGTGGTTAGTATGTACCGGGACCACCGGGACAATCGGAACCACCGGGACAATCGGGAACACCGGGAACACCGGGAGCATGCGAAAGAAGATTATAATAATATATGTACTAGGATTTCATAAAAAAGAAAGAGAAAAGAATGCATGGACAGATGGTTTTGATACTCATAATACCAGGCGATCATGGCAGGGTAGAAAGTGGATTCTTACGCCAAAAAGGTATCCTAATTTTTTCAAAAATATGTCAATTAGGCCAAGCACCGGGATCACGCGAACGAAGTCGCACGCGCGCAGCTAGTACTTCATACATTCAAAATGATCCTTGTGATTTCAATGAATAAAGTTCTTTTGACTTTGACTTACTGCGATCATCAATCCGCCTGCCAAGCGTAGTCATTATGGCAAATCCTCCATTGCATTCATGTGGACGCCTCGACCAGCAGTGGACGTCAACAGGCTGATGATGATGATGATGATTGAGTAAATACTTTATTTTAACATTAGAAAATAAAAATTAGTAAAAGACAAAGTCTAACTAACCTAAGTAAGTTACTCATAGTTTAATTAGTGCCGTGAAAAACCATCCTTCCCAATTCTATCATTAAGTGCCGACCCGCTTCCAGGTCGTTGGATGGCAATATATCTAGACACATTTCAGGAGTCAACGGGGCCAGTGCCGTTCGTCCTTTCGGTCATTTAACGTAAATTAGGCCACCGAAACTGAAATGGCGGTCTATATTGCGTGGCTCTTGGCATCGAAATGTGATTAAGCCAGCTCGGTGCCAAATTGCATGACTCTTATCGTATGGATAACGTGCTCGGTTATGTAACCTTAGCCCCAAGCACGAATATCTAACGTTACCGAGACACTAGCGAGACAATCGCTAACCAATAAAACAAAGGTTTCAAGTTACACCAATGTCATTGGCCAATATTTGACATTTGCCATCGTCTCGCTCTAGCGCCTCGGTTAGTTATTAGTGCTGATCCCACAGGGTCAGCTGTTATTCAAATAGACTAAGGGCATTATTCATAATCATTTTTTGGACCTATTTTATTTAAAATAGCTTTTGTTTTGTTCTCTCTGATGCAAAATGTCGTACGTCAAAACAAGACAAAAGCTTTTTTAACTAAAATAGGGGAGTAATTTATTTTTCACCAGGAATACATGATAGGATATTTTTAAATTAGCTTAACATAAGCGGCCTTGTCGCTGATATCGGTGTCTTCCAGGTAATCTTTAGATAAAATAAAAATGCATATAATATACCTATAAATTTTTAAGTTTAAATTTGAACAGAGATGAGCGTGGAAATATCTAGTATAAAGCGTAGTGCTAAAATCATGATTATTATCATGACTTATTTAACATTTTTACGACCTTTTATGCCTATCGTCATGAGCATAAATAGGTTTAACACGATACAGGGATGCTGACCTAACCTAACTAACGCTAATGAGATAGGTTTAACTAGAGACCATTATATAAAATTCCTTGCTAGGGTAGGGGTTGCTGGCTTCCTTGTTAATAATTTATTAGTTTTTTAACCGACTTCCCAAAAAAGGAGGAGGTTCTCAATTCGGTTATATTTTTTTTTTTTTTTTAATGTTTGTTACCGCATATCTCCGGTGTTTATGAACCGATTTGGAAAATTCTTTTTTTATTTGAATAGATATACTTCCAGATTGGTCCCCTTTTTCAAAATCCAGTTCTGATGATGGGATCCATGAGGAATTGAGGGAACTGCTCAAATATTGTAGGCATACATATGGCGATTTTGATATTTTCAGCAACAAACCAAGCATTTGCATTCAAGAAGTATCATAATCCTTTCAGCACTATGGTTCTTTCATAATTTTTTTTTCATCCAAATAAAATAATAAAATATTATTTAGTCGAATACTATGGCGGAAGTCGGTTTTTTAAATGAAAAGTTATCATAGAAACATAACAATTTGACAAACGTTAGTGGCTTGCAAGTCAGCAAACTATGGATGGTGAAAATAGCATCAGTGGTACATAAGTTTTTAACCGACTTCCCAAAAAAGGAGGAGGTTCTCAATTCGGTTGTATTTTTTTTTTTTTTTTTTTTTTTTTATGTTTGTTGCCGCATATCTCCGGCGTTTATGAACCGATTTGGAAAATTCTTTTTCTATTTAAATAGATATACTTCCAGATTGGTCCCATTTTTTTCAGAATCCAGTTCTGATGATGGGATCCACGTGGAATGGCGGGAACTCCTCAAATATTGTAGGGATACATATGGCGATTTTGATATTTTCAGCAAGACACCAAGCATTTGCATTCAGAAAGTATAATAATCCTTTCACCACTATGGTTCTTTCATAAATTTTTTTTCATCCAAAATTATTTAGTCGAATACAATGGCGGAAGTCGGTTTTTTAAATGAAAAGTTATGTACTACATTTATTCCCATATTCACTAACCAGTTCGTATTTCACGGGATACGTACTTACTTAACTCATGTCAAATTTATAGGTTTCTATTAAGTGTCCAGGTTATTGTGTGCAGGCGTAAGGTGGCCTATAAGTGGTTGGGAGTATTAAGCAATCCTTAATCGCGACAGAAGGGTATAGATCATTATCATCAGCCTGTAGAAGTCCACTGCTGGACATAGGCCTGCCCTTTAGAATGCCACGACGAACGTTCCTGAGCCGCCTCCATCCACCGACTTCCTGCGACGTTTATAATGTCTTTAGTCCATCGAGTGGAGGGCCTTCCTCTACCGCGTCGTCCGGTTTGTAATCACCACTCGAGAACCTTTATTCCCCAGTGGTTATCAGTCCTTCGAGCTATATGACCTGCCCGTTGCCACTTCAACTTGCTAATTCTGAGAGCTATGTCGGTGACCTTGGTTCTTCTACGGATTTCCTCATTTCGGATTCTATTACGTAGTGAAACTCCTAGCATAGCTCTCTCATAGCCCACTGCGCGACTTTGAGCATATAGAAGGATTTTTGAGAGTATAGACTCTTAATTCCAAGCTACGTTTCAGACAGAAGTATATAATTTAAAGATTTGTACTAGACATAGGCCTTAACAATCCAAAAAATACTTATGGCCATTTTCACCAATCAATTTATATTTTACGGGACACTTAACGCATATCAAATGGATCTGTGTTAAAATATCAAATTTGACATTCATTTAGTATCTCGTAAACGTTACCCATTAGCTATAAGTATAAAAATAAAATACAGTAAAATAGTGCTACACAAGTAACAGCAGTTTTAATGAACACGTTCCAAAAAGCTGCTACAGTTGTATTGAGGCGAAATCCCTTGCGCTGTGCATCTGTGAATACCTACAATGCGTTTAAAAATTTGCTAGTGCATATTTTTTTCCAAAAAGCTGTGGATTTTTCCAGGCCACAGCGCTTAAGGGAGTCAATGACATGGAAAGTATTGGTCTCCTCGCTCGATTTGCACTGCAAATTGATTTTTATATGGGTTGACGACGGCAGCTGTTTGTCTGTTACGATATTACCTATCTGTTCTGGGTTCTGTTTTGGTCACCCTTTATTGGGTTGGAGAACAGCTTGAGGTATGGTAGCCCTGAATGGGGTATCCTAAGGAAAAACAAATGTGCAAAGAATCAATGTGGTGAAAAGATTCAGTGCGCCTCTTTTCGTGAACTTTTCACATGTCTTTTTAGTTCTAGGATATGCCAGTTTCCTCACGTTGAATAAGTAACATTCTTAGTAACTTTTTTAGATCAGTTTCAAATAAGTTTTATTAAATGCGTGATCGGAACCGTGAGCTGATTAAAATGAGCCCAAACACTGCCTTACTGTTAATCATCGAGGAGTTCCGTTGGCCACCTTTCGTCTCCATCATCAACTCAGCTTGCTGTTACCATAATAATTATTACGTCAACGGAACTTGACAGGTATGCAAAATTTCAGACATCAGTTGGGTGGAACTGATTCAAAATTCAGTTTTAAGATTTGACCTAAACAAACATACTAACATTGCAAGTTAAATAGAAGCTTGTAAAAAGTAAATGTCTGTCCATTTTGTAAGGTTGACCTAGATTTTGAGACAATTGGTGATGCCACAGAACTACCTACTCTAGTAAGGTTCTAACCTTATTACTCTCACATTTATTATAGTTATACTGTGCTTTTATGTATGTGTTTGATGTTATTAAACAAATGGCTTTTTTTTAGTTTCTGCATTAATAAACCAAAAAATTTGTAACAAATGACTTTAGATTTTCTCGTTAACTTAATTTTCAGTTTTACAAGGTTTTAAGTGTAGTGATTTATCTTAAAACTGCAAACGCTGCTCTAGCATATTTTCAAAACGAATAGTGTATACTTGTATTATCCTTTTCCCGAGCTAGGCCAAGCTTCCTGCACGTAATCGCAGCTATTTGGCTTGTTACAAACTCCAGAAAAAAGTGCTCAGTTTTAGCGGCAGCGGTTTTTGTATATAATGAGATTTTATTTGTAACTTTTTGGTTTGCTAAGAGAACTGTATCGCTTGCCATACAAAGCAAAGTTTGTTCCTCAATTCATTAATTCAAGTCAGTTCAATTTTGTACACAATCTATATCTAAGGCTGAGTTTGTCAGTTTCCCATTAAACTACCTATAATAGAATCCAACTAGCATGAGTTAAGATAAGGTTAGTGTAATTTGGAAACCATATCTATCTAATTAAACGAGCAATATTTGTATAATTTATGACATTATGGGTGCACAAAGTCCTTATTAAGTTATATTATAAATTACAATGTGATCAACGATCTTAGATCTTAGATCTTGTTTCGCTAGAAAGATGTGCCAGCCCGTTTAAAATATATATATTTTGATAATATTTTTTGATTTTCCAAACGGCTCTATCGATTTCGATGAAGTTTGCTATACGGCGGTTTTTGCGGGCGAAAAATCGGTCTAGCTAGGTATCTCTGGGAAAACGCGTTTTTTTCAAGTTTTCCGAGCAAAGCTCAGTCACCCGAGGTACTAATTCTGAAACTGACAAACCACGGGCCGAGATCTTAGTATAGCGCCACACCTGCGGAACGTACCGCGCCGATCGTTCAGTTCAATACGCTCGCAGTGTTTTTCAAGTTCCCTATGACACATCAGCCGAAATTACGTCACGTAATATACTTCAGCCGCTGAACTTTCGGCGCGGTACTTTACGCAGGTGTGGCACGACACTCGTGTGTTTATCATGTTTACAAAATTTCATGGTGTTTGATGAGATAATATCCAAAATAGGAACAAACGTTTTGTTTCGCTTCCGTTTGTATGCAGAGAGCTCAAGCGCCCTAGCAGTACCTAACCTACACTCCTCTTAATTTTATAGTTTATTTCGAAGCAGCATCATTAGGTACATGTTAGACTTTACTATTGATCGTGTGTTAATAGTCCGGTGGTCTTAATGAGTTTAATTCATCGTTGATGTTGAATGACCATACACCTATACCTACCTAAGTTAACCACTCGATGTTCAAAAGACGCTTTGTCTTTTTCAGTTTTCCCATCCAAAAAGTACTTATCTACAGATTTGCTATATAGATACTTACTAGGTGGTTTATTATGTAGTTAAGATTTCGTTTGAGTAATTTGAGTAACTTACCTACCTATCTGTTTACTCAGAATTAAATTATTTTTTCCCCTGAACTCACACAACCTCTGAAGTGCCTGAGGGCCCGTATCGATTTCAAAGAGCTCAAACAAAACTCAGTTTTCCTTGCCGAGATCTTGTGCGTATAATTGACGGCCGACACCCCTAGGCGCCGACTAACATATCGAATATTTTTTCGGAAGTCTTAACTTAACCACATCGAGACGATCACGAAACGGTGCAAAGAGGCCAAAGTAAAAAGAAGCTTATTGAAATACAAATAGAACACAGATAGCAAGAAAATATAGTTCTGTTCGTAGACACGAACAGACAAAAGCCTTCCTTCGACGGTCGGGAAGTTCTTTTGTTTCCTTTGTACTTTACCTATGGTTTCTTTTACATTGGCCTTTTTGTGTCGTCCCGTCCTCGTTCCGTCGCCTTATGGATAGCCTGTTGGGCCATAACATATCGAATATTTTTCGTGTTCGGCCCCACAGGAGACGGAAACGCAATAAATCATAGGCCATTGTCGCGTGGGGCCAATTGACGTTGATTTTTCTTCTCTCGTGCCGTGTCAGTTGTTTGCGTGTACGTATTTGTATTGTATTTGGGCGAGAATTGAATGTAGTTTCCTTGCGTAGTTTTGTTTGCGAGTCTAATGCCATGCTGATTCGGTTGAAGGAAAACATGAAATGCGTCAGTTGGTTTTATATTGGCTGATATCGTAAGGTAAGTGTGTCCCAGCGTGTGACAGGATAACTTTGCTACTTATTTTTTATATTGTCTGCTCATGTGTTTGTTGTTTTAAGTATCTATATATATAAAATTCAAAGTCCTGACTGACTGACTGACTGACTGACTGACTGATATATCAACGCACAGCCTAAACCGCTGGTCCTAGAGACATGAAATTTGCAGGGTGTGTTCCTTTTAGGATGAAATGGCGCACTAAGAAAGGAATTTGCAAAATTTTCCCTCTAAGGGGATGAAAAGGGATGAAAACGTTTGTATGAAAAATCGTATTCCTTGGACTTACAAACTTGAAACTTGGCATAAATGTTCTTCAATACAAATGATAAAAGTGTGCTATAATATATTTTCTAAACTTACCCTTTCAAGGGGTGTGATAGAGAGTTAAAGTTTGTATGGGATTTATTTAACGCGTGGTTTGATTTGCTTGAAACTTGGCATAAATATTCTTCAGTACAAATGATAAAAGTTTAAGAATATGTATTTTTGCAAACTACCCCTAATAGGGGTGATGAGACACTGTCTAACAGACAGACAACCCCTAGCCTCAGCCACCTACAGAGCCTACCTAAAGACTTGAAATTGGGAGAATATATTCCTTTTAGATTGTAGGGTTTACCAAAAAAGGAATTTGGAAAGTTTCTCCCTCTAAGGGGTCCAAAAAGGGCTTTTAATGTAAAACAAAAATGCTCTGTATTTCAGAAACCGTTGGTAGTAGGTACATGAAATTTCACATGTAGATTCCTCAAATGAAATTAACACACAATTATTTCAGCGATACCTAAAATTTTGCTGAAAAAAGGGAAGGGATCGTTTTCTTTGTAAAAAAAATACACGTTACGATGTAACTAGATTTTAGTGTATTTCAACGTGGTAAAAGTTAGTTTCACGGTGGTATTGTTGAGTTTAAAATATATTCAGGCCCTCAAGTTTGAAATGGGACCCCTAATTGAAAAACATGAGTGAGGTGTCGTTTCAAATGAAATCAAAAATGTTTTAATTTTTAATACTCAATTTTAATTTATTTATTTAATTTTTAAAGAAGACCTCAATGAAGTCGATCTGATGATGGAAACTGAATTCATAAACAATTATTTGCCTACAATACCTAGAATAGTCGTGCTTAGGCTCTTTTAAATTGTTTTTTTTATCTTTAACGGTAGATGAGGGCCATGATCTGATGATGAAGCCAGGGGGGAGGGGGGGGCATGTTCAACGGATCTCCTTAACCAATAACAGTAGAATGGTAGTGTTTGGGCTGTTTTGTATTGGTTTTGTGAGACGGCTGACAATACGTGACAGCCAGGGTCCAAAGATGAAAATGGGAGAGTTAAGCCTCTTCCACTTTCATTATCGGACCCTGGCTGTCACGTATTGTCAGCCGTCTCACCTCTTCGAACGGTAACAGTAGAAGGGTCGTGTTCAGTGGCGGTCCGAGGAAAAGGGGGGAAAAGGGATCCTAAGGAGACCCCCCCCCCAAATTTTTTCCCCAAAAAATAATAATAAATTTGCCTGTTTACACTTCTGAAATACAAAATTTTTGCGGCTCGCTTCGCTCGCCGCTTCCTGTTTTGTAGTTATTTTTCAGCTAATCACAAAAACTTTAGTTGTTTACGTTTCTGAAATACGTAATTTTCGCGGCTCGCTTCGCTCGCCTCTACCTCAGATTTGTTTCTTTATCCGCTAATCTTGATGCTAAAATCATATGAAGTTTGCCTGTTTACACATCTCAAATACAAAATTTTCGCGTCTCGCTCCGCTCGCCGCTGCCTCTACTGCAGTTCTTTGTTGGCTAATCTTGCATCTTAAATCATAAAAATTTTGGATGTTAACACTTCTGAAATACAAAATTATTGAGGCTCGCTGCTCTCGCCGCTGCCTCTTTTGTAATTTTTTTTCAGCTAATCATAAAAACTTGGCTGTTTACATTTCTGAAATACGAAAATTTTGCGGCTCGCCCCGCTCGCTGCTGCCTCATGTATGAAACTTTTACCGCTGGTCTTGATACTAAAATAATAAGTAATTTTCCTGTTTACACTTCTGAAATACGAAATTTTTGCGGCTCGCTTTGCTCGCCGCTGTCTCTTTTGTGTTTCCTTTTCAGCTAATCTTGCTACTAAAATCACAAAATCTTTGACTGCTTACACTTCTTAAATTCAAAACTTTCGCAGCTCGCTCCTCTTGCCGCTGCCTCCAGTTTAATTAATGTTCCGCTGGTCTTAACACTAAAATCATAAGAAATTTGCCTGTTTACACTTCTGAATATGAAATCGTTCGCGGCTCGCTTCGCTCGCCACTGCCTCTTCTATGGTTCTTTTTCAGCTAATCTTGCTACTAAAATCACAAACACTTTGGCTGTTTACACTCTTAAATTCAAAATTTTCGCGGCTTTCTCCTCTCGCCGCTGCCTCCGGTTTAATTATTTTTCCGCTGGTCTTAATACTAAAATCATAAGAAATTTGCCTGTTCTTTTTGGCTTGTCTTGCTACTAAAATCACAAAAACTTTGGTGATTCACACTTCGTAAATATGTACGAAATTTTCGCGGCTCGCTTCGCTCGCCGCTACCTCTCTTCTAATACCTTTCAAGTTATCGTGGCTTGGTATCATTTGAGTTCCCATCTCACGACCTTTGAGCGTGGTCGCGGTCGGTGCTCATGAGGAAGGACCTCAATATGGTCAACGAAACGTCAGCAGGAGAATAGTAAAGTACCTACGTGGTGTATAGTCGTAATTTTTCTAAACCTCTCATATAACTATATGAGAGGTTTAAAAAAATGATGAAAATTAGAATGAAATACAAAATTTTTGCGGCTCGCTTCGCTCGCCGCTTCCTGTTTTATAATTATTTTTCAGCTAATCACAAAAACTTTAGTTGTTTACGTTTCTGAAATACGTAATTTTCGCGGCTCGCTTCGCTCGCCTCTACCTCAGTTTTGTTCCTTTTTCCGCTAATCTTGATACTAAAATCATAAGAAGTATGCCTGTTTACACTTCTCAAATACGAAATTTTCGCGGCTCGCTCCGCTCGCCTCTACCTCAGTTTTCAGATCAGTTCCTTTTTCCGCTGGTCTTGATACTAAAATCATAAGAAATTTTCCTGTTTACACTTCTGAAATACGAAATTTTCGTGGCTCGCTCCGCTCGCCTCTACCTCATATATGATACTTTTACCGCTGGTCTTGATACTAAAATAATAAGAAATTTGCCTGTTTACACTTGTGAAAAACTAAATTTTCGCCTCTGGTACAGCTAATTTCCAGCTAATCTTGCTACTAAAATCACAAAAACACTTCTTAATTACGAATAGTTCGTCAGGGAAATATGCAAAACTGGTCAGGAAAAGTCAGGGACACCCTGATGATGACCCCCCCCCCCCAAATCCTGGGCCGTGACCGCGCCTGGTCGTGTTTGATCTCTTTTGTGAGACGATTGACACGTACTTACATATCGACCGAGTTCTATCATAACTATCATTATTGTCAGCCGGAATAAGTCCAATGCATAGATAGGGGATGGCTAATAGGAAAAAACAAGTTTTTTTTGGAAAACAAATATGTAATTTCTTTCCTGTAGGTCTCGCGGGCGAAGCCGCGGGCAGAAGCTAGTTATAAATAAAACGACTGTTTGGATTATTGTAAAAATTGTGATATATTTTTGTTAAACTATGAATATTTAACTGTACAAAATACATGGTGTTTCTAATTTACAATTAATATTAATTAACAAAATAATAATCAATTATACATAAGATTACATAACATTATTCGATGGCAGGTGACGATCGGTCATTTGTTAGTGCCTTCCTTAGCTTCACGGTTGCGAATTGTTGCGGCCTGAAAACGTATATCTCTTTAAGTCAGGTGAAGTCAGGCCTTTAATGATTCTAACTATTGTTACTTTGTAACTTAAATATGGTGGAATTCCTTTGGATCCTTTTGTTAATTTTCAATTATGATATTTTATAGAGGAGCAATTAAAAACTTCTTCCTTAGTAATAAGATGAAGGAATTAAACATATTTCTAAACTACATAACTCCAAAGACAGAAACTATACAATAAACATAAACTACGAACACTAAACTTGCTCTAAGCATATTTTTGAGTAAATGAGTTGGTAAGTAAAGAATGAGCAATGACTAAAACAAACCTGACTATTTATTTGTAAACGGCCTGCTCCCGCCCCCACAAGTCATACCACGGCCCAAACGTATGCCCGTCTTCCGGTAACTCCTGTCCTTCCACAGGTTTCTTCAAAAGCTTTGTACGGGGAAGAAGCTGCGGTCTTTGCTGTTTCAAAGCCTCATTAAACTTTTGATCATCTGACTCACTGTAAGGACCCTCACTTCGTCGGTCTACTACACGTCTTGCTTCAAGTCTCGCTTCCTCCTGACGAATTTTGGATTTTTCCGCTTTTTTAGAATCAGTTTCGTAATCGTATCGTGAAACACGACGCTCTTGGTCGCTAAAATATGAAATGTTTGACTCGTAGAATCTCTCTTCTCTACCCCGTCCATTGTAGGGTAGCGAACTGTCATCGTAACTCCTGTTTGTTCTAATTCGTCTACCTTCTCGTGTCTTTGTATCAAATTCCTTCTTTGCGTGACGACGGTCTAGCGAATAATCGATTCTGGGTTCTCGAGTCTCATACGATCTGGGATCTTTCTTTTGGTTCCTTGATTCAGCGTGGGGATATTCTCTCTTTTGGGCTTTCCCATTTTCAAAGTTATTTTGTGGCCGGCTCTTTTCTTCGCTTGAACGTTTTTTGTACTTGAGTGTCCCTTCATCATGTCCATTGTATGCGTCTTCACTGTGAGTATTGTTGTTATTTCTCTCTGTATTGTTTCCGTAACGGTCGGTGTGTTCATTATCTTTGTACTTTAGAGTTTCAGATGAAGCTGAGAAAGTTTTGATTTCTTTGGAATTGTCTTTGAAGGTTTTGAATTCCATAGTTTTGGGAGGGCTTCTTTCATGTGAAGGGCTTTTAGCCTTTTCAGACGAAATTTTAGCTCGAACATGTGGTTTGATAGGTGTGACTTCAATTTCTTCAAACTCTGGCATGTAATCGTTCTCCTTGCGCTGCTTGACTTCATTGTCCATCATTTGTTGCTTTCGGCGTCTATCGAGCTCTTGTTGCTTTCTTAGAGTCATATGATCGTCAACTATGATGCAATCATATGGATCAGTGCTCGATGCAACGGAATTTACATCTGAACTGCTATCATTATCATATCTCTGCAGTATCTCTCTACGCTTGACTGTTTTCATTACAAAACCTTCCCCGGTTTCGTCATTATAGAAACTGTTTTCAAAGTTAGTTTTTATGGTGCTGGTATTAGTCAAGTCGGAGTGTCTGGATTCATTTCGAGGGACAAAATCTTCATGTTTCTCCTCTATAACAGATTTCTCTGACGTGCTTTTCTTGTTTATTTGGTTGTGTTGATATCCCTCCATCCCATTTCGAACTTTGTTCTGTTCTTCATTTTGGATCGAGTTGAGACTCTTGGCTTGACGTATGCCTCCATTTGGTAGTTTCATTTCTTTTCTGTCAATTGTTTCTTTTGGACGTGTTTGCACTACTGTAGTTTCAGGCTGTAGTGACTTTTCCGGGATTGCTTGTTTTCTTAAGTCAGGTACTTCTGGTGCAGGTCTAAGCTCTTTCTTTATTTTGCCAAAGAGCTTTTTTTTGTACTCTGGTACGGTGTCCACGATATCTCGATGTTCCCAAAGGGACATTCCTTCCATGATTTCATCTGAAGTAGTTCGACCAAACTTCCAGAAAGATTTTGTTCTCTTTACTTTTTGAGAATCTTTGTCCATGTCAAGCATATTACGCAGCATCAGTTGCTGATCATCAGTTAGATAGCCGTTGGAGTTAGGATTTTTGGGACCACGTTTAAGGCTTTGAGTTTTGAGTAGATACGCTTTATGGCCAGCTTGATGAGCGGATTTACTACAAATAAAAATAAAAGAAATCATAAATACTACTGCTATTACAGCACAAATAGCAACAAAAAGTAAAGCATCTACTAAACTAATCAAAAACACAACATTTTTGGACTATATCTGAATAGAAGTCCAAACTTGATCAGAATATTCATGTGACATTACTGAGAAAAGGCGTTTGACTGCCAATCAGGTGTAAGCAAGTAGACAAGATGGATATCTTTAATGTGGTTTGTGATGTGCTTAATATAGCACAGTGTATTTTTACACACACATACGAGAGGGATAAAAAATAATAATTTATTTCTACGAAATTTAATTTTAAACCCGTTACTGCTAACCCTGATCAGGTAAGGGTATCTATTCTGACATCACCGTGATGAAGCACATGTCATATTATGAACTACCTGATTGGTACACGGAGTCGCTGAGCCTCCTCGTCGCTATAGTCGACGTCGGGCTGCGGTGGCGGCTCGTTGGAGAACCCGGAGTCGTTGGAGCTGTGCAGCGACACGTTGCCAACCGCGCCCACGGCCGTCACTACTGTCTTGGCTGGGCCGGCTTTGTTTTGGGTCAGCTGAAACAATTAAGCTAGAGATGACAAATCAACATGAAATAAGTCATCATCATCATTGGACGATATCCAACTGCAGAACGAGACCCTTATAGAATGCAATGGGATTTTTTCATAATCACCACGCTTGGCAGGCGGATTGGTGATCACAGTATTAATGTCAAGACTCAGGTAGATACTGCTGCCCATCTTCTGGCGGAGATGTATATTTTTTAGACAGGACACTTAATATAAGTTTGTTTGTGTTATCAGTATCACAGAATACTTAACAATGAATGCACAAACTTTGAGGAGTAACTCTGCTCGTAATTCTTTGTTATTATTCAATACAAGTACCGCTGATAGCTTATTTAGGAGTGTATTATTACTGGATGAATCTTTAGCCGAGTTGGTCGTGGAAAGCAATGGCGGCGATGAGCTCACCACTTGTCACGTCTATATCCCTGCAACTGTGCAACCTACGATCAAAAGAGACCTTTTGAGGCTCTGCCTACCCCTTTGGGGTATAAGGCGTGTGTATATGTATGTATGTATGACAAACAAATTTTTTTGTACCTACTTTTGGCACTAATGGGGTTAAAAAATGAATTTTGCCACTAGCTGAAGTATTGAAAGCACTCGAAGACGTTGCTTTGGTAGAGTTAGTAGAGAAGAAAAGGCCTTACCTGAGAGCGTAGAGGCAACGTCTGGGGGCCGAAGCTCCTAGTCTCGATCACCGCGTGTGTGGTAAAGCTGGCAGACGTGGAATTCTTAATTGGCCCAACGGTGGGCACGACTGGGGTTGACGGGTGAAAGTTGGCACTCGCTGAGGTACTGAGAGCGCTGGGAGACGGAGCTGGGAGTGTCGGTGGAAGGCCGGGAGACCCACTTCCGAGGCGACCCTAGCAATGTAAACAAAATGAAATAAGTACTAAGTTGACGTCTTTTTGACGATTCAAAGCATCCATTGAAAATCTAAAGTAGCCAACCTTTTTGATTGCTTTCCTTAATACGCATGCAAAGCTCGTGCCCAAATCAGTTGTTTTTTCACCACTGTGAAAAAATTCGGTGCACTCGCATAGGCTCTTTCATACCCATGCATCTTCTTCTTTCTTCTTTATCAGCCTGTTTTCGTCCACTGCTGGACAAAGCCTCCCTCATTGAATACAATGGGAAGATTTGCCATAATCACCACGCGTGGCAGGCGGATTGGTGATCACAGTATTGCTATTGATGTTAAGTATACTCAGATGGATGCTGCTGCCCATCCTCTGATGTAACCCCTTAGTCGGCTTTTACAACATCCACGGGAGGAGAAGGAGAGTTCTATTATTAGGTCGGACACACCACGACCATGCATAAATCTCTGAAATTTTTGGTTCTAGGACATGTCGGTTTTTTTACGATGTGTTCTTTCTCCGTGTAAGATCACGTAGTATTGCGCACATATACATTTTTGGAGAGGAAAAATCCATTGGTGCTTGGCCGTCGTAGCCATGACAAAACCAACCTTATTTACATGATGTGCAGTGACGGTATCCCCGAACATCCGAGTTGGCGGATGGTTGTGTGTGTGCACAGTGGCAGTTGTTTGAGCATGTGTAAGTGGGGCTGGCGGAGGAGCCTCGCTCGGCGTCTGCGCCACGCTCCAACGGGCAGGGGACGCGCTGCTGGAAGAAAATAATATGATTTTGATTGTGTCTTTTTATTTTGGTTACACTGACATGATGGTTTTCGTACTAATAGAGATATTCCAAGCTTTTGCTAAAGTTGATGCCAGCTTAAAATTACATGTGACTTTTCATCTTTGTCCTGCCCTGTCATTTGACGGGCGCAGGGCAATGCCAATAAGGGCGCGTCCTAGGTGGACGAAGAGGTATTGCATTTGTAATGTGCTAAGGTTACCGCATAAAATCAGGTCGGCCAAATACCAGTTCAGTCATTAACACAAACAAAAAAAATGTGTATTCCTCCTCCGCGTTTACTTCGCACAAACTATACACCGCAAACATTTATTTTGACAGTTTAATTATTGTATTGTGTACAAAGCTGTAGTTAGGTTCCTATTAAAAACAATGATTATATGGCAAACTTAACGTTTGTAAATGATTCTTGTGATTACGGTGAATAAGAAATATTTTATATCGTCATCATCATCGCCGACCTGTGGAACTCCACTGCTATCACTGCCGGACATAGGATGGGCCAAGGACATTTTAAAGGTTACAGGAAGTCGGTGGATGGAGGCCGGTTATTATGAAATTCTATGGAGATGCCTATGTCCAGCAGTGGATTTGTACAAGGCTAATGATGATGATGAACTTTAGAAAATGCTACACAGAATCGACGCCAATGTCCATTTATAACGGATGATGATTATCATTATCAGAGCATAGAAATGTGCCTATCTTAATTTCATGGATGATAATCATTCTCATGTGTAAAACCATGCAATTTAAGACGGTAAATTAATATCAAGTACATTAATAATAGTGATAATTAGAGCATTCATATTTGCTAAACACTAGTATGGTTTATTATGGGCAACAGCGTGACATACAGTCACGACCACGACTTAAAGTTTGTTGTATTACTTACGTAAGTCCGCAAATCTATTTATGTCAACAAGTTATTATTTTTCCATAAATATTACAAAACTACTTATTTACTTTGTCTTTTTGTAACATGGAGTTGTTATAGTTAGCAATAAAATTGTTCAAAATGTGTGCACATGCCTTAGACAACATTATCGCGACAGCAGTGCGTGCGCTGCTGTCCGCTAGAATTTAGCCATATCTACCCACTTGACTCTTTTTTTTTTCCTACCTAGCTGGTTTATTATTAGCCTTTAATTTTATATTTACCTATTTACTAAATACTATTTTATAACGCTGTACGGCACTCTATTTTATAAATTATCTTTAGTTTTCTCTATAAGTGAATTTGTAATTCTTTTAGAGAAATAAATATCTTTAATCGTAAAACAAAACCAATAGAGCGAGCGCTAGAATACACCAGTTACTTGGGTTATTATAACGTAATGTTAAAAAAAAACTACAAGGCTTAAATCATCATCATCCACAGCCACAGGCCTCCCCCATAGAATACAATTCTCACCATAACCATTTACCATAATCAACACGCTGGGCAGGTGGATCGGTGATCGCAGTATTGGTGTTGAGTACTGAGGTGGATGCTGCCCTTATTCGGCTTTTACGACATCCACAGGAGGAGATGAACGATTCATAGACCTGAGTGGCGATTACGTAATTCTGTTGCTATTGATTTCAATCGATTTCAATGTTGTTTCTATATGAAATTACGTTTATTGCGATTACCTAATTTACGCAGTCTTGTTGCAATTAACCTTTGTACGCAAAATGCGTAAATTGGGTAATCGCAAGAGCGCCACTTCGGATAGAAAAAGAATTGAAAGCGATTGAAACCAATAGCAACAGAATTACGTAATCGCGCCACAGATACTCCACGGCCACGACAGCAGTTAATAAGTAATATGTAGGTGAAACAATGTAAATAAACTCACCTGGGATCATCACTGGCAATCGGCTCGGTATACGCTAGCGGGAACCACCCAGCGTGATGGGTGCGCAAGTTCTCTCCATATTGCCAGCCCTTTGTCCTCTCCCCCAGCAAGGCTAGCATATCTCCTTGCTGGAAGCTGAGCTGGTTGTCACCGGCAGCCGAGTATGCGTAGAGGGCGCGGGCGAGTGGTGGGTCAAGTGACGTGTTAGTGGGCGGCGCTAGTGATGACGGACGAGTCGCAGGGCGAGTGTCTCGGTCTATATCTGCAAGATGGTTTATCATTGAGTTAAATAGAATGTTAGATGCTAAGCCGGTTGTCTCTGAATATGCGTAGGGGGCGCGGGTGAGAGTCGGCCCACGTGACGTGCAAGTGGGCGGGGCCAGTCATGGTGGACGGGTTGCAGTGCGTTGTATCGGTCTATATCTACAAGACAATAAATGAATTACCCTATTCAAAACACTTTGTTTTTTTGTTTTTTAGCTTGTTTCTTTCGAGTTGATTGGAAATTATTTAACGCGTAGAGACGCGACGCGCGTTCTTTTCGTCATGTTAGGTTCCTTCTTGGTCACCTTGGTGCTCTAAAGCAAGTGGTATTATGACATCAAAAAACGGACATGTTCACATCACATTTTGCTCGGCTCAATTTTATGCACAAATTTGACGCGATACAAAGCTAATTCCTTGTTTCTAATGAGTGATTTGATAAACAATACACAATTAGTCTGTCAATTTTAACTATATCTTAACGGTATCCTTTGAGGTACGGAACCCTAAAATATAAATATGTAGCAAGTTCAAAAAAAATATTAAAGGAAATATACGAAAATCAAACCCTCACACCCCTTATCTACGAAACTACTTAGCCAAAAATTGAGAAAAAAAATAAGTAATATAGGAATTCACTCATAGTTACGGAAAACCTAAACGAAAATCCCAAATCCTTAAATTCCCACGGAAAACGGAAAATATTCGTGAAAAGAAAATGCGTATGAAATGTGATGACTACTTGATGACTCAATTGGTTTAGTGGTTACTACTTGGTAGACTACTTGTACCGGAACCCTCTCCACGCGAGTCCGACTAGCACTTGACCGGTTAGAAACGGTGACAGAATGCAAATAGTAAAAAAAATACACCAGTCGGTAACCATGATAAAAGCGTTTAGAGGATTCGGTAAAGACAACTTCAAGGTGGAGGATGATATCATCAAAACAACCAGGTAACTGTGATGATACGTGCTATTTCTTAGAATTGTACTCAGATATGCTGTGAATATTGCGGTCAATTGGACATCTAACATTTCCTTAATGAAACAGTGTTGTTGTAGTATGAAATTGGATAGGATAATAGCTGTGTGGGGAACGTGAATTTTTTTTAATTACCTTGGTCACTATTGAGCGAGCTAGCTTGAAGGTTGAAGTCAGACTTCGCCCTTGAAAGCCCTTGAGCCGGCGATCCAAGCTCTGCAATGGATCGCACGTCCAGACACGAAGCATCCACTGAACGTGTCTTCCTCAGCGCTGACCCGACTGATGCTCGGTCGTCGTCGTCGCCAATCCTAGGACTTGCGTACACGTCTTCATCGGCCCAGAACGAGACTTGCTATAAAATAATACCATAATGCTCATTAAGGGGAGAAAGTGACTGATTCCCAACGAGGGTGTAGTTTGAAGCCCGAATCGCAGTCGAGGACTTTAATACACACGAGGAATCATTGAAAATTCTATGAATAAAACGAAAGAAAGCCCGGCGCACAGTTTTCATTAGTTTGTTCTTTTTTTAAATAAAATTAAGGTTTGGAAAAAGTAAGTGGCCAGTATCATTTTGCGGACTTGATGATTATATAACAAAATTCAAAATACAACAGCACGTCTTTTTCCTTCAACATATTTGTACAACAGTAATGAAATACATTCTCCGTCATTTTAAAAAAGTTCTAAGATAGGTAGGTACTTTCTGACCTGTCCCCCTATTACCTAACTGAAAGTCACTCGGTGACTAACGATTGACAAGTAAAATTACCATCAATTGTCAATCTTTAATGATAATTTTGAGCAATTGATATAGTTTTACTTGTCAAACGTTAGCCACCGAGTGTCTTTCAGTTAGGGAATAGGAAGGCAGGTATAGTATAAATTATAGTTATTTAAACTAACTTCCAAGATAATTTAAATAACTGAGAAGACTGGCTCCTGAAATACAGTTTTTTTAACTAGCTCGGGAGCCTATGGAATCTATAATTTAATGTACCACGTATTATGTCAATAACGATTTTCTTATTAAAAAAAAAATATCATACGTTTTCAAAAGCCTACTTTCTGACGCGGGTACCGTCAGCCAATAATATATTTTGGTGTGAGAGCATGGTTCTTACCGTGTTTATTTTATGCTAATACTATACTACAGAGACTGTCAAGTGTTTTTTTCACAGTAGCTGCCTAACAACAAAGAGTCTAATAATACTGCCCTAATTTACCGAAAGACAATACAACACAAAACGTTTGTGGAACTACTAACGACCAATATTTTTATCATTATATTTTAACAGCTCCTTTCCCGATTTATCAGGTCATTCCGTCGGAAAAAACAAACTTAAATGGGCAATACGCGACATAAGAGGCCATAAAACAATTTTACGTTAGTGGAGACAGATTTTTACGACAACACGACAGGAGAAGAGCATTTTATTAAAGTTATAAAATATTTTGACGTGGAGTGAAAATATGTCACAAACTTTATAACACAGCTTCATGTTCGAGGCCTAAATAGGTATGACATTATCCTAATAGAGCTCTATTTGGAAGCCCTTCAAACAAAATAATATGGATATTAGTTTTGAATTTACACAATTTACTTTTTACAATTAAATTTTTGGTTGTTATTTTTAGAATCTTCTGTGGCTATTGACAGTCTTATTAAAAAAAACACATTTTTTTACTTTAATTGCCTTGGTGTCTGGCCTGAGAATAGAAACTTCCATCTCCTCCCGTGGATGTCATTAAAACCGACTAAGGGATTACACCGAGGAATGAGCAGTAGCATAAACGAGTAAGTACTCAAAATGATCCATGTGCTTTCAATGAATAAAATTATTTTGATTTGATTTGATTTGATTTGACTCAATACCAAAACTGCGGTCGATAATCCACCTTGCCAAGCGTGGTGAATATAGCAAACCCCCCAAAAAAATGACAAAATTGTATTTTGTGAGGAGGCCTCGTCTAGTAATTGACTGAAGCCTGATGATGACGATGGTGATAATAAAATAGATTCAAGTTTCTTTATATTATTTTAAATCTAATTATATTAAGTTCTGGGTATTTTCTATATGTATAATAAAAAATATCTATCTATGTAATGTATTGTATTAAGTATATCAGTTATCTAGTACCCATAACACAAGCTCAGCTTAGCTTGGGGCTAGATAATTTTGTGTGAAATGTTCAGCATTATTTATTATTATTATTATTATTGACGGTTTTTGTAAAAATGCATGATATTTTATGCCTTCTAGTGGTTATACAAGCCAGACAATGTTCGGGAGGTAAAGTAACATTGTTACAACTTTATACAAGTTATCTAGATAACTTACTCTCATCCTGCTCACAAACATAGCTTCGACATTGGGCGGCAGGTACTCCCTAGTGCGTGACACTTCCAGCCACTCGTCAAGTCCAGAATTGTATGACGCTGAGCCGGCAGTGTGGTACGCCAGCCAGTGCTTGGCGAGCGAGCATTGGCGTTCCAGGACAAAGCCGTAGCGACGACGCTCTTGGGTCATAGCCTGTGGAAGAAGGGGATTAAGTTTATGAAGCTAACATCCACCCGTGGCATCGCACGCATAGTACCGAAAAAAGAAGCTTATGTGTCAATCGAGGCAAATTCTCGCATTCACAGATATGACAGACATCGCGGCAGGGCGAAAGTGACGCTTATATTTGATTTGTGTATTTCAGCTGGTTCAAATTAATTGAGACCTAAAATTTCAGATGTTCAACTGCAATTTTATTTTAAAGCTGACAAAGTAGTATTAGCTACTCACGTTTTTCAGACTTTGTTCGCAAAAAGCGTCCAATTTTGTTTTTTCCTCTTCCAGTATTTGCATACTCTGCGAACAGAAAATAATTTAAGTTTTTCATAAGCCCGTCATTACAAGCTCGGCGAGTTGTTAATTGAAGCTTAATTAATCATACCTTCATTTCCTTGTCCATTGCCGAGCCAACTTTGGTGACGTTAGTTTTCTTCTTGCGTTGTTTTTTTATTGTGGCCGCAGCTTTGCTGTAGCTTTCTGATCGAAGTTTGTGTTGTTGTAAGAATCGTTTTTGTTCAGACTGTAAAGAAAACACTCTCTTAAAATCCAGAGGTATTTTTATTTATGGAATTTATGGACAACTTGGGCGCATCTGGTGGAAGGCACCCGTTTTCTGCCTCAATTATTTTTATGAAGGTACATAGATGTATATTTTATTGTAAGTAAATTATGTTTTTGTTCCGTGTAAAATATTACACAGTATAGTTACACGGTAGATACTAGTAGCCCACGACTTCTAACGCGTGGAGTTATTTCCATACAAACTTCAACACCCCGCAGTACCTCCTCAGAGAGTGAATTTCAAAAATTCCTTTCTTGGTGCAACCCTAGATCACATAAGAAAATGTACCCACTCAAATTTAAGGTCTCTAGGACTTACGGTTTAGGGTCTGCGTTGATAGTCAGTCAGTCCCGCAAAGATTTTAAATAAATTGATTTCCGTATTTAAATATACCGTGCATCTAGTAAATACACCTGATTTGACGTCAGATATAGAATATGATGTTACCAAAGATTTCTGGCAAACGTATAAAATATAATTTTCTATTGAAGCTTTTCTACTGTGATATCATTTTCCCAAAATCTTTTTTGATAGTAGGTACTCTTATCTCACCTTTGGACGTTAAGCCTATTTCAAGGTGGAACCCGATACCGGTAAACAATCCTTGGGAACAAGGGAAGCCCATAAAAGATTATGAAAGGAAAAAATCTTATTGACTGACCTGAACTACTTTCGTATCTTTTTCCAGATTAGTTTCCAAGGGGACGAGCAAATCTACGTAGAATGCCTTCAGCTGAAACAAACAAATAAGTTGTGGATTATTGTTTAGGGATCGTCAACAAAAGTCCCACTCGTTTTCTGTTAGGGTTGAAGAGAAACCAAAGCAAAACAGATTTGTGGAACAGGTCGAAGAAAATCATTTACCGTTTTAAAGATAAATTAATGAACTAGTGAAACTGGAAAAAAACTTTCCTACAATAGCACAACTTATTTAAAAAGCTTTAGTTTAACTTCACTTGTTAAATATGCAGTAAAAATAAAACGAAAAACGAAATCATAAATGTTGCAATTTAATTTAAAACCAGTTCCACCCAACCGATTGAGCTGAAATTTTGCATACCTGTCAAGTTTTAATGACAATACATTAGTATGGCAATAATGAGATGATCTGATGATGTAGGCGGATAA
Organism: Epirrita christyi; assembly: GCA_951392215.1. Lineage (NCBI taxonomy): Eukaryota > Metazoa > Arthropoda > Insecta > Lepidoptera > Geometridae > Epirrita > Epirrita christyi. Next base: position 9,140,596 of record OX595846.1, read on the forward strand.
AGTACAATGGAACTCCTCGATGATGAAATGCCTGGCAGTGCACAAATTTTTTCACATCATGTGAAAAACATATTTTTCATCAAAAAACTTAAAGATGAATGACTATGATGAAGATGAACCCATAAAGGGAAAATAAACGGTACACTTACGATATTCATCTGTTGATCTTGAATTTCTCGATACACCTCGACGACCTTCATAAGAGCGGTCCCTGCACAACAAAAAATTGTAGGTCAGTGGGTTTCAAAACAGTTAACTTGGACGGACATGTTATATGCTAACAAGTTTATCTTCCTTTAAAAATAGCCTGTTTGTTTCACGCGATACGAGTAAGCTCAGACAACATAATATTATAGTAATATTTTGAGTAAACTATTTGGGGCTTGTAAAAGTAAATAAATGTAAAAAAGCAAAAGGAATATAATTAAGTAGAGAAATAAAACAGACTGATGACGGTTTTTGTGCTTTTAGAGTTGCGTGTTAGTTGACTAAGCTTATATAACTTGATTTGAACACATCATTTGCCTGATTAATCCAGTGAAATGTACTTTATACTTTTATTCAGTTGGTTTTTAACCATCTAAGCCAACTCGTATGTCTTTTCGATGCTACTGACTATGTTTCTACGCGCCACCTACCAAGCGCACTTTGAATTTGATGAAACTTTTAAAAGACTTTTCCTTAAAAAAAACTCTTATTTTAAAATAGCAATGAATATCGGAATAACTGACACAATTAAACTATTTTACGAGTCAGTTTGGTAATTGGAATTATCACAGTATTATAATGTTTGAAAAACAAGAGCAACATAATATAATTTTAAATTTTTTATGATTATGTCGATAACCATGAATTTCATGAGGAATTTTGATCTTTGAGTTCAAAGATGTGTCTGATGAAGCATACTTGTCGCTTCGTGAACAAAACTTACCAATGTCCGCACATCCTCCCCAAGTGCCCTGCTGGGCTTGTCTGCCCAGTTTTCCTACTGCATCCACATACAGCCTGGAAGCAGCTGCAGCACCTGTGTCATAAAATAAGTTTTTGAAATGTATGCAATGTAATGTAATGTAATGCTCAATAAAAAGTTAAAAAAAACCATAAAACTTTTTATTCCGTTAAAAATTTTGTCTTTGAACGTGGCTTCTTTCACCTGGGCTTTCCTTCGATTTTAGCGTTAAATAGCTACGAAACTTATAATTCGCATAAAGTTAAGAACTCAGTTTTATAACACGTTCAAGATTCTGCACTCAACATAAAATGAGGTAGCTCAAATAAAAAGTAATGTAAATAAACCAGACGCCATAATATTCAAATGAAAACATTTTGTAATCGAATAGAGAAAGTGATACCTCTCCTACAGTGAGGACACGATATTTTTATTGGGCAATAAATTGTTTTTGGTAATTTGGGAAATTTCCAATTACGGTGTTTATACTTTCACTTCAAGGCATCACACAAAATGTATACGACAAATTAGTCAAGATGTTCCAAACATTTCTCAAATAAATTTAGGTAATTGTGGAGTCATCATCATCATCAACCTATCGCGCAGCTGCTGGACATAGGTTTTCCCCATGTTGCCCCACTGAGCCAGAGGGCACCTTATCCTTCGTTTGCCTACACGCATCAGTCTCCACTAAAAAGCTCGTTTACTGTTACGGTTATCGGTTCTTCGGCAGACAAGACCAGCCCACTGCCACAGCTTGCTAATCTTCTGGACTGTCGGGGACTTTGTTTCTCTGTCAGATAACCTCGTTTCGGATCTTATCCTTCACAGAGATTCCGAGAATAGCCTTCTCCATATACTCGCTGAGCGACTTTCAGTTGCGGAGTCAATATTGATTATGTCTATGCATCCAGAGTTTTATATTGGTTAAATGAGTAATTAATGTTTGTAAGTCGAGAAAATGAATTAATAATAAAATTCATTATGCTTATTAAAACTGCATTAGGTAATAAACATGAACCGTAAACCTTAACTAACTAAATAAGGTTCCTTCCAATTCAAATTCAATTTCAACGTGTGTTTACAGGCCCAAGTTGAGCCAAACTATCTTAGTAGTTCTTGAATTAAACTTGGTAAGTTATTTAAGTAGTCAAGATTTTAGGGCACAAGTTGCAATTAAAACATTCTTAGGGATCTTTAAAAGGCTATGCTTCAATTATTTCCATTTATGAGACTGATCACCATATTAAGTAATTATTCCAAATATTCAGGTTAAAAAGAACTCCACAATATTAATGTGCCTAACTTGTTTATATTTAAGCCAATTTAAGATATCAACATTGATTCAAGAGTTAATAAACGGATTCCAATGGATAAGATTCAAAGTTTGTAAGCAACAGGTACCTATTCAGAATTCAATAAACGAAATATTCTAAAAGCTAATAACAAATTCAAGAAATTCTATACCGAGAAACTGATTTAACTTCCATTGTGAGGCGGGTACTTAAATTTGACCTTTATGGCCCCTGTTGCTGGTTTTACTCATTTCAGCAGCTTTATTGTGCCACTTAAGTAATTTAGACTTACATACTTTAGATATACATAAAAGGTTCTCGTATTATGGGTAATTTTTGTCGTGTGGTAAAACGAAATTAACCCCAAAGCATCCTCAAAATAAAGTAGGAACTCGCTAAGAGCCATACATCGTGCACAATGCCCAAGTTTATTGCTACTATAGCGCGGGCTATAATACTCTAGATAAGCCAACAGAGACAATTTGGCACAAACTACGCCCCAGTTTCCGCAGCCAAGCAAGCGCGGAACACTGAGGTTTTGCATATAGATGCGCCTATTTGGCTTACACTACATAAATTAATTGTATACGTTCCACTGGATTCACATCATTCTGATTTATTCGCGTCCCGCCTCGGGGATTTCACTTTCTTATTATTATTATGAAACCTCTTACAATGCATATTGCATTTCATCTCATATTTATGTCTAGACGCGCTCATAAACAGTGCCGTTATTATTCTTCTCTCTTATTTTGTTGTTATCGAATCTTACATCTTTGTATTCAGAATATATCATTGGCCATTTTGTGGAGGGGCTCGATGTCATTGAAATGTATTACTCACCATGCAAAGCCTTCAAATAAGCCTTGCCAGCCGTTATCATTTGTCGGGCGCCCGGATTGAATTTGTCCAGGATGTTCTGAAACAACGGACACATTTATGGTTAAAGAGTTTTTTTTTCAAATTCTAATGGCAGTGAAACAATAATGCAATCAGACGAAACAAAATGCAATTCACCGAGAAAACATGTGAATTCAAACTGTTTTGATTACCTAACTAGTCTTATAAATAAAATAGCAATTGATCAATCGCTTTTTTATTGTAGGTACATGTGACAAGCCGTGAGTATTTCTAAGAAACGGCAAAGTTACGAAACAAGTAATTTGTGATTATGAATAAATAAATTTATTCATTTTATTATGCAATAGTAGAAGAAAATGGAGACCTAGTCCGTAAACAGAGTTCGGTGTTGGAATGCGGCCTTTCAAGGATGCTGCACGGTGCGGTTTGCTGGCCTCGTTACCCGAGGTGTGGCCAGCTCGCCGGCACTCGGTGACGGCATTCCTCTACAAATATCGTAAACCCACTTCTTCAGAGCGAAGCGCTAAACGCTTCAAAATCACTAGTTTATATGCAAACTTAAGTGAAACTTATCTCTGGTGAATACAAAGTTCTAGCAATGTGAGCTCGAACATATGCGACACATAAACAGCGAGACTAGCAATGTGATAGCAGCGGAACGAAACAAAATATAAAATACATAATCCGTACCTATACAAACAGTTTTCAAGCACACATTGTAGAAAATGCACGCATTATATTTTATGAATATTTATAATTTTCTTTACTTTAAATTTGAACGGACTTGAGTCATAAACGAAATAGTAATCAAGATGCCTCATATTATAATTAAATCCTAATGTGGCTTGCGCAAGTCTACCTGTTTTATAGTCTATTAAATTCCCCCATAGTAAGCATGTTGGTTCACTAAAAATGTTGAACAGAAAATGGTCTAACATTCGGTTGTTCCGAGTTGATCCTAATCCTTAGGTTATAGTCACATTACAAAAAGCCGATGCAGTCTTCCATCCCTATTTTGAACTTCCGACGGCGTATGAGGGTAAACTACGTGCTAATGTGTTTTACGATCTTGCCAACTCAAAATTTTTACGTCCGCATCTCTGTAATGGATGCCGATGTTTAATTCATTATGCCTTGTTTGTATAGTCCATAAAATTTGCTTCCTCTAAGAGATGGCATACCTTAGCTTTATGCCATGGCTAGAACAATTTTTATGACCAAAGTCATAGGTATAAAATTGTTGGTTATTCATTTCTTTAACATAATTCTTGTGATGCTCTGAATTTAGGTCCTAGTTCAAAAACTGTGTTGTTATGAAGCCTTTCAGGTTCCGGCCCGAGGGTAGTAATTAAATTAGAAAATCAAACAAGGCTTTTCGCTGGTACAATAATATACGATCTCCTTGACAATAATTATCTTGCCAGACGTCAATTAAGAAAATACAAACTGGACAGCATGATCCCATGAAAAAAGTAAACCCTTTGGAAACTTTGTACGTAATAGATAGTTGTGATGAAAAATGTAAAAGATGAATAGCACTCTTGGACTATATCATGTGTGCAATTGATCGTTTACATCCCATGGTTAACAACCTACTGTTGCGGTCTATCTGTGATTCTATTCTCTATAGAACTCTGTGCTCTTGGTAAATATTATTTATTATCATACTTGCTTCTTCACAGTTTCCGCAGAACATTTCCATTCCCGGGATATACTTTGCTTGTTTCTAGTTTAGGCTTTTGATTGGTATCTTCCGAAAAAAAAACTGCAATTGACGAAGTTAAAATTAAAACCCACGCTAATTAAAATCAATTTCAGTAATAGCTTTCTTTCAATAATTGCATTCCCCATAAAGGTTAATCTCGGTGACGGGATAAACACTTCGTTATAAAGTTATCTGTCCCCATCTTCATGCTTCGTTCAATCGCGACGATGGCTGTAATATATGGCTTCTGGGCCGGGGCAGGCGGGAAGCAATTTTTCACCGGATTCAGACGTACCTTTTTAAAATACCGAACAGTCTGCTCTAGATATAGGTAGGCCCGCTTATTGCTCGCGTCGAGAACGTAAATCTTCGGGGGTGTTTCGCATAGAGACAGCCAGGGGTGAAAAATAGAATTGCACTTAGAAAAATTAACTAAAGGGCAAATTGTTGGGGAAGTGTTTTTTGTAAAACGCTAGTTTCTTTAATGAAAAAACGATTCAGATATATAAAATGACCTCTAAGAAATTAAATTGTTCCGAATATAAAATCTCAAAAAGTATGCTAATCGCACCCAAACGGTTGAACCAAGCTCTGAAATTATTGCGTTATCCACTTAAAACGATTGAGTACTACGCGACCAGAAAAATATTCCACAAGTAGTTTGGGAAGTTTTATTTGAGAGAAAACTATCTCTAGGTAAGCCAATTTCACAGAAACTTGTCCTCAAATTGTCGTAGCGAGTAGATATATGTATAACGCCAGTGGTCGCTGTTGGAAAACTTGCAAAATGTTGAAAAACATTCATGCCTCAAGATACCTGCTATTCAATGTTATGTTTGAGCTTTTATCGAATAAAAGTTCAGTGGTTTTACTCATCCTTTATCTAGGATAGTTTTTGGTAAGATTTTTTGTTTTTTAATACGTTTTTATTAGTTTCAGACGTATGTTAGTATGTAACGGAATCTTTGAACATGATTTTGACCCCCTTCAAAACGTCGTAACTCGAAATTCGGCATACTTATTAAGGACCGATGACAATTCAATATTTTAAACATTTTGTCCCGTTATCCTTACTAGGATAATCAGGATCAGCGATTTTTGTTTTCCTGAGACCCGGAAGGTCTGCGTCAATGTCAAGTAGCATAGATAATTACAAACAATGTCCAGTCGTCAATTAATCTGTCATGTCATGTTCTTTTCTATTTTAGTTGTATTTTTTATAAATAGCGTATTTTTTTAGTTTTTTAAACTATTATATTATTTAGTTTATTCTTGATAACTAATAATTGTTTCGAAGGTTTTTCTTAATTTTGAAGATCTTATCAAAACTTAACTCAGGTAATCTGACAAAACATTAAAATGTGTGTTTTGATTATCTCCATAATATATGCAATAATATAATTATAATAATATATATAATTAATATATAATATGTAGGTAGTGCAAGTAGTTAGTGTATAGTAAGTATAGTAGTGGTGTGTATGATATTTTATTCTATTTTTATTTTATTTAGTAGAGGATCAACCGCGATTACAGAAATTTAAAAAGACCAATAATTGGTCTTCCAAAGTTGTATAACTCTTTCTTGCTGTGTCATATCAACGTACCTACTTATTATTATTTGTGTGACGTAATGTACGATAGGCCAAATGTTCTGCAACAGGGGCTTATCCTATCCTCTTTATTTGTTCGGCACGTACCACACGACATTTGGTACAAAATTGCCTCAGGCGGACTTCGTGACTCTCGCTCCCTTCCCGTACCCTTTTTTGAGCCTAATGTTCTACGTACACGTACGACCAGAATCCCCTGGAAAGAAATAGGGTATTTAAATTCATATGTGATTTTAGTATGTCATTGAATGTTATAATCAAAGACAACCGGAGAGTAATGGCTTGTTTAGGAAATAACAAAAAAAACAGAGTAGAGTTACAATTAATTTTTGCATAAAAATATACGACAAATAAATAAGTACTTCAGTAAATCTAAATTATGATTTAGATTTACTGAAGTACTTATTTTGCCTAACTCGTTATAATTACCCAAAGACGTACAAAATTTACTTGAGTTAGAAGGAAACTACTATAATATTCTGTCTGAACCAATATTGAATATCCGGGGGAAAATGTTAAGTACCTACTTACCTTTACTTTGCACATCTTAACGTAATGTGTTATTTCCAACAAAATCTGAGACTTTGACATTTTATATTGGCTGTCTTAATTTCGATATCATATCAGTAACATTTCATAAAAAAAAATTCATTTAGAGTAGAGACTGACATTTCCCAGATTTTATTCAAGTCATTCGTAAAGCATTCGATTTGATGAATGATTAGTAAATATAACTTTAATTTAACATTCTATACAAAAATAAATGCATTCTACTCGCATTAAAAAACCGAACTTCTAAGCGCAACAAAGACACATTGTTGTGCTTTGTATCATGTAAAGCTTAAAAAAATATTTTAGCAAACATGCAGAGCAAGGCATGGCGAGGTGTTTGCTCGCACTTGTTGCCACGGAGCCTTATTTACAAGCGCCTGCAGGCGCACTTTTTATGCGAATAAAAAATAATGTCAACAACGATGTAATGCATCTCTTGCACATACTTCACTTCATTATTCTTCGCTGTTTTTGAGTAACATTGCAAATAATATCCTGTATCCGTCGAGCGACAACACACTGTCTGTACTCTTGCATGTTTACATGCCTAAATAAGTTATATAATGTTTACTAATACTGATACAAGTTATGGTTGTATTATGCTGCTATACCAATAATAGTTATGGACAGTCGTTAAAGAAAATTAAGTTAATAAACAAGAGTTTCTGTCCATTCGGAATAACAAATGCGCATTCCTGCAATGAACGCAGTTTTAAAGTGACTTAATAAAAAGTTTAATTAAACAATTCTTTCACTGAGTCAATGCCGATTTCTTTGAGGATTAAAATTCATTGCAAAAGGAAAAGAACTGTAAACTGTTAAATTTCAATCTAAGCTGTACCTTTGCCCGATGCCAGAGTTCTTAACGTAATCAAAGCGTGCAATTTGTTACGGATTCAACAATGCACCTCTTAAGTTCTTTGCCGGAGCAAAATAAAAGAATCTACTTTAAGTTCGCTAAATGAAATCGACTACAAAAGGCTGAGAGAGAGACGTAATTCAAATGAGCGCGGGCCGAACGCCGACCGCTCCTGGCTTTGATTCCGTACTTTCAAAAGTTTAATTTTTGCAAAGTTTCACTTGCAGGACTTCACAAATACTCTTAGCTCAACTTCGACTCGAACTTCATCCGGGAGATTTAGCAAAGTCGATAATTCCTTGTGCGAATAATGAAGCTGAACTAATTGCAGCACTACAGTGGACTTACTTCATTTTGCATACAATCGGAAGGTAGACAAAGGTCTTGTGCTAGAGTCCTACTTTTCTGTGACTTAACACTTCACTTTGTCCATGATCATTAATCTTATCTCATCACACATTCTCGTGATTGCGTATTCCTCTTTGTTAACTGTCTGCTTGCTCACATCATATTCACAAATCGCTATCTACTTTTTTCTCAGACCTAGTTATTTCATTCCTTTTCACAGTTGTATTGAGATAATTTTGGCAGAAGTTAACTATGATAATATTGTATTATTGTAACTTGTGTTTAATGTCTTGTTTTTTTTCCTTGCAAAGCCAACCAGATATAAACCAGTCTAAAGCAAGGTCATGTTGTAAGCATTTAATCATGTTTTTGTATGCAAATCGTTCAACTGTAAATATGTTGTCCATTGTCTTCCGCAAATATTATGTTGCTAACGATTTAGCAAATACTCTAGTTATAAAGTCTATAAAGTAGGTAGTAATATAACTCCTAACGTTGTAAACGTAGCAGGAAATCGGTGGATGGAGGCGGCTCAAGACCGTTCGTCGTGGCATTTTAAGGGGGAGGCATATATCCAGCAGTGGACTTCTTCAGGCTGATGATGATGAACAATATAACTCCTTGTTACAGAGTTTGTCCAGGAAGTACCTATGTGCTACAATCATACACCTATTTCTGCCACCAAGTCGAAACAGTAAAAAAATTATCGCATCGCTGTGTTCTGGTTGGAAGGGTATGGGTGCCGCTGAAATTACAGGCACATAATATGACTTTTCAACTTTATGTCCTGAGGGTATGTCAGGGTATGTTGGTGGGCGCTGTGCAATGCTACATGTCCTAAATGGACGTGATCTACGAAGTATTGCAGTTGTAATCGGCAGGAATTATCGCTTAACATCAGATGGGCCAGCTGCCATCAGCTCCGTTACATACTTAAACAAATAAAAAAATAGAATACATTGTAACCATTCACTGTCCTATTATTTAGACAACCAAGAAATCCAAGGTCAGACTCTGGATAACTTGATCTTATTATTGCCGGTATGTTTCTTGTAACTATTATCTGACAGTTAGATCTTGTCGACAATTTTATGTTGAATAATAAACATTGCGTTTATTGGACGCGGTTTTTCCAAGAACTATTCTACAAAGGGAACTCTGAGCCTATTACTTTAAAAATGTCTTCACCAATTTGTGAATAATTAACCTAAGATAGTTGAGGCTATACTGAATACATATTTTACTAACCTGTTATACCTATACGTGCTTATACTTAGGTGCTATTTCTGATCGTGAATGGTTTAGCATTGACTGATACTTATTTCAATATACCTTCTCGTCTATGACATAAATTGCGTTCAAAAACGAGTATCTAGTTAATACTCATGCATATTTCATACTTACTTTAATCGTGGATATCGTTAATCTCGTTATACATCATCGTGCCGTCATTGGCTAGCCTTTGCTGCCGCATTCCTAGATTATATCATAACTAACTTAAATAGCATTTCTTGATAACTCTACCTATCAAGAAAAAGGCAATAATGAACTGCCTTACTTCCAACTTTAAGCGAGAGTCGCAGATACGTTGCGATTGTGATGTCTACTCTCATCTGTCGCCAATCTAACTTTGTATAAGTTATTGATCGCTAAATACGGGCTCGATCGCTGGAGCAAGTTGTAGTAACAAGAATTACAGAATGACGTAACAGATAATGCACTTTTTTTTGTCTCTTTCATTTCATAGGTAGTGATAATGTGTATAGCAAGGTAATATTGGTTTGTAAAGATATCAGTCAGTTTAACTTGTGATACAATACCTAATAATAATTGGCAGTTAAATCAAAATATACAAACTCAAGCACTGTTACTGTTTTCATTTAATTTATCAATAATTAAGAATTTATCATTAATCGCTCCAATACCAATATCTACAGCGAAATAATTAGTCGCAGTGTCTGCACAGATCGAGTTCCAATCAAAGCTGATTACAATTCCGCATGGTTGCCAGTGGTTAGCACGTAAATCCGATGTGGATAAATATTTGCACGACAGGTTGTAAACCGTACGTGCCCAGCCAGTTAATAGCCAGCACAGTTACTCGGACTACGCTTTAAATTTCAATTTAACAACGCTTTGGAATCGCATATAATTGGATGTTTGATTTAACCGAAGGAATCAATAATTGCCGCCTTTGATACGCGATCTATGTAAACAAACGGATATCAGCTCTTCCTTCTTTACTTCGTGTTATGGGCTGCAATATTAATATACGTTTGGTACAGGTTTGTTTGTTGTTTGTCTTTTTAATAAGTTATAACTGGTACCTACCCACCAAAACAACATTTGGAATTTAGTTTCAAGTGCAATGCTTTTGTCACTATTTTTTATATCAGGAGTGTACACGGCATCAAGGATTATACCATTACAAGTGTACATGAATTTTAATTTTTCGCCCCATGGTGAGATGATATTTGAGTAATTTAATTACTGTGAAACTCTTCCTAGACGTCGGAATTTTAACCTAACAACGCAAAAGTTTTCATGCAAACTCCAAATTTACAATGCGAGATGTAAGTTACAAAGTGTTTCCAAGCTACTGTTCCTTTTATTATTGTTTATTCGTTACCGTTCTGGGATTGTTCGAGCGAGTTACAGATAATAATAAAGGAATTTGCTCTGACTATATCTGTTGGGATAAACATGATTGTGTACGCGAAAACACAAGTAACGAATTATCAGAATCGTGTTATACCATTGAACGAAGAACTACCGATAATTGGAATAGAGAATGTTTCTGCTTTTGCGGAATTGGCAGATGTTCAAGCTGCTTGATGCCACTACGATTTAATTATCTAGGGTTTAGTTATAAATTAAACCTTTTATTTAATTTAGGAACGAAAATGAACAGAATGTTAAGACTTGTCAAAACAAATAAATGCCAAAAACATTAAAGTTGGTTGCATGGTAAGAATGATTCAATGTTTTGATCCAGTCATAAATTAATCAGTTTTCTATATTTTTTTGCAATCTATTACTTGTTATCTACCATGTGAAATCTATTGCGGCACATTGTGTCTGAATGTGGAATGCGGCAGCAACCAGCATTTGTTTCGTGACTGAGCTTCGGATTATAATGCGTAATACGCAGCGCAGTTGCTTCGACTTTATAGAGCGGAAAAAATAGCACAAAAACTAATACACTTTATTGTTTGATTTGAAGCTTTTAAATTTTTGCTCTACGTGTTTACGCTTATTGGTATTGTGGGATATATATAATACCATAATACTAGCAAAGCTCAGTCAAAATTCAAAGTAAGTTGTTTTTAAAAATTAAACTAATAAATCAAGTGTATATTTGGAAACACTTTATTTCAAACATCTTCCCACTTAATTTGGTATCAATTCATCACTTGCGGTTTATAATGAAACAACCGCAACGAATTTCGCAATGGTTCGACGTAATTTGCGGTACTGTACGGGAATTTAAAGCGTTTTTACTGTAAAACTCATTTAAAAATGAGAATAAAAAGCTATTATAAAACCTTTGCTTTATTACGTCTGTTTATCGAATGAGTTCGTGTAAATTGGAAATGAGCTACTGTTGAGAAAATTGATTTGCAATTTTATACTACCTCTTTATGTCTTTATGTTTGTTGTTTAGACTCGTCAACAAGAGACATGTTACGGGCGACTTCACATTATTTCTAATCAAGGTAATCTTGAGTCAGGCTTGATTTCCTCTATCTAGAATTTCTAGATGGTTCTTACAAACGTGAGTTGTATCTCGTTACTTAAGCCAAGATTGTTTTGCTAAGTCTGTTGTGTTCTGTTTTCTATAAGATCAATCTATAGTGAAACGGATCGTCATCGCGTTTAAAACAGTAAGTGTCACGCCACACCTGCGTAACGTACCGCGCCGAAAGTTCAACTGCTGAAGTTTTTCGTACTGACGTAAATTCGGCTGATGTGTCATATGGAACTTGAAAAACACTGCGAGCGTATTGAACCGAACGATCGGCGCGTTACGTTCCGCAGGTGTGGCACTATACTTAAAGGTCGAGTGGCTTATTTTTCTCTTTCAATTGTCATTTTTCATATTGACCAAGGCAACTTTGATATTTCCCTCGTTAAACGACAGTTGACAAATTTGATCAATCTATAATCTACAGTTTATAATAGCTTTTACATCTATTAATAATTTAGGTTGAATAATCTCTTCCATTATAATTAGTGAAAATTTATGATTATTTTATTGTATTACATTATATTCATTCTTAATTTCAGATTAATCAAATAGGTATTTTAAATGGCAGTAAAACTTTCCAATTATACAAATAAATTTTATTTTCTTTATACGATGCTCGCCGTAAATCGGGGTCTAACCAGATAATTTGATTAGCGTTACGGTGGCTTTCACTGCAAAAATTGCAAAACACTTGTTAATTTTTTGTACCTCGTGCCAAAGTTTTTCTTAGCAAAAAACTGGTGGAATTTGGACGGGAGAGCATTTGTCACGGAGACCGCAGGAGGCGCACACTGCCTTCGAAACCGTGCAAAACAAAATATGAGACAATTTGGAATAGATTTTCTATATGATCCGAATGTTGTTGTAAATTTAGAAAGCATAAACATTTCGGTAACATACATAAATAAACCGTTACAAAAAATATTTTAAATACAAATTAATAATATTAATAAGCGTTGGTATGAGATTTGTCCTGGCTGCTGGCTTATTTAAGAATGGAAATGTAATGGCGGCGTTGAGCTCACCACTGGTCACGTCTATATTCCTGCGATTGTGCAATGCCGGTAAAAAGAGGCCAATTGAGGCTCTGCCAACCCTTTCGGAGAAAAAGGCGTGTGTTTATAATAATGTTTATAGTATATTATATTAATGTTGCAGAGCAACAATAAAATGGTTCGCAATCATATATTATTTTTGTTAGTAGATTTAAATAATATATAGGAAGTCTGTTTCGTGCAGTTGAAATAACCAACAAGCAATAAAGCTTAGGAAGCAGTTTTGGTACCAAGTAACAATGCAGTTGGCATTAGTCTTGCAAGCTTTCCTTGACCTTTTACAATGCCTGAATAAGTTGATAGTAAGTTTTGCCTTGTTCTGTAGTCAATGCTAAACTAGCAAGTATACAAAAGGAAGGACATGACAAACAATTTGGAAAGCATTCGGTATTTCTAAATATTTGTAAGTGAAACAAAAAGCTAACTTTGAATTTGTGGTAAGTGACATGAGATCTAAATTAAAATCCAAACTCTAAAACTACTTACAACTGTACCTAACAAAGTCTATTTCAGTTAACACGCGTACTTTTAGCGCGTAATGTACATATTATATTAGCTTATTCATTTTATAAAACGGGTTCTCGTACTGATATGTCTTGCAAGCTTTCCTTGACCTTTTACAATGCCTGAATAAGTTGATAGTAAGTTTTGCCTTGTTCTGTAGTCAATGCTAAACTAGCAAGTATACAAAAGGAAGGACATGACAAACAATTTGGAAAGCATTCGGTATTTCTAAATATTTGTAAGTGAAACAAAAAGCTAACTTTGAATTTGTGGTAAGTGACATGAGATCTAAATTAAAATCCAAACTCTAAAACTACTTACAACTGTACCTAACAAAGTCTATTTCAGTTAACACGCGTACTTTTAGCGCGTAATGTACATATTATATTAGCTTATTCATTTTATAAAACGGGTTCTCGTACTGATATGTTGGTGGAAGCACCAACAGGTTTCGAACCTAATCGAGGGTCTTCATCAGGGTGGGTATAAGGTCCGCGCTACACTCACTCAGAGTCCCTCCGCGGAAAAAAAATCATTTTCAAAAATAAAGTTAATTTTGTAAAATTTCCCGTTTTACAAAATGAATGATATAATTCACGAAAGTTATTTTATATTAGCTTATTTAGCTACTGTTCGTATCTATACTGTTAGGTATTTAATACTACCTACGTAATATTTTCTGTAAAAAGTTGACATGGAACCGTTCCGTATAATTCCGATTTCGCGGCAATCTCCATTTTCAAGTTCCAACACTAGAAAGTTGAGGAGACAATGCGAGTGATCGTTACACAAGCGGGTCATCGATATTCGTCAGCTTGTCACACTCGCACGTAGGTAGATGGAATACTTGTGTACAGTGGGGTCAGCACGAACAACTAACGTTATCGAGACGCTAGCGAGACGACGATCGCAAATGTCAAATATTGTCCAATGGCCAATCAACTTACAAAGATTTCGAGTTACCTCGAACTCGAAATCTTTGTAAGTTGATTGGTTATTTTTTGACGTATACGATTGTCTCGCTAGTATCACGGTTACGTTAGATTTTCGTGCTTGGGCCTCCGAAGATTTTTTTTTCTATGAAAGTAAAGGACAAACAGTTACCTACTTGAAAATGGTATTTCTGATTTCTGAAAAGTATTTTTTTTTATCTTTATTGTTTAAAACCCCTTTGAAACTAAATTAAAAATCAGTGGAGTTGAAATAAGTAATTTAGAAACCTCTCAACAATAGCTCACAATCAAACTTAAACGTAAACAAATGTTTGTTTTGACAATACCGTGTTTATTTACCTAAATTCTGAGAAATGTCAAAATGAGTTGCTTAATAGCAAAACCTGTTTCGTTTCCAAGCGAATAACAATATTATTATATTGTGTACAGTAAATGAAAATAAATTTTCATGTGTGAAGCTGATAATACCGATTAAAAACTCGATGTTTTTCGATATGGAATACAATAATATCTTATACAATACACTGTGTGGGATTCTATCAAACAAATCAAATCTTTTTTTTTGAACCGATGGGGAAGATCATTTTTTTGTATGTTTTTAACTTATAACAAACGTATTCAATTGTTTTTTAAATGGATGACTGGCATTCGTCTTTGTCCGTTACATACAAATATCCAAGCATCAAAACTTTCGCATATTAAAGTAGGATGAGACGGTAAATGAGGTATAGAGTGAGAGAAGCGAAGTTTCACGACGCGCACTGCACAGCTAATTTTGGCTCGGAGAAGAGAGAAATCACAACAGGCAATTATACGAACGACAATCAACAGCACAGATGTCAGGAAGGGAAAGGTAATGTAATTATTACACAGATATGCCACGTTAAGGGGGCCATCACATGTCGGGGTGTTAGGATGTGGAAGGGGCTCAAATAATCGAATGCATTATCTCATGGTTTGTCTATATTGGGATGTTTTAACAGTTAAATTAAATTGTACCAACTAAAAACTACAAAAACAAAATTATTGTCACCTTAAATAAATTCATTTTTATCCTGGTAACATCAGCAATCGATAATAAATATTAGCCAAAATTTCCCTATCATTGATTGAAATTGAATATTAAACTCAACGTTTCATTCAATAATCGTAGAACAGGAGTATAATTTTAGTTCGAAATAATCTTTGTAACTTCAATTGACTTTGAGTAGTGATAAATTTTAAATATTTATATATTTACAATTTTACTATGTAAATGTTTCGAAAATAGCCAAAACAATAACCCTTAGAAACCCCAAGTACTTTTCTGCATCAATTGGAACATTCCTGGCGAACGGAGCAGTAAGCATTAATGTAATTTGTGCAAATATGAAAACGGCACAATTTGCCCTTATTAGCTGCGTAGCAAATGATGGTATTACTAGCTGGTTTACTCTACAGTATTCCCAAATTAAAAAAACAGCGGATATAATATGCAAAAATGTAGAAATATTACAATAACTATTAACATGGGTGCACGAATGCTACCTGCCCAAATGTTTATAGTCAAGATTGGCCAATATTGTATACCTACTTGAAGAACTATTTATAAATCCAAACATAGAGTTTTGTTCATAACGTTTGAATAAAATGACCTAGCTATCTCTTTGTTCAGCTGTGAATAAGCGTCAGTGTTCCGTGGAGGGGAGCCTGTGTCTCCCTTAGGTACATACAGACATAATTACATTATGTTTGACGGCATCTGTTTCCTTTCGAGGAATTAAGTTTTATACTAATGTCGACAACCATTTTCGCGGAGCAAATGTAAATTGGAGCTATGGTTTTAATGTAATCATTTCGGTTATAGAACGAAGTCTGCCAGCCAAAATTTTCATCTGTACCCATAGGTACTTGTTTATTATAAACTGTACCAGGAGATTAAAGATATTCTCAAAAAAATAAAGATTACGTAAGTCTATTCATCAGTAGGAAGAGGGGCAAACACATGTCATACATAATGACTAGAAAAGTGATTTTTGTTAAAAATTATGTTATTTATGGAAAGCTTTTGATGATGAAATTAGTGTTCGAAATCGTAGAATGATTAAAACAAGCCCAAACACGACCAGTCTACTTAAGGCGAGGCATAGCCGGAACTTGTTTGTTGCCTGATTTTTATAGGGTTGGTCGCGTAGAACAGGAGTTAGGGGAATTTCCCCTTAGTAGTTTTATAATACGACTCTATAATGATGCTTATGATTTCAATGAAGAAAACTCTAAAGTAACAAAAATTTAGAAAACTAGTATAGTTGTTCCCTTTTATGTGTAGAATCCCCTGTTCCCCACTGTTGTATAATTAGACAGGACAGCAACGTAAAAGTTTAGAAAGATGGACCTTTTAAAACTAAGATTAACCTATATTGATAATGTGGTTCATAAATAAATGTTTAAACTGGATAAAAGTAAAACTTATAATTAAAAAAAAACGATCCTGTTTACTTTTCTCTTCGCGGATTATAAAATAATACGGTTGGCAAAACTGATTAATAAAAAAAAACTGTAAATAATTTATGATGTTTTCTTAGTTTTGTTAGCATCGTTTTCATCTTTAATAATCATAACACTAATTTTTATCACTGGTACTTCATCATGGCACACATCTGTGAAACTCATATTCATGACCCAAAAACCTAGTTATATACAATACAAAATTGATGATCATAAAAACACAAAAAACCCATTCATAGTCTAATAACTGGCAACTCGTTAAACAAACGAAGGTAACACTGCAAAGAACCATACCAAAAAGACTCGATACTAACAAACTGTTGGGTTTAGTTTGACTTTCTGTTTACGGTATCCAATTGGGCATTAAGGTGTGTTTCCACCTTAGGGATCGAAAAAACAATGTTTATTTTTACATCAACAGGGAAAACTCAGCACAGGAGGCATACAAAAGCTATGTTTTTGCAAAGGGTGCTATTTACCCCCACGGTGTATTCAGTACCTATATTAAATAAAGTTGTAAAAGATTTAAATATTGTTAAAGATTAAATCTTTAAAACAATCGCCCTTGATTTCTTCACACATACATTGTTTCCATAGTCTGCTTCACTTAGTGAATCAATGAAAAAAAAATGTACCTACCGACACTATTATTTTGAACGTGATTTTGATGATCCTAAAAAGCTACACAAACTTCTTCTCAAGACCTGTAAAAACGGTTCCAAATTTGTACTTGCACGTATATTAAAAGTCTATTATCGACTCATTCAATACCTACCTATTTAATTTTCTGGGTGTAGAAAGACAACGCCAGCTACATTATTTTGAAAAATAATTTGTCTATTCACAGGAAAAAGTTTGCGTGGTAGTCTGGCTATAGTTTGGTTGTGTGCCAATAGAGACAATTGTATTCAGGTGTTACTCGTGCTTGCATTCCTTGCCATGGTCGTTAACCTCTTTTGTCGATCCTATCTTTATTCGCAACATTTAATATTTGAACTTACTAGTAAATAAAATGTTTGTATCAATACTGCACTGACACTGTGGTGGAAATGGAATTAAAAAGTAGCAACATTTTCTAAACACCATAACCTATGTCAACTTTTTATGGTTGCATAAGCGACAGAAATAGGTACTTGTTTACAATAAGACCAAATGCGTAGGAGCAACATGGTCTCAAAGTGTTCAACTGCTCTACCGACGACGCTCTATAGACGTACCTACCTATTATAAACTTGCTGAAGATTCAATTAGTTACGTTATCTTTAACTAGCTGAGAGTTCTACTTAAGTTATACCAAAGTAGTTGTTAATTTCGAAATATTTTTTATGGATATCCTCTATAAATTGGTCTCTACATTAAAATTTATAGGCCGAGATAATAGATGTTACTTAGCACGAACTATTGCTTAGCACTGTCCTTGTCACTCGCACTCGTGTTTTAACATTTGTGTGACAGGGACAGTTAGAAGAGCTTTTATTTTTAACCGACTTTACAGAAAAGGAGGAAGTTCTCAATTCGGTTGTATTTTTTTTTGTATGTTTGTTACTTCATATCTCCGGCGTTTATGAACCGATTTGGAAAATTCTATTTTATTTGAATAGATATACTTCCAGATTGGTCCCATTTTTTTCAGAAACCAGTTCTGATGATGGGATCCATGAGGAATTGAGGGAACTCCTCAAATATTGTAGGCATACATATGGCGATTTTGATATTTTTAGCAACAAACCAAGCATTTGCATTCAGAAAGTATCATAACCCTTTCACCACTATGGTTCTTTCATATTTTTTTTTCATCCAAAATTATTTAGTCGAATACAATGGAAGTCGGTTTTTTAAATGAAAAGTTATAGTAATTGAAGTTGTAAATGAACTCTTATTTAATTAAATTATGTAACACCCAGGTCTACTCAATCAACCATTAGGAGCGTGAATCGATTATGCACATCATACGTTATTTAAACCCTGTAGCGATGCATCACCATAGTCCGTAATAATTAAATCACGAAGTGCAGTCCGCAAGTTTCGTGCACCAATACAAAGAAAAGATAACGTAGTTTCCATGAAAATCCACTTTATCTAAAAGCGTAAGTTTTGAGAAACTCATTAAAGCATAAAAATATTGTCATACAAAAAATCCTTATTTCATTTTAGATACTTTATGTAGCGAGTCAAAAAGCGGTACTCCGCAGTACTAATAGCTGTCATCCAGATTTAATATCACATCTTCCATTTTGTACGGCTTCTGTCGGGAGGCAATTTCCTTCTTAAAATTGTATTTAGACGAATGCGCGTAAACTTAATACATATGCGACCCGAAAGACAAATTTTATTTATATTTTCTCTCAGCCCCACAGAGTCTCATACTCCTACTTCTGCGTTTTACGACATGTTTTATATTGATGGCTTTATGTCGAGTTTTTTTTATGTGGATCGCATGTATTGGTGTGGAGAGGGAGGGGGAGGGTGACATCTCTATGGAAAAAATGGTAAACTGACATCGATAAAAACGCTAAGATATCTAGCGTTCACAATGTTTCGATTCGAATATAAACAAATAAAAAAGACAGTACAGAGGCCTTACCATGAGCTTTTATAGCGATTCAGTTCAAAAACGATTCAGTCCAAAATATCGGTTCCATGATGTCCGCAGCTGTATTTAAAAACACAGTAGCAGAAGTTATATGGACTTCTGCGATTAAAGTTATTCAATGATGACGAATGTCAGCGGCAAACCTATATTTTGTACTGAATAGTTTTTGAACTGAATCGCTATAAGAGCTCATGATAAGGCCTCAGAACGCTCAAGTGAGTAGTGTCTCACTTCTTCGCTACAATAAAGTGGATCAGACCCATATTACAATATTGGTCAATATAGTTACTGATAGAGAAGAGTGCTCTACTAGCATCAATAATATGCAATAGCAATAGTAATAAATTATGAGAGATACCTAAACATAGACATAACATAGTAGGTAACTTCAAATCGAACACTCTATACAAAAACTTATGTAAATCAAGCCACGGTATAACTAGTAAGTTATTCAAGTATTCCACCGTCAATGGGGCCGATCGTGATCGTTCTGACTAACAAATCGAAAGAGGGCTTCCTTGCTCAATCCGACTTCCTAGAGCAATCTATAAGAAGGCAGAGAATCATGGTATATGGACCTATCAAATTCTATGCGAGGTTCAAACGGCTGGGAATCGATATTGGTTTCTTCCAACTTACAAAAACTATTTTTTTAGGGTTCTTTTTGATTTAAATTAACATTACAAAACAAGCACTGTCTCTCAGGTTAATGCATTACGTTAGTTCCAGCTACTATGAAATACTGCCCGAAAATGTGACCTAAGCCGTGGTTTTAATATGAACGAACAAACTGCAATAAACAGCTTAGAAACCATAGGTAGGGACCAACCACTGTCCCATTTTACAAGCTTACAATGTTATTTTGTGTTTGTAAAGTTCAGCTTATTTTAACTATTCAACTATGCAAATACATTTTTAAGATCACAATGTTTTCTAAAAAGATATTATACAAGTGAACCTAATGTTGCACAACAAAAATATTTGCTACAAAAGGTTATCGATTTCCTTCAAACGAAGGTTTTAAATAACTAAAGTTAGCTATATTTCGGTATGAGACGGTCATAGTGATTCCTTTCTTCATTACACACAAAAGACTTCGACCACTTCCGTCCACGCAGATACAAAACAGCCCCTACTTAAACTATCTCCGGGGAAGACAATAAACTACATTTCCAACTAAATTACACAGAGTCCATGACGGTGTACGAAGTCGACCGTCTGCTGGTCTCTCTGGGGGTTTAAACCTGGCTATTCTTATTCAAATAAGTGGGGGCAGCGATTTACCCGGGGGAGTAGCATGCATGGTCTAAAATACATATAGCTTGTCCGAAACTACAAAAGGTAATGTAGGAAACTCGGTTCTTTATTGTGGTATTTTAGCAGTGCAGTGAAACTGATCGGATGTTGGAGGGTAGAGCGCAAAAGTATGTAAGATAATGTAAGATAATGTAAGATTCTACACTGCAGTTTATTTAATAAGCATATAAAAGCGAGAGTACCTACAGCACGTTGTTGAAAAACAATTGAACATGGATATTCAGAGTCAATGTGACATAGAAATAATCCCTTATGATCGAATTACCTTAAACGCGAGATGCCAACGAGGGCATTATACCTAAACATGAGATTTGCCTAAAAAGCTGTTTAACCTAAACGTAAGATGCCAAATGAAGCAGTATGCCTAAAATGTGAAATTGACAAGGAAGCAGTTTGTCTAAATTTTAATTACCTGTAAAGCAGTTAATGAACAATTGAATTAACAAGATGTTTAACAAACATGCTAATGCAGTCAGCATGTTATAGGGATGCTTCTGATCTGGATCTATTGAGCTATCTATAAATCGTTTACAACGGTATTTTGACAACTCAATCGTTTTATTTTAATTTTGTATACAAGATACTTAATGTATGTAAGTATTAAATAATGACATCGAGTCGTAAGAGGTTGGTAAAGAGTCTCTATTAGTCACGTTATTAGAGACAATATGTTCCGTGCACCAGAGTTCCTGTTTTTGATTGCCGGGAATCACGCAACGTTCTTTGATAAATTAAAGGTATTAACCAAGAAAATGGTGTGCATTCCAACGTAATGTCACCCACATTGAAACTTATTTTGAACAAAAATTACATTTACGTGCCGAAAGTTCACACGAGCAATGAACAAACAGATAGAGCAACGACGAAAATTTACATTTGGCCGGTTTAATGACGCGGAGCAATCTCATTCTGGAGAGGAAACAAGGAAACACCAGACCAGCAAACTTTGGCCTCTAAAATATTATATTTCAGAGTTGGGGTACGTGATAGAACAGGTCTGTCAGTTATGGTTGTGTGAGATCAGTTGCGATGCGTCGCACGATATCGCAACCAAGACAAATATCGCATATTACTGGTTGGGTACCTAGAAACATATAAAGGCATCTGGCACTCAAAACCTTGACTCTCATTTTCTTGAGAGACAAAGAACCAAAAAAGTGTTCGTATTATCAGATAAAATATTACACCGATTTAACCTGAATTATGTAATGACTTCGCTGTGTTCGAAGGCCGTCGGGTTTTAAATCACCATTATGCTGTTCCGCTCCCAAAATCTTGATGCAAAAAGATCTTATTTTAATTAAATAACTCTGTTCTCTTATAGGTTGTATTTTTCCTGGTAACAAAAATTATTTTGGAAATACTGTGTATTTTATTTTCTCTCACAGATAAATCTGCCAGATCTTTTCAATAATTTGTTCGTGGAGTAAATGGATTGTTAAAAAATGATAACAACCGTTTTTCCTTATTCAAAAACACCCCATTGTTTCGCTTAATCACAATAAATTGTTGAGTTACTCAAAACTTCCAAAATTATAAAAGCACAACGGACAAAGGGAAAGTCGGCGAGGAAATGCCGATGTTTTCTTTTACAAAGTTTGTGTTTTTTTTTCTAAACGCCACTCAGTCAAGTGATTCAAAGACCACGTAATTGTGCTGTTCAGGCAAAATGTCCTAATTTTCCCCCTCGCATTTCCATTAAGTGACAGCAAAGTAAAAAGTGGAAAATTTATAACAGTCACGTACTGTGTTATCACAGTTTTGTATTAAAATTTTGTTTTAATTTTTTCTCCATTTCCATAATTTAGGTTGGCGCGATAACGTCATTAATTTTGAGAGGCTTTGCCCGGTTTCCGTTTGTCAACACGCGTTTAGAGTATTTTGCGAACCGTCCGACGATGCTGTTATTTGACTCGTATAAAAATCTATCAAAATAAGTGACCCCGAAAATATGAATTAATTAAAAGGTTTTCTAGTTAATAACCTAATAAATAACCGGACTTATAGCGGTATAACATTTTAATGAATTTTGATGGTGGCCATTTTCACTCTATCTGTAGGTATTAATTAAGGAAACGACGAAGCTCTTACATAAAGTAAATGATTTGTCTATAGCGGCCCCGAAACGAACTGATAAATTGGCTTGATTTCTGCGGAAACTGTATCAAATTCTAAGCTTTCTCTGAAAGTATATGTATATTCAAATTAATTGGAGATTTATGGTGTGTTTCCTTGAATAATTGGTTCAATATTTATGTGACCTATGGATTTTTTATCGGGCTATTAATTTTTGCTGTTGGAAATATGCTAATTAGTCATTTGTAACAGATAACATTCTCTCGTTAGTATAAATCAAGAAAATAATGACTATGAAACTAATTCATCATGAATGCAGACGAAAATATCAAAAGCTCCGAAACTTTGCGTAGCGTATTAACATCGATATAGTTAATTAAAACTATCTGTGGACAGTTGTTGAATAAATTATCAACAATACAGCACCGACATGTTTCTACCAAAAAAAACTCGTCCAATGATCACGATTTCTGCCTAAACCAGAACTATAAAATATTAGTGCTATACAAAATAAGAAAATGAAAGTTCAAATGTCCATTGGTATGCGATGAATAAATATATTTTTGGTAAAAAGCGTTAGAGAGATCGTGAAGGAATGTAACCTTACGCCTGGCACCGGTACCACCACCACATAATGTGGCCTTGACATTAAAGCAGGTGCACTTAGGCTCCATTCAACGCTTTTTCACCTTTGTTTGGAACTTAAGTTTTTTTAAAGAACACATTTTAATTTATCGCAAAGGTCAACCTGAAATTATAATTAGTAGGTAGGTAATTACGATTTTGAAACCAGTAATAAATTATATTCATAGTACGTGTTTTGGCAACAAAAATGACTGTTTCATTCTTATTTTTACATCCAATAAAATATTTTGATGAAATATCTTGGCCTATGATGGAATTTAATTTCCGACCTGTGTAATGAAACGCCTGCTATTAAAAACTTTTCGGTAACGGGACCTTTTCAAAAATGTATAACTTTTTGCCGATAAATGGAACGAAAAGAGAATTGAATTAATTCGCATTGAACTTTTATACAACCACCTAATTTTATTTCGCTAAATTTTTAAAAGTTACTCAAAGTTTAATATTTATTTTTCCTTTTGTTCTCATCATTCATCAGTACTACCAATAAGGTTCAAATCGATCTCAAAAAGTAATTATTCACAATACCGGAACATTTGGGTCCAATACGGATAAACAAATTTTTATCCTCTCTAAAGCAATAGCAAAAATAGGACTTCAAAATATTTTGGATATCTTTAAAAAGCTATTACCTACTTAGCAAAAGAACTTATCATAGGCTTAACTTACCTTGTAGATGCCGTCGACAAGATTCGTCAACTCCTCCGTCTCCATGATGAATGATTTTCAATAAACCGATTGTGTGAGAGTATATTACACGTAAAACTTCATCAGGATACGAACAAATGGAACGCACAGTCAAACTTGAATTTTATCACTATGCACACAATATTCACATTTCAATGTACATCACACTCTCCTATTTTATCCGATGAAATCACTCACAAAGTCACTTTTGTAGACATCTGAAACAAAACAAAAGAAATGTTTTTTAAATTTGAAAAAGGAATCAAACATTCTGTCAAATGGTTTACAAATTCCCGTTTATATAAAAAAAGTTCTAACCCACGAAGTTCCGTTTTTAAAACACAAACGTAAAACTTTTTTCAATGCCTGCCAGTTATCAACGTGGCAAAGCGTGCGTCCGGTTCGAGACTTGTGAGTAGATAGAGTCACCTACCTATCGCTTGCCTTGATAGGTAGGTACTCGTGATGTTTAGAAACTCGAAGCGAACGGCAGTAAGATCATTGAGACCCCGTTGATGTCTACCACCGGCTCGCGAGTATTAGATTTATTAAATAAGTAAAGTTTTGTGTGGGTTTCTCAGAGGTCGCATCGGTTTAACAGCCTTTTGATAAATGGATCTAAAAAAGATGCTTATTGGATTTAGTAGGTACAAAGTTAAACATAAATTATGTACTTATTCAAAAACATTTATAATCCAGCATACCTTTTATTGGCATCATTTGTGCCTCTTGTTATTAATAAATAAGTCCTTTTTAAATACTGCTGCTGAAGTAGCGCGCCCTAGTGGCAATTAAAACTTTCTTATTTTCGATTAACTTCTGCTTACTGCATTAACTAACGTACTTATCAATAATATAATATAAATATAGTAATATCAATTGAATTCTGTACCTATCTTGAATATTCTATCATCGATTGCAACGCCCCTCTAGAGATCATCATCATCATCATCATCAGTCTGTAGAAGTCCACAGCTGGACATAGGCCTCCCCCTTACCCAAACACATAATACCCATTCTCCGTTGCTCAGTGGTTGAAAATAATTAAACTCTTAAGACTTGCGTAGGTACGGAAAATTAGCTAACTCTTCGTCGTAAAATTAAAACGACTTCGACTTTCGACATTTGCAGAATGTAGGTAGGTACGTAACTTTAGCTTGCAAGTTTGATAGTTATGTCTAGATAACACGTTGGGTGGGTAAAATTGGTACCTACCTCTGTAAGTAGCTCAAACAGTGGTATCGTATTTGTAGTACTATGGTTTTATTAAGAGTATTTATAGGTCACGATAAGAAATTATAATAGTCAAACAGGTAGAGAAATTAATGAAATGGATGCCAGTCTTTATCTATACTGAAATATCACTCAATCGTTGACACATTAAAGTCAAATTACGAAAACAATTTTATTTTCAATGCCGTAGCCTCAAATAGACACATACATACATGCAATTTGTGTTAGAGGTGTTATGCACGAGACACGAAAACAATGCCCAACTGAATAACTATACACCTAACCTACTAATTTAACTTTCATTCCCCCCTCCTCCCCCCCTACCTACTAACTATACTACCATAAAGCTTTAATAGAGCTGCGTACGTAATCAAACGACATTCGAAAATAATCACACCATCAAAAGCAGCCCAATAAACTTACATTTTATTTATGTAAAATATACAAAATGAGAGATGTTGACGGAAATTTACATAATTACACAAGAGCTTTATGCACTCGGAGGCATGTTAATCGTATGCATAGCCCGCTCCGCAGCCATTTGAGGTCGCTTAAATAGATGTTAATTAGCTGTGATTTCAAGCGTTTAAGCTTATTTCAGCAACGAAATTCACAAAGGCTATCGATAAGTTTAAAATTAAATACCATTAGCACGCAGCTGCTGAAAGAAATACCAGCGACCTTCGCAAGAAAAGTATCTGAAACTATTTGCTAAAGTTTTTCGCGCATCACATGCCTCGGAGAAAATATAAAACACAATTTCTGAGTGGATCCGTAACTTCATTTCGAACAGAGAGATTTGCGCCGCTCCGGCACAACTACCCGTGCATATGCATCCGTGCCGAGAAACCGTCGGTCTTCGCACTTTTCTTTTTCCCGTATCCCTGAGGCGAAAGGAACAAGTATGCGACGGCTGCTTATTTCAGAAACTTGTTTAGCTCGGATCGGACTCTCAAATCCGGATTTGGGAGTTGGAAACCTCGTAGGTAACATAGCTTTAAAACTAAGGGGCTGTAAGGTACCTTTAGGTTTGTATAAATCTACTCACAACTTAGTCTCGATGTATCAGCAATGTTCATGTGTGGAATAATAGGATTGTGATTTATGCTGGCGCCAAGACAAGGAGCTGCGGGTTTGTAGGAGTAAGCGGAAATCGGTTGCACTCTGCCATCGCATCGGCTGCGTCGCGTTCTGCTGACGAACGTTGTTATCTCAAGTATAATATGCAACAGAACTGTGCTGCAGCTGAATATTCATATTCATGCTCGTATTTCTTGTCTGCTCAGTCCTTGTATTTAATGGAATTTGTATTTGAAGATCCATATTTTATCCATGTCTATACTTGCAGAGTTTCAATCGTCGATGTTTGATTAAGTCAATATTATTGCACTCCGTTGCATAAGAAACGGTTTTTTAAAGCTTGTCAATATTTGCAAAGTCTTTTTATGATGGGGTTTAAGATAGCTTTGTGAAAGCATTTAATTTGTTTTTGGTAATGTTCAAAATCAAATTTTTAAAAAAGTTTTGCTTTCTTTATAGTAACTATTCGAAAGTAGATAGGTACAACTCGTAGATAAACAAATAAATTGTCATAATATCTAAGCATTAATGCAGAACTAATAAAGCAAGCTCCTGGGTTGACATACCAATGTAATCAATAATAATCTAGGGCTCACGATTATACCAGTATTCGTATTGGTAGTTATAAGAAGTATTTATTTAAAAGTCATTGTTATTATTATAGATGAGTTAAAAAAATACTATCGTGGGTCTTTCCCGAACGAGTACACTAAGAAATAAAGGTATGATTTTTATCGTTGAAAAATTAATCAGTTTACATACATACCTACCTGAAAAATCTGAAACTACATATACAGTCGTCAATTAATATATAAATTGGGAAAAACAATAAGCAGTGTAAGTACGTTACTGAATCAGTCATCAGTCAGGCGCAGATTTGGACTGCTAATGAGATTCCCACTTACTCCTGGGAAATCTCTGTAATGTAGTGTATTCGATCATGATACTTATGTAGAATCGTTGATAAACCAATCAATAAATAAAAGAACTGATACAAAATATAATAAGTATAAGCTGGTAGAATTATTTAACCGTCTGTAGGGTCTATCTCACCACAGTGTGCTACGGATAGTGATATTTGGCCTCACCATAAAACGCAGGTAAAGTTTAACATGGGCCAAATGAGTCTTGAACTGTTAACAAAGTAGTAGTATTAAAACGTAGGAGAGTGTGGTGAAACGGTTTAATGACGTTAATCAGTGAGGTAAAGTGTAATGTAGGATTGTAAATAAATGTAAAACCATTTTTTTGGACCCGACAGCACCAAGCCCTGTATTACACCAATAATTCGTTCGAAAATTAGAGTGAATAAATATAAAAAAGTAGCATCATAAAACTGCATTCAAATGCAATGGCTTCCACCAAACAAAATCTCGCATCAAATCGCACACAAAATTTGTTTTCTATTTTCTACATATTCACATTCCCCAAGTTCATACAGCGGACATTCAGCCAGGAATCAGAAGCACGGGCGTAATTGTTGCAGTTTTGAATAACGCCCCGTGCGGTCTGGCATGTGTTCGTGCGTGCATACGACAACCTGCTAAATTGAGTAGCTACCCTGCAATATTGCCTCCGGTGCAATATTGGAGTCAGCTGGAAATGCGGAGAAAAATAGGTATGCAACCTATTTTTATAATTAAAGTATTGTGCCTTAAAAACTACTTGGAGGTTTTACTTAGAGTTTAATCATGTCTATATTGTTAATGTGTAGTTATCAATAGAGAGACAGATAGGTGTATCTTTTGTCTATATAATATATCCTTATTTTATCACCATCATCATGCTGCACCAGAAGAAGTCCACTGCTGGACATAGGCCTCCACAATAGAATAGCCATAAATATTGTAACCTGAAACGTTAAAGTATATATAATGTTGCTAGGCAAGTGTACATAATTATATTATGTTATGGTTTAGTAAAAATATCGTACACTAAGTGGATCGCAATCAAAACAAAGTAAAATGGCCATGGAATAAATCTTAGGCTATGAAGTGGAGTAATAAAGACATATTACTACGAGACATCTACCATTTCTCCTTGTAATCTTGACGTTAACACGTGTTCAACGTATGATACATGTATTTAGACGTTCTGGTAGGATTAATAATTTAACTGAAATATGTATGAAGATAATCTTTGGTGTTTGTATGAACGTATAACACTGGACACAATTATTTTTCTACATCATCAATGACAGTTGTGAAAAGAAAGGTTATTTGAAAACTAAAGTAGGTACTATGAGTTAAGCTACTATGAAAGTTTTCAATAAATATTCTTCCGAATATTGATCAAAAGATTCAAGAAAAGTCTTTTGAAGTACAGGCCTAAAAGGTAAAACCGTAGAGTAAAATGTATATAAGTCAAACCAAATCAGCCGAAAGTCTCGTCTCGATGGAATCTTGTAAACGGTTTTTAAGCGCGGCGCGACATTTAATGCGATATCGTCACCCGAGCCATAAGCCACCACACCTCCGATGCGATTGTTCAATTGGCGAGAAATTGCGACCAACTAAGCTTGCGGAAAATTGGCAATACCGTTAATATTCACCCGAAACCAGCGGCTCACGTGGCGACTGCAAATAACGAGGAGACATCCCCATAGATTTATGCTCTGTCGTTTTATGTGATATATAGGCCTCAGCCTTTCCCGGCGATCTGTCGAAGAATATTTCAAGTAACTGTTTATGGTTGCGATCCCAGCCCGATTCAAATTGGGTAGTCGGGTCCCTCGAATATCTAACAAAATTAAACGTTACACTTGCTCTTAAGGCTGTGAATTCAGGAAAAAGCCCCGTTTGTAAAATATACAGTTCCATACATTATCAAAGGGATGTAGCGTAAGCAGAATGATAGAATAATTTTATCTGACACGGAATAATGTGGGTATCCGCCATCGGCGTGGCTGTTTTACAAAGTATAGAAATACCATGAGTCTATAAAATACAGAATCCTGACATGCCCCGAGGCCTAAGGTGAGGCTATCTAACTTTCCGAGGCATTAAGCCGTTCGTCTGAGGAAATTGGTGACAAAAATATTCCAGTCATGTAGGAACCCCTTGTTAGCGTCTAAGGAAAATACAAGAAAACTTCCTCTTTCTAACACGGCTTGTTTCTTAAGGCGGTTCGTTGGTCTTCTAAGCTTTTATGACGAGAGGGATATTTGCCGACACCTTAAATTTTATGTCAATATATGCAGCTGTGTACGTGTAGACTCGGCTTTTTTATAGTCTCATGAAAATGCGATTGAGGCTCCGGGAGCAGAATCGAAGATCATGTAAGCTAGATAAGAGTAAAAATTTTACGGTTTGTCAACCCACTCAGCGGGATTGTGATGGAAATGTTACGTTTCATGTTAAAATTTGGGCCACGTATATTTTAATACAAGTGAAAATATAACTCAATTTGGCTTATGCCGTGCATAAATCTCGAGTGGATGTCCCTTGGCGAAACGTGTATATTTGCGGATTTTATATCAAATGTTTTTTTCTGTTTCACGAGCCCTTTCGTGTAAAATTTACAAGTGACATTGATAAAGTGATTTTAGTAGTCATCTAAAAAGCAATATATAACAAGCTACAAATGAAGTCCAACACAAATGTCAGCATCTGATAAAGCAATCCGGTCCTACATGAAACAAAGCTCACAAATCCTCGCTCATCATAACAAATGATTATTGCTATTATATTCAGTGCGCGTCAGTGGTTCCCTCGAAAACAACGCGAAATACTGACCCCGTACAAACACATTTGTTACATAACCGTCAGTACTTTGCGTTTGTCCCGAATGATTTAGACTGGGCACAATACACAAAATCTGTACAGTAAACCAATATCTCGTTACGACAGACGAATTATTATTAAAACGCGCTATATAACGTACTCGCCAGCGTTTATGGGCTCTGCCACAGCTCTTACCATATATAAATGCAGCGGGTATTTATGGACAGTCTATACATTGGTTTTGGGGATACAAATTAAATATATTATGCCTTTTTTCACGCTATCTGCAGCTGCTTCGCAACTGAAGAACATTCTTTTGTCGAGAATTTATAATATTCAATAAACTTTATACATAGCTTCATTGCTTGGTGCTGTGGTATAACCACAGAAAAGACCCTTCCATCTCCTTCCGTGGATATCGTAAAAGCCGACTAAGGGATTACACCAGGGGATGGGCAGCAGCATCCATCTGAGTACTCAACACGAACACTGCGATCTTGAATCCGCATAACAAGCGTGATGATTATGCCAATCCAGCATTACCACCAGCTTAAGCGTAATCAATCTGGCCTCATCCAGCAGTGGACGTCAGTTCAGCTGATGATGATAATGACATAATTTGAAAAAAAAAACTCAATCTTAAGACGCTTTTGTGTATGTGTCGGGCCTGAAACGTATGAATGTAGTTGACATACTGTTACAGGTTTTTTGTGGCTAGCGAATAAGTGAGTCCCGTTTGTCCCAAATTATATAAGCTGGGGAAAGCGAATCCGGGCACGCACGCATGAGAATCATATCCTAATCTTGTGATTTCGTTGGATAAAGGGCAAGGACAAACGGATATAGTCCGGATTGAGTCCAACCGTTGTTGGTGTTTTTGCCTTACCTACGTCAGAACTTTTAGAACTAAATGGAATCTAAACCTAAAGTACAATTAGACGTGTCCGATAAGATTTGGATGCTATGACCTTTTTACCGAGAAGAGAAGATTTCCTAAGACAACTGTGAATTTTCGTTCATAAAAGCTTTTTTTAACTGACCGTATTATTAAAGGGATAAATCTTTTTAAGCCGATTTGATCCTTTGTCCAATTGGGTTGATGCAGAAAACGTTATACATCATTATGGGTTTCCAGTTCTTATAACTAGCTTAACAAATGAAGACCTGGGAAAAAATTAAAACAAATTTGAAATTACTTTAATAGTTTCAGTGATTAGGTACACAAACAAAAAACAAATTTTATCTCATTATAATATTAGAATAGATGAACCTTTCAACCGTTTGAAATGATGAGGTACCATCCAATATAATTTTTAAGGCTCTTAGGCCCGTATTAATAGACCAAACTCAACTCTGAGACCGATCTTGAGAACACCAAAAATTACATTTTTGTATGGAGATTTTGAAATTGGAACACCCTCAAGATCGTTCTCGGAGTCAAGTTCAATTTATTAATATAGGCCTTAGAGTGTCAAAAACTAATGTGCACATTTATACATGAATTAGTTCTACAAACAAAAGCTCCAAGAAACAAATTCACATTAGTTACACCCCCAATTTGTGTACAATCAAGCCTATAACGTCCAAATAATGCGTCGGCAATTGAGCGCCGAAAAAACCCTGTGTTTACCGGGCTGCCGGTTAAATACAACGTTTATATCCATTAAGGCCACTTCCGACACGTAGTGGGTAATCATATTCCGGACAGGAGCAGCATAAATCAAGAGGATAACCGCAGGGCAAAAAACAAAGTTGCTTGTGCCCTCGCCGCTTATTGTACGTATCACATTCACTTTATTGCAGCACCTATCTGATGTAGATTACGCACCTATTTGTATTATTTAGTGGGTCATTTTTACACATAGTTTCAACCACACGCACAATAAACCCGACCGTAAAGTTTGCGGAATAGAGGTGATATTCACGTGCTAAATTTCAAGCAATGATGGCATATTCGCTATCTTTAGCTTTATGTTATGGTACTGTAGGCTGACCTCTTTTGAACATAAACACTGAAAATATCTTGTTCTCATTTTCTTTGTTCAAAATTTTGTTAGAGATAACACCTTGGACCAGTGCACTCATATTTATTTCTGCTGGTAAAAAGAAAAAGAAGTAGCAAAAATAGCTAATATTCTTTCTATGACACACATTTTTGCAAGTACAAAAATTAAGTTTTCCTATAAGCGTTGGTGTCGTGCCAGGGTTGATTTCCGTCTAAATATAAGACTTCTTTTAAAACCATCTAAAACATTCGAGAATTTATGAGATAAAATTACGGCGAAGACGTTGTGTAAATATGTATTAAAGTTATGTTGAAGTGAACGCCAGTTGCCTAAGTATTGCCTATTAACTTGTTACGTAGGAATGTACGACGCATAGTAAAACAGCTAACCTAGTATATTTATATACCTCAACAAATACACTCGGTGTTTTTGGGATACATACAGTTGGTATTCCATTGTTTTAAATTGTCCGTCTGAGACCAAACTAAAGAAATGTTTTTTGCAATAACTATCAGTTGAAATTCGGTGACAATCTATAGATATTTCTTGCATGAAAAAGTTTCAGTACCTACTCAGTGATACTATATGAAATGAAGTATGTATTATATTTATTGCCACCATAATATCTAAACACGTACGTAGTAAGTTGTATAGTATTAAAGGTAAATAGAATAACATTATTATAGTGTTGCAACTGATACCTAAACTAAAATATTACCTAATATCCTGTAGATAGTTATTATTCCCTCAAAGTAAATTAAATAATGTTAACAATAGTTTAGTGTTTTAAATTATAATATAAGTAAATGTTTTGTTAAAACTATTCAATGTTTTTTGGCTTGCCCCTTATCGGCGTAAGCCAAAATGTTACTTGAATTTGTTAAAATTGGTGTTAAGCATAAAAAGTAGTTGGTAAGTGCCTTTTCAAGGGTGGCATAATATATTGATTAAACCCTCATAAATAAATGAAGAATAAAAAAAACTGTTTTCAATGCTGTTTGCGTGTTGTGTAAAAAAATAATTAAAAGATATAAATAAGAATGTTAATAATTTTATGGGCATGTGTAAATGTAGGAACGAAAGGTCCACACAGGGATGATACTCCAACTTATAAGCGCTTGTGTGTGTGTGTGTGTCGAGTTCATACCGACCTTAGGAAGATGAAACACTGTAATATGCACATTGCACGTCGGAACGCTAAAAGCATAGTCTTGCGATGTAATGTGGCAAACTAAAAGCTGAGATTACGTAGAGTGATTGCGTCGTATGCCTGGTATGTGCTTACCGATTAGACGACAGGTGATGAGTTAGGTACCTACCTAACAGCTAGTAGGTACCTACGAGAAATAGGAAAGGTGCGTTTAGTAATGGGAAATGTACAAAATACTTTCATAGAATGCAATGGGGGAATTTGCCATAATCACCACGCTTGGCAGGCGGACCGGTGATCGCCAGTATTGATGTTTAGTACTCAGGTTAACATAACCCCTCATAAGCAGGTCATCTAAAACGCAAAACATCAAAGTAGAGCATAACATACCCAACAGTCACATACGTATAGTCATGATCCCACACTAGGATTCCCTGTGCACGACACAGGTATCAAAAACTACGAGTACCATAGCACCTTGACTCTGGTTGATGCTGCTGCCGTAATAGCTAAATTTGGCACGGAAGGAGACGGAGAAGTCTATTCTTAGGCCGGGCACATCACGACACCATGTCTATAAGAATCGAAGAAATAGGTGTCAGATTTTGACAAGAGCTAATCTCTCTGCCTGCCTTTACGAGTCATAAAGTCAAAGTCAAAGTATATTTATTGCTGAATTACATGTATAAAATATGTTATAGTTATTATTATAATGGATTCAATGTAATCTACCCTTAAAGGGAGTGCAATTATAAGCGTGAATGATGCATGACCGATCTACAAATATATTTTGGTCAATATACGTGTAAACTAGCAGTAACTCTAAGACAAAATTTTATTAAAATCTTGGAAACATTTCCAGTAACATACCTACTAAAGTTTTCCAAAGACTTACAAGGTTCCAGTTAAGTAGGTACTAAAGTTAGACGCCAATCCTATACGAACATTTCCACTCTCCGATCCTCGCCTGTCTACTCTCACCACCTGCCACCGAGATAAACCGCTTACACTGAAAACAAGCGTTGTTTACCGTCCGCATTGTGGAATCTAAGTATTATCGTTTTTATTTGGCGACGTTGTGATTTTTGCTTTCATATTTTACGTTCAGTCGTGTTAAATGTAATAATTTTATAATATTTTTGTAGATGGAATTTTAGAATATATAAAAATAATAAAATCATTTATTTGTATCCACAAAACACTGAATCAATACACTTAATTATGTAAATAAGTTGTAGGTACCTTAACATTATTGTATGTAGGAAGTACCTTAGGTACTCACTATAAACCAAATTTTTTAATCCATGACAGAAGGTATACATAAGTAAGTACTTAGGTTAAAGTTAGTACTTTAGTCTTTCCACTAGGATTCCCTGTGTTGTGGGTAATATATAATATAAGCGGAAATAATGCGAGAATTAAAATCATCTTGTAGATATTCATCACTAAATCAAGGTAACATTTATGGTCCTCTCTGAGTTCGGAGGGTTAGATTGGAGAGTTTCACTGTCCTTGTCAAATAAGACGAAGATTAAACAAATTTTAGTGTTAATGTGCCATAGCATTATCTACCTCAACACCAATCCGCCTGCCATGTTAATCCCCCAATTGCATTATTTTGACGACCTCTGCGTGGCGCGGCGGGCGAAGGTTCGCCTGCGACGCAGGAGGATGCGGGTTCTATTCCCGCCTCGGAACAAAAATTTGTACGATCTGCAGATATTTGTTCCGGGTGTTCTGGGTATTGTTCTATGTATAATAAAAAATACCTATCTATGTAATGTATTGTATTAAGTATACGAGTTATCTAGTACCCTTAATACAAACTCTGCTTAGCTTGTGGCTAGATAATGTTGTGCGAAATGTCCAGCATTTATTTATTTATTTTTATTTAATGGGGGAGGCCTCGTCCAACAGTGGACATCAGCTAATGCCTGATGATTATGATAATGAAATAAATGTATGTAAAAATTTTCCTCAAAAGCAGACTATCAAATTTATAAAAAGTAGTACTCTAAATAGGCATGAGGAGATTTTTCTAGCTACAAAAAACAAATCTAGATTGAATTGTGTACCTTTAAACTTGTAATGGTGATGGTGGCACAAATAAATACATCAATTAACTGGACATTATTATAAGACAATTTTCTTTCTCGTATAAAATAAATATAGTTATGATATTAGGATTCCAACGCTCTACCGAGCTTAACTGGACGTCTCGTTGTATTGCACTGCTAATGGATAAAAATGGAATGGTCTGTCTCGACAGAAAATGAGTTTCATGTTAACGTGCACATGCTGTGAAATAAGGATTTCAAAAAAATTTTAGATACTCACTTCATAAAAATATAATATATGAGTACCTAACTGCTCACTTTTAGTTTAAACTGCAATCTTCAAATAAGTTGGTATTATTTCTGTTTTAACAACACATTTTTAAACGCTTTGAAACACAAAATTTATGGTGAAAAAGTTTAGTGAAAATTAGTTACTTATTGCCTCATCAAATGATATTCGCAATAAAACTGGAAGACAATACTTCTGCAACAATGGTTTGAGATTCTTGCGGTTTTATTACGAAAGATGGTTTAAGCCTGGGTTTAGAGTTTAGGCTTACTGGGCCAGGCTTACACATCAACCTTTGGTTTATACGACTTTGACACGAAAACAGATTGATGGTTTTC
This sequence comes from Epirrita christyi, assembly GCA_951392215.1. Taxonomy (NCBI): domain Eukaryota; kingdom Metazoa; phylum Arthropoda; class Insecta; order Lepidoptera; family Geometridae; genus Epirrita; species Epirrita christyi. Next base: position 9,176,718 of record OX595846.1, read on the forward strand.
AGAATTTTCGAGCAACTACACTTTCCAAAGTGCCAAACTCACGGATCGTGTATAAAAGGTCACATCACAGTCAAGATGTTCAAACTCCACCAAGCAATCAACTGGCAATTTGTATAGACCATTGCTATACTTGGGGGCTGCCTGGTTTGAGAAAAACTAGAGATCTAGCTCGAGTGTTGATTTCGGATAACAAACCATCTGCATTTGTATTACAATATTATATACCAAAGGTCAATATCTAAGCCAGGACTGGTTTGGTCAATAGGATACTCAGGCTTAGACCATCTTTTGTAATGAGATCCTTGTTGTTTGCGACAATGCTTTGATTTGCAGAGTGTTCAGTGTTCCGTAACTTTTAGTAGAAACTGAATTATAATGAAGGCACGTCTAGTTGAAAAACTCTTAAGAACACTTTAGTATAACCGTTCCTTGCACCTCGATAATAACAAACTTTAGTGGAGACATGAATCGCTCACTGGGAAAGTGGAAAAACTCTACTACATAACGATTTAAAAGTTTAACACGGCACAGATCAAATCGACCAATAAATTTTGTGGTATTCGTTACTTTTAAGTATGCTAATTTAAGATCAGTGCGGATCTGTTTTGGATATTCATTTAATATGCATAAAACCTGTTATGGTCTAAAAGAAGGAAAGACCGAAATCCTTTAAACCGTAACTAAAAATAAATAATGTGAACCGATTGCCTTTATCGCACATAATATTCACATAAAGACCAATATATTTGTAAAACCTTTTAATAAAATTTTATTTGTATTTTAATTCTGCTGTAGAATATTGCCACAATATTGCTGGTGCTGTTTTCATTATGCAAAGTAATTTGTATGGTATTTTTAATGTAAAATGAACTGAATCATGGCTTTGTGTTAAGCAGTCTTACGAAGTATGCAGTTATTAAATCCCGGCTGGAAAAGTCAACAAAAGTAAACAAAGCAGCTTTTCATCTTGATAAATTAAACAAACGTATTTTAAGTGTAATAAGTGGCCTTACGCTGCAAGCAAGATTTAAGAAGACGCCGATCGCGACTTTCTGTAAGATAGGCTCTCAGTAACTCTTCATCCGCCCTATCCAAATAAATTTTTAGGGTAGTTATACTCGTTTAATTTTGTTAAAACATTATAGTAAAAATTATGTTCTCAAATTCGCTACCAACTAGTAGCTTGATAGCCGCATTTAATCATCAGATAATTTATCCGATAGAATCAGATTCAGTAGCTAATACCGGTGCTAATCGGATTGCGATTCGAGGCAAGGCGATGCCGATACAGTGGCATTAATGGAATTAAACACAACACAATTACTGACGATGCGTTGTTAATCTCGGACATTATGCCGCTGGCTGTTGTTTGGTAGTCTGATAATCGCAATAGCTGCGCTTGTTTTGAACGATAAGCAAGGAAATTTCAACAATCGATGAACTTTATGTATTTTACAAAATTACATCCTTATTAATTACTATTAATTCAACCAGAAACCGATTGTCCTCTCGGTTTAACCCTCTATTGTTCCACTTAGCAAGAAATTGTGCAACTATAAGTAGATCATATCTATAACAAAGGCTTGTTAAGGTTTTCGTTATCAGTTTTATATTGTTAATTATTAATATGAGCCTGTAACGTCCCACTGGAGGGCAAAGGCCTCCTTTCCTTCCTTTCCTTCCTTCCACTCCTCTCCATTGAGCGCCTTTGTTGGCCAGCCCCAGTTTTCTACATAGTTCAGAAACTATTCCTTATGAAATCTTACTGAAATATGTTCAATTTTGCAGGCATTACATTTTCATCCATTCGGTTGAACTCTTATTCATTTAGATGACCTACCTCAATTTGTTAGTTTTAACAAAACTCTCTAGGAATTTTTCTTTTGTTTACAAATTAATTCTTGCCCAAAACTTCGTTAATAAAACTTTCAGGATTTTTACCCAAGGAGCATTTTATTTAAGTGCGCGTAGCTTTCACAGAGCTGTGGTTTAGACTTTACCAAGCTTTTTAATTCCGTCACTGTGATTAAAGCTGTTTTTTTCAGTGTCTTGTTGACCCCAAGCAGGCGTGCAAATAGAGGTACTTACAATATCTCTACTTATAATTTGTTTTTTGTCGTTTCTAAGGCCCAAAATCCATCAACGGAGCGGTAATTTTAAAATGCAAACATTAGAAACCTGTGTTGATAACATGATTTTATTTTAACAGAACTTTATCTCCTATCCTCTCCGCGTAGGTGGCTATCAGTTACGATGCAGTTATTTGAATCGTCACCATCTTTGAGCTTCATTATAAACCCACACTGATTGTGAATGAGGCACACTATTAAAGGCATTTGTCTATAGTGAATAGTGTTTGTCATGTGCAGTGGTAATAAATGGCTTAGAGGCCGGTACACGTGCCAGGATTACCAGGAGATGGCACGTACTTGCCAAGCAGCCAGTACCTATACTATGCATTCTCGAAAGGACTTGTACCGTTTTGTTAAGAATATTTAAGTACAGGCCGAATCATTTTTAAAGCCCCAATTCTCGTAATTATTAAGCATTGAATTCACAATCTAATCTCATCTCAGTCACTGTCACGCCTGCCACTACATGTGTAGACACAGTATGATCGCATGCATTTGTTATCTTTCTCGCTTCGTTGATGATTAATCTAAAGATGACACGAGATTATTTATTGTGAATTGAATGTCAAATAATTACGAGAATTGTATTACTAGTGTGCTGAGAAATTGTGTTCTTAAAATTTGATCGCATTCCCATCTAGGACTTCAATCTAATAAATCAATCTAAATATGCCCTGGCTCATTGCAACAATTATGTATTCTGTTTTTCTCTTGTTATTATCATAATCATCAGCTAGCTTAGCCATCTACTGCTGGACAAAGGTCCGTAGTATGCTACAACTAACTATAGCTATACATGTACTGCAAAATTTAACTCTAGTACGTAGAACCCAGTTTTCTCACGTTTTAGATGTGTACAAGTTATTTTAAACGGAAGCTTTACCCAAAATCCCAGTTCATTACCAACCCGGCACGTCTTGCAGGTCTAAAAAGCCTGTAAGTAGTTGTAACTGTATTTTCTGCAAGCGCTGTAATCGGTTTAGGATGCTGGCAGACGTGCCAAGCTTGAGGGGTGCTCGTGTGGAGGATTCGTTGCACCACCTACTGTTTCTCGATCTTATTCTGTAAATCTGAATTCATTTTATGTAAAAAGCCTCGGTCCGAGTGCAGGTGTTCCACAGAGTGGAGGAAATCTTATAAACCATGCTTTTTTGATTATATACAATCTAATGAGAACTGACAAACCCAAGCCTAGATATTACAAACTAGATTGTGCCTACAAAATTTATTTGACTTGTATCAAATAATATTGAAATTAGGAGCACAAGGGATCTAAACCGCAGGATCTATCAGTAACTACTAGCAAACTTTAGTTAGCATAGAGTGGGTTATATTATATAAATAGTTATTATAACAGGGGTTCTCATATATTTCATGGTACATCATGTAGAACTAAACAGTTATTTTAACCGGTACAATTTTTGATGTGAAAACCCAATAGAAAACCTTGAATTTAATTATTCAAGAATTCTAAAAATCATATTAGTGTTTGGGCTCAAAACATTTTTTATTTATTTAACATTCATAACGGTAGATATAATATTTTCATTCTTAGCGAGTTTGTTTAGTAACTGTTTTTTCCGGTTTTTGCAAATATTCGGCTACGCAAACAGTATTATTAATACCTTTGACCAAAACATAAGAGGGGCCTTTTTGAATTTAAAACATCCGTATTTGGCAAAGTCTGTCCAGCTAATCAATGTAGAAACAAAAGATGCGTAACTCTCAAAACTAAAACTTGGAGTGTGCATACTGTGCATATCGCATATGCAGTCGATATCTAAAGTAGGTTAAAGAAGAAAGATTGAGCCATCAAATGAAGAGGTTTTCTCTTTTATGCTTTGCCTACAAACAAGTAAATCCAGATAACCGTGTTAGGGGTCAGTCCGTCCACATCACAAATTCCGGACATCAAGTCGTATACATGGACTGCATCGCAATAGCCCCGGTCCTACGCAAAGGTATTTTATCCTTATAATAATTAAATTAAACTTTAATTTTATGTGACCCGCATTGCATTTGAATTTATTATTTCAGCATCGCAAATTCCGCGTTCGACATGTACCTACCTATTTTAAGCTGTTAAAGACTTCATGTTAGTGATCGAGTCTGTTATATTTTTAGCCAAAACTTTGTCTGCATAAGCATTTAAAAATTATGCATACGATACCTCACAAATGATTTTCCTTTACCTAAGTTATTTTAGCCACGGTACCCTGTGCTGGTTATTACATATTCTATGACGGTAATCTCGATAGCAGTGGTGGTTTCGGCCTAAAAATAGAACTCCTTCAACTCCTCCAATGGATGTCGTAAAAGGCGACAAATGGATTACATCAATACTATGATCACAAATCTGCCTACCAAGCGTGGTGATTATGGCAAATCCCCCTGTTGCACACTATGGGTTCCATGCTATGCATGCTAGGGGGAGGCCTCATCTAGCAGGATGTGCTACCGAAGAAATTAATGTTGATTTTATATGGAAGTTCGCTATGAGTCGCAAAAATGCTTTTGTTTTGTGCACTATCTAATTGCACAAAACATGATGAAGTGCATAGTAGGCTTAATTTTAAGAATATTTTCTAACAACTAACCCTCGTTTAATAATTCATATGATTAAGGTATGGCATATTTAAGTGTTTTAAGAATAAAAACATAAAATGCTAGTCAAGAAACTCATGGTTATTTCATAAGGATTAAACTTCGTATGAAATACCCAAAACTTGAGTTTCTTGCACCAATGATAGTTTAGACATTCGAACTTATCAATACAACTATGGGAATAACAATAAAAACTTTTTACTTGTCCAATGAGTTGGATTCGAATGGCCGATTTGAAAAGAATCCGCATACTGTTCAATAATCTTCAGCTGACAAAAACAGGTCCATTACTGTGCTTTATGCATATTGCGCATTTCCCTATTATCATCCATCTCCAGTTTCAAACTAGAGAGGAAAGGAGCAAGAGGATATACGGTTATCACTCACCTTTATAGGCACTAATATTGAATTACGAGTCACCCGGACGTCCCAACATTCTAATGATAATTGACGGCAGGCAGTTAAAAAGACGGGTTACCCAAACTTAGATCATATCGGAAGAAGAAACGGGACCTACCGCCCCGCCCAGCATTTCATCCCACTTTGAATAAAATATCACCGTTTTTCCTACTTTCATAACCCCTTCATAGGTTTACCTATTGATTGTTTCCAATAAACAACTTGTTATGGCAAATCCCCTCGTTGCACACTATGGGTTCCATGCTATGCATGCTATGGGGAGGCCTCATCCAGGAGGGAATGTGTACTGGCTGACGAAGAAATGAATTTTGATGTTATTATTTATTGTAAACAATCAATAGGTAACCCTCTAAAGGTAGAATAAAGGGAATTCATTTTAGCATTAATTTTACACTGAAAAATGGTTTTCGAAATATTTGCAAATAAACCACTTTTAAATAGGGTTGGCAAACGCCTGGCCAGTTTTACACAAATTAAATAGCGACCGTAGCGGAGACCGATGCAAATAAAATGTAGTGCCTCGTTCAAAATTAAACGTTGCTCTCTCTTTGACGGTAGCGGGCAACTGGAGCACTAGCTACTGCCCTTTCATATTTATTCAGTTTCTTTTATACTAAGTTAATTAACCTAGCTCAAACGTAACTTTATACGACTAACAAGCATTTGATGGCAGAATAAAAGTTTACTGAGTCGTTTTAAAAAAGATACACTGTACTGTAAAAAATGTGATTAAAATACTTCACATACAATACTTCGCACAATAAACGCACAGGTTTTATCCATTCGTATTGTGAAGCAATAATGCCAAAAATATAGCCCACAAACCGAACGGCAGTTTCATTTCGTAATTTTTCATTACACAAACGATTTATGCGACAACACCGTTTGACATATTTTCAATCGGACGAAACTTAGCTTGATTAATCCCGTGTTTGGATTTATTGCGGGAATAAATCAATATCGAGTGTTTGGAGGAAAACAAGCCGGTGCCAGTTGGCAATTTTGTTGTCTTTCCTTCTTAGGGTTGGCAGTCTACTTTTAAGATTCCGTCCGGCCAAAAAAAGCCTTTTTCAGAAATGTATTTATAACTATGTAGGCAGTTGATTTTCAGCCATAAGTACCTACTTGAAAGGCTTTTCATGTCTTGATTCCAGATTAGTTTTCAGAATTTTTACTGACTATTTTATTGCCTATTTAACTCTTACGAAATTGCTTATTATATTATATTATTTTTTTAGAAGGTAAAACGTTGAAATGCCATAAGTTAAAAAAAAAACATTTAGTATTATTTGAATCTAAATTAAATTCGATGAAAATAAGTAACCGGTTAGTAAAATAAAAATCTGACTTTATCAAAAAATGCTAAATGTTTTTTTTCAATAATGCTTCCTATGCTAGTAACCCTATTCTCGCGGAATTTATGGCACCCCATGACACAATAACTTTTTTATTCTTTCGGGATGAATTAAAATATCGATTGGTTAACGCCATTGTTGTTGTTATGCTAAGCAATATTTCATTTTATTGTGTTTTTAATGTTATCAAAAGAAGAACAAAATTCTTTAAAGAACTTACAGAATATTTTTTTTGCTATTGTTGACACGATTCATTTTCACACGATGGAATGGAGGTGCTATACGTAGGTAAGATAGGTATATAAGAAGTTGTTTGATAGTTTTATATTGTTAGCATTATTCTTAATCAATTATCATCATTATCAGGTTTCAACCACTGCCGTCCACCGACTTCCTGCGATCTTTATGATGTCTTTAGTCCATCAATCAATCGAGGCAATCTTCTACTGCGTCGAGGAATCGATTATTATGTGGTTGTAAAATTATGTTACATGACTTCAAGAAAGGTTCTAATAAATAAATAAATAATAAATAAATAAATGCTGGACATTTCACACAAATAAATGTGTTATTGCTATAAGTCACTAGGGACTGCTCCAGTAGACGATAAAATAACTAAGGTAGTGGGTATATTTGAATGAATTGTTGTGACTTAATTCTCAATGTCTCATAAACCATCTCTCAATTATCCAGAATCAGAATCAAAACCAATTCCACTATATCATCTTTCAAAGGTTGCCATCAATTTTTTTTCTCTTGTCTACATCTTAGAAAAATTACGACTACACCACCACGTACTTTACTATTCTCCTGCTGACGTTTCGTTGACCATTTAGAGGTCCTTCCTCATGAGCACCGACCACGACCACACTCAAAGGTCGTGAGACGGGAACTTGTGTTCCCGTTGTTCCTGTTTTGTTATGTTTGTGTACCCGTAAATGATACCAAGCCACGATAATTTCAATTCGTCTACATCTGTTTTGTTTCACTATCGATTTCCATTCACTACAGGAAGGTTATTTTATTAAGGTAATTCAGTTTCTGGGTACTACACGAGACCCAAAAGAAGCACGCTGTAGACACGTAGCATTTACAACTCTATTACTTTAGAAAGGAAATTTCGTCTGGAAGCCAAATTTTGTAACCGCTAGCTAACATTTTAGTACTTGATAAAAATAGGAGAGAATTCTCGTGAATTTCATCAAAGCCTTTAAAAGCACAGCTAGATCTCTACTAAAAATTATAAGTCTTATTCTCATAACTAGTGCATACCTTAGTGATGATCCTCAACTAAACATACATTAGGATCAGAAGCGGCAATTTTGGTATTTGTAAATTAAACAGGAATAAAACAAACAAAAAATGATTAGCCTTATTCAAAACCGTGGGAGAACGGCTACAATTTTTTTTGTATTTTTGTATAAATAAATAAAAAGTTGTAGGTATAATACTTAACTGCCGTCGTAGTCTTGACCTAAGAATAGGACACCTCCAACTCCTGTAGGTGTCGTAAAAGGCAACTAAGGGATTACGCCAGGAGATGGACAGCAGCATCCACCTGCGAGTACTTAACACCAAACTGCGATCACCAATCCGCCTGTCGAGCGTGGTGATTAAGGCAAATCCCCCCCATTGCACGCAACGGGTTGTATGCTAGGCATGCTATGGAGGAGGCCTCATCCAGCAGTGGATATCTACCGGCTAATGAAGAAGAAGTATATCATTTAATTTCTACGGTATGATTAATAGTTAACTGCCATTTAGTGCGCCTAATTGTGTGTCGTTAGGTTCTACATTATCTGGAGTAGTGACTTAGCTGACTTTTGCATAAGCTGTGAGTTTATGGTGAGTCGTAAGTGGCTCCGGTGAGGACACTCGCGAAATAACCGAGTTTCATTACGAGTGACAACTCCACTTTGGTAAGTTGAAAGAAATGCTTATCTTTTTATCCCCAGAGCACTTAGATTTTTGGTCGTGAATCTTGTTTTTAATGCTTTTAACTCATAGGTGTCACAACTTAAATGTTGTAAGAAGCTTTTCTCTTATCTTTATCATCATCATCATCATCAGACGGTAGACATCTACAGCTAGATGAGGCCTCTCCCATAAAATGGGGATTTGCCATTGGTAATCGCCACGCTTGGCAGGTGGATTGGTGATCGCACTATTAGTTTGAGTATACTCAGGTGAATGTTACTGCCCATCTTCTTGTGTAATCCCTTATTTAACTGTTATGACATCCACGGAAGGAGACCTAAAGGGTCTATTTTTAGGTCAACTCACCACTGCACCCATATTTAGGTATATATTATGGTATCTTCGTAAAAATTAGAACCTTACTGGCGAATACAACGCATCCAAATCAATCACTATCATCATCATCAGTCTGTAGAAGTACACTGATCGAATAATTAGTCAGTTTTTGTTTTATATTTCATATGTATTATGTTAGTCTATAAGATATTCATTTCTATGGGCATAGTGATTATGTTTTGTACATATTTCAATAAGCCTGAAATAAAAATTAATTTTATTATTAATGTTATAATCACCACGCTTGGCGAGCGGATTGGTGATCGCAGTATTGGTGTTAAGAACTCAAGTGCTGATAAAAGCTTGAGATAAATTCGTTCTACCCGCAACTTCTTAATACGCGTTACTCAAAATGTATTCTACATGCTTATCTATAAGTAGTTTATTTTCTACACCAGATCTAAATTCGTTCATCCGCGTTATAATGTGATTGAGTGAGAAACAAACAAATATCCAAAGTTTCGCATGAGTAGATATTATTTAGTAGAATAGGATAGGATAATGGATCAAATTCACGTTGAAAGTAATAAATTCTTCTCGAATTTAGGCTGCGGAACTCGATATCGTAAACATCAATAATATTAAATCCAACGCCATCAAATAGGGAAGGGGTGGTTTTATTTGACAAAATTCTAGCCGAAAATCCACATAAAAATAAAGTGTAAATTAAACGTCACTTGCAGCCGAGGGTTCACGCTTGGGGTTGGTATCGACAGTGAACGGTCAATACAGAAATAATATTTTAGAGAGCTCGCGAAAGGGCTTACACAGCAACTTTATACTTAGGCATATTACGAACTCCGCCATTGGAACTCATACTCTTAGAATACGAATTGTAGAATCAGGAATCTTAAAACTTGCCTACGAATTACATGAGGCAGCTCAAGAATATTTTTTTATTGAATATGTGTCTGAACTAGCTTGTGGTCCACCTGATAAATCCATCACAAATGCTATTGTGTCACATCTATACATATAGGTCGCACCCTACTTGGCATAAACGGGACACAGTGTGAGAACGTTTTACAGGTGGGCCACATTATCGTATCAAGAATTCGGTGGGTCACATGCAAAGTCAACATCCCGACATCCTGAGACATATAGATGAAAGTAGGTATTATGGGCCTGTAATTTCACCGAAACCTTTCAAACCGGAACACATCAATGTGGCTTGGCTTGGTGGCAGAAATGGGTATGGCGGTAGTACTTCTCTGGATTAACTTTTCGTTATCATCATACAAGATCATGCGTGCTTGCCCTGTAGTTTATTTTTACTCTTTATCAACAGTGAACGGTCTACAGTGATATTGTAGAGCTCCAATACAGCTTTGAGCCATGTTTGCTTCTAATTTCCGTCGATTGTCTTCGATTTCAGTTCACACGTACCTACCTATTTTGTGAAATTCATGCACAAGCGAATTTATCTCTGAAGCTTTTGAGATAAAGCAGTTTTTCGTATACTATGAGTATGATGTTCATTTTATTTTCAGAGATTTTCTTCTCTTCTGCTATTTATTTACCAAGTCTTATACAAATCGCAAGTAAACGCATTCTGAAATGTAAGAAAATATAGTAGTACATTTAAATGTTGGTCCATTTATATCCAAGGTAAAAAACTCACTCTCGCTAGTCTTGACTCACTTTCAACGAAAAAAAAAAACTACGGTGTCGAAGGTGTTAGATTATGGAACGCCTAACCTTTCTCAATAAGATCTCTTTCTATATTTAGATCCAACTTTCCTTGTAGTGATGAACTGCTAAGTTATACTTACGTTATTATTTATCTCTAATATTATGAAGTAAAGGTATGTATATAGGTACTAGTTGCGCCCCGCGGTTTCACCCGCGTGAATAATGATGAAAATTGAGGATGATGATGATGATGATGATGATGATGAAAAGTAGCCTATGTGTTAATCCAGAGCGTAAAGTATCTCCATTCCAAATTTTACTCAAATCCATTCAGTAGTTTTTACGTGAAAGAGTAACAAACATCCATCCATACTCACAAACTTTCGCGTTTATAATATTAGTTGGAAGTAGGATAGTAGGATATGTATATTGTAACTTTTAGGTACTTCTATATGTATTGGTATATTTATTACGTACTATACTGTGCTGTAGTGTGTCTGGCCTAAGAAAAGAAACCTCCGTCTCCTCCCGTGGATGTCGAAAAAGCCGACTAAGGGTTTGCTCCAGGGGATGGGCAGCAGCACCCACCAACGCCAATACTGCGATCACCAATCCGCCTGATGCCAAACGTGGTGATATGGCAAATCCCCCCATTGCATTCTAAATGGGGCGGCCCCGTCCAACAGTGGACGTCTAAAAATATAGCTGATAATGATGATACTACTATAGTTAGGTGGATATATATTTATGTAGGTATGTCTTAATTGTACACCGCCGTCTTATGGGCTTATTTTATCCATCCAAAGGTTGCCTGGAAGTGATCGCTTTTAGCGATAAGACCGCCCATTATATTTTTTTTTTGTTGTGCAATAAAGAGTTAGATAGATACATAGATTAGATAGATTATAACTTTATTGTACACCATAAACAAAAAACAACAAAAAATAAAGATACAAAGTTTCCAATCAGAGGTACAATGGGCGGTCTTATCGCTTAAGAGCGATCTCTTCCAGACACCAAGAAAAGAGTTTATCTATTTTTCTATCTATGCCTCACTGAAGTAGTCGGAGATAAATTTAGAAGGCTTATGATAAATAATGTGTATGAATGAACCTTTAGTTTCTAATAACTTCATTACATTTGCTAATCACTGTTTGAATAATTCCGCAATGTAAACCGGCTTTGAAATTAGGTAATTATGTCGAAATAGTTCTGTGGCATAGTTTGCAAACAATGGGACAATACTTAACGCCCGCGTCCCCTTAATGAGTAAAAGTTAGTTCGTCGTGACCACTGGGCTAAGTGCTAAGTTGTGCACTTTCAGCTTTTCTTGTTGTTTGTCGTGAGTTGTAAATAAACTTAAACATTGTATGAAGAGGCTTTCATGCATAATATTTTCTACAGTTTCAACCCAAAACAAGCTTTGTGTGGTGCATTTATATTCTACTAGCATCGCTACGTGGCTTTGCTCACGAGGTAGGGTAATACAAATTAGGTACCTATCATTATGAGATATGTCAATCCAGGTAGCGGATTACGTATTTATCTTGCTAACAGTTTCAATCAGTCTCAATGCTTTTTCTATTTACAATGACGTTTTTGCGATTACCTAATTTACGCAGTTTGCCAACAAAGCTTGATTGCAACTAACTAGACTGCACAAGTTAGGCCCAGAAACGCTATTTTAAATAGAAACAGCATTGAAACTGATTTATATTGATAGCAATAGGATTACGTAATCGAGCCACAAGTTCAAATTTCATCGAAATCAGTTCATTTTACAGCGTAATTGAGTAATAAACACACAAACAAACGCCAAATTTTCGTTCATAAAATAATTCGGATTTTGTTCTTCGGCAAAAGTTTAGATGTCTTTAGGTAACTAAATTGTTACTTAGATGTGTTTTTTAAATATGTATACTACTTACTATTAGTTGTATTATAATTTCTGTAAGTACCTAAATAAAGATATTAAATTACAAAAGTTAGGTGGCCAGAATTTCTTTATACCTGTTTATGGATAAACCCTTAGACCACCAGATCATGATCAAATGATGCAGATTCGTAGTCACAGTTTAGACTTTATTTAATTCAGAAAGAATAATACAACTAATACAAGTATACACAACATTTTACAACATAATTATATAAATCAGTTGAGCTATCTAGAGACCATTGCAAACTATCTAAACTTTTATCGAACGTTGATTTCGGTTAATAACAAAATCCAAATTATTTCATATACGAAAGTATGGCATTTGTCTATTTGTTACTTAATTGATACATTGACATAATGTCAATGTGCATGAGCTACTAGGCAAGCACCCATGAAATTTTTGCAAAATCAACTTTTAATTTTCATGCACCTGGAGAGGAATTTGCTCTCGCATGTTAAATAAATAACGTGAAAAGACTTTCGTTTAAAAGACAACACTTATCTGTTTCTGTTCCCAAACCACAAACTCCCAAAAAAACTGAATTAACCACCTAAAAAAGGAGCAGTAATTAAGTCGTATTAGCCTGGGCTCGTCTTTCACCCTTGCGTCACAGAATAAATATCAGTAACAACGTATCCCATCACACAGTTTAGTATATAATATACAAGCAGTAAACACAATTAATTAAATTAAAAACTTGCCATAGTCATTTGCAATGTACTTAACACTCATCTTCATCATCATCAGCTTGTAGTTGTCCACTGCTGGATATAAACCTCCCCCCTAGAATGCCATAACCAACAGTCTTAAGCCGCCTCCATCCACTGACTTCCGGCGATGTTTATAATGTCTTTAGTTCATCGACAGTAGGGCCTTCCTCTACTGTCGTCTACGTCATCCGACTAGTAGTTGCCACTCGAGAACCTTTTTTGCCCAACGGTTGTCAGTTCTGCAAACCTAAATAACCTGTCCATTGCCACTTCAACTAATTCTTTGATTTTAATTCATCTAACACTTATCACTTCACACTAGGGTTTTGTAAGTCATATGGATGTCAGAAACTATGAAATCTTATAGACCAAAAATTAGCAGATTATGCGAACATTTTGTCTCACAATGGAAATTGAACCAGAGTTGTTGTAGAGTGATTCTACTGTAGCTACGATATATATTCTCTGTGTCCGCGTGTCACGACGCGGTAGACATTTCGGATGAGATTTACTCCAGATGTAATTTACTTGGCCGTCCTAAAACAACACGTGGATAATGTTTAAGCTGATATAAGGCTGTGGGAAGATTTGACGGTCATTGGAAAACCTCCAGAAATCTGAAAGAAAAATTTTCGTTACAAAAACGTTTCGGTATTTAAATAGTAGGGAGTTGGTAATAATAACAATCTAATCTGGTGAAAATGCATTTTTTCTTAATATAACACCCCACCTAACGTCGCATACATAGTCTTAGGATTCCCTGTTCGTTTGCATGATCTGCAAATATTTGTTCTAGGTCTTGGGTGTTGTGGTACCATGGTACTCGTAGTTCCCACGATACCCGCCGTGCGTTTGATATAGACTACACAGGGACTCCTAGTGTAGGATTAGGACTCACAAGATTTGAACTTTTGAACAGTCAAACACACAAAATATAACAAATACTAGTAGAGTACCGAGGTTTTACAAGACGATTTCAGCTTGTAAAAAAATTGCCTACCTATGAATCAATACATTTCAATAAAAAGTAACATTGTTTCTGCGGAAATCGGTTCACAAGCTACTCACGGATTACAAATGTTATTGTTGACTTTAACTGCATTGAAAGTGAATTTCTAAGAGTCGCTTCATCAGCCCGACCTACTTTCTAAAGAAAATGCGCTGTCGTCATTATGTTACTATTTTCTTCTTGGTAAACAAAATTAGATTTATAATATACCCGATCTCTTTATATGAGCTTGTATATTGGAGTTGTAAATTTATTCTTTACCCGCCTACTTTTTATAGAGGCATAGCGAAGCTCTATATATTTTGTTGAAAAATGTATTTTTGAAAACAGGCTTTAAATATTTGTTATCGGAACGGTGAGCTGATTAAAATAAGCCCAAACACTGCCAATTAATCATCGAGGAGTTCCGTTGTCCACCTTCTATGACCATCATAACATAAGCTCGCCGTCACCATTTTTTTTTTATACTACTTGGCAAGAAAACAAGCATACGGCCCACCTAATGGAAAGCAGGTACCGTAGCCTATGGACCTCTGTAACACCAGAGGCATCACACACGCGCTGCCGACCCAGAGACATAAAGATGAAAAGTCTCATGTGAAATACCATACCATAATATTGTATTGTCATATGAACTTGACAGGTATGAAAAATTTCAGGTCAATCAGTTTGGTTGAACTGGTTCAAAACTCAGTTTCAAGATATGAAGAAGAAAAAAACTTGTATAAAAAATCTACAATATCTCAGGGGGTGAGTTCCTGTGATCATAGAACACGAATCTGTTGTTCAAATTTAAATAAGGCCACCATAATTATATTGCGATGGTTTACTGTTAGCCGGGCTATAGTTTTGTAACTGTGTTACTGAGAGTTTTCGTACTGAACGCTAACATTTGAAAATTTTGTTAGTTATTCAATAACGGATGAAACATCACATAACTCTTGCAAACAAGTACATACACTCACCGACATGGAAACTTGGCGTCTTACGACAACATGCACAGATTCGCAAAACGGTTTCTATACGTAAGTTAAACCGGTTAAAATCTATCTAATCATGAAAACCACTTACGAAAGTTTTTGTAAAAAAATAGATTATTTTATAAAACATGAAAAAATTACCTTTCCACAGAGAATGCGTGCGTTGAGATCTGAAAATAAACAAATATTCATTACTATCAAATAATTCGAATCCGTTAGAAATATGGGTAATCCTATATGTACCTACGCCTATGCGTTGTATATTTATGCCTGTGAAATATGTTACCTGCCTTGATATGAAAATCCCATTCCTAGTATCACCATATCACGAGTTAAATTCTTGTACACTTCTGAAATGTCATAATATCGCCTACCGCTTGGTAATATCTAGTAATATTTCCTTTGACATAACTATATAGTTCGTTAGAATATATTTTACCATAATATGTATGGTATGTATGTAGGTTTGTATGTATACAGTATTGTATTATGTTATGTAATATTATTTGATTATTATTTCGATGGTTATTGCATATAGGTATTAGTATTAGGTTTTTATTTCTTTCATAATAATCTTTTCTATCTATTCGTCATCTCGCGGATCTGAAACTCTATAATTATATATATATAAATTATTTGTATTCTTATTTTTTTGTGTAATTGTTTGTTGTTCCTAATATAAATATATAAATAAATAAATTTTCAAATTTACGTACACCCCCGGTCATTCTTCTAATCTTACAGATCTCTTTCCTTCCAAAGGTTGTCTGGAAGAAATATCTTCTAAGCAATAAGACCGCCCATTGTACTTATAATTACCATGTTAAGTTTTATTTATTTTTAATTATATTATGGTGTACAATAAAGTATTCTCTATTCTATTCTATCTACTTATATTATAAATGTATAATGTATGTGTATGTGTGTGTTATGTATTTGTATGTGTGTATGTGTATGTGTGTGTATGTGTAAGTGTGTGTGTTATGTGTGAGTGTGTTGGATGTTTGTTAGCTTCCTAATCACGCGTTACGACTGAAACGATTTTGATGAAGTCTTGTATTCAGATAGACTGGCTACCATTTACCCCCGACTGGCGTCATATTAACTATTCGGTAATCTTTTTCGGGATAGGATAATAGGGTTTGATGAACCTAACCCGGTTTAACAAGAGCAAAGTCGTGGCAGACGGGCAATAATTAGATATGTAATGTCGTCATAAAGGCCGCTATCCACTAATAAGGAACCAACCAGGCCTTCAATATAGAAGAGTTATCTCAAACAGGTTACCTATGTTCTAAGTTCAAGCTATTAGAGTACTCTCGCTATCATTATACATAGGTACTAATAACATGTAATCGACTATGATCGATGGAAGCAGTCGTCACCATAATTTTCTAATGACCTCGGCATGCCTCGAATTAATTTATGTAATGTTTTATGAACATTATGGTACACCTCATACTCAACAGAAGTTCAAATATACAGGGTGTCCGTCCACTAAACTGGAATATGAAAGTAAACACAGTAAAAGCGACAACTTTTGTTGATTGGCGACATCGTTATTACCATCATGTATTAGACGTTTTCTTCTAGACGACGCCTTCTCAATAGAATGCTATGGGGGAATTTGATATAATAACCACAATGGTAATAAGGTTGATTAAGGTTGGTATTGGTTGATTGGTGCTAAGTACTCAGTTGGTTGTTGCTGCCCATCCCCTGGTTCTCCTTAGGCGGCTTTTATGACATTCATTGAAGGAGATGGAGTGACGGAGGGAGTCAATCAGTAGGCCACGCCATAGCCAATGCCACGTTGCTTCCACAGTAAGCTTTAATTAACTTCTAAATTATGATGAAGATACATAAAACGAATACATATACTCATAGATACCCTGTATATTCTGTTCTTAGTAGGTAGCTGCAGATTATTACGCCTACTGTATTATATTAATAAGGACTTGGCAAGCTGAGACGTTTTTCAATACATATAGGCAGACGACACGCCTTTTCCTTGTTCATTTCAAGAAGTGAAATATTCTTTTATGAATTCGTAGCGCAAAAGTCATAGAGCAGAATTTTATTACACCTTCATAACTAACATAGGGTAAAGGGAGTGCTTCGGTTGTCGTGGTGTGTCCAAGCTTAGGAAAAGACCCCTCCGTCTTCTTTTGTGTTGGTCGTAAAAGCCAACTAAGGGGAACAAGCTAAGCCTATTACACCAGGGGATGGACAATAGCAGCAACATGAGTACTTAACACCAATACTGCCATAATAAAATTTGTCAATTAGTGAAAATTCCCCTATTTTACTATATGGGGAAGGCCTCGTCCAGTCATTGACGTCATCGTTTGATTATGATATTGAAGATGATAGGGTAAAGGTGCCTGAAACGTAGCTTTAGAAATGTAGATGTAAGTCTTGATATTACGTCTTAATTGTTTTGCCTAGGTCATTACAAATCAAATTAAATAGACAATTCTGATTATTGGTAATCAAATTATTACATGATCATCAACACGGGGTGGTGCAATCAAGACTATGGACAATACGCCATGAATCATGGTCGAGACAGACAATCGCATCGCAATAGAATAGGGATAATTCGAACACTTGCCAACATAGGTCACACTATCCAAACTTGTCCACTGCACTCTATTATCGAACTTAGGAACTACAAATACAGTTTAATCTTAGTTGGATAGGTTGCATATCGAGACACCTTCGACGCTTTGATTATAGAGCCTGTCGATCGAGTAGCGTAAACTATACAATGGCTTGCATCATTCCTAATCGGGTATCAGTATAAAATATGCTTTACCGCGTTGAATTTAGATCCATAATGAAGAACAATTCGAATTTTAAAAAAATTCGGTCCATTACGGTGCTGATCAGGTGCTGAATATATTTTCAAATGGAATTTAGGTGTCGCTCTAACTAAAAAGTTAAATAGAGCTCACGTACGTGCCAAAGACTCATTCACAAGAGTTTAAAGGGAAGGGTTTTAAGTGCGAACTGCTGACTTGACAGTAGACAACTACTGCCAGTGGTAACTTGCATGACAGTAGCTCAACTTACCTCTGCAGGTCACACAGTGAGAGTAGCTGATATTGCGAGTTAACAACAGCCACTGTCCTAAGACTGCAATCAAGCTAATTATGCCATTTGAGTGAGGCGAGCGACAATTGACACCAAAAAATGTTGTTGTAACTCGGATGCGAGCTGAATGTTTCGCTTAAGACAGTTACTCGTATAATGCGGTACACCTTGCGAGTAGCTACACTACAATTAGGTTGCGATGTAACCTAGGCATTAGAACGTCGTCGGAGTGCAACTTCTCTGCATAGTTACTATTATTCCGTCTGTGCTATACGTTCTAACACACGGAGCTGACGTCTAACAAAAGCCTGCTAATGAGGAAATCGTGTAGATACAACGCTGGATTGAGTATCGAACTTGCTGATGAAGTGAAAGCGGTTGCACAATCTGCTAACAAACAGACATAATAGTAGGGTATTCCCAACCGATTATCCAGTAAGCAGTATTGTAATTGTTTTGCAATAATCCTATTGATTTCGATCAGTGTTTCAGTCAGGGAGAATCTCAATTTGTTTGTAACTTACCAAAAGTGCCATACCTAAGCTAAAATGTGTACAGCAAAGCGCATCATGATGACTGGAACTGACTAAAAGCTCACTGAGGCGAAAGTGTGCATTTTTTTAAACAAAACTATTCGGATTTAAATATATTTTTGTGCAACCCTTCTTAGAATAAGAACCTCTCTTCCCTTCTCTCTTCTCTCTAGTTCTTAGTGTAAGTTAACCTTTTGGTATAAGGTCACGCAACCCAATATGCAATAGAAACATAGATGCAGAGCACTCACTATAAATATTCCGTAGACGTTAAATTGGATAAGCTAGCTAGAACGACCAGATATTTTCCTTTAGAGAAAGGAAGGTGATTATATACTACACACATATCTTATAATTTAACTTTTAGATATCATAATCATTTTTAAAATTAAATAATTTCTGCGTATTTTTTTCAAATTTCAATCTTATCTTTATAGTATTGGTATTACGTATTCTCTTTACTACTGTGAAACCCTTATCAAAAGAGGTTATATAATAAGGAGAGGCTCTTTAAACAATTTTCTTCCAGTAAACCCTTGAGGTGGAGTTATTAATGTTTCTCAATGTATATTTATTGTTTTGATTACAACAATAAAGTATTAACTTACTCCATACAATTATTTTGCTCGCAACCACAATAAACCTAATAAAGCTAGGGAAAGTTTAATTGTATCTGTTGTTAGCACGCAAGGTTCACATGACTTTGGTATTACTTTAACTCTTGCGCGTACTTACATAATAAAATTGTTTCAATGGGGCGCGAACTAGATTGAAGAACTAGTTTTCTAGTGATATATTGATAAGCTGACATTGACTTATAAGTTCGGTAGATTTCCTACTATACCAACCATATTCGTTGGTATATAGAGATTTTTTTCATGATTTAGTTTATTTTGTGGACTTAGTTCTAGGAACACTATCTAAGTCTGCACTCTACTTTCGTATAACACCCAACAGTCACATTCATAGTCCTGCTCCTACACTAGGATTCCCTGTGTCGTGGGTATCAATCAGGAACTACAAGTACCATGGTACCATGTATTTAGCCGAGGTAATTCTGGGATATGTTTGTTTAAGTTTCTTTGTTGCATTATTTTTTAATTATTTTATATATTTATATAAATTATTATTATATTTTTTTTATTTTTATTTTGTACCAACTAACTGTACGTAACTAACTGTAACTAGGTACGGTGTGTACTTACTTTCTACGCTGTTTGTGGAATTTAACTTTTTTTTGACGTGTACCTTTTTGTATGAATAAATGACTATCTGACTATATGACTATTTGTATAAATGACTATCTACCATAACACCCAGACCCAGCACAAATATTTGCAAGTGTATTCAAAAAAGTCATCTGATTTTAACTATTATGACAACACTTCAAATCTGTTGGAGGAGGTATCATCATCATCGTCAGTTTGATAAAACGTAGCACTAGCTATCATCATCAAGCTATCATTATCAAGTCCAATGCTGGACATAGGCCTCCTCTAGAATGCCGTGACGAACGATCATGACCTGCCTCTATCCACCGACTTCCTGCGACCTTTCCACTCGAGAACCTTTATTCCCCAACAGTTATCAGTTCTGCGAGCTATATGACGTTCATATTGCCACTTCAACTTGCTAAAGAGCTAAGAGTTAGTTCTTCAACGGATTTATTCATTTTGAATGCACTAGCTTTATTCTTCATCAAATTACATAATCTTGTATCCTGTATTAATTGTTTGATAAGACAACTAAATACAGGATGCTTAACAATTTGCAGATCATTAATAAGGAATTCGAATGTATCTCAGACTCAAGGCAGCAAACATGAATGTGTATATAATCAAGCGCATTATTGCAGACCCAGTTATAACATAGCATTGCCATTATGTATAATTGTTGTGATTGATATAATAATATTACCTCCAAGTGAGCCGTTTTTCTTCGTTTTTCATCGCTTTTTTTTCATCAAAATATGATGTATGAATTATTTAACTAATATGTGTGTAACCCCCCAGGGCCTGCAGTCTCGACATTGATAGCGATCCGATCGTAAACTACCGATCGATCAATATTAGCGAAACTATTCGCTTGCTGTACCGAACGTTTTCGCAAAACGCAAGTCTCTACTACCAAGAAACCGTGCAAGATCGTAAATTGAGACGTCGCAAAGTTAACGAAAAACCGTATTCATAGTTCAGTATTTGACAGTATTTGTATGGAAACTTTCTTCTACGTTATGTAAGTAATTTTCTTATCATTTGATGTACGTACAAAATATTTTGAAGTTATGAGAATTCATTTTATCTTTATTATTTTAAATGGACTTATGAGAAACATTAAATGAATAACCCTCATGGTGTCCACTCACATACGCTTCTTCATGCATCCTTGGTGCCAAAATCTTTACATGTGTGCAGTCTATGGCTCTGATCGCGTCTGGGAATGGTTGGGGTACATTTCTAAATTTCTGTTTAGCAGTTTACCGCTCTATTTGAGTCATTGGAAATTTGATGTACTTAAGTACTTCCTTAACAGGGTTACTTGACAAATTACACGCACTCACGGATTTTTGACTCATACTACCCCACAGAAGACCAACCTGACAGGTAGCTGATAGCATCCAGAGGCGTAAAATCGGAGTACCGTTAGTATCTACAAGAAGAAAACGGTGAAGTTAAAACAACTCGCAAATGTGCCACAATGATTCCCTACTGATAGGTAAGCTCCTGCTTACATCATCAGCGGTAGGTCATTTAATAAAATAAATAAGGCACACTTAAAATTCGATGGAAAGCCCATAAGCCCTCGTCTTTGAAAGATGGCCGTAGTTCATCTACGAGCTGGGTTAACATCTCTTTTGTGATTCTGTGGTCAAAGAAACTCATCTTCTCCAAAAAAAGCGGATTTTGGCTATTGCGACGGTTTCTCGCGATTTGCCGTCGCCTTACCATTTCGTAGCGATGTTCGAGGATGAACAAATCTAACGCTAAATATGCTTCCACCATTACTGCGTACACTGCACTAACAAACCACAGCCATTTTTACAATATTATTTTAATGTAGCGATCGCTACCACACTTAGCGGGCTGTCAAAATTGCTCGCAATCACATTGGCAGAAATCGTAAAGTTGACGGAAGTTTTCGGTACGATTCCGATAAAAATCGATAGTTCCGATGGTAGAGACTAGCAAAAATCGTTAAAATGTCATCGGTAAGACTTAGCGACCGATTTCGGTCGCTACGCAATCGCTATCAATGTCGAGACTGCAGCCCCTGGTGTTCGAAGTCTGGGGTGCAATCTAGACCCATGAGTTCAGTCTAGGTGCTGTTCTGACGCTAGTGGCTTGATGTGTGAAATTGAAGGTATGATTTTTTTGATTTACACTGGATGACCGCTGTTTTAAAAAACACTGAATATTGATTAAAATTGTTTATTACTGAATACAAATTGACTTATTTAAAACTTAGGAAAAATTATAGACTTCCATCTGCCTACGCTGACCGGCGTGTAAGAGAGAGAGAGTTGTCCGCTACAACCTTTTAAAACCTACCACAAAGGGTGACCAACTAATTTACATCATAGATTAAAAAACATGTGAATTTTCAATGAACATAATATATGTATAAGAATCTGTTAGCCGAATTCCCCTAACTTAGGAAACATCATCACCATAAAGGGGGAGGTTTGCCATAGTCACCGCGCTTGCCAGGCGGATTGGTGTTAAGTACTCAGGTGGATGCTGCTATCAATCCTCTGGTGTAATCCCTTAGTCGGCTTTTACGACAGTCATATGAGGAGAGGGCCGGCCTAGAAATAGACCTCTCTATTCTAGGCCGGACACACCAGGGAACTTAACTATAAAGTTATTTATATTACCTAAACATAACTTAACTAACAACATAGTTATTTTTTTTCATTATTTATAAACAGGCAACATAAAACAGATAAAAAAATATTTAAACCCCATTATTTTTTTATTTACTTAAATATAATAATTTTTTTTGCTCTATTTTTTTTAATAAATAAATATTTATATTTATATTTGTGGCATTCTCGGAGGAGGCCTATGTCTAGCAGTGGACTTCTACTGGCTAAGAATAATGATGATGATGATGATGATGATATTTAAAATTAAATTTATAAATAAAAAGTCAGAGTTCAGGTCACCGACCGCAGACAGAGGGTCTAAAAGGCTGACGACGAATTAATTAATTTAGTAACATAAATATAACAAATATAAATATCAACTTCCAAAACAAGCATAGACTTTGTTATACAAAATAGACAAACTTCTTACGCACCCTTTTAAGTTGGGTTAATTCACACAACGTTGGGTATAACGGATCAAAGCCACATCCTGCAGCAACTACTCTTAAAATTATCACCTTGTAAAGTATATTCCTACAAACAGCTCTTCCAAAACTGCATACAGCTCATATCGAGATTAAACTGATATTTCCATTAAAAGCTAGTAATATAAAACTGGCTGATAATAATGAAAGCTTTGAGTATACGCAAGTAAAATTTCCTCATTGACATACATACAAGTATTATAGTCTAGCAAAGTTTATGTGTAACGAAGAAAGCCACTGTTATCAGGAGATAAAATTCGCCGCTCCGTGTTCCTAGCATCCGATGATAACTTATTCGAAAAGCCCATTTTGGGGTAAATTTATGGTTGATTTAACTCGTTTATTCCGCAAAAGAACTTTCCATGGTTAGCGATGAGATAGGGTAGATAGGATAATGGTGTAGCCATTTTAGAACGTTACTTTGCGTGTTTTCCTTTAGAGCAAATTTTATTAGCATTAAAATGGGAATAAATGTCTAAACAAGAAAGATAATGCTAATTACATTGATTTTTATCAGAATATTGTTATTTTAAAAACATTTTTCAGAAAAAAAGCGTACCTAGGTACTTGTAATAGATTAAGATAGGTAAGTATATTATACTTAAGAACTTAGGTAGGTTTTATTTTGTTCAACTTAGGTACTTTCTTCTAAATGTATACTATACTATGTTTAGACTATATCTCTGAAATATAATGTTCACCTAATATCCTAACAGAATATTTCGCAAAAACTCAGGGTCATCTAAAATATATCAACCAATTTTTCCGATCATTTGGAAATCCAATATCTCGCAAGTCAAAACTCGAGAAAAACTTGGTTCTCGACCTCACGAGACGACTTTTTGCCGGCATGATAAATAGCAGCTCAGGATATTACTCAGACATATTGAACATTTTCATTCACTGAGCTGAACCAAAATATTGAGATCAGTGATTTGGTTTTGCAACACCATTTCATGCCTATTGCTATGCCGCCGAGATTTGCATCAGAATTTCAATTACATTATTATATATATATATATATATATATTTTAGCAATGTAGGACTCGATAAACTATCCAATCCCTAGTAACGTTCCAATATTGAACTCAAAAATTATTTTGAAACTATTATCCACCGATTATTATCAAACACGTGTATAGTTAATTGATTCGCGTCTCTATAACTGTAACATATCGATAAATCCGATGTCAATAAAGTCCTGGACCAGTTTGCTACGTGGTGGTACAGAATAAATTTGTATCCATCTATAGAAGTTTCACTCCAAGAAGGCATCGGCATATCGGTAGCACCAAAACCAACTATGTTGATCTGATCACGACCGGATACAGTTACCAAATTATAGGAATATAAAATCATTCATTACAACGGATCATAGCTACTGAATCCTGCAGTTAACTAACCCAATAATCAAAGGAAATCGAACATCTTTTTCTATGCATGCTCTTCCTTTTTTGATAAGCACCACACTGGAACTTTGTAGGTTGTTTGTATAGTATTAAGAAAGATCAGGAAAAAATAGCCAAGCCTTATTTTTTGCCGGATTCTTCTAGGCTTGCTCAGAGTGTTATTAGCCTGATGCAAAATGTACCTTTGGTTTCAAGTAATTAAAAACTTTTGTTTTTTAAATATCAGCACGCTAGCGATATTGAAAATTAGACAATCAGCGCGTGCAGGCCCCGAACTTTTTGAAACCTTCCTATTTTGAATTGCTGGCGTCCCAGCTATATTGAACGTAGGGGCATCATCATACAGCTCATTTTAAATTGAAAGGCGGTTTGGAGTGATACAAATTAGCTACGTGCCCGGAATTGTAAGCGAATCAATTATGTACAGCGAGCGACAAAAGTGTGTGAACAATGCGAACGGTCGCGGCCTTGTGGTTGTTTTATTGTCTCACGGTTGTCTTCTTCGCTTCGATTTATTTACGTAAACGATGTCTTACGCACGAGGTAAATTTACAAAGATGTGGAGGTAGTCAGACTTGATTTTTTTGGACACTATAATATCTAACGACTTATTTGTACTTATATTTTTATTTAAAAAAACTAGTTTTATAATGATAACCTATCTTATAAAGCTAGTTATTTTGAATACACAAAATGATTAGATTTTAATGAGATTTTGCTTATAATTTCTATTGCATCTATTTAGGTACTTAATTAATATGCAACTAGTATATGCGCTAGTTCTCAGCAGGTACCAAATTCATCCAATACAAGAAATATCTCTAACTAAGTAAGCACTTTACTTCGTTAGTCAGCAAGATCAATTCATTGCATTTGAAACCGAACTCTGTCTATTTAACTAACTATACGAACTGATTAGCTGATGCATTAAGTCCCGCTCATTCAAGCCCGCTGCATAGAAACTCGCTTTAATTGCAAAGAGCCACGTCAGCTAAGATTTACCAATTAAGAGAATCGGGAGCGGAACCATTCGCCCACTCAGCGAAGCTCCAGCCCAGTCGAGCACAAACTCAGCCCGCACGAATACCTACGCTCCTCCGACAAAAGAATACGCCACAAGAGACACACGCAAAACAAAAGGGACACGTTTTGTTAACTCTCTCCCACTCCAGTTGACTAACTCATTGTTTTCTGTATCGATCGTGAAAAGTAAAACAATAACCAAAGTAAAATTGAGCTTTTCAAAATACCAGAAAAAGTTACGATGGTGAGACAAATAATTCGGAAGTCGTTATCGCGGCGAAAAATCGAGATAATGTCGTAAAAAAGTTGCCGTTTCTGAACAGCTATAAAAACTTTTTACATCAATAACCGACGGACATACTCGTAAACGTAATTTCATAGAAAATTCTGTGATTCAATTTGTATCACTTGCGACTAATAGGATCGAGTCTTACCGACAATATTCATAAAAAAATACTTAACAAGGCGCGAAGTAATTTGGTCGGACGTAACATAATCCCGGGACGGAATTCGCCAATAATAACGTCCTGGGCCCGAACAGGGTCGCAGTTTCGGAGTTTCACAATAATGAGATAAAGGAAGTATTTCTTTTAAACTTATCTGAATAACGAGACCCTCTCGCCGGTATGCAATAAAAAGACAAAGGGGCAAACAAAGCAGACGAAAATTAAACAACAAATATAAATAGGTGGTACGTTTGTAAATGATTCGTGAGCCTTCTGATAGCATTCTACCGGCGGATTCTTTACAGAATCAAATAACAAAAGTCTTGTGCCTTTGCGCTCAGATAAAGCCAGTGGCGGGTCTCTGTGGAAAACATCCAATTAAATCTTGAAGAATTGCAGCCAATCCCGATGGCAATTGTCTATTATCATGCTGATCAGATCTAAGGGTGAAAAGCGGCAACCGCGGCCATAAATTATGACAGAAATGGACGTTTGATATGTAACTGTTCCCTACACTGCTATTTCGTATTGTAAGCTCATTATTCAATTCCAGAGACCCACATCAAAAGTAATCTAAATAAATTTAAATGTAAGGAAAATTGTGAGGTTATGTCCTCTCGTCATGGTTCCAACATCGAATATTAATTAAAACTTGATAATAACTCGAAGCTACGGTGACAAATAACTTCATAGAACTTTGCCTATAGGTTGACTACTCGTATTTTACTTTATTGAACCCCAATTTCGGTTATCCGCACAGTTGTTACGCAGAATATTGAACCTGAAATGAAAGACACCTCAATACTCTTGAATACATTTTTTATCAATACTTAAATTTCGTGCATTTTCGTCTGTTATTCATGCAATTGAAGACACGCGTTCAAGCTTGGCAGTACCTACGAGTACCTGCGTCCGGTCGGAAGGAAATTAATCATTCCCGGTTTGGCTGTAGATCGTGCCGTGCAATATGCTGAAATTGATACAGAGGCTTTGTCAATAACAACAGATGTGCCTTTTGATGTTGAGAAATTATTCACGTTTTGATAAAGGAAGTGGTTTGTTGGTTTACAAGTTTTATAGGTAGCTAATACTTTGGAAATTTAGAAAGGTGATTTAGAATAAATACAAATAAAAACTTACCTAACTGAAGTAACTACATTGATATTGGTCACTGTTTCTAAATTATTTTTGAATTCATTTTTCGGCAAACCAACAAAGCAACTAGCAAATTCCAGCTCTATTTTCCTAAACAACTGAATCTGTAGTTCAGTTGTTTAAGATTCAATAACATTTAATACAAAGAGACAATACCATAATATCAACAAAGGTTATTCTATTAAAGTGTATTGTTGGGACCCGAGCCAGGTCTGTGCCACTCATAATAGGTTTTCAATGAAAAAAGCTTTTCTCTGCAGATTTTAAATTAAATATTTCTCGAAGGAAGCAATCTAATCAGGTCAAAAATCATAGTGCCTGTCTGCGCAGATCGTCTAGCTAGTTAAAATGGAATATGAGTTGTTTTTCAGTAACTCTTGGCATTCAAAGGACATTGAAGTCTATAATATGTTCATGATATGGTCTATTTTTGTGTCGTAGTGAAACTTCTGTGCATCTGTGCCACAGCTCTATTACAAGTCTGAGTGGGTATTACTGCCGGTTATTAGGTCCAGTCGGTTTATCGCTTTCGACCACTCTGAATTCTAAATAGGTGGTCGTAGGCTTGCATCGACGTGGCTATAATTTAGAATTATCACTGGAGCCAGCTGACTGCAGTGAATGAGGCTTCCGGAAACACATGGTGATTATTAGAAATGGTTAGACTGGAGTGGTAAAAAGAATAGTTAATTGTAAGAACTAAGCAAAGGATTCCTACTATTAGTTTTTTCTTGGTCACCTTGCGTTAGATCAGAGAACAGGTTGAGGTATGGTGCCCCAGATAAGGGATCATCAATAGGGCGTCTACTGCTAGACGAGGCCTCCCCCATAAAATACAATGGGGGGAATTGCCATAATCACCACGCTTGGCAAGCAGATTGGTGATCGCAGTATATGACTGTGTTGATTTTTCAGGCGGATGCTGCTGCCCATCTCCTTGTGTAATCCTTTTGTCGACTTTTGCGACATCCACGGGAGGAGATGGAGGTCTATCTTAGGCTGGACACACCACGGCACAAGGCATAGGAACCAATGGTAAAAGAACGAAGTAATAAAAGAAGCCTCTTTGATACACACTAAGAATAACATAAACGAACAAAGAAACAAGGACTTAGTAAAATGAAACCTTATTGGATGCTTATTTTTTACGAGATTTCTGTATTTCAGGAGTTTCGTAGTAGTCTGTATTTGTCCGAAGGGAGCCCATGCTTGCAATAAGTGTGATATTGTAACTCCGGGGCAGACTGTGGTTGTTGTCAGATACAGGTGCTCCGATGCAAAACGCAATATCCTCTGTTACTCTGTTCGACCGATTTGCTTAAAACCGTATGTGGTGCAACGATATAAAACAGCGTTTTTCAAAAGATTTTAATTTTTTTCCAATAGCTTGACTTGACTGATATGCTATAGTTTTTGCATATCTGATAAATGCTAAACATAAACGACGGACAAATTGTCTTTAAACATAAATTATAACGGTAATTCTAATAATCACACTTTACAAAGATTACGGTTTTCGTTTCAAGGCCTTCAAAAATTTAATATTTACCTTCATGCACCAATAAAACAGTAAATAGGTAGGTACACACGTAAATGCTAAGCTCGAGTGCACAATATTACACTGGTGTAGCTTATCACATCGAAAATAATGTTGCCAACACCAAAAGATCAAGAAATAGCTACTTAATTATATTTTACTAAAGGCCATTTGAGTCTATCAGAGCACGATGACTTTCAAATTAAGACACAATCTGCGTGACGATCGTGTAAAAAGTATAAACAAAACAAGTTTATTAAAATTCTACTTTCGTACAAAAGTATTCCTGCTCCAGTTCCCAGGTGAAAATAAGTCGGTAAATTTTGTAAGCACTTTTGAAAAAGGCCGGTTTTTTCATGATGTAGAGTAGAATAGTGCTTTTAGAACAAACATAAATGTAGGAGTTTTCTTTTTATATGTTGACTGTCTTTGTATATGATCAAGGCTCCGTAGTCAAACAATCGCCTAATATCCTCATCTCTGTTCCACTTTAAGAGACGGGGATATTATAAACCTGGCTTTTACTTACTGTTGTTTTAAACCCATATATAATATAAAGCTTAGTGTTTTGACCGGAAAAAGCACCGAAAAGCCGGACACTACCGCACCGGCAACCCTGCACGCTGCTGTGTATTTGGATCCTATACGATACGATACGTATATTCGGCTCGTTTTATTTGATGCCGGGTATTTCCCGCTCCCCATTCACATGAATCAAATCGAACGGACTCATTTATTTGATACGCAGTGACAAGATACAAACGTATCTACTACGTATAAATTCCGGCGGGGGCGATAGTGACAGTGCAATTGTAATTAATGGAATTTCTTAATATGTGGTTCGGCTTTTGTTTCATACTTTGGGCTGAATGTATTATGACGTTTGGAGGTGAATGTTCATTATATATTTAGAACCCTGACCACATGGTGGCAAGGCCAGGTAAACAAGCACAAGCTTCTACTACCACCGTACTTATTTCTGCCGCCAAGCAGTGGCACACAGCAATGCAAGCACTGTATTACAGTTTGAAGGGTGCGTACGGGTGCCGGTGAAATTACAGGCACATGAGAGTTTTCACCTCAGGTCTCAGGGTCGGTATGTAACTAATCAAAGCACTGACAAAGATTCGTTTACTTTATAAATTTATTTAAGTTTAAGATCTCATTAGGGACCAGTAAACTTTCACCTTTTACTGCATAAATGAATCTAAAATTGAAAATTGTTAATGTAACATACTGTCTTAAATAGGTACTTTTAAGATACTTTGATCAAGGAAGATACATTCTACCTTCAAGTATTTACAAGCAAGATCAGAGGAGGTTGCTCATAGAATTTAAGTAGGTGTTATGATAGTGGATTTCCACTTTGCTTTCCTAACAAATAGAGATTAAAAGAGAAGCAAAAATATGTATTAAAACTTCCTTAAAATTAAACGGAAAACATTCTGTGTGCTTTTATTAAAAGAGGAATGGTAGTTTTGAAAATAACTTGATTTTTGTCATGCCTAAAGAAAGGGTGAGAGGGGTTTGCTCATGGGTTTTGAGCAGGAGCTTGTTAACAATTTTCAACACAAATTTTTAAACAAAATTACTTGGAGATAGGAGTCAGAACCTATATGGATACTTTATTAGGATTAAACTGAAGGTACCTTCTATATTCTTATTGATAAAAGACTCATTGGATTGAAAATAACTTGTTTTGTATACATTTTGTCGATTTCGGTGGAACGGGATCGCCTACGGCGCGGGTCTTTATCTTAATCAGAAGATGGAGACAATTCTAATTAGCCCATTTTGATATTATGGGGGGTTTTAATGTGATATATCATTTATTTCCATCAGTTACTGCAGAAATATTATAACAAGTGGCGCCAGTGCCACCTAGTACTGCGCCACCTAGTAGCGGAGAAACAAAGTACCACATTGAATGATTTCGATTGCGTGCATTATTCCCTCTTGACACTCATATTGAGAGAGATTATTGTGGTCGAGACTATCAAAATTTTACAGGATTTAATTATGTATTTATGAATGAAGTAAGTTCCATTAAAGTTAGATTAGCAGATTTTGAGCATTCGTTTGCCAACAGAATGTAGTATTTGTTTACGATTGTTGCCACGACGGCGCTAGTAGTAAGGGAAATAAAATTCGGAATAGAGTGAAGTGTTTGCGGACGGACGGACACACACAGATACAGATATGGATGAGACGAGTGGTGATAAAAGGCGAAGCGGTTCATTTTCGAGACCTTTCGACTGCCGACTTTAGACGAGAAAACAGGTGAGTTTTTGAACCACTACTAATTTCCTAATTACCTACTTGTGTGTGCCTTTGTGGAATGGGGAGTTGATTCCATGGAATCCCAGTGTAGACCTGAGCTACTGTGGTTCAGAAATACAGGTTCGATTCCTGTCGTGTGACTTCTTTCGATCTCGGATTGCGGACGAGATCACAGGTGAGTTTTTGAACCACTACTAATTTCCTAATTACCTACTTGTGTGTGCCTTTGTGAAATGGGGAGTGACTCCGTGGAATTTTGGGGGTAGATTTGCGCAACTGAGGTTCAGAAATACAGGTTCGAATCCTGTTGCGAGGCCTTTTGATTACAGGCCTTGAACGAGAAAACAAGTGAGTTTTTGAATTGATAATTTCCTAACTACCTACTTATGTGTGTGTTTGTGAAATTGGGCACTGCGCGTGTGACCGACTGAGATGCGGGAAATGCGGGTTCGATTCCTGTTGTGGAACGAGTAGGTATTTGCTTGATATTGTCTGAAATCCGTGGAACCATCAAGGTTGTGGATGGAATCTGGTGATGAAACGGAATTGTGTATGTGAATATAGTGTAGGTACTTACTAATTTTATTGCATATTCTTCGATTAATACTATTCTGAATATAAAATGTTTGAGTACCCTACAATTATGACCTCAATGATGAGAATTCGATTCTCACTGCGGGACAACTGTTTGCTTGATCTACAAATATTTGATCCGGGTCTGGGTGAATTGATGCCATGGTGCTTGTGGTACCGGATACCCACGACACGGGAGTGGACTGTGTATGTGACTGATGGGTGTTATGTGTTTTGTATGTTAATTATTTTGTGTCTAGATTTCAGATAATTGACTTTGTGTTCAGAAGTACCCTATTTTTAATTCGTGTCTTTGTAGATTTCTGATAATGGTCTTTGTGTTCGGCGTTCGGCATAGGTAGCTGCGTAGTTATTGCGTTGTTGGGTTTTATTGTTCTAGTGAGTAGTGAGTCATATATTTCCCGAGGTTGCTTTATTGAAAGGTGATATGCGTGTTGAATTCTTCCAGAGATTTGTTGTAAAGGAACGAGTGTGTCGTTGTTTTTGTTCGATAATTCAAAATTGTATGTAGATTTATTTTATCCTTGTTGCCTTTTAAGGTACAACCTTAAGGTAAGTGTTGTTTGAACCTACCTTCACTAAAGCAGCTAATTATGAGTTTTAGCTGTGTGGTTTTGTCAGTAAGCATTGGAAGAGTTGGATGATGAAGCGATTAGCTAGCCATTAGTCGCACCTATGTATTCCTACCATTACGCAATAGGTACACAATGAAGGGAGACCCGTTAAGGCGCTACCTACCCTTTCAGTGAGGAAGCCGTTAGCCTTGAAATATTCTTCTTGACCTTGATGCCTACCCTAATTCAATCATACCTAAGTTAATACAACTTGTATTATATTAAATATTATACTATTTTGTGTTTTATTTCTTTATTATACAGAATTCTGTTGATCTTGTTACATGCTGTAACTATTTGACTATCTCTTATATTATCTGTGCGGCAAATTTTATTTTGGATTAGTAGGTATACCATTTTTGTATACCCTACGTGTTTTGTCGTTACTTTACAGAAACGACTGATTATTTTACGTACAATCTACCTTATTGCGTATGATCTTTTTTCATTTGTGCAACTAATATTATTTTGATTATTTCTTTTTTTGTGTACCTACCCTATGTTTTATTTTATGCCTATATAGATTTATTTTGACCTTGCTGCTTACATACTACATTTAAGCGTTTATTTCATCCTATACACATTTGAGCGGCTAATTTTGAATATTTAATTTTATGGAAACTTTACGAAAGGTTTTTACGTGACTACGTTTTACTATTGTTCATTATTTGAACTTATCAACATTTGTGCTACTAATTTTATCTTGAATTATTTCTTTTAGTGTGGATTTGAGTTTTGAAATCGAATCGTTATGCACCTAATTAATATTACCTACCCTAATCCTACCTGTAGCAAATCGTACTTAGTGGTGCATGATATAGTGATAAGTCATAGTATTCCCTTCCTAAATCTCAGGTTAAGTGCGGTCTTGTTATCGTTGTGTCTCCTGAGAAACTAACCTACCCTTTTCCTACCTGTAGCAAATTGTAGTTAGTAGTGCATGATATAGTGATAAGTTATAGTATTCCCTTCCTAAATCTCAGGTTAAGTGCGGTCTTGTTATCGTTGTGTCTCCTGAGAAACTAACCTACCCTTTTCCTACCTGTAGCAAATCGTACTTAGTGGTGCATGATATAGTGATAAGTTATAGTATTCCCTTCCTAAATCTCAGGTTAAGTGCGGTCTTGTTATCGTTGTGTCTCCTGAGAAACTAACCTACCCTTTTCCTACCTGTAGCAAATCGTACTTAGTGGTGCATGATATGGTGATAAGTTATAGTATTCCCTTCCTAAATCTCAGGTTAAGTGCGGTCTTGTTATCGTTGTGTCTCCTGAGAAACTAACCTACCCTTTTCCTACCTGTAGCAAATCGTACTTAGTGGTGCATGATATAGTGATAAGTTATAGTATTCCCTTCCTAAATCTCAGGTTAAGTGCGGTCTTGTTATCGTTGTGTCTCCTGAGAAACTAACCTACCCTTTTCCTACCTGTAGCAAATCGTAAATAGTATTGCATGATATGGTGATAAGTTATAGCATTCCCTTCCTAAATCTCAGGTTAAGTGCGGTCTTGTTATCGTTGTGTCTCCTGAGAAACTAACCTACCCTTTTCCCACCTGTAGCAAAACGTAGTTAGTATTGCATGATATGGTGATAAGTTATAGTATTCCCTTCCTAAATCTCAGGTTAAGTGCGGTCTTGTTATCGTTGTGTCTCCTGAGAAACTAACCTACCCTTATCCTACCTGTAGCAAATCGTAGTTAGTGGTGCATGGAATAGTGATAAGTTATAGTAATCCCTTCCTAAATCTCAGGTTAAGTGCGGTCTTGTTATCGTTGTGTCTCCTGAGAAACTAACCTACCCTTTTCCCACCTGTAGCAATTCGTAGTTAGTAGTGCATGATATGGTGATAAATCATATTTAACCTGCCCTCGCCCATTCCGTGGGCTGCAAAATTTAAGATAAGCATGCATTAGTAGAATATTAATCTATAATATTGACATGTGGAGTTCATATTCATTATCCATTGCGGAAGACTTGGTTTTGGTCCCCTAGGTCGCTGGTCACCTGGATAGGTTATTAAATATTAAACAATTTTAAAGTTCATGTGTTTCATTCCATATTTTCATAGGAGACTATTGTCCTTGATACATGCTGTATTGTTTGATTTTATTTTTCTGTGTGGCAAGTTTTATATGAATACTCCATTTCCGTGTATTCTCCGATTGTTATGTGAATTTACAGGTACAACTGATCATTCCTGTGTACTTCTTATCTTATACGTATGAACTTAACTTTGATTTATTAATTTTTATGTGTTTTCTACAACCAATTTCTAAGTGACTTTGCAGGTATCTACTGAAATTATTGAACACAACCTACATTTTTTACATCTGAACTTATTCTTGATAGTGCTGCTATTATTAATCTTGAGTACTTTATTATACACTTATCTACTTAATGGTTAGGTTTTTCTTGATCTTAAATTGGAAAGAGATTGATAAAATGATTTTCTTAAGCTTGAAGGGCTTTCATTTAAGTCATAAAAGCCTTTTCGTCCTCGTACAATTATGCTGACAAGTTCCACGAAAGATTTCCCAATGTTTGACTCACATTTTGAAAGAACCTTTAACTAGGGTTTATATCTGATAGGCATCTTCGAATTGCAGTCTATTACTTATTATGAATCTTATTCTTTGAATAAATCTAAAATCCAACCTTTTTACAAAAACTTCTGTGTTGAATTCGAAAGAAATTATTCACAATTATTTATATAGTGGTATCGATTGAGGAGAAAGAGAACTCAATTTTGATATCTTCGATTATACACATGCCAAGCAAAGCCGTGCAAAGAGAATCCTGACTAGAATAGAGGGAGGACCTTGATGTCCCTAAACGAGTTTATCAAACACTGATACCTACTATCTTAAGTTTTTAAAAGAGATGTTTTGAATTTTGAATTTAATTCAGAAGTTTCTTTGATCGGATTATCTCATTTTTAAATTAACAAGTTAGATTTATTTAATATTTACTTGCTCAAGTTGTGATTTTGGATTGTTACTTTGAAGTCAAATAAATCAATATTAACTTCAAAATTGAATATAATTTAGTGTCAAAATTTGTAGACAAGATAGATATCCTATCTAAAAATAGAAGGACGATTTTGGTGTACCTGGTTAGATCAATTAAAATACTGTCGGTTCTCTTCTATGCTACTTTATATTCAAAGTCAATTATTTTAGTACTTACCACCGATAGTTCTTCAAGTCAAAACAATTAAGCTCACTGAACGAAATCAAACCAAGGCCATATTTATATAAATAAATATTTACCATCATCAAATCATGGTGCTACTGGTTCTAAAATAGGTCGTAGAGTCTAAAAGAGCTTAGTCCTATTCATATCAAAAATTCATTAAGAGCCTGCAGCTCAATTTGAGTTTATAAACTCTTAAGAGGCGGGTAGTTATAATCGTACCTATTCTTAGCTATTTAAGTTCTATGTTAATTTCAAACAACCAATTGAGATTAATGCCTTAATTTTTAAAGTTACACATCTATAATGTTCTAAGATGAATTTCATAGGTGCAACATTATTCTTAAATGAATACATTACCTCAAGTTATAAACGGAAACTTCTGTCTTATAAATAGACATACCTATTTAATCAAGTCATACCTATTTAATTGTTGAACTCTTAGTGTTCTTGGAAGAAATTCAACGGAAACTTCTGTTTTATAAATAGACATACCTATTTAATCAAGACATACCTATTTAATAGTGAACTCTTAGTGTTCTTGGATAAAATTCTTAGTTTGAACATTCATCTAAAGAATATCTAGTTATATTTATTCGGAATCAATAGAAATCCCAACATCTGTCTTATAAATAGACATACCTATTTTATCATGAACTCTTAGTGTTCTTGGAGGAAA
Source organism: Epirrita christyi (assembly GCA_951392215.1). Classification (NCBI taxonomy): domain Eukaryota; kingdom Metazoa; phylum Arthropoda; class Insecta; order Lepidoptera; family Geometridae; genus Epirrita; species Epirrita christyi. Next base: position 9,212,719 of record OX595846.1, read on the forward strand.
TTCTTAGTTTGAACATTCATCTAAAGAGTAGATAGTTATATTTATTCGAAATCAATAGAAATCCCAACTTCTGTCTTATAAATAGACATACCTATTTAATCAAGACATACCTATTTAATAGTGAACTCTTAGTGTTCTTGGATGAAATTCTTAGTTTGAACATTCATCTAAAGAGTAAATAGTTATATTTATTCGGATTCAATAGAAATCCCAGAAACTTTAAAAACAAAGTTGAAACTTACAGTTTATAGATAAATGAACTTATTCGAATTATGAACCAATAGAGTTTAAATTTAATTAGAAAGTTACAAGATAAGACTTTATTCAATTAATAAATATATTTAAAAATATATATTATATTTACAATCCTATAATATTCTTAGATAGAGTTTCTTAAATAGTTATACCTATTAGGAATCAATAGAATTCCCAGAAATATTTGTACAATAAAACTTATAGCTTATAGATAAATAAGCTTATTTGTATAATAAACCAATATAGTTTAATTTTGGTTGGAATTCATAAAGTAAACATTATTATCGCAAGTTCGAAAATATAGATAATATTCAATTTATGAATATATTGAAATATAAATATTTTACCTAAATAAAAGGGAATTGAAAATATCATCCCTTAATTTTAAAGGTATTGTCTTTGGAGTTTTCCTAATCTATTAAATATTTGTTCCTTTTCCGCTATTAAATATATTTATATTTGGCGTTGGTTTGGAAAGACAGTAGTGGGGAGGAGGCTGTACTGTCCCGCATAAATTTATTTATGCGGATTTAAACATTCTGCATAAATGTAATTATGCGGCCCTTTGTTTGTCCCTATAAAGAACTAAACAGACATCGATTTGAAAAGCAGAGTCTTTTGCTTTTCAAATTGGTTTCTTCAAAATGATTTTCAACCCCCTGATTCAGTATTCATATATATATTTAATAAACTCGTAGAAAGTTTTAATTATTAAATGATGTTTATATCTTATGAAATTCAACTAAATATATCAAACTAAATATATTCATTTAGGTTATAGGAATTAAAAGTTTCTAAATAAAGAATACTAGTGGAGGTAATAGGAAATTATAGGATAAACAATTATAAATATACTAGTTTTACTACCGTTCTAAATATTAAATAAGGATTTTAAAATTCTAGTCTTAGGAAGTTTTCGATCTTAAAGTTTATTCTTTAATATTCTTTGTTTAATTTATATTATTCTTTAAGAATATTGAACAGTAATATATTAGTTTATAACTTTATTAGGTATAACCCTTTTATTTTATTATTACTTTATCATTTTCGTAAATAACCCTTCAATTTAGTACCATTTATTTATTAGAAAATTTAGTTAGAAATAAAATAGGTAGTGTAGGACTTGACTTAATAACTTAAAAGAACTCGGATTACTGCGATCACACAACGTACGGTCCTACCACTAGAACTAGACGATCACCTTGGCCAAACTAATTAACAGCAAACCCATATCTAGTAAAGCATAACACATTTCAAAGATCCATGCATTACCTACTATGATAATATAAATCCGCAGCAGTAAAGTAAGTACGTAATAGTTAGAAGGTAACAGTAAAAGTGGGGTTGAGTTAAATATAGGAGTTCCAGTTAAGAGTTTAAGTAGGTTCCGAGGTAGGTTAAAAAAGTATAAAGAGGGGGGTTTAATTGATTAGGGGGGGAAGTTACAATATGGTATAGCCGTGACCAGGATATGTAATTATTGTCCAAATTTATTATTTGTGTTTGAAATTTGTGTTGCATCAGTAATCTTGTTAATTTTTTAGTCGTCTTAAATTATATTTTGGTATTTTTCTATGTGCTTTGCTAATTTATGGGTTGCTGTTTTATTACTCTATTTATTATTATGTTGCGGGTTTCCCGCACAATTTGTTGCCGTATATAAAGGAAAGTTTTAAGTCAAGTCATAATAAAAAGGTATTATTTTAGTGAATTTACCGTGTAGTTTTTCATCATTAGGAAGTTATGTTCTTAGGTTAGTTGGAAGGTAGGTAGTATCTTTTTAATGTTATCGTACATCAATTCAAAACAATATTTTATATGGTTCAACAAGTAGTGTTACAATTAATAGGTAGATAAACTTGATTTATATGTGGGGAAATATGTAGCTATCAGATTAGTCTGCTTTGATTATTTAATACTTCAACTCTAGGTACAATATTTTAGGACATTTATCGTAGGAAGAGCGAACAAAATATTATAAATACGAAACAACTAAATTATAGGCAAAACACATTTATATTAATAGCGAGATATAATGTTACCGAATAAGTTTGAACTAAATATTTATTCAATACTTCAGATTTGAAATGCTTATCATTCAGTTATAGTAGTGATAAGATTTAACCACTCAGCAGTTGTATTTTTCGTTTTATTAGATATTAAGTTTCATAAACTGGGGGTCGTTAAGTAAGTTTCTAAATAAACTTTGTTATGAGAGGGTGTATATTTTTGTAAAATTAGATATATAATTCTATAAATGGGGGGTCGTAAAACAATTTAATCTATTCTAAGCTTTGATTAATTATGATAAAGCTGTATTTTTTTTTAGCAGTAGGCACATGCTTCTTTAAAAAGGGGGCTGTGATTTAACTCATTTTATTGTTAGCTACGATGATAAAATAAAATTCTTCTTTATAAAAGTAGGTTTTATATAATCCTTTAATTGCGGGGGTTTCAATTTAATTATTTTATTGATAGTTATGATATTTATATAGAAATTTTTATAAAAGGTATATGATTCTTTTGATGGGGGGTCGTTTATGAATTGTCTTGATGTAAGCCATGATATTCTAATATAAATTGTTCTCTAAAAGTAGGTATAATACAATCCTTTGATTGGGGGGTTTTCAAACAAATTATTCTGTTGTTAGCTATGATATTTTTATTAAAATTCTTTTATAAAAGTGGTTACAATTGTTTTCTTGTTAGCTATGCTATAGTAATAGAAATCCTTCTTTCATAAAAGTAGATACATAATTCTTTAAATAGTGGGCTGTAAAACGAATTCTATTGTTGTTAGCTATGATAACAAATCTAAAATTATTTCTGATAAAGTAGGTATACGTTAATTTCTTAAACGGGGGGTCGTAAAATTAATTGTTTTCATGTTAGCTTTGATATTCTAACATTTATGTTTAATAAAAGTAGATACATAATTATTTAAATGGGGGGTCGTAAAACGAATTCTTTTGTTACTAACTATGAGATTTTGATAAAAATTCTCCTTGATAAAAGTAGGTACCTATAGTATAATTCTTTAGTTAGGTAGATTGTAAAACAAATTGCTTGATGTAAGCTATGATATTTTTATATAAATTCTTCTTTTATAAAAGTAGATATATAATTATTTCAATGGGGGGTCGTAAAATGAATAGTTTTGGTAGCGATGACATTAAATTTAAAATTCTTCTCTTATTAAAGTAGGTATAGTATGATGCTTTTAATGGGGGGTCGTAAAACAAAATTTAATTGTTTAGCTATGATATTTTAATAGAAATTGTTCCTTCATAAAAGTAGGTATCCCATGAGTCTATAATTTGGGGGGTCGTTAAACGAATTATTTGTTTGTTAGCCGAGACATTTTTATAGAAATTCTTCTTTTATAATAAATTTAGATACATAATTCTTTAAATGGGGGGTGATACAAATAGTTTTATTTTTAAACTATGATATTTTATTAAAATTCTTCTTTTTTAAAAGTAGATACATAATTTTTAATTGGGGGGTCGTAATACAAATTGTTTTATTATTAAACTATGATATTTTTATTAAAATTCTTCTTTTGTAAAGTAGATACATAAATTTTAGTTGGGGAGGACATGAAACGAACTGTTTTGTATATTTTTATAATAGTTCATCTTTTATAAATGTAGGTTTATAATTCTTGAAATTGGGGGTCGTCAAACAAATAACTGTTGTAAGCGATAATATTTTTATAAAAAAAAAAAACTTTGAAAGTAGGTATATAATTCTTGAATTGGGAAATCGTAAAATGAATTGTATATTCGTATGATTGATGATTCTTACTTTATAAAATTTTGGTTTATAATTTCTGAATATAAGGGCCCCTATATTATAGATTATTTTATTTTCAGTATCAATATATTTTATGAATAACTTAGAAATAATCATAATGCTTAAAAATTTTTAGAGTAATAGCTTCAATTATTCTTTAGAGTTGAATATAAAAATAAATTCATAAATTAGATAGATTACTAATATTATAGCCTTTTTATTTCCTTAATAATAAATTTCATTCATTTAGTTTCTTAGGTAACAATAATGGTTTTATTTGTCCTTAAATTAATTAAGTTAATCTCGATATAGTTTATGTAATTTATGTTGTATTCGTTATATTCTAGATAATCTCTTTCTTTCTCCTTATTAATTCAGGCCGTGTCAGCAATTTTGTTTATTTCATTTAACCACTTCTCTTTTGGTTCCCCGATCCTTTCATTATAATTATAATGGTCCTGTCCATGTTGCTATTTTTTCTTTTCTCCATTATTCATGTGCGAAACGTTAGAGTTAAAGAGGTTTTCAAAATAAGTTAGTGTTTATTAATATTTATTACAAGATTTTTGTATTTTATATTAATTATTATAAATTTAAAGATAGGAAGGTAAACTAAAAATGAAAAAGGAGGGACTTTAATTTAACTGTTGAATTCATTCCCTTTATCAAAAGATTTGAATGAATGGCGTTTAATTATTATTAAGAATTTAATTTTAATTTACTAATTTAATTGAATGCTTAGAATTTTCTTAATCATCTCTGAATTATTTTAAGTTAAGATGAGTAGTCAATTATGTTTTTATAGAATTATAGTTGGAAATTATCCAAATAGTTGTTTTTTTTTGTAGTTATTAATGTTTTATGGAATCATAGTAAAACATTTTCAGTAAGTAACTTTGATCAAATAATTTTGAATTTATAATAATGTAAAGTCAAAAATTAAAGTTAAGATTTATATTATATTTTGATAACAAATACAAAATATAATATTATGATGATTTGCTCAGAGGTTTGAGTTAAGGCATTGCTGTGAACACTACATTAATTTCATTTCGAAAACATTAAGTTAAGCTTTGATTTTGAAAAAACAATTTAGTAAAATAAAAGTTAATAGTAATTACTGCCCATGTATGTAAGAAAATTTGCTAACCATGAATTTTGAAGATAGTAGGTAACTTTCCTCATTCATAAAATAGAGTAGGATTTATACTAGACTCAACATGAATTAGGAATTATATTTAAAAAAAAAAAAAAAAAAAAACTTCAATGTAGGTATAGCATGATATAAATAAGGTAGTAGAACTTTTTAAGTTAAAGTACCGTAATAGGTTTTGACATCATTGCAAATTAACTTCGTAGCTACTTATTTCTAAAGTAAATTCAAAGTAGTGGTTGTAGGTCATAAAATATTTTAAGTTCTGAAAAGCGAATTTTGTTATGTGAGCTAAATAAATAAATTCGTTATGTTCCTAGTTAAATTTTGATAATCTGTATTACCTTAGTCTTTATTTGCCATTGGTTATGGTTTGATTTCGTGAAGAAGTTTTACAACAACTGACCAGTTTCAGTATTATTCTTGCATATTTGAAATTATGTACTCAACTAAGCTTTTAATCTACAGCAAAGTTTAATAATACAGCTATTACATAAGGAGTTTGATTGTTTTGACTTAAAGCGAGAAAGGATATTTGTTTCAAAAGGTTTTTATTTTCATGAAAACCTTTAACGAATTTTGCGATAGGATAAACTTAAATTGAATGAGTGAGATTCATATAAAGTTATAGGTAAAAATTAGTTCTTTAAAATAAAATCATGAATTCAGACTTGAGTAATGCTGTTGGAAAGCTAGAGTTGTATGAATAGCAATGAAACATGTTAAAAGGAGCCGTGAATGTTGAATGGAGTAGTTTTAATAAATGTAAAACTATTATTTAAGTAAAATTTTTGTGATCACAAAAAAAAAATGTAGGGTTAGATTTTGAGATTTATGGAGGGCTCTAGTGTTTCAACAGCATTTGTTTTTTTTTGTAAATTTATTGAAATGGAGAAAGTGTAGGAGATAACAAAACTTAATTAGCGGTTTCGCTATTGTTACTTATTTATTCCTTAAAATAGTACAAAAATAACACAAATAAAATAATAATAAAGAAATTAATTGCTCAGATTTATAACCGTTCGTACTTCTTGATATTTAAGACGCGAAACGGAGAAGTAGAATCAGTACTTAGTAGGTGTTTGTCGCGCTATATTACTAATATTTTATAAATTGTCTTCCCATTTTCTATACCTTATTTACATTCAGTTATTATTCTGTAAATAAATTTTTATATTTTATATCATCCAGGATTTAACGATTTTACTTTATTGAAGCATTATAGTGCAACGCTCAACATGTCATAATCATGGCTAGCCTTCTCAAATAATAATAATAATAATGACATGATAAATAATAGTATGAATGCCCATAATCTAGTTTTGCAAACATACGTTCACAAAATTATTTTACAACTTAAACTTCAGATTCATTTATTAATTTATATAAGTTTCTTACCTAAATTGACTTGTTGGGTTAGTTAAGTAGCGTGAAACACTGCGAACAAAGTGAGCAAGGAGTTCTGTTTGATGTGTGATTTCGGATTTTTTTTTTGATTACAAAAAAAAAAAAAATGTAGGAAGGGCTTAGTTAATTCCACTGTGTCAAAGGTTTGAAACGGTTGCTGGTGCTTTATTTCATATATGACATTGACTACACAAAGGATGGTTAATGAAAGAGGGGATTTGGTGTTAGGAAAGTCAGCAGACGAAATATCTCCGTCACGAGTTGCTTTCATTGTAAGTCCTACTACACGTGGTTAGGATCGGACTAAGCACACTTCGCATGCGCCGAATTGAAAATAGTTCATTGTGGGTTTTAGCTTCAGGGGAATAACTTAATTATTGTGCCCTGTCAAGCTTATCATTATTGGTTAGTCGTGAGTAAGTAGGGGGGAAGTAGAATTTCACTTCAAAACAGGAGCTTTGATAGGAAAGTATTGCTTTCTACTACTAGGGTTGAGCGGAACTCACAACCCGCTTCCTTTGCTGAATCTAGATTAAACAGATGGTCGGTATGGGAGGGCATCTTAATTAAAAAAAAAAAAAACAATCGTTTGAAGCTCGAATTTCTAATGGACTGTTTTCAGATTAGGTTTAAAAACGCTTTACACATTATACACACCCACCCGTACACACTCGAGATTAAATATATATTTGAATTAAAGCATTATCAATTAATTCTTAAAAAAAAAAAAAAAAAAAATCAGTCAAAATGATTATTAGTGTAAAATTTCATCTTTATTTTGTGAACAAATTTGGTTTATGACAAATTTCCTTTCGACAATTTTGGGAAAATTATCTGCGAAAATTTGCAGGGGGTCGAGCTGTAACTAATCAAAGCACTGACAAAGATTCGTTTACTTTATAAATTTATTTAAGTTTAAGATCTCATTAGGGACCAGTAAACTTTCACCTTTTACTGCATAAATGAATCTAAAATTGAAAATTGTTAATGTAACATACTGTCTTAAATAGGTACTTTTAAGATACTTTGATCAAGGAAGATACATTCTACCTTCAAGTATTTACAAGCAAGATCAGAGGAGGTTGCTCATAGAATTTAAGTAGGTGTTATGATAGTGGATTTCCACTTTGCTTTCCTAACAAATAGAGATTAAAAGAGAAGCAAAAATATGTATTAAAACTTCCTTAAAATTAAACGGAAAACATTCTGTGTGCTTTTATTAAAAGAGGAATGGTAGTTTTGAAAATAACTTGATTTTTGTCATGCCTAAAGAAAGGGTGAGAGGGGTTTGCTCATGGGTTTTGAGCAGGAGCTTGTTAACAATTTTCAACACAAATTTTTAAACAAAATTACTTGGAGATAGGAGTCAGAACCTATATGGATACTTTATTAGGATTAAACTGAAGGTACCTTCTATATTCTTATTGATAAAAGACTCATTGGATTGAAAATAACTTGTTTTGTATACATTTTGTCGATTTCGGTGGAACGGGATCGCCTACGGCGCGGGTCTTTATCTTAATCAGAAGATGGAGACAATTCTAATTAGCCCATTTTGATATTATGGGGGGTTTTAATGTGATATATCATTTATTTCCATCAGTTACTGCAGAAATATTATAACAAGTGGCGCCAGTGCCACCTAGTACTGCGCCACCTAGTAGCGGAGAAACAAAGTACCACATTGAATGATTTCGATTGCGTGCATTATTCCCTCTTGACACTCATATTGAGAGAGATTATTGTGGTCGAGACTATCAAAATTTTACAGGATTTAATTATGTATTTATGAATGAAGTAAGTTCCATTAAAGTTAGATTAGCAGATTTTGAGCATTCGTTTGCCAACAGAATGTAGTATTTGTTTACGATTGTTGCCACGACGGCGCTAGTAGTAAGGGAAATAAAATTCGGAATAGAGTGAAGTGTTTGCGGACGGACGGACACACACAGATACAGATATGGATGAGACGAGTGGTGATAAAAGGCGAAGCGGTTCATTTTCGAGACCTTTCGACTGCCGACTTTAGACGAGAAAACAGGTGAGTTTTTGAACCACTACTAATTTCCTAATTACCTACTTGTGTGTGCCTTTGTGGAATGGGGAGTTGATTCCATGGAATCCCAGTGTAGACCTGAGCTACTGTGGTTCAGAAATACAGGTTCGATTCCTGTCGTGTGACTTCTTTCGATCTCGGATTGCGGACGAGATCACAGGTGAGTTTTTGAACCACTACTAATTTCCTAATTACCTACTTGTGTGTGCCTTTGTGAAATGGGGAGTGACTCCGTGGAATTTTGGGGGTAGATTTGCGCAACTGAGGTTCAGAAATACAGGTTCGAATCCTGTTGCGAGGCCTTTTGATTACAGGCCTTGAACGAGAAAACAAGTGAGTTTTTGAATTGATAATTTCCTAACTACCTACTTATGTGTGTGTTTGTGAAATTGGGCACTGCGCGTGTGACCGACTGAGATGCGGGAAATGCGGGTTCGATTCCTGTTGTGGAACGAGTAGGTATTTGCTTGATATTGTCTGAAATCCGTGGAACCATCAAGGTTGTGGATGGAATCTGGTGATGAAACGGAATTGTGTATGTGAATATAGTGTAGGTACTTACTAATTTTATTGCATATTCTTCGATTAATACTATTCTGAATATAAAATGTTTGAGTACCCTACAATTATGACCTCAATGATGAGAATTCGATTCTCACTGCGGGACAACTGTTTGCTTGATCTACAAATATTTGATCCGGGTCTGGGTGAATTGATGCCATGGTGCTTGTGGTACCGGATACCCACGACACGGGAGTGGACTGTGTATGTGACTGATGGGTGTTATGTGTTTTGTATGTTAATTATTTTGTGTCTAGATTTCAGATAATTGACTTTGTGTTCAGAAGTACCCTATTTTTAATTCGTGTCTTTGTAGATTTCTGATAATGGTCTTTGTGTTCGGCGTTCGGCATAGGTAGCTGCGTAGTTATTGCGTTGTTGGGTTTTATTGTTCTAGTGAGTAGTGAGTCATATATTTCCCGAGGTTGCTTTATTGAAAGGTGATATGCGTGTTGAATTCTTCCAGAGATTTGTTGTAAAGGAACGAGTGTGTCGTTGTTTTTGTTCGATAATTCAAAATTGTATGTAGATTTATTTTATCCTTGTTGCCTTTTAAGGTACAACCTTAAGGTAAGTGTTGTTTGAACCTACCTTCACTAAAGCAGCTAATTATGAGTTTTAGCTGTGTGGTTTTGTCAGTAAGCATTGGAAGAGTTGGATGATGAAGCGATTAGCTAGCCATTAGTCGCACCTATGTATTCCTACCATTACGCAATAGGTACACAATGAAGGGAGACCCGTTAAGGCGCTACCTACCCTTTCAGTGAGGAAGCCGTTAGCCTTGAAATATTCTTCTTGACCTTGATGCCTACCCTAATTCAATCATACCTAAGTTAATACAACTTGTATTATATTAAATATTATACTATTTTGTGTTTTATTTCTTTATTATACAGAATTCTGTTGATCTTGTTACATGCTGTAACTATTTGACTATCTCTTATATTATCTGTGCGGCAAATTTTATTTTGGATTAGTAGGTATACCATTTTTGTATACCCTACGTGTTTTGTCGTTACTTTACAGAAACGACTGATTATTTTACGTACAATCTACCTTATTGCGTATGATCTTTTTTCATTTGTGCAACTAATATTATTTTGATTATTTCTTTTTTTGTGTACCTACCCTATGTTTTATTTTATGCCTATATAGATTTATTTTGACCTTGCTGCTTACATACTACATTTAAGCGTTTATTTCATCCTATACACATTTGAGCGGCTAATTTTGAATATTTAATTTTATGGAAACTTTACGAAAGGTTTTTACGTGACTACGTTTTACTATTGTTCATTATTTGAACTTATCAACATTTGTGCTACTAATTTTATCTTGAATTATTTCTTTTAGTGTGGATTTGAGTTTTGAAATCGAATCGTTATGCACCTAATTAATATTACCTACCCTAATCCTACCTGTAGCAAATCGTACTTAGTGGTGCATGATATAGTGATAAGTCATAGTATTCCCTTCCTAAATCTCAGGTTAAGTGCGGTCTTGTTATCGTTGTGTCTCCTGAGAAACTAACCTACCCTTTTCCTACCTGTAGCAAATTGTAGTTAGTAGTGCATGATATAGTGATAAGTTATAGTATTCCCTTCCTAAATCTCAGGTTAAGTGCGGTCTTGTTATCGTTGTGTCTCCTGAGAAACTAACCTACCCTTTTCCTACCTGTAGCAAATCGTACTTAGTGGTGCATGATATAGTGATAAGTTATAGTATTCCCTTCCTAAATCTCAGGTTAAGTGCGGTCTTGTTATCGTTGTGTCTCCTGAGAAACTAACCTACCCTTTTCCTACCTGTAGCAAATCGTACTTAGTGGTGCATGATATGGTGATAAGTTATAGTATTCCCTTCCTAAATCTCAGGTTAAGTGCGGTCTTGTTATCGTTGTGTCTCCTGAGAAACTAACCTACCCTTTTCCTACCTGTAGCAAATCGTACTTAGTGGTGCATGATATAGTGATAAGTTATAGTATTCCCTTCCTAAATCTCAGGTTAAGTGCGGTCTTGTTATCGTTGTGTCTCCTGAGAAACTAACCTACCCTTTTCCTACCTGTAGCAAATCGTAAATAGTATTGCATGATATGGTGATAAGTTATAGCATTCCCTTCCTAAATCTCAGGTTAAGTGCGGTCTTGTTATCGTTGTGTCTCCTGAGAAACTAACCTACCCTTTTCCCACCTGTAGCAAAACGTAGTTAGTATTGCATGATATGGTGATAAGTTATAGTATTCCCTTCCTAAATCTCAGGTTAAGTGCGGTCTTGTTATCGTTGTGTCTCCTGAGAAACTAACCTACCCTTATCCTACCTGTAGCAAATCGTAGTTAGTGGTGCATGGAATAGTGATAAGTTATAGTAATCCCTTCCTAAATCTCAGGTTAAGTGCGGTCTTGTTATCGTTGTGTCTCCTGAGAAACTAACCTACCCTTTTCCCACCTGTAGCAATTCGTAGTTAGTAGTGCATGATATGGTGATAAATCATATTTAACCTGCCCTCGCCCATTCCGTGGGCTGCAAAATTTAAGATAAGCATGCATTAGTAGAATATTAATCTATAATATTGACATGTGGAGTTCATATTCATTATCCATTGCGGAAGACTTGGTTTTGGTCCCCTAGGTCGCTGGTCACCTGGATAGGTTATTAAATATTAAACAATTTTAAAGTTCATGTGTTTCATTCCATATTTTCATAGGAGACTATTGTCCTTGATACATGCTGTATTGTTTGATTTTATTTTTCTGTGTGGCAAGTTTTATATGAATACTCCATTTCCGTGTATTCTCCGATTGTTATGTGAATTTACAGGTACAACTGATCATTCCTGTGTACTTCTTATCTTATACGTATGAACTTAACTTTGATTTATTAATTTTTATGTGTTTTCTACAACCAATTTCTAAGTGACTTTGCAGGTATCTACTGAAATTATTGAACACAACCTACATTTTTTACATCTGAACTTATTCTTGATAGTGCTGCTATTATTAATCTTGAGTACTTTATTATACACTTATCTACTTAATGGTTAGGTTTTTCTTGATCTTAAATTGGAAAGAGATTGATAAAATGATTTTCTTAAGCTTGAAGGGCTTTCATTTAAGTCATAAAAGCCTTTTCGTCCTCGTACAATTATGCTGACAAGTTCCACGAAAGATTTCCCAATGTTTGACTCACATTTTGAAAGAACCTTTAACTAGGGTTTATATCTGATAGGCATCTTCGAATTGCAGTCTATTACTTATTATGAATCTTATTCTTTGAATAAATCTAAAATCCAACCTTTTTACAAAAACTTCTGTGTTGAATTCGAAAGAAATTATTCACAATTATTTATATAGTGGTATCGATTGAGGAGAAAGAGAACTCAATTTTGATATCTTCGATTATACACATGCCAAGCAAAGCCGTGCAAAGAGAATCCTGACTAGAATAGAGGGAGGACCTTGATGTCCCTAAACGAGTTTATCAAACACTGATACCTACTATCTTAAGTTTTTAAAAGAGATGTTTTGAATTTTGAATTTAATTCAGAAGTTTCTTTGATCGGATTATCTCATTTTTAAATTAACAAGTTAGATTTATTTAATATTTACTTGCTCAAGTTGTGATTTTGGATTGTTACTTTGAAGTCAAATAAATCAATATTAACTTCAAAATTGAATATAATTTAGTGTCAAAATTTGTAGACAAGATAGATATCCTATCTAAAAATAGAAGGACGATTTTGGTGTACCTGGTTAGATCAATTAAAATACTGTCGGTTCTCTTCTATGCTACTTTATATTCAAAGTCAATTATTTTAGTACTTACCACCGATAGTTCTTCAAGTCAAAACAATTAAGCTCACTGAACGAAATCAAACCAAGGCCATATTTATATAAATAAATATTTACCATCATCAAATCATGGTGCTACTGGTTCTAAAATAGGTCGTAGAGTCTAAAAGAGCTTAGTCCTATTCATATCAAAAATTCATTAAGAGCCTGCAGCTCAATTTGAGTTTATAAACTCTTAAGAGGCGGGTAGTTATAATCGTACCTATTCTTAGCTATTTAAGTTCTATGTTAATTTCAAACAACCAATTGAGATTAATGCCTTAATTTTTAAAGTTACACATCTATAATGTTCTAAGATGAATTTCATAGGTGCAACATTATTCTTAAATGAATACATTACCTCAAGTTATAAACGGAAACTTCTGTCTTATAAATAGACATACCTATTTAATCAAGTCATACCTATTTAATTGTTGAACTCTTAGTGTTCTTGGAAGAAATTCAACGGAAACTTCTGTTTTATAAATAGACATACCTATTTAATCAAGACATACCTATTTAATAGTGAACTCTTAGTGTTCTTGGATAAAATTCTTAGTTTGAACATTCATCTAAAGAATATCTAGTTATATTTATTCGGAATCAATAGAAATCCCAACATCTGTCTTATAAATAGACATACCTATTTTATCATGAACTCTTAGTGTTCTTGGAGGAAATTCTTAGTTTGAACATTCATCTAAAGAGTAGATAGTTATATTTATTCGAAATCAATAGAAATCCCAACTTCTGTCTTATAAATAGACATACCTATTTAATCAAGACATACCTATTTAATAGTGAACTCTTAGTGTTCTTGGATGAAATTCTTAGTTTGAACATTCATCTAAAGAGTAAATAGTTATATTTATTCGGATTCAATAGAAATCCCAGAAACTTTAAAAACAAAGTTGAAACTTACAGTTTATAGATAAATGAACTTATTCGAATTATGAACCAATAGAGTTTAAATTTAATTAGAAAGTTACAAGATAAGACTTTATTCAATTAATAAATATATTTAAAAATATATATTATATTTACAATCCTATAATATTCTTAGATAGAGTTTCTTAAATAGTTATACCTATTAGGAATCAATAGAATTCCCAGAAATATTTGTACAATAAAACTTATAGCTTATAGATAAATAAGCTTATTTGTATAATAAACCAATATAGTTTAATTTTGGTTGGAATTCATAAAGTAAACATTATTATCGCAAGTTCGAAAATATAGATAATATTCAATTTATGAATATATTGAAATATAAATATTTTACCTAAATAAAAGGGAATTGAAAATATCATCCCTTAATTTTAAAGGTATTGTCTTTGGAGTTTTCCTAATCTATTAAATATTTGTTCCTTTTCCGCTATTAAATATATTTATATTTGGCGTTGGTTTGGAAAGACAGTAGTGGGGAGGAGGCTGTACTGTCCCGCATAAATTTATTTATGCGGATTTAAACATTCTGCATAAATGTAATTATGCGGCCCTTTGTTTGTCCCTATAAAGAACTAAACAGACATCGATTTGAAAAGCAGAGTCTTTTGCTTTTCAAATTGGTTTCTTCAAAATGATTTTCAACCCCCTGATTCAGTATTCATATATATATTTAATAAACTCGTAGAAAGTTTTAATTATTAAATGATGTTTATATCTTATGAAATTCAACTAAATATATCAAACTAAATATATTCATTTAGGTTATAGGAATTAAAAGTTTCTAAATAAAGAATACTAGTGGAGGTAATAGGAAATTATAGGATAAACAATTATAAATATACTAGTTTTACTACCGTTCTAAATATTAAATAAGGATTTTAAAATTCTAGTCTTAGGAAGTTTTCGATCTTAAAGTTTATTCTTTAATATTCTTTGTTTAATTTATATTATTCTTTAAGAATATTGAACAGTAATATATTAGTTTATAACTTTATTAGGTATAACCCTTTTATTTTATTATTACTTTATCATTTTCGTAAATAACCCTTCAATTTAGTACCATTTATTTATTAGAAAATTTAGTTAGAAATAAAATAGGTAGTGTAGGACTTGACTTAATAACTTAAAAGAACTCGGATTACTGCGATCACACAACGTACGGTCCTACCACTAGAACTAGACGATCACCTTGGCCAAACTAATTAACAGCAAACCCATATCTAGTAAAGCATAACACATTTCAAAGATCCATGCATTACCTACTATGATAATATAAATCCGCAGCAGTAAAGTAAGTACGTAATAGTTAGAAGGTAACAGTAAAAGTGGGGTTGAGTTAAATATAGGAGTTCCAGTTAAGAGTTTAAGTAGGTTCCGAGGTAGGTTAAAAAAGTATAAAGAGGGGGGTTTAATTGATTAGGGGGGGAAGTTACAGGTAGGGCGCTGTGTGATGCCTCGGTTGTTGCTTGGCGTCCATTCATATAGATATTACTGTATCTAATTTCCATCAGGTGGAGCCGTAAGCTTGTTTGCTTGTATGCAGTATAAAAAAAATATTGCAAATTGTATAAAATTAACGCTTGCTTCATAAAGAGGTAACCAAACTTTTCCTCACCGGTATGATTATTATGAGTCATTTGAGTTTTGCCTCAAGTATACGGCGGAATATTTCAAAATCCAATTTAGATATAATTTAGGCACCTCCAACTCCCAATCTAATATAAAATTTCCTCAGATAAATCTAGCTATTGAAATTTATGTAACGACGCCAAGGACCTCAATCCCATTTGAATTTTAATTCGGAGCACTACAAAATAAATTAGATACAAATTGGGCCGACTCATTTACAAGGGACGACTCTGAACTCAAACGAAGCAGCTACTTAAGTTGATACATACGATGCGGTGCCGTTGCGGCTGCAGTACGTTTGCGATTTTTATGCAACGAGGAACACCATAATCTTAATAGCAGGATATATAAAAATGGTACCTCGTTGACCTATATAAATACAAAAATATACTATATAATATTTTTAACCGATCTGATACGGTTGACATACGGTTCTCTGGTTGCTACATAGTGTGTTTTTGATGAAAAATAATGGGCTTACTTAAATAAATCAGTCAAAAGTTAACCAATGCTTAAAATATTGCCATCCCTTTCTATTTCATAATGTAAAACAGAGACAGAACCAGTTTTAAGCAATGAAATTTAACTAATGTTTATAATAAGGAGCTAAAGTCACAGGAGGTATAGCCATGCACGATAAATCCACAGAAGAGCAACCGGTCTCAGGTTAACGGCGATTTACACTTCAACAACGATCCGGTATTAGTCGCACCGTGCCGTATGTCACCCTTTTACTTCATTTTCCTATTTAGGCACCTTGTTTTATAAATGTTATCTTATTTCATTAAGTTAATGAAGAGTGTTCGAGTAATCCAATCCTGTTTTCTAATTAACACCACAGAAACTTCGGCGCTTAGATTAGTCTTGAAGCCTCTTTAGAATATACTCTTGTAAGTATACAAACTTCCTATTTGAATGTTTATAGACAGTTGTTCTGCGCTTCGGCGATGGTGACTTCGACATCTAAGCCCGGCTCAATGCTGATTTGAACTAAGACGGAATATGTGGTTAATTAGCGAGTAGTAGTCGTTTTTGTGAAAGAGTTCGTCCAGGGAAGTAAGTATACTACAATCATATCTATTTTAGAAGCTATCTAATAGTTTTTAACTAAATGGTTTTTAGCATAATTATTTTCTACTGACATTCCTACTAAATTCGCATAATATTTCAAAGTCATTGTTATTATTTTATTTTAACAACTAGTTGCGCCTCTCGGTTTCACCCGCGTGAATAATGATGAAAATTGATGATGATGATGATGATGATGATGATGAAAAGTAGCCTATGTGTTAATCCAGGGCGTAAAGTATCTCCATTCCAAATTTCACTCAAATCCATTCAGTAGTTTTTACGTGAAGAGTAACAAACATCCATCCATACTCACAAACTTTCGCGTTTGATGATGATGATGATGATGAAAAGTAGCCTATGTGTTAATCCAGGGCGTAAAGTATCTCCATTCCAAATTTCACTCAAATCCATTCAGTAGTTTTTACGTGAAAGAGTAACAAACATCCATCCATACTCACAAACTTTCGCGTTTATAATATTAGTAGGAAGTAGGATAAAGGCTATGTTCGCGAACTGAGTGACTTGGTGCATCGATCTACATGAAAAAAAGTTACGGTCTCAAACAAGAGATTTGGATTGTCAATGAACTTATTTTCTTCCCTGTAAAATTAGCATGTCTCTCTTATCAGGGTGAAAGTATTTAATTAGACATTTGCTAAAAGAGCCAATGTCCTGAATGGGCTCAAAAAACAATACGAAACTCGCTGCATTTCGAACGTGATTACCGATGGACTTTTTGGCAAAATTAATTAAAAGTCACCACGAAGGCCAAAGCTCGGCCGTAGGACGTGCTCAAAATACTTTCCAACGCCCCTTTGTTCTACTATTTTTGTCTGGACAGCTATTGAAATAATGTCCCAAAATACCCACTTAGAAGAAAAACGTATTGCCTGAAAGTGTCGTCCATTTTCCGTTTTAGTTTTCCGGTTCAATGGGTATAGCTTGTTTATTTGGTATTTTGTTACTGCTGTTTATACAAACAAACTTTATTAGAATAATATTTTATATCATCATCATACGGTAGACGCCCACTGCTGGATGAGGCCTTCCCCATGGAATGCAATTGGGGGATTTGACAGCAGTACTGGTGTTGAATACTCAGGTGGATCTGCTACCCATTATCTGGTGTAATCCCTTAGTCGACTTTTACCACACCCACGAGATGAGATCGAGAGGAATATCTTTTTAGGCCACACGTATCACGGCACTATTTTATATAAACTTTAAATAATCACATCACATTCATCACATCAGGTCCACAGCTGGACGAGGCCTCCTCCATAGAATGCAATGGAAGGATTTGCCTTAATCACCATGCTTGGCATGCGGATTGGTGATAGCAGTTTTGGTGTTGAGTACTCAGGTGGATGCTACTACCCATCCTCTGATATAATCCCAGTCGGCTTTTATGATATCCACGGGAGGGGTCTGTTCTAAGGCCGGGCACACCACGGCACAATTAAATAATACATTTTGTTTTTTTTTTGGTAAACTCTAAAAATATGGCTAGTATCTTTTTTGTTTCTGAATATGTGCTCTATAAAAATAGCACAGCTTTTTCCCAATTACTTTTAACCAGAAAGGACGTAAAAGGTGTTTTATATTTTCAAATAGTTCATAAAAAAGTAACAGTTAATAGTCCCAAAAGCATGACGCTCCACGGTCTGCTGGCTTCGGACGCACATAGCCACAGATTAAATATATAACAGATAGTTATAAATTATGTAGGTGCAGTGAATGTCCATCCATTTACTGTTGATCCAAATAAATACCAATGTGGGTTTGTTCCGAGCTAATACCTAGATAAATAACCTAGCTAGAGATAACTGGGATATACAGGGTGTTTTTTTTAAATGGGACAGTATGGGGATATCCGAATCCATAAGAGATACGGGAAAACTGTCTTTGGAACCATTTGCTCATTTTGTATGAAAATGATTTTGGCATAGTTATTTTTTTGGTCAAGCGTGAGTTCTCCACAAAAATGAGTAGTTTTGATCAAAAATTTTTTTTGTGCGTATCAACTCAGTTTCATGTAAGGATTGTTTCATTGTATCGGAAGAAAAAAATCTGAGCAGCAGAAGTTAGTCAAATTTTATAAAATGTTTTCTCATACAAATTGTAAGTAATCTGGTACCTACGTTAATAAAACTATCGCAATAAATTTTCAAAATGGCCTCCCTCTTGCTGTTTCCAGGTACGGGTACGTTTCAGAATACCTCTTGTGGCCTCAGACAAAGATTTTCTTAGTAAAGTTTGACTAAGTTCTACAGCTCTGATTTTTCTCATTTCACTAGACCATCAGAGCAGTAGAACAACATTCACCACACATCTTTGTCTAATGCCACTAGAGATGTTCTGAAACGTGCCCGTACCTGGAAACAGCAAGAGGGAGGCCATTTTGAAAATTTATTGCGATAGTTTTATTAACGTAGGTACCAGATTACTTACAATTTGTATGAGAAAACATTTTTTAAAATTTGACTAACTTTTGCTGCTCAGATTTTTTTCTTCCGATACAATGAAACAATCCTTACATGAAACAGAGTTGATACGCACAAAAAAAATGTTTGATCAAAACTACTCATTTTTATGGATAACTCACGCTTGACCAAAAAAATAACTATGCCAAAATCATTTTCATACAAAATGAGCAAATGGTTCCAAGGACAGTTTTCCCGTATCTTTTATGGGTTCGGATATCCCCATACTGTCCCATTTAAAAAAAACACCCTGTATAAGAGGAGTGCATGTCCTACTAAGGTGTTTAAGCCCTTTGCAAACGAATGAATTTTGATCCCATTTCCAAAATGGGATCAAAATTCATTCGTTTGCAGATAATTTATCTCATCAAACTCCATGAAATTCTGTAAACGTGATCATATACCATATATTAATATCCAGGCCTGTAGTTTGTCACTTTCATATAAAACTATTTCCAAAGCACACTGACTTAAAGTTCTATTGAAATCTTATAACCTATTCCAATTTTATTCTATACAAATTAATAACACTGACAAACAACAGACCTATATATTAAAATCTAGATTGTATCTACAAAACTTTATTGACTCCACATGAAAAGCAAACTTTGGTTTATATGGAGAGGGCAAGCGATACAGTTCTCTTACTTCCGATAACATGGAACGAAGTAGTAATTGTACGAATTGCCAATCGATTAGGTAAATAGCTTTTATTTTACTGCGACATGAAAGGTAGGTACTTACGATACAGCCACAACTTTCCACAGCAAATCACTTCTTGGAGCTATGCAAGATTGTGAATTACCTGAAAAATAAAACAATAATTAGATTTACTTTGCACTTTTTTGATTTTGACTCTTAAAACAAATTTGCTCTGTATTATATTCCAAGCTTTGAACATAGGTAGGTTATGTGGCAAGGGTTCCAAATGGATATAAACTATAAATAGATATCTTGACATAAGCCGTGACGCCGTGTAGCCATGGTGTGTCCGCTCCGTCTCCTCCCGTGGATGTCGTAAATGTCGATTAAGAGTACACCAGGGGATACGCAACAGCCTCCTACCTGACTTAACACTAATACTGCGATCACCACTCTGCCTGCTAAGCGTGGTGATTATGGCAAATCACGCCATTGCTTTATGGGGGGGGGGGCTTATCCAGTAGTGGACATCTAACGGCTGATGATGATGATCTTACCAATGAGAGGGAGAGGGGTCCTTTAAGTATTCCACATAAAATGACACATCACTTTGGACATAAATTCCATGCATCAGACATGTCACCAAAACGCAAGAAAATTGGCATTACTGTAATATACTCAGTTTTACCAATCAATCTCTAATTATCGATATTTTACAGTTTACTCAACGAACGTATTATTCTGAAATATATCAAGCTTAAACTGACATTCAAATTAAATTCGAATTTGCAGACATAAATCAATTAAGGCCTCTCCCTCATTTGACGGTACTCTATCGGACTTAAGTACCGAAAAAAATACAAATACTGTATTATTTCAATAAGCCAAAATAGGTTTGGAGGTCGGTGTCTCGGTACAAATAAAATCATAATAGTAAGGGAACTGCCCACTTATTGGTCAAAATCAATAATAACGTATGGAAAAAATTAATTGAGTTCATTCGTCATTTTCATCCTCAGCTGTTAGACGTCCACTTTAGGGCGAGGCCTCCCAAAGAATATAATGGGGGAATTTACCATAACCACCCCACGCTTGGCAGGCGCATCGCAGTATCGGTGTTGAGTACTCATGGTGGATGCTGCTGCCCTTCCTTGGTGCAACCCCTTAGTCAGCTGTTACAACATCCATGGGAGGAGTGAGGTGTCTATTTTTAGTCCAGACACTGTTTTATTGGCTTATTAATATCAACTTTAAGTTATTTTAATAATTTACCTTTTACACATATCCTACACATCATATTGTTTTTTTGACGGCACAGACGCCTTAGTGCATGATTTTTGTCCTTAGTAACCAACATTACAAAGTTGACAGAAAACTTGGATCTATCAACTCGGTAAAGTAGTATTAATCCGAGCAGGCACCGATAGCCAAAGCGAGACAGAGGCTTAATCCATAAATTGGCTGTTCACGGCTGACATCAAGCCAAAATATACCATTTTAAATTTTAATGAGTTGGTAATTCGTGCAATTTTTAATTACTTGCGATGACCACAATCCATGATAGAGCATCGCGATATATTTTATAACTAGTGGAACGCCCGTGACTTTGTCCGCGTATAGCTTTTTCCATATAAACTTCAACATCCAAATTAACCCCAGTATCAAATTAACCTCAGCCCCACTATGACGTAGATACTATTAC
Organism: Epirrita christyi; assembly: GCA_951392215.1. Classification (NCBI taxonomy): domain Eukaryota; kingdom Metazoa; phylum Arthropoda; class Insecta; order Lepidoptera; family Geometridae; genus Epirrita; species Epirrita christyi. Next base: position 9,234,245 of record OX595846.1, read on the forward strand.
TTAATCTTCGCGTGCGAAGAGAATTGGGCCTTTGGCCTGTGTCTTATGGTTTAGGCTGTGCGTTGATAGTCATTTAGTCAGTCACGCAACGATTTTAGTTCTAAAGTTTGGGTTAATACCCGAGGCACCTTTTGAAGTAGACGTCTCGTGTATGAACTCGATTCTCATAATGTTCAATTCCGAGGTTAAAAATCTTACTACAACTCCTTTTTGACATTCACGTTTCCATAGAGTTTCGTAAAACTTGGTAACAAAATCAATTTTGTGAATTATTACATTAATTTTAAAATGAAAATAATACATAATTATGTCGATGCCTTTTCTACATTACAAGTATGTAAATTAACATAACCGTTTATTGAACGAGCGAAGCGAGTTCTCTGAGTCAAGTTGGAAGAATCGGCGTTTGTATGTATGTGTGTATGTATGTATGTTTGTCCGATGAAAACTTCCTAACCGTTAATCCGATCTTCATGAAATTTGGTATGGGGGTAGATAGTATTGGTACAATTTGTAGGTAAGGTTATGAACTATATCGGTTAGGGGGTTGCTGAGATATTGGGGTCCAAGAGGGGGTAAAAAAAATAAAAGTGAGACAGTCCGATCAAGTGGGGTGTCTAATGAAAGCGCATTGGTTGGACATTTCAAAACTGTTTTTAATAATTATTTAGCCTTAGTAGTTTTCGAGATATTAGGGAAAATAAAAAACGTAAAAACCCAAAATTCTAGGGTACTTCCAGCAATCCCACAATGCTGAAATTTGGTATGCTTGTGGCTTTTGTGTCACAACTACAGGGAAAAGTCTGAAATTGAAGAATTTAGAAACATGTACTCCATAAAACATAAACCAATATAACATCCATTGTTGACCTCCCATTTCTAAGAATTTGAATGACGTCGGAGTTCTATGGTTTTTATCAAAAGGACGTTATCAATTAATTCGTCAGGTACTTGATATTATAGTAACAGGTATCTGGTATCAGAGACAAGTTACTTGTCTCTGGTAGTATGAACGCCCCGTTGCTTAGTCATATTCAAAAATTATTTCGATGATGTGTAGGAAATTACCACGAGGTGAAAATTTTAAAAAAATAATTGAAATTATGGAAATGTCTTACTTAAGTAGTCGGGCTGATAAAAGTGTCATCGCGAGGTCTCAGTTCGGGGCGAACCACTAGTTTAAATGAATGGTAGAGATAGGTTCGTATGTGTAAAGGTGTCCGCTATTACTGGTTAAGGATATAACGAAAGTAATAAAGATTTCAGTTTCATTAATATTTTTGCAAAATGGTATGTTTCCTTTACCTAAATCAACAAAGTTCTACTCAACATCCCTCAAATATAAATTTACATTAATATCAATAAAACACGTAGTAACGTCCGTAGCTGTTTTAATTTCGCTAAAAGCGTCCATCTCATTGTGGTGGACGCGATGATTCGGTATTACTGGACACATGGGACCTATGCACTTCAAATGTAAACTTTATTCCCTTGTTATATAGCTTGGTATGAAAGCTTTCGAATGAAAGATAGTCCTTTGTTGCTGATTGTTCGTACGGAACCAATACCCAGGTGAGCTCTAACGACTATAATGGCCAAGTCATTGTACTGATCTGTAGATTTTGTTCCTATTACTGAAATGGTTTTATTATAATTCTTTGCAAAGATACGACATATTTTGTCTCTTGCGTGGTTTCGCCATTGCATTACGAAAATCTAAGTAATTTTCAAACAGATTTTCAATCTTTTCTAGGCTCTTTACATACGGCATTCCTATGGCGTTATAAAAGTTATGTCCATAGTAATATATAAGTCAATGGTTTTGTCATTTTATTTATGCATATTCATAAAAGTCAGTAAATTGTAGTTGACGAATAACAACTGACCTTTCTTCATCCGACCCACGTAAAATGGAGCAGTTCAGAAATCTCACGATCAAAAAATATCATTTAGCTGTTCTAAATGATTATTTGTTATTATTATTATTGATGTTTATTTGATTATTCTTACACTGAGAAAAATGTCATTTTGGCTTCATTATAAAATATCAATACGTCTTTCAAAAATACGATGAATTGTTCTAAAATAAGGTTGTATCATGTATATATAATAAAATAATCTAGTTTAAATAGTAAGTAATACAATATTATGATGACCATTCTCCGTAATAAACGGTGACAGAATATAAGAAGATTAAATCGATACTTTACGATGCTTTCCTCTTAAAATAACACTACGTAATATGAAATGGTCTGCTGGATGTCTGCTTGGCAGAAATTCGATGATACCTAAGATATAACAGTTTTCGTCACTTTATTTTTGTAGTTAGCATCAATTTTCTTGAAGCTTCTATGCATAAAATCCTTATATAATATACGACTACGGACTATATCTTCCGCCGTTTCGTTACTGCTTCGCTTGTTACTGTCCATCCAAAGGTTGTCTGGAAGAAATCGCTCTCAGCGATAAGACCGCCCATTGTACTGCTAATTTTAATAAATCCTTTTATGTATTCCTGGTGTACAATAAAGTGTTAATCTATATATCTATCTATGTGACTACGGGCATACAAAAACTAATTAACAAATGAACAAACATCAAATAATGATTACGGAATCAATTATGATACCGGTGATTGGTCACACCAAAATACCATGACTAGCACACAAAAATACAATTACGTAACAAATTACCATCGAATATGATTACGGAACCATAATATTTGACGCGGCACTCCAAAATACCGTGATCATCACACAAAAATACGTTTATCGTTTTACTAAAGTTTGATTACAGATTCATAATATTGGATGACCGGCGAATTAAAATACTGTGAAATCACCAGTCTACTGCGAACGGCACGCGGGTAGGTCCTAGCCCGGTCATTTTATTCTATTTAGTTAGCAGGGAAGCACATGCGCTCCGCCTTTTGCTTGTAATTTTATTTTAAATATTACGGATTGTCTATAGTTAGTGTTACAAAATGTGAAGTGATTTGAAGCAACAAAGTGCAACAAAGATCAGCTGGGTTTCATAATACCTAACATTTGTTCGTGTACAAAAATAAGTGTTTTAAGATTAGTGCACCAGTTTATGCAAGCTGTTGATGTAAAAGCTTGTGACAGTACATAACCCAGTTTTGCCGACTGATGCCCAGCTGATGTCCATTTAAAATGATGTGGTTGTACATAAAATAATCTCCACCTTTCTACTACGCATCGTTCAGCAGGCGCTGACGCCTACCAAACCATGGCTGGTTGGTGAATGCCTGGAGGGCTCAACGTGCCTATCTTATTACGTTGGGTATCCTGGCAAAGCCCGAGTCTCGATCCCGTTCTCTGTCCAGCACGCCTGAAGTCGCGTCGTGTTCTAGGATCAATCACCAGGGATTTGAATAAGGTATTGATTTTAGTCTCGTATTAAGTAAAATATCTAATGTGAAAGCCCATGTTAATTAGAGATACTCTTTATGGTACCATAAAGTAAACATGTCACAAAATACTGTATTTAGGTCAATTTAGCTAATTTCCTTTCGAGTTTTGTAGGCTGACTTCGGCAGAATTTACTACCCCAAATTTAAAGCTACTTTCGACCCCCATATATAAAAATCTATTTGACCTAACCACTTGCAATTTTGTACAGGTGACGCGGATAAGGTGCAGTCAGCTTTGGAACAGTGGTCTCGACCCTCAGCTGGTCCGTGACAGGAGGTCGTGCGCCCTCTGACAAGAGACGGTGCGAGCCCACCTCCGCTACCCCAAAACTACTACTCCGTTACTCTAAATTATATATTTTGCGTTATTTAATAATATTTTGTAATTTTTAATTAAAATGTTAATCCGTCATATGTTTTTCCATTATATGTAGCAAATAATTCCCCAAATCCCAAATCCACTGTTATCTAGAAGTACCTACTTTATTAGGGTTATTTTCTGTATTGCGTAGGTACTTTTTTCTGAATGTGCTTTCCTCTCATTTCCGAGTATTTCCTGTTATTTCATCCTACTATTTATCCATGCTTTCCTACTATTATTGATGTGCTTTCCTATTGTTTATTCTTACTAATTTTCTACGCCTCCTGTTGTAGCATGGCTCGGGTATTTTTCCTTCTTCTTAAATATGTGTGGGCCAATTTATAAAGATAATTGACACTTAGTAATCTACTCTGACCCATAACCGTGCAAAAGTACGGTTACGGGAGTGATGACGATGAACGACTATACATCATCATCATTCTCTTAACCGTACTCTTGCTTATTCTATGTGTCAATTATCTTTATTAATTGGCTCATACATATTTAAGAAAAAGGAACAATACCCGAGCCATACTAAAACAGGAGGCATAGAAAAATAGTAAAAAAAATCAATAGGAAAGCACATCAATAATAGTAGGAAAGCATGGATAAATGGTATAGGATGAAATAACAGGAATTACTCGGAAATAAGAGGAAAGCACATTCAAAATTGTAGTAAAGCATACAATAATAGTAGGAAAGCATGGATAAATAGTAGGATGAAATAACAGGAGTTACTCGGAAATGAGAGGAAAGCACATTAAAAATAGTAGGAAAGCATACAATAATAGTAGGAAAGCATGGATAAATAGTATGATAAAATAATAGGGATTACTCGGAAATTAGAGGAGAGCACATAAAAATAGTAGGAAAGCATACAAAAATATGATGACAGTCATATGTAATGTTATGCTCTCTCTCAAAAAGTAATGGTACATTACGATTACCGTCACCGTAAGTCCGGACATACGGTGATACGAACTACTAATGCATGGTGACAGCTCATCATAATATATGGTTAGCAGCAGCAACAGTAGTTTCATCGTACTTTATGGTTATTTCCGTATGCTCCCTACTTTACGTGAAATCACCATATTTTTTGATGAACTGTTTTCTCAGTGTATATTTTGACTTTCGTCAATAACTTAGAGTGCATAAAGAATTGCAAAAATATTTATTTTTGAACACAGGCTTAACCTAGATTTGTATTATAAGGCCCTTTACGGGGGTCGTATTAGCCAACAGTAAGAAAAACTTTTACAAGTAGGATAAAAAAGCATTATTGTTATGGTGGATGTAAGACATATGGTTAAATTATCATGGAAATTGATGAAAATTTGCGCTATTGAAGGGAGAAAATGCTAATTGAATGTGTATTGGGCTATAATAGGATGAGATGAAACTGATTTAGGCAGGTGGTGACTTGCCGTTCACTAAACGGACCCGGTAAAGTTGCCGCCAATGAAGGCAGCGGTAGCAAGAATATTATTGTTATTGCCTTAGAATAAAGTAACATGTTTTCAGCAAAATATTGTCAAGCCCAATTTCATTTTCAAATGACTAATGTTAGACTTTTCATATCATTATATTATTTATCAACGGGATAAAATAAAATAATATTTATTTTTTTATCATGTTGTATGAACAAATGTAAACAATCCCGCTGTCTTCGTACAAAAGGTTTGTGTACACGGATATGGGAGCCTGTAAATTTTAATCACGGAAAACAAACAAGTGTCCGCATAAATTAAACTACGAGACAATGTTTGCCTTACTCCCTTACACACAACAATTTTACCATGGGTGTATGGATACAAAGCTTTTAAATCATGATTTTGTAGGGTCTTAAAAGCACAAGATTTGACCGTCCAGTAATTGGCAATGGACGTAATAACTTTTTACTCATAAATCGAATTTAAGGCCACAGTACACCGGCTAAGTATGCGTAGACGTACCATGAATGATGTTGTAATGTATGGAACTGTATGAGACATGGCACACCGCTTGCGTGACGTGCGCGCAAGCGTGTACCATACCTACGTACAGACGCGCGTGTCTACGTTACGTACTGCATAAGCTACAGTGCATAATACTAGTGGAACGTTTTTTTCCCATTTAAACTTCAATACCCCGCTACACCCACTTACAGGGTAAATTTTTAAAATTCCTTTTTTAGTTCACCCCAAGATCACAAACAAAAGGAGTAACCTCAAAATTTTCAGGTCTCGATGAAAGTGCAATTTACGGTTTAGGCTGTGCATTGATAGTAGTGAGTCAGTCACGCAACGATTTTATGTACGTAAATCAAACAATTTTAAACGGTTTTATCACGTATTTTATTTACTTCGTGCATCGGAATGTTTTTTATTAAAAAAACATTGGACGGTCGGTAGTTCTAGTTATTAAGAATTCTTATCAGACATTTGTCTACCAGCGGCCACGGAAGCTAGAAAGCATAAAATTGGTTTAATTTACGATGTTTAGCAATTGCGTAAATCTAAGACATTACAGTGATTTTATATTATACTAGCTGCCCGCGCGCGACTTCGTTCGCGTGATCCCGGTGTTTTGCCTAATTGACATATTTTTGAAAAAATTAAGACAACTTTTTCGCGTATGCATCCACTTTCTACCCTGCCATGAGCGCCTGGTATTCTCAGCATCAAAAAATATATTATTATAATCTTCTTTCACTTTGTCCCAATGTTCGGAAATATGAATTTCTAATTTAGGATTTTTAATTAAATTTTTATCCTATGTCCTTCTCCTGGTTCTAAGCTACCTCCCCACCAATTTTCAGCCGAATCGGTTCAGCCGTTCTTGAGTTATAAATAGTGTAACTAACACGACTTGCTTTTATATATATATATATATATATATATAGATCAAAGATGATGATTTCATTGTTATCAAAGTTTTTTCCGAGCCCACACCACTAATACAGTAATTATGATATGTTTTTCGTTTTACGCTCAGGTATTGCAGTGGACTTCCACATATTAAACGTGACGTCTCATAGCCAGTTGCTGTTGGTTATTATGGCAGGGTGTCTAACGATGAACATGTTTTTAAATTTTAGTGATATCCATCTCTTAACTATCACTTTGAAATGTGATGGAGAGCCAAGATTATGGTGAGTCCAAATCGTTGGTTAAGAAAAATCCAAATATCCAATCGTCTCTTCTCTATACCTGTTTAAAAATATATATGCTAACGTTTTTATGTTTGTACTCATAAGACTCGTTCGAAGCATTCGTTCAACTGGACGGATTTTAATGCAATTTTAACTGATGCGTAGGGAAGGTTCCAGTTTATAAACTTAGGTTTAATGCACGCGGAGTCTTTTGCAAATGCTATTTATATAATATTCTAGTCTTAATAATAGTTATATAATGCGTCCGTACATAAATTTGACGACAAAGTGAAGCGCGCAATTGCCCTCTTAAATATATGTTCGCAATTTACCAGCCACTCTAACTTAAAACGCATTTCAATAAATTGCATGTCCCATCAATTCCATGCAGTAAATGATTCACACGGCCATAGACAACCCACGTTTGCATTGAATAATCATAAAATAGCAGTGGTTGAGCCTTCGATCGCAAATTACGATTAGGTACCTACATTATGCAATTGTAGGGCTCTTGTAGAGCAATATTTATGATCGGGCGTTAAATAAGGATCTACGGATGCCAACACATGTAATAGTTTTGGGAAATAATTAAACCAGGATTCCTTTGGATGAACACCGATAAACTTTATTATTTTAAAGACATGCATGTAGCCATAGTAATCAGTAATATACATCAGTCAAATATGACAGTGACATTTTCTTCTGTTTATGTTATACTCTAACAAGATGGACTTCAGTCAGTTGGACATTCATGCGAACCGCACGAGCTATGCGTGCAGATTAACTATAGTACAGGCAAATTAGCAAAAAGTGTGGACCTAAATCGTGTAGTCGTGGATTCTTATGGAAACGTTAGATGACACGAAAAGAAGCTTATCCTAGGTTTGCACCGTTTCTGGCGCTTACGGAACCCTTTTAAATATTAGGTACAAACTTAAAAAGGCCGTAAATTTTAAAATAGAAAGAAATTACTTGATGCAAGTTAAATTACGTATAGAGAGACTGTATTAGTGCATTATGATTTTAATAAAAACCACGTGCATGTAGGGAACACAGTGTTGAACAAATGCATCTTCCGTAAAAAAAAACCAGTATAAAACTTCCGGCGGATGTAGTACTAATTAAATGAATAAGTTTAAGTCGATTTCCAGAACTACATTAATTTTCCCCGAAGTAGAGCGACAATAAAATACGGAAAAGTGCCTTCCGTGAGACGCACCATGGTGCAAACCTGGTAATGTATTTCGAACATTTTTCTGATAATGTCTTTCAATTTGCACCGACTACCTAAATTTTCCCGGAGCCGTAATAACCACAAAAAGTTTATTTTGTAAATGATTTTGTTTTGTATGTTCCGTATGTCGGATTTAAAAAATACTTGGTGCAAATGTAGATCATAACGGTTCAAAGTCTATGCCAAATTGCACCGACTACTTCTATTTCCCCCATTAAGTTACGGATATTTTTATGGTTTTCACCCTATTTCACCCTGTTCCGGAGGGTGAAATTACTGATGCTTATTATTAGAGGTGATTTTTAAGCCATACAAAACAATTAGAAAAGTTTTCATGACTACATCTAATTAGTTCCACACTTGTGCAAAAAATCACCTAATTTGACTGTACTACTATGCGAAGATACGAATGCGCGCTGTCAAAAAGTACACCACAGTTGAGAGCTCACTATCAGCAAACGTGCGGACCGGCATATCTGAATGTGTCAGTGAAGTCCATTTGATAGCACCCTTGAACGCAAAGTCGCGTTTCTTGACTCTGTAAGCTGTCAGGGTGTGGCATTGGTCTTAGGTATAATTTGTCTTCATTTTTACAGCCTCACTTTTCAAACATAATCATCACCATCAGCCGTTACGTCCATTGCTGGACGAGGTCTCCTCCATAGAATGCAATAAGGGGATTTTCAATAATCACCACGCTTGGCAGGCGGATTGGTGATCGCAGTAATGGTGTTGAGTACTCAGGTAGATGCTGCTGCCCATCCCCTGGTATAATCCCTTTAGTCGGCTCTTACAACATATACGGGAGGAGACGGAGGGGTATATTCTTAGACTGAAAACACCACGGCACACGAAACGAAACAAAATAAACCAAAACCAACGTATTTTATTATTTTTGAACAATTCATAAAATAAACAATGCAGTTTAATTATCTTTTATACCCTAAAATTAATCTAATCTATAAACTGAACCGCATAACGCTATACTGTTTACCTCCAGCAGAAAAGCCATAAAAATATTAATAGCAGTTAAAGTTAATGAAGTAATAATTAAGATTTGTTCCTTAATAATCCTTAGATGTACAATAATCCAATGAGCAAGTTTAAATTTAATTATTCGCTTAATAGGATGAGGGCGGCTTATGCGAGGACCTAAATGAGAAAACGATTACACAAGTTGAAACAACCACACTTGTGTCTCTTTGAAACATAACATAACATAACACCTAACAGTCACATTCGTAGTCATGATCCCACCTAAGTTTCCCTGTACCGTGGGAACTACGAGTACCATGGTACCATAAAACCCAGACCCGGAACAAATATTTGCAGATCATACAAACATTTGTCCCGCAGCGGGAATCGAACCCGCAACCTCCCGCATCTCAGCCACCGAGGTCGCCAACGTTTATTTCGTACGTGAAGTTTCATTGTTATGTTGTTTTGTTTTTCTCACACGCTATTCGAGATGATACATTAAGCTAGGACGTTTTTACTTCCCTATGTTTTTTGTTGTACTCTGAAAAGTTCTTCGAGCCACAGGGCCACTTTTCTAAAAGTTACTTAAAAGCCCGTGGGCTGTACTTACCTTCTTGGTCCCCTTACTCGAGGAATAAATGTCAAAATTGGAGAGAATTTGTAAAGTACTTGTCTTTTGAGATTTAGGTATTTTTGCAAATAAATCAAAAACAAAATACAAATTTTAAATGAACGAAATATGGCTTTAAATAGTTTGTTTAATTTTTGATCTAGTAATTTCATTAATTATGACCCTGTTTATGTGAATCAAGTCAAAAATGGTTAAGGTCAAGATAGAGTGAAAGAACTGTATATACTGTAGAGTTTTTGATCGTACTTTTTGCAATAGGCAGTCGTAAATTTTGGGAAACTACGCCTTAATCTTCTCGTCACAGATAACGGAGACCCTTATGATGAAAGTATAAAATCAGTGCGTGTCTCAAAAGAAAAAAATCTTCACAAATAACTAATTATCTCATTTCGGTTATCTATACGGAACAAGGGACTGAGACGTAGGTGCTAACTATTGGCCTCATACGCAAACTCACGTGCAGCGGGCTATGCAGCGAGCTATGCTCGGAGTTTCACTACGTGATAGAATCTGAAATGCGGAAATCCGTAGAAGAACAAAGATCACCGATGAAGCCTTCAGAATTAGCAATTTGAAATGCTAATGCAGGTCAATAATGTTCGCAGAACTGATAACCGTTTTGGGAATGAAGGTTTTCGAGCGGTAACCTTCGTCTCGATAGACAAATGACATTATAAAGGTCGCAGGAAGTCGGTGGATGGAGGCGGCTTAAAACCATTCGTCGTGGCATTATATGGGTTAGGCTTATGTCCAGCAACAGACTTATGGTGATGAGATAGTGAGGCGTACGATAGCCAAACAAAATCTATCTGTAATAAATCAGTTTTTTTTTACCTCTATCAGTCTAAGCTTGAAACCATTTAAGTCCAAAATATGCAAACCTATAGGGGTCAGCGTCCAATATCGCGTTAGGTCAGACAAATTGGGATCAGCGACTGAATATATTACGGTACCCGTACACATCGGTTTGTTAATCGTCCCCCGTTATTTATGTACGGGGGCTGTTTATCTTGGGGTGTAATGCAGTTCTGTGATTCGGAAGTAATAATAGTTTGATTGCTTGGCGTAAACAAACAATCAAAAGTTTATATCAAAGTCAACAGCTGATATTGAAAGTTGTTTTAGGGGAAAGCATAGTTAACCGCTAAAGCTTCAACAAACACACGCATAATAAAGCATTTATGTAACGATATCCTTTTGAATAAGCCGTGGTAGTCTATGAATAACTCCTCTAACTCCTCCTGTGGATATTGTAGAAAGCGACTAAGGGATTACGCCGGGGCAACAGCATCCGCCTGAGTACTTAACACCAAACTGCGATCACCACTCCGCCTGCCAAGCGTGGTGATTATGGCAAATCCTTCCATTGCACGATGTGTATGCTATGTAGGAGGCCTCATCCAGCAGTGGATACCTATATACCTACTGATAAAGAAGATCTTTTTGTATGAAGACCATGTTATAGAACCATGTGTGGTGATGTCTGATAGATTAATTACCTATAGAAAGCTTAGCTAATATTGCTATCATGATTCTTAAAAGTCCACTGCTGGACTTGACCTCACTCATAGGCCGTCATGACGAAAGATCTTGAGCCACCTCCATCCACCGCCTTCCTGCGACCTGTAAATTGTCAACGGTTCATCGGGGACCTGTACTGTTTGAGCTAAAAATAGACTTCCATCTCTTCCCGTGGATGTGGTTTCATGGTTAATCGTAGATTTTTCAGAGCTTTTTCTAGAACAGCTCACGACTTTTACCCCCATATACATTTTCTAGAGTGTAGTCAGAGGCAAGCCCAAATAATGTATTACCTAGAATTTGAATTATCGAGATTTGGTATCTTTTAACAAAAATAACGGCTATTCATCTTGCACTTCACTATATTCCCTTGCTGATGATGTTACGTTTACCGCACTTGGAGGTCCGTGTTCATGAGCACCTCATATTAATTTCAGATCTTCATGAAACTTGTTATGTGGGTAAATAGTATTGGTACAATGTCACGACGGTCTTGAGCTTCCTCCATCCACCTTTATAATATGTCCTTGGCCCATCGAAGCCTTCCATTGCTGCGTCGTCCTGTTTCACCGTTTATTAGTCCGATTTAAATGGTTCTTTTGATTCTGTTTAGAGAATAACCACGAGGCGGTTCCATGTTCTAATTTTTAAATTGTTTAATTTGAATGGTAAGGAAATTTGGTTTTCTAAATTACGTGTATTCGCAAGATCTCAGTTCGGGGCGAACCACTAGTTGTAAAACGGGTTGACACTAATCCATTTTATTAGTTTTCTCTAAATTACAAACCAGTGAAAGCTTATTTGTTTTATTTATCTTTCATTATCAATAAGCTAATCAGATGCTATTGGATCAATGAGGTGCACATAATGAAGTTAAAAGTTGAGCATATCGTGTGCAAACAATTTACTAACATATTAAGTAGGAGCTGCCCCCAGCTGCGACGAATCGCCTTTATTCAAACAGATTAAAAGGGTACAGAGAAGTTTAATTTAGTTGAATTCAGCTGACATGGATGCCATAGCACAGAGTAAGAGATGTACAGAGGCCGTAGTCAGAGTTGACATAACATAACATAAAATAACACCCATTTGTTTAGAAATGAAGGTTTACAAAGTGTCCGCTAGGGGCGCTAGCAGTATCTAACGTACAAAATTCGTGTTACACTACACAATACGTCCATGTCAATAGCTTTGTTAAAAAGTTAGACTCACGGTTCAGACGCCAGTCATTTTACAGTCGCTGGGTTACCTACACTAGCTACTGCATATCGCAGCAATGAGTTCACACACACAAACACACTCAACACCCCATCATCATCATCATCATGGTCAAACTTATCTCTTTTTCTCACTTATCTTTGACCTTAGATTTTAATAATAATAATAATAATAATAATAATTTATTTATTTCTGTAACAGGTTTACAATTGTTTTAATTAAGGTTCTTAAGATCTTAGGTGCGTTCTTTTGGTATCTTAATAAGAAATAATGAGTGAAAAAAAACACTTTTAAATGAGGTATGTTACATCTCTGGTAGCGCGCTATTTTTCTCATTTCTGTGCCTACTCTATGCCGATAGCGTATGGAATACATTACTGGCGGAACGCAATTTGTACGGAACCCCACAATTTATGTCCGCTTCCCACTTTATCCAGGAACAAGAGTAAAATAAAAAATGAGAGTTGCTGATTCAGGGCATAAGTCAGAGTTGAAGTAATTTCGTTGATTACATTTTAGATTTTATGCGGGTTTAAAAATGGTTGATACCGTGACAAAATTTAGATCTATTTCATATTGTTAATCAATTACAGGACTAGTTTTAAGCAATGCTTAAATTTAAATAATGTTTATAATTATGGGGGTAAGTGTTTCACAAAAATGGTCGACTGAAAATAACAACACTCTGAAACTAGGTAATAAAAGGGATTATTTTCCTCAGTTTAGTTTTAAACGGTACTTAAACAGTTAATAAATCAAAACGATGTGTCCTGGCAAGCGCGTTTCATCGGGAGCTTTACCGTGAAATATGGCCAGGATTACGACCTGGGTCTTAGGGCATTTACACACGGCGACTTTTGACAGCAATTGTTCATTCGTCATTTTACTGTGTCTTTCTTGGTACCCTGGTAGGTCAGTGACAGGATTATGTAGGTAAAAAAGCCTTATGTCTAGATGATAATAGAACAAGTGTGTTGAAAGGATTCAGCGCAGATCGAGGAGGCTTATTTCATGCCCAATGTCCTAACTTCGGTGTATTTTTATTTTTTATTAACGACGCCGGCGTTGCCTCTCGATAGAGACGCGTTCTTGAAACGTGCTGCTAGATGTCATTGTGTGTAAAAGCCCTTAGGCATAGCTTGTCTTTATTTTCTGCTACACAAAATATATCGATCATACTTTTTGGAGATTTTCAAAGTCGGGGGAGCAAATACGGTTCATATTGGAAATATGACCAGGATTCCGTCCTGTCAAAGTGGAATTTGATCTTAGGTACAATTTGTCTTCATTTTTACAGCTTACTTTTTGAACATCATTGAGTATTGGTATTGTACACAGGTGGCTGGCACAACCCCCTGGTATAATCCCATAGTCGGCTTTTACGACATCCACGGGAGGATACGGAGAGGTCTACGCTCAGGGCAGACAGAGCAATTATTTATAAAAAAATAATTGCTTTGAAACCAAGACAGTCAATTTGTTTAAAATGAAGAATAATAATGTTAGATAAAAGAATAGTGAAAAAGATAAAACTATTACCCATTCAAAGTGAATAGCTTTTATTGTTCGCAAGGACCGCCACGTGGGTTTTTAATTAAAAGCCCTTCACATTTTCCATTACACAGGACATTTTAACAACCCCTGCTACATAACTATATTTTGACTACTCTCGCCGGCACGAACGGAGTGTGAATGTGGTAATTGCTGATACGCAAGTGTGAAAGTACCTATTCTTATTTTGTCTGCGCTATTACTGTCTCTATAAAGTTCATTTTTATACAGAGTTTATTTTATATTTTTTTTTTTTATCATCAGTATCCATAAATGGTTGCTTACGCACAGCCTAAGCAGTAAGTTCTAGAGACCTGAAATTTGGAGGTACATTCCTTTTGTGATCTCTAGGGGATGACTTTTGGAAATTCTTTTCTTAGTGAACCCCAATTCACTAAGAAAATAAATTTCAAACTCATCCGACCTCATATTATGACGACCTCTGTGATGCGGCGAGCGAAGGTACGCCTACGACGCAGGAGGTTGCGAGTTCGATTCCCGCCTCGGAACAAATATTTGTTGATTCTGCTGTTTTTTTAGGGTGTTCTGGGTATTTTCTATGTATAATAAAAAATATCTATCTATGTAATGTATTGTATTAAGTATATCAGTTTTATAATACCCATAACACAAGCTCTGCTTAGCTCGGGGCTAGATAATGTTGTGTAAAAATGTTCAGCATTTATTTATTTATTTTTATCTAGAGTGGACAGCAGGGTATTGAAACCCATAGTTTTAAGTCAGTATGGTAAAAAATCAACGCGATCTAAGTCACGGCGTTCCACTAGTTCTTGGATAACATTCGATGGGGAGTAAAGATGCTTTAGTGTACCATGAATCTGAAGACGCAGTCCGCTCAATGAACCAATGACTTTATAACGGTGGCTCAATACTCTTGGGGGTAGCCTATGTCCAACAGTGGTCTTCTTCTAGCTGATAATGATGCATGATGAATTCTTGGATAAGGCATGGCACAGAATAAATAACCAGCCCGAAGCCAGAGAGTTTTCTAGAAGTAGAGGCATGTTTGATTTATTATCTATGATTTTATAAATTTTATAACTGTACAGTATAATTTGTATCAAAATAGCTAAGTAGTTTTTTATCATGTATTATTTTACTATTATCTGTGTGTTGTTCATGTTTTAAGGTGAAACGTTAGCAATGTGGCGCGGAATTTAAACTTTCGAATTACGAATATCAATGAACCATTCATTCTGTTCATGATATTCTTAGCTAAACAAATGATATTTATGAGATACTATTTAAAACATTTTGTGTTAAAAAAACAGTGTTCGCTATCTAAAGAAATGTTGATGAGCAAAAAAAACAATAAAATTTGAATTTCGCGCCACTTTGCTAACGTATAAAATTAAATAGCATACACAGACAAAAAAACAGATTGGTTTTTTTCATGACTCAAAAAGCTTAATTTACACATTTTCTGTTCAGTTTCTTCAAAGCAGTCGTACAACATCAATAAAATAAGCTAACAAAAAGCGAATTCTTCCTAAAATATTTTAGGAGTAATTTCATTTGGATATTGTTATCACCACGGGATGCCTTCTCGGGTTTCTCGACAAATTGAGCATTACTTCAGATGCCTCCGGTAATTCGGAGCTTCAGACCTAGCCTTATTCACGAGCGTGCTACGCTATCACGAATCACGATTCTACGAATATCTCTACAATTTGTCTCTGCTACCATGAATGCACGTTATCAATGAGTATTTGTTGATACCACAAATGCACGCTCTGACGAGTAACACTATACCACGAATTTTTACACCGAATCAAGCTGTACCATGAACGCAAACTCTACCATGATTGCAAGTTCCCACGAATAACGCAACCATAAATAACTTATTACCACATTTTTTTTCTACCAGGAATAACTTTACCATGAATGTACGCTGCCATGAATCCTAACATCGAAATCACAGTCACAAACGTGATTCCCAAAGAAGTGTAAATTTTCCGAGCGATTGTGAATAGGGCTACAGAATTTACTATCGACGCACTCCCCAGAAATTTAATCAGGGAATTTCTGGCTTTACCCAAACAAATCTTGCGTTTTAACTTTGAAGACATTGTAAATCTTTGAAAGTATTTATCTGTTGCCAGATTTTTGGGTTATTCTAGAACAAGGAAGAGTCTTGTGTAATAAAATAACATAACATAACACCCAAAAAAATAAGAACCATAATTACGTAGCTACTAAACAAATTTTACTCTCGATGGACCGACGCCCAAAGGTCGCAAGAAGTCGGTGGATGGTGGTGGTTTAAGACCGTTCGTCATGGTATTATATGAGGAAGGTCTATTATCCAGCAGTGGGCTTCTGCAGGCAAACAGAAGACGATAAAACAAATTGTCAGGATGTTCCTAGTAAACCCATCTACCGTCCACTGCATGGTATAGTTCTGCCGATGTAATTAGGCTGCTCCATGAAATTACCAGTTTGGGGGCGCTAAGTATAGATTTCTCGAAACCATAAATAGAAAGCTTTATATTGTCTGTGCGCTTCCTAACGGCTATCTCCAAGTGTCATTACGTCACCCGTACTGTTATAAAGAAACAACACAAATTGTGGTCCATCTTTAATTTAAATGTAGAATCCAAAAGCCTTAACTATAAAGAATTTAGTAACTCTACAAGTTTTTCGTAGTATTCTATGGGGTAGTCCAGTTAAGAATGTGTCCGACTAGTGACAACGGACAACAGTGATGCTTAATCAGTGCTGTCTCAAGCTGGAGAGATTCTCAACTGGATAGATTCACAACTAGACGAATTAGCAACTGACAGATTATGTACCGAAATATGTGTTAAGAAATAAAACGAAGTGGAAAGCAAATTCTACCTAATACACATATTTATGTAATTTGCTTTTATATGTTGCCTGTACATAAAACTTAAGTGACAACAAGCTTAGAACGCTTAGTTAAAATGCACATAGTTCAAAATCAAATTCAAAAGAGTTGTCACTATAGGTAGGAGAAACAGGGTTAGGTTTTTTACAATTGAATATACCTAATATCTTGCGTCTAACTTTAATTCTGGATTTAAAGTTACTAATCCATCCAATTGCGAATCCGTCCAGTTGCGAATCCTTCCAGTTGAGAATCTGTCCAGCTGCTGCAAAGACCATCAATGGACATCTAATGGCTGATGATGATGAGTAAAGATTAAACAACACAAATTATCGTCCATCTGTTACTAGTCCCAGATGGGGAAACTAAACCGTTAATTTTGCATCAATACCTATTTGTCGTAACAAGCGAGATGGGTCGGCTAACCAGACCCGTGCATTCCGCTGCATCGGAATAATTTATTTCACATTGCCCGTCCAAAACGAGGGTCCCAAAACGAAGCACATAGCATACATGACAGCTGGCTCATTCCATGCTCGATATAACCACACAGCTTAAAATCTATCACAGTATCTGGTGTGCGTCGTAGTCCATTGGCATGTCTATTTAGGTCGTAACTTACAACTTACAACCAATAGACCATCATCATCTTTAGGGGGTGTATTTTCAGTCAACAGATAATAACTGTTTGGGTGTTTTATTTCGTTCTCAGTGAAAAGGACGGGAGTGCTAAAGTTTTAAAAAAATACATAAAACCAAACTCCTTCGTCATAGATAGAAGATAGAAAATACTTTATTGCACACCATAGTAAAAATTAAACAATTTAACAAATGAAAACTAAAACTAACTATGCTATACAATGGGTGGTCTTATCGCTCTGTAGCGATCATCATCATCAGCCTTTAGAATTCCACTGCTGGACCAAAGCCTCCCCTGTAAAATCCCACGACAAAAGGTCTTGAGCTGCCTCAATCCACCGACTTCTTGTGATCTTATGATGTCTTTAGTCCATCGTTTACGCCTCGTCGGCTTGAAGAATACTCATCTGATTGATGGTTGAGCTGAAGTGGTAATGGCCTCGGGATTACACCAGAGCAGCATCTATACCTGTGTATCTACAACCTTACCACCAATACTGCGATCACTAATACGCCTAGTAACGCCTACGTAAGTGTGGTGATTATGGCATATACATACATTCCTCAAGGAGGCCTCGTTTTACAGTGCGGATAACGGCAGGTGACAATGATGATGATGATCTCTACGGAAGTAACTTATGCTTTACAACCATTAATAATAATCCTATACATATATTTTCCTATTCATTTATGTTGTTCTTGCATTTATTACTCTGCTAAGTTAGCAGGACTCAATGTGATAAATGTAAATGACTCTAACTATCTTTAATGAAGGCTCAACTGGTCCAAAACCTACAAAAAGCTCTACCAGTTACTACCAAAGCAAAGAGTACTAAATGTTACACTACGTGAAGCAGTGACATTACACAGAGTTAACCAGCTTACCTTTGCCTGAGCTAGACCGTCACGTCAGTGTATCGAATTTTCGCGTGCTCAATCATTCGTAGCATTTCAATTCCATTTGGACACACATTTTGCAATAATCAGGGAAACATTTAATTACGCTGGTAACAAACGCATCTAACGGTGAATGTCATAGGATGGTAATGTGGTTTTGTAAGCGTTTTAATGAGCTTGCGGTTCGTTAGTTAGCGATCGCGAGCTTTGTTTTGTCATAGTGCTCGTAACTGAGTAATTTTATTTTACGATTCGCATCGAACTAAAATACGTTTCTAAAGCTAGCTACGTTAAACTGTGTCTTCTTCACGTTGTGTGCATTAATACCTAATGCACCTTACACTATTAAATACCTTAGCTGCCAAGGTTTCCTATAAGAAGTAGCGACTGACGAGGTTTTTTTAAGATGTAGCTTATTAAAGAACACATAGTAGTGAACTTAAATATATATAAGTGTAGGTCAAGTGTAGATATTGACTATAAACATCAACTGCCACCATTTTAATAGAACATGACTTGACTGAGACTTTAACGAGTTGACCTAATTTTATCAAAATAATAAATATTCACTACTAACACTGGCATAATTGAGAAAACGTTGATCGCAGGCCAAAATTAAAAAAAAACTTACGGTTGAAAAAATTAAGTTATATTCATACAAAAATCGTCTTGGATATCCTGTGATGTATACTTTTCGAGGGACTTGGGACGAAACCCTATATGCGTGGTTTAAGAGAAGCAATAGACCGGTTTTTTTTAATTTGTGTTTTTGAACTGGCATAAGAAAGAGCAAGAGAACTTAGAGTACTTAGTTAATGATACCAGACAGAAATAACTCTCAAATTAAATGAAGACTGATGAGATTCAAAAATTAGTTATCACGGGTTATTTGAGAAGCATTCATTAAAAGCTCGGAGAAATCCAAACCACGGGTTCCCAACCCAAACACATAAATTAAATACCTATTCATACTACTACATAATACATACATATTATTATATCAAAAATTTAATATTCATTGTTGCTCGAACCTTAAATGTCTATAATTAAATATTCGACACGCTTCGACTGAAGTACAGTCATAAGTAAAAGTGATCGAATGTAACTTAACAGTTAAAATTATAGTACGGTAGCAACTATTAGCACTCACAAAGTACTCAAAGCGTCTAGCGCACGCTCAAGCAACTTAACACTCAAAATGTCAAACTATCGACATAAAAACTGTATTTTAGTCACAGGTATGTTGTAAAGTCACTTCTGATATTGCTTGTACATATCCACCTTTCTTCTATAAAACAATAAACCCGTCGAAAAGAAAGAAAATTGAGAGGAAAGTTTACTTTCACTAAGTTTATAAGTGGCCGTAAATGCTAAATTGAATTTCACTTACCATGTAAGTTTGGAGTTCAGAAAGCCAACTTTTACGTTAGTGCATAATGTTAGTCTATGTAATAACTATCCGAAGTTTATGCACCTAATTTAGTGCATCGTTAACTTAACTTTAGTTCAAGCTAAAAGAAGAGCTGGCAAAATCCATACAACGCAAACCTGAAAAAAAAATAGTTTTCGCTCTCAGCTTTTATTTTTTATAACTCTAAAACAATCAGTCACATACGTAGTCTTGATTCTTATTTTGTAGTTCTTTTTTTTATACTACTAGGGTATAAAAAAAGAACTACAAAATTGTATAAAGACTTGTAGTTCAATTAATGAGAAACTACGTTTTTTCTTTCAGTCTGGCTCTAGTTTCCTTTTAATTCAAAAAATATTAGTAATTCGAAAACTGCCTAAAAATTTACAGGATCTATGAGTAACATCAAAGTTCACAGGATCTAAACCAAATGATCTATTAGTAACTACTCATAATTTCATAAAATTTTGTATATAATATAGTCGGATAAGACTTACCAAGGTACGGAGAGACATCTACATATTATTTGAAACAATGAACCAGAAATAAATGAAAGTGTTGTAGCGTAATTCAGTTTAAAAGCTGGAGATGTATCACGTGGCAACCTTATTGGGAAAACTTCCGCTATGTTACAAACTTTGTTCATATCAGTCTCACTATAAGGAAACACATGACTACATTAGAACGTGATAAAATATGTAGCTCTATTACATACAGGTATTATTATTACGCGTGGTATTATTTTTTGTTAGTAGTAGAACTTCTTGTGAAAGAGTTCGTCCGGGGAAGTACTACCACCATACCTATTTCTGCCGCCAAGCAGTAGTGTTCGCATTGCTGTGTTACGGTTTGAAGGGTACGGGCGCCGGTGAAATTACAGGCACATGAGACTTTTCATCTTTATGTCTCAGGGTCGGCAGCGCGCGTGTGATGCCTCTGGTGTTACAAGCGTTCATAGGCTACGGTAACTGCTTTCCATCTGGTGGGCCGTAAGCTTTTTTGCTTGCCAAGTAGCATAAAAAAAAATTAAGGTACAAGAAAATACCGGCCTCCGTATTCTTTCGAAAGATTTGCAACAGGCGTAAATTGTACCATTTATGGTACAACTCAATGGTACATCTGGGATGGAGGGGTAAGCTATCATGACTGTCAAACGTCGCTTTTCTCATGCAAAAGTTACCGTATGACAGCCCTGATTGCACAATTTACGCCTGTTGCAAACCTGTCGCGAGATAGAGAATAGCCCTGCGGGTGATACAAGGAATCCTACTAATATTATACATGTACAATTTTGTGAGGACGTATGGATGGATATTTGTTACTCTTTCACGTAAAACCTACTGAAAGGATTTTGATTAAACGTTACAGTATTACATCAGAATGACATAATATTAGCTATAACTTATAATTATTTATAACAGAGGTTCCACGCGGGTAGAGCTGCGAGCAAAATGCTAGTACTCTATAAAAATCCCATTAGTCCTGCCACGGGACAACCCAACGGGACAACTGGGATCAGAGGATAAAAATTGACCAGCCTCAGTTCATGAAGCAGAACTTTATGACCCAACCGAATCACCTGACTAGTCCTAGAAAAAGACCTATAAACTTAAAGACTAGAGCACTATAATGTGTTCTATCCATGTGTATGTGTATCTTATGTGACGACCTCTTTGGCGCAGCGGGCGAGTAGCCGGGTAAGATGCGGGAGTTGCAGTTTCGATTCCCGCAGCAGGACAAATGTTTACATGATCTGCAAAAAAAAAACCGGATAGGGTGTTGTGGTACCACCGTACTCGTAGTTCTTGTTAACCACGATACAGGGACTCTTTCAGAAGAAGTTCTTCTACTAATCAATGGAGGAGAGCTGTAGATGCAAACAGCTATCTGCCCAGCCTCCTTCTTGTAATGAAAGCAATTAGTAACAAACACAGATGTAGCTAACCCTTATAACTCGTCGATTCATCGGAATACCATTACAGCTATCAAAGCAGAGCTACCGAACATAGCTATCATAGAGAGCTACCGAATTATTTTAACGGGGCGAGAGCTTAGAAATGGGTAATTGCATAGAAGTGAGACTAGTGATAACGTTTGTTGATCCTTCGGAACGAAAGCCAATTCTGTTAATTATTATAAAACTACACTTTAAGTTGACCGATTCAAAACTGGATTGTAAATTCACTGAAAACTGGTATAACGCTCCAGCATACTAAAAATTAAGTCTACTTATAATTCATGGCGACCGTAGATTAGAGAAGAGACGGCTAAAACTCTAGACAAAATTTGTAAAAAAACGCTGAAAGCATTGATAAACTTTTTATGCGTTCATATGTTGGTCAAATTTCGATATTCACATTTCCGCGTTGTATTTTCAGTTGAGAAGTGAAACACATTTGTGACATTTATGACATCGATATGATCGAAACATGATCCGAATTTTATTTTCACTATTCTTTATTACGAGTATTGGTCTTAGAATAATGACTAGAGCACGTATTAGGCTTCTTTTGACGTATCACGCAGTTAACTGTAGGAGCTGTGTTCTGTTGACAAATAAAACTGAGTCGTTCCCCAACTCGCTCAACAAAAACTCGCCCACGTTTGTCCAGTTACGGATTAGCAAAAAAAACTTTGGTATTAGGTAAAACGGAGTTGCGCTTCTGTACGCTAGTATCAATACCTATTATAGAGTAGTAACTAGTATCTAATCTGTGGCGATAGTTACAGCAGAAGATTATTATTTCAGGATGGAAATCTGTTTTAGTAGTCGGAATTTGATACCCGTAAGTTCCAATTGATATTCAGCTATTCAACAACCTCAAATCGTATAATGCAATAAGGAGAACTGCTTATAATTCAATTTGTTCGTTTAATTACCGTTGGAAGTACAACAACTACCAGGCCTATTACTGCTGCCAAGCAGCATTCCTACACAGGTAAACCTGTTAGAAATACATTAACAAAGATAAACTCGCTGTCCCGACTATTATACTCCATAAAGTTAGTAAATAGTTTTCAGGGCAATGTGCATGCTTCTACAACAAAATCCCAAGTGACTTGCTAAAGTTGTCAATAAACAAATTTAAAAACTTATAAAAAGTGTATAAAACCTCAGATTATTTCGAATTTTAGATGATAAAAAGAAGCCTTCCACAAAAGCTAACAACTGAATTTGCTCCAACACGATTCAAACATACAATTGAGTAAGAAAGGAAAAATATGACGTCATGTCAAAAAGATTTTAAAAATCCTAATTAATAAATCAATTTTTATTTTTATTTTAAATTATGATCTGTTTCGGGTATTGTTGTGTGCAATGCCAACATCAAAAAGAAATTTCCTAATATAATTTTATTGCGTACATTTGTTTTTGATTACTTCCGTGGTATCCCAAAGTAGCCGGCTAAGAAGCGAGAGGTGTGGGTTCAATTCCCGCTGCGGGACAAAAGATCATGATCTCCTTTTTACTATAAGATAAAAACCAATGTATTCCTTGAACAAGGAATCCTTATTCCACATAATAATTAATGTACAGGGGAGAAGTTTTATTAAACTAAAACGTTTTAGGTAACTGAAAATGAAATTTGCATTCACTGGCAATTAAAGATCTGAGTAACGATTCCATAGTAAAACAAAATATATAGAATGGGAACTAACCGCCACGATGCCGACGACGCGACGATGATACAATTTTCAAACAAGTAATTGTGGATGTAAGTAACCTATACCTACAAAGACTGTATCCGTAGGTACTTCAAAGGGGCAGCTAAGACAAATAGGAATATAATTTCTTGGTTATCACCAATACATAAAGTCCTCCAGACTAACGGAGGACGTATAAATAAGTAGTATTTACATTAAGTACAAAAAACTGCTGACCTAGCTGCTTCTTAGTTACACTGTGTCACATGTTTGATTTTGACAATAGAAACTTGCAATATATACTCATATTTTAGGATTGGGTTAAATTTAATAACAATGGGTTGAGTCGATATAAATACCTAAATGGTACCTTGTTGGGTTGAGTTAAGAAGCACTCGGTGATCGCAGTATTAGTGTTAAATAGGTAAATATGTACGAGGCAAGCGAAGCACAAATTTATGAAATAAGGAATGCACAAGTGAACCAAATTGAAATGCAAAGGGCAATTACAAAGCTGCAACTCCTCTTCCATTTTTGTGAAGATTTCCTTCTGTCATATTACTCTGTGACGCCACCGCTACACAGCACGGGCGGGGCGCTCAGCTGTGGCGCGGCGCGGCTACTACCGAAACTGCAAAGGGTAACTTGTTCGGCTACAATCTCTTTGATAAACTTCCTCCGGGAACTTGGCTCCTCGCGCGGTTGTTTGCAAACTTGCACTTAACGTGCAGCTTAATTGAATTGTCCAAGTCAATTTGATTCTTCATTGCGCTGGAGTTTCGATAGGATGAACTAAACTGAAACATTCTGAATTATGTTGGTAATGATAGTACAATTTTAGTACGTATGCACAATTTAAGTGCCTTTGAACTAATCATCTTTATGTACAGATGATATGTTATTTACAAAAAAACAATTACAACAGTATTGACATTAAAAATTACGTCTTTAAATTCAGTTTTGTAGCCAAGTCAAAATTTTGGTGCATCGTAATGATGCCAAATTTAGTGACAAAGTTACCTTGTGAATAATGAACCCATATTAAGTTATCGATTAAATTCAGAAAGCTTACACTTAAAAACTAGTGAAGTTAATCTAATAATGGAAGTAATTTAAAAGAATAAGAGTGTTCGGAAGAGACAGAAATATAGAAGAAAGTATATGCATATTTTACAGGCGGCAAACTTGTTCACCGCCAGCTACTTAATAGGACGGCAGGCTGTCCATGAAAGTCTCTTAAGTATTAATTTCTAATAAAACCGTAAGTGATATTTTTAATTACTAAAGATGTAACAATATGTCACTGCAAAGTAGAAAAATTCTAATTTATCGGAAATATCAACGGAACATTTTTATGATATGGAAGCACAAGTGAAACAAACTTATAATGAAGAGGTGAGTGTGAGTGAGTAGAGTGAAGTGAAATGAAGTGATACGGCAATCATAGGAAAAGGTCGATCAAGGAGAACTCACTTGGACACTTTTCCCTAAGATTATATTAGATTTAATAAAAAAATCAAAATTTTATAGCATTTCCAATATCGTTGTACTATGACGATTTTCACGTAGAATCCTACGGCTCGTAGGCACAAAACAGAGACTATTTTTTTATTCTGACTTGAGTATATTTTGTGTGCATGAAAGAAAGAGGCAATATTACCTATCTAAGTAAAGTAACTATCTTGAAGTATCTAATATCTACCTATGCTATTGTTTCAGCTTTCAAGATATACCGTTCGCCGAGTGAATACCAGCTCAAAAATGCCGTGTTCAACAGCAATTATTTCGGGCAGATCATAATCATCAAATTAGTAAAATTGACGAGTTGTTCAAATTACGAGGAGATTATGATCGGTGTCGTCTGTACGGGACACGCGAGAAAGTAGTTTGTGTTGTTAGCACCTATAAGGTGTGAAGCTGTTGTTGCTAACCAACAATAGAACAGTGTTATCATAAGGATGTTAATAAATCAAGAATAATGCCAGCTTTGTAACAAAACATTTCAGAAAACATTTATGGGTGGGACAGGATGTTTAGTATTCAATATAAAAGATTTGTCTCCATCATTATCATCATCATTATCAACCGTCAGACGTCAACTGCTGGACGAGGCCTTCTCCATTAACAATGGTCAGGATTTGCCATAGTCACTACGCTTGGCAGGCGGATCGGTGATCGCGGTATCCCCTTGATTTTGAACATGCAGCTTCTAAGGGGATTTCAGGAATAACCCGGTGTTGAGTACTCAGGTGTATGCTTCTGCTCATCCCCGGGTGTAGTCCCTTAGTCGGTTTTAGGACATCTACGGGAGGCGATGGAGGGTTCTATTTTTAAACCAGTTTTACCACGGAAAAAGATAAATTTCGTCTCTATTTGAAAATAAAACTATGTTTTTTGACGCAGTTACAAAGAGGTGCTACATCAGGTTAAACAAAAATGTACGATTCCAAAGCCTTATAAGTAATTAACGGCTGCTCCCAGCAAAAAAATATGATTTTTCAAATTTTTCCCAACATTTGACATTTTTATTATAATTATAATCTTCTTCCTGAGTAAAAAATTATAAAAAAAACTAGTTTTGTCTTAAAATCGCTACTTCTTCTCAATGCCTGCACCGATTTTTATTGTTTGGACTAAAATTTACCTATTATACATAGAATTTGGAATTTAACTTTTAAAATTCGATAAATATTTCTAGGATAAAAATATAAATTACACTATTGGCCTGGCTGCCATTGGCTGGCACTGGCGTATGGTCGTTGACAATAGTAATCGCCTTAATTGGTTAATCGAAGATGTTGTATTTGATCTGGAGTGAAACAGAGTTAAGGAATCCTGTTTGTATAAAAACAAGTCCATAACCCCAGCACTAGGTATGTATACTGACCTAAAAGTGTCGATAGATCGGTTATTTACTCGCCTTTTGGCAGGAATTCAACAATGATTCGCTAAAACATATAATTCCATTATTATTCACGATTATTGCCAAAGGCCACCGTGTATCGAACGCCTGCTATCAATTCAACTGGATGTAAAGCCTCGTTTAGACGAAGGGAGTAGTTACTTGATGCAAGTTAATTTACTATACAGGTGAAAATTACCGTGTTTTACTAAAGTACTTACAGTCCTACGGGAACAAGTGATTATCTCGTAGCAAGCATCCGTGTAACTGAAGCATAGCAAAAGAAGGATAGAGGAATACTAACAATTTAAAATCCATACCCCTAAAGCATCCCGCAGCTTCATCGTATGTTATCAGGATACAAATCTCTCAAAACAGCTCATAATCCAAGCAGTGAACTAAATTTCATTGAAATTGGCTCTTCGCAAACTATCGGACTCAGGTATATGATATCACATAAGTACTACCATAGTACTAAAGTACTATATTTCTTCCTACCTAGAGAAAACACGGACCCCATTCGGATTGGTGGACGTCACAATTTACGTGTAACTATTTATCTATCAAAAAAAATCCAGTCAACCAAGAAACATTGATGAAGTCAAACGTCATTATACTTTATCACAATAATAACAACTATAGAATAGACAAACGACAATAATATACCTACTAAAAACGAAATCAACCGGAAGACTACAATCTCAGGAAAGGCTCGTCCGTAAATAAATAAAGACGTTACGGAAATCGGCTGAGAGGCTGTTTACGTTGCTTGGAGTTAAAATTGCTTTAATAGTATCAAGCATCCATCGCGGATTTATTTCGGAAGCTCTGACTTGAAGTTTTTTTTCAAACTTTTGAAGATTTTTCCTATGGTGTATGGTATAAGTAAGGTTATGTAGTGAAGGAAAATGTGGGTTTAACATCACGATCATCAGCCGGTTGATCCACTGCATAAACCTAGACAAAAACCTCCTCCATAGAATGTCACAACGAATAGTCTTGTGTCGCCTCCATTTGACCTTACTGTGACCGTTACTATGTCTTTGGTTTATCAAGTGAGGGGACATCCTACAAGGTCATCAGATTCGTGGTAGCTACTTACTTTTATTCCCCAGCGGTGAGTTATAATAATACCTTTTCCACATTTTTCTAAATGCTTTTATATTTATCTTCACTTTTTATTGCAGTAAAAAAGGAAACAAAACACAAAAACACTACGCTTATGTGGTCAAATCTTGCAACTGGATTTTAAATCAGTTCCACCTAAAAAATGTTGCATATCTTTCAAGTTCCAATGACAATACAATATTATGGTGACAGCAAGCTGATCTGATGATGACGAAAGCAGGTAGACAACGGAGTTCATCGATGATTAATAGTAGCCTGATAGTGTTTGGGCTCATGGTTCCGATTACTAGTTTCCTTTGAAAAATATTTTTTAACAAAAATAAAAGCTTTTTGTAGTAAAGAAGTTTCTAGCTCGATATACCTCTGTGTTTTCCCCCTAGTTTCTCAGAAGAGGTTTGTTTATCTGGCAATGAAGATCGCTGAACAAAGAAACAGTCCGTATCTATTACACACTGGAGTGCGATTCAAGATGGCCCAGGAACCGATTTGGGGGTCCTTTCGAATGGTGGAATCTGATTTGAATTTGTACGATTAAAGTAGATTTTTGGCTTCATTCCATTGGCCGAAGAGGTTAAATCTACAGCAGTTTCAAATTCTATACATGCAAAGCTATTTAAAAAATGCAAAAATCTACCATTCTATTATCTCTTTCCTTTCTAATATAGTAAAAAATCTGGTACCTCAAGTTTATGAGTACGTAAATATTTTTCATGCTTCATACGACGCTACGTCTACTGAGCTTAATCCTTAAATACTCTTCATGAAATCTTCCAAGGATCTCATGCAATAACATTAACAGAACTCATGCAGCGTATAAAAACTTTACAAACGACAGACCCAATATCCTTTATATCCTTACAAGCCGTTCAGATGAAGCCACTAAAGAACACTATAACCGTATTTTAGACTACCTTAATTGCACAATTGACCCAATATCCTCCTTTGTAATAAGGTTCTGTTACGAAACGTATCAAATAGAGTCCCTCAGATAAAGATAAACCAAGAAAAGAAAGAGGATTTTAGGGATTCTGATCTAAATTGTTTTTAGAACGCTACGAGACGAATGCAAGATAACGAAAGCTTTTATACATTAGCGTGCAGACTTATTGGAACGATTGTGCGAACATCTACAGTAAAAACGGGAAATTTCGTCACATGTTCAAATGCCTCTCTTTGTAATATATGAAACGCGTCGTGAAGATATTACGAACTGTAAACTTAGTGGTGCCAATTTGCTCTCACATCCAGATAGCAGCCACATTGCCACACCATTAATACACAATCTTATGATCTAGGCTCCCAAATATCGCTCTACAATTGATTGCTATTGCTAGGTAGATATATGATTTAGATAGGTAAGTACGAGTAGATATCCCGGAGCATCTATTGATTTGTCAGTGCTTAGCTTGTTATGCTATCTTGAATTTATATTGGGCCTGGTTTGCAAACTACGCCTTGCTTGAAGATAGCAAGCTTCAACCTCTTGATTCGAGCGTGGGTGTAGACAACACCTGCTGTGCAGTTCCTAATCTTTGAGATCCGACTGTCAGATAACTTTAAACCCACGCTAGGATAATATAAGCTGTATCGCTTGGGTATTAGAAATACTGACGACCTCTGTGGCGCGGCGGGCGAAGATTCGTCTGCGATGCAGGAGGTTGCGGGTTTGATTCCCGCCTCGGAACAAATATTTTTACGACCTACAGATATTTGTTCAGGGTGTTCTAGGTATTTTCTATGCATAATAAATATATATATCTTTGTAATGTATTGTATTAAGTATATCAGTTATCTAGTTGCCATAACACAATTAAAGCTCTGCTTAGCGTGGGGCTAGATAATGTTGTGTGAAATGTCCAGCATTTCTTTATTTTATTTTTATTTATTTAATAGATACTAGAGGTTAAATATTGTGCCGATATGTCCACCTGTTATAATTCTCATCAGCCGTGAGACATCCTCTGCTGGAATAGGCCTCCCCCATTGAATACAACGTGGGGATTTCCCATAATCACTACGCTTGGCAGGTAGATGCTGCTGCTTATCTCCTGATGAAATCCCTTAAGGCTACATCCACGGGAGGAGACAGAGGGGTCTCCTTTAGGCAGGATACACCACGGCAATCAGATACATCACGGTAAACAGACACGCCGAGGAGTGGAGAAACTTAACTAAGCTTGGAAGCAAATCACTTTGTTTGTAATATAATTACATCTGACCAAAGTAATTTTATAACGTGGCATAATTATGCTACGCAATCATTGTTGTTTTCTGCTTTTATTTTCGACTTTCGGTAAGTGTGAACAAATTGATATATTGCGTGCATACTTTTATCATAATTATAAGACGCATGAACCTCAATTTAACTGTCCAATTACCAACGAAAATTGCATTACTTCACTAACACAACGAGCCTGTGTCAATTTATTTGTGGTTTTGTAAGAATAGAGTGGTGTAAATTATAATTAGGTGCTATAATATTTGCAAGATTCGCAATGCATGACCATTATCCCAGTAAATAGAAATAGGTATGAAATTAAGCAATAACATAATGTTAGTTAATAGAGCTGACTGTTGTACAATCATAGTAAATATAGGTGGTTCTAGAATCGCATTCTATACTGGTCTTTCATGCATTGACGCTCCGCTTTAGAATGGACGGTATCTCGACGCTTGCTTTTGCCCCAACCAGTCCAGTTCAGAAATAACGGAGCAGAGGTCCATTTGAAGTTTGAATAAAAACACCACTACTGATAATCAAAACAGCAGCGCGAAGACCTGTAAAGCTGTAGAGGATTTCTACAAAATTTCCCAGGACTTTGTGAATGTGTTCGTGAGCTTCTACGGCACAAATTCTTACTTTTTTTTCTAAGTAAATGTAATCAAGGAAATTAGTCAAACAGTGATCGTTTTCTGATTATTCTATGATTGGTCGCGAGGAACAGGAGTAAATTCACCTAATATAGGGTAAATTCGTTACAAATAAAAATGTATTAAAGCATCAAGTCATAGAACGAATCATAGTAAATAATAGTACTTACAAGTTAGAGCTAAGGTATGGCAAATTAATTAGTTTAATGTTAACCACCCTTTCCAAACCGTTTGATAGCTCAAATTCCATTGAAAAAGCAAATCACCACAATATGTTGTTTATGTAACTATGAAATCTAAATTAATGTTGTAATTACATTGCTTTATTGATTTCTGAATCCTAATTTATTTTGCTCATATGGTTGCCAGTTCATTTAAAGCTGTTTGCCACTGAATGTTTACCCACGCGTACTTTGGCTTGAAGTCACTTCATCATCACAATCATTTATTCGTACATCGAACATTTATTTCACAATCATTTATTTATACATCGTCCACTTCTGTGGCTAAGTGATTAGTACCCAAATCTGTGCTTAGGTCTCTCTTTGTTTGAGTCATCCTGCGTATCACCTTGAGTTGGGTTTCTTGTGCCTTCTTTTTCATCCTGGTATTAGGATCATGTCCATCTTGCTGCTTTACAACTGGCATTACTTTGTTTTATCCTCCACGAAACCATAGAGTACTTTAACAAGTGCGAGTTTGTATCGGTAAGCGGTGACAATCTGCTTTATTATTGAATGAGCCTTATGATTGATCACAACCCACGAATGACCTTTGAAATCCACCTGCGGCTTGCTATGACAGATTACCGCTCATATTTTGCAATCATGCAACATAAATAAACAAATATAATGCTATTTGAACAATGAAGCATAGTTTAGAATAGCGCATTCCATACAAATAGTGCTAGAGTAGCAACAGTGTTTGATTTAAATGATCTGGATCAAGGTCCCATTCGTTCTAAAACATCTAGAGTTGAACGCATAGAGAAACGACTAAGACATTTCTGTTTATATTCAAAGTGAACGAAAATGTAATCTTCTTTAATTATTTATTATCATTTCTTAATAAAATAGCCGCCTATAGCTAGCCTATAGCTAGTAAATCTTCGACCCTCAACATAGATACAATTAAGCAAGAATACTTCACACCTATTAAAGCTATTCATTGGAACTCAAAGACTTCACTTAAAATTCTGCTATGCAACACTTGTATGCAAGTTAACCCGGTCGCCCTTGACATTATACTCTTGGAGTACAGTAAATTGCACTAGGTAATCAGTTATCCACCTTATTATTACACCGGCAAGTTTCAATTTCGGTTAAAACAGGTTGACATAATAATCTTTGAATACAGCCTATTTCAGCATGAGCTAGTCAATTGCGTACCTTATACAGAATAGTATAAGTGTTCAATTGTATTAACATAGGCTATGCTAGCAAAGATGTCGTTCGACGTCGACGACGATGGGTTCAGTTACAAAGAAATTGCTCTAACCTATAAAGGTTGTGATGAACAATTACTTCATGTGGGTTTCGTTTAATCTGTTTTAGAAAATGTATAGCTGCCTGAAAGCTCGGTATTGTTTTGTTTTATTTAGTGTGTACGCACCCTTTACAGAGATACAAGCCCGTGGTAACCAGTGTTTTGGTGACATCGAGCATGTTGCTCGATGTTTGACGTCAAAGATAAAATAAAAAAGTAAAAAATCAAACAATCTTGATCTTTGTCTTGATACGCCTCCATCCACCGACTTCCTGTGACAGTCGCCACTAGAGACCCTTATGTCCCAACGGTTGTTAATTCTGCGAGCTTTTTGCGTCTTCAAGTAGCTAATTCTAAGAGCTATGTCTGTGATCTGGTTTCTTTTACGGATTTCCTCATTTCGTATTCTATCACGTAAAATTTAATATTATTAGGTATTGACAAAAGTGCAGTGTGCTTTATTTAAAAAAAGCCTATATTTGCGTGCCATGCAATGTACAGTAACTTTATGCAAGTATACCTACGTAATCAGCATCATTTATACTAGGTAATGTCCCTTGCTGGATATAAGCCCAAGAATGCCGCGATGGTCGGGTTTGAGCCACCTCCACCAACTTCTTGTGACGTTTAAAATGTCGTCGGTCCATCGAGTGAGAAGCCGTCCTGCGTCGTCCGGATACTAGAAAATCTTTATTCCCCAAGGGCTGTCGGTTATGCGAGCAATATGGCCTACTTATTGCCACTTCAACTTGCTAATTCTGAGAGATATGCGCAAGTTCAAGTGCTGTCATCAATTATGCTAGCAATGGCTAGAATTGCCGAAGAATTATCCACTCGCGCCTATTTGGTTCATACAAACTCAATTATATTTTACAATTGGCAACCACATAATGCTTGTCTTTTGTGGTAAACTGTATTTTATGCTGGTTTCTTCTCATTTGTCTATATTATTTCACTAGCTCTACAAAACTTTGCCAGTAATTCCCATTTCCAAACATGGATTAGTGGTACAAAATGCTAATCAGACATGGACTTGGTTAGTACTATTGAAAATAAATTGTGAACTCGCTTTCATAGTAAACGATAAATCAAAATAGGATTTACATACAAACAGCAACAAACATAACTTGAAAATTTGTTTGATTTTCGTCTGTGTGTTCCTATACTATTAAAATTCGATAGTCGTTTTTTTTACTTAATTGCGATTGTTCTACCTACTGTTTCTCAAGATAGATAGATAGATAGAAGATAGAAAATACTTTATTGCACACCATAGTAAAAATTAAACAATTTAACAAACGAAAACTAAAACTAACTATGCTATACAATGGGCGGTCTTATCGCTCTGTAGCGATAAGACGAATTATTATTCAATTTGCAGAAATAGGACTTAGTTAGCTACCATAACAAATATAATATATGAATAGAATAGCCTAGCGTCTATAGTAGATACATATTGCTCTACCAAAATTTCCCAGTTCGTCACTATACCTACATATCAAGTTGGTAAACCTCTTAATTCACAGATAGCCTATTAAATTTCGAAGTTTGGTAAATCTTAGGACTTGCCGGTAAGCAAGAGCTTTGGATAAAGCTCCTGTCTTGGATAACGTACGAAGTTTCTATGGAACTTTAAGACATAAACATAAAACCACGAGTAACTTACTACCCATAAGGCCGGCCGTAAAATGTTTAGCACGTAAATAAGCCGTGTGTTCAATTTGTAAGCTGTCATTACTGCAAATAAATCGACTGCAGTATAACTTGAGTTGTTGCTCTACCAACAAGGCAATTGTGCGCCCAATCTGATCACCCAATATGATTGCGTGCTATTGGTTTTCCATATATTTTTTGAATTAATTCGAATTAGTTCTAAGTTTCTACTGATTTTTCCGTTAATTGAGCTAAATACATAATATGGTATTTACCTCAATATTACTTAATATAAGAAGGTCCGCGCTCTCGATGGATCGACGACATTTTAAGGTTGTAGGTAATCACTGGAAGAATGCGGTTCAAGACCGTTCATTGTGGTATTCTATGAGGAGGCCATGACCAGCTGTGGACTTCTATAAGCTGATGATGATGACAAGATTACCCCTAAATCAGAGTAATTTATCAATTTCAAATGCTAAGCTTATACCTCGACTAATTAAGGAGCTACCCAACTTTCACGCGCGTCCAAAGTGAATTGACCTGGCTGCTTGTTTGGGAAGTTGCAACTTCACCTACCGCTGAGACACACGCGTCAGTATGTAACATGTGACAGCAATAACGAACAATCTGTCTGCAATTCTAACTGCAATACATAATGACGAAGTTTAAGGGACCACTAAATACACAATGACAGTAATAGTTCTTCAATTTGAATGGTACTAACAAAAGCGACACTATTTCTTACATCATTCTCATCATTTTTTTAAAGGAAGTTAGAGTGGAGGCTACTAAGATTTTGAAGTCTTGTGGTGTTTAGGTGAGATGTACTCGGACCCAAAAATATCTGTCCGTCTGTATGCCCATAACAAGTCACGCCATAAGGGAGCCGTGATGCGAAGATGCAGCGACATGCAATTGAAATCGTCTTGCCACCGGCAAAAGTAAAAGCGATTTGCGAAATTACAGTATCGTGGGGGATAATTGTGCCCTCTGCCATCGGATATCTTCGAAAGCGATGAATAAATATAGTCGTGTGGTTTCTCTTCGAAATCGTGCAGTAGCTAAAAGTACATTGTCCACTAATCCTCCTACTCCTCCGGAAAACAGTCGTGAGTTTATGTACTTATATTTAATTGACGACCTCCGTGGTGCGGTGGGCGAGTAGCCGGCTGAGATGTAAGAGGTGTGGGTTTGATTCCCGCTTCGGGACACAAAAGTCTGCATCACCTGCAAATATTTGTTCCGGGTCTGGGTGTTGTGGTACCAAGGTACCCCTAGTTAGTACCCGTAGTTCCTGATACCCACGACACAGGGTATCCTAGTGTGGGACCAGGACTATGTACGTGACTGTTGGGGGGTATATGGTATTTTTTTTAAGTAGTTGTGCTTGTTGTAATTCATTTTACTTTCTGCAAATGCAATTATGCTACAAATACAAATATTTTTATTGCGTTTCCAAAAGATACATAATAATAATATGCAATCGCCTTTCTGTAGGTAATCATGCGTTCTACTTCTCATTCTGGATTAAGTAGGTTATATTAACACCAACAGACACTGTAGGTCAATAATAACATCCAGTCATACCCTACAACGCCTACAATACACACAATAATGCTTAAATTACTTTTAACGGCAGAAATAAGCTAAGAGGTCGAAATTTACACGGTCTACGCACAAAAAGGCCTACCATCTGGCTGAAATGTTTTCCGATAGTTATATCCATAACATGAAAATGTTTCAAAACGACCTTATTTATCCACTGGAACGGCATAAATGGAAAATGCTCTGAATATCAGGCACACTTGTTCCACTACAACTTCGTAAATGCCTGGAAATTTTGTCGCATATTGAAATGTGTTGAGTATACTCTACTAACAACGTTATAAAATCCAGAGTGATACTAAATGTGATTTATACTGAAATTATTTAAACTCTGCGCGGAATTTAAAGTTTTAGAAAAATTACGACTTTACGCCACGTACTTTAGTAAAGAACGTGGTGTCATCATCACCTTTCATTGGAGTC
The DNA here is from genome assembly GCA_951392215.1 of Epirrita christyi. Taxonomy (NCBI): domain Eukaryota; kingdom Metazoa; phylum Arthropoda; class Insecta; order Lepidoptera; family Geometridae; genus Epirrita; species Epirrita christyi. The sequence goes on from OX595846.1 coordinate 9,269,836, forward strand.
TTTAGACATCCACTCCTGGACGAGGCCTCCCCCATCAAATACAATGAGGGGAATTACCGTAATCTGGTGATTATAGTAATTCCCTTTGGCAGGCGGATTGGTGATCGCAGTATTTGTGTTAAGTACTCAGGTGGATCCTGCTGCACATCCCCTGGTGTAATCACTTACCCTCTTATTCATAATCATTTTTGAAACCTAAAATATACTAGATATATATAGCAAAACCTAAAACTAAAATATAGTTCAAATATGTGTTGTCTTGTTTTGACGTATGATATTTTACATCAGAGAGAACAAGACAAAAGCTATTTTAACTAAAATAGGTTTATAAAATGATTATGAATAAGGCCCTTAGTGTTTTACGACATCCACGGGAGGAGATGAAGAGGTATATTCTTAGGCCACACCACGGCAAAGTTTGTTGTCATCATTTTTCTAAAAGCCAACGATAATTTCAATTCTATCGTAAAAAAAAGAGGTAAGTATTTTTTTAAATTCATCATGCAGGCATCTGCCCTCGCAATCAAGAGTGTACTTAAATTTTTTATTTAAAAAAATCCTTTATTTTATTCAAAAGACTGTAACGAACAATTTCGATAGGAAATCGTTGGCTGAAACAACAATAAATTGTGTCCGCTTGAATCCTCGATTAAACTGACTATAACTACACATCGGAATAGTGTTGTGTTGACCCTTGTGGCTCGTTATTCAACGTAATTGTCAGGGACGGAACCCTTGCTTTGTGACGTCACCAGCAGGTGCGGCTAAACACGTTTTAAACTTCTGAAAGCTGTTTGGCAACTTGATTTTGTTTACGTCCAAGCTGTAAATGAGCTTTTGTTGATACATAAATTGATGTTTTGGTTTTGAATTGGACATTGTTTTTTATTGCGAATAATCTTTTTAGTTTTGAATTGAATTTTCATTATTTGCATAGGGGCTATGACACAACAACACAATTACTGTAAAAAATTCAACTTGCTACCTCTTACTACTGAGATACTGCCTGTGATAGAATACAGACAGACAGGGGCGTACCGCGGCGTAGATTAAGTAATTAGGGTCCCGTTGGCACCTTTTGGGTACCCTAAAAATCACCCGGTTGGATCTGATGGTAGAACTCTTGCATGAGTCGTAAGTTCAAGCGGCTTGGTCAAGTGCTTGAACCCACGAAATGTTTTATAGTAAAGTTATACCATAGAACTGATAAACTCTCTATAGAAGTGCTACTTACGTAGGTAGGACACCCCGCGCTCACCCGCAGCGACCGACAGGGTTGTCTTCTTTCGTACCCGGACTCGTTGGGAAATTTTCTTTGGTTTAAGATTTGTTGTGGCTATTGGATTTTAGGAGCGTATTACTGGGAGCAAGCTTTAGCCGAGTTGATAATGCTTACATGATAATTTCAAACACTTCGCATCATTCAATCATAGTTTATTGCGTAAGATACAAAGGTATTACATTTAAAAATGAAATCCTGGCAGTATCTTGCACCTCCTCCGCGCTGATGCGCCGCCTGCGCCGCGCACCAGCAGCCCGCACTGATTAGCAGACTTAGTATGCGCGAGTGAGTAGTGTAGCGCGGCTTTGAGTGCGACACTAGCGCCAGAGTCAGTTCTACTGGGTTATTAGCTATTCATATACCTACTATATTTTTAGTCCGACCTAAATAAATTAAAAATAAGTTGTAGAACTTGACCAAGGTTCTCAAAACTTAGTTTTCAATACTTCTGAGAACAATTAGAACTTTCCTCCACCCAGTATTTCCCAACAAATTTGTAAAACAAGCATAATAAGCTCATTGAAAGTTTATGCTCAGTTTGCCTCCACATTTGTGACTATAATTGGATCCCGGAAATTGATGCTGGCTCCGACAAATTTCTCCTCATCGAACCCTCTTTTGTGATCTCCATCAACTCTCATTCATAGCAACAGTTATTATAAAGGAAACTCAATACACGTTACACATTGGGGCGGAGAGTTTTCCGATAGACAACATGCGAAAATAAGAGTGTTTGGATACCGAGGGTTTTTTGGATTACCTACAGATTTCAAGGGTGCTTCCATTCTCTTCCCACGTTTTCATCCCACGAATATTTATTTTCAGCTTATAATCAAGCCGTCGACATACCACGAAAATAAAATTAATATTTTTTTCATTTCTCATCCAAAATTTATTCCGGTTTCTACCCACAGCCCATAACAATGAATATAGGTACGGTCAGATGGATAAATGTAAGATCTAACTATGATTTTAATTTATTATTATTAGAAACAATTTATTACACTTCATTAAGTTGGCATCATACACCGCTAGTTTTCCCAACTATTATTTAATAAGTGGTCCAGTCTCTGTCTTATTAATAGTTAGTACCTGAGTGACCGAGCTTGGCTGGGAAAACTCTGAAAAACACGTTTTCCAAGAGATGGAACCTAGCTAGATCGTTTTTTTGCTCCCGAAAAACCTCACGGAAGCATGTTTTCATTGGAACGTGTCGCCCAAAATAGAGTTTTCTCCTCACAACCGAAAAATAGTACCTAATTTATTTATGTAACTGAAAACCTTTTACACGCATAACAGCGCTAATTGTTTTCCTCCTGCATGTTAAAAGAATGTGGTAGGAACGAGTTGTTTCATTATTTTTTTCGTCTATTACCTACCAACCGACCAACCACGCTTGAGGTATTTTGGTTTTTGATCACAAATTGTGTACATTTTTTTTTAAAGAAAATGCTTTCCTTTTTTATAAAATACAAGTAGGTAAATTAGCACTGCTATGAACAATTTATATGCTGAAAAAATTAAAATAATATTAGGTCCTATCATTGGTCTTATTTACCCTATTTTTTTCCTTAGTAAGAATGTACTTACAGTAATTTATGTGTTCTATTTACAAATCAGTGCTCGTAAGTTAGTACATGATAAATCAACAAAACTCATTCTACTTCCAAATAAAATCTTTATTCATTTAAGGTCTGAGCATCTTGAATTGTAAAAGCACAATTTTCTTGGCATTTATTTTCTTTGAGTAGCGTCACAATACGCAAATTATGCATTTTGAGAGCTATTCAACCGACATCAAAGTAAGGTCGTTAAAACCGAACGCAAATGGTCAAGGAAAGCCGTATTCCACGGCATTCCGGTCTGTGTTTAGTAAAGAATTAAGAAACTCAATTTTCACCCTTATTGCTATTGATAAGAGTATGAAGTTGCATGATAATTACGGCAGTAATTGTTAATAAATGATGAAAAAATGTAGCCACAGAAGCTTTAATCACATCGTGGTAAGTACTTGCATTATATAAGTAGTGGCTAATGACTATACGCACAAGTACCTACGAGTAAAACTTGCACCCTGTAGGAACTGATCTTCTAACACAGGTTATTGCAACTTAACAGAAGAGATCCCAAACCCTTTAATTGTATAACTTGTAAAAACAATAAAAACCTTTTTACTTTTACTTTTTTTTACTGATATGTAAGTTATTTTAAAATCGTCAGAGCCCAGAGAGCAGAGTTATTTGAAGTTCAAACAAAACCGTTTGAAGTAAATCACACAGTAATAAAACAAAATATCAAGATTTTAAACGTGCTATAAAAATTACGGATGAACCCGTGAACTACCGAATAAATAAACGGTTTAAAATCATCAAAAGCGTGTTGTTTACCAACATCAAATCGGACGCAAACAAGACTGGTTACACGAAATAAGTTATTATAAGCATTTCAAGCATTAATTTTAGTTGATCTGGTTTTGTAAATGAATTCAGCCAGCGTTCAAAAGGGTTTTAGGAATATATTTACGAAATTTATACAAAACAGAACAGAGAAAATTAAGCATTAATTTGCCGTCCTTCGAGCTGAAATTTACATATTTATCAGCGCGTATATAAATGTATTTATTTTGATCAGTCTCAATGTCTCAATCTTTGTACTTCATTTAAATCATCCCAACGTGCAACTTGTCGTGGCCGTGGCCTAAGACTAGACCTCTCCTTCCCTCCCGTGGATGGCGTAAAAGCTGACTAAGGGATTTCATTAGGAGATTAGCAGCAGCATCCATCTGAGAACTTAACATTGATACTGTGGTCACCAATCCAGCTGTCAAGCATGGTGATTATGGCAAATCCCCCATTGCATTCTATGGCCTCGCCCAGCAGTTGACTGATATTGATGATGAAGTAATAATACCGGTTCAAAACGACCTCCGTGGCGCGGCGGGCGAGTTAGCCGTTTGAGACGCAAGAGGTGTGGGTTCGATTCCTGCTGCGAGACAAATGTTTTCATGATCTGCCAATATTTTTTCTGGGTCTAGGTGTTGTTTGGGATTATGCTACTCGTTAGTTCCTGATACCTATACACATGGAATCCTAGTGTGGGATCAGGATATACGTATATAAGTACCTATGTGATTGTTGTGTGCTACGTGTTATGTGTATGTATGTGTGATAAAAAAATATGTTATTGTACTCTACCAATTGTGCTCTCTTTAACTTCTGCTTGCAGATCAAATTGTTGAAAATTACCTGAAAACAAAAAATAAACATAATTTAACAATTGTATGGAAAGACACAACAAGAACAGCAAATTTTTGAAAGTATTTAATATTATTAATAAAATTTATATAAGTACCAAGTAAGTAAGTAAATGTAAGTAGTTTATTAATGTATATCAACCTAACAAACTTTCTGAATAGACAAGATAAGATAAAAAGTCTTGCGGTCTATGGAGAAAGCTATTATACTTAAAGAACCCAGATCACCGACATAGCTCTAAGAATTAGCTAGTTGAATTGGCAGTGGTCATATAGTTTGCACAGAACTGACAACCGTTGGGTACCAAAGGTTTTTGAGTGGCGACCACAAACCGGACGACGCAATAGAGTCCCAAAGATATCGATAGACCAAAGATATTTTAAATGTTGCTGGAATTCAATGGATGGAGACGGCTCAAGATTGTTCGTCGTGGCATTCTATCAGGAAGGCCTATGTCTAGCAGGGGACTTCTATAGACTGATGCTGATGAACAAAACATTTATTCATACACACATTTATTTATAAACAACACAGTTTTTGAAATGAATTTGTCTAATGACCTGGAAGTTTTGCAACGCAATATGCATAATGTCATTATTCCAAACGAGATTCACAGCGCTCCGTATCTGTTCTTAGGTTGATTAGAAATTCGTTCAAGCTTCAAAACCTCTGATAATTATAGAGTAGGTATCGAGAGTTTCCCTAAGACGCTGTTTTTGTTGTTACTACCAACACCATTAACATAGTTATTCGAGCATAAAATCGTTTATTGACTCTTGTCATGTCGTCTGGGACCTGCAGCCATAGAATAATAGAGACTTACGCACAGATATTTCACTCTAATACGACGGCCACTAAAGCCAATACTGTGGGGATGATTCATGTGAGTAATGTGTCTTACCATGACCATTATTATTTAGCTGCGCTCCGCGGTTTCACCCGCTTAAACAATGATGAAAATCGATGACGATGATGATGAAAAGTATCCTATGTGAGTTACCCAGAGTACTCAACACAGATACTGCGATCACAAATCCGCCTACTATAGTGGGGATTATGGCAATTCCCCATTGTGTTTTATGAGGGAGGCCTCTTCCAGCAGTGGACGCCTAAAGCTTGCTGATGATGATGATGAAATATATAACTAATATGTCACCTTGTATGATTTTTTTGGAATTTAAACTGCTTGTGTCAATATCTAGGATTTGGATGGAAGCGCCGATAAAGCTTCATGTTACCTTGATGGCCGATTTGGAGTGACACAGGCCTACAGTATATACAGACGCTGTTGACATACAATCATGGCACATTAACATACAGCGTGGCGGGTGTTCCGCAGAGAATTCGAATTAAAAAAGATATACGTGACATCAGGGCTGCAAGTACGTAGGACTCTATTCGATAAATTTGACATTAAAATTCGACAAAACGGGACTATGTATAGGTAATAGTCCCGTTTTGTCGAATTTTTATTTAAAAATTTATCGAATCGAGCCCTATACGTATTTGCACTGTCGTTGTCTTTAAAATTCGTATTTACCAACATTTTTGTAGGGTTGCCAGCTTGCCAGCCATGAGATAGGACTACCTTACTCAAAAAAAATTTGAGTAACACCTTGAGACTCATTTGGATAAAACTCTACAAGCCTTTCACTCAGCAGCTTTTTAACCGTGGCGGAAGGAGCCGGTGATTTAAAAAATAAATAAAAGTGCTAAACTAATCAAAGGCGCCCGAACTTCACCATTGCAACAAAACCGATTTTTTTATTTCCAATTTCTCGTAACTTTAAGAGATTTTAATTAAATCTGGAAACAAGTTTCGTAAAACATTTAAGTAGCGCCGAGGTTAGGGAGGAAATGAAACATCTCATGCAACCATATGAGTATTCCACCTTCACAACACCGTGTCTCCTGTCTTGCCCCAACGCCTTTATTTAAAAGATTTTCTTTATTAAATTTTGTCACGAGAAGCGGTAAAAATTCTCGACTTTGTTGTGGAAAGTCTGGAGGCTGAACTGTGAAAAATAAAAACAGCACTTTAGATTTTACAAAGGGAAAACATTGAACAAAACGGACGCTTTCTCTATGCAAACGAGACGCATTTCGCGGGTGAAAGTTTTCACTGCCCCATGTTGGAGTTTGAATAGTGACTACGGTGACAGAACCACAACCCACAAAACACACGTTACCTACCTAATAACGAAATAATAACGAAACTTTTTTTGCGTGCTAGTTAGTTTATATTAAAACTAAACAGAACAACTAGGCCCGTTCAGTGACAACATGTTCGCATTGTGTCCAATATACGCCCAGAACAAAGTCTAACGAACTAGACAAAAAACATAATCTTCCCGCTTTCTTGAAAAATGATTGGGACGGGTAGTTCTCTTTGATACATCGACCTTCCTTGAACCAGTGTCGTCTGCCAAACGCATGTACGTGGGTGAAAGAATAACCGCACAACTAGCGTTTTGGTTCAACTTGTCAAAATATAAAAAACTAGAGATTTGCTCGCGGCTTCGCCCACGTGGATCCTCTATTATAACACTAACATTATAAATGCGAAAGTTTGTGAGTATATTTGTTACTTCTTCAAATGAAATTTGGAATGGAGATACTTTATAACCTGAATCACGCATAGGTTACTTTTCACCATCATCATCATCAATTTTCAACATTGTTCCAGCGGGTCAAACCGCGGGGAGCAGCTAGTAAATTATAAATTATAGCCTATATTTTATTCTGATACTGTAAAGTTTTATCAAAATCCGTTCAGTAGTTTTTGCGTGAAGGAGTAACAAACATCTATCCATCCATCCATCTATCCTCACAAACATTTACATTTATAATATTAGTTGGATGAATTGGGCTCAGATACCGAAGTCTGAGTTTTAACAAGCAATTTACACGGACGTACGGTGTATTGTTACACGGATTTGTCGCCATACAAAATCGTATTATAATATACGTCCGTGTCAATTGTTTGCAACAAAACAGATTCAGCTTTCAGTCGAGTCCGAGCCATAGGATTTTACGTGTAAAACATCATATTCTCCGATTTCTTTGCATCTTTGGAATTTAGCTTAGACTTTTGTAATTAAAGCCAATACCACTCAGGTATTTTTTAGGTTATCCTTAATCGGTCCATTCCTCTGATTGCCTTATACTTATGTAAGTTGATATACATATCTGGGAAAAGAAACAACTTTAAACAAAGTTGTTTTTTTTTCATGTCATAAAATTTAGATTTTTGTTGCTAAAGCTTTGTCACTTGGATGTTTTCTGTGTTCTCCTTAATTGGACGTTTCTCCTGATTGCCGTATACTTCGTTTCTGGACGTATATTCATCTCATTTACGATGATATTTCTAAAAAAAAATTAGCTACTCTATTCAACTTTGCAAAGTCATCAAATTTTATAATTGTTATTAAAGTCAATATCCCTTGAAGTCTTATAATAACTATTTAAGGGCTTTCCATGAACTGGATACATCGACCGGCGGCGTCCTAGCTACACGCGTTCACGAGGTAGACCACATGTAAAATATGCATATGAAAATGTACTTCTATATTTCTGTCTTTTTTGCACACGGCCGCTATGCTATTACAACATTACTAGATTACTTCAGTTGTTGAAAAAACCTAACTACCTCGAATTTCAAAAGAGCAAGATTTTGGTGATTTGCTTTCGGTCTCTTATTCACAGAGACATCGCGTCATGAAATTTGGCATATAATTTCGTTGCATCGGAAATTTTGACCTGCCCACCAAACTGAATTTATAGATGTTTTTCACATCAAAAGATACACAGCTACGCCAGTTTATTAGGACTGCACTGCGCCAATTTCGGCGTATTGTTAAATGTATCGAAACCACCCTATTCTAGATACTACGAAACGCAGCTATTTTGGCATTTGATCAAATTTCATGCGCACCGGTAACGACTAGGGAAGTGATGACAAAGTATTTTGATTGATCGACGTTTTAATATCCTTCCAAAACAATTGTAAAATCAAATTCTTCGTCATACTTATTTAAGTTGATCAAGAATTCCGCCATCGTCATTAACGCAATAACGAGTTAAGTTTAGATTGGCCGTAAGTAATCATAATTATACTAAAACGTTTCGAAGAACATTAACAGGAGTTCGTAATCAATCCGAATATCTTAAGACCGGGATTTGCGAAGAGCCAATATAATAATCAAATTGTCATTTGCAGAGTTCTATCTCAAGATTACAACGATAAATTTGATACGCTCAGACGCTTACTACATTAAAAAGGTTTTGTTAAAACATAAATAGAACTTTTAATTATACCTATCTTATCTGGAGATTCTACGAAATAGCTTAAATAGGATACAAATAAACCGATAAATAAATACAGAAACTCATTCCAAACTAAATAAAATCCCCTATCCGCTTGAAAGGTCGAAAGATTAAATTCCATTTAACGTTAAATAGAAAACGCATCAGGTGGAAGCGTCGATTTTTACCGAGAATTTTTCGCGAACATTTTTAATAAAGCTCTCATGTTTGTTATGGCATGATGTATATCGAAAAATCCTTACAAATGTGTACAGAGTTCAGACAGAGACTTAATAAACTGTCTGACAGGAATGTTACATGTAATAATTGCCTGATGGGAGATTAATTTATATTCGGATATATTTTTGCGCACTGGGTCCTACGGCATTGGATCAGCGAGTTTTCACGTAATTTGATTTTGGATTTCATATTATCATGAACTTTGTCTCATAGTCACTTTCAAAATTGTAATTCATTCATGAAGAGGGACGCACTATAGTATTACTATGGTACTATTGTGAGTAGTGTACTACTTATACTAGTATATTATTATACCTACTATATACTACTTATGCAACCAGCGTTTTAGGGAAGCTTCCGTCTGGTAGTGATTTAGGGTTAGGGGCTTTTTGTCACAAGGCCATTTTTTGTTCTACTTTTAAGTTTCATACTTTAAGGGTAATTTCGTCATCATCAAATTAAATATAAATTCGTCCTAAGCAATATTTTCTTAGGTTTTGTACAGTCAGCGTGAGTTTCGGATCAGTTGAGCTATTTTTAGGTCGTACGCTAGAACTAGAATAAGATTTAGAATTATAATTATTTTTTTGCAACGGTCCTTTGATAGATCAACTGTTGCATTTATATTTTTTTAATTTTTATGTACCTACTTGCATTAGTTGTATTATTTTTTCTAATTATTCTATTCTCATTATCATCATCACGAGCCTGTAGAAGTTCACTGCTGGGCATAGACCTCTACCCTAGAAAGCCACGACGAATAATCTTGAGCCGCCTCCATCCACTAACTTCCTGCGATCTTTATAATGTCTTTAGCCCATCAAGAGGGTCTTCCTCTACTGCGTCGCCCAAATTGTGATCGCAACTCGAGAACCCTTATTCCCCAACGGTTGTCAGTTATTCTATTATCTTTTCTATTATCTATTCTATTATGTTAAAATTATATGTTATAATATAGTACTTTATTAAATAAATTGTCTGTAATTGAAACTCCTAAGCAAATAGAAAACGGGTGTGTTGAAGAACTAATTACACTTGTGAGCTGTAACTAGGCATCAGGATATAATAGCCTAATAAGTCTGATGCTGTGATCAAAAGCTTTCACTACTGCAATAGCTAGGTGGAAAGTTTTATCTCCACTACTAGTATTTTCCAGACCTTCCTGGCTTTTCATTGTAATATGGAAGCGAAATCAAGAATAACCTACTTATTAGCTAACATAAAATACGTTTAAATAGTTTTAGATACCCAGCGATCACTAAATCCAATTTTTTGTTTGCGCAATACCACGTGCTTATTGGTGAAGGAAAACATTGTGAGAAAAGCTTGAAAAAAAATGCCATGTCTTGAATTAAAAATTCGATGTTATGCATAGGCAGAGAAACATGCAATTGTTATGTGACATGAGAATGAACGACGCACTGAACTGAACCTTCTTCTTATATGCCTTACGAAGAAAACTTATAAAATTAACATTTATAACACAAGCTCTTAATAAATTTAACTGAAACTTTCTCTACACTTGCATTATGTGTTTTAGGTAGAAACTTGGGGCCTATAAAGACTTGGAGCAGAATTACCGTAACGCGTACCGTCAATGCGTTATCACTACCTCTAGTTGAGTGCCCTCGGGAGTTGTATTTACGTTTCTGGGTTATTCATGAACGCTCTTTGAATAAAGATGAAAGATCTACCGCTAGAAATATATTATAGACAACTTTATATCGAACGCGAACACAAAACTGCAGGAGTTTCAGGACAAAAGCCGCACCAAAACGAACACTCCTACCAATTTTAGAAAAATTACGACTATACACCAAGTTCTTTACTATTCTCCTGCTGACGTTTCGTTGACCATTTTGAGGTCCGTCCTCATGAGCACCGACCGCGACCACGCTCAAAGGTCTCTTCATAGTCGTAATTTTTCTAAAATTATACCAAGCCACGATAAATTGAATTCTACTCCTACCAATTTTATTTCAACTAAACATTATTGCCAGACAAAATAAACCTCTCAAATAAAGTCTCTTTGTATCTGGTAAAAAATTGCTTTATAATATTGCGCGTGAAAGCAAAATGACTCTTCTGGGTGTGCTGAACGAAAAAAAGATTACTCAGTGGAATTTCAAGGAAATAGAAAACAAAACCCTTTGGAGACTTTGTTTCCCAAGTTTCTAACTAAAAGAAAAGGAAAGTTTGGAAGGTCGGTTTTTCTATACCTAATTTATGAGTCAGTTTTGGAGTTGGTTGCTAATGTCTGATCTGAATTATATTGTGGGTCAAGTAAACAAGATCGGGGATTTTATAGCGTACCTACCATTAAGTTCTCAATACACCCCGCAGGGCTATTTCTGTAGCTCGTGATAGATTTGCAACAGGCGTAAATTATGCAATGGGGGCTATCAAACAGTAACTTTTGTATAAAAAAACGGAGGGTTCCCAACGAGTAACACCCAAACGAGTAACACTGTTACTCGTTGGGATTTTTTTTCCTATCGAGTAACAGTGTAACTCGATGGGATACAAATTAAAAGAAGTATTCCCAACGAGTTACACCCAGTGTAACACTGTTACTCGATAGGACAAAAACATCCCAACGAGTAACAGTGCTACAAATTATGATATTTTATTTTAGTTCGGTTATAAAAATATACGTAGGCTATTTAGTTGAAAGTGCCATACTTCGTTGCTATACTTTATCTTCGTTAGTCCATTTTTTATTTTTGTCCATACACTATCAACGCCAAAATATGGCATCTTTTGAACATTCACCATATTTTATTAGCCTGATTGAAAAAAATGATATTCACTGCTAGTTCAATCTCTAGTCCTTCAAATATGTTCAATAATCAAACAGCAATGGACGGATAAATCTTAGTGAAACAACGCAATCGTGCAGTTTGTAATTTTTATGTAGACAACACTGCACTAAGATATTGCACAGAATTGCAGCAGCTGCAGAGATAAGCATTTTGCAAAGTGTTTCCAACATGCTTGAGTTGTATTACTGGTGAAGTATGCAATGAATATGATATAATAATAATATAATATATGAATATAATATTATATATATGAATACTGCTCTATATATTTTGGCTGTACAAACCGAACAGATAGAAAAACCCGGTAATAAACTTTCAATCTTTGTCTTGTATGACTTTATCCCCACAGCATAGGACAACTCAGGAGTAAGCGCAAGCCTATTCTAACTATACTCTTTCTACGGTGAATCACACCAAGCGGCTTAATCTACGTTTGGCACTCGTACTTTTTTTATGGTGAGAATGACGAGCACTCTTAGCGTATTTTTTGGGCAACTCTGTATTGCAATATAAAAAAACACATATCAACTCTTGATTCTGTAGTCGGGAGAACAAGTGCAATTCTAAGACAAGGCCTGCAGTTCAGAAAATTTACAATAGTGTTGCCAATGTCTTAAAAAAGATATTTGGTGAAGTTTCCTCTGATGGTGAAAAATGGTTACCTCATGTCCAGAAATGAAAGTAGGTGCTGGCAACACTTTTGTGCAGTCAGGTTATCAGTGTGAGTCAGTGCACAGGGCACACAATAACGTACCACCGCAACAAAAATGGCGTTATCCAGTTCATTTCAACAAAACAAATTTGTATACGTGAAAAAAAATGGAGGTAGTGTTCTTCTTCGAGGAAGACATCAGTATTACGCCCGAAAAAAACACGACAGTGGGTTGGAAGTGTGGGCGTGTGTAAAAAGAAAAATTTGCAACTGACTGTTTCGAGTCAAAGTAAGTAACTAATTATTATGTGCTAATAGTGTTATACTATAAAAAAGCTTTTGACTCAATAGAACACAGTGCGATCTGGAGAGCTCTACAAGAAGCTCAAATCAACAATATCTACATTGAAATTATCAAAAATATCTATGGAAATTGCAGAAGTAGGGTGAAACTTGAAACACCAGGAAAATACATTAGAATAGAAAGAGGCGTATGACAAGGAGACCCCCTTTCACCGACTCTATTTGTAACCGTGCTTCAATCAATACTCAGAGACCTTTGTTGGAATGGCATGGGAATTAGTATAGATGGAAAAAATCTTACTTATCTAGCATTTGCAGATGATATTGTTTTACTATAAAGCAACACACATAATCTTCAGTACATTTTAACGACTATACAAGAAGCCAGTAAAACAACAGGACTAGAAATGAACCTGCAAAAAACACAAGTCATGACCAACGACGAAATGAAAACGCTTTACATAAATGACGTACAGCTAGAATACGTGCAAGAATACATTTACCTTGGAAAACAAGTTTCATTCAAACCCAACAAGAACATAGAAGAGATCGAAAGGAGGATAACTAAAACATGGAACAAATTCTGGAGCTTAAAAGAGGTGCTAAAGGGACCACTGTCATTAAAGTTAAAGAAGAAAGTTGTGGATTATTGCCTGTTACCAACGCTTACTTATGGGAGCCAAACATGGACATACACAGTGGAAGCAAAAAATAAAATAAAAAGATGCCAAACAGCAATAGAGCGTAGTATACTAAGAATAAGACTAATACAAAAAATAAAACACACAGAAATCCGTAATAAAACTAAATTTATAGATGGTCTAAAACATGCACTAAAACTAAAATGGCAGTGGGCAGGACACACGGCAAGAATGAATAAAGGAAAGTGGGCCAATAAGTTAACCATCTGGAAAGGGCCGATAGGGACAAGAAGAGTAGGTAGACCACTTGCTCGATGGTCAGATGATATACTAAAGGTTTCGAATACCCCAAACTGGGCAGAACTAGCAGATGACCGCGAGCAATGGAAGGAGCTGGAGGAGGCCTTTACCCGTGAGGGGTCCTTGTTATAATCTTCAGTACAAAGAAAAAAATGTAAAACACATATCTAACTATGGAATAAATGGGCTTTTTATTTTATTTATTTTTAATTATTTATTATAATACATTCTGCCGATGGATTTTGGCTGAGCTGAAATTGGCCAGTAAAGATGGGCATAGACAAATTAGTTCCTAAAAAAACTATGTAACAGCTTAACGCCTAACTTTGAAGTTAGGCGTTTAGTTGCGGCGGGCAAGTAGCCGGCTGAGATGCGAGAGAAAGCGGGTTTAATTCCCGCTGCGGAACAAATGTTTGTATGCTCTGCAAATATTTGTTCTGGTTCTGTGTGTTATGGTACCATGGTACTCGTAGTTCCTGATACCCACGACACAGGGAATCCTAGTGTGGGATTAGGTTGACTACGTATGTGACTGTTGGGTGTTATGTTACACTGGTAGTACTGGTACCAATCACCCAGGTATTTGCCTGATTTAGTCTAGTGACCAATCCAAAACATTTCTTGCTGAGTGTTCAGCTGCGCGGCCTGTCTCTTTCGCATGCACCATTCGCTAAGTTAAATTTAGTTGGTCAATAAATGCACATAATATTAATTGTCAATAACTGGATTTTTATTTCCTTGTGTTTTACGATAATGTAGAATGTGGTTATTAAAAAGTCAAAAAAAAAAACTTAAATTTTAGAGCACAATTAATGTAAAACTGTAATAGATACAAAAGTATGATTTTAAAGAGGAGTTAAAAGTTACAAATGTTATTCGACACTTTGATGTTTATTTTATTAAGTTGATTGTTTTATTTTTAAATAAAAAGCAGTGATCAGCCATTAATTATAGTGTTTTTTTTTATTTTCAGCTTCACCCAGACAAATATATCTTAGTGTCACTCGTTGGGATTTTTTTTCCTATCGAGTAACACTGTTACTCGTTGGGATTTTTTTTTCTAGAAATATTCCCAACGAGTAACACCACTCCCAGGGTGTTACTCGTTGGGACAAAAATTCCCAACGAGTAACAGTGTTACTCGTTTGGGTGTTACTCGTTGGGAACCCTCCAAAAAAACGACGTTTGACAGTCCTGCCCCCTTATTCGCTATGACCAAACGTGACATAACGCAGGCTCGTTACGATATCTGCGTGGAATCATCGCTAAATAGCATGGGTGACGTCACACGTTATTGACAAGGAATATCTTAGGTCATAGCTAATAACCACCCTGATTGCACAGTTTACGCCTGTTGCAAACCTGTCACGAGATAGAGCATATAGCCCTGCCAGTATTATATAGGTAGATACCCGCTAACGCTAAAGCTTATGCACCAGCTTCCGAATTTTCATCATCATGATTCTGCGGTTAGTAAACGAGCCCAAACTAAAAGTATGACTCCATTAGAAGCAATAAGCGAAAGGCATCGCGTACCGAGTTGACTTTTAAATGCGGTAAATAATGAAAAGGAATGACATCCCAGTTTTACGGAAAGTGCGGATACTTGGACGTCTTTCATGTAAATTTCGTTATTGTTTAGTTTCATTGCTCGGCGGTACGTGAAGTGGGTAAGAATTGAATATTTGCCTGTTTGTTCCCCTAGTGTTATTAATGTAAATTGGACGGGAAAATAATTTTCCACAGCTTCGGGGGTATTTTTAAGCAAAAATTCATCCAACAAGTTTTATTGAAAACAAAGACTGTATACAATAATATTTTTAGTCATGAATTTCATAACTTCATGCCAAAACTTCCTCAAAATAATACTGGGAAATCAACATCTGGATCAACTTTAACTCATCCTCCCTAAAAACTACTGCTTCAACTCCGGGAAACTTTCCTAACCCCACGCACCCTGGAACAATAACAGCGAAGTACGAAGTAAAACCCAACAGTTTACGGCATCTCTTCCAAACACAGTATCTTAGTATACTAACGAACACGTGGCGTACTAAACTTGCGACTCATCAATCACACGAGATGAGAAGCATAAGTCCGAAAGGACTGTGAAAGTACCCAACAGTAAATATACCTGGTGGTAAGGGCTGGCGCGAGCTGAAGCAACTCGTACATATTTTATCCGGTACATCGGATTTTTCCTTTATCGGCCAACCGTTTTATGAGTTAGGAAAACATTTACCTAGGCTCTTCAGTCTTTTCTTTAGTTTACAATGCATATTTTTTATCGAAACTCTTTATACCGTGGTGTGTCCGGCCTAAGAATATACCGTTTTCTCTCGTGGATGTCGGAAAAGCTGACTCAGGGATAACACCAGGGGTGGGCAGCAGCATCCACCTGAGTACTCATCAACAAAACTGCGATCGCCAATCCGCCTGCCAAGCGTAGTGATTATGACAAATCCCCCCATTGCATTCTATGGGGGAGGCCTCGTCCAATTGTGGGCATCTAGAGGCTGCTTAAATCTTCAAATTAAAAAATAAAGGCTGCATTGTATAGTTTTACACCGAACCTCTACTGAGTGTTCAATGTATGGTTTGTTTCTTGGTTGCACAGAAAAGCCAACTCCGAGCCTGATGTTAATGATGATGAGTAGAAATGCGGCATTGACATTAATACTTCGAAATTACAATTTGCCATGGTCCACTGTAGTGGACGCCGGCCCTTTCTCCTAACTCTACTTTTTTTATAAATTGATGTGCCAGCTACCAGGTGGCACAATGAGATACGCGTCTTACCTAACGTCTGTTTTTGTTACAGCTTAAAAATAACCCTTTTAACTTGCACAAAATAAGTCGGAAGCTTAAGCTTGTTAACCCTCCGAATTTTACCCTAGTTTTAGGGCAATTTTGTTTTAAGTAGCGTACAAAATACTGTGCTTTTATGAGGTGATACCGAGGGTAGAGTGTAACCCCCCCCCCCCCTTCAACCCCCTATGCATGTGCGAAGCATCTAGGCGGTATCTAAGTATGTATACTAACCGCAGGCGAATACAGGGCCTAGTCTAAGTTTTGCAATCAATTAATTTATGCCTTTTCTATCGAGCGTGGGCACAGATTAGTTGATAGCTACTATTCTATTCACGTACGATTCGTAACCGTCATCGCTACGATGCCGATGGTTGCTACTTAACTCTGACAGTGAGGCAGTAAACATTTTTTTTGCCGGTAATTTTGGGCAAATTACCTGCCAAAAGTTTTCTTTATTAGATAGAAACTGTTTAAAAGTGATACCTAGTTTATTAGCTACTTTGGATCCCTTTATTTATAAACTCTGTTATTAACCCTAAACTCTGAGGGTGGACTTCGACGAGTGTATTCAACAAAATATCTAGACATAAAAGTTTTTAACCGTCCGCTCCCGGTTTTGCCAACCCAGCTTTATACAGCCGGTAACTAATTAGAGTTCCCTCGCAATCACATTTGTTTTTTGTTATTTTTAACAAAGCAGTCACGTTTTCTGCAGAACGTTTTCTCTAAATTTATTTGTGGGTCTCATTCAAGCCAAACGTGTTATTACTTTCACATTGTGTAGATAACTTTATTTTGTTATCCAACAATTATTTTTCATGAATCAACAACATTAGAGAAACGTGTTTGGCACAAAAATAAATGTTGATCCTAACACAATAATTGTATAGAAACATCTCAGTGGCTGACTTCGATTTCGGGACATAATAGGAGCAGTATAGAGCGCAGTCAACATAATATTTTCCATTAATATGTATGACTATTAACCCCCAACCACATTAGCCCCAAGTCACCGTTTTTGGCGTTTCCCTTGGCCTTAATATTTTCATCTTTATTCAAAGAGGCCTATGAATAAAACAGGCCGTAACGGGGACCCAATACGCGGACTCCGCAAGATGTTCCGATGTCATAACTTTATTCATTTTGTTGTTTAAGTTAATTAAAATAGGGTTGATAATGTATGGATATTCCAAAACTTTGATTTTAAGAACTTCCTGAGTATACCATCCCGTCTTTGTTTTCAGCTGCCAAGAAGCAAAGTTTACTTTTGCGTATTGTGTTTTGTATGTCAGTCAACACTGCAGCGTAACTTAAATACTTACAAGCCCAAGTAGAGTTTGTAAATTTACTTGGATAAGTATCTAATTTTCATTGAAATTTTATTAAAAGGTAGATTGGACTTAATATTTTCCAGTCAAAAGATAAGTACCTATGCCGTCAGTGAATTACCTCGCCTACTGATGTCAAGTTTAATTTTGTTACTTCTTGCTCACATTGTATATGTATAAAGAGGCAAGTCATTAATTCAATTTCTTCTTTAGAAGCCTAATAATAGAACCACTCACACAAAATGCATTTGGAAATTGGCAGTAGCGATGACAAGGGGACCCACACTGCCTTATTAAGCTGCATTGAATCCACACTTCTGCCTCAGGCGTCAATATTAGGGTTGCCATAAGTCATTGAGGATTCGTCAAGACGCATAGCACACAAAATTGCCTATTACGTGTCAAGCCATTCTATGTTAGGGCTCAAGCCACATTTTCTGCAAAAGCTATCATTTAAAGTCTGTCAAAACAATTAACGTTAAAGTATTTATCAAATTACATGTTCTTCCCTTAGTTTTATTTCATACTTCTAAGTTGCAAGGTTAATAAATTAACGAGACAATTTTTAACAACTTTTGAGTTCCTAAAATGAGTTTATAAATTAAAAGTGCTATTAGGAACCTCAACTCGTCTTTTAAAGACCTTTTCAACGATCCTTAACAAAAGGCATCGCTGTAAAAACATGTGCATCTGGGGGGGTGCGCAAAGTGTTTATTCGGAACCCTAAAAAGACGCAAGTTCAAATGATACAATTATTTATTATGTAAGTAGCTACTTGCATAGTATAACGCATACATATCATAACATCATCATAAAACACATTAATACTGCGACTCTGCAGTGCTTTGATTGGTCAAACCGCAACTGTCAACTACGACCCGCGAGTAAACTTTAATAGTAGATTATGCACTAAGGGAATAAAGCAGTGTCTTATGTCGCGGTCGGCATATTGAACCCTGAGCGTAACGAGGGACTCTAAAGTTAACTCCCGAGTGTAGCGAGGGAGTT
The DNA here is from genome assembly GCA_951392215.1 of Epirrita christyi. NCBI lineage: Eukaryota > Metazoa > Arthropoda > Insecta > Lepidoptera > Geometridae > Epirrita > Epirrita christyi. The sequence continues at coordinate 9,288,782 of OX595846.1, forward strand.
ATATAGAGTCCTGAGTGAAGCGAGGGGTTCAAGCTGCCCAAGACGAAGACAGGCTTTATTCCAGAGGAGCATACTCTACTTTTCACACCTACTGCGAGGCAATAAAAGGCCAGGGCTCCATTAAATAAGTATCGTCTGTTTTGATAAACTCTGGAGTAGAATCATTATCGCAGGACATATTTTGTTAACACTAATATTGTAACTGACATAATATTATATTACAAAAATATTGCAATAAAATTCACTGAAAATCACAGCACCAAACATCTCTGTTGTTTCTACTGAAAATCACATCACATTCATACAGTTCACATTCTTTAAAATCGCGCCTATTTCTTTTTTTTTCGAGTTTTGCTATAGTGGCCAGTTCGATTTTCGAACAAACCTCTTTACAATGCCATATGGGCATTTTTTTACTCAGAGTTTTCCATGAGTTTCCAACACGAATTTGACGTTCTAAATTCAAATCACTTTAATCCCTAGGGAGTTTCATACAACTTTATATCCCTAGAGAGACAATGCTGTACTTTACGTTGAGGTTGCATGATTTGTAATTGGACATTGTTGAGCAGGTGGTGTGAAAATACATATAAGCATGCCGCGAGTTAGACTCTAAACCCTAAACACTAAGCGAGGCTGCCAGAATAACACAAGTATATTTAGATTGGAAAAATCGGGATACTACACGCGATTAACACCCGTAACAATATAATTAGATATATTATGTGTTCTGATCGCGAAGGTTTAAAAATACCTACTACTTGTGTTCTTGTTGGGGCGTGCGTCGGCGTCGTGAAAGAGTGTTTAATAATGGTGACAGTCCCGATATATCGAGACGCATGGCAACCCTGGTCAATACCCACCCTATAAAATAAGAAGTGAGTGCGAGTTGCGAATACAATTTTATTTAACTTGAAATAAAATTTTGTTACCCTTCGTATATGGTCCGGAAAGGAAGGGACTATCTGTAGAAACCGTTACCGAGTTATTTGTGTAGCATGTCTAATGACATGAATTAGGTAGGAGCAGGATTAAGGCTACATGGTATTTAGGGTCAAATGATTGTAATCATTATATTGACTTGGGAAAACTTGTGAAACTCATGAAAAAGATTGGTGATCCAATTGAGTACTTAACACCAAACTGCGATCACTTATCCGTCTGCCAAGCGTGGTGGTTATGGCAAATCCCCTCATTGTATTCAATTAGAGAGGCCTCGTCCAGCTGTGGACGTAAACAGGCTGGTGATGATGATGATGATGATGATGAAAGACCGTTCCAAACAATCAATCTTTTATTTGATTCAAGAAAAGTGCTTCGACGATAAATCATATCACAAATCCCCATATTCCGTGAGTAAGGCTTCCGTATATAAAATCCATTGTATCCAATCCCGATTGTAATAACATTTTCACTGCGAACAAACATTAGTTCGTGTGAACTTGGTATCAATTTCACGACTTGTAAGGATACGTTAGACAAACACGGTTGAATAAGTAAAGACTAGTTTATGATATACCGTGACGGGTTCGAGCCGATCCGACTCATTGGAACCGCAGACACAGCACTGCTAAAGTAGACAAATTGCCGACGTAAATACAACGAAATTATATCAAGAACTCTATGAACTGGTTCTTGATTTATATTCATCACACTTTTGTAGCACAGAACAGTGCATCTCCTGAACCTACTTTGGAAATCTGGTGTCTCCAGAAATATGGAGATACTAAGGGCCTTATTTATAATCATTTTTTAACTTATTTTAGTTAAAATAGCTTTTGTTTTATTCTCTCTGATGTAAAATGACGTACGCCAAAACAAGACAACCTATTTTAGCTATCACATAAGCTATTTTAACTAAAATAGATTTAAAAAATGATTATGAATATGGAGCTAAGTATTACATCACTAGTACATTAAAATTTTATACAGTCCGTTCCATCCAAAGTTTGTCTGGTAGATCACTTCAAAGTAATAAGACCGTCCATTGTAATCGCCACTATAACATCACTCGTTGTGTGTTTTGTCTCTTGACAGTGTTTGAATTTGAGTGCTATCTTTTTTGAGAGTGCTACGAAATAAAAGAACATAACCCTATAATAAGCATCTTGTGTACAAATTTCGGAGTCGGTTCGGACCCGGTACGGTGTAGAATGAGTCATCCTATGCTTACCGAAGATGCTAACATGAGGTAGAAAAATCTTATTTTACGGCGAAGTTTTATTGGTAATGTTTTACGAGACTTTATCCCGGTTATCAAGTTTGAGATAAGTATTTTCGGCAGCTGGACTACCCAACAAATTTATGACTGCATAATAAAGGACAAGACCTATTTGAAGCTCACTCCGCTTTTCATCAATCGGTTTAGGTATCCCTTGTGGACGTAATTATTATTATTTAGTGGTGTACGCACTGTTTATTAATCCTTAATTCCTGAAAACAACAACAGATTTATATTTTTAAATGTTCAACATATGTTGTACATATTTTCTTTACATACAGAATAATCATCATCAGCAGCCTTTAGACGACCACTGCTGGATGAAACCTCCCCCAAAGAATCTAATGGGGGGAATTTGCCATAATCACCACGCATGGCAGGCGGATTGGCGATCGCAGTATAGGTGGTGAGTACTCATGTGGATGCTGCTGCCCATCTCCTGGTGTAACCCCTTAGTCATCTTTTACGACATCCACGAGAGGAGACAGAGTGGTATATTATTAAGCTAGACACGTCACGGAAAAAAAAAAATAATATGACCTACTTAATACAAGTATACAAAACATGAATTAATCAGCTATGCTGTCAACGATCTTATGATAGCTCAACTGATCCAAATCTTCTTAGATATCTGTCAATTTTGGTTCGTGCCGACTGATCTTGATATCAGATCAATCAACTGATCACGATACGTTTCACCGATGGATACACCGTGATCAGTTGATACTACCTTATAAATTTCACCGTACACCATGTGTGTTAATGTAAATGGGAATTGGTTTATTGGGACTCTAGGTAGTACTATTAAAACCTCCCAGGCCTTGATTTGATGTCATTTTTGTAATCCAACAGTACCTATCCTTAGAATACAATTTCTTCTTTCAGTGCAAGTGAGAAAGTAGAGGGAAGTGGAGCCTACTCATCGCTGTTCCTGTACCCTAAGCACGTACTTCTTTGTTTTTGGTTCGGATAGACACGTTCGGGGAAGTCATTTAGATAAGGTTTTCATATATGTATTTACAGGAGTGCGAGTTTTTGAGATAATCAGAGATAGGGAATTTGGAAGCTGTAATATCGGCCTAAATAGGAAGTTCGTTTTGAACCACTAAACCCGTAAAAAGCAATTAAGATCATATTGTTCGCATAATATATTTTTATCTCGCTTAGCTTTGGCACCAAATATTGTCATTAGTTTAAAAAACATTGGACAATTTTTTTATCTTTTATGTAATGTATTGAAAATTGTATTGTACAATGCACAATCAAATTATTGTTCAATTTTAACATATCCTTGTGAATATCTAATAACCGAGGTATTAGATATTCATAAAGTGAGTACAACTAAGGCCTCAGTTAGGTAGGTACATCAAAAACGTTTCCAATGTGTAAGTTTTTGTGTCATTTTCTAATAGAAACCTGTTGCTTTGTCATGTGTATCTAATACCCATTTTCATTTATTAGTTATGGACACCTACCACCTACGGGAAACCTACCTCAATGTCAAATTAAAAGTTTTTCACAGCAACTTATATTTATAAGTAGGTATTATTAAGTTATAACTTAAGCTTGCTATTAGGTACCTATAAGAGCCCTGCTAGGTATTTCAATTGAAATTATAAATCTCTGAATAATACAGAACTGCAAAACACAGAAACGTTGAAAATATACGCTACGCGAGCGCAAGATTTCCATTTTCTATGCATTTAGATAAGTTCAGTTACATATCGCTTCTATTGATTTCGACTGGTTCAGAAAAGAAGCCACTTTCTTTGTACAATCCAGTCAATAGAACTCGATAATAAATTCATGGTTTACAGTAGGTACAAGAAGTTCTGATATTCGCCCCTATCTCAACGAATCCTTTACCGATGAAGTTCATAACCTAACTAGCTTATTATTTCATCACCGACCTACCTACCTTTCATGGCGATTAGATCAACGGTTTGAAAGTTACCGTCGAACAAACACCCACATCAAACATAGATACCCACCGACATTTCTACAAACGCTAACCCTCTCTAGCTTTTGTTTAACAATACTTTGTTTAGCTAATTTAAACCAAGTTCCCATTATCCGATATTATAATGTTATATAGTGTACGAGTATAATATGTACAGCGAACTGATCTGAGGAATAATATTAATGATTATATTAATTCTTTATATTAATTATCATTCAAATTAAATAGTTAAATTATAGTTTGGAATTAACGTAGATCAAATCAATTAAATTATTAATTAAATGCCTGACAGTGTTTGGGCTCATTTTGATCGGTTTCGATCACTAATTTCATAAAAGCATGTTTTGGAAAACATATTTTTCAACAAATAGCTTATAATGATAGACTTTACTAAAAGAATAAGAAGAAACAGAAAACAATTATCGCTTAATTTCGAGGTAAGTAACAATATTTTTAATTTTCTCTAACTGACAAGTATGCTTACGTGGAATACCTAGTGTAAATGATGTTTGTTATGACTGTATTTTATATGGGCCCGCGTGTTGGCGATAATAAAAATAGGTAAAATCGGAAGGTGCCAACTCGTGGATTCAAGCGAGTTTCAAATCCGCGAGATGACGAATGACTCACAATGTTTCTGCCCAATAGGTGTCGAATAATAGACAGACGTACAATAGACTACCTACCAAGAATATACTCATTTTTTCCCATACAAACATTATGGACAAGGTCACGGAATAAACAATTTTCTAAAGCTATTCATAGTCTATCACAACGTAAGGCTGTATTCACAAACAAAGCAGCGACATCTGGTCGTGGAAAAACTGTGAAGGCTTCACTATGCGTCTTTTATTAATTTTGTCATGTCCCCCAACCCCTTGTTGGCGTTAGCCGAGATAAATATAATAAATAATAATTTATATTATAAAATTTTAATAAATAAATTATAATACAATTTATTTCATTAAATATATAAAGCGATGAGCTCACCACAATATGTCACGTCTATATTCCTGCGACTGTGCAACCCATGGTGAAAAGAAGCCCTTTGGGGCTCTGGCTACCCCTTCGGGTAAAAAGGCGTGTGCTTATGTAATTGTATGTCTTGCAAGTAAAACTCAAACTACATAAACAAGCATGCTGCGCTAATTCATGCCGGAAATTGCCGATAGACAGTCAGTGCGGCCTGATTTCTGTGTAAATGTGGCCTAACGGACAACATCCTTCGAACGATGCCTAATGACGTGAAAGAAAAATATGATGAATGAGGCGAGCAGACGTGACAGCAGGATTCTATCACAAACATAAACACTATTCGGTGTGCATAATGGTGTTTTTGTAAACAGAGAGCACAATAGAAGGATACTAAATGGACATAATTTTATAATATTGACTCTATAAGTTATAATTATAAAAATAAGCTTAATAATAATAAGCAACAAACGTCACAAGTGCATTAAAATGTACATCAAAAGTGATGTCCACTTTTTGTATGGATGTTGGTTTTTTATTCCCAATAAATTCTAACCAGCCCAAAATAGCAATGATTTAGAACATATAAAAATAAAAACAAATATTTTTAGACCCCTCCGTTTTATTTAAATAAATTAATATGTTCTTTGTTACTGGTAACACCAAATATCCTGCAAAAAAACCGTTGGCAACACAAGAAAAGTAAAGTTAAAAAAAAACACTTTGACACAACTCTGCTAATGTCGTTGTCAGTAAATATCAGCAAATGGGGTGTGCAGCGGTGCATGTGCAAATTGTGCAATGTTGGTTTTTTAATGTACCTACTGTCAAATTTGATCAGTTAGTTTGATTGATTGATTGTTTTTTAATGATAGAGCATATTGACTTTTTTTGTGGTAACCAAACCGCCATTATTCTTCCAAATGTCCAAAGGTCTAGAGATCCAACAAAATAAAAAAAACTTTTAAACGTCTAAAAATGTAGGGTTTTCATAGAAAAGATAAGTTTAGGGATTTCTACCCAAATATTAAAAAATATCTATCTATGTAATGTATTTGTATTAAGTATATCAGTTATCTAGTACCCATAACACAAGCTCTGCTTAGCTTGGGGCTAGATAATGTTGTGTGAAATGTCCAGCATTTGTTTATTTATTTATTTATTATTTATTATAAAATTTATCCCGGTTAGGTTTAATAATTATTAAAAAACCACTATTGGAAATCACCTTTAGTTCTAAGCACTAATAAATATTCCTGGGAAAAACTGTGTTAGGGCATTACCTATATATTATGCCCTCCAGTGAATATAGACTGGTCTGATTTCAGATTTTTTTAAGCTTATTAGTTACTATTGTACTTCTCAATATTTTAAAACTGCATTGGATCAGTGAAATTATAGAAGTACCTTGTGACTGATAGTGAAGGAATGTCGTGAGAGGAACCACACCTCCGTGGCAACCTCTGTGGCGCGGCGGGCGAAGGTTCGCATGCGACGCAGGAGGTTGCGGGTTCGATTCCCGCCTCGGAACAAATGTTTGTACGATCTGCAGATATTTGTTCAGGGTGTTCTGGGTATTTTTCTATGTATAATAAAAAATATCTATCAATGTAATGTAATGTCCCACAGTTATCTAGTACCCATAACACAAGCTCTGCTTAGCTTGGAGCTAGATAATGTTGTGTGAAATGTCCAGCATTTATTTATTTATTGAAAGCTGCAGTAAATCAGTGACCAGAGAAGGACTTTGTGACCGATAGTGAAGGAGCCAGTGTCGTGAGAGGAACGTCGCCTCCGTTTCTTCAAATGGTTGGTTCTTGGGCTTTCTCACAGATGGTTTCTAGAAAAGTGCGCAGTCGTTCATCGAATAGGGTCCCATTTTCCACGGAAAACGAAAAACTCGTAATTATTATCTACGTAACGTTGCCCTAAAACATAGATTTATGTAAGTAGGGCATATTTCCGCCGATTCACTGTCCATCCGTGCATCACTTCGATCCACTGGGCCTTGCCAAAACGAATTGGTTTTCCTCTGAGAATCCTTTGGAAACCTCAATAACCTGCATATGATATGGCTGGGTATTGAAATACCTACCCTCGTGCCTTTTTGTGCAACTGTTTTAGGGTAGAATATTATAAATATACATATCTCAGGTTATAATAGGGTTCCCAACTATTAACACCCAAACTACATAGTTACATTGTTACTCACTAGGTTTTTTCCCCAGAATTCCCAACTGGTGGTTACACCCAGTGTAACAGAGTCGTTATCCAACTCGCCAAACAAAAACTCACCAAAGTTTGTCCAGTTGGGTCCAGTTAAATAAAAAATCCTCAAAATACATATTTATATTCTTGGCTTCTCTGTAAAGATAGTCGTATATATTTCAAATTTTTGTATAATGTTATTGGGCTGTGACTGTACTGGCATCGACAAAATAGAAAGTAGGCTAGTTGAGGAACGAAAATAATTAAATTTTGCAATTCCCCAACTGGGCAAACATTAGCGAATTTTTGTTTGGCGACTTGGTTGTCCGGCTTAGGCAAGTGCAACTAACCAAAATCGTTTGGAGAATTGGGCGTAATTTTTTGACGCTCTTGTGTATAACTTGGAATAAGCCCTAACTTTTACTTTCATTAACATTACTAATTAAAGTAGCGTAAATCGTTCGTGTTTGCAAAATAAGTTCATTTGATGTATTGTAGGCGCTGTAGAAAATCTCATATAATTTGCTCACGTTGACGATACGAATATATTTTCGCAAGTTGTTCGTGCTTGGCCTACTGATATCTATTCTGTAACCTAGTGTGAGTTTGGAGTGTTAGAATTGTTAAGTTAGGAGTTAACAGGGAATGGAAAAAAGCGTGACATTGGAAAATAATAAATTTGAATGCACTCGCGTTTATAAAATAATGTTTTAATCCAGAAGAAAACTTTTGCTTTGACTAGGTACCCTTCATTATTGGCTTTATTATGAAAATATGAGCAAAATGTTTCGTTTGTAAAATCACCGGTCTAAAACTAGTGTTTAACGGAGGACCTAATAGTCTAAAAATGTGACAAGCACGGGCGTGTCGTACACTACACGGAATTTTGTATGGAAACTGAAGTTCTCAAGTCAAAGTATCTGGTAGAAGCGCTTTTCATTGTTTCCATACAAAAATCCAGACATCACACTCCTGTGTAGTTGCTTGTTCCATTCCCGCCTAAAAGTTCCAGTATCGAGACATATCTGAATCGTTATTGATTTGATACATTTTTTGATACTGATGATGTAATTATTCTTACGCATAGAGCAATACTGATATATATAATTACTTATAGCTTCACACTAAGCGACTCACCCCCTTATTCATAATAATTTTTTGAACTAAAATATTGTTACAATAGCTTTTGTTTTGTTCTCTCTGATGTAAAATGACATACGCCAAAATAAGACAAAGGATTATGAATAAGAGGGTTTGTCTTATTTAATCGATACACAATAAATGAGCAATTGTTTAAAGAAACACTTCCGTTGCTTCGTTCGCAAAATCACCCAGAGGTCCCATATCAACTAGTGTATCAGAAACAGAGCTCAACTCTCCCATTCGGTGAATTGTTTGTTTAATTAATGTTTCCTTGAATGTCACCATTAAGTCAGCGTTGTCTGGTTGGCCGAAACAATGGCACTGAACCTTTGTTTAAAGTCCGTTGTTTAGCCAGTACAGTACAGATGAGGAGAAACTCCCAAAGCAACTTGGTAAAACAAGAAATGTTACTAAATTGTACCTAAAAATTGTGTGAGTTCTGAACTCACTACAACCCAAGTTCAAAAGCTCTCTAGATTGAAGTGTTACGTTCTTATTCTTTGTAGGAATACCTTCCATCATATTTTTCACCACAATAGATTTAGTTTTCTCGACTTCTTTTAAGACCAGTGATTTAAAGATATACTACTTATTCCGAATACGTATCCTTATGCCTGACAGGAATGCAATTTGTGTTTCACCGGCTGTGATATTTCTCTATAGTTTCAAAGGGTGCGTACACATTTTTTTTATGAAACGATAAATCATTCTACCTTTTGACCCCGTCCGTACCCGGCGGACTCAATTTCACAATGTATAATTGGAATCACACCAATATAGCCGTTGCCATTCGCCTTTTGTTATCACTGAATTATGACTCAATACCCAATTAAGAGTAAAACAACAAGCCTAGTTAACACATCCCCAATGACATTGTGATAATGGAACTTGTATAAAATACACTCGAATTATATTAAAGTTTCGGCCACTATTCGCTTTAACTTTATGAGATAGGACTGAAACGGTTTCCACAATAATGACATTTGGTTCCGTATAATTATTTTTGGAGGAAGTAATAACACGATCGGTTTATTTATTAGGCTAAATTGTATACAATGTGTTGGTAAGCATAATAATAACCCAAGCAAAATTGATTTGAAAATTTTACAAACGTGAACAACGGCTATTTATTAATAGGCACCTAATAATCGAACAGAATAATACCTATGTATGTATACTATTACTATACTATAAATTACTATATAAGTTCTTGACTGGTGACCACAAACTGGACGGCTCGTTTGACCTTTTAAAGTAGCAGGAAGTCAGTGGATGGATACGGCTTAGTACCGTTCGTCAAGGCATTCTATACGGGGGGGGGGGGCCTACGTCCAGCAGTGGACTTGTAAAAGCTGATTATGACGATGATGATCAAGCATTTTTAAAGAAAACTTTAGTAAAAGACTTATTTCGACGCAAACAATAGCAAAACTCTTCCACCAAAAACCGAGCAAAAAGTTCTAAATCTGACCAACTTCCGTAAAAGTTTTACGCAACAGACCAGACATTTCTACTTTGCCATATTAAACGCGCCCTGCTGCCATCCTTAGTGAGGGGAAACATTACAAAACTGTAATTTTGGTCTCCTACAACTGAATACTATTGCGCATGGCCGTAAGCAGCTATTTCCAACGTCGTTTCTATTGTGTCAATATTACTTTTGGGCCGGGACTATTCCACTTTATATTTAGTTTGCAGACAATTTCAGAGATATTATAAGTAGATTGAAGCGTGGTGATTATGGCAAATTCCCTTGGGTAGGCCTCGTCCAACAGTGGATGTCTTACGGCTAATGATGACGATGAAAAGGTGGATCAGCTAAAATAACTACGTGTGTAGTAATTAAACTATAAATAAACTGAATATAAAAATAAATAAAAAACCACATAATATTTTTACGTAGACCATTGATCACACTAATTTTATAAATGCGAAAGTATGCGAGTATGTTTGTTACTTCTTCATGCTCAAACGGCTAAAAGGTTTGAGTGTGAATTTGGAATGTAGATACCTTATTGCCTTGATTGAAATCACTTCTTTTCCACAGATGAGACCTAACTAGATAGATTTTTGCCCCCAAAAACCGCCATAAAGTAAATTTAATCAAGATTGATAGAGCCGTTTTTGAGATATCAAAATATATATAAATATAAATATTGCTCGTTTAATAGTATTAGATAGATAGATAAGTAACTAATTTGCAGGAAGCTTTAGAATAAGACGTGGCTTGCTAGATTATTTGCCTAAACAAAAAAAAACTAAACCTAAAGTTCTGCCGTTCAGAAATCGTGACACAGTTGCAAAAGCTAAGTAAATACCTGCTTATGTACACATAAGCCCAGGAAGTGAGTTCATTGTTCGTCTAGGCGTGAAGAATAGTTCGCACTTAAACACGGTGAGTGGCAATTTTACTCAAGTATTTCATAGCTGTTTAATGGAAGCTGGCATTTTAACTATGTACTCGTTTATATCTTTATGTATAAACAGATATATCATCATCATCATCAGAAGCAAGACGTCCAGTTCGACGAAGTAGAAGGCAATGGGGGGATTTGCCATAATCACCACGCTTGGCAGGCAGATTGGTGATCGCGGTATTGGTGCGGAGTACTCAGGTGGATGCTGTCTAAGAGTAAAACGGCTCTAACTACGGACCGACAGGCGGACATGGTGATACTATAAGAGTTAACTATCTGACATCGGAAGCCTTAGCACGAAAATCTAACGTTTGCCGAGACGATCGTATACGTCAAATATTAACCAATCAACTTGCAAAGATTTTGAGTTACCTCGAGGCCATTGGACAATATTTGACATTTGCGATCGTCTCGCTAGCGTCTCGGTAACGTTAGTTGTTCGTGCTGACCCCACGGAACCCTAAAAACTGTTTAGGCTAAACGATTTCATTATGTCATATTTAATTCACACAGGTAAAAAAACATGATTATAGTAAGGGGAATACTAAAAGTAGTAGGATTAGGGGGGAGGGAGGATTTTAGTATCCATTAGTAATCTCAGCATTCCATGAACGCCTCTGTATTTGTGCATTCTTCTGTGCTCTGACAAAAATCTCTTGTGTTCTTAATTTAAATAGCTTTTTACATGAATTCGACATTTATAAGCATTGCCAAAAATCTCTGATTAAACTTTTGATAAATTTCTTTTCCAAAGCATCACTCAAGTCATCAACAAACGACCCTTCTTGAGGCAGAATAATTTTTCTTCGCCGACACCGCACAAGTAAAATGAGGTAATGTTTTAAAAGCATTGAGGAAGGGGAGGATAAGTAGAGCTTATCTGGCTGATTGCGGCGGCATTTGACGGGAGCCTCTCCAGATTATGAACAGGGTAAATAAATATACCTACTGTAAGATTATACAAACAAAAGAGAAATAGGACAAAAAATAAAAACAATCGTTTGATACTGCACCTTCTGCATCTTCAATGTCGGAACTTACCCATGGTACTACCGATGGTGCTACTGGTAGTACCACAGGTAGTATTTTTTCCCGTAGATGTTCTATCCATGTACAGATGGCAAAGCTAATTGGTTATCCCGTTGGCGTCACAGATTCAATAATATGAACTACTGATATCTATGTTGGGTTACAGCGTCCCGTGTGCCAATCACCTTAATTTTTAAAGCAGAGATTTCTGTTTTGTTTAATTCATTTAAATAAAGCTTAGTTCTAAAAGCCCAACTTGAGATAAAAAAACCATATAACTTTGCCGTAACTTTTTATCTAGGTAGGTTACATGCATTCTCATTCATTATCAAATTACCCTCGTGTGTGTGGTACTGGGTTAAAAGTAGCCTATCTATTAAACTTGTTAAAAATCTATCTCTGAACTTAATTTCATTGAAATCGGTTGAGCTGTTATGGCGTTTATTTAAATAAACAAACAAACATGGAATATATTGGCTTGTTGTACTAATATTTATCATTTTTCAAAATTTAATGAAGGTATGTATGTATTTTTTTACCAAACACATAAGACCAACGATCTTATAATTCACAATAGATCCAGGGTCACGTACAAAATGAAAGCTAAAAACTGTCCGCATGGATACATACTTATACAGCTACATTTGTTTACTAACGAACAAAGATGAAAGTTTTAAAACAGTTCTAAGTTCAACCTAATTACAACCATGACACCTAGCAAAAAAGTAGCAAATCTTCAAAATATCATCTTACACTTACGATCATTCGTCACAAAAAACGAGCAAAGCAATTATATTACTCCTGTCACTTGTCAAATCAAAAGACATAGGTTAAACAACTAGTGTGAAATCAACCTTAAAGAGCTACAAATAAAGTTCTTTTTCCCGTTATTACCTTGCGAGCTACATCCATCCGTTTCCATGGTTTCGCTTCTGTTTGCTTCTTCAAATTTAACTACAGAAGGTATGGAGTCGCGTTGATCACTTAAATAATTTATAATATGCACGTTAAAGTTAAGTTAAAATTATTTATGTTTTGGGCATGTATGTTTGATATTGATAGTATATATACTTGTTATTTTATTAACGTTCTGTTGTGTGTATATTTATGTGTATGTTTATGTTTTTGGCCAAGATGTCTATCGCTGGATGTCACAAATAAAAATATCACTAAATTCCACATCTTTATATTCATGTTTACAATCTTTATAATACAAGTACAGTTTAGTGCAATAATTTGATCAAAACCCAAAATGTTTATAACAGCTCAACATTAAAAATTTTCCATTCTGCGTACCTACAGGCTGATAATGAAGCCCTAGTTATAAAAAGCTCAAATATAAAAAATATATGTTCTGTTACGTTTGTCTCGTTTCATAATAAAAAAGATATCGACCATCAAAGTTTTCCAACAAAAACCGTAAAGTGCTTGAGGGCGGGCGTACAGGCGCCTGCCGTAGGTTGGGCATTTATTTGATATTTGGGAAATATACCTATAATATGATAAAAGAATTTGAAAAAGTACTGTTTTTTTACGATAATGTGTTCTATAAGTGATTCTGGTTCATAAATTTTAACAAAGCGAGAGGAGTCATTATCAGTTGGTATAGATGTAATGGGGTTGTTAACCAAAGATTTGGTTAAATAACAGTAGCGTAAATGGATTGCTCGGAAAGCTAAAATAAAAAAAAGGAAAGCCAAGTATCTGATGAGAGTTCAACAAACAGACACAAAAGTAGTATTAAAATTTTTTAAAGTTCTGGTAAAAACAAATTATTACAATACAAATCTACTCCATGCATCTACTGTTCTGTTACAGACAATTTTGCGTCAACGTTGGCCAAACATTTGTAGCGGTGGTTTAAAATCGGTAATTTTGATCAAAATTTCATACTTTTTGTTAGTTTAAGCTTAAAATACAACTTATTCTACATGTACTTAACGAAAGTAAGACACTCCGGCCGTTAAATTGTTTTTTCGGGGATTATTTTTGCAACTTTTAAATATACATTGCGGCATTGTGACACGTGTTTACATTGGCTTTGTTTGAAGCGAACTAAATCAAATACAAACTCACTTTTCAAGTGAGCTTAAATTCACCGAGACGTTTTTATTGCGCCGACCCGATATCTATGTGAGTATTAGAGATCGTTGCATAAGACCATAAGAAAGAATCAAAAAAACAAGTTCGTTGATGAGCAGACAATTGCATTAAAAGTTTCAAACCATAGTTTTAGAAACTAGCACACTTTGCTCTGGTTATCCTCAAATATAAAATCTCGTTCATATAACAAGAAACCAAACTTTACCCGCACTCGATTCAAGCTTTCTATGTAGCTTCAAACTTCGTCATGTAAAGATGACGAAGTTTGAAGCTACATAGTTAACAGCGAGGTAATAATATTAAAGCAATCTAGTCGTGGACTCTTTTTCTTGTTAAGTGTAAAGATAAACATGAAAGTACCTTACATAAATGAAACCACCGATATAAATATTTTGAAGTTGGCGTCATATCAAGCAAATTTGAGGGACAATGGTCCTTCCTTGTGAGTATTGATGGTGAAAGGTTAAAACGTTAAGGCAGTAAAGAATCGAAGTCAGTAATTGAATCAGTGGAAGCCTCATAAGTCACAGAGCGCGGCTCCAGTTGGCAAGTTGTCTTAATTTCCTGTCCTCAGTCAGTCAGCGGAACCACTGACAAGGGGAGGAAGGCGTGCATTGTGCACTCGATAGTTCCAATAGAACGAAGCGTTCCACTAAGAGCACTGATTTGAGGAGCACCGATCCTATTTTCGATCGGGCTCTAAGTGGAATAATAGAACGAGCTGAGATAGAAATCTGGTAGTAGCTCACGGTAAAGTGGCATCACCACGGAATAATAATTCCGTGAAGACTGTGACGTCACTTCTTAGCCCGATCGATATGATAGGAATATATATTTTACAAGAAAAGATGCCGATTTAATAATGGTCTTGTGTTTTAGCACAAGACCCGGTGTGGTCTGGTTAGCCACTTAAGAAACCTTTCACTATCTAAAATCTTTAAAGTGTAGCGTCATTATCATCATCAACCTGTCGAAGTTCACTGTTGGACATAGGCCTCCCCTAAAGACAAATATCCATAGATAGTGTAGCTTAGTGATAGTGATCTTGTGGTGGCCGATGAAAGTAAGTTTTATTTCTTAATAAACTGTTACTAAATATAAAATAATTTAGTTTAAGTTTGACGTATCATAAAAATATTCAAATGCCTATCTACCCAAAGTATAGATTTAATTTACCTAAGTTATAGATATATAGACCCACAGTCTAATCCTATGGACATTCGGTCTCAGTTACGTAACAGCTATCAACTGAAACTCATATCAGGGATTAATAGAGTCTCAAGATCGATTGCTTCCGTATAGCCCTCAAATCATGAAGTTGAAGCCTTAACTTAAGCCGGAGTAAGAGATTTTAAGTTAGTATAATCCGATGGATTAAACGGGGGAGACTCAGCATGAAATGTCTTATATTAGTTGGAAGGTAATGAAGGCATCCAATAAGCTTGTCATAAAAATACCTTTTCATTTACAAAACCGAGTTCCGCCATTGTACTCGACTAAATATTTGGATGAAAAAAAATTATGAAAGAACCATAGTGGTGAAAAGATTATGATACTTTTTGAATGCAAATGCTTGGTTTGTTGCTGAAAATATCAAAATCGCCATGTGTATGCCTACAATATTTGAGGAGTTCCCTCAATTCCTCATAGATTCCATCATTAAAACTGGATTCTGAAAAAAATGGGACATATCTGAAAGTATATCTATTCAAATAAAAAAAAAATTTTCCAAATCGGTACTTAAACGCCGGAGATATTAACAAACATAAAAAAAACAATAAAAAAAATACAACCGAATTGGGAACCTCCTCCTTTTTTGGGAAACTGATTAATAAAAAAACCCCAATTCCGTGATAATAATCATCATCATCATCAGCCTGTAGAAGTCCACTGCTGAACATAGGGCTCCGCTCTAGAATGCCACAACGAACTGTCTTGTCTCCATCCACCGGCTTCCTGCAACCTATAATATGTCTTTAGTCCATCGAGAAGGTCCTCCATCTTCCTCTACTACGTCGTTCAGGTAGAAGTCACCACTCTAGAACCTTTCTTCCACAACGGTTGTCCGTTAAAATTCCGTGATAAAATTATTACACTTATATATAGTTTATAGTTTTTTTTGTAGTTTACAGTTTTTTTTATAGTTTATAGTTTTTTTTATATAGAATATCTTACTACGTTATCATCTGTGACTACATCTTGTGTTTATTACACAACGTACAAAGTTCAGAGGTGAATTTTCATCTAAAACTGTATCACATTCGTTGCCGAAAAATTGAAAATTTAACAACCGAATAGTTCGCTCAGTTGTTCTTATTCCGAACAACTGTTTCTGCGAAACACCACAAATTGGGTGCTAGGTGTTTTGTCGGACATCACCAGTGTTCAACAATTAGCCGTGCCCTAGTAAATAAGAGCAGAACATGAACACTGCCCGCCCATCTCAAATAAATTGCAAGTCATTGGATAACTTTATGCGAGAGAGGTACACTTTGAGGCACAATGGTTCTCAGTAAACGGGTTACGTGTCACCATTAGAAGCAGCTGAGCAACCATATTCAAATAAACCAAAGCACTCAAAATTACCATTGCGTACCTACCTATTTATGTAGGAAAGTGTTATGAACACCCAGCAGTGCATAAAAAGCAAAGTATTATAAGTTTTTTAATATTGTTAATATTATAGGTATTACCTAGAAGTTATTATGACGTTTAGGCATAAGTTCCTGAACATAACAACAACATGAAATGGTTATTTAAGGTAATCAATGGTGATGGTGACAGATATAATGTAGGAAAACATCGATCAAAAATAAATTGATAGACTATTAGCTGTTGAACGCCCTGTTAATGTTTTGGTGAGCTAAGTATAAAGAGTGTGAAGATACTTTTGACGCACTACACTATATTATATTATATACGTACTATCAGCTCTTAAACGAATTTTTAGTGAAAAACGTTTCTATTAACTGTAGCATAGAGTTTTAGCGATGCGCTAACTTCGCTAAATCGTAGACGTCACTCAGAAAAAAACGCACAACAGTCACATGCATAGACCTCACCCCACACCAGGGTTTTCTGTGTCGTGGATATCTGAAACAACGAGTACCATAGTACCACAACACCCAAACCCGAAACAAATATTTGCAGATATGCGAACATTGGTTCCGCAGCGGGAATCGAACCCTCTTGCTTCTCAGCCGGCTACTCCGTCATCAGAAACCAGACAGTATATTTTTTATGTATATATATATATACTAGTTGCGCCCCGCGGTTTCACCCGCGTGAATAATGATGAAAATTTATGATGATGATGTTGATGAAAAGTAGCCTATGTGTTAATCCATGGCGTAAAGTATCTCCATTCCAAATTTCACTCAAATCCATTCAGTAGTTTTTACGTGAAAGAGTAACAAACATCCATACTCACAAACTTTAGCGTTTATAATATTAGTAGGATAGGATAGGATTATCAGCTGCAAATTACTAAGATTACTATTAACAAGATGTATGCCACCGTCCTTATTTTGTTAAATAGATTCTGTCCATCCATAGGTTGTCCGGAAGAGATCGCTTTTAAGCAATAAACCTTTGTACTTCTAATTTGGAACTTTGTACCTTTTCTTTGTCTATCTATATCTGTATGTAAATACCTATTACGGCGACTGTACAATAATATCAGCTCAACCTTCAGTCATAAAGAAGACACCCGGTGCAGGCATTTGTGGTGGCATAAAATATTTAATGACGATTTGCGTGCTTTGAATGCGCTTGTCGTAAAACTGGTAGGTATTCACACGAATGGTCACACAGTCATAAACGGGTTGGGCAGGGACTTTAAATGCTGATGATCTATTAACATAACCTTTAAAACTGAAATAAAACGCAAATGCTCTGAATAACATCAATTTATTTTAAGCCACAATATCCAAAAACGAAAATCTGTCTGTTAGTTGGTTTGTCTGTTTGTATGTCAAAAAGAAGGTAGGTACTAAGCCAATTCAATTGAAATTATTTTAAGTGAAGATATAATATGTATTACCTACCAACTTAGCTGAAAGTTCTTTCACCCGGGTTTGCTCGGGCTCTCATTACAAATTCCGGTTCTTCATCAGCCGGTAAACGGTTCAAAAATTCAAACCAAATTCCGGTTACATGATTTAAAACACCGGAAAATGTAGTAAATTGAATCTCTAAAGGTCTTAGAAACGATTCTATATTTTTATATTGCTTAGCTCTGAGGAATCAGCCTATGGTCTATAAGATTATTAAATAGTCTCTTATGCTACGAAAATTCAAACATTTCAGAAATAGATAAAGCTTTCGCTTAATCGGATCTCTCTGCACGGTAGAAACCACATACATGCTACAAATGAGTTAATTATACTTAAGTAATTTGTAAGCTCCACATTCTGACGCTGATAGCCCAAGATAGCAGAAAAGCGCCCGCGGTGTAAAGATATGGTCACATTATTTCAGCGATGACACTTCTAAAGCATGCTATAGATTCAAACTCACGCACCTGAGATAAGTTTTAGCTTCGTACAAACATGCCAGTAACTCGCACATTTCTAAGAGTTTTAGTAGCTATCCTCCTTACCCTTGCATATTACCTATCAGCAGGTTATGAAATTTAAAAGCTATTTTTGCAGCAGCCACCGTACAGTTATGTTCGCATAACTGTTCTTGTTTGAAGACTTGTGAATAATAGACACATGAGACTTTTCACCTTTATGGCTCAGATTGGCGTGCAAGCCAAGTAGGATACTTAGTAGGTAGACGTGACCTACGAAGTACTGACTGACTTAATAAACAAGGCTTACTACAAAATAAATGATTACCTCAATGACAAAAGGGTTTTGTTAGTAGTAGAACTTCTTGTGAAAGAGTTCGTCCGGGGAAGTACTACCACCGTACCTATTTCTGCCGCCAAGTAGTAGTGTTCGCATTGCTGTGTTTCGGTTTGAAGGGTACGGGTGCCGGTGAAACTACAGGCACATGAGACTTTTTAACCGACTTCCCAAAAAAGGAGGAGGTTCTCAATTCAATTGTATTTTTTTTTTTTTGTTACCGCATATCTCCGGCGTTTATGAACCGATTTGGAAAATTCTTTTTTTATTTGAATAGATATACTTCCAGATTGGTCCTATTTTTCAAAATCCAGTTCTGATGATGGGATCCATGAGGAATTGAGGGAACTCCTCAAATATTGTAGGCATACACATGGCGATTTTGATATTTTCAGCAACAAACCAAGCATTTTCATTGAAAAAGTATCATAATCCTTCCACCACTATGGTTCTTTCATCGTTTTTTTTTTCATCCAAATATTTAGTCGAATACAATGGTGGAAGTCGGTTTTGTAAATGAAAAGTTATCATCTTTATGTCTCAGGGTCGCCAGCGCGCTTATGATGCCTTTGGTGTTGCAGGCGTCCATAGGCTACGGTAACTGCTTTTCATCAGGTGGGCCGTATGCTTGTCTGCTTGCCAAGTACCATAAAAAAGGGCCTGGGAGCTCAGCACATGATACGCAAAAAGTGCGGGTTTGATTCCCGCTGCGGGAGAAATGTTTGCATGATCTGAAAATTTTTGTTCCAGGTATAGGTGCATGTGGTGCCATGGTACTCGTAGTTCCTTATACCCACGACACAGGGAATCCTAGTGTGGGATCAGGACTAGGTATGTATATGTGACAGAATCCAGATAGATAGACGGATGGATGGACGGCGCGTAGTCTTAGTAATACGGTCCCGTTTGACAACCATTATTGGGTACGGAAACATAATTGATTAAATTTAAAACAAGAATAAGCATGCTACTACTCCACAGGAACCTTTTGTTCAACCTCCTAACTAGCATGTACGCATGCCTGAATATCACCAAATTGCCGCCTCTTTGCTAATATATTCTCAGTAATTGTTCCTGCAAACCCCACTCTATTATTCGATGAAGTGTGAAGGCACGTAAGGGCTGTACAATTTATAGAGCAAGTTGAAACCGCGGCACTCGCATCATTCACGATGATATCTATTTAATTAATTAAAACAAAGAATTCCTTTGAAACTATGGTTTCCTAATTAAAATTCTTAGGTGTATAATGATTTTTGCTTTAAATTAGCTTTCGACATCATAATGTTTGAGTGGGCTTTTAGCGCAGAGATTACTTGAATGTACTTACCTACTTTGTGAAGCAACCTATTGTCATCCTCCTACCTTATCGATTCGACTCTTCAGTGTTGTGTAACTTACCTGCAAAAAAAACATAGTAAGGTTAGTAATTTTTTACATAATATAAGTAAGTTGTTTGAACACCAAGGACAGTCTATTTTTTTTAAACTATATTTTGACTATGAATATGTATGGACTATGTATGGACTATGATACTATGAAAGGACAAAGAATTAAACAATAATAAGTTTTTTGTTCGAAAAAGTAATTTTCAAATCAAGCTTATTTAGTGATCGGGACCGTGAGCTGACCAAAGTGAGCCCAAACACTGCCAGGTTAATTAACCACCGAAGAGTTCCGTTGTCCACCTTCCGTCTCCGTCATCAGATCAGCTCGCCAGCTGTCACCATAATATATATATATATAATATATATATATATATATATATAAATGTGTATTGTCATGACAAAATCAAAATTGAATTTGACATGTTAAAAATTCGGTTTCAAGATTTGTCCCACACTAACTAAAATATATACTTACAGGTTAAGTTAAATAATAAGCTTGTAAAACCAATTAAATGCATGCAACAAATAGAAAAAAGACGATAAAACTTAGGGGTCCAATTAAAATCTCCTTACTAATTACAAAATCTAAAATTATCAAAGCATCTGCGTTACAATAAAATTAATACTTAAGTGGAAACTGGTGGAGATAAAACTCTCGCCCTATATTAGTCCCAAACGGGGACGGGAGTGGACTCATTCCGAACTTTGGCCCATAAAAGTTAAGGGTACATTACGCCAAGTAATAAGCGAACAACGCACCCTTAAATTGGACGAGAGTCCGACTCCTGATCTATTCTCGGGCTCCACAATTGGGAGGTGATTAACCTTCCGTAGCTTTAGGACGCAATTTGGTATCGTTAATTGGGTGAAGTTATTTTGGTAAAAAAGGATTTATCTATAGAGAAATCGTCAGATAGATTAATGTACTTATTAGCTTCGAGAGCAATCTCAAACGCGTTCCTAATGGAAAAATTACATATTATTGAGTTTTGTTTTTAGGATTCCGTACCTCAACAGCAAAAAACGGGACCCTTAAAGGATCACTTTGTTGTCTGTCTGTCAAGAACCTTTTTCTCAGAAAAGCATTGAGGTATCAAGTTGAAATTAATATCAAATACTCAGCTCTAATACTGTTGTTCTGCTCTTGTAAAAAAATTGAAACAGACAACTAAGAGTAATTTAATTAATTATCATTATGATACTTCTTCACAGCCATAAAACATATAGCTGAGGTTGAATGAAAACTGCAAACCTGCCTGAGGGTTAACAGCAACTTCTTCCTGGTAAAATAATAACTTCTCATTTAGAAAACCGATTTCCGCCATTGTATTCGACTAAATAACTGGATGAAAAAACCATAGTGGTGAAAGGGTTATGATACTTTCTGAATGCAAATGATTGATTTGTTGCTGAAAATATCAAAATCGCTATATGTATAATAATAATAAAATGTTTATTGTCGATAAAAAACGTACAAAACCTCCTCCTTTTTGTGAAGTCGGTTAACAACTGAAATTATGTTTAATAATTATGTTAATAATGTATGGCAATTAATTCACACTTTCTTTCACATTGTAAAATTAAAGTAGGTACTTCAGGGCTATCTAAAACCTTTTTTTTGCTGAAATCTAATTTACTTGAATATCTTTTATTTCTTTAGTTAAAATAATATAAAAACCCAGGGCGTATCGCGGCTCTAAAATAAACTAATTATCCCAAAAATAAAGTTAGAATTTTGATTATAATTCATGAGTAGTATTTTTGCCTTTACGTGATTTAATAATTTTATTGTTAAAGCCATTTGCTGTCTGAATATTAAGTGTTAAAAATTGCCTACCTTAACTTTTTTATGTAATTTACTGAACTGGCTAACGGCTCATAATTTGGTAAATAGTTTAGCCTGCTTATTTCAACTGCAATACCTCTTAGGTTGCCGTTGTGGGTTCGGCTAAGAATACCCCTTCTTCCTTCTATGGATGTCGTAAAGCTGACCTTGGGATTATACCAGGGTATGGGCAGCAGTATCCACCTGAATACTCAACACCAATACAGCGATCACCAACCCGCCTGCCAAGCGCCATGGCAATGGGGGGATTATGGCAAATCCCCCCATCATTCTATGGGGGAGGCCTCGTCCAACAGTGGAAGTCATAGGCTACTGGACTGGTCAGAACTTTACACAAATGTCATGCTGAAATGGAAGTACAGCCCACTGATACATCATCATCATCAGCCTATAGAAGTCCATTGTTGGATATAGGCCTCCCCCTGGGATGCCATGACGAACGGTCTCGCTTCTATCCATAAATTATGACCTGCCCATTGCCACTTCTGTGAACTATGTCAGTGATCTTGGTTTTTCTACAGATCTTCTTATTGCAGATTCTATCAAGTAGTTAAACTCCCAGCATAGCTCTGTCCATAGCATACTGTGGGTTTTTAAGCTTGTCTATACGGCCAATAGTCAGCGACCACGTCTCAGTGCCGTGTGTCACTGTAGTAACTGCTACCAGTCCATCAGTTAAATCAAGTTGCAATTTCGAGACAAGTAAAACTACCGATAGCAACAGAATTTCGTAATCGCACCACAGCTCCAAACCACTGAGTTTGTCTATCTACAAGCCGCAAGACGGTCTGCTGTACAAAAGCAATCTCTTGTCGGAATATCTTCATGTACCAATTTTAATAAGTTAGTATAATAAATAAATTATTTTCTGGCTTTTCTCTCCAATAACATTGGTTACAAAAAAATACCTCAAGTTTACGAAAACGTATAGATTTATTGAGAACTTTTAATGATTATCCACAACTTCTGTTTTAATTGTATATACCGAGAGATAACGCGATACAACCTCTATGAAATACTTTATAGTTTGCCCATTAATTAATTAACTAAGAGGCAAGTCATTAAATCGAAAGCACCACACAGTCTAATAATAAACAGCTAGGTGGGGTCCAATTAAAGAAAAACCGACCAAGTGCGAGTCGGACTCGCGCACGAAGGGTTCCGTACATTAGCTATAAAAACAGCAAAAAAAAACTCGTTTGTTGTATGGGAGCCCCTCAAATATTTATTTTATTATTTTTTCTTATAGCGGCAACAGAAATACATCATCTGTGAAAATTTAAACTGTCTAACTATCACGGTGCATGAGACGGACGGACGGACGGACGGACAGCGGAGCCTTAGTAATAGGGTCCGTTTTACCCTTTGGGTACGGAACCCTAAAAATTACAATTTTGTACAATTTACAGTCCTTATAATCTCCGTTATTTTTACAAATATAAAAGGCGCGTTCTTAAAAGAATCAAACCTGCAGAGTTTTTTCAAATAGCCCAGCCCAAGGTCATAAGAGAACCTTTCGCTTCCCATAAGTCACCTGCCTCATCGTTTATTTCCCCACGTAAGGCCACAAGTCCATTAAACCCCAAGCAACCAGTTAAGATAATCTACATAGACATGTCAACTATACACCATTAACGCAAGGGAAAGTTGTCCAGAGGCATGTTTATTCACCATACACATAACGTAAAGTGTAAGCTTGTAGTTGAATAGTTCATAAACCAGTCCGCATGTACAGACGGCAAAGCTAATTGGTTACCCGCCTTTGTGTTTATAGAAAAAGTAATGATGAATTAATTAATGAAATGAACGAAATTATTCATATTTTTCTGGTCTTTTTAGGGTTCCGTACCCAAAGGGACCACCAGTACGAGCAATCCTAGGGGACGAACCCTATTACTAAGGCTTCGCTGTCCGTCCGTCCGTCCGTCCGTCCGTCTGTCACCAGGGCCCCAATTCTACTAAACAAATTGTGTTTGAATTATCACAAAATTGTCATTTTGTGTTTTTTG
The DNA here is from genome assembly GCA_951392215.1 of Epirrita christyi. NCBI lineage: Eukaryota > Metazoa > Arthropoda > Insecta > Lepidoptera > Geometridae > Epirrita > Epirrita christyi. The sequence goes on from OX595846.1 coordinate 9,312,928, forward strand.
TTAGGTCATAAATAAACTGTTTTTCTTTCTATCTTTCTTTCATTGATAAAAATGAAGTTATTTGGAACGCGGGACGAAGTAACTGTTATTGAATCTGTGACGCGGGGGATTGGCTACCCCCAAGCTAGCTTTGCTGTCTGTACCTACGTAGTTATGTTGTTCCAGGTTGTAGTACCTAACATGTATAAGAAAGTGAACAGGCTGCATTTTTGACTGGTTTCTCTCAAACGAGCTTTCTCTCCTCTAGGCCACCTGTCTATGATAGTTAAATAGACGATTATTATAATGTTAATTTTATAACATTACATCATGGTAAACTGGAATTTTACTGCAGCACATTGAACTTTGGAATTCTGAAGAGATGAATGCACGTAAGGTCACGTCCTATATCGCAGATATAGGCAGAGTTGCCAGCACCTATACTAGTTATCAATTTTAGATGGAGACAGTTGGGCACACTACACCAGGGACTTTTTTCAACAGGAAGGGACACAAACTGAATTAATCTCAATTTAGCCATACAAAATACGATCTTCGAAGTTGTTTCATTTTGTAGAACAATTAACGGCAACACCCAGAGCATAACAGAAGATATTGGCGCGAGAAAAAGTGCTGCAAAATCCTGTTTTAATTGAAAATAGAATTGGCAATAATATGTACAATAGCTTATGGTTGTATTCTAATATTGCCTGGGCCATTTTCTCTTTAAAATTACAGGGCGGTCTTAGACCCAATGACTCAAAAACGATACCCTTTTTGGACGATCTAGCAATGCTGCAGAAGTAACTTCAGGGGTTAACTGCAGGGATGATGTTATGTGTAAATAACATAACACATAACATATCACCCAACAGGAACATACGTAGTCTTGATCCCACACTAGGATTCCCTCAACAGTCACATACGCAGTCTTGATCCGACTAGGATTCCCCGTGTCATAAGTATCAGGAACTACGAGTACCACGGTTCCATAACACCCAGACCCGGAACAAATCTAGATCATACAAACATTTATCCCGCAGCGATAATCAAACCCGCAACCTCTTGTATCTCAGCTGGTAATTCGCCCGCCGCGCCACAGAGGTTCAAAAATCCGTCACTTACCAACTGCTTTACCGTCCATTTCGCGATGGGACGATTTAGTGCAGTGCGCAAAGAGTTGCTCAATAATTACAGAAGGCTTTCTGAAAGCAAGTTCATTATGAAGCCATTGCATCTCCGTAATCCTTCTACCAATTAATCTCACAACGGCTAGCACGAGTCGAAAAGCCCTGAAAGCTTTCGCCAATGTAGGCCGTACTAATGTTTTGTCCATTATGAACTCAACCCGTGGCAGGAAAAAAGCAAAATATAAATTAGGACCTCGCCAGTACTCGTTGAACCCTCCATTTTTCGTCTGCGTCAAAATATTACGAAAACATTATGCTTGAAACGTGCTAGCGCAATTCTTCCATTCCACATGCATTGTTATCACACGTGTTCAATGGACGCGTTTATGCTAATATATATTTTTATGAATGGAACTGAACCATTCAAAATAAAAGCCCAAAAAGGATATTAACCGAAAGGTTAGAATTCGCCCTATGTTCTCTCGTCACGGGCCACTGCGCACCCCCAGGTGATAAAGGCGTTAAATACGATTAAGAGGTCTCTAATGGCAGCGCCCAATAACACCCAATACTCCCCACTCTTATCACACTTCGACCCAATTTCCTCAATTACCAGGATCAAGGAGAAGTAATGAAATGAGAGTAATCATTATCTCATTCATTTATTCTTTCCTCGCAGTCGCCGGCGGCTCTGAAGCATTAAAAGACAGCTACGGATTATCACACAATTTATTCAGGTGCTTAATTTGAGCGGCTATCCCACTTTGAGCACAGTTTATTTTTATTTCACTTAAATGTGGGTTCGGGGACCTTTTAAAGATTTACTCGTACGTACCTCCACTTTTCATTAGAGCTTTTCTTGTATCAAATGAAATACTTAATTAATAGAGTTGCCAATGACGTTAAGACGTAGATTTAACAAATGCAATTCTCGTTAGCGTCGGAATATTGCAAGTCGAGATCACGCTTACTCGGAGAACTTATAACGAGTTACATGTGTCTCAGGTGGAAACAGACGCCAAACAGCACGTCATACGAACTTTCAACAATTATGGAAGTGCAAATAGGTATTAGATTGAACACACACTAGTAGGGGGAGGGGGTTTAGTGATTAAAGTCCGATCATAGTCGCTCGCGAACGAGCCGGAACGATCACACTCGATCGGATGGCAGTCCAATCGAAACTTTTGATTAAAATCAAGCAAACCAAGAGCACTGCACTGATTCCGAGTGAATGCGGATATCTTTATTTGCTCATGTTATTTTCAGATTGGGGAACTCCAATTGATCTTCTGTTTGCACAACCGATTACTTTATTATTCGCGACTAGTAGTCCGGCGTTGACCACCGCGATTCCGTTTCCTTTTTTAGTCGAAAACTCGATTACATTTTCTAGTTCACTTGTTTTGTCTTTGACATGCAGCTGTCTGTCTCTTTTAAAACATTTTCCCACAGCACAATGAAAGATAGTGAATGATTTAGGTTTTTCATTCCTATTCTACAGTGAAAATTTTAAAGCAGTAGGTATCTTTTTACTACATTTTGTTCGTTCACCATCAATCCTTTTCAAGGCCCTTTTCAGATTCACAATATAAGTATACCGCACAGGGTGATCAAAAAAAAACCACTGATACAACGAACGATTGAATAATTACTAACGAACAACTGCTTGACAACCGTGTCGTGCCCGACCAAAGAATATGTATAGCCATCCGTTTCCTCCCGTGCTGGAAGTCGTTAAAGCCGACTAAGGGGTTAAACCAAGGGGATAGGTAGCAGCATCTACCTGGGTACTAAACACCAACGACGACCTCTGTGGCGGAGGTTCGCTTGCGACGCAGGAGGTTGCGGGTTCGATTCCCGCCTCGGAACAAATATTTGTACAATCTGCAGATATTTGTTCAGGGTGTTCTGGGTATTTTCTATGTATAATAAAAAATATCTATCTAAGTAATGTATTGTATTAAGTATATCAGTTATCTAGTACCATAACACAAGCTCTGCTTAGCTTGGGGCTAGATAATGTTGTGTGAAATGTCCAGCATTTATTATTATTATTAATTTGCCTGCCAAGCGTGCTGATTATGGCAAATCCCTCCATTGCTTTCTATGGGGGGAGTCCTCGTACAGTAGTGGGCGTCAAACGCCTGATTATAATGAATCGTCTACTGCAAGCTGCAACACATTGCTATCCTAGCAAAATACAACTTTCAGAACTCTCATGCTTATTGAAGTAAAAGCAGCTAAGTCCCATTTACTAAAATTGAAGCAAGTAACGCGACGGAACCTTTCTTCATGTCCGAGGAAAAAGGTTGACAACGATTTGGAGGGTTTCTTTATAGCTGCCTTTTCTCATTTCCATCTCTTAGATCTTCCACTTCATCATTTTGTCTGAGAGGAAAAATATTAAACTTGCGAATGAGATTGATTATTTTTCTACCGAATTACGTTTCCCTCCTGACTGTATGGATTTTAATATTCATAGTTCATTGTAAAACGAAATAGGGGCCAATTATACCATAGGGTGCGAAGGTGGTGGATTAAAGGGGACGTCAAAACGCCAAATGCAAAAATCGTTTAAACGCACAATGATAGTGTTGCGATTTGTGACTGAATTTCTAGGATAAAAGTTCTCAACATATTTCTAGACAAGACCTACATTATCAGAGATTATACCATACGATAGGTGGGCAGCATCCACCTGAGTACTTAGCACCAATACTGCGACCACCAATCCATGTGCCAAGCGTGGGGTGAATATGGCAAATCTTCTACCATTGCATTCGATGGGAGAGGCCTCGTCCAGCAGTGCACTTCAACCGGCTAATAATGATGATGATGACGTATATTATTCATATCACACCCTGGTATAATGCACTGATACCAACTCCAATCTCTGAGTAAGTAAGTACAAATTAAACGATTTCCCAATAAAAAATAGTTTTTTTTCTTTATATCTACGTACGTACGGCGGGTCTCGAATAATAAGTAAAATTTGTCACTAATAAAAAGCCGCCATGCCTTTTGTTATTTTTTTATAGAAAAATAAACAAAAACTCTTAACAATATTTCTCTCTCAGCAGTGGCCATCACTAAACCGAGCAGCTTTGAGTCGGGAGGTGCGTTTAGGAATTAATCCGATTAATGCCGGGTGGAGCAAGGGATGGCGTGTATTAACACAGTACATATCAATACAGGAGCGGACTTTAGGGCGAGGATCGCAGCAGCTTGAAAAAAAGGGACAAAAAGGAAAAAATTCATGCCTATATAAGCAACCGTGGTGGAACAGGGTAGCGCAACAGGCAGCGACACAATCCTATATTCAGACAATGCGGACGATTCTGACCGATTTTATTTGCCCCTGAGCGTGAGCCTTTCAATCCTCAATTCCTGTTTAACCGCGTTGAGTGCAAGATAGGACTAGTGTGGCAGCTAGCGAAACAAGTGAAGCGAGTCCAACAGACGAAGCGAACGCTTCACATTCAGTTGTCTTGCCATTATAGACTAAGTTCTGAGTATATCCCTGTGCAACCGCGTTGAGTGCAGGGTAGGACTAGCGCGGCAGGCAGCGAAACAAGCCCGTATACGAACACCGCGGACGCCTCCGATGCGGAAATTCCATTAAAGGTCACGAATTTACTGCACGCTGAATTTCGGATTTGACCAATAAATGGAAATTAGCTCCGATAATCCACGGGAATGCATCTTGTTGTTTTCATCAAATCATCATCACCAGCCGCTACACATCCAATACTGAACGAGGCCATTGAATGCAATGGCGAGGGAAAGTACCTAAATCTTAGTTATACAGCTGAGGGCTCGGGTGGATGCTGCTCTGCATGCCCATCCCCTGACTATCGGTGCTCTTAAAGTGGAATAGGATCAGTGCTCTTCAAATCGGTGCTATAAGTGGAGCGCTTCGATTCCTATCGAGACGAGGATTGAGGAGACCGAGGGGTAAGTTATTAATTTATTTTAGGATTAATTAAAAGAAGAAAAAGTGTAAAATCAGTTTTTACTAACGCAATATATTAGACTAGTTGCTGGGACTGAATAGAAGTGCTCGGAGTAATATAGTCAGTATTGAACGGCTAATAATCGCAGATTTAATTTGAATTTACTTTTAACTATTAATAGAAGATGGTGATTTTAAAGTTAAATACATACCTCCTCACGTGTGGAATAGTCTATATAAGTTTCATATATCTAGGATAATTTTTAAAAAATGTAATAATATATCTATTGTAATAATCGTTTACCATAGCACCCACTATGCGCTCACATAGCGTGACCATAGAAAACCAGCGCTATAGTACGATACTCTGCCATAGCACATGCTGAGTTTTTTGTTACCAATTTTGAAGCTGTGTCGTCTCTTAAAATTCTAAGTTTTTGTTAAGTTTTTGTTTTTATGGTAACATAATAAATATATTTATATCTACAATAGGTTAAATAATAATCAAGGGTGATGATGATGATAAACAGTAGATCAAATTCCTTTACTAAAGCAAACTGGATGAAGTATACAATAGACACTGAACTAGGCAATTAAATTATCAAGAGAAGGCCAAACTTTACAAAGCAAAACACTGTATTTATAAGATAATACCTAGTCTCTAGAGTGTTGCAAGATAAACAGATACAGGCCAGGGCATGACTAGACCATGCAAAGTAGGATACATGATACAGTGGGTATGAACAAACTGCATTCGCAAATTCATGAAAACGATGACAAACAAGCACAAAGTCTGATGAACTGCAGTGAGCTTTGCGTATGGATACCTGAAAAATTCATTCATTGCAGATGCGTTGCAATTGTAAAGGTTCCTGCAGACTAACCGCTGAAATTTTTAATAGCTTTTTAGAATCTGTGGGCATCTTAAGCTCCATATAACCCAAACAAAAGCTTTTCAATTTCACATTATTTTATTATATTTTGAATCGAAACTGGAATTTTTAAATACATTTGCATCAAAATTTTACATTCAAGCTAGAATATATTATACATAATTGCAGTTACATAATACCGAATTGGTAGTTATTAGGTACTCCATACACTTACATTTTATGTCGTAAAATAAATTTTACTTGAATGTAAATAAATCCTTGTGACTTATGTAAACTTAATTCAAGTCAACGTTCCATAAACGCAAGTGAAAGGCGTCGAGGCCTGTCGCCTTAGCTTGGCTTAGGCCGGAAATAGACAGACAGTTTGAGCAGTAACAGTAACTCAGCAGATCAACTCGAACAGCAGCTTGCACCCGAGCACAAGACAGCTTGAGCTGTTTCTTCATGAATTTTGCATGAAGAAACATGAACGGTGCCATCGTGCTGCCTGAGACCAAAGTCCGAGTTTTAACAAGCATTTGAAACGGACGTATGGTGTACAAGGGTGGCGTCAGATAGCTGATTCTGAGGTTTGGCAAGCAATTAACACGGACGTATGGTGTAGTGTAACACGGATTTTTGTATGAAAAAGGAGGTTCACAGAGTTTACGCTCCGGTGTCGCTGTAAAAAATCCTTGTTACACTACACTATATATCCGTGTCAATTGTGTGCTATAAACTAAGAATCAGCTCTCTGCATACAACAATCCGTGTTACACTACACAATCATCAACATCATCATCATCATCACTAGCCTGTTTACGTACACTGCTAGACGAGGCCTCTACCATTGAATACAATGGGGGATTTGCTATAATCACCACGCTTGGCAGGCGGATTTGTGCTCTCAGTTTGGTGTTGAGTACAAAGGCGGATGCTGTTACCCATCCCCTGGTGTAATCCCTCAACAATTTTGCTACATCTAGGGAAGAAAGAGGCACTACACAGTACACTATAATACACGATACGTCCGTGCTTGGTAAAACTCAGACTTCGGTCTCAGAGACCTCTCAGATCACAATACACGAATCGTCGTTGTGTAGATCGATGATATAAACAAACAATAGAATTAAGTTCGTTTTGTTAGGGAAAAAACAAGAGGCTATCTGAAAAATGCCAAAAACAAAAGAAGGCACGTTAAAATATGAAGTTTTTTTATGGGTAAATCTGAAAACCTAACCTAACCTAATCCTGCTTAAATTATGCGTGAGTTTCTCTTAGTTGCCGCTCACAGTTAACGGTATCGCCTGCATCAGGCTGTTCATTTACTCCTAGCCTTAGCTCGGCTTTGCTAGCTGCTTGCTTTTTGCTATTTCTAGCCATTTATGTACAAAACTAGATAATGTCATTGAACTGGTACGTTTCTCCGGAGGTATCCACTAGCAGGTGGATATTGTTTTCACTTTTATCCAAACCTGAGAGATAGATAAGTTGAACTTGAGAAATAATTCAGCTGTTGGAATAGTTAAGCATTATTATGCGACTACAGCAAAGCAAAAGACGGGTTATGAATTTAGCAGTCTATAATATACTGTATGAATGTACGTAAGTTTGTTCATCTGTTCCGTCGTTGCTTCGAAACTACTTGGCGGAATTTGACAAAATATGGTGTTTCTTTAGAAGCATCTTGACGTTATATAGGTTATAAGACGTCAAACTAAATTCAATATGGCAGAAATAAAACGCAATTTTTCAACCACGAAATAAATATACTTAAGTAATTATAATTAATATAATCATGATGACTATAAAATAATACTTAAATACTTAATATCAATAAATATGAGCTATGCTAGAAGTATCCTTTTTAAATAGAAATCGTGAGGTTGGGTTCCGACTTCTAAAACCTATTAAGTTGAAGGCCTTTATAGTAGAATCTTGGATTTGGCCTTCCTCTATAACATTTTGATACTTGTTTTCAGCTTTTGCGTAGGCAGGTTTTATTATGTATACTTTTGGTTTTTGACAATTACTGTTGTTTAGTTTTACGTAATAAAAAATAATAAAAAAAAGGAAAAGTTACTACTGACTTGATAAACAGAGTATTGTTTATCAAAGTGTAACACCATGATAATGTCTATTTTACAACTTTACAATCACAAATCATTGATGTAAAGCTATAATCGTTAAAATAAACCTAAAATAACTAATATTATTACATTTTCACGTACGTAATGCATTTTACACCCTCATTTAAATACCCAATAAACAAAGAGATGCTATCAAAAAGAAAGTCTAAATTTATAATGCAGAAAGTGAATAACTGTCATCATGTATTTATTCAAAGAAACACCGACTAGGAGACAACAATTTTATATAATTTGCACGTAATTTGAAGTTCATTATGTAAACAGACTGAAATGTTTCAGAGAAAGTGCTTGACGGACTTCGAATATCATTATCACTTAACGTCTACCTCTCGAGGAGTTTCGCAATTGCAAACACATCGTAATAACTTTAACAGGATTTACACACGGGCGATTAAACTTGAGCTACATACGGCAATTTTCACGTTGCGGCCTTGTAAAATGAATACTGCAAGACCTAGGAGAGCGTGGGACAACAAACAACAGAATAACTCTGCACTATGCATTGCCGTGCAAAATTCCAGAGCATCAAAGGCTAACCTATGCTATTTAGCCTTTTATGCTCTAAACTAGAAGTTGGCTGATACAGATAATACGGCAATGACATGGATACATCTTGAAAATAAGTTTCCGAAAAACTACTACAACTTAAACGATAATTCAGATTGCTCTATAATTAAAATAAAAACATTTTTTTCTTGAACATTTCAGTTTGTAAATGAGTAATGATAATGTAATTTACTTGTGTAATGGTGTAATATTTGGCTGTGAATTGATTGACAATGCAGGTATAGTCCCAAATACCATGTTTTTTTTTAAACTACTAGGCAAGGAAACATGCATATGGCCCACCTGATGGAAAGTAGTTACCGTAGCCTTTGGATGCCTGCATCAAACCGCGGCACCTATACTCTTCAAACCGAAACACAGCAATGCGAGCACTATTGCTTAGTGGCAGAAATATGGGTACGAGTGCATCATTTATTGTGTGAAAAGGTAAATAAATTAGTTGAATTGAATTTCTTTTTTGTCTTCGCCAATTGTTTCCAGGCAACTTATTGCTCTACAAATTGATCGTGTAAGAGCAACATAATGGTGGAGAGATGAAGCAGGATACGGCAATAATCATAAGCGTTCTGTGCAAGTATGCCTTAACTAATTAACTTTGAAACTTGTGTGGAATTTAATGAGCCTCTAGCTGTTTTGAGTCTTGGACGGAGCTATCTGGGACAGGCTTAATGTATCTAAGCAGTTAATGTGAGGGTTGCCAAATAAATATGGATAGTGAATTTAGCATAGCAAGCACAATCTTCGTGTATATTTTTCCACACAGTCGGCCGACGTTCCGCAATGTTAGAACAATCATGCAAGAAAAATCCCAAGCTGCGAATTCGGCCCGTCGCGTCGGAACACTATGTATTTTTACACAGTCGCATAAACAACATTAGGTACCTTTAATTACCTACAAAGGTTTTATTTTACACGCATTTTATTACATACCTATGTAGCGAATAGGTATACTTACATAGTTTGTATTAAAAGTCTAAATTGATGCTGTCAGTATTTAAAAGGGTGCATCTACAATTTTGCCCGAAATTAAGTTATATATTATACCGTGAACAGCAGTAAATAGCACATCTAATGTTAAATCATATTCTTCCCAGCTCTTATCTACACGTAGCTCAACTCCATCTTTTTGCATTTTTAAAGTGTCTAAAATTAATAGTTTTTAGACAGGACACATTTATTATTAAAAACAATTCTTGATTTTTTGTTTTTGTTAGATGCACCCTTTTAAACTCGGACGGCAGAGTACAGTTCCAAATGTCTTGACGAGACATGTGCGTCAAAGGAGGCGGACTGAATCTAACAAAAACAACCACAACTATTAACCACAACCACACTTATTTTTTCACGCACAACGGTCCAGTCACAATCGAAGCCTCTTTTCAGACTTTTAAGGAAAGAACCAGTGATATAATAAGAATAAAATTGTCTTGCCTAACATTCAATACTCACTTTGGTATCATTTAACCATCGTGTAATGTCGGTTATTAAAATCACATTGTCGTATCTGAGGTGCGTCTCATTGTGGGAGTTTGAGTCATGGATGTAGAAACTCAATGTTTCAATAACGTAACTGATAGATATTATATGCTTATTACAACTCATCATACTCTCGGTAATTTGTCCATCACTTTCGAGTACGTGGTACATTACCACACAGTTCGTGACTCCGTGACATGACCGTGGCCTCTAGGTCTTGGTAATAAGTCAAGTGTGCGTGCGCATAGCATTTTTAAATTACATTTTATGCATTTAATTTACATGTGAAATACTGGTCATGTAAATTCACATTCTGTGCATATTAACGCTTGTTTTGTGAAGCAGAAATTTATGATACTATAAAGATAATATTAAAATTTGATTATTATATGAAGATGAAATATTTGGCTAAAAGCTAAATGACATTGGAATTCAATAACTTTTCATTTAAAAAACCGACTTCCGCCATAGCATTCGACTAAAAATTTGGATGAAAAAAAATTATGAAAGAACCATAGTGGTGAAAGGAATATGATACTTTTTGAATGCAAATGCTTGGTTTGTTGCTGAAAATATCAAAATCGCCATATGTTTGCCTACAATATTTGAGGAGTTCCCTCGATTCCTCATGGATTCCATCATCAGAACTGGATTCTGAAAAAAATGGGACCAATCTGGAAGTATATCTATTCAAATAAAAAAAGAATTTTCCAAATCGGTTCATAAACGCCGGAGATATGCGGTATACAACCGAATTGAGAACCTCCTCCTTTTTTGGGAAGTCGGTTAATAATAAGACAAAACAAACGTTCAGCATAAAGCTTTGTTAATAAGCTCACGAAAAGGTCATTACTCCGAAGGTACTCGATTGGCAAGGCCGAAAATCTATGGTAACCAGGTTCTAAGTGAACGCAAGGTCGTCTCGAGGAATCCAGCTTAATTACCTTCATTTGTGCTTCATGATGTCATAAATGATTAATTATGATAGGTCATGTACTATTTGTTTGTAATATTAATTATCAGTTTGATTTTATATTATTTCTTTCAGACAATGAGCTTAAAAAGGAAGGCGTTCAATAAAGCAGTGCAGAACTTTTTTCAGTGCTAGTATCTAGGTAGATATACTTTTTTCGTTGTTAGTAGTAGGTACTTGTTGCGGGGCGGCGGGGTGTCGCCGAGCGGTAGCGCGGTACGGTGCTGGTCCTCAAGGTACCGCGGTCGCTCGAGGCGTAGATGTTGTTGCGCCCGCCTGGTTTCAGGTTCTGCACCGCCGTCCGGAGCTGGATGTGGAAGACGCGAGGTAGATGACCTCAAGGGGATTTGTAAGATCCCGAGCCGTGGGCAACAGCCTATCCACGCATGTGAAGGGGTAGTGGGGGGTCCCTCGACAGAGAAACAACGATTCCTTTTGGATGGTGCGGTGCGAGGCTGCCTAACCATAAATTGCGACCTCGTAGACGATCGTGAGAGTGAGGGAGACCTCCTCGTTAGAGCGAGATGCCCTATACAGCGCCACCTCAAACTACTTCTTTCTTGCTGACTTCTTCTCTCTTCTTTCCTCTTGTAGGATGGCTTGTTTCTTCGTCTCATTCGCACGTACACACACATATCATTTTCTCACAAACCCTGGCTCCCTAAGGTACTTCCGAGCATTACCGTCGGGAGACCGGGATAAAATTGATCGATCTAGGTCACCGTTTTCTTTATGGATAAGCAGCCTTTCACCTAATAACTTTATTCAGAATAAATCTAGGTACATACAACTTTGCGTTTTACTTAGCCCTTATGTGTAGCTACCTAGCTTTACCTATGTCCTGCCTATCAAATAGGTATCCTGGCTCGTAGCCTTAATTTACCAAACTGAATCCTTACTATTATGAAACTAGTACATAGAAATTGTCTTGCATCTTTACTGGCCGGAGACTACTCTTAATCCTCTGGTCCAGCGAAGATGCAGACACCTTCTCCCTACGTGTTAGAATAGGCGGCAATATAATCCTGCCTCTCGTTTCGCTACGGCAGACACTTTCCTAAAGCGAGTGTGTCGCAGTGTCGCCCCGTCGGCCGAGTTTATAAATATTAGCAGCGCGCACGCAGCTGCACAGCCATTCTGCGCGCGACGCTCACACCGACCACACGTATTGAGAGGCCTGTTCACGCTAGACCAGCCAACTGTCCCAGCTGGTTGGGCGAGCGTACCCAGGCTCCGTGATGAGCCCTTACCGATTACCTTTAATTACCATGGTACTCCATACCTAGTACCAGACCATTACCAGTGAGTACCTACCTATATACCTACCTAACCTTTGTTTTAGGGTTTTTTACGATTCTACTAAGGTGGGGATAAATAAATACAACCCTGCCTAGTATCCCTACCGTTTTGTTTCATACATTATTTAATCCCTAAGTTCAAGTAACTAAGCACTATGGGTATTTTAACCCATTAGTTACCTAAAGTACCGTTCTTTATTCCTACGTTATTTCTAACTACATTTTACGATTCTAAACAATAACAAATTCCCTACTTAGGCGCTACGAGTCGCGTACATCCTCCCCCACGATGCACGGCATCTTCCACTGGCTCGTCGACTCGCAGTGTGGTGGAGTCGGGCCCCTCGAAGTGAAGTGGAGTCGTCGTGGGATGACCGTCGCTCTGCCCCCCGGAGTGAAGTGAAGTCCTTGCTCGGAGTACACGAAGACCGGTGATTGGCTCACTGGCTCCCTGCGAGACATTAGGGTTGTCACCAGGGACCAGGAGTACCGCCTTGGAGCAGGGGCGCTTGAACGTCCCATGTGACGTGCGTGCGTCGATGACCCTCGTCCGGCCGTCGGGTCCTTGATAGGTGCGGACCACGACGCCACGAGGCCAGGTGTTGCGTGGAAGTGTGGGGTCCACAATGAGGATAGTGTCCCCACACTGAAGATCTCGTTCGGTGGTGTTGTTATTGTTTGTTCTTCTTGGTACGAGAGTGGGTAGGTACTCTCGCACCCATCTAGCCCAGAAGTGGTCGGCTAGTCGCTGCGCCACTCGCCATGACCGCCGCCCGCTGAGGTCCTCTTCGGTGTACGCCCCCATCCTGAGGGCGCCGCAGGACTTCCCCATGAGGAAGTGGTTTGGTGTGAGCCCCTCCTCTTCTGTGTCATCGGTGGTGATGAGTGGCCGTGAGTTGACCACATGTTCGGCCTCCAGCAGCAGCGTATGTAGTACCTCTTCTTTGGGGTGACGTTCCTTGAGTGTCACCGCCAGCGCCGTCTTGACTGAGCGGACAAGACGCTCCCAGGTCCCCCCCATGCTTGGGGCACCTGGTGGAATGTACTTCCACCTCAAGCCCAGGGTTTTGGCTTCACCCATGAAGCCGCCGTCGGAGTGGAGGCTCTCGACAGCCTCCCGCAGTTCTTTGTCAGCACCGACAAAGTTGGTCCCGTTGTCACTGAAGATGGTGCGTGGCATCCCCCTCCTTGCGGCCATCCTCCGCAAGGCCAATATCATTGAATCTGTGGACAGAGAAGCAGCCAGCTCCAAGTGCACTGCCCTTGTAGCTAAGCAGGTAAATAGGGCCCCCCATCTCTTCTCGTGACGACGTCCAATCGTCACTGTCATTGGACCGAAGTAGTCCACCGCCGCGTTGGTAAAGGGCGGCTCCCCCACCTGTAGCCGTTCTTTTGGTAGGTCCCCCGTTGGTAGCCGTTGAGACCCCCCCCGGTAAACCCTGCACCACTGACAGCCGTGTCTCGTCGCTCGTACCGCCGACCGAAGCCCCATTACATAAAATCTTTGACGTACCTCGTTTAGTACTGTAGCGTGGTTCCCATGGTTGAACTTTTCATGAAAATGAGCTATGAGAAGACGCACCAAGTAGCTCTTGCTGTCTAAGATGATAGGTCGCTTGTAGGCACGATCGAGACCCGCGGCTGCATCGATTCTTCCTCGTATTCGTAGGAGGCCATCTTCTTCTATGACATCCAATTTTTTCAATTTGCCTGAGTTCTCAAGGCAGCTCTCGCGTTGACTTCTTTGTAGTAGTAACCGTTCTGCTTTCTCTACATAAGTCACGTCTAGAGATAGAAACTTCTTACCGGTTTTCATATCTGTAGGCTTCTTATAGACTTGTCCCTTCTTTTTCTTAGAGGTTCTTCTCCAAGTAGGGTCCTTTTCTTTTGCCGCTTGCACGAGCTCTCTCTTGCTGCGGCACAAGTCTATGAACTGGTACATCCGGGCAGTCGCTCTCAGGAGTCTCGTCCACCTCGAGAATCTGAAAGGATCGGGAGTAAGGTACTCACAAACCTGGGCTGCTGCAGTGACTTGCAGCTCCCTCTCTTCTCCTGTTGTCACGCGTTTGAACGAGCGTACTGCCGGCCATTCTTCTTCTCCCCCCTCTAGGAACTTCGGGCCTGTAAACCAGCGATGCCCCCCGTTGAAGTCCTTGGGAATTTCTCTGGTAGAGTCGTCTGCCGGGTTTGTGAGTTCCTTCTGAACTCCCTTCTTATCTGACGCCCATCCTCTCAGCTGGAAACCGGCCTCTTGATGGATGGCGTCCACTTCCCCCGGAATTTGAAGCGCTTTCTCCCCCGTTTCATAATGTTGTCTGATTAGCTCATCAGACTCTCTATCATGCGCCAAGACATGTGCGCAGGTATGGTGGCTCGTCCGCTGAGCCGCTCCCCCGTCCATCCCATGAAGTACCCATCCGAGGTATGTCAATGAGGCAGCCGGTTGGTTCCGTTTTCCCTTGCGCGTCGCTCTTGAAACTATAAGTTCCCAATTGTCTTGCCCGATGAGCAGTCTCGGCGACTCTTCCCCGTAGTGTAGTCGGTCTACCAGTTTCTGTAGATGCGTACACTCTTCCAATCTTGACTTGTCAATCCGTTGAGGCGTAAGCCGCAGCCCATCTATTGTGCGCGCCCCGTTGGTCTTCCGTCGTTGACTCTGGTGGAGGCCTCTTAACTTCACGTTCACCCGCATAGAGTCATCCTTCTTGATGACTCGTCCGCCCACTGTCTCTAGTGAGAGAGCTTCTTTGGGTCCTCGAAGTCCAATCTCTTCTGCCACCGCCGAGTCGAGTAGAGTTACTGTTGAACCCTCATCTAAAAGAGCCATCACTTTGGCCTTCCCTTTAGGCCCGTAAACTTCGACGGGCACCATCTTTAAGTACGCTCTTGCGCCTTTCATCGCGTTTACCCGGCTTAGGTAAACGTTATTGGCCACTTCCTTGGCCCCTTCGTTGCAAGTATCTGAGTCACTCTGATCTCTCGGTCCATGGTCTCTCTGCCTACCCTCTTCGTGTAGTAGGCCATGATGCCACTTCCGGCATAACTTACACGGTGGTCTCTTGCAGTTCTCTTTCCTATGCCTGCTTCTCAGGCATTTAAAGCATAGACCCGCTTTCTTCACTATGGACCATCTGTCGGTCACGTTAGCTTGTCGAAACTTCTTACACTCTTCCAATGAGTGATCGTTTTCGCAGTGCGGACATCTAGGCAGCTGTGTCTCTCGCTCCGTCGTCGTATGCGTGCTCTGACGCTGTGGGTGCATTACCCTCTTCGACACGACTTCCTGTGATGCGTAAGGTCCGCAGCGCTCAGCTTCTCTGTTCAGGAACTGAGCTATCAACGACAAGTCTGGGTCTTCATGTTGAGCTGCAAAGTCGTACCACCTGTACTTCAGCACCATGGGTAACTTCTCTATTATCACTTTGATCATCTCTGGTGATTTCAAATAGTGCGGTTTCTTCAGCCCATTGATCGTCGCGACGGTGTTGTTGATTGTGCTAGCAAACACACACACATCCCGTGCGTTCTCAGTTGTTCTTGGCAGGCTCTTCACCTTTTCTAGTTCTGCCAGAACCAGGGCATCCGGCCTTCCAAATCTGCGGCGAAGCGATTCTAGTACCTCTCCAGGTGTGCACTCAGAATACAAAAGGCTTCTCACCGCCTCTCTGGCCGTTCCTCTGATCGCCTTCCTCAGCCGTGCCATATTCTGCACGGAACTGAACAGCGACGCGGTGTCTTCGTACACCGTTCTGAAGGCCAACCATTCCCCACAGCTGCCGTCAAAGACGGGGAGTTCATACATGTACGCCGACTGTTGCGTAGTTCCCGGTCTCGGAGCAGACGTGATGGCCTTCATGATAGCTTCGGCTAGCGCTCCGGCGCCACTAGCCTCCATGCCTGTAGGTGATGTGTCTTCTGGCTTCACGACGGTGGCAGTTGGATCTTGAGGTTTTATGATGCACTCCTTCCCGAGCACTTCACCTGGTCGCCCCTCCGCGGACGTCCCCTCTTCACCTTGATGTCTTCCACCAGACATCCTGCTCACTGTGGTCTCCACCCACTTCTTGACACCTTCCGTTCGACCTTCAGGTTCTTCTTCAGCAGAGTCCGATTCTGCCGCGTCCTCCTCGTTCAACTTCAGCAGTTCCATTTCTGCTCTTGCTAGGTCAGCAGCGGCCTGTGCTTCCTTCAACGCTTGACGGTTGATTTCAACGCGAAGCTCCACCTCGCGCCTTCTTCTTGCCTTCTCTGCTGCCAGCGATGCACTTCTTGAGGTAGGACGGGCATCGGACTTACCTGCTTCCCTTGTGGTTGTTCTCTCCTTACTACTGCCTGGCTGCGCCTCCAACGTAGTGCTATCAGTGGTACCTGTAGCAGTGGTCATTGTACCTTTTGTTCCTGAGGAACTAGCAGTGTCGGCGGTCCCCGATGACTCTCCTTCGACAGGCGATTGACGTGCCGTCAACACCTCTGCCGGCAGCCGACGAGACTCTCCTCCCTTCTGGCTTCTTGTCATCGGCATCTTGAGACGAAGTGAGAAAAAAGTTGAAAAAACTTACAGTACCGCCGATCCAATAACACTGTAATCCAATAACACTGAAATCCAATTCACTGAAATCCAATAGGCGTAAGCCCAGTAACCTCAACGGTCGCGGCCTGCTACCGGAGGTTACCGGTTGGAAGGGGAATCCGTTCCCCTTCGGCGTAGTTCCAGCAATCTCAACGGTCGCGGCTTGCTACCGGAGACTGCTGGCAGTGGAGGGAATCCGTTCCCCCCTCGACGTGGGTAGCCACAGCAGCTTCCTGCTCCAGCTCTGGTTTCCAGCAGCGCCGATCCGGCTCGAAGGACCAGCTGTTGCGGGGCGGCGGGGTGTCGCCGAGCGGTAGCGCGGTACGGTGCTGGTCCTCAAGGTACCGCGGTCGCTCGAGGCGTAGATGTTGTTGCGCCCGCCTGGTTTCAGGTTCTGCACCGCCGTCCGGAGCTGGATGTGGAAGACGCGAGGTAGATGACCTCAAGGGGATTTGTAAGATCCCGAGCCGTGGGCAACAGCCTATCCACGCATGTGAAGGGGTAGTGGGGGGTCCCTCGACAGAGAAACAACGATTCCTTTTGGATGGTGCGGTGCGAGGCTGCCTAACCATAAATTGCGACCTCGTAGACGATCGTGAGAGTGAGGGAGACCTCCTCGTTAGAGCGAGATGCCCTATACAGCGCCACCTCAAACTACTTCTTTCTTGCTGACTTCTTCTCTCTTCTTTCCTCTTGTAGGATGGCTTGTTTCTTCGTCTCATTCGCACGTACACACACATATCATTTTCTCACAAACCCTGGCTCCCTAAGGTACTTCCGAGCATTACCGTCGGGAGACCGGGATAAAATTGATCGATCTAGGTCACCGTTTTCTTTATGGATAAGCAGCCTTTCACCTAATAACTTTATTCAGAATAAATCTAGGTACATACAACTTTGCGTTTTACTTAGCCCTTATGTGTAGCTACCTAGCTTTACCTATGTCCTGCCTATCAAATAGGTATCCTGGCTCGTAGCCTTAATTTACCAAACTGAATCCTTACTATTATGAAACTAGTACATAGAAATTGTCTTGCATCTTTACTGGCCGGAGACTACTCTTAATCCTCTGGTCCAGCGAAGATGCAGACACCTTCTCCCTACGTGTTAGAATAGGCGGCAATATAATCCTGCCTCTCGTTTCGCTACGGCAGACACTTTCCTAAAGCGAGTGTGTCGCAGTGTCGCCCCGTCGGCCGAGTTTATAAATATTAGCAGCGCGCACGCAGCTGCACAGCCATTCTGCGCGCGACGCTCACACCGACCACACGTATTGAGAGGCCTGTTCACGCTAGACCAGCCAACTGTCCCAGCTGGTTGGGCGAGCGTACCCAGGCTCCGTGATGAGCCCTTACCGATTACCTTTAATTACCATGGTACTCCATACCTAGTACCAGACCATTACCAGTGAGTACCTACCTATATACCTACCTAACCTTTGTTTTAGGGTTTTTTACGATTCTACTAAGGTGGGGATAAATAAATACAACCCTGCCTAGTATCCCTACCGTTTTGTTTCATACATTATTTAATCCCTAAGTTCAAGTAACTAAGCACTATGGGTATTTTAACCCATTAGTTACCTAAAGTACCGTTCTTTATTCCTACGTTATTTCTAACTACATTTTACGATTCTAAACAATAACAAATTCCCTACTTAGGCGCTACGAGTCGCGTACAGTACTTGTTATATTTAGTAGTGAAATACTAATTATGTAGGTATTGTAAGTCCCAATTATTTTTATACTTACCTACAAAAAAATAAAAAATACGTATAATAAAATAAACATATTATTATCAGAAAGAAAATAAATAAAATATTTAATAAGTAAGTAAGTACCTCTTTGTCACTGCTGTGATATCCTAATAATCAAATTAACTTTATTTACAAAAAGAATAATTTAACTAAAACAACACAAAAATTTTAAAAATACAAATTAAGCATTTGAGCTTTCTAATGACCGTTGCAAACGATCTAAAGATAGCTCAACTGATCTAAATCGTTTTTAAGACGCTGCCTGCATTGCCACGCTAAATGGCGATACTAATGCATTAAGCTAGTAAAGGTCACTCTTAAATTAATAGGTTCCAGAAATAAGTTCTAGTATACTCACGACACGAAATTAATACCTAGTAGATCTTCGCTCAAAGTGACTTCTTGCACCGAGTGTTAGTTTGGAGTCCGAACTTAAGCGAGGGCTCTAAAAACACGAGAGCAAAAAGAAGTCACTCTGAGGGAGGTTCTTAATCTGCTTTTCTTCCAACTACAGCGAGAAAAGGAAAAAAAGGTCGAAATAACAAAAAATCGGAATAAGTAATAAAAACAAAAACTTCATTTTCACTCGTTTCGCGCCAATTCGTTTCGTTCGCGTCGGTACGTTCTATTTTAAAATCTTTTTGAAAGAATGCGTCACCTTGAAAACTTTTTAGTCAAATTAATAGCAGTCTAAATAGAAAACCAGAATAGAGTACTTATTGTCACTGTTTTATGGAACAGAAACCAAAATGGAATATTACTGCACTGTTATTATAAGAGCAGATAAGAGCATAAAAATGCCGTTTCAGGTGCTTGCATTTCAAGTGAACAATTATAATATTACTTGGTAGGAAAAATAGTTTTTCTGAGTTTATCTTGTTTATGAAGAAGGCGAAAGTTCCAAGGAAATTGGCTAATCCGTCCTCTTTGTTGATTTATGATTGGTTTTACTTGAACTACCTACTTAGTTCGTTCAAGAGACTGCTCGAGAGCTACCACAGAGAAAGAGAGTGGATTAACCGGAACTTATTAAATACCCTTGTTTACTTTATGATAAATATTTATACAATAGCATAATATGCATACAAGCTATGTATATATATTGGAGAGGTATGATCTGATTTAAAAATTATGATCCATGGTGTTTATATCTCCTGTAGATTTATTAATTAAATGCCTCACTGGCCCAACTCAATTGTTATCACAGAAAAGTATGTCACTATCTAGACATGCACATACATATCCGATCTAACTAGTCACGGTCCAGTTGTACTATGGATGAAAGTTGAGCAAAAATATTAAAGTTCTTTATTCTTTGCTCGAGCGGAGAAAACGACGGACGGTTTTCCACGGTCAGCTGCTAAATATACCTACACTGTGAGTTATTCTGCGTTTGTTTGTATCCGCGTTTGGAATTCATAAAGGTTGCGTTATTTTGCCAAGGAAAATAACATTATGTACCGACAGACTCATGGTTGATTTTACCTTGGAAAAACAACGCAAACATTTGCGAAACATACGCCAAGTGCACCTTAAGAATGATTTCATTGACATGCATAACCATTAAAGTAGAGCGTGCAGAAATATTCCATAACTTCTTACTTACTCTTTTAATATAGTGTAAATTCGAAGTTGCACTAATTGGAACATTTTTGTCCAATTAGTTCGACTGGTTGAACTGAATTTATTGGAATATTTAGGTTAATTATTTTTTGAGATATGAATGTCTCTTTCAGTTATGAACTAAAACAAATAGCGATCGATACTCTGCATCACCTCTGCAAGTTCAAGTGGCTGTCAACATTAAGGAACTTGGTCCATAGGTTCTTCTATCATAAAGGCGTGTTTAGTGTAGTTTCCTCATTCGTGTATCATTTTCCTGGCAGTATTTTTCTTTTAACTTTGGTATTATCGTAGCTATTACAAATATTCACTTTCATAACGAAGCATTAGCATTTTATTTAAATTTTGGGTAAATATTACGATGGTCTGGTACAAACTTCCATCCCCAAAAACTTCAAAGTTTGAGTACTTATAATAAATGGCGCTATCGAATACACTCTAGTCACAGTATAATGAGTTAGTAGTCAAATTTACAAGTAAATTAGTGAAGTTGTTTACACACAATTTGTTGGAAGCTGTGTTTAATTGGACTGTTTGATGATTGTTTGATCATTTGCATCTTGTTGACTTTGATACTTTTTCATCTTAAAATAATTCAAACTCAAATTTGAAATTAGGCTGTACAGCAGAGCAACAATACCAAAACCACATCTTAAGAGCATCACGAAACGGGGCTGTGGTATAACCGGATTATGAATAGACCTCTTCATCTCCACCCGTGGATGTCGTAAAAGCTGATTAAGGGATCACGCCAGGGGAAGGGCAGCAGCATCCATCTGAGTACTCAACATAAATACTGCGATCAAACCAATCCGCCTGCCAACCGTGGTGATTATGGCATAACCCCCTATTGTATATGGGAGAGGCTTCATTCAGCAGTGGACGTCTAAAGGTTGCTGATGATTCCGATGATGATAATGATGATGAAGGGAAAGACGTTTTTCATCAAATTAATCGTATTAGGCTTTAAAAACACTATAAATCATTCTGATACCATATAAGTCTTTCACTCCAAAATTAACTTAAAACAAAAAAATCCAAATATAAGCTAAAATTTACATATTTACCGCTTGAAACCAATAAATCGTTTAAAACGGAGAAGCAAACGAATCAATTTCCCCACGAGGTCATAAGTTCATTAACCACAGTCCACATATCCCAAAATGTACCTACCTATGTAAATACTTACGAAGGTCCATCAAGGCTCTATCGAGTAACGGTATATGAGTAGGGTAAGACTTTTGTAGGTACCTAACAAGGGAAGATTCGGCTTTAGCTGAATTTTTCTGTCAAATGGTTTCAAGTCAAAGTTGGGTTTGAACGTCTGACTAATGGAATATTTAATTTTATAAGTTTTTATTTTTTGTTGTTTTATTTGGAAACCAAACTGTATAATATATACTAATAACTTTTCATTTAAAAAACCGACTTCCGCTATTGTATTCGACTAAATATTTGGATGAAAAAAAATGATGAAAGAAAGAACCATAGTGGTGAAAGGATTATGATATTTTTTGAGTGCAAATGCTTGGGTTTGTTGCTGAAAATATCAAAATCACCATATCTATGCCTACAATATTTAAGGAGTTCACTCAATTCCTCATGGATTCCATCATCAGAACTGGATTCTGAAAAAATGGGACCAATCTGGAAGTATATCTATTCAAATAAAAAAAGAATTTTCCAAATCGATTTATAAACGCAGGAGATGAGGTAACAAACATTTAAAAAAAATAAAAATAAAAATACAACCGAATTGAGAACCTCCTCCTTTTTTGGGAACTCGGTTAAAAATACTAATTAATTACCATTAATACGTTTGTTTATAGAAAAAATATTGTCGCGTGTGTAGTTACGTTCTAAGAGCGTACTAGCAGCTGTTAGGTTTTATAGTTATTTGTATTTTATATCTAATTTACCTTTTTTTTATGTAACGTAGATGTAGTTATCGCTTTTTAACTGTGTGATTTACAAATATTAAAAAGTTGGCCAATCTATGATTTGCTTATTTTTCAATATGAGCAAAACTTTTTCACTTTACCGCTACGGTAAAGATTAGGTACGTATTGACGGCATCAGTATTTATAAGCACGTTGTCAATGACACCATTAAGTGTTGTTGTCGAATAATTTCGGCTTCGGTTTCGGCAAAATTAACAATCCTAGAGGAAGTATAGATGCCATCACGTCCACCTAACGGTCACCCTCACGTCTCCGAATGCTTGTCATTACACCGCGAGACGCTCATTTGATTCGCGTGAATGGAATTTAATTATGTGCTGATACCCAAATGAAAGAATCGATACCTTCGATACGTGGATAAAAACATCGTAATTATGTCTTATTTGGGACGGTGTAATAGCCTTTGTTGTGGTGTCATGTTTTCATACAATGTTGTTCGATTAAAAAGGCGTTTAATGAGACGGTATTGGCCAAATATTTGAAATTCATGTTGAAAATGAACTGCGTTGAAATATTACGGTCTAAAAAACTTGTTTGTAGACGGCAGATGGCTCTATGAGATGTCAGTAGTAGTTGTTATCTCGGCAATTTTCCCCGACGCTTTTGATTTTAACCGACTTCCCAAAAAAGGAGGAGTTTCTCAATTCGGTTGTATTTTTTTTTTTGTATGTTTGTTACCGCATGTCTCCGTCGTTTATGAACCGATTTGAA
The DNA here is from genome assembly GCA_951392215.1 of Epirrita christyi. Taxonomy (NCBI): domain Eukaryota; kingdom Metazoa; phylum Arthropoda; class Insecta; order Lepidoptera; family Geometridae; genus Epirrita; species Epirrita christyi. Next base: position 9,335,949 of record OX595846.1, read on the forward strand.
AGATTCTTTTTTTATTTGAATAGATACACTTCCAGATTGGTCCCATTTTTTTCAGAATCCAGTTCTGATGATGGAATCCAAGAGGAATTGAGGGAACTCCTCAAATATTGTAGGCATACATATGGCGATTTTGATATTTTCAGCAACAAACCAAGCATTTGCATTCAGAAAGTATCATAATCCTTTCACCACTATGGTTCTTTCATCATTTTTTTTTCATCCAAAATTATTTAGTCGAATACAATGGCGGAAGTCGGTTTTTTAAATGAAAAGTTATTGAAAATACATTGTAAATTTGTTGAAAAACGTGTTTCGCATACCAGATCCCCTATATTGTTTATCAATAAAAATATATTGGATGGTTTTATAGTTTTGTTGAAATTAGCCTTTGTAATTAATTATGCGGGCTTTGGGCACACTTTGGGTGTGCAATATTCCTGATGCAATACAGTTGATTCATCATCCATTATCAGCCTAGAAGTCCACTGCTGGACATAGACCTTCCCTAGATTGTCTTAACGAACGGTCTTGAGCCACCTCCATCCACCGATTTCCTGCTACTTTTATGATGTATTTAGTCCATCGAGAGGAGGGCCTTCCGCTAAGTATTGCGTCAACAGAACATCACACACTCAATTAGCCCAACTAATTTTTTTTTTTAGTAGTGTATTTTTTTTCTGAATTTGCCAATTGTTTTTTTCCCCTATACTTTGTAGTATCTGAAGAACAAAACTCTCTAACTATTCAAGAAAAAAATACTTTTTCTGAGATTTTCACAGATTATCTTGACATGTAAGTACTTATAAAACTTTATATTTAAAAGCAAACCCAATCTAAAATGTACCTACCTTCACCTCAAAGTTTATTTAGAAAAGTTAGAATTCAATTAAAAAACAGGTTCCTTGAAATATGCAAATATAAATACTTCTACTGAAGTAGGTAGGTTGTATAATTATTATGGAAACGTGCATAGCCTTTGGAAAAGTATTTCACTTACGCACACAATGAACGTAACACAAAATTATTTATTTACCCAAGAGTAGGTAGGTACCTATAATTTTTTTCGTAGTATTCGAAGGTACTCTTGTAATACGTTGGCAAAGTTTCTTAATGTTTCTTGTAGGATTTTTTATAGAGAATCTTTTCCAAAATTCAGAGTGTGACTTTGCCCACTGTTAGGCTTGATGTCTCTCTCATGCATATTTGTAAGTAACATGGTAAATATAAAGAAAGAAAGAAAAATAGTTTATTCATAGCTCAACAAAAAACACAACCACATTACGCAATACACAAATACATATTAAATAACAATGACAAAATGTGTGTCTGAATATCAATCTTTGTACAAAATTGAACGATTACAAAGTTCACAGGATCTATCAGAAACTACTAATTTCTTAATATTTGTAAATACTTCAGTATGTGTATTGAAACTGCAATTATCAGATTGTAGGTATCATGTTGTTAGATATTGACAACAGAATCACGAAATTAATATATTTACTGCTGCACCAATTTTAAAGAACTGCTTATTTATTTCGTAGTTCTGCATTTTTCATATGTATAGGCAACATCAAAGGGCCCGTGACCATTTATACTTACCAAGTAGGTATTTTAAGTGATCATCGATTTTAGGCTTTTCGCAATCTCGGTCATAAACCAAAAAGTGTAGGTTTGCATGTCAGTAAAAAAAATTATTACGATCGTGAATTTCATAAAATTCCGAAACGGCTCTAAAACGAATTCAACCAATTCAATCACTATAGAAATGCAATTCTTTATTTCGTAAGAACTGTAGTGTCTAGGTACCTTACGGCCTCTAGAAACCATGAGATTTAGAGTCGGTTCTAAAACATCACGAGGTAAGTTTTGAGGGCTTATTCCATGATGCTCCCACTCTCATGATCCCAGTGTAGTCGTTTGTTTCACTTGTAATTAGGATCGACACGGATAGTTGGTTCATAATCTTATAAATAGTTTAAGTATTTATATCAACAGAACGACTCACAGAACTGTCAACCGCTGGGGAATAAAAGCTTTCGAGTGGCGACCACAAACCCGAATGACGCAGTAGGAAGGCCCCACTTTCAATGGACCAAAGACATTATAAAGGTCGCAGGAAGTCGGTGGATGGAGGTGGCCGGAGACCGTTCATCGTGGCATTCTATGTGGGGTGTAGCAGTGGACTTCTATAGTCTTATGGTAATGATGATGTATGTATATCAAACATTTTTAAAGTTATTCAACGATGTGGAATATCTACACAAAACCGCTATTTTGTCGTGATATTTATTCTACTGAATCGCAGATGTTTTGGTGATAGAACAGAATTAACAACATTTGGTTGGTATTATCGCTGGTGGTATGGAAACCTACAGTTAGGTATCTTTTGCAACGCAAACGAAATTTCAACTGGCCACTAGATGCAGATACCTAAAGTACTGTTGGTTGGCCATCGATTTTACTAAAACAGCGCAATTGAGCGAGATTTTTCATCACAGTTCAATAAAATTACATGTGTATGTTATGTGTAAGCTCCAGCTAGAATTTAACTAGAGAGCTTGAAGCATTTAGCATTTATAATACTAAGACAAAACTATGTTGCCCGTAAAGAGATTGTATCGAAAGCATTTGCACAAAAAATGGATTTGTCATAGCCCAAGGCGTGACTATGTTTGCCGGTTCTTTGTGACGACTATTGCGTCATCTATCGACATGACTGCCACCAATAACGTAATCGAATAAACACGAACTACCCACTTTTACAGCGGAACACCCATCACGAAGCGGGTTAAGTAGATTTCGAGACGATTTGATCTCGTGAACTTTGTAAAAAGCGAGAGTTGAAGTTTATGCTTAGAATTTCCGGTCGTTTCTTATATTAGCATTTTCTGGTTCGGTCGAACTTCCGTCTAACTTCCTACTTCCGATCCGATATCAACTTTCAAAATCTTAGATTTATGATCAAATCTCTCGCATAGTTTCACAGTTTTGCGGTCAAATCGAATGTGTTACCCTTAACATCAAGCGACGTTGCCTGTCAGTTTAGCAACTTGAGATATATTTTTGGATGTAAAAGGTTGCGCAACTTTGGCTTAGTATACAAAGATACAAGTTTCATTCATCGCCGAGTACATGGTTCTAAATACGTTGATAAATTTAGTTTTACACGTGGTCGACCAAACCGCTTATTGTCTTGCTTGGACACGTCTAAGTAGGTGAGCATCTCTTCACTGTAGAATGCTATTTAAAATTCAAAACAAAAGAGAGTTTTCTCTCGGCGAGGCAACTGCTCTAAATTTTTGCATACGTTTTTAAATTTGCATTTAACAAGGATTTTTTACACTCTGTTTCAATTATCTCATAGTAAATACGGGTAAAACATAATATTGTTGGCAGTGCTGGCTCAACTAACCGCAGTATATTAGGGATGATTAGGTTTTATGTTTTATTAGACAGTGTAGGTTACATTAAACGAACATTAGTGCTACCATTAAATTGCTAATAATTTTATGGCGTAAATGGAAACAGTGAAAAAAGATTATGGTTTATGTATAGTGCCGTAGTGTGCCCGACCTAAGAATAGACCCCTCCGTCTCTCCCGGGAATATCATATAGTACTTAACACATGCACTGCCAAATCCACCAATCCACCTGCCAAGCGTGGTGATTATTGAAAATTTAATTGCATTCTATGGCCTACGAGGCCTTGTTCAACAGTAGACACCTAACGGCTGATGATGATAATTGCATTATACACTCGCTTTTTAGGTTTCGTACCCAAAAGGTAAAACGGACCCCTATATACGGTTTTTTTTTGCACGTCTTTTATTCAATTTAGAGTAGTTATCTCCATGTGATGTGTTTTTACGAATTGCAACTGCATTAGCACCTATTATTATTTACTAAAAAACAGTAAAAAGCAAAATTAGTAAGCTGTAGTAGCAAACGGTAATTTCTAAGTATCAGCCGAAAAAATAAAAATTCCTCAATGATTCCCATCGAAACATCAGTCAAATGTTAAGTAACCAAACGGGAACTGCAGAGTTTCTATCCGCCGAATTTTACTCAAGTCAGCGGAAGAAATCACTTATCACTTAACTGCCTTTCAACTCTACCCTGCCGGAATGTAACGGTTCCGGAGTGACACACCCTGGCCGATCTTGGACACGATAACGCACTGCCGAAAGAATTTATGACAAAAGTGACAAAACTCCCAGAATTTACGGTCATCGTGGCCAACTTTCCAAGATATCATTCCATTGTTTTTGGTTTGAACATCTTTTATATTGAGAGCGAGATTGATGTATTTGCTTTAGAACCGGTCCTTACTTTTCTGCTGGCCTATAACTGCGAAGAATGTTCAGGTATAAATATCCTGTAGTTTGATCGTGTTAAATGTTAATTTTTCACCCTGCGTCAGCACAGTGGTCAGGTTGATGTAAGGGTCTTGTGCCCAATGGTAGCAGAATCAGTGTATTGGAAAGATTTAGTGCCTGTAGTTTAATAAGCTCTACATTTCTAGAGCTACAAAAAATATTGTTACCATACAGTCAACTGACAAAAAGGGCTCCATTCGAAGAAAAGTTCTACTGCTGCAAAGTTTCGTAGCATTTATTTTGTTTTGGAGTAAAATAAACCAAAGACAAAGTTCAGTAGTAAGCTTGTTGTAAAGTTTATCCGTCACAGACTGCAAACTGTTTTTATCATTTAGCACACTATATTATTTAGCTTTTATTTAACTTCACCTGTGAGTACGCGATGGTCAAATCTTAAAACTAAATTTTAAACCAGTTCCACGCAACAATTATTTGCGTGGAACTGGTTTAAAATTTAGTTCAAGTGGAGCTGGTTTAAGTTTTAGTTTAGTTTTGATCAATTAGATCTGAATTTTTGCATACTTATCAAGTTTTGATGGCAATACAATATTATAGTGACAACGAGTTGATCTGATGGTGGACTATGGAACTTTTTGATGGAAATAAAATTCAACAAAAAATCTTACCGGAACTTGATACTTCACTCATCCGGTGATTATGATATCTTCATTACTGCGAGCCGGCGAGATATCTCAATCACTAATATCCACTTACAAGTTGATGTCTAGACAGATTATTTCACCGACACACGTAACCATAGATTAAGCCTTAGCCCGTACTGAGATGCTATCGAAACGTGAAGAATACTTTCAATGGGCAGTCATCATCGTATCTTCACAGCTTATCCCTTGGGGCAGGCAGAGTTGATGGAGTGTCATTTCCCCCTTTCACTTCTTGCACGTTCATCAATCTTTCCATACAAAACCTCGACTACCCACTCTGAAGATTAACTTCCGAGTGTATGGATATTAACGGTATGAACAAATAATGAAGTCAAAAGTCACGTTATCGTGCTACGTCGAACATTGCATGCAACTGCAATAAGTTATTGCAAACTTCTAGGAAATAACTAACATACTTCACAATTCTATGAAGCAATGTAGTTAGTGGAACTTTATACCTTTTACCTACTTAAGATAATAATATTTCGATGTTTCGTCAACGAATCTTTTTACGAAAGTCAAAACTATAAACATCATCATAAAAACATAAAAAAGCCTCATAAAAAAAACTCCCCTCATTTAAAAAGAACTCTACAGTCTCTCAGACCCCAGACTTACTGCATGCGACTTAGTCGCAGAACTCGGAGGCAAGACATTCAAAATTATGTATTAATCAAATGCTCACAACATTTTTTTCCAGCCAAACTAATGTAGTATTAAAGTTCTTGGCAAGTGGTCGATGTGCCAGTAACATACTTTTCAGTTTTGTTTTTACGTGGGTAAAGCAAGTATTTACTACGTATCAAAGCCACAAAAAAAAGGACTATAGAGTCGTTACTTTTCTACAAACGAGCCCATATTTTGTTTACCTTCCCGAAGGGGTTAGCTCAATATCTAAGCTAGTTAAAGAAGAGATTTAACGGCGCAGCATCGGATCGCAACCTCCGCCCCTGTCATTAATCTCCTCTCTTTCTTCAGCCAAGTCACGCTTTCGGGGTAAAGACGCCACCAAAATAGCTTAGCAAGAAATAGATAGCTCAATTCACAGGTATGCTAACGATAGGTAGGTACTGAAGAAGAGTCGTGAACGTGACAAAAGAAAGTGCAAAAGCACACGTATTTCACATACACACGGCCTCAGTCGAGAATTCTTACACTTTGACACGATGTTGCACAGAGATCAGTAAGTGTAAAACGTAGATGCACTCGGTCTGAGTAAAACGAATTTCACTTTAAGTTTCTCCATTTGTATAACAACATAACATAACACCCAACAGTCACATACATAGTCCTGATCCCATACAAGGATTCCTTGAGTCGTGGGTATCAGGAACTACGACTACCATGGTAGGTACTACAACACGTAGACCCCGTACAAATTTTTGCATGATCTGTAAAGCAGCGGGAATTACTACGGGCTACTGACCCACTGTGCCACGGAAGTCGTCCGTACCACGGTGGTATAAATAAATAAATAAACTTTATCTCATGTGAAACTGTTCCTTATCATACATTTCAAGAGCAAATATAATATAAAAAGCAATTACTTATTCATGCATGTGGTGCTGCTGCCAACAGATTGGTTTTTATTGAATGTGCTAGCTGGGTTATGTGAGCTGCGCTAAAGACGCCACGGGTAAAACGACTTTCTGAAAAAGCTTGTCTGCCAAATTACATCCTGACCTGTGAATGGATTCGATATCTTCATGGGTTAGTCTCGTATCGCCTCTTAAAACTTTTATCGGGTTTTTGACATGGATTCTCAGTTTTGATCTTATTCGATAACAAGCTCTTTTATGGTTATATTATTGTAGCTAGCTCAGACGATTGGATGTACGTAACTATACGTACTTTATGATATCGATTTAAATATAATCATTGTTTGTTAAATTGAACTAATCTGTGTAGATTTTTCAATGTGTGAAATCAACGTCTAGTACGGGTTTTGATAGTTTTCAAAAACTGAAGTTACGTTTCCTTCCATACATTTACTGACAGCGTCCTTAGTTTTTTTCTCGTTTTCGCTAGGGGCGCTGCAAGTAAATGTATGAAAGAAAACGAAACTTCTTATAGTTTCGAAAACTATCAAAACCCATACTAAGCCCCCTGATCTATGATAATACTATCACGCAAAGAGTTAGGAGAGGAGGATCATGTAATATTTGAATTTTTAAAGTTGTTTGCAGTGTGACATAATCGCATTAGCGAAGAAACCCTTTTCTTTTAATTGATTAAAAAAATCGTATGTATAATTATAATATGTTACTATGGAGAGAGACATAGAGTTTAATCGATTAGGTACGCATGTTTCATTTTTAAAGCTGAAACAAACACTACCTACTTTTATATAAAAGTAATCCATGGAACCCTTACTTTTTCGAAGTTATTCCAAAACGCCGAAAAACACTGTTAGTATGTTCAAAATATCAATGACCACCAAAAAAAACTCAATTACTAGTTCTCACATCAACCGCTCATTCTCATTAGATTCTGATTAGATACATGTATATTGTGGGACGTACATTCATTTTTAAGGTCCTGTCTAACTGTTTGTAACAAGCCATTGCATCAGAAAATAGAAAAAGCTCTCAGAATTAGCAAAGAGCAGGTCATAAAGCTCGCAGAACTGATAATAAAATCCGGAACAGGGTCTCAAGTAGCAGTCACGTGGCATTCTTTGGAGGAGGCCTTTCTCCACCGTTTTCTGGATGATGATGAACAAAACACTTACTGTACGTACCGATGCCTTCTTTGAATGCTGTAAAAAAAGGATGGGAAGTTGTTTTCAGAAATAGTTAATGGTGAAGTCTGAATTACAAGACCATCTTCGCCCAGAGGGCCAATTCTCAGATTGTAGACATTATGTCGAGTTCAACATTTTCACACAAGAACCCCAATTCTCGTAATTATTGAACATTAAATTCACAATCAGTCAACTGTCACGTCTGTGTTGAGTGCGTAGTACGAGTACATGCATATACCCTGATTTTTAATTTTAGACAATTTTTGTAAACAAAAAAATGTCACTGTGTGTATAAGTGTCATGTATGTGTATCATATGTGTATATACACATATGATACACATATCTGACACTTATACACACAGTGGCATATCTTGACATTACTTTGTTTACAAAAATTGTCTGAAATAAAAAATCAGGGTATAGTTATTTTACTCCTTTGATTAATCGAAAGATGACTGAGATGAGATGTGAATTGAATGGCAAATAATTACGAGAATTGCATTACTGATATTTCAAAAGTTCGGTCATAACTGACAGATCGAGTTTGATGTCTACAATCTGAGAATTGACCCCTAGGAAACAAAGGAAACTCAAAAAAAAGATGAAAACTGTTTTGATACAAGGTTTTTGAAAACTTATTTACTTATTTGGTCCGTTTGCTCGCTTTCAGACAAACCCAGTCTTAGTTCGTTGGTGGGTCATTGTAAAGTAGCATGCGATACCACAAAAAACGGCTCTAGCAAAAACATGTCTGTCATCTCCTATTTCCGATGTCAGCGAATTTGATTTAACGCTTGTTACTCGGTTTATTGAGTGAATATTTTATGCATTCCAAGTACATGGAAAAGAACATTGTCTTATTGGTATACAAAATATTTCTTTGGAACTCAAAAAATCATTTAGGGCCCATTTTTATGCCAAAACGAAAAGAGATCAATCAAATAAGCTGTTTTTTAAAGTATTAGTATATACCTACCTACTAATCTTGAAGTATTTTAAGTTCATAACAAGCGGATTTTGGTGTTATAACCGACATTGTGCTTGCTTCATTTTATAGTTTTAACCTCAACATAAAAGTTGTTCTCCCTATAATGCAGAAAACCCCCTTTCGGGATCGCCTATATCACTATTCGTTTACTCGTACGTACTAAACTGGAAAATAAAACAGCTTTAAAAGTAGAAGCATTTTAAACCTTTTCCTGAGCACATAAAACAACCTCATATATTTATTTATTTACTTTAATTAGAACGCTCCTAAAATTATCACTGAGACATCTAAACTCTAGAGGGAAAGTTTCTCAGTTTAGCTAGCTAAGAAAATTTAAATCTTACACAAACAATACTTAATCTAATTAAGAAAGCTAATTTCACTCTAGATGACTATATTAATGATAAAACTGCGTGGCCTGATGTCGCTCTGTCCCTCGACTGCTAAAATGACTATTTGCAATATTTGTACACATAATATTATTAGGTTGTTATTTATAAGTATACCAAGCGTGTACTGTATCTCTAATGAACTTTAGCTGATTCTTTTTACATGTAATTTTTGTACTTAAAGTTTTGAAGTACTCTTTTTCTATGAATCAGCTTCTATAGGCACGACACAGGTGCTTCCTACCTATAAGTCAAATAGATCTTCAAAAAAAGCCTATTCCATGTTTATTGCCCTGATTCTTCTAGGTTTGGTCGCGTTGGAATAGGAGTAATATTAGACAAAATTATCCTTGTGTTTTCAATGAATGACTTGACGTTGAATATACAAAATTAAAAAAAAAATACAACCTAATTGAGAACCTCCTCTTTTTTTGAAATCGGTTAATAAATGTATGGTATGACAGCCACAAAATGCGACTCTACGAGTTTGTATAGCTTGACTCCCACAACTGCAAAATTATTTGGCGAGTAAGTAACGTAAGTACCTATACCTACTTGTGCAAATAGTATGTTCTCACAAAGAAAGCTTTGCAAGTATTTGTTAGATATTCAAACACTCTCTAGAATAGCGGTCTGGTACTATCATGAGTCATGAGTCAGCGTCTTTGTCTTTTGACCACTTTCATTAACATTGAATGTAGTGACTAGCTACATATGAAACGAAGCTATTTAACAAAAAATCCACATGTATTTTATTTCATTATATTCAATTTAATATATTGGTACTTGGAATATGATATTGGAGTCCATTTACGGTACGCAAACCACTTAAAAATATATTACCCTCCTCAGCAAACAGTCGAGTAAACCTCCAAAACCATAAGAGGCACTCATCCCAACCCGCCGAAGCGTTGGACGAGGCATTATCATAAATTAATTATGTATACTGTGCTTCAAAATCATAACTTATTATAACTTTCTTTCACTTATAGCATTTGCTTTTGATGTCATTTACATTTTTATACGATGTCCGGTGCACAAGTCGACACTCCCTACGTATCATCGTCTAACTGCCAGATACACACTTATACGTTTGATGCATTTTTGGCATCTACACATGCCAGCCTATCATTATAACTTACAAAAAAACAAAAAAGTCTACTCTAAGTACTTTTTTCTTGATCGTATAACTATCCAACTTCATTATTTTCCCGCCATATAATACTGTATCTTCCCTATACACACTTTGACGCGGGGGGGAATGAGGTGCGGGAGGTGGTAAGTACCCGTTACGCAGTTCTTGCGCGGACAGCGACTAGAATGCGCGTGCGACTCGGTAAATATTTTATTGCCGCAAAATGACAAGTGAACGTTTCCGATTCCTGAACAACTTAAAAGCAGAGGCTACTACGAAAGGAAAAGTAGATGTCCTAGACCCAGCTATATCTACTACAAGACCAGGTAAGTAAATCATAATTAATGATTTACCAACTTTTTGTAATTTTTGAGGTCCAATCATAGGTATTATAGGTTTCTTGAATCAGTTGTGTGTTATTGCCTTTTTTGCTGACTAAATAGACAATTATTAGTAAGAACATTTTATAAACTTATAACTTATAAAGTTTTTTGATAACCTACGTAAAAATGTGTAACTACGCACTTACATGTTTATACACCGGGATTCACTATGATCATAAAGTGTATCTAGGCACTTACATATTTATACGTCGTAAAGTTGATAAATTAAAATTCAGTAACTGACCTTTACATAGTTTTACATCGGAAAAGTATTGAATTAAAGATATAGTTACCTATGCACTTACATAGTTTTGTGTTTGTGTTTTCATTTCATATTATTTTAATAAAAAACAATTACATATTTTTGTATATATATATATATATATATATATATAGATATGTGCGTATGATCCCGGATAACTTCGTTGTTTGTGAACCGATTTTGTTGATTCTTTTTTTGTCGGAAAGAAGATAATTCCAAGGTTGGCCTCATTAAAATGTTGAGGATCTGATAATGATATTCAAATGAACAGAGATGCACTTCAAAAGTGCAAGGTGCTCTGTTCACATGAAAATTAAGTCGATTTTCATAAAAAAATTAACTTTGCCCCTTGTTGTTGTTTTTCAGATGTATCTCCAGTGCCTTTCTCAGAAAATTTTACCGAGGATGACCTAAGCCGAATGGGTGAGATGATATCTGACAGCGATGAAGAACCTTTTCTTGCACCGCGCATTTCCCCCTTGCATTCAACGAACACTAACGGTGATAGTCCTGCATCTTCTGAATTGCATGTCCCAGCTTCTCATATCTTACAATCTTCCTTGCAAGCTTGTGGTGGAGGCTCTAGCAATGACACAGGGAAGAATGACATTGCCTTTAGCTCGTCGCCACGCTTTTGTGAAAAAACTGTAAACCTGGCCCAGAAAACTCAAGAAAAACATCCTGAACCCGTGGAAAGTAAACAAATACCACTATTTACAATAAATATAAGTGGTACAGTACAAGGTAATTTGCCGGAATATAGCTTCTATGACCCCTCTTTGGCAGCAAACATGCCTGAATCTCCCCTACTGCTACAGTCTCCCTCAAGCATTAATATGTCATCATCACTGTGTGAATCTCCCAATTACGTCCACATTATAGCTCAACAGATTGACCAATTAGGCTGCACGGAGTCACCAGCACCCGCTCCAGTGACATTGCCAGTTGTCTCTCCGGATGACCACCTAGGTTGCGCCGAGTCAACAGCACCCACTCCAGCGACATTACCAGTTGGCTTACCAGATGAACAGTTATTAGGCTGCCCTGCGTCACCAGCCTCCACTCCAACGTTATTGCCAATTGGCTCTCCAGGTATGTCAGGGAATTATTCTGACCAGCTTGAAATCAATGACAGCGAGCCAGCTAAGAAGAAAAGGCGATATACAAATAAAAAAGATAGGGTCGATTGCGTTTGGTCCATAAACACGAATGGCTAGATGTTAAGCGTAAGGACAACAGAAACTCAGGAAAACCATACACTGGAAGAGACGGTAAATTAAGGAAAAAGAGAGAGATGGGGCCTGCTTGTGGAGACAAATGCATTTTTAAATGTTCACAAAAAATTAATTACTTTGAAAGAGACCTGCAGTTTGTGGCTTTTTGGTCATTGGGAGAACTTGTTCGCCATTGGGATTTTATCAATAGATATTGTGACAAAATCCCAAAACGACGTTTTACGTGTGAAGCACCCACAAGAAGAGAATCTACCATACGATACTACTTACCTACGGGAGTAGGTACCGAAAACTTACCTAGGACTGAGGAACCTAAAATAAGAGTTTGCAAAACAATGTTTTTGAACACTTTGGGCATAAAACAGGGTATGGTTTACTCTGCCTTGAATAAACTTTCTATTCAGGGTACTGTTCTCAAAGACAATAGAGGTCGTCATCCTAATCATAAAAAAGTTATAACAGAGGAAATGATAACCAGTGTATGTGACCACGTTAATTCTTTTATACCCGTGGAATCACACTACGTCCGTGAAAGAACTAGCAAACTATACCTGGATGGAACTCTTTCATTTGCTCGTATGTTTCTACTATATCAAGAATGGTCTGATCCTAAGAATAATACAAAAGTGATGACAGCACGACAATATACTGATATAGTAAATGAAAAAATAAACTTAGGGTTTCATGTCCCAAAAAAAGATCAATGTGACGTTTGTCATGTATTTAAAAACTTACCCCGACCTGTCACAGAAGAACAAATGAGAAATTACATGACACACATACGAAATAAGACAATTGCACGGGAGCTCAAGAACAAAGACAAAGAAAACTCAGGGAAAAGAAGCGAAGTACTATCTGCAGTTTATGATTTCCAAAAAGTTCACGGCATGCCCTGTGCGGAAACAAGTATACTTTACTATAAAAGAAAACTAACAGTCTTCAATTTTACCATTTTTGAAATGGGTAGTCGGGTAGCCAAGTGCTACGTGTGGGACGAAAGTACAGCAAAGCGAGGTGCAATTGAGGTGAGCAGTTGCATAAACGACTTTATTCGTGAACATGACCAAAAGGGTATTAAAATTTTTAACTTTTGGTCTGATAACTGTGGCGGCCAAAACCGGAATAGAATTGTTTTTGCGTCGTACCTACGAGCGGCAAAAGATTTTCAAGTAACTATCACCCACAAGTACTTTGAAAAAGGTCACACACAGAATGAGGGTGATAGTGTTCATGCACTCATCGAAAGGACAGCAAAAAACAAAATGGTGTATACACCCGACCAGTGGTTTGCCCTCATACGATGGGCTAAACAAGATGGAAATCCATATATTGTTAAAGAAATGGGAACATCAGACTTTTTTGACTTTAAAACTCTACTGTCTGGATGTAACTGGAAGATGAACACAGATAGAGAACGAGTTTTTTGGTCCCAAATCAGACAGTTAGAAATTTTACCTGATGAATCTAATAAAATAGACTATAAAACTAATTTTTGCGATCATGAGTTCAAGACCATAATAGTACAGAACACGCTCGAGACCCCAAGAACAAGAAGAATCCGAAATAGACGAGAAAATAATCTGCTGTTAGCACCGCTTTCAAGACCACTGATTCAAGCATACATGGGGAAGTTGCCGATTCCTCAGGCTAAACTTCAAGATCTAAAGTACCTATGTCAAACAAATATAATACCATCGATATATCACGAATTTTACAATAATTTGATAGAGGGTTGTGTAAGAGATGTTGACGAACGTAGTGAAGAAGATGAAGAAGAGTAACTAAATAAAAAAGACACGTAGAGAATCCTATTTCTTGTGATATTTGTCAAATGACAAGCTCAAGCTAGTTTACATAAATAAGTAGGTAATTTAATAGGTAGATACTTATAAATAACAAATTAGATTATTGTTAAGTAATGCTATTTAATAGTCACTGATAATTATATGGAAAAAAACTACATAAAAAACATAATTAATAATAGGGTAATTCGTTACATGTGAGTAAAGAAAACGATTTATTGCCTTATACTTTGTAAAGTCAAAAACGTTAATATTAGTAGGTACTATACTACTACCCTCATATCTATGTTTGCATCTACTCGTTTCTATGTCATTGTGTCTGTGTTCATATATTTAATAAAAAGTATTATTTAAAAAAACGTGATTAAATTACGTTTGAAACCATATAAAATTTGGCTTAAATACTTTAAATAATGACTTGTGTTTATTTTTGATAAAAGTACGTAAAAATTATGGTACTTACCATAATATTTGATCTCAATTGAATAATTTTGTATTTGTGTTAATTTTTATCATCTTAGAAATTTTATAGTCAAGTTTGGGTATTTATTATTATTAATTTAATAACTTTTCATGTCTGTGTTTATATTTTTGATATAGGAATTTTGCAAATGTAGATATCTACCCTATAACCTATAGTAATGATAGCTCTACTATTATTTCGATCTCAATTTAATAAAAAATGTTGTATTTCCTATTATTATGTAAATTGTTTAGTTAGACTTTGACAAAGTCAAGTTTGCTATTTCGTAATATTACTTGATATTAATTAAGTTGAAGTTCCTAATAGTAAAGACTGATTAGACGTGTTTGATAGTCGTTAAGATTTTAAAGCTGAGTTAGTTACCAACTCAGTTGGTTTTGTTTTTCTTATTTTTGAAATAACCATCCTTAAAAGGTATTTTTGTGTTTAGGTGAGCACCTACTTCCCTAATAAATGGTATTTTGAGCTCTTTATTTCTTGTTTTATTTAAGATTATTGATCGAGCGAACGAAGTCAGCGAAGCATCTTAGCATCAAGTCTAGCGAAATTAGCGTTTCTGTCAGTATTTCCGTACTCCTCTACAGATCGTATTTTACAACCGATCGGCATGAAACTTTCAGCATTAAACTTAGTTTCGCAAGCAAGTAAATATTCGACAATAAGGGCCTGGCAACCTGTATTAGGAACTGGTCACCTAACGAACTGATAAACAGGGCTAATTTGCCGAAACAGAATAATTATGTAGAAGCATATTATTAAATTATACAATTTCCAACGTTTAAACATGTAAGCACCAGTTAAACAGAATTAGTCTAATAGATCTACTAAGTATAACCGTGTAACAGGCAGTTGCGACATTGTTTTTCTTCTAAGCTTCCACGAAAAAGTGTGTATGTGCCACATACGGCATTTTATTAGGTTATATACACCACGTAAAAATATGCAAGTGTAATGAAATCTGAACTAGTATAGATTTGAATAAAAAATAGTATCCATCTTAAACTAGATCTACAGTAAGAGCATCTCACCAATTTTCACAGAAATATCTCAAAAAGGGCTCAAGTTATAGGCATTTGAACATTTTCAAATCTTTAAAACGCTCTCCTGTAAAATTTGTGTTTTGCAGATACACAACTATACGTAGGGAGTGTCGAAGTTATCTAATCTAAGCTTTAAAACGATGGAAAAGAGCAAATAAGACTCACTTCCTGAAGGTTCCGTACTTTTTTCGCGTTTTTCGCACAAACATCTGTAGAATATTATGTTCTGTTGTATAAATATTATGTTTTCTATTTATTTATATGTCACAAAATGTCCTAGCATGCCAAATTTCTGTAATTATCCAGTGTAGTCACTGGAAGGGCACTACAAAATGTCTACACATGTAATGTATGTGTATAAGTGATGATCCGTTTAAAGGACTTTGTGGTTACAGGCTGTATAAATTGAAAGAAAGATATAAAGAAAAACAGTTTGTTTATGGCTTAACAAGAACACACTACCACAAAAATATTACACAATACACACAATTGGTATTGGTATTAATGAATAGGTATTCATTTTAATGCGAAATGCCGTCCTGAGAAAAAATTATTATATACAAACGGACAAGAAAGTGTACAAAGGGTTCCGTTTTGTTTTTTCTTTCTGAGGTAGGTAACTCTGAAAACGTAAGTAATCTTTTTACGTAAAAAGAAAGTTGGAGAGTTGTTGCTTTTCATAAAAGATATGAATAGGCAATTTTAGGAGTTGTAGTGAACGCGTATTTTTTTTAAGTATAAGCCTCATAAGTTTTACGGAGCTCTTTTCTGATGTCAAATGACATACTGTAGATTTTACAGGTGAGTGCCTCAAATTGGAATATTGTTCATGCGAGAATTTTGAAGGGAAATCATATGTAATATTAAATGGTTCCCGCCTATAATGCAAACTCATACTGTTAAAATTAAACTTAATAGAAGAAAGCGAATAAACATCCGCTATTAAAATTCGAACAGTCAATCACTAGATATTTTGAGTCTGATAGATCCGGTGGCTATGATCCGGTGAACTTTGATATTACTAATAGATCCGTTAAATTTGTTGGCAGTTTTTAAATTACTCGACACAAGAAAGGCACACATCATTTCCTGCATTAGGTATGTTTCGATACACAACCATCCAAATATCTAGTATATACCTACATACTAATATCTACGTACACGATACGGCACGTATCTCGTATCATAAGACGCATACTAATCGAGGTTGTCAATAGTAGGTACTTATTAGATTGTATCGTTACAGACCGTAATATTTTTTTTTGTACAGCATCAAGTACACGCTTGTTCTAATAACAAATAGAGATAGGATCTGCTTACAAATTAGCATTTTGATAGAAAGTAGATTTTATCTCCGTACGGTCTCTTAAGCTAAATAAATACCTAACATAATTTTAATAAGTACCAACATAAAAGAAGTCTAAATATGAAAATCTAGTAGTCACAATATTGCGGGGCATTTTAAGTAAGTATAGTACTACACAGTATTTTGTGAGTAACATTTTGAATTAATATTCTTCTTTCACAAAGCCACTCTTCTATTTCCAAAATATATTTAAAATACCTAGCCGTGGTAATCTCGGTCTAAGAATAAGACTCCTCCAACTCCTCTCGTGGATGTCGTCAAAGGCGACTAACGGATTACACCAGAGGGTAAACAGCAGCATCCATCTGAGTACCTAAGAGTGAGTTGACATCTGAGTTGCCATAATCACCACGTTTGGCAGGTATTTAGGTGATCACAGTATCGGTATTAAGAACTTAGGTGGGTTCTGCTGCCCATCACCTGGTGTAATACCATAGTTTGGATTTACTACATCCATGGGAGGAGACGGAGGGGTCTATTCTTAGACTGTACACACCTCATACCTAGATAGGGTGCTTTAAATAGCCGTAGGCACAATCTTGAGTAAAAGTAACTTGACATTGTAATTTTTAAACGCTGCCCTTTTATAAATAAAATATTTCGTAAGTTGACAAGGTTATACACATTACATAAACTTCGTTTTATCCGCTTGATCTTGATAATTGATAGTAATTACAAAATCTGCATGATAACACTCATTAAATGCAATAATTTGCACGCTCGGTTCATGCAATATCTCGACACTGCACTTTGGAATATGTATTACAAGCAAGTCTCAATGCCATTTGGTAAAGAATTAGGTAATAGAAGTATGAACCTGAGAAATGCAATGACCATAAGATGCTTGGCGCCCAAAAAGCTGACCACGCACCAATTAATGAGCATAAGATAATGTTATTTTTTTTAGAAGCAAGCTGAATATAGTTTTGAACTGAATCGGATTACGTGATAGAGATAGTCAATTCTGCCTATACACCTATTATGTCAACATGAGGCATAATAACAGCACACCTTGGTGTTGACACAGTTTTAAGTAATAATAGTAGTTGTACTGTAGCGTTGATTTATTTCACGAAACAGCATGAGGGTTCCTCCCTTCGTCATCAGCTGGTAGACGAGGCCTCCCCAAAATATGTGGGATTTGCCGTCATTTGATTTTCATTTTTGTTTTGGCGAATTGGTCATCGCAGTATTGGTTTTAAGTACTCAGATGGATGCTAATGCCTATGCCCTGGTGATATCTCTTTTACGACATCCACAGGAGAAGTTTGAACAGTCCTAGGCATTTTAGGCCTAGATCTCCACGACCAAGAGACTGGTTGTCCTTACGGATGAGACGGAAATGTTTATTGTGTAGATATCGAACTCCATCCAAAGTGGTCCATAATCTTACTCATACATCATCAAAATCTTGATTGATCTATAATAATTATTTATATGAATGAAAAGATTTTTACAAACATATTATTATTATATTTTGCTAGAAATCTAGTTACCATAGAATAAAATAAGGTAGTATCTTACTACAACATTTAAAAAGAACTAAATAAAATTGTTCTTTTTGGATTTTTCTTCCTTTTGATGCCAACAAGACGGTCTCTATATTTGTCGGGTCTCGATAGGTTCTCAATTTCTTTTGATTTAAAATATGCTAGTACCTATTTCTAATCATTAAATAAAAAAATATATTGTTATTACTATAGAATAGTAGTATGGGGAGTGTCATGAATGTTTAATATGTCGACGGCAGAGCCTTCAAAAGTTTCCCTTTACTTACTTGAAGAAAATTACTTACTTTATTATTGGACAGTGCCAAAGTAACCATATTTTTTTACACCATATTAACCTAATTTTATTAATCACAGAAGGCACTATGCTATAACCATAATCCCATTACCATTTTTATTTCACCTCATGAATACTGCGACTCCGCCATAAAGAGCTCGCAATATTAATGGCTTGTTTAAAATCCAATTTACATTCATCACCAAAATTCACGATGTGTTATAAGATAACTCGTAAGAGTACCGCTATACCTGCTTTATTATTCATCTTTGAAGATCAAGTTATAATGTTTATGCTACACTTAAATATTTTTAATTAAACAAAGTAATATTTAGAGTTATTTTAGAAACTTACCGTTATCGGAAAAGCCTGCTACGAATCAATAATCAAGACACAGTTTTCAACTCAAAACTGCGCTGATATCGAAACGAGTCCAAAAGTTTGCGATAGTCAAGTTCAAGTAACACCTATTCCCACTTCACTTAATCAAGCACCGAGTTTTTAATCCTTACACAATCTGTTATCACGTCTCAAACATGCAGTTTCACTTTCTTTAATGTTCGTGATCAGTCACGATGCGAGAAAGGCTAACGCAGATGAAATGTCGAAACGCGATCGTCCGCAAAACTTGTGTCGACGCTCAAGTCGCGTGTTTCAGAAGCGAGAGCGCACACCGACCTTAGCTAGCGCGCCGTCCGACCGCCGAACAGCGACTGTGATGTGATAACGAGACCTCCTTCCTCCGATTCCTCCGAATGAACCTGCGAACCTCTCCATAAACTGCGAGCCTCTCTCTCGCCGCTCGACGCTCGTCAACGCACTTAGCGTTCTCCTGTGGAATCCGATCTGAACCCTCGCATCACCGCTGCAAGAAACAAATTCCAACCAAAACACCTCTCGTCTCGCACCGAACGCATAACGAGTTTACGGTACGTAAATCGTAGTGGATTTGTTTCGCAGTGCGGCCATAGTAATCCCGTTCTTTGCCTCGATACACACAGAATGCTTTTTTCCAAATCGATTCCCGTTAAATAGAGCCTACTTTTTGTACAACCTACCGCCCGGTAGCCTATGCAGGGAACGCGGAATAACCGCTACGGACAAGATGCCAACTTTCTAAACTAAACCTATAAGGCCGTTCGATGACGGCGAATTACGTTATTTTTATTGCAAGTATCGAGACAATAATAATAAAGCATTTAGGAGATTGGATATGACGATGCCGGCTAGAGATTGTCGGTCGCGCGACGTGTTGTAATTTTACGTTTTTGCTGCGCTGCCCGCGATTGTCTAGGCAACATTTTCCGCTTTGTAAGTTGCGGTTTTACTTTCGGTGTCAATTACGGGGTTTGCGGTCGAAGCCCCACAATCGCAGCGGCAAATTGGATACAGCCCTGTGAACCAGATTATACCACCTTGTGAAGGCTACCGTTGTGCAAGGAACAGTTAGGTACTCTAATCTTTAAAAGCTATAAATAGAACACATTCTAGTAACATTGTTTTCTAATATAAGATGTAAGTTAATACGCAGTGCATTATGTGAGGAGGGTAAAGTGCGCATATAGGGGCCCCAGAATATTGAAACCGTAAACCCTCCGGAGTGATCCGGAAACGATCCGGAACTGGGTCAGCAATGCTCCCCTAACATTAGGAAGAATTCATAGGATAGAGAAACGAGATAAGAAAATGCTTTAGTTAAACTCCCCAGAAACCTTCCTGGCTCTGATGGCTCATCAGATATTTATCAAAACACGCTTTCTTATATAAAAATACCAATCTGTAGGCACTTTGATGCTATTGTGTATAGCAAACCTAGATATACCTAATTAATACTTATATATTTTTTGCTGATTACAGAAAAACCCTCACGACTCGGTCGTTCCACTGAACATAGTAGTTTACTTAAAATAATAATTTATTATTTTCAATGGCTTCCTGATGTACCTATTATAAAATCAATAAGTTATGTATGTTCAACTTCGTTATTTTCATTAAATAAGATTGAAATCATTAAAAATGTGGACGAATATTGTTATTATTGTTGATCGCGCCCGTGACTTTGTCCACACGGAGTTTTATCTATACAAACTTCAACACCCCCTTAGGGGGTAAATTTCGGCAATTCCTTTCTTAGTCTTTTTTTAGTTCCAAAAAGAATACCCTCCAAAGTGCAGTTCTCCAAGACTTACCTTTTAAGTGTGCGTTGATTGTCAGTCAGTGAGTGAGTCAGTTAGTCACGTAACTATATTATAATATATTGATGATTAGGTCTGTGGTATAAATGTAGAGCAAGTTTATACCTCAATTTAAGGTAATTTTTGTAATAGTTAAATGTATAGGATAATAAACAAAACTTCGAATAATCATCAACCGTGTATGTTAATAAATCTGATGTCGTTTGACGGCTCACTGACCCGATTATACAAAATTGGAATACAAAACATGAGAATAACACTGAAACAAATATTTTATACCGATCTGTTTATTATTAGAAACCATAAAATAATGCTATATTGTATTATGTGCGGTAGAATTGAGTTCTGTCTTTTTCTATTCGATTACGTGTGATCAAATAGGACGAGATCGTTGTATTTGTTGTTCTACATGCGTCTCTATCATGAGTCTTTCAGTTAACTATTACAATGTTATCCTCTTCCTCCATATACATAAAAATCAATTGCTGTTCGTTTGTCTGGCTAAAACTCGAGAACGGCTGGGCAGATTTATTTGATTTTGGTTTTGTTGTGTTCATAATTGTCACGGGAAGGTCTAAATGTACCGGGACCACCGGGAACACCGGGACCACGCGAACGAAGTCGCGCGCGGACCGCTAGTTTGAGATAAATAAATAGAGTGCGTCTAGTCTTAAACTGAACGACTGACCCCACTATTTCATTATGTCAAAATAATATATTCCATAAACCCTAATCACAAGGACCGTTTTCGAATGTCAAGCTTGTGTCAAGTGTCAAGTAAAAGCGGTGGAGGGACGTGAAATTTTAGTCTAGACGCACCCTACTTATATTCCGGAAACGACATCAGCAATGATTAACGGGTGTGCTTAATTTTTAACCGACTTCACAAAAAGGAGGAGGTTTTCATTCGGTTGTATTTTTTTTTAATTTATATTTGTTACCTCATATCTCTGTCGTTTATAAACCGATTTGGAAAATTTGTTTTTTTTTAATAGATATACTTCCAGATTGGTCTATTTTTTTTCAGAATCCAGTTCTGATTGTGGAATACATGAGGAATTGAGGGAACTCCTCAAATATTGTAGGCATATATATAGCGATTTTGATATTTTCAGCAACAAATCAAGCATTTGCATTTAGAAAGTATCATAACCCTTTCACCACTATGGTTTTTCACCATTTTTTTTTCATCCAGATATTTAGTCTAATACAATGGCGGAAGTCGGTTTTTTAAATGAAAAGTTATGTACAATACATACATACATACGTCCATTTTAACTATTTATATTTTAGTAACGTTCACAAGGTACATATACGTAACTTAGTAAACCATTCCCATTATATCAGATCAATTAAAAATTTAGTTAATCTAACGCTTATTTTCTATAACAACATTTTATGTAACGTTTTGACGTATAGCATCATTTTGTATAACATTATGATGATGTAATGATAATTATATATCATTTTAGTAAGCATATTTATCATTTGATAAAACATTCAGTAGGTATAACTAAAATATTGAAAAATCTAAAATGAATTTCCGTTAAAGCGAGCGCAATAATCCTTCCAGGGCAGATTCGAGGTTAGAATGTCAGATCATCAGCTTATAAAAGTCCACTGCTGGACATAGGCCTCCCTCATAGAATGCCATGATAAACGGTCTTGAGCCGCCTCCATCCACCGGCTTCCTGCAACCATTTTTATATTTTATTTACTTATCGATGATAAATGCAACAAAACTTGTCCCTTCTTTTTCTTAGAGGTTCTTCTCCAAGTAGGGTCCTTTTCTTTTGCCGCTTGCACGAGCTCTCTCTTGCTGCGGCACAAGTCTATGAACTGGTACATCCGGGCAGTCGCTCTCAGGAGTCTCGTCCACCTCGAGAATCTGAAAGGATCGGGAGTAAGGTACTCACAAACCTGGGCTGCTGCAGTGACTTGCAGCTCCCTCTCTTCTCCTGTTGTCGCGCGTTTGAACGAGCGTGCTGCCGGCCATTCTTCTTCTCCCCCCTCTAGGAACTTCGGGCCTGTAAACCAGCGATGCCCCCCGTTGAAGTCCTTGGGAATTTCTCTGGTAGAGTCGTCTGCCGGGTTTGTGAGTTCCTTCTGAACTCCCTTCTTATCTGACGCCCATCCTCTCAGCTGGAAACCGGCCTCTTGATGGATGGCGTCCACTTTCCCCGGAATTTGAAGCGCTTTCTCCCCCGTTTCATAATGTTGTCTGATTAGCTCATCAGACTCTCTATCATGCGCCAAGACATGTGCGCAGGTATGGTGGCTCGTCCGCTGAGCCGCTCCCCCGTCCATCCCATGAAGTACCCATCCGAGGTATGTCAATGAGGCAGCCGGTTGGTTCCGTTTTCCCTTGCGCGTCGCTCTTGAAACTATAAGTTCCCAATTGTCTTGCCCGATGAGCAGTCTCGGCGACTCTTCCCCGTAGTGTAGTCGGTCTACCAGTTTCTGTAGATGCGTACACTCTTCCAATCTTGACTTGTCGATCCGTTGAGGCGTAAGCCGCAGCCCATCTATTGTGCGCGCCCCGTTGATCTTCCGTCGTTGACTCTGGTGGAGGCCTCTTAACTTCACGTTCACCCGCATAGAGTCATCCTTCTTGATGACTCGTCCGCCCACTGTCTCTAGTGAGAGAGCTTCTTTGGGTCCTCGAAGTCCAATCTCTTCTGCCACCGCCGAGTCGAGTAGAGTTACTGTTGAACCCTCATCTAAAAGAGCCATCACTTTGGCCTTCCCTCTAGGCCCGTAAACTTCGACAGGCACCATCTTTAAGTACGCTCTTGCGCCTTTCATCGCGTTTACCCGGCTTAGGTAAACGTTATTGGCCACTTCCTTGGCCCCTTCGTTGCAAGTATCTGAATCACTCTGATCTCTCGGTCCATGGTCTCTCTGCCTACCCTCTTCGTGTAGTAGGCCATGATGCCACTTCCGGCATAACTTACAGGGTGGTCTCTTGCAGTTCTCTTTCCTATGCCTGCTTCTCAGGCATTTAAAGCATAGACCCGCTTTCTTCACTATGGACCATCTGTCGGTCACGTTGGCTTGTCGAAACTTCTTACACTCTTCCAATGAGTGATCGTTTTCGCAGTGCGGACATCTAGGCAGCTGTGTCTCTCGCTCCGTTGTCGTATGCGTGCTCTGACGCTGTGGGTGCATTACCCTCTTCGACACGACTTCCTGTGATGCGTAAGGTCCGCAGCGCTCAGCTTCTCTGTTCAGGAACTGAGCTATCAACGACAAGTCTGGGTCTTCATGTTGAGCTGCAAAGTCGTACCACCTGTACTTCAGCACCATGGGTAACTTCTCTATTATCACTTTGATCATCTCTGGTGATTTCAAATAGTGCGGTTTCTTCAGCCCATTGATCGTCGCGACGGTGTTGTTGATTGTGCTAGCAAACACACACACATCCCGTGCGTTCTCAGTTGTTCTTGGCAGGCTCTTCACCTTTTCTAGTTCTGCCAGAACCAGGGCATCCGGCCTTCCAAATCTGCGGCGAAGCGATTCTAGTACCTCTCCAGGTGTGCACTCAGAATACAAAAGGCTTCTCACCGCCTCTCTGGCCGTTCCTCTGATCGCCTTCCTCAGCCGTGCCATATTCTGCACGGAACTGAACAGCGACGCGGTGTCTTCGTACACCGTTCTGAAGGCCAACCATTCCCCACAGCTGCCGTCAAAGACGGGGAGTTCATACATGTACGCCGACTGTTGCGTAGTTCCCGGTCTCGGAGCAGACGTGATGGCCTTCATGATAGCTTCGGCTAGCGCTCCGGCGCCACTAGCCTCCATGCCTGTAGGTGATGTGTCTTCTGGCTTCACGACGGTGGCAGTTGGATCTTGAGGTTTTATGATGCACTCCTTCCCGAGCACTTCACCTGGTCGCCCCTCCGCGGACGTCCCCTCTTCACCTTGATGTCTTCCACCAGACATCCTGCTCACTGTGGTCTCCACCCACTTCTTGACACCTTCCGTTCGACCTTCAGGTTCTTCTTCAGCAGAGTCCGATTCTGCCGCGTCCTCCTCGTTCAACTTCAGCAGTTCCATTTCTGCTCTTGCTAGGTCAGCAGCGGCCTGTGCTTCCTTCAACGCTTGACGGTTGATTTCAACGCGAAGCTCCACCTCGCGCCTTCTTCTTGCCTTCTCTGCTGCCAGTGATGCACTTCTTGAGGTAGGACGGGCATCGGACTTACCTGCTTCCCTTGTGGTTGTTCTCTCCTTACTACTGCCTGGCTGCGCCTCCAACGTAGTGCTATCAGTGGTACCTGTAGCAGTGGTCATTGTACCTTTTGTTCCGCCGACACTGCTAGTTCCTCAGAACTAGCAGTGTCGGCGGTCCCCGATGACTCTCCTTCGACAGGCGATTGACGTGCCGTCAACACCTCTGCCGGCAGCCGACGAGACTCTCCTCCCTTCTGGCTTCTTGTCATCGGCATCTTGAGACGAAGTGAGAAAAAGTTGAAAAAACTTACAGTACCGCCGATCCAATAACACTGTAATCCAATAACACTGAAATCCAATTCACTGAAATCCAATAGGCGTAAGCCCAGTAACCTCAACGGTCGCGGCCTGCTACCGGAGGTTACCGGTTGGAAGGGGAATCCGTTCCCCTTCGGCGTAGTTCCAGCAATCTCAACGGTCACGGCTTGCTACCGGAGACTGCTGGCAGTGGAGGGAATCCGTTCCCCCCTCGACGTGGGTAGCCACAGCAGCTTCCTGCTCCAGCTCTGGTGTCCAGCAGCGCCGATCCGGCTCGAAGGACCAGCTGTTGCGGGGCGGCGGGGTGTCGCCGAGCGGTAGCGCGGTACGGTGCTGGTCCTCAAGGTACCGCGGTCGCTCGAGGCGTAGATGTTGTTGCGCCCGCCTGGTTTCAGGTTCTGCACCGCCGTCCGGAGCTGGATGTGGAAGACGCGAGGTAGATGACCTCAAGGGGATTTGTAAGATCCCGAGCCGTGGGCAACAGCCTATCCACGCATGTGAAGGGGTAGTGGGGGGTCCCTCGACAGAGAAACAACGATTCCTTTTGGATGGTGCGGTGCGAGGCTGCCTAACCATAAATTGCGACCTCGTAGACGATCGTGAGAGTGAGGGAGACCTCCTCGTTAGAGCGAGATGCCCTATACAGCGCCACCTCAAACTACTTCTTTCTTGCTGACTTCTTCTCTCTTCTTTCCTCTTGTAGGATGGCTTGTTTCTTCGTCTCATTCGCACGTACACACACATATCGTTTTCTCATGAGTGATTTCCTCCGAGCTCTCCCTTAGCGGGAGGTCGGGTAAGGGCCTTGAGTTGGACTCTTTACCCTGACTTCAACTCGCAGGGGCGGCTGCCCCTGGGTCTCTTGGTTTTGCCGCTTTGCGGCGGTACACATCTTGTGATGGTGTTCTTGGGACTGGCGCTGCTCGAACATCCGCGCTAAACGGCATCCGCTGCGTCCAGAAGCTCCCTGGGCAGGGGCCTCCACGGTCCGCGATGGTCTAGGGGGCGCGCGTGCAGGGGGGCGAGGGCGTTCAGGTGGGCGTGGCGGCAGTTGTCGGCGCTGTCGAACATTCGACGCGCCGCCCTCACCACGAAGTCCTCGACGCTCTCTATCTGCACGTCGCGGGCAATCACATCATTGCGGACGTATCGGCCCGCTCCCGTGCACATCCGCGGGGAGACGTTCTGTATCGCTTGGAGCCGCCTGCGCTGGGTCGCGGAGAGCAGTGCGTACCAGGCCGGGGCGGCGTAGGTGAGCCGGGACCGGATGTACGTCTTATAGACTCGCACCTTGGTCCTCAGCGGCAGATTCGAACTCAGGACAGGTCGGAGTTGGGCCCTGGCCGCGCGCGACTGGATAATCGCGCGGTTCGCCTGTGGTACCATCTTCAGCGACCTGTCGATCTCGACGCCGAGGTACCGGACATGCGTCTTCCACTCGATGTCCTGGTCCCGGAGCTGGAGAGGAGGTGGTAGGGTACGGTGGCGCGACACCAGTAGCGCTGCTGTCTTCCCCACGTTGACAGCCATGCGCCACTTGTCAAGCCACAGCGGGAGCAAGTCGAGGAGACGTTGCATGCGACCAGCGGCAATGGTCACATTCCTCGAAGAGGCGAGGTAGGCGCTGTCGTCCGCGAAGAGCGCTAGCGACACATCCCTCTCCCCGGGTAAAAGGTGCCCCTCCAGGGTTGGGATGTCGTCGGTGTAGAGCGCGTACAACGCGGGCGACAGGCAGCTCCCCTGCGGCACTCCGGCGGCGATGGGCCGCTGCCCGGAGACGGCGTTCTCGACCGCCACAAAGAATTTGCGGTCGGCCAGGAAGGACGCCACGATGCGGGTGAAGGCTGGTGGCGTGCTGGTCTGGATCAGCTTGTACAGAAGGCCCCGGTGCCATACGCGGTCGAAGGCCTTCTCGACGTCTAAGAAGACCGCGACGGTGCTCCGCCTGGCATTAAGCTCATCCGCACAGTGGCTGAGCACGCGCACCAACTGGAGCGTCGTGCTGTGGCGGCTTCTAAAGCCGAACTGCTCTGGTCGTGGCTCGATGGTCGGCGTCAGTCGGGCCAGGAGTAGCCGCTCGAAGAGCTTGGCCATCGTTGGGAGGAGAGTGATAGGTCGATAGCTGGCAGGAAGGCGCCGATCCTTGCCCGACTTGGGCAACACTATCACCCTCCCGATCTTCCAGTGGTCCGGGAAGTGCGTGGTCCTCAGGATGCCATTGTAGATACGGGCCAGCGCGGCCACTCCTCTTCTCGGCAGGTGTCGCAGCGCCAAGTTCGGAATTCCATCGCAGCCCGGCGCCTTGCGCCTTGGGAGGCGGAGGATCGCCTTCCTGACCTCCGCAGGGGACATGTACTGGCCCCCCTCAAGAGGCGGCGCTGGGCGCGACAGGAATTCCTCGACTGCTCTTTCGACTTCAGCGTGGTGGTCCAGTACCTCAAGCGCGGCGCCTGCCGGGACAGGGTGAGGCGAGAACTGCTCCTCCATGTGCGCCGCTAGGATCTCGGCACGGTCGGAGGGAGCAAAGCGCCGGACCCCATCACGGTCCAGCAGGGGGTAGGTCGGTGCGGGGGTTCGCGTGAGTGCCCGGTTCAGCGCGTAGAGGTTGGTATCGTGTTCGGAGGCCCGGTTGATGGTGTCCTCCCAGGTCTCCCCACGCCAAGCCCTTACGGCCTCCGAGACCTCCGCCGCTTTCCTGTTCAGCTCAGCCTTCAAACGTGGACATCTGGAGCGCGCCCACTCGCGCTGCAGAATCCGCTTCCTCTTGAGCTCCCGCTTGATGTTCGGCGGGAGGATGTCGCGCGCCTGCGTGCTGCGCTGAGTTATCGGAGTGGAGGCCACCTCCTTGGCCTCCTGGAGCTTCCCCGTCAGTGCCTCGGCCTCTGCCTCGACCTCCTCTGGCGTCGAAAGAGGGCCAACATCTATGGACATGAGCGCTCTAGTGTAGGTCGCCCAGTCCGTCTTCACGCCCAACGGGCGCGGCGCGGTGAAGTTCGCGGCCAGCGCGAGCGTGATCAGAAGAGGGAGATGCTGCGTGTCGAGCTCGTACAGCACCTCCACTTGAACTGGACAGCTGATGTTCTTGGTGATGACGATGTCCAAAACGTCGGCGGCACCTCGCGTGTTCGTGGGTATGTGGGTTGGCGAATCCGGGCCCAGGACGTTATAGCCCTTGGCGTCTGCGTCCGCCAGCAGCTTCCTCCCCGCCGGGTTGATAACACGGGACCCCCACTCCGGATGCTTGGCATTAAAGTCGCCAGCTAGCAGGGTGGGGGCGGTGGAGTCAAAAACCTCGGCGGTGTCCCGCGACGAATAGCGGGGGCCGGGAGGGCGGTAACCGGCGAAGACTCTGAGTTCCCGGCCAGCCGCACTAACAAGGACCCCGTTGGACCTCAATTCCTCGTAGGGGGGGTGTCCAAGTTCTTCATGCACAACGTCCCTGCGCACCAGGACAGCGGTGCCCCTATAGGCAAGTCCGGTGGCAGGGGACAGCTCGTCCCGACGATATGTGAAATAATTGGGCACCCGGAAGTCTTGGCTCGGCGCTAACTTGGTCTCGCCCAGCAGGATGATGTGTATATCCTGGGACTGGGCGAGTAGGCGGAGGGGCGGGATTTGACCCCTTACCCCCCCGGGATTCCAATAAAGGAGGCGCAGGATGTCGTTCCTAACCATACTGGGTCCGTTGCAGTATGGCTAGTCCTCGCACCGCCGCACTGTGGAGGTCCCCTCCGGCGACGATGGTGACGAGGAGTTCCGTCAGGACCCCGAGCAAAGCCTCGGTCGGGTTCCCGGCGACTCCTGCCGTATTTACCCCCGTCGCGGGCGCCGGATGCGCGCCTGAGGCAACGGAGCGATTTTCCTCGTGATGATGATGATGATGGCTGTCTTGGGCTTGAGCGGGGGCGCTGAGCAGGCGGCGCTGGCGTTCCCGCTGCGGCAGGGGGACCAGATGGTCCGAAGGTGCCAACAGCACCGTAGGCACTAGCGGTCTGGCAGACGTAGGGACCGTTTGGAGTCGGCCTACCGACGTCTGAGGGACCGGCAGTTGGTATGCCGGTCTCGGGGCAAGCCTCGTGTTGCCCACGGGTGCGGGCGCAGGGCAAGTAGGTGGTGGTGGAGCAATGGCGATGGGGGCGGGCTGTAGAGGCGTCGAAGAGGCCACTGGCTTCCTCTTGTTTTTCCTCCCGCCCCTTCGGTTGCGCTTTCCCCTCGAGGGGAGGGGGGCGCCTCTTTCGGTGGGTGCGTTTGCCTCCGCAAGCACGAGCCCCACATCCGGGCGGATGGGAGGGCAGTAGGGTGCTTGGGCGGGGCGAGGGCGGGCTGTCGATGGGGCAGCTGGGCGACTGGGCACGTTTGCTGGGCGGCTAGGCGCCGCGCTCCGACCATCCTGGCGAGGCGGCGGCGAAGCTGCCCGCCCACGGGCGACGGGTGGTGGAAGCGGGGGGGGAACCCTGACCCCCCGCTTGCGGGCCTCTCGCCCGAAGACCGGGCAGCGGCGGTTGTTCGCCGTGTGCTCCTTCCCGCAGTTTGCACACGTAGGCTTGTCAGTTTTGGGGCGGGGGCAGTCTGCCGCGAAGTGCTGCCCACCGCAGCACACGCATCGCTGCGGGCGGTGGCAGTTGGCCGACGCGTGGCCGAACGCCTGGCAGCGGTGGCACTGCGCGACCCGGTCGGCTGCGCCGCGCCAGTGCTCGATGCGCACCCCCGGCATGAACAGGAGCTCGTTTATGCGATACAGCCGCCCGAGCTCCTCCTGTGAGAGGTGGTCAAGTTGAGCATGAAACAGGCACCCGGCCCGCCCCTGTTGGGACCGGATGTGCTTCACGAACCTGACCTGGAAGTCCATGCCGAGCAGTGCCTCCTTGATCTCTTCGGGATTCGTGTCGGCTGGCAAGCCACGGATCGCCACCTTTGTTGGCAGGTCTGCCGCGACCGTGTAGCTATACCAGCTGATGGTGGGGTCTTCAATCATCGCCTGGGTGAGGTACCGCTGGACTACGCGGTATTCCTCAGGCGATCTAGGAATAAACCGCACCCCCTTGCCCAGGGGACGCGCATTTGGGGCGTGGCCCAACATGCGGCGGATCGCCGCAAAGTGCCCGGTCCAATTGGGCAAGCACTCGACCACAATCGGCGGGTATGATTTTGCAAGGCCCTGCGTCTGCGCAGGGTCCGTGGCTGGAGGCGGCGGTGGAGGCACGGATGGGCGGTCGGCATCACGCCGAGCGCCACTCGTGCGGTCGGCGGGTCCAATCTGCACATCCATCGCCTCCGGTATGCGGGGGCGGGGTGGCTGCGGGGTAGTGGCGGGGGCGGGGGCGGCAACCGACTCGGGCGAGCGGGTGACACCGTGGGGGCGGGCGGCTTCATCATCGTCGGGGAGGGCGTCGGAATGCAGCCCCGGGCCCGGGGGGCGGGGGGCAATCGGTGTTCGTAGTCTGCGGCCTGGGCCAGCGGCGGCGGCGTACGAATGTCCCGACCCCCCCGGGGTGGGGGGGCGACAAGGAGGTGTATCAAACGCGGCCAGCCTTCTGGCGTACGCCGCAGCGGCGCTCGGCGTTGGTGATGGCGGAGTCGGCATCATCATATCGCCGGGTTTCACCAGCGATTCGATTGGGGTGTATGACGTCGACTCGTCGTCGTCTGCGGCGGACTCGTCCTCGTCGTCCCCCGCGTCCCCGTAGCTGGAGGAGCTTGAGGCGCTCCGCGTGGCCCGCGGTACGCAGGAACCGGATGGACCGGCCAGCGATTCGCGGGCTCCCGAACGGGGCGGTGACGGAGAAAGGGGCTGCGGCAGGCGGAGGGGCTCTGGCTCGTGAGTGGGTGGTTTCCTTTTCGAAGTCCTCGACGACTTGGGCGTGCTTGCAAGAGGCGGCGAGATATACCGCGGCCTCTTCTCGTCGCCCTGCACGTCCTCGTCAGACGAGGAGTCGCGGCGACGTGGCGTTGGGACCCTTATTCCCCCTGCGCGATCGGTTTCGGAGCGGGGCGGAAACTCAGTTCCGCGGCCGCCGAGACCATGGTCAGGGGGGGGTGGGGGGGCAGAATTTTCTGCCGATCTGGATCGGCGCTGTCGTAGCGCTCCGGGAGGAAGGACGACTGTCCTTTCCGGGAACATGAGGTCCCGGCGCGTAATCGCCCTATCCAGAAGCGGCACTCGACGGCCCGGCGGTCGGGGGGGGGGCTCGCCTCCCTCCGACATTGTTTATTTTAACGTCCTGCAAAGACTAGTGCAGGACGGTCGGCGTTCACTATATATTTAACGTCCTGCGGAAATTAGCGCAGGACGGACGGCTCACTTATTATTTTAAAGTCCCGCGAAAACTAGCGCGGGACTATCAAGTCCAAGGGGTACCCACCGATTGGGCAGGCTGGGCGAGAGACCCAGTCGGGTGAGATCCCGAAGGAAGGCCCAACTTAGGAAACCCAGCGACCGGCCTGCTTTATCTCGGCGAGCACATTCACTTGCACTTGTGAAGGCAGGGGGGGGGGGATAGCGCAGGTGGGAGGGGGAAACACGTCACTGCACTGGTAGTTTTATAATAAAACCCCTAGGCAGTGACCACTACTACACAGACGCTTGATACGACGTATCACACGACCCTTGCAGCCGCGAGACGCGCACGAGTGCTCGACGGCCACCGACAGGGGGACTCACCCACAAGAACCCGGGGTTGATGTGGGGATCGCGCACTACACCGGTGGACGGAGACGGCCAGGTGGCGTCTGCGGAAGGGTCCGTTCGTTATCACACGCACTGCACTGCACAAACACTAAAAGCACTCACACAACACACGCGACGCGAAACGAACGGACGGAGGCGGGGGGGGGGCACCACTTAACACACGACGCACAGCGCACGAAACACGACGTCGCGGTCCGGAGGTCTCACTCGCACTCGGGCACTCGTTTTCTCACAAACCCTGGCTCCCTAAGGTACTTCCGAGCATTACCGTCGGGAGACCGGGATAAAATTGATCGATCTAGGTCACCGTTTTCTTTATGGATAAGCAGCCTTTCACCTAATAACTTTATTCAGAATAAATCTAGGTACATACAACTTTGCGTTTTACTTAGCCCTTATGTGTAGCTACCTAGCTTTACCTATGTCCTGCCTATCAAATAGGTATCCTGGCTCGTAGCCTTAATTTACTAAACTGAATCCTTACTATTATGAAACTAGTACATAGAAATTGTCTTGCATCTTTACTGGCCGGAGACTACTCTTAATCCTCTGGTCCAGCAAAGATGCAGACACCTTCTCCCTACGTGTTAGAATAGGCGGCAATATAATCCTGCCTCTCGTTTCGCTACGGCAGACACTTTCCTAAAGCGAGTGTG
This sequence comes from Epirrita christyi, assembly GCA_951392215.1. Lineage (NCBI taxonomy): Eukaryota > Metazoa > Arthropoda > Insecta > Lepidoptera > Geometridae > Epirrita > Epirrita christyi. The sequence goes on from OX595846.1 coordinate 9,368,630, forward strand.
TCGCAGTGTCGCCCCGTCGGCCGAGTTTATAAATATTAGCAGCGCGCACGCAGCTGCACAGCCATTCTGCGCGCGACGCTCACACCGACCACACGTATTGAGAGGCCTGTTCACGCTAGACCAGCCAACTGTCCCAGCTGGTTGGGCGAGCGTACCCAGGCTCCGTGATGAGCCCTTACCGATTACCTTTAATTACCATGGTACTCCATACCTAGTACCAGACCATTACCAGTGAGTACCTACCTATATACCTACCTAACCTTTGTTTTAGGGTTTTTACGATTCTACTAAGGTGGGGATAAATAAATACAACCCTGCCTAGTATCCCTACCGTTTTGTTTCATACATTATTTAATCCCTAAGTTCAAGTAACTAAGCACTATGGGTATTTTAACCCATTAGTTACCTAAAGTACCGTTCTTTATTCCTACGTTATTTCTAACTACATTATATGATTCTAAACAATAACAAATTCCCTACTTAGGCGCTACGAGTCGCGTACACTTACTTATGGAGATGCAGCAGCATCCATCTGAGTACTTATCACAACATGGTTATGTCAAATCCCTCCATTGTATTCAATGGGAGATGCCTCGTCCAGCAGTGGATGTAAACTGGCTAGTGATGATGATGAATAAAATCTTGTTATCGAACAGAATCATTTGAAAGCTCAATTATTTGTTTGACTAAACCCCCCAATCCTAAAAAGCTAATTTCCCTACCCTAATAAAAAGGTAGCTCTACCAAAACTTTTCTACTTTTTGTACCTGATAAAAAGGCTATAACAGTAATAATAAACAGGGTAAACGAACAGTACACGCGTCGTAAACACAGCGATCCCTTAGTCGGAATAAGGCTCTAGCCACACAGATTGCGGGGCGAACTTTGTTGCAGGATGGGCGTAGTATTGCAAAATATATAGTCTCATGTCCAGATAAATAGAACGTACTTCACGGTGACTAAGTCTAAGCCTTACTTTGAAATCGTCTCTGTCCCTCTCTAATACGCGTGTTTTAATGTTTGTGTGACAGTGACAGGGACGATTTCAAAGGCTTAGACTTATTCACCGTGAAGTACGTTCTATTTATCTGGACCTCAGTTTCGGTAGATGTTCCGTCACGTATAATCCAACATCCGACTTCATGAACTCCGAGCCTTGAGAAATTATGCGCTTTTAGTATCATGGATAAACATGGACCGAAATTTAAGGAAAACAGCTTAGGTATTAAAGCTGTTTAAAACAAAAAAACAGCTCTAAACCACTAAAACTACTTTAGCAAAATGTTTTCTTTTCAATCTCATTTTCATTTAAAATCCTAGTTTAAGTACATTTTCAAAATAAAAGTTAGTTATATATAGTTTTAAAATTGACGATCGTACCTGAGTAACACATTTAGGGTGTTACAAACGTGTGTACATACAGGTTGTTTTCTTTAAATTTACCTACTTTATTTTATTAATATGGTTATCCAACATAAGTTACACAGTTAACACACAATAAAGGAACAAAATACTTAAGTCTTCGTGTATTAAGTATACCGAAGCTTGCGTAAACGAAAATACTCAACTAAACGAGGTACCTATATGTATACTTTTTACAAGATTGATAATAATGGAGATATAGGGGTTGTTTCTGGCTGCACAAGCCATTTCCGCACAAAGTTCAGTCTGGCTAAGGCTTTAGTATTTGCGATTTCTGAACGAACCGACGGAAATTTCCTGTTTCTCAGGAAATCGAGAACACAAACGGTAACGGGAAAGCAGAGCTGGCTCACTCACGAATACAAAAAATATCTTTTAGTTCATTTGCTAGTAACAATAAGTTACAGGTCAATTTAAAAACATCATCAGTAGAAGTCCACTGCTAGACATAGGCCTCCTCCCTAGAATTCCATGACGAACGGTCTTGAGCCGCCTCCATCCACCAACTTCCTGCTACGTTTATAATGTATTTAGTCCATCGTGTTCATTAGTAAAAGGTACTTATACAAATTATGTACTGTTACGAAACTCCACGTCATTACCTATGAACTATACCGTACCTTATTAAATACGTACGATATCAACTCTAGAATTATAGGATGTCTTTGTTTTTTTTTTTCAAATATACGTAAAATTACTGCTGGGACAAAATTTGTTGATAATTTTCATATTACTAAAGCTTAATTTCTTAAATTTGTATAACTAATTACTACCACAAATAATTAATTGTCTAAATAACAAAAAAATATACTTAAGTTTAAATGTAAATGTAAATCTAATCTAATCTAAAAAGTTTGAATTTTGGATGGTAGGATGTCTTCGTATTAATCAATGAGATTTCTATGGTAACAATTAACGTTCTTCAAAATTTGAATAAAGGGGCAGACAATAAGTTTCTGCCATGAATGATTAAAATCAGCCGGAACATGTACTTCCATAGAATTGCATAGTCTTCTCGAAGTTTGTAAGAAAATTGTTAAGGTTTTCATCATCATCATCATGAGCCAGTAATTGATGCCCACCGTTGGACATAAACTTCCACAATAGAATGCCTCGACGAGCGGTCTTACATCCACATTTTTGATTTTACATTTAGATCTTCGCAGTGTAGACAGGCCGATGGACCGACGATATTTTAAAGGTCTCAGAAATTCCGTTGATGGAGGTGGCTTAAGACTGTTCGTTGTGGCATTATAGGGAGAAAGCCTATATTCCAACAATAGACTTCTATTGGCTGCTGATGATGATGAAATGGTTTGCCCCAACTACAAGAAGACCAAAAGATATATACAATTGAAAAATCGTATTGTAGAACCCATACATTTTCTCCATATCCACAATCGGAAGAATTGCCTTGCTAGCTGGGACTAGGCAATAAATTCAAGTTGATCCTGCTACAAGTATTGTAGGTAATTCATCCGCTCGATTTCATCCGGAATCCAGATCTGATCTAATGCGATCGGATTGACCTAATTCAAACTTAATCAGCCGGATGAAAACGTAATGAGCTCTTCCTTAATGCATAAATAGCTGTGAGGAAAATTTTGAGTCGAAATATGATTTTTTGTTCTGTGTTAGATATGGTAGAGTCATGTGGGTTTTTAACATAATCCTGACATCATAATCAGCTTTGCTGTGATTAAAGAACGTTTTCACGAGAGTTTTGATTATTGAAAATCCAGATGGAACAGTTACGTTAGCTTGAATTTGTATTTCTATAAATACGTCATGTCATATAAAATCGTTGCTATTGAAAACGCAATAAAAACATTTTTATTGTATTAATATTCTACGGAACAAACACCACGTGGACAAAATAGTAATAATACATTGTAATATCTAAAAAAGATACTTCGGTGAAAAAAATATGAAGGCTTTTGTGCTCGTCAGGGCTATACTAAAATTAATCATACCTAGGTCTAGGTAAGTTATGGAAGGAAGGGACACTTTCTCTTCATCTTATAAAAACCATAATAATAATAAATTACGATCGACTTAGAGCCCGACCCCTGAATTATTCATCGTCAAGAAAAAGCTTTCAAAAAATTGCTTAAGATTACATTTTGTGAAGCATATTCCATCATTTTGATAAGATTAAAAGCCGCCATACCAACATCGCCACAATGAAAATTATGCCTTTTTTAATACAGTACTTAGGTAGCTGAATACCTACCTATTTACATTCCATTTATAAAAAATCTTCAACTACGACCAAAGTTTAGTGCTGAATGAATAAAATCAAAAATTAGAATTTTCGTGCCAAAACTTCCTAGTTAGGTAATTAGGAGGCCTACAAATTCTAAGCATTATTTCCTAAATCATTTTTGCGACAATTTTTACTTTCGATTTAGGAGTTACTTACTACTTACTCTTCATTTATTAAAAATCTTCAACTGAGTGCTGAATAAATAAAATCAAAATCACAGGACTAACTTTCTCGCCAAAACTTGATAATTAGGTAATTAGGAGGCCTCAAATTCTAAACGTTATTTTATAAATCTTTTTCACGACACTTTTTACTTTCGATTTGGGTATAACAGACATTGCCAGTGGCGTCTTATGTCTCATAAAAAGGGTTAAAGGTCCCTTAATAGCCGGGAAAAGTTTGCAAATTGGGTTTTCGTACCTTTAGGTTTTATGTCTTTAGGCTTCACTTATTCATCCATTAGCCTCGGTAATTGTTAGCAGCTGGGTTCTTTAGGCCTTGGTGTAACTGGTCTACAGTTGCTGACAACCACAGGGGTACAATTTTTGAATTTCATCGAGTGACTAAACGTCAGTAATTTCCAAATTTCTATATTGAAACACATTGATGCCTAAAATTCTTATACCAAAGACATCAATACAAGTGCTTCCTCCAGTACTTCTCCTGAAAAATGTTGATTTGCAGCCTTTTTATGATATTTAGTCACTTAGTGTCATTCAAAAATTACACCCCAAGACTTGGAAAAAATACATCCAAATTTAAAGCGTAGCAAGTGCGTAGCATTTCGTAGCTTAGTTCGTAGCGATCTTATTTTGTCATCGTACAAATTTTGTGAGTCTGGTTTTTCAAGTTCATAGGTACTATTTAGTAAGTCAAGTTTTTGTGCCATTTGCAGTTCAGTTTTTGAGTTACATGTGTACAAAGGCAGTGGGTTTTTCCACAGTTTAGAATTCACACTAATGTATATTTACTAATAACACATCCTTCTTTTGTTATTTCCCCTCTTTTATTACCACTTAGAAAAAAGGTAGTCAACCATAAAAACGTTGCTAATCTAATAGTCTCGTTCCAATCAAAAGCCTCTTAATTCACGTCAGGTAACAATTACCAGTCAATTTCGTAATCCATTCAAATCGAATTCACACTGAAGCTGAAAGTGGCAAGGGTGTTGCCATAACAACGCGTTTTTCCAAGTCATTTTCAAAGAAGGGTGTCCGAGTCTAAACAAAACACACAGGTCTGTACTCCGTACCAAAAGACACCATTTAACACAACTAATGACGATAGATCGCATGGACTATCGTCTTTTTAATTAAGACTGTGACTAGGATATACTTCGACTTTTAGGTGAAATGACAGAATGACAGTGATAACGACAGTTTTTCTGTAAATTCACCTACCACAGAAACATGTAATTTTGTGTAAGTGGTAACCCCAGCCCATAACAAATGCAATACCTCTTAGGTCACGTCCACCTAGGACGCGCCCTACGTGATATTACACTGCGCCCGTCTTCCTTAGACATAAATATTAAAAGTCTCATGTTCCTGTAATTTCACCGGCACCCGTACCCTTCAAACCGGAAGGAACACCAGCAACACTCACACTACACTACTACTTGAGTACGAATTCAATACATCAGTTTATTGCAGGTAATAAAAAATCGGAGTTTATACTCCGACCTTATGGCCGACACTTCTTACAATTTGACAATGTAAAAAGGAAATAATTTTTTGAGATGGTTTAACTAAAACGACGTTAACCAGCGTCTTCTGGTACGAGGTATAAGGAAGGAAAGCATTTTAGGAATTCATTTGATAATAAGAAGCACTGCATTGGGCCATTTCGCCTAACAAAGAGATATGGAGGGAGATTCCCCTTCTGTTATGCAGTTGTTATTTTTGTGTCGTCAGCTTGCCGGTGGACCGCAGATCGATGTCACATGACACAGAAACTACCTACATACTTGTGCTTGTCGGGAAACAAATATTTTAGAGTAAGTATGGTGCAGATGGATTGAATAGCTACAATACATAATATAAAATCGTTATATGACTGACTGACTGACTCACTGACTGACTATCAACGCACAGTCCTAGAAACCTGAAATTTGGATGGTACCTTTTGTGGTCTAAGGGTGCATAAAAAAAGGAATTTCGAAATTCACCCCATAAATGCAGTTAGTATGGAATAAAACTGCACGCGTATAGGTACGAAGTTGCAGGGATTTTTCCCCGTAGCTAGCTAGCTAACCGTAGCTGCCCCGTTCCACTAGTAGCTACATGTAACTAATATATAGGAAGGTGTAATCTCGGCTTTGAGAAAATAGACTTAAGGTGACGAAGCGTAAGAGCACCGATCCTATTCCACTTTGACGTTGTCTTGACCGGTCACTGTATATATATCTGTGCCGCACAGATGAAGTCTAATATATATATTTTGATTTTATATTTCAAGTTTCTTTTAATGTTTCATACCTAACAAGTTTTTGTTTTTTTTTTATTTTAACACAAACATTTAAAAAAACATTTTAACTTGCTTTGAGTGATTGTGTAATGAGGAAATCCGTAGAAGAACCAAGATCACCAACCATAGCTCCGAGAATTAGCAAGTTGAAGTGACAATGGGCAGGTCATATAGCTCGCAGAACTGACAACCGTTGGGGAATAATGGTTCTCCATTGGCGACCACAAACTGAACGACAGGGTAGAGGAAAGCCCTCCACTCGATTGACTAAAGATATTATAAATTTGTATCTCCTGGTTTTGTTATTATCAGTTTTCTGGATTGCCTCCCAATATGGAAGCAAATTTAAATCAAATCAAAATCAAATCAAACCAATCATTTATTTGCAAGTATACTTATTTTAAAATGTCAGGTCTTATAACTAATTTAGTCACTGTATTCAGCCTGCACGCAGGCGTGCAAAATTGTTTGTGAGTCATATTATTATACTTAGGTACTAATTTAATGACGATATAATTTGATGATAGGTTTAATGACGTATTCACGTCAAAAGACTAAAGCTCTTCAAACACATGGTAGATGTTTGTTGCGTTGCTTGTAAAAAATACATTAAATAGTGTTCATCGTTTATTTAACTCTAAAAACATATGCTTAAAAGAAAGGCTGTAAAAGCTTAAACTACCAACAGAAAACCAAACAAAGCGTAATATGGGTCATTTGCTGCTGAAAATAGACTACATCGTTTTAAATGAAATACTGTTGTTACCTCAGAGTAGTAATGAGCAAGATCTAGCCAAAGCCTAAAGTACGAACAAAAACTTATTCACTCACTAGCATCTGTTTCGCTCGCGTGGTACCAGGATAAAAAGAAACTGATGTCTCAATCCAGGATATGTTTTTATTTGTTTTAGCACATTTCATCGTTACGATGTGATTGAGAAAAAACATCAAAAATTATGCATCCGCAATAATGAAGGATATCGGTATAAACACACCCCACTCCTACACGTTGATTCTAATGGACCATGAACTGCTTAACCTACACGCTGCCACTTGACACAATTTCCTGGGTTTTGGGACTTTCGTCATCATCCACTCACGCATTAGCGTCAACCTTCGTTCGTAAGCATTTACTCATGCTCACGGTTCATACTATCACACGCACGTTCTCCATCTTTTTTAACTCTGAGACTGTAACACTTGCTAAATAAATTCACAGAATTTACTTTTAAATGAGATTTCAAAGTGGTAGTTTCGAGCTTTCCATTAAGCGAAGCGTAGATATCTTTTTTACAAACTCATTAACAGTAGGTATTCAGAAAAGTGATTCACTCAACTGCTGTACTATTATATTACTTTGTCATACTAGCATAACTTATACTAATATAACGTGGGATTATAATTTTCTATACTTACTAGATTTTGTAATGCGAAAGTTTGTTCTCACTCAGATGATTGCTTGTTTATAGGTACCTATATAACTCAATAACGGAGTAATTAGCTGTACTAATTTCGATGAAAAGATATCTGTGGACAGATGCTATTGCAAAGGAGCAATTTAATTAGTACATTAGTAATATTTTAAGAGATTGCTAACAAGTTTTGAGTAGGCACTCTCAAGTCTCCAACTGCTGTTAAGTACCTCCATTCCAAAGACCATTTTATTTGTTTAAAATGAATAGGTCCATAATAAAGCTTCTATTGTAACGAAAGGAACTGTTAACATTAACAAGCAGAAGCCTTATGATATAAGCCTCTTAACTAAATAACATTACCAACTCATAATATAGGTATTTAGGTAGGTAAGCACAAACCACGCGACTGTTTGAAGCTAGTACGATTATGATGTAAGGTTATCATGATCAAACAAACAAGGTCGGTAGAGAATATACTTTGGTACATAATTTTAGACGAATACGAGACAAAGAAAATGAGCAAGAAGAAAAATAAGTAAGTGCTTGATAATTTGAACAGAACCATGTATAATATGTATTGTTAAGTCCAAAACATCGAACGCGTCATGGTTCCTGAAGTAGTCTGTGGTAAGTTCCTAACGTAAATCGTATTCTACTAATGTTGTTGAGGATGAAACTGATGAGGGCCTGCCTATAAGAAACTACCACTATTCAGAAACTACCGTAACCGCCTTCAAGACTCGCATAAAAACAAAACAGTAATGAGGTTTTTGTGAAACAATGTATGTTTCTAAACAAGTTTTTTTTATATTAGTGATCGAAATAATCCCAAACACTGCCAGGCGACTATAATTCACCGAGGAGTTCCGTTGTCAATCATCAAATCAGCTCGCCGTTACATAATATTGTATTGTCATCTGAACTTGCCATTGTATGAAACATTGCAGCTGCAGGGTTATATGGAATGGAACTGGTTCAAAATTTAGTTTCAAGATTTGTTCCACACTGATACATAATTACAAAAGCTTATTAAAAATGAATAAGTTTAAATCAAATAACCAGCCAGCCCCCTATGAAGGAGGCTGGCATGGTCGATGGAAAAGTTTGATCACCAACATAACATAACGTACCTACGGCAGGCGGATTGGTCGCAGTATTGGTGTTAAGTACTCAGGCAGATGTTTATGCCCTGGTGTAACCCTTTAGTCAGCTTTTACGACATCCACGGGAGGGACTGGGAGTGTTTATTCTTTGACCAAACACACCACGTAACCACCACCGTTACCAAACTCTTATTCTAGGTATAATAGTATCATAAAATATCATTATTTAATTTCCAAAGCACGTCATTCTTATTTCATCATCTTTGAAATTTATCAGATAAACATGAGGCTGCAGACAGAAGTTGAATTTTTCGAACAAAGCCAACTTGAATACTTCTCGGACTGTCTTTCAACAATATGATAATTCTTGCTCATCTTTTATTTCATTTCACGATATTATGGAATCTGTAATACGATATGGAGAATAGAATTCACTTGAATAACAGAACAACTGCGCGTCGGAGTTATTTTTGTATCCAAACCATTTTATAATAGATAATAGTAACCGGCCTTATCAATCCGGTGTCCATTATGACTTCACGTCACTAGATGTATGTTATATTAGTATTTAGACCTTAGCTAGCAGAAGCATACATTTAATAGGGTTCCGTGCCTCAACAAGAAAAATTGGGACGCTTATAGGATCACTTAGTTGCCTGTCTGGCTGTCTATCTATCTGTCAAGATCTTTTTTCTCAGAAACGGCTAAAGGTATAAATATCAACATGAAATTTATACCAAATATAAAGGTCTGTGTGCTTATAGTGCGTGTTGCCAGTGATGACTTACGAAACTGAGACGTAGCCGCTAACTATTGGCTGTCAAAAATGCACAGCGGGCTATGGAGAGAGCTATGCTAGGAGTTTCACTATGTGATAGAATCTAAAATGAGTAAATTCGTAGAAGAACCAAGATCACAGAATTAGCAAGTTGAAGTGGCAATGGACAGGTCAAGCCTGCAGAACTGACAATCGTTGGGGGACAAACGGTTCTCTAGTGACGACCACATCCGGCCGACGAAGAAGAGGAAAACCTTCCTCTCCATGGACTAAAGACATTATTAAGGTTGTAGGAAGTCGGTGAATCGAGGCGGCACAAGACCTATCAACGTGGCATTCTAAGGGGTAAGTCTATGTCCACTAGTGGACTTCTACAGGGTGATATGATGATGATGATGATGAAACGTCAAAATTACAAGGTATTTCGTCAAAAAATTATATTGCAATGGTGTTGCACTGCACGTACCTCCACTATCAGGAAAAGATTATCTGAAGCTGTCAATATAAATCACTAAATTCCTTCACATTCCGCTCCACTAATGAATCGGAACACGTTATTTCTACTCCATTATAAATACCAACGTAGAAATAACAGTAGCAACAACAAGGAAGTAGCAAACTTGCATTGCTGACGTATCTAATTGGACACTAGCCCCCTTATACCAATGAAACCTGAGATTAGTCAAATTTAATAATATGGTAGTCGAGTCTACCGTCGAACGCGGTCGCGGGCGGTGCTCATGATGAAGAGGCTTCTGAACTCAGTCTCGAAACGTCAGCAAAAGTGACGAAAAACATTGTTAATTAGCCGTTTTTTTCAATTTAAAATGATTCTCAACCACGTTTAAATTCAATAATGTTAGTCGACGTTTGATTTGTAGTGCAATTGGACCTAAGTAGGTACTCGTTCATAACCTGAGGCCCAATTCTCTAACTAAAAAATAGAGTTCCGATCATGTTCCGATCTTGTGTCGATGTCTTAAATGTCATAAATGGTATTCTCCTAACTTAAAATACACCACTGTAATGTGATTATATCTAAATGAGACCGAAACTTGAACGATTCAAAGATTTTTCGATAATTTTAGCTTATGTAGAGTCTTTACTCTTTCCAATTATATATATAACCATCCTACTCTAATGGTAGTCACCGTGAATTGAAAGTAGACTAAATTGTTATTTATGAGGGAGCAGAATACCAACTTTCTGTCAATTCACAATTCAGTCTCGATTCGGTTAACATTCAGTGTAGTTTTAAAATAACTTAGAGAATTGGGCCTCTGATACGTTCCTTTGTCATGCCACTTTTGCTTTAGTGCAGGATGCAATGAAGATATATGTCGGTGCTCTTTCTGGCTCACATATCTGATGCACGGTAATGCACCACCAGTCACAATGTAACCTACTGGATTTTAAAGAAAAAGTTGTTTATATGTAACTCTATCCACTCATCATCATCATCATCAGCCTGTAGAAGTCCACTGCTGGGCATAGGCCTCCCCCTTAGAATGCCACGACGAACGGTCTTGAGCCACCTCCATCCACCGACTTCCTGCGACGTTTATGATGTCTTTAGTCCATCGAGTTGAGGGCCTTCCTCTACGCCATTTGAGGACCTTCATCCACCACCTTGTTTAAAATAATAATAGTACGATTATGATATAGAGGTTATCACATAAACACTTGGATAGTTTTATGATAAAAAGTGACGTGCATGGTATTAACACGAGAAATAAACACAAACTAAATATACCAAAATTTCGATTAAAGAAAGTAAGTGGGTCTTTTATGGGGAATTCTGTACGGTTCTATAATAAACTTCCAGAAGGTGCATTTAAACTTCCTATTCGAAGATTTAAATCCTACATAAAGATGAATCTAATTAAGAAAACGTATTACACTCTTGATGACTATATTAATGATAAAGCCGCGTGGCCTGATGTCGCTCTGCCCCTCGACTGCTAAAATGGGAATTTGCAATATCTGTACTTACCTATTTACATGTTTGTATTAGATTATTATTTATAAGTATAACAAGCGTAGCGTGTGCTCTCTTGCATATTATTGCTGATGTTTATTTACTTTTGACTACCTTCCTAAGGTTTTTGAGTTCTCATTTACTATGTATCAGCAACTCCTTGCTCCGAGGCACCACACAGGCGCTTCTCACCTAGTGGTAAGACGGACCATTTATGTAAGCCAAGCCGAATTTGTTGCCTGATTCTTCTAGGCTTGGTCGCGTTGGAACAGGAGTAATTTAATTTTATATAAGACGATTCAAAATGATCCTTGTGACTTCAATGAATAAAGTTCTTTTTGACTTTGACTTTATCGTGATCAAACAAGCAAGTTCGGTGGAGAATATACTTTGGTAGATAATTTTAAACGAATACGAGACAGAAAATTTGCAAGAAAAATAAGCAAGTGCTTGATAATTTGAACGCCTTAGGTATAGCTTGAACCATGTATATACATAACATATCACCCAACAGTCACATACGTAGTCTTGATCCCACACTATGGGATTCCTTGTGTCGTGGGTATCAGGAACTACGAGTACCATGGTACCATAACACCCAGATCCGGAACAAACATTTGCAGATCATAACGACATTGGTCTCGCAGCGGGAATCAAACCCGCAACCTCTTGCATCTCAGCCGGCTACTCGCCGATCAAATCTATCTAAGTATGTTACGTAGTAGTGTGCCTAACCTATGTTTAAACTTCTAAAAGTCAGGCACCGTATAGGTTAGGTGTGCTTATACGAAGGTTCATCTGACTTCAACAGACGGATTCATTTGCAAGTTTGCTTTACTAATGAAAACGTCGCGATCAAAGTGACAACCGACTTCAAATTGAATTCTAATCGATTGCGTTTGTGTCACTGTGCAAAAACAAATAGTGAAATGCGAGTAAATTAAATCCTTGTGCCTGTAGGGCCCTGTATAGGGTTAAGGGTTACAGAATAGCCGGACAAGTGTAGCTGTAGGTACTTATTCCAATTTCTTAAAATGGTCAGGCGTCACAATATCTTAATAAGTAGGTATAAGTGCTTTAAATATCACTTCATCGTAGGTTTACAGGGTGTACCTAAGCAGACACAAGCAGTAGGTATAAGTACACCCGAAAACTTAAACTGGAGTTTCAGACCTCGACCATTGAATTCAATTTGTTTTTGGTCCAAAAACAGGAATATAGTGTTAGGTATTATGCTATAAATATGTGATGTATGTCATAATATTGATATGAAGCAATTTTGTTCCGAACGTGCCTGAGTGCCTACAGTTTTCAGGAGCTGTTTTTTTACACCCTGTAGGAATATAATCATCATCATCAGCCTATAGATGTCCACTGCTGGGCGGGGATTTCCCCATAGAATGCAATGGGGGATTTGTCATAATCACACAGCACCACGGCAATGGCAGGCGGATTGGTGATCGCAGTATTGGTGTTGGGTACTCTGCTGATTGCCATCCCCTGGTATAATCCCTTAGTCGGCTTTTAGGATATCCACGGGAGGAGACGGAGGGGTACATTCTTAAGCCGGACACTACACAGCACCCGGACTCATTACGATGTATGAATATGTGTATTATTAACTTCTAGAGAAAATACGGTTTCTTACGGATCTTTGACAGAGTATTATTTATTTGTCCACGTGGATTATCACTCGTGGTTAAAGTCCAGAAACTAGTTAGGTTATAGCCTTATTACTTTATTACCGTTGGGAATAAAGGTTCTCGAGTGGCGACCACAAACCGGACGACGCGGTAGAGGAAGGCCCTCCACTTGATGGTCTAAACGATATAAATCTTTGGGTCTAAAGACATTATAAACGGTGCAGGAAGTCCGTGGATGGAGGCGGCTCAAGACCGTTCTTCGTGGCATTCTAAGGGGGAGGCCTATGTCCAGCAGTGGCCTTCTACAGGCTGATGATGATGATGTATAACTATTTTGTTTGTCTGCCAAAGATTGACGCTATTTTCACTCTTGGCATACCTACTGTAGGAACTGTTTTGCGTCACACCGGAAAAGCCGGTTGGTCGTATTTTTGACCGTACAGATCGGAGGGACCTGTCTAGAAAGACATACGAGTACATTACATCCCTATACATCACAGGGCCTTGTTTCTACCAAACCATCTGTGTCTCTATTGGGAGCAACGCAAGGCAATTACAATGTAACCGCGTCTCCGATTTGTTTAACAAATGCTGCGAGCAATAAAACAGTCACATTTAACTTTGTTTCGGAATAGGGAAATTAATTTAGCTGTGTAGAGGATTTAAAGTTCAAAATTCGTGATTATCTAAAAAGAGGTCCGTACCTTAGTAGGTTCTGACCTAAATTCTGAGTTGGTATAGGCCTGAGGGTACCTGGTACCTACATCATCACCAGCCCTCAGACGTCCCCTGTTGGACGAGCTCTCCCCAAAATAACGCAATGGGGGAGTTGTCATAATCACCACGGATTATTGCAAGGCAGGCAGATTAGTGATCGCAGTATTGGTGTTAAATACTCAGTTGGATGATGCTGCCTATTCCCTGATCTAATTCCTTTAATCAGCTTTCACGACATCCACGGGAGAGACGGAGAGGTATATTCTAAGGCAGGATACATCACAGCATACATGGTACATAAGATAATTAAATTAAATAGATAGTAAAGTACTGATAGAGTGAGTTGTGGTACCATAAAGTTTATACTGTACCCTATTTAGGGTACACTATAATCGGTTATCTACAAACAAATTATCGTTATACGAGATATACCTACCTACTATAAGAAGACCCTAACTAGCTTTAGAATCAACTTATTCTGATATAATATAATATATATTAACTTATATCTTATTTAATCTAAGTCAAAAGTATTTTATTCATTGAAATCACAAGGATAATTTTGAATCGTCTTACAAACTAAAATTTCTCCTGTTCTGACGCGACCAACCCAAGAAGAAACAGGGAACAAAGACGGCTTAGGTTGATTTGATGACATTTTCTGGGTGGACTAATTGCTTTTAAAATAGAAAATAATAACGATATTTAGCCAAAGTACAATTATGTACTTGCCAATGTACAATTATGTAATTATGGCTAAATATCTTTATTATTTTCTCAGTATGCATTAGCATTAAAAGTATGTGTAGGTACGTAATATCAAGAACACTACGTAATATTTTATAACTAACTAACCCGGTGAACTTCGTACCGCATAATGTTTCTTAACTTATTAGCTGAATGAAATTCAGTTTTTAATTGAGATAAAATTAATAAGTACTCATAATTAATTAAGTTCAATAAATGTACAATAATCAAAATGAAAAGTATTTTAGTACCTATATTGAAACGAATGTAATTCACGTGGCAAGAAGGCATTTGCTTTCTTAATTCTTAATTCTTTATTGTACACACAAAATTACAGAAAAATAAACTTACATATAGGACATGTACAAAGGCGAGCTTAACCCTAAAAGAGTTTTCTTCCAGCAAACCTTAGAGGAGTGGGAGAAATTATAAAAGTGGTGGGTAACGTGTACCTATAAAATACAAAAAAAGAAAAATAGACAATATAAAACATAATATACCTAACTTAATTATACTTAAATTAAAATACTATACTAACAAATACATACCAACACTAAACCTACAGAAAATAAATATCTGTATAAAAATGTACTTACAATAAATTCATAATATAATACTACAATAAATTCATAATATAATACTAATACATAAGAATAACTAAAACATACATATACTAATACATACCAACTATAAAGAAAGATAGTGCTCTTTAACTCTGCGCTTGAAAATGCAAAGTGATGGACTAGCGCGGATGGAGTGGGGAAGCGAATTCCATAACCTGACTGCATGGACAGAAAAAGATCCACCATAGCGGCTGGAAGAGTGACAAGGAGTTTAGTTTGCTTTATTGAAGTGAATCGAAATGATTCACAGTGAATGATGATGAGTGAGCAGTAGGTACTTTCTGTTGCTGGTGGGTTGCACTCGGGTCGTTTCTCTTCATTGAAGCATCTTGTGTACCTACCTACGACATTTTTCGTTTTGTTGTCGCGAGAACAAACAACGCGGGTGGTTTGCCGACACGTGACGTGCTGAACATGTTACAATTTACCGTGGGAGAAACATTTGTTTTCTAGATTCGGCCACACAAACACTCAAGGATTGTGGCCTTGTGATTTGTTGATCTTCATGGCGAATGCAAGACGAATCGGAAATTGAATTCGATTAAACTTGAATGGTCGCAATGTATAGTCGCGTGAATCACATTGCCCAAAAGTTTACTCACACGTGTTCCGTTACATAGTTTTGGTTGGTTCAAATTTCGAAGCATGATGACTACCGAGCTAACCTTTAGTTATAAATTGTGCGGTGGCAAGCCTGGCACATCCAATGAAGGGAGGAGGCACAAACGTTCCTCCCATCTGCGACGGCATATCAGGCCATCACCGGTTATTTATCGCCCCGTGTGGGTTTACGTAAACAATAGTCCATGTGACAGTAAGGGCAATCGCAATGTGCTAACTAACGTATGTAGTAACGTGTGTGTCATTCTTCTTAAAGAGGAAATATGTTGACCTAACCTTTCCCCTTTTTAAGTTGCAGTCTTGGAAAGCGTACTACTTTTAAAAGAATCCCCGTAGTTTAGGTTTCCCATTACCATTTGCCACAGCAATTGGGCTGCAACAGATTCTGGTAAGGCCTAACTAACTAACTTAATGAGAGGTACATATGTACCTTTCAGTTGTCATCATAAATGAACCAATGATAATAGGAACGCTTCCGTCTGGTAGTGATTTGGATTAGTTGAGCTATCTTAAGATTTGTATTTTGAAATTTGTATACTTATTCTATTTGTTTTAGTTGTAGGTACTATTTTTTCTGTAAAAAGATGATATTAAGCTGATGAAATGACTTTAAACTCCATTTTGAATATTATCAAACGATTTGGTTAGCAGTTCACATTCGTCAGATTCAGCTTCTGGTCCAATGAACTGGTCACAAAAGGCTTTTAATTGCTCGTGAAAATATTCACAAATAAAATCACAGATCAATGAACTTATTTAATCAGTTGTAGATACCTATAACTACGTAAGTACGTCGTTCAAATAAGTGAACTCTCAGCACTTATCTGTGCCAAAAAGAAATTTAAACAAATCGAATTCTGGAAATATTGTGATTGCCGAAACGGTGAGTTATAAAACTTTACTACTACATTAAACATGATATTATCCTGAAACGTATCCCTGCGGGTCAGCATCCAGAGGCAGATCAAGTCTTAATATTTTGGGGGCTGGGGGTTACCAACTCTACTCTCTAGAAACGGGAACCTTTACAATTTCTTGCTGAACCATTATAGGACCAAGTAGGTATTATCAGCAACCGATAACCGTTGAGTATAAAGCTTCTCGAGTGGCGATCACAAGCCGATCGCAGTAAAAGAACCCTATCGATGGACCAAGGACATTATAAAGGTTGCAGGTAGTCAGTGGATGGAGGTTGCTCAATACCGTTTATCATGGCATTCTATGTGGGAGGCCTATGTCCAGCAGTGGGCTTCTACAGGCTGATGATTATGATGAGGTATTACCATTTGTGCTGGGATGGTAATTCTAGCTCTAACACCATGTACGCAACTACGACAAATATAGAGTCATAGAACCAAGAACTCTACATTTGTTACCATTGTGTAACGGAAACAGGATGTTATTCCTACTGTGACTCTACAATAGTAGTCACTTCACTACCGTCTATCTTTAATTACTCATCAACTTATTTTGGACTAGCATTTGCTCGCGGCTTCGCCCGCGTGGAACCTCTATTATAAATTATTCTCTAAAACTGTAATACCTACATTATTTTGTTCTATTAACAATAGTTTTAATAGCGCATGAGATGTGAGAAATTTCATTGGTAATTTTTTGGAAAATAAAATTAGCCCATTTTACTTAGCATTCTACTGGTGAAATAATTTTCATAATCGTTCCAGTAGTTTTTGAGTTTATTCATTCTCTTCTTTCATCATCATCAAACTTTAGACGTCCACTACTGGACGAGGCCATTGCATTTGCCATAATCACCACGCTTGGCAGGCGGATCGGTGATCTCAGTTTTGTTGAGTACTCAGGTGGATGCTGCTGCCCATCCCCTGGTCCCTTAGTCGGCTTTTACAACATCCACGGGAGGAGACGGAGGGGTCTATTCTTAGTCCGGACACACCACGACACGGCAGTTTATTAATCACAAACAAAAATACAAATCTTTTTAATGTAGAAGAGACGTCTGCACTCATGGCAGCTAAGAAGCAGGTATTATCTACACGATGGAATTGGGTCAAATGCTACCGCACTTCCAAGCCATGTCTTTACGAGCCAGTGTTCATTGAAATAAATGTAAGAACGATTTTTAAATTAAAGTTTCTTTGATTTAGCTCTAGTGTACCTTGTTTCCCTGAGTCTGTCCTCACTGCCCAATGCCCAAGAAACTTTGCCAAAGCACAAAAGTGCGATAGGTTCACTTATTCAGAAGGCCATAACGAGATAAAACGGTAGGTCTATGAAAAGGGTGAGAAAAATGGTCCGTAAGACCTTATTCGCGCATTATCTCGACGTTACTAATCATTAGGGATTTTTTCCTCGAAAGATCTACTTAGGTACACCTACTCTGTATTTAGTTTATGTAGAGACGACCATTTTTGTCTCTATCAAGGAAAATCTTTCTGAATCCTCAAAAGCTCTATTTAATATTAAATTACCTTCTCATCACTCTGTAGGTATAGGTACTTATACGATCAATTAGGTAGGTATACCTATATAATATTCCCATTAATACCGTAGACAATGTGGCACACCTATGACTGTCTCTGACCTGTCATGTTGAATTACCTATAAATATATCTAATATAGATCGTATAAACAGAGTCGAAAAATAAATAATAATCTCCCTTGTTGAAAACCGTTTGGATTCGGGTAAGTTTCGTAGAACGCCACAATCTAGTTTCCATTAGATAAACATGATGTTATGTACACAGGCGGCTCGTCCCCAATCCCCAACTAATTATTTCCAACGGATACCGAACAAATATTTGCTAATCACTGTGAAGCGTTCTACCGTAGTATCTGTATCTGTTTGCTTTGTTTATCCAAGTAGAAATGTACTGTTAACCTTCGACACGCGCGGTCAAGCACTGTCTCACCCTCGTACGTACGTATCGTACGGTCCGACGCAATTACACGGCTTGTGAGCATAATATCGCAGCCGCCCACAACACTCACTCAGTCACCGCGCCACATTCGTTCGAGCAACGCGTCCCTAAATTATCCACTTGATTGTGCTAAAGAAAAACAAAAGAACAATGACTTCGCGTGCGACGCTCGTCGCCCTCGCGTGCGCGCTCGCCGTCACCGCCGCCACCGAGCTTCACCCACTCTCCGACGCCTTCATCGAACTCATCAACTCCAAACACCCCATCTGGAAAGCCGGCCGAAACTTCCCTCTCGAAACGCCCTTCAAGCACATCAAGAAACTAATGGGCGTTCTACCGGGTGACAACCTAATGAAACTCCCGAACGTCGAGCACGACAGCGATCTAATAGCCAGCCTGCCCGACAACTTTGACCCTCGGGACAAATGGCCCGACTGTCCTACTTTAAATGAGATAAGAGATCAGGGATCCTGTGGGAGTTGCTGGGCGTTCGGCGCCGTTGAAGCGATGACCGACCGAGTTTGCACCTACTCTAACGGCACGAAGCATTTCCACTTTTCCTCGGAGGATCTTCTGAGTTGCTGTCCTGTTTGCGGACTCGGCTGCAACGGAGGTATGCCCACTTTGGCTTGGGAGTACTGGAAGCATTTTGGTTTAGTTTCGGGTGGAAACTTCAATTCCAGTCAGGGTTGCAGACCTTACGTTATTCCCCCGTGCGAACATCACGTCCCTGGAAACAGGCTGCCGTGCAATGGCGATACGAAGACGCCTAAATGTTTAAAGACTTGCGAGGATGGTTACAACGTCGATTACAAAAAGGATAAGAACTACGGGAAGCATGTGTTCTCTGTCAGAGGCGGAGAGGATCACATTCGCGCGGAACTGTTCAAGAATGGTCCAGTTGAGGGGGCGTTTACTGTGTACGCTGACTTGCTCACTTACAAGAGCGGTGTTTACAAACACGTGGAAGGCGACGCGCTCGGCGGACACGCTATCAAGATTCTTGGCTGGGGAGTGGAGAACGGAAACAAATATTGGCTCATCGCGAACTCTTGGAACACAGACTGGGGTGATAATGGCTTCTTCAAGATCCTGAGAGGCGAGGATCATTGCGGTATTGAAAGTTCCATCGTGGCCGGTGAGCCTCTATTGAGTGAACAATAAACTTTTTATAACGATTATAGTAAATAAAGTTATTAGCATAATACAATTTGTTTAGTATGACTGTTATCTAGCTCATTTGAACTACTTATTTAATTATATATTTAATGATGTGTAATTTACTAATATACAAACTGTTTTTTTTAATCCTACGAAGATATAAGTATGTAGAGTACCTACCTACCTACGCAGGTCCTAAATAATTATGCAATTCTAGGTAAAGCTAACACATTTTTTGTTATTCTACCTTTTTTTAAATCTATTATGCTGAAACTACAAAGTCTGCCTTGATTATGAGTTTTCCTCTATAATTGCTGAGGGGCGCCTTATACCGTTAATTCACGCGCTAACATCATCATCATACTGTAGAAGTCCACTGCTGGGCATAAGCCTCCCCCAAGCAATGCCAATAGTCTTTGATGGAGGTGGTTCAAGACTATTTGTCTATGGAGGCTCCATCTATCGACTTCCTGCTACATTTAAAATAACGTCGGTCCATCGAGGTCGTATTGGATTTTTTGGCTTATATAGGGATAAGTATCTAGTTTAGCACACCAATTAACAGGCGTTAGACGCAGTGTGGCCCCAGCATCAAAACTGATAAACATAAGGCAAGTGTGAAAAACTTTCCTTTCCTTTGTGCTCCATCGACAGCCGCATCGACATACCACGTTACCACTGTGACGTGAGCTTGTGGTCAATCGGTTCTAGGGCAGGCTGGTTTACTTAGCTATGCTGTTTTCTTGCCGTTATTATGATGAACAGGCATTATATGAACGCATAACAGTAGCCACAGATTTCATTAAATTAAACCACACGCAAGAGGTTATTAATCCTCTAAGCCTCTACAGCGCGCGCAAAAAATTCAGCAGCAATACCAAATTCATAGAGTTGAAATTGCCGTGGCTTGGTATCAATATAGAAAAATTACGACTATACCTCAGAATAATTTACTATTCTCCTGCTGACGTTTCATTTACCATTTAGAGGTCCTTCCGCATGACTCATGCACGTCAGCAGGATAATTATTAAAGTACCTAACGTGGTGTATTTACCTATACCTAGTCGTATTTTTTTTTAAAGTTATACCAAGTTCCTCATTTGTTTACGGTTTTTATACTTACCTAGGTATATAAAATGATAAAATCCTTTTCTCAACCTCGTGTTTGTGAAATAGTAATTCATCTACGCTATAGCAGATAATCCAGCCACATTAAAGGAGTGTTTCCCAGTGGTCAGATTGGTGGTCAGACTAGTCTGGCCAACGGGAATTATTTTTCCCGTTGTTCAGATTAGCTCTTAATTTAGTAAATTTATTTATTTATTTATTAAAAAACTATTAAAGTACTGTTGAATACAAAAAAATACGAAGAGGTCATGTAAATTTCTAAATATGTTTTATTTATAACTTGCACTGAATAAATATATAAAAGTTGTATATATAAGTTGGCATAAAGAACTAAATAGAAATATAACAAGAAAAGGACCTGGGATAGTCAACTTACTGAGAATTTTACAAAAAAAATATTTTACCAAAATAACAAATAAACGGACAAAGGAAAATATAATGAGAGACGAATTCATAATGTATTCACAAATGATGTTAACTACTGGAGAATTGACTGTTGGTCATTTTTTAGAAGGCCTTAGATAAAATTTTGATAATAAAATGCAAAATAGTTTTTTCTTAGATTGTACTTTTTTCTATGTCTTTTCCAGCTGTCAAATAAATCTGGCCAATGGGAAAAATAATTCCCGTTGGCCAGACTAGTCTGACCACCAATCTGACCACTGGGAAACACTCCATTAAAGTTGTTCGTTTTTTGCATTTTACTAAAAATGTTAACCCGTTCCCGTTTTAGTGCGGTCTAGGCGTTGTTCGAGCTAAGCTTATTGTGAACCTACACAAGTAGGTAAGATGATGGTTAAACAAATCGTATTATGTTGGTAAAATAATAGGTACCTATTAATTCAAATGTAATAAATAAGTAACCTGATCATGATCACCACATATAGGTTTGTGGGCGTATAGACACTGCAGGCACAGCGTTAGTCATAGAAATTAAATGTCGGGTAGGTTGGCACCTATATCTATAGGTACATTCGTGACTAACTATAATTTTAACAAATACCTTGAATTTATTTAACGTAGAATAAACATTTAAATAGTATTGCAATGCATAGACATATCCCTTTCTTATGACACCACAATTGACGGAAAATGGCGCCGCAGTAAACTTCCCCCCTTTTTGGGAGAAACACCACTACTATCAAAAATTGCCAACGAAAAAAATTCTATGGTTTTGTAAAACCTGTAAATCAAGTTTCGTAAAGATTCTTTGAAAAACACGACCTGTAGGTACGCGAGTTCGCACATACAAACACACATACATCCGGACAAACGAAAGCAAAGCCAGTTATTGTAAGGACTTTGCTCGCTTGGTCAATAATAGTTTTAAGGGCTGTAGTTTTTTTAACAGTTCATTTGTTACACAATATAACATGATTCCATAACGAAAAGGAAATCTGTAGGTTTCAGGGTAGGTACATTATTATTTGTCCAATGGAGGATTAGGCTAGTGATAGAATCTTCATCAGCTGGACGACGTCCACTGCTAGATGAGGCCTCCCCCATACAATAGGGGGGATTTGATTTATAAAACACAAATATTTTTTCTGTAACATTTTATTGTACTGCAAAATCATTACTACAGAAGTGTGTTAACGCAATCGAGATTTTGGGTTTCTTAAACATAAACGCAGTGCAAAGAAGGAAGTAAGGGAAGGTTACCGGCGGGACACTTATACGCCCTTTCGTACGCGAACGAAGTTTGCTTCTATTTTAGCTATAACGTCATCAAAATCTTCTAGAACCATGGTGCGTCAGTTTAAAAAAAAGTTTTTTTATAATCTATAATTTGGTAACCATATCATTTTATAAGAAACTAGTTGCGCCCCGCGGTTTCACCCGCGTGAATAATGATGAAAATTGATGATGATGATGATGATGATGAAAAGTAGCCTATGTGTTAATCCAGTGCGTAAAGTATCTACATTCCAAATTTCACTCAAATCCATTCAGTAGTTTTTACGTGAAAGAGTAACAAACATCCATACTCACAAACTTTCGCGTTTATAATATTAGTAGGATAGGATAAGAATACTCTTTGAATTACTTCACAATTTAAAAAGTGTACACTTCTGTAGTATATTTCTGTAATACTTAAAATTAATATAAATACCTATATCATTAAATCTAGATATATCACAAAATCATACGTTCTAGTTTCTATAGTCGATTTCATAGTAGGTAAATAATTTGGTTCATACAATCAACTATAATTATAATATATTTAAGCAAAATATAATTAATTATAGTAAAATACAATCATTTATAACTATATTATTAAGCAGGGTTGTATTGGCTTCATGTTCATTGTAAGTTGTTGCAATATATAATATTTAATGTTAAGAAAGCAGCTTTCCTCTCTTGAATTTAAGTTCTCCGTGGACCAAACCCAATATTTTGAAAAATCATTATCTATCCTCTGGGAATTTTATAGTTAATTTTAATATATAATTATATTAGATTGTATACTTCCTTCTAGAAGATTCAATTTATCATCATCGGCCTGTAGATGTCCCCGTCTGGCCTCCGCCATAGAACTTCACAATAAATGGTTTGAGCCTCCTTCAACCACCGACTTCCTGCGAGCTTTAAAAGTCCTTGATTCATCGAGGGGACCTTTCTACACTTCGTCGTCCAGTTAAGTCATACTTTATTCCCCAACGGTTGTCAATTCTGCGAGATATATGGCCTACCCATTGCCACTCAACTTGCTAATTCTGAAGGCTATATCGGTGATCTTGGTTCTTCTGCGGATTTCCTCTTCAGATATTGTCACGTAGTAAAACTCCAAGCGAACTCTGAACTCTCTCCATAACCCGAGATTAGAATTAATAATAAAAATATAATTAACTAATGAGAACAAAGAGAATTAGCAGTAGATGCAATTAGATAATTATTAAGTAGATCGTTTGGAAACAAAAGATTAAATATTGCAACAACTTAATGACATATATCTTAAATCTTATGAAAATAAGACGATATTTATATATTAAATAGTAAGTAAATAACGAACAATTAATGACTAAAATGCTATACACAAACAAAAAAACAATATTTACTCAGTCTGTTAGATATGAAAATAATTTTGTCAATATTTTAGAAAAAAAAATACTATAATAATCAATCACACTTAAACAGAGATCACAATATATAAACACTCTATAATCCAGTTCCAAGCATCTTAAATAAAAAAATATTTTTGTATCATTAATAGCAAGAAATTAATATACTTTATCAATCTTAATTATCTCTAAATAAATCTTAATTCACCAAAGGATTTGTATTTGGAAAAACAGCGGAAACCTAACGATTAAGAGATACGCCCATATCGAATTTGACATTGAGCCATAGAAACCTGTCAATTTGACATGCTTTAAGTGACCCGTAAAATAAGTATCGGTAAGCGAAAATGGGTATAAGAAGTTTGAGTTCTATGTTGTAAAAAAGAGGGCGATGTATTAAACTCCATACTTACCTATTAAAAAGATTGTTACTGTCTCAATCAGTTCTCAATCCATTGGTGAAGTAACATTTTCAATAAAACAACTCAACCATTAAATCGACAATACTTGTGGCACTTGGACTTTATGGCTGACTACAATTTTTCATCTCAACATCCAAATCTTATCATAAGGCGGTATATCCAAGGAAAACTCAACCTTATTTATAGGAACATACGACTGAAAGCGATGAGTCGCAAGATATGCATGTATTCCTAGATTATATTCAAACAATTTGAAACCGTATGTCACTATAAACATAGTTCAATTTCCAAAGTTACACTCTATCATACAAGATTTTTGACGACTACGTGACCGAAGATTACAACGATATGCGATTTGTTATTTGGTTCAAATGCTTCTAGTATGGGAAACGCCGCCATTTTGTATCGGCTTCTACTACTCGTTTGTACTTTCGACAATCGTTGGTGACTCTCATACTTTCGAAAATTGTCAGAAGATGACTCCAATATTTTTGACAATCACGAAAGGGCGACTTACACTTACGGTAATCGTAACCTTCCGCGCGTCATATGTGCAACGTATGCACATAAAGCATAGGTCTCAACTTCCTCGATCGGGCGAACGTAGGGCGCATAAGTAGAGCTTCGACCGCCCAGCTTAGCTGACCCGCGCGGCGCACTGACGTTCATATAATATAGAGCTCTAAACGCGATTGCGCTGCTTTTGACTCGTGGCTCTACTTATTTGCCGGTCAGAAAATTGCTGTCTCCTTGTCACCTGAGAAAATTTGGATTTAAATCGTGTTACGGGCGACTTACACTTACGGTAATCGGGAGTACTTTCAACAATCGCGAAAGGGCGACTCTCATACTTTCAAGCGCGAGAGAACCACAAAAATGGCGTCTTTTCTCAACCTAATAGTATTTGCTAGTATCAATACATAGTACCTTTATGAAACTCAACAATTTACAAATGGAATGGTTTAGTACAAAACTCTACCTCAGAGTAAAAACACACTATAGACCGCGATCGCCTTTTCTCACACTGGGACTCTGTTCACGGGCTCGGAAAAAGAATGGTCATAAGATTTTGTATTGTATAGCAACACTGTCTCGACATTATAGCTCGACTACAAGATTTTGACAAATGTAATTCAAGTTTCTAATAAAATAAAAATCTCACACGGATGTTTAGAATTCATCTAGGTACGAGTCTAGTGGGAGATACAGAAGAGAAAGAAGAGAATACTCTTTTTAGTTTAAAAACTTGTTTAGATACCAACTATTAAACTTCAAGGAATCTCAAGGACAGAAAGAGAAAGCGCGATCTAAAGTTCATTATTCCCTAGAACTCCCTACTAACTAGACTACCTACTTACGACGTAGAGTCGTACCTACTAGTGGTGAGCGGGTCGGTGTCGTCCCGGGCGCCGAAGTTGAACGAGTTCCGGAAGCTGTCCCGGAGTCGTTCCCGGAACGTTTTGTAGTCCGGATGCGCCTGCCCGAAGTCAAAGTCGGCCACTTCGATAGTGACCCTGAAATTATAAAGAAAACATAGTAATAACAAAGCAACGCTCAGATATTGTGTAACAGTGTCACAACGGGTTGTTTTCCTCTTTGAGTCACGCCGCTAAACAACGCAACTTTTTTTCTATCACATCGTGAAACTCTGTAGCTCTCTCCATAGCCGGCTGCGGAACTTTGAGCGTATGCACGAGGCCAAACTGCACCAGTAGCACGAATATGTAATGTAAGCGAGCGCTATCAAGATAATAGTCAAATATTTGCGAATGAAATCGGGGGCTGAAAATCTCTGTGCTTGGTTACTTTCACATTTAAGATCGTCTCACTAGCGACTCCGTATACGTTAGATATTCGTGCTTGAGCCTCTATTACCTACTATAAATCAATTGAGTCTGCAAGCTCCTAAGAGCTGTGGCTGGCGCTATTCGCCCTAGCTTCGCCTCTAGCAGCGAAAACTTCTGTGGTTTCGACGAGATGCCTTCCCGGGGGCGATTGTAAAAGCAAATGGCAAAGGAGAACGCACTCAAAGACTATCCACACACGTGCGGAAAGGGCTAGGATGGAGCGGGGCCGTATTCCACCCGGAGCACAAAAGCCCATAAGTACATCCAAACCATCGACACCGATGACCTCGGTGGCGGTGCGGGCAAGTCACCGGCTGTGGCGCAAGAGGTGCGGGTTCAATTCTCGCTGCGGGACAAATATTTGCATGATCTGTAAATATTTGTTCCGGGTCTGGGTGTTGTGGTACCATGGTACTCGTAGTTCCTGATACCCACGACACAGAGAATCCTAGTATGAGATCAGGACTATGTATGTGACTGTTGGGTGTTATGTTATGTTATCGCATTTATAATACACAGGCATTGAAAGAAGGATGCGAAAGATGTTACACTGTTTAGGTGTTTGTTTGTTTACTGATCAAACTGAACTGATTGATACAATTCGGTCCACAGATAGATTATGACCTGGATAAGCTTAATTTGTCTCTGTACTATGCGAGCGCAGCCGCGTGTGGATGCTAGTAAAACACAATTATCATACCTTGACCGATGTTGGTAATACGCGATGCCAAACACGACCAGAATTACGGCAACCAGGCAGAAAAATACGGGAATCACGATAACCGATAACTGCGCGTGGACTGTCGCTGGAAACACAAATTAAAAACATAAATATACCATTGTTTATCACTAACGTATAAAACGGTGAAGAAAACATTAAGCCCTAGAACTAAAAGTTCATCGCCGTGTGACAGTAGTTTTAGTAGCAGAGCTCTTTTGTGAAAGAGTTTGTCCGGGAAAGCACTACTTACCACCATACCTATTTTTGCCGCCAAGCAGTAGTGTGCATTGCAGTGTTCCGGTTTGAAGGGTTCGAGTGCTGTTGAAATTACAGGCACATGAGACTTTTCATCTGTGTTTCAGAATGAAGGCACAGGGCAATACAATGATATATGATAAATACAATAGATTATATTCCAATAGTTTATATTCTATAAGATAGATACAATGTAACAATTTTCAGTAAATGGATTGTTAGAAATGAGAATTAAAACTATTAGTCAAATTTAATTTCACACCCGAAATGTACACCTGTACACCTCGTATAAAGTTCACTTAAATGGAAATAAATTATTAGATAGATGGATAAGAACACCACGAAAACTAGATATTAAATGGCCCATGTTCACCAACAACCCAAAGACAAGTGGTTACTGCAGGCGTCGGAATTGATGACAGCTGACGCCCAATTCTCTAACTAAAAAATAGTCAAAATATAGTTCGGATCATGTTTCGATCTTGTGCCGATGTCAGAAATGGTATTCTCCTAACTTATAATACAACACTGTAATGTGATTATATCGAAATGTGACCGAAACTTGAACGATTCAAAGTTTTTTCGATAATTTTAGCTTAAGTAGATGGAGTCTCTCTTTACTCTTTCCAATTATATATATAACCATCCTACTCTAATGGTAGTCACCGTGAATTGAAATTGTTATCTATGAGAGAGCAGAATACAAACTATCTGTCAATTTACAATTCAGTCTCGATTCGGTTAACTTTCAGTGTAGTTAAAAAATAATTTAGATAATTGGGCCTCTGATAATAACGAAAATATCTGTCAAAACGAATGAGATTCTTGATCATCCTAATTGGCTTTTATGTATATTTCAGATGGTTCACAACATCTTTAAAAAACACGGACGCCTTATTTTTTATTTTTCCGCTTTTTTTTCTTCTTTGCGACGATACGCAGACGTGTGTGCGCGGCGCTACTACAGTGCGGCTCACACACGCGTCTGCGATTAGAACCGAAAAAGCGTATACACACGCGAATTGCGTAAAACGGTCAGCAGTCTACGTGTACAGCGTATGCTTGAGATTGCCACAACCGTTGCACATCCATTTGCAACAATGCGAACAACAGATTACTAGATAGTCGTAACAGCCTTTAACCGCCTGTTTATGGTGTTGGTGGACTTCTGTCCACAACCAGCACAAAATTAACAAGAATAAATACAAAAGTTTGTTATTTACAGGTACAACCAATTACAACGTTTGTATAGTTTGTGATGTTTAATAGATTATTTTAGTAAGTACTACGCAAACAATGCCACGGGTTAATGAGACATAAACAAATCAAATAAGCATACTGTGAAGCTCCCAACCACATACAATGTAAGTGATTATTATTTTATTAGTATTAGGCTAAAGTACACCAACACTATAATCGGGCGGTTAACGGATGTTTGCGCAATTATTTTTGACCGATATTCATAATTAATCATCTGTCATCATGACCGATGGTGACAGTAACCGCCTGTTTATGTGTTGGTAAACTTGGGCTTACAGGCAAGATTTCTATACTCCCAAAAGCCATGCAACGAAACATGCAAGGCCCCCCCTATCGATGGTCGCACGAAGTGAATGGATGCGGAGGCGACTCAAGACCATTCGTTGTTCCATTCTGTGGGGGAGGGCTTATATCCAACAGTGGACGGCTACAGGCTTACTTACTTTTATAGATATTAATCGTGGCCCACGACACCGTCTTCCCAATATCATTCTCGATCACAACGACTACCGTGTGTTGGTCGCTGTCAGAGAAGTAGTGGATGATCGGGAATACATTGGACGTGGTTCTGGATTTCTCTTGACACGTTTCATTCCCTGTCACGTTGTACTGGCCAAGCTTGTACAGGTAACAGTAGTCAAACGGTGGGGTTCCCGTATACATGACTTTGAGGTCCAGGAGATCTCCATGTTGCAACCAGTTTAAGCCGGTGATGTTCACCATTGATATTGGTTCTAATTGTTAGTAAAACAAAGCATTTTAGAAGCTTAGGCATACAAACTGACGTACGATGCAACTTTTCTTGTTGAATTAGTCTGTGTGGAAGAAGAATAAGCGTGGTTGAGGGCGTGGTACTCAATTACCGATTTGGTTTTGCTAACACTGTCTCGTCATTATAGCCCGTCTACAAGATCTTAAGATCTTTAGAAAGCAAAACTAATTTTCTTCTTCTTTTCTTTTTTAATTCTTGAGATCTTTATTTATTAAATAAGCAACATTATATATTTGCTTGTCTGATACAGACTATCTCGAAAAAGGCTTTAACGATTTTGATGAATTCACGGGATATGGGGTTTTGAGGCCGATCAAACGATCTAGCTGTATGTTGCACAGCTGAGAACATTGCCAATTCACGAGAAATTCTCAGAGAAAAATCCCAGTTCCCGAGCAAAGTCCGTCATACAATACCGGTCTAAAAAAGGGATCGGTTTTTACGGGTTTTTAAAAAAAATATAATTAATATAATATATAATTAATATATTAATATACTTAATAAGGACTTGTAGGGTAGTATGGATATGTATACTTTTATTTTTTATTTGAATAAACGACGGTACTGGCATGTGGACCATTTGATGATAAGCGGTAATAGTTAAAATAATTGTAATCTTAGATGCACCTTACCCGGGTTGCAGTTTGAATACCTATCTAACTTACGAGTATCATAATGCTAGTTCCGTTTTTCACCAAGCCCCTATTCTCTTTCCACACAGACTGTAGTAACCTAGAACGCAATATTAGTGCAGATTCCATTGTATTTAGGGATTTCTTGAACTGCATCTTGTTTGGGTCTTAAGGGTTTGCAAAAGGCTCTATGAACTCACATGTCACCTTACTAAGCAAGAGAGTAATCCACGCGGACCCACAGTTATACAGTGGAAATCGGCACATTAAATTGTATTTTTAGGGTTTCGTAGTCCGATAAAGAACCCTTACAACATTGTTCTGTCCGTCCGTCTCAGTCTGGTCGCAGGGTTATAATAACTGTAACTAATAAAAAAAATGCGTGGAATTTGGTAAGTATAGGGATTTTTCAATATAGATCATCAAGAAAATAAAATGACATCAGTTTTTAAGGGTTTCATACGTGTAGAGTGGGCGTGATACTATTTGAACGCACCCCTCTTGTTGTAAACTGTTAAAAAATAAATTTTAAACAAGAGCAGGCTTTTGCTATATAATTTTTTTAATAGCAGTAGGTTTATACCGTCACGGAGATATACCCCGACAAATCCCCGTCTCTCCTGCTATTTCAAAACTGTTTTATCTAGAAACTGTTTTTTGTTTTAACTGGATCATAGTTCGGTTACAATGTGTTCGGGAGCAAAAAAGCCAATTGAACTTTAGGTTTTATCATGAGAACGGCTTCGCATTTTAAGGACATAAACGTAGCAATGCTTTCGTCATTTAATAGATAGATAGATAGATAGATTATAACTTTATTGTACACCATAAACAAAAATTCAACAAAAATAAAGATACAATGTTTCAATGTTTAATTTACTAAATAAATAAATAAATAGTGGAAACTCTCATTGACAATTATGGTTTTCGGGCAATTCGTATTATTACTATTTTGTTCGAATATTCTTGACGAAATTTTCTTAGTTAGTAATTTTTTTTTTGTTATCAAGACAGTAGTAGAACAACCCTACTACTACTTAGTCACTACAGGGAAATATAAAATTAACAAATTAGACTTCCGATACCATTGAACGAAATGGTAAATTCAACAAATTGCTCATCAACCAACATTATTTTGGATATCTTGTGATTAAATCTTTGCGAGATATGGATGAAAAATTTATTTGACTACGAAACCCTAAATGCGTGGTGCGACACGCGCTTGGGACAGTTTTTGTAAACATAAACGGGTTAGTACTAACATAAATCAACAAATACAAAATAGTTGCGTGACTGACTGACTGAATATCAACGCACAGCCTAAACCGTGAGTCCTAGAGACGTGAAACTCTAGGATGCAATACAATAATAATTTCCAAAATTACACCTCTTCAGTGGAGTGTTAAGTTCAAAAGCTTCACGCGGACGAAGTGGGCGTTCCAGTAGAAATGTACATGTACTCACCTCTCACGCTTATCGTAGACTCGAAACGTCCATAAGTATACTTATCTCCAATAGTAATATTGTTATTGCAGCGCAAATTGTCTGCATTTCGTTTAGTTCTCTTCAATGTTTCATTTGTCAGTTTTATCACTGACAATACACCATTGGATTTATCTGTTGTTGTGTTTGGTTTTATTGTTGTTGGTTTTTCTGTTGTTGTTGTAGTAGTGGTTGTTGTAGTAGTAGTTGTTGAGGTAGTTGTTGTGGTAGTTGTAGTAGTAGTTGTTGTAGTAATTGGTGGCAAAGGTTCATTATTGACAATCAATATAGCTTCTATGTGATGGTCACCCATGTTATCAGTGTATGTGTAATTAAATGTAAAATCATCTGTTGAACCCACAAGCACACAATCTATAAACCAGTATGTGGTGATTTCGGATGAGTTTCCTTGTATAAATTGTAATTCATTTTCAGGCAGCTGGACGTAATGCAACACATTTTTGTTGACAGCTACAAAATTGTACGGGCGATCTGTATTATTCTGACTTAGCCTAATATTCCCATTCAATGTATCTGTAAATAAATAAATAAGTATAAATATCTGTAATTTTTTATTCATTAATATTAACATAACTAACATGATACACAACAGTCACATACATAGTCCGGATCCCAAACTAGAATACCCTGTGACATGGGTATCAGAAACTACAAGTACCATGGTACCACAACACCCAGACCCGGAACAAATATTAGCAGATCATACATTTGTCCTGCAGAGGGTATCGAACCCGTACCTCTTGCGTCTCAGCCTGCTACTCGGCCACTGCGCCACGGAGGTCGTCAAATTTGTTTCAAAACCAGTCATTATGGCATTTTTCAGCACATTGACGCATCCTCCGTGGTGCAGTGGGGTTCAACCCCCACTACGGGACAAATGTTTGCATGATCTGCAAATATTTGTTTCCGGTCTGGGTGTTGTGGTACTCATGGTACTCGGTGTTTCTGATACCCATAATACAGGGAATCGTTGTATAGAATCAGGACTGTGCATGAGTGTTGTTATGTATTCCAGAATTGAACTTTACTTTGAAACTTATCTACAAGATACATAGTTCAGTTTAAATTCTGGAACTCCGGCTTATGAGTGTTTTATCCCACTTACCTGTTAACTGGAATGTACTGCTGGCCCGGTCAACTTCAATCCACAGTAAATAAAACCTTTTCTGTAGTACAACAGTAACAGTGTAGTCACCAGCTTCATAATCAGTTTTAGGATACTCTACGATCCATGATGTTACATTTGTTGCTGCTTCAATCTGTAACATTTAAAAATAAACATTAGTTTTACCAGCATCTATATGCAGCTTCTGTGACATTCTACTGGGTTAAAAAGTAGTCTTATCTGTTATGGTGTTAAAATTCAACATACAGAATTTAACAGTAGTGAAACAAAATGAAAGCTTATAAACATAGGTAGCATTTATTGATTAGGTTTACCGTATATTCATGGTGTGGTATGGCATTATCATGGAACATAAATTTTAGTTCTTGTTCAGGATCTTCGTAACCCACCACAGTGGCTGTGAATGTAATGTTAGAGCCTCGTACAGCCTTCCCTACTTTGCTAAGCGACACTGACATTGCCGACACATCTGTAAAATAAATAACGTTACTTTTGATACTTGCCAAATATGTAGTTTTTAAATTTGTCAGTCTTTTTTCCTCAGTGCCCACGTATCTACACCCCAACCAAAACTTGTGATTGAAATAATTATACTATAGAGATTTTCAACTTTACCAGCAAATTTTAATCACATTTTTCTTCATCAGAAAGCTGGTATGTTAGTAGATTCTACACTATTATTAGTTAATGGATAGCAGCTGTTTGCTTTGTAAACTCTTCATTATCAAAGTTTTTTTCAGTCTACCTCACTTTCCTTTTTCACACTATGCAAGTACCTACTCTGTATATTGTGAACAGACGCCGGAAAATTATAAAAGTACAGGAATCTTACCAATTACTCCGAAAACTGCAACACACAAATACACTTTCCATAAGGCCATAACGTTAGCACTAACTGGGCTATGGATGAGTATGAGTAGTAATGGAAAGGAAAATAACTATGTAGGGATTTCACAAAATGATAAGTTTAGTTAACCTCATCCATCATAGCCAATAAAACCTTTCGTGCCCCACAAAAATTGAAATTACTACGCAAAACGCACAAAATACCAACACACAATAAGCAAATATATTTCCTCTGTGAGACCAAAAAAAATAATATCATTAATGACGTGACGTCTCGTTTTACAATTTCCATTGATCCGAGACAAGTCCGAGACAATTTCACATTTCTGAAATGGAAATTGACATTGACAATGACAGTACATAATTACACAGGGTTTTGCTTGGACGAATTATCACAATGGACGTAGTCATAAGACGTTGCCGCTCTTACATCTGTGTATCGTATTAGTGATCAGATATCTTTGTCCATCCCACGGAACCTTGCTACGAGTAAAAGAGAAAGTAGATATAAGTTTGGCAACGCCTTACTTCTTTGTAAATCGTGTCAGTTGAGAACCGACTAGTCGGTGTAAACATTGCGGTGAAGTTTGTAAAAATAGCAAAAAATCGTATGAAATTGCAGTGTTTCATCAAAATAAATTTGAAAAAGTGAAAATATGCCATGTTCTGCTGTGTGTTGTTCATCAAAAACAACAAAAGAAGGAGTAAAAGACCCGGGATTGACTTTTCATACGTAAGTCTTGGTCAATATATTTAATCTTTTTACTTGCTAAAAGAGCAAGTTTTTTTAACCGGAAAAACTGTAGTAATTACTTTTTATTGGTACTTAGTCATATTTCCTGAGTGATAATCATGAAAGTTAAGTGTAAAAGCATTAATTATTGTAAAATAAAAGGCATTGTTTTAGGCATCTGTGCTAGTGATGTACTACAACCAATTTAGTTTTATCGATAATATTTTAGTTTCCGTTTTTGATGTACACACAACACATGCTTTGCGTATGTGTTTACTGCGGGACAAATGCTTGTAAGATTGCAAATATTTGTTCCGGGTCTGGGTGTTATGGTACCATGGTACTCGTAGTTCCTGATACCCACGACAAGGGAATCCTAGTGTGGGATCATGACTACGTATGTGACTGTTGGGTGTTATGTTATGTTTGTATGTTAGTTTCTTTGTTTAGGTCTTTAATCTTGAAACTGAAATTTGAACCAGTTCCATCCACCCAACCGATTGAGCTGAAATTTTGCATTATCGTGTTCCATTGATAATACATACATGTAACAAATTAAAGAGTTGATATCTTATAACGCCTTTTTCATTAATTTCGCTATTATTCATCGATAGGTTAGTCAATGAAGTCACTTCTCTAGTCACTCACACTAATACATATCTACAACTGCACACTGACAAAAAACGGACATGCTTTGAACCAAAATGCTCTGTCCATTGATAATTCGTCCAAGGGGTTTTGTCTCAGAAATAAAGCTTGCTCCACAGATTTATAAGTTTAGTACTAAAGTAGCTTGCTCCAAGGAATAAGGACTATCATTATTCTGAGGCTGAGGGTTTTGTCATTTTTAAGGCTATGGTAAATGCATCCTGCTCCGTCAATATAACTTTGCAAAATAATACTTTCCAAGCAAATTTATTAATAATAGAGAACTTATGTACGGATGTCATAATTGGTCATGACGTTCTTGTCAAACATAAAGCATTAGAAATGCATTATGGTGGTCCTGAAGCTCCATTGAAATTATGCGGTTTACCCAGCGCTAATGTAGATCCAGTGTGCTTGTTTCCAAACTTACTGCCAGACTGCAAGCCAATAGCTGTAAAGTCACGGAGGTTCTCAGATGATGACAAGCAATTCATAAGTGCTGAGATAAAGAGATTGTTAGCTGAAAAGATAATTGAACCTAGCATGTCACCATGGAGGGCACAAGTTCTCGTAACTACAAATGGAAATCATAAAAGAAGAATGTGTATAGATTACTCTCAGACAGTAAATAAATACACACAACTGGATGCCTACCCCCTTAGAGAATTTATAGTAGGGAGATGGCAAGCATACGCTTTCCCCTCTGCCGAAGTACATGAACGGTCGTTCGTGTCAGTTTATAAAAACTAG
The DNA here is from genome assembly GCA_951392215.1 of Epirrita christyi. Classification (NCBI taxonomy): domain Eukaryota; kingdom Metazoa; phylum Arthropoda; class Insecta; order Lepidoptera; family Geometridae; genus Epirrita; species Epirrita christyi. The sequence continues at coordinate 9,404,173 of OX595846.1, forward strand.
TTTAGCCATGATCGTTCGCCATTCTGCGTTCATACCTGTCGCTATACGGAGCTCCTAAAAATGGTTGGTTGTGTTGTGGATTCGTGTAAATGGCGGTCGGAAACATAAAATTTAACAAAATATGGAGTTTCTTATCACATTTAAGTAATTGACAACACAATTAAGCCATTAATTTCACCGTAAAATATATTTTCTTACTGCAAGCTTACGACAGAAATAACGATACGTAATTTCTTGGTACGGGGACAAGTGATGTGAAAACAGCGAACGAATGAATGAACGAAAGAGGCTGCAACGATTTTTGTGAAATTAACAGGTAGGGAGTTTTCAGGCCGAAAAAACGATCTCAAAGCTGTAAAAAAAAACCTGATTCCAAAGAAAATATCAATACCTACCTACATCGTTCAATACCAGCCAAAAATATAGGTTAAAAGGGGTTGTAAGGTTATTTAAGAGGGTTGTATTTTCGTTTTTTTTTTCGGTTTTAGGGTTATCTCGTCAATCACAATATGAAATAAGGCAGGTATGCAAAAGTATTCGGATATTTGAATCTCGTTTCCTATGAAAAAAGCAAATCCACGAAAATACATTTTCTTAACAATAAATTGATCCATTATAAAACCAATAGCTTATATTTTCATTAAAAAATACAATATAAAATGTCATAATACCAGCTTATAATAATTGTTAAATCCATGTGTGTGGCACCGAATCATAGACCTTCTTATAATCAATACAAGCAGCTGAGAGGTTTCCCTTGCTCCTCCTGACCTTCTGTCTGATGGCCATGTCAATGAGGAGGAGCTCCTTAATACCACGGGACCCAACCTTACATGCATTCCGAGCAGGAGCCAAAATATTATTTTTTTTAACACTCAACAGTCACATACGTAGTCTTGATCCCACACTAGGATTCCCTGTATCGTAGGTACCTATCAGGAACTACGAGTACCTGGTACCATATCACCCAGACCTGGAACAAATATTTGCAGATCATACATGCCTGATGCGTATGATTTGGAAACCATATAATTTTATAAGAAACCAACGCACCACAGGTCTAGATATTAGTGTATGGATCATGAATACAAAATTTCATGGAGTTTGAAGAAATAATAGCCAAAATAGAAGCAAACTTCGTTTGTGTGCAAAAGGACGTACGCGTCCTACCGGTGACCTCTTAAATACTAAAAATCAATTTTAACTGACTATATTTTTTTGTATGTTTGTTACGCGATTCGTTTTGATCAATATGAATCAATTCACCCATTCAAACATAATAAACATACATCCATAGACAAGATCAATAGACAATGAATAATCTTAATTACATTCAGTCTTTAACACCCCATCACTAGTTTTTGCGCTAGTGTGCAACTAACCAATAGTGTAATTACAGATATTATTTATTTGTGTGCTTGTTTTATGTTTGTGTGACAGCTTTTATTTCCGTGTGCGTTTATAGAGACGCCTCAACTTTCTGCATGAGTGTGCGTGAGTAAGTAAATGTGTGCTGTACGTGTTTACCTCGCCTCCCGCAAAAAGTGGCAGAAATAATTTAGTACAAGAAGTTGAGCATGCCATCTCCCTACATAAATTCTCTAAGCCTACCCCCTACCAAGTATCGAAGACGTCGTATCAAAAGTTGCTAAATACAGAGTATACAGCAAAATTGACTTAAAAAGTGCTTACCATCAAGTTCCAATCCTACAAACAGAAAAAATTGTATACAGCTTTTGAAACGGAAGGTAATTTATATCAATTTTGTAGAATACCATTTGGAGTTACAAATGGAGTAGCAGCTTTTCAACGTGCGGTCAATAATATTATTGCCAAAGAGGATTTGCAAGGGGTATATGCTTATTTAGATGACATCACCATCTGTGGCACAGACCAAAATAACCACGATCAGAAACTACACAGTTTTCTCGAAATCGCCAAGAGGTACAATCTGACACTCAATCTCGAAAAGAGCGAATATTCATTGAAAGAAATAAGCATTCTGGGATATACCATATGTGATGGAGTTATTAAACCTGACCCGGATCGTTTACTCCCAATATTGGAACTGTCCCTTCCGTCAGATTCAGCATCACTTCGCCGAGCATTAGGATTATTTGCTCATTATTCAAAATGAGTGCCAAGATTTTCTCAAAAGATTCAGCCTTTCACTTCACAAAGCACTTTTCCACTAAGTGTCGCGGCCGTAGATGCTTTCAAATCTTTAAAAGAAGAGATAGCCAGATCAGCAGTAAACGCTATTGACGACAAAATACAATTTGTCGTTGAAACAGATGCCTCCGACTATGTTACGCAATAAAGGAAGCCCAGGAGAATGTGGTAATATTAAATACAACCGTAGAGGTTGCATGATTCGTATTATGTCAGAGACATGACAATACAACCCAACTGTGTAATTTTGCTAAATAAAACCTAAGTACTTTATATACGGGTTTATTCATTACTACAGTAACTATTTACTAATCTGTACTGTTTGTCGCGACTGCGTGGCACAGAATGATGAATAGTTACTACGTAAGTCACGTTGAATGCTCACGTTCCGCATTCCGGTTTTTTTAATGCAAAACTCGTAATAGGCCCTCAGATGTTGCTTTAGGCACAGCGTTGCCAGTGCCGATCTTTTGTTCCGATTTCGAACTTTTTTGAGGCCCCAAAAAAGGGTGCTATAATCATTATTCATAGAATAATGACTAAAGCACCCTTTTTTGTACCTTAGAATCTAAGGGTTCGGGGATGATTTTTTTAATGTCAACGAGTGACTAAATATTATCATCAAAGAGGCCGCAAATCACCGTTTTTCAGGAGATGTACTGGAGACTTGTATTGATATCATATTTATACGAGTTTCATTTTATAGAAATTTGGAAATCGTGTAATAACGGCAACTTTACTGACGTTTAGTCACTCATTGACATTCAAAAATTGCACCCCAGCTGACCGTTTGCTGTTTTTATTGTCATCATCTAAACCAATGTTATTGGGAAGACGGTGTCGAGGGTTACGATTCTTACGATTTACATCTATACAAGTAAGTTGGTTATCATCATCATCAGCCTATAGAAGCCATTTGCAAGACCTATGTCTCCTCCCTAGAACACCAGCTGCCTCCATCCACCGACGCCTGCGACCTTTATATTGTCTCTAAAGCATGGCTGCATACATGAAATATCAAAATTATAGGCATAATTATAGGCACCATCTTCTGTTGTCGACACGACAAACAGTTGTCCTGTTGTGGTTCAAGTCCCAAAGGTTTGAATTTGGTGGAATTTAAAATACTCTACGAGTAACGATCGATTTACGGTTTATGTGTAAGTTGTTTTTTTACTTATTCATCATAAAATAAATCAGAAATAATTGATCTTTCAATCACTTTTTAGATATTGATAAGTTCGGTTTCGGACCTTTTTGCGTTTGATGGGCAACACAGCCCTGTGCTGCTGTCATGCTGCTTTGCTGTACTGTACACAACACAAGAAGAAGAAGGACTTTTTCTGGTCTTTCGAAGGGAGACGTCGTCCTTTTTTTTTTTATTCAATTCCTAGTGTTTTTTTGAGTTATATCGTGTAATTTTGGTGGCATTTTAACCGGTGTAGCTTATAAAGAGCATATAGTAGTGAATTTTAATAAAATAAGTGTATTGCGTGTCTTTTCGAAGGGGTGGAAATTGTCCAGGAACATTCTAGTAAACTGCCATCAATTTACTAGAACATGACTTGACAGAAGACTTTGACGACTGGACATTGTTTGATTAAATCAATAACTTGACATTGGCAATATTGAGAAATACTCAGATGCCATAAAAAAAAATAAAAAAAAAAAAAAAAAAAGAAGAAGAAGCAAGCAAGCAAAAAGCAAAACAGAACAGGCTGGCTTGTTTTTCTTGTGTTTTGGTCTTTTGCATTTATTATTTTCACACGTAATTTCCAAGATAATCGTTTGTTTGTAAAAGTAGTCCATCCTAATCAATCCTTATCCTGAAGTTAAATATTATGATAACATTGTGAAGTGTTCTAACTATTGTATTTATTTGTATTGCTGCCTAAAGATCGAAAAATGGCTACCGTTTTCGATAGCCCGTTTATAAGACAACGTTTACATCGATTACGACAGCGCGACTACGACTTCGATGAAGATCAAAGATTCGGCAGATGCGATTGCACGAGCTATTCCTATTTCGTGCTTTCTATGGTATTATTTTCTGTCGGAACCGTGATTACAGTGTTAGCCTTGGGAGATGCTGATGGCTACATTTTGAGCAACCTAGGTCACATGTGGCTAGTGGGACCCATATTTATATGTTCTGGTATGATGGTCGCAGTAAAAAGTATGCTATATTTGAGGAGAAAAAGTGTGATTCAAATGCTTCTTCACCAGAGAGCAATTATCAGGGTGAGTCATGCATGTATTTGTAACTACAAAAATGTATGCATGAAATCTGCAATTCCTTCTAATCTGTGTTCTTAAAAAACAAGTTGTTGACAAAACTATTGGTCTCTCTGTTTTTGGTCAGAATAATCTGCTTTGAAAAAAATGCTAGTTCAAAACAACTCTTATTATATTCAACATTAAATAACCAAAATATCTGTTTTCAGGATTTGGCTACAGTCCAAGAGCAATCATATGGTGGACAAGTGCCTAGGACAGCATCTAGTGCTACCTTACCTCCCTCGTATGATGCCTTGATATCTAACCCCTCTGCCAGTAAACCGCTGCCATCCAGTTCTGAACCCCCACCCCCAACATACGATGAAGCCATGTACCTGATTGGTGATGAAAATTTTAAAATAGAAGGAACTGATGACATTGCAAAGCAAGAGACCAGTAACCTATCTGTTGATCCTGTCGACAGCGCTAAACCATGAGACATAAATCCTACATTCACATATTCTAGATGTAAGAAAAACTTAATCTTCCTTTTGTACTTATGTATAGTCATTTATTGGTAGGTATAGTATTCTCAGATGTGCCTAAAATAATGATTTGTTAGCAATATAGTTCTCTCGAATTTAAGGGATAGTGTTATTGACGGGTATATTAAGGGTTGCTTTTGTACATTCAAAAATCAACTGCTAGTGCCTAATACCATTTCGTAGTATTTACAGTCCAGAAATTGGAAAAGTAAGTGAATATCGCAAGATATTTAGTGGGATCTGAGACAGGTACATTTTAAGATGAGAGTTAATTTCTGTGGATGAACATAATGTATTTACTTCCAGTGAAGCAGATCTTAGTTTCAGATCTAGCCTTTGCTGGAGGTCTATTTTCTTTTAAAAGTACTGTGGGTTCTAAAAGTATATCCACAAAAATCAGAGCTTTGAAACTGTGACAAAGTGATCTTCGTTTCATGTCTGATTCTTGTTCTGGAAAAGAATCCTACAACTGAATTTATAACCTTTTACAGTCATTGGTGTTGATTCTGTGTAGCATTCTCTTAACCTAAAATACGCTAAAGTTATTGCTGACCCTGTTATTCCAGTATTAGGGGTTTAAGTGTAGAATGCTGCACAAAATTAACAGCAATATCTCAAGAATGACAAGACTTTAGTCCTGTTTTTTTTTCCAAAAATGCAAGTTGTAGTCCTAAGAACTAATTTAATGATCCAAGAACTTAACCCAGTGTTGAGGTTTGGCTAGGGAGAGACTTATTTTCATCATTATACACAATTTTTCCAAAAGAGCTGCCGAGAATTCAATTGTAGTAAGACTGATGCATTTACCAATTAACTTCTTATTGAATCTGATTTTCCTATTAACATTGCAACATTGGTAGGTAAGTACTTAAAATCTAAGTTATATTTTTTGAATGACAACTTTATAATTACATCCATTCTTCAACGGCCTTTAGATGTCCACTGCTGGACGAAGCCTCCCCCATAGAATGTGATGGGGGGGGATTTGACATAATCACCATGCTTGGCAGACGGATTGGTGATCGCAGTTTGGTGTTAAGTACTCAGGTGGATGCTGCTGTCCATCCCCTGGTGTAATCCCTTAGTCAGGCTTTTACTACGTCTATGGGAGGGGGTCTATTCTTGGGTCGGACACACCACAGCTAATTACATCCATTATGGTGTGTAATTTAGATATTGTTGCATTGGAGATACCATACCTAATTTTAGACACCAGTATTAATTTGAAGTTAGGTATGTATCTTTTCAAATTGAGGCTATTTAAATTTGGTCATGGCTATTTTCTGTTTGTTTTATGTGGGTTTATCAGATGTGTGTACTTAAACATTTTATGAGCCACTTTTTAACCTTGAACCAGACTATGTCTGTTAATTACGTTTTCGTGCCTTTTATAAATTTAAGGGGTTTTTATATGTTTAGCTAATTAAGAATCTACATAGCGAGACTTTATTATCTTGCAATTTAGACATTAGGCCCCTTTGTATGTTAATTAAAATAAGCAACTAAAATTCTACTCAATTTCTGAGATGCAAACGAAATAATTTAGTGGAATGAATTGTATTATTTTATTCAAAGTACATAGTTGCAATGCAACACATAAATGTTATGCATTTTGCCTTAAAAAAGTTAGCTAGTAATTGATTTCACAAATTGTTTCAATAATGGTTTGATTCTGTGCAGTGTTATTTATAGCATGCTAAAATTATTGTGGTCCTAATCTGTCTAAGGAAAGACTGCAATTATTTTAGGCACATAAACTAAACTGCTTTCTTGCTAAATACACACATTGTGTTTTACTATCGGTAACACAAAAATAGAAATTGACTAGTATACCCAGCCATAATCAAGATTATTGCTTTAGTATTGTTGTCCCTTTCTCTTAATGTATATTTTAGAAAAGAGAAAGGAAGAATAATGTACAATGCGCATTCTTCGATTCTGTTTACATAAGTTAACAACATTGTGAGAGCCAAAGCTAGATCTGTATGCTGCCTAAATGTTTACTATGATAAACTGCAAATATTTGTGTACTGATCTCCCTAGTACTATTGATTATACACTTTTTAAAGTTACATTATTTTTATTTCAAACATCTTACAAACTCTTGAGTAAATAGTTAAGATTACAGAGATTTATGTCAGTCTGCCAAAATATTTGGCTCGGAAACAGACATCATTCAACTGTGGCCATTGCACAACAAAGACATCAGCAAAGTATTGCATGATGCTGCCAGTCAAAGACAGTGACCGTACACGGCATATACTTTCAATGAAGATGATTCTACAATTCGATATGAAAAGGCAGCGTAGTATAAATGCAACAACACAAATAGGAACACAGGTGCCTGGGCCATTGCACAGAATAACATTAGGTTTGAAGCGCAGGAGAATAGGAAAAGAGCGAACTGTAGCATAGAATGTGGTGACAACAGATGATCTGAAGGACTGATTAACATTCCTGCTTCGTGGAATTTTACTAATAGAGAAATTCTTCTGTCCATATTCTGCCATTTGTATCTTGTATTCACTACTGCCATCATTTTCAGCCACAATGTACATCCGAGGATTGTATTTGTTCAAATCCAATCTCTTGGTGATCCGCAATAGCTCAGTTGTGTGACCACCAGACCCAATGCATAGTAAAGTTTTGAATGCAGCTCCTTCGTTGATCAAACTACATTCTGATGTATAGATTTTCAGAATCAAAGTCACAACACGGACTACGACGATAAATGTTATTATATTACAAAGATTGATAAAGTTTTCCATCGTCATGTTCATTGCTAGGGTCTTCCGTCTAACTTGAAAGTAAAATTACCAATTATGTTACTGTGACCAGCTGAAAAATTGTTTGATTTGACTGCGTTTCTAAAATTCCAAGGAACTTGGCTTGGCTATTTGGTTGGCTACTCTTTACCTCTACCATTCATTGGGGTATTTCATTGCTCTGGCTCTCCCATCCCAGTCACTCAGTCTGTATCTACAGAGAGCACAGTTCTTCTATGAACTTTAGTCAGTCACCCAAAATCACCGTATTTATCAGTGTTTATCACTCCTATCATGCTCAAAACCACAATTCATAAAAAATACTTTGCTAATGCTATTTAAACGGACATTCCCGGCACAGATTTATAAGTATAGCGCGTGCTCCAGCACGCGCCAGCCAGCACAAATAACGCCGGCTCCACACGTTGGTCCCAACGCTCGTACCAACGTTGGACTGCACATTCGGTGAGGCGTACACACGTTGGCTAATAAACTAGTTGTGTCCCGTCAGGGCCAATGTGAAGATGTTCGATACAGAAATCGAAACTGCTCTGAGCGCTTTTATAGTACTGAGTGCACATTTAAATTTGTTACTGAGAAAAAATAAAAAGCCACGTCAAAGAAGATGGTGGATGACGACACATCATAAAACACGGAATCAGTGAGTAAAGATGTAGTTATACACTCCATTTTAAATATTCTAATAACATTAACAACAAACTACAATTATATCAGCAGTTGTTTACAGGCGCTGTAATACTAAAGTATCTATTCTATATTTACATTTACTTTCTTTTTTAGGTATGATGGAATCCGATTATTGAGTAATTTGATTCAAGAGCCATCAGGACAGTTTGATAACTTTTGTCGTATGTCTTCGATAGATTTCGAATACCTTCTACAGTTGATTGGACCAAGAATAAAAAAGCAAGATACAGTATTCAGAGACTCAATACCAACCAAAGTACGCCTTGCTGTGACACTTAGATTTTTAGCGACTGGAGATTCATTCAAAAGTCTTCATTACCTATTTAAGATTTCGCCTCAAGTCATATCATTGATCGTGCCGGAAGTATGTAAAGCACTATGTGAGGCATTGCGTTCGTTTGTAAAAGTAAGTAATTTTTGTATATTTTGTAAAATAAAACCAAAATAATAATAATCAAAAACACGTTTATTGAGAAAAATAATTAGACAAAGTAATCGAGTCCTTGCATTAGTATTCAATTCTTATTTTGTATCTGAGAAAGAGTAAATGCCTGAGAGATAATGTCATTTGATATAATACATATTCTGCTTGGCTATGATTTGGTGATACAACTGTATAATCACTATAATCATCAGTAACGTGATATGACGGGCTTGGCATCACTTGAGGTGAAGGGGATGGTGTAGGTGCATAACGCACGGAATCTCGAGTAGACATATCGTACGTCAACATTTGTGATGAAGAGGGCGGTGTAGGTGTAAAACGCACGGAATCCGGGGTAGACCTTACGTACGAGTAAGTGCTGCTACGAGCAGGACTACTAATATTTAAGTAAGACTCATTTCGCTTCTGATAAATAAGTTCGTCTATATCGTGCATAATAACCTCCCTTTTGTTAACAAATTATTAATAATGGTCACACTTGTTTACCATATTAGTTGGTGATTTGTATCGCTGCTTGTATTTTGAGATACTGATTTGACTTGGAAATAGTCTTACGACTATTTCCTGTTTAAAATATAACGTAACGAAAGTTACCGAACCGAATATACCGAACGAATAGAGTTGACTTCGGTGGAGAGGGAGATTCTCGGGCATTCGTTTGGGTAGTCATTGGTTGTGAAGGTTGTGCGCTAGCGAATAAGGTGTCAGTTCTATTGCATTAAGGCTTTTTATTCAAATCACGCCAACCCAAGAAATAGAAGAAGCAGTGTGGTGATCCTGAGCGGGGCTCAACATAGAAGGTGGTAATGCTTTGTTGCTCATTAAATTTTTTTATTTTTTTGGCCAGTAGTTGACAGTTTTTTAAATCTTCAATTGATAAATTCTTTCCCATATTCTGTTGAATAGTGCGCCATGCATCAGCTAATACATTTTTATTTTTATGATCCTTTCGAGTTGCGTCCCATATTATTGGATGTGCTTGATAAAGTTCAATAAATTCTATGGCTTTTTTCATTTGTCCATGCCGGTGGCGATTTTGTGGATGAGGAAGCCATTCTCGCTCGACGTACGCACTCGCTGCGTGTTGCAACAGAACTGAGCAAAGCGCCAACGTGTGGACAGATCGCGAGCGTTGGCGCAGATTCCTTTGATGAAACCGACACGAGCCGGCCAACTACCAACGCTCGCCCCAACGTTGGGACCAATGCCATTTCTAGATCCACACGTTGGACGAGTAGCGTTGGGGCCTATATTGGGGCCAACGTGTGGAGCCGGCGTAAAAAACAAAACTAGGGAAAATAGCCGACCCAAAAACCGAGCACACCTTATTTATCAGAACAACCGCCCTGTGCGCGCAACGTAGTGATTTTTATCCTCCTTGGACGTCAACGTCAAAGTTCTGACTCTGATATCTGTGGAAATCTGAAAGCTCTAACTGACTGAAGTCTGTCTGACGTTGTTTTGTTGTTTCTGTCTGAAATTTTCACAATTTAAAACTCATTTGCAATTTCGCTAAGAAACTAACACAACCAAACCAATACAAATTCAATTAACGATGTCTAGCTAGGAATTAAAACGTTACAAAATAGCCTGTAGCACCATGGAGTTATTAAAATATTTTCGTACCAGCTTACTTCAAGTTATATCGCTTTTTTGTGTGGTGGGCTTTCTTCTCGGCGTTTTGAATTTGCATTTCAGTGATAAAACGAATTATTGTGTTATGACTTATATGTACGAATATCCCCAGTTCGTTGTAAGTATTATTTTAGGTTTGAAAGAAACCCTACCATACTACATTATATTGTGCCTCGTATTATGTCAGTGATGTTATGTATATTTTTAGCGCATTCATTTCCACGATAACATTGGTTATCCCGCGTATGGTTTGTACGCTTATAGCGAAGGAAGGTTGACGGAAAAAGCTAGAAAAATGAGGTATGTATTCCTAGTACAAGGGTTATAGACAAGATATACCAACCAAGTACTCTACTTAATGCTCAAACTCCCTCACATTCAGGTTTGATGGAATACCAGTGCTTTTCCTACCAGGAAATGCCGGCAGTCACATGCAGGCTCGGTCATTGGCATCTGTAGCTCTGAGAAAGGCCCTTTCAAAGGGCAATGACTTTCATTTGGACTTCTTTACAAGTAAGATAATCATGTACCTAATACATGAAACTATAATAGATGTGCCAGCAAAAAATGATTTGCTTCTTCATATTCATTTATGTCTTTGACTACTCCAGTGCTCAGGGACATGGTGTTGGCCCCACGGCCTGCCCTCTCTCTCGGTTGCAGCACTCACATTGGGCTTCGCCAACCAGTCTTAGCTGCTCAGCTCGGCTAACTCTCTTTCTTTTCTTGCGCGTGGATGCTGCTCCTCATCTGCGCCTCTGGCTTTTTTTAAATGCTCCATTCATTAGACAAGTACTAGGTGGGGTGCTCTGATTCAGTTTCTGGATGGGCTATTGACTTGTTATTTATTGTAATTCTAAGTCTAATTCTAAGTGGGGGTGTTAAGACCTGCACTGACGTCCCACTGTGGAGTGTATTGTGCTTTATTTGTTGTAATAAGTTCAACACAAGTTTCTGGCCAAAAAAAATGGCTGCGGGTTGCAGGTGGACCTCAATAAACCTCCTGCACTCACACCTTCCCCCAAAATCAGGTGCCTTGCAATCCCAACCCAGGATCAATCTTTTTGTGTTAGGTAGTTGTTTTTGATTTGGAAAGAAAGAAAGAAATATTTGGCTGAATTAGGTACTCTTTTATTTTTATTTCAGTTAGCTACAATGAAGAGCTGACAGGATTGTATGGTGGTACTCTATGTGAACAAGTAGAGTTTGCAGCCAAAAGTATAAGGAAAATATTGGATTTATACACGGCCAACAAGTACACTAAATATGTGCCGACACATGTCATTATCATCGGTCATTCTATGGTAAGCTAGAAAAGAACATAAAACACAAAAAACACGACATACACCTATGTTTATTCACTAGAACTAATTACAACTCCTGAATTAGCAAGCAGAAGCTCTATGCAAGTCGCATTGGCATGCATTGGGATTTGCATGTTCAATACCATATAAACCGGTCAATATGACAAGTTTCTAGTTCTAAGGTAAACTGACTTTTCTTTTACAACTATTTCAGTTTATAAAACTTTGTAGGTACTGTATAATATATCTAAGATATATATATACTAGTGGTTCGCCCCGAACTGAGAACTCGCGCTAACACCTTTATCAGCCCGACTACTTAACCAAGTAATTTCCATTTTTCTATTATTATTTTTGAAAATTTTCACCTCGAGGTCTACCAGTACAGTACAGGATCTATCAGTAACAACTCTAATTTCCTACACATCATCGAAATAACCATTGAATAGGGCTAAGCAACGGGGCGTAATACTACATACCTGTTAGTACTTATATCAAGTACCTGAAGAATTAATTGATAACGTCCTTTTGATGAAAACCATAGAACTCTACCGTCATTCAAATTCCTAGAAATGAGAGGTCAACAATGGATGTTATATTAGTTTCTGTTTTATGGAGTACAAGTTTCTAAAATCTTCAGTTTCAGACTTTTCCCTGTAGTTGTGACACAAAAGCCACAAGCATACCAAATTTCAGCATTGTGGGATTGCTGGAAGTACCCTAGAATTTTTGATTTTTACGATTTTTATTTTCCCTAATATCTCAAAAACTACTAAGGCTAAATACTTATTACTATTGTTTCGCCCCGAACTTAGACCTCGCGATAACACCTTTATCAACCCGACTACTTAACTAAGTAATTTCCATATTTAACCGACTTCCCAAAAAAAGGAGGAGGTTCTCAATTCGGTTGTATTTTTTTTTTTTTTTTAGTGTTTTTTACCGCATATCTCCGGCGTTTATGAACCGATTTGGAAAATTCTTTTTACATTTGGATAGATATACTTCCAGATTGGTCCCATTTTTTTCAGAATCCAGTTCTGATGATGGAATCCATGAGGAATTGAGGGAACTTCTCAAATATTGTAGGCATACATATGGCGATTTTACTATTTTCAGCAACAAACCAAGCATTTGCATTCAAAAAGTATAATAATCCTTTCACCACTTTGTCGAATAAAATGGCGGAAGTCGGTTTTTTAAATGAAAAGTTATTTCTACTATTATTTTTGAAAAAAAATCCCTCGAGGTCTACCAGTACAGTACAGGATCTACCAGTAACTACTCTAATTTCCTACACATCATCGAAATAACCTTTGAATAGGGCTAAGCAACGGGGCGTAGTTATACTACATACCTGTTAGTACCTATATCAAGTACCTGACGAATTAATTGATAACGTCCTTTTGATGAAAACCATAGAACTCCAACGTCATTCAAATTATTAGAAATGGGAGGTCAGTAATGGATGTTATATTGGTTTCTATTTTATGGAGTACATGTTTCTAAATTCTTCAATTTCAGACTTTTCCCTGTAGTTGTGACACAAAAGCCACAAGCATACCAAATTTCAGCATTGTGGGATTGCTGGAAGTACCCTAGAATTTTGGGTTTTTACGTTTTTTATTTTCCCTAATGTCTCGAAAACTACTAAGGCTAAATAATTATTAAAAACAGTTTTGAAATGTCCAACCAAAGCGCTTTCATTAGACACCCCACTTGATCTGACTGTCTCACTTTTATTTTTTTTACCCCCTCTTGGACCCCAATATCTCAGCAACCCCCTGATCGATATAGCTCATAACCTTACCTACAAATTGTACCAATACTATCTACCCCCATACCAAATTTCATGAAGATCGGATTAGCGGTTTGGAAGTTTTCATCGGACAAACATACATACATACACACATACATACAAACGCCGATTCTTCCAACTTGACTCAGAGAACTCGCTTCGCTCGTTCAATAAAGATATATAGATGTTTATATAAGTAGAGATACTCCAAACTGAATTTGCGCATTCCATTATTTAAATAAGTACGTACGTCAAAATTAAATATTCCTTATATTAAATACTAGTTGCGCCCCACGGTTTCACCCGCGTGAATAATGATGAAAATTGATGATGATGATGATGATGATGAAAAGTAGCCTATGTGTTAATCCAGGGCGTAAAGTATCTCCATTCCAAATTTCACTCAAATCCATTCAGTAGTTTTTACGTGAAAGAGTAACAAACATCCATACTCACAAACTTTCGCGTTTATAATATTAATAGGATAGATGTTGTTGTGCAATTATCATATTCAAACGTCTTAATATGCGTAAAAGCAGTGGAGGGGTGCGCAATTTTAGTTTCAAATATCTCTAACTAGGTAATTTAACTTTCTTCTAGGGAGGAGTTGTAGCTAGTCGGCTCTTAGCATACAACGGTACCATCCACAACACAAGAATTGCCATAACTTTAGCTGCGCCATTAGAAGCTCCAGTAGTCCTCTTTGATCAAGATCATGATTCCTTCTACCGCGACATGGGAGCGGATTGGATCAATAATGTGAACAATATTGAACAACTCCAAGATAGAAAAGTGCTTATCAGTTTTGGAAATGGACCAAGAGATGTGCTTGTGCCTTCTGGTTTGACGTCTTATAACCACAGCTTCATCAGTGCATTGGTAAGAAAATACTTCATCTTTAAATGTGGTTTTAATACACTGCTTGCGTCGCGCTACGCTATGCTTCGTGAGGTGAGACGTGTGAATGCATAATGTGCAAATTATGAGGCATTAATTGGCTCACCGAGTGATTGTTAAACTTTTCAATAGAATCAAGGTACAACTCTCAAATTTGTTAATTTCGATACATCTACAACGCTTGTTTATAATTGAAACTAGCTCGGCCGGAACGAAAAAACGTAGATTCGTTATTTTTTATTTAATCGCATATTATGAGACGTATCGAGGCATGAACTTTGAGTTTGGGGAAAATTGGGGAAACAATTGACCAAAAAAGTTGAAGCTTGATTTACCGAGGAATCACACATTCGCTCCGGGAGCCTCTTAGAGTTTTCACTCTCATAAACCAGTCCAGTTGTCCACAAAATGAGATGGCGAAATTGGTTATCAATATCAAACCAATGAATTTCTAATAAATTGATAACAACTATTTTATCTGGAACCTAATAACATTTTCATTAAATGCTTATCAATTTTAAGTAGGTTAAATGAGAAACTGATAAAGATTATAACAAACATACAATGACTCAAAGAAAAAACAAAAAAAAGTTATTTTTGTTTTAAAAAGAATTGACTACGTGACTACGTTGTAATAGCGAGTAGTCGGCTGAGATGTGAGAGGTGCAAATTCGATTCTTGCTGCGGGACAGATTTTTGTAAGATCTGCAAATATTTTTTTCCTGATCTGGGTGTTGTGGTACAATGGTACTCGTAGTTCTTGATACCCACGAGGCCACGACACAGGAAATACTAATGTAGAATCAGGACTATGTATGTCACTGTTGGGTGTATGTGTATTTAATTTCTACGAAAATAAAAAAAAACAGCTTTCTTGTCTAGTATCTATTGGAAAGCTTTGCCAGGTGGCATAAATAAAAGCGTAAACAGGTGGCAAGCACTGACAAAGCAGGTCATTAGACCTCTCACTGACAAAACGGAGTATTTACTTATCAGGGCTCATAATGCCTTTACAAACAAGCTTTTCCATCTTGAGCCGCCTGCATCCACCGTCTTCCCGTGAACTTTATAATAATCATTGGACCATCCTCGAGTTGGGTCGTTCAACGCCTCTTCTAGTTAGTAGTTGGAATTGGAACACGAGAAACTAAGCTTAGCACTTTTGAGACTCAAATACAGTACAAAAAATTACAATGCGCTATCAGACTACCTATGCACATGCATGCTCGTAGCTACAATACGGAGTGAAAATATGCTGAAGTAATTGCCTATTATTTCAATAATTTTCTAGACAACTGCCGTACCAGGCGCATGGGTATCACCGGACCATGTCTGCATAGTGTGGTGCAAGCAAATGGTATTGGCTATCAATAGATATCTGTTCTCATTGGTGGATCCACGGACGCAGCAGATTGTTGAAGACATGCAAATTGTGAAGGATAAGGCGAAGCAGTTTTTCGTGGTTGGTACTCGTAGAGTTACAGGAATTTCGATGTTTTTTATGAATTAGCTCTTCGCTTGCGTTCCTGTATTCACATCTTATATTATAGTGAAATCTGCATCAAAGTCCATTCTGATCGATGATGAACTACTAGTTCAAACTAGCCATTATGACACAATCTCCGATGCATCTCTGCTATATGACAGTATGAAGAGATCTGGAGAAGATACAAGGAAACTGTCTTAGGAACCATTAGATCTTTTTTGGTAAAAACCATTTTGGCATACTTAATCAAAAAGTCAAACCGCATTAAAAAAAACATCAAACAACTAATTTTTATGGAGAACTCATGCTTGACCAACAAAATAACTACACTAAAATAGTTTTCATACAAAATGAGAAATGGTTCCAAAGGAATCCCTTAAGGATTCGGATATGCCAATACTGTCCAAGTTAAAAAAACGCTCTGTAGGTATAGTGTATTTTCAAACCGCTGGTTTGGAAATATTGTGTTACAGTTAAACTTACACATTTTTTGATTTCACAGGCTAACCGTGCAATAACTATGGACCCTTCAAGTCCACTTGAAAACATGACTATGTTGGCTGATGCGTTCTGGTATGAAGACAACCGGAGGTCCTATCAAGTGTCCCGACCAGGGATCGAAAAGTGAGTTGAATAGCATATTTAGATTTTATGGAATTCCAAAAATGCCTTAAAACGCAATAATACTTACAATTGTCACTGGTCTGATGCAAAGTGACCAAGAAAGAAGTAGTGACTTGAGGAATTCATGAATTCTAAAAGGATCTTGGTAGCAGTAGAGCTCCTTTTGAAACTGTTCGATCGCCAAGGTAATTCTGTCGCCAAGCAGCATTGTTGTGATACCCTTAAGTATGTATCCGGGAAATTACAGGCCCATGACTTTTTAACTTTATACCTCATGGTGACTATTTTTTTGAGTGAGTGTCGTATTATATATATATTATATACGGATATTTTTATTTATCTTAATAATATAAAAAGTAATATGTAAGTAATTTGTGTGATCAATTTACAAAATTTCGTTGAGCTTGATGAGAAAATATCCGAGATAGGAGCAAACTTCGTTTGGATGCAGGGTGCGGAAGCACTTATGTAGCGGAGCTCAAGCTGGGCAATATTCATAAGCCAAGATTTTTTTAAAAACAAAAATATGAAATCAACGTGTACTTTAAATCATTGTAGGACTAGTAAACATTGGCAGAAATCCAGAGAACTGAAGGAAATGAATGAATAGTTTATTTTAAGACGCGAGGTGCGTCATGAAATGGGAATAGTTTATAACAGAGCTACGGCCAAACCGACCGATGAGACCCTCTAAGGTTGAGACCAAACTGACTGCGAAGCGGGAACGTTAGGGTACACAGGCACAGAATTAGATATTACCGTTAATATAATATAATATAATCATTTATTGATCCAGAAAAATTTACATTAAGTATAATAATATGGTAACGTAGGTACCATAATTATAATTTTGTACACTAGCTCCCACACTAGGATTCCCTGTGTTGTGGGAAGCTAGGCTCTTCCAGTAGACAGGTGACAGATAGTAGGTAAGTACATAATTGCTTAGATAAAAAAGACAAATAAATTTTTAAATTAGATACATAACATTATTAACATTAGACAGGTAGGTAGTAGGTAAGAAAGTAGGTAACCACTTACTAATAATAGTAGATAACTACTAATGTTAATAAGTGGCCGCAAAAACTTAGTAGGTACCTACTACCTACCCAACCCACGCTACATGAGACATTAGCAAGCTTTAGATAAAGATATGATTACAAAAAAAAAACTTAAGTTATTTGGTACTGCTGAGCTACATCATCAAATATTGTAGGGTAGTTAAATACCCAAAAATTATTCTATGGTAGGTGGGTTCAAAAAATAAATAAAACAAAACAGTACTGGACTCATTAAAAAAACCAGAAAGTGTGAAAAGCGCTTTACTGTGGTGTGACTACGATGTACCAATTGCCGCAGTGCGAACGGTGCATGAGATTTGCAAAGTGTGCGAAGTCATTTGTTTGGTACAGGTGTGGTACTGTATGTATTCATTGCGCTTGTGTAGGTGTAGATAGTGGGAGCACACCTGTTAACTCATTGAGCTTCGCATTGTTAAAGCGCGCAATGCGCATAGTGTAAAAGGTGCAGGATAAGGTTGGCGACACAATGAATTTGGTAATGTACAATTAAACTATTTTAAAGGGTGTAAAAGTTTTTCAGTGTCAGAGTAGTTAAGGTTTCTTAACCACTCTTCAACCTTTCTTTTACACAATGATTTAAGGCACTGTTTTATATCTAGTTCCTTATGGGCGCGCGAGTATAAAAAGGGGCCTAGAAAAGATGGTGCTTTCTGACCAAAAATCGTACGCGTAGTCGGGGTTGGCCAAATTGCATTACGTCGAGATCTTACGCTAGTTCTAGCAGACAGAAGTGATCTCTTGTGGAAGCGTAGTACAGTTGTCTTAATGAAAATCTGTCTAACCCTCAAAAACTGGCAGTCCTGGAACAGACAATCAGTTGAATAACGGAAAGGTTTGCCTAATGATATTTTCAATACAGCCCTCTGGGCTCGCTCGAGCTTAAGAAAAGTTGTTGCGCAGGCAGAGCCCCAAATGACTATACAGTAGGAAAGTAACGATTGGCAGAGTGCAGTATAAACTAGTTTAATGGTTTTTATATCCCTTACAGTATTGAGCTTTCGTTAGTAGCAGAACTTCTTTTGAAAAAGTTCGTGTCCGGGGAAGTACTACCACCGTACCTATTATAGGTGTATATAATATTACGGTATATGAACCGTATACCGTTCATATAGGCTACGGTAACTACTTTCCATCAGGTGGGCCGTATGCTTGTTTGCTTGCCTAGTATATATAAAAAAACAACCTACATAGCATCGTATGCTTTAATATCGCGCCCAAATTAAGGGTGCACTCCGAAAATATAATGCTGATTTGCCTAGTTATTGTGAGTAAACCAGATATCACATTAATATAATAACTGAAATACGTGATTTTTCAAACTTTATTATTCGTGACCAAGCCAAAAACACGATTTGGCAAACTTAAAACTAGATTTTTTGAAATTTCTAGGAAACAACTTCAGTCACATACCTAAAATAAATACTCACCGAAGGAAAATATAGTTTATTATCCGTGACCAAACAAAAATTTACCTAGACTAAAATTAGTATTCTCATAATAAGTTAAATAAGATTTGATACTTACTGCTGTGCAAGATTATGGTCGTGCGATATTCAATCTTATTCCTTTAGAATTTGCGTCTTAAATCTTAAAGGCGACTCATACGCCATAGAGTCTGGCTAATGAAAGTAGAGACTGAAAATGCGCGGCAAATTTAAAAATAATCAGCTTGTCATCCCCGAAACTAATATGAAATACCTGGATTAACCTAATTTGATACTTTACAATTATTTATTTTGACTTTTGTAGGTTAAAGTATTTCAAGGTCAAGGTATTTCATGTTAATTTTGGGGATGCCAAGCTGATTATTTTTAAATTTGCCGCGCATTTTCAGTTTCTTCTTTCATTAGCCAAACTCTATATAGGTGCATATTATATTTTCGGAGCGCACTCGTAAAAGGTTGTTTTTTATAGAATGTCATCGGAAGGTCTAGTCAAGCAATTTAACAAGCAATTACACGAGCGTGTGGTTGTACACTACGTGGATTTTTGTGTAGCAATACCAAAAAGCACCCCTAGTGGACACCTCAAAAAACCTAACTTTTCAATTTCTTTTGGAAGCTGTCTTTTTATAACCGTTGTATCCTTCAATTGGTTGCTTTCAGAATGACGTACCTTATGGTAAGACTGGTGAGCTTCCCGCAGAACCGTTTCGTGGCTATAGAAGCCGTCAACGTGGATGACCAACAGTGGGTGTTTGGCTGCAACGCCAAGTATACCTTCAACGTACATAGATATTGGTAAGACTGTTTTTCAAGCTTTTATTTAATTACCCACAATTATCTAAGCAATTATAATTATAGTAATCAAATCTTGAATCATGGCCAACTGAGACCTCGAAAACGGCTCTGACGATTTCTATGAAGTTTAACGAGGTTTATGGGGGCGAAAAATCACGTTTTTCCGAGTTTTCCGAGAAAAACTCACCCAGGTACTTGTTATTATAGGGTACGGTATGAGTTATCGATAATTCAGGTAGTCGAGATTTTAATGTGAAGTGGTGATGTTAATGCCACTTGGCACAGGTGTATGGGAGTTCTGAGCTGATTTAGCCCGAAGGTAACGAGTGCTGCCGTGCAGGGGGGGGGGGGGGGGGTGCCGCCCATATCTGTATTAAGCAACTAGATAGAGTGGTGTCGTTCTTTGTATAATTCGAAGAATAAAACTCGCAATGGTCTATAGAAAATATACGAAAATTTTACTCACAGAAGCATTTCTTATCGCTTATTTTTGGTATCCTAAAATGTACAGAAATAAACTTGAATAAATATGTTGAAAAAATTCGTGTCGCGCGGCTGAGCTTAATTCTAAGAGCGTTTAGTAGCTGTAAGGCTATAGAGTTTTTTTTTAAATAATTTAGCGTTGTATCAATTGTTTTTCAAGCTGTTAATTGAATAGTTGGCTACGAGTTTTTGACACTACTATTAGTCATCATCATCATCATCGTCATCCTATAGAAGTCCACTACTGAACATAGGTCTCCCCCATAGGTTTCCACGACGAACGGTCTTGGGCCGCCTCCATCCACTGACTTGCTGCTACCTTTAAAATGTCGTTGGTCTATCAAGGGGAGGACCTTTTACACTTCGTCCTCCGTACTGTACATAACATTGTATGTTTTGTAATTTCAGGGAAAAATCGACCATGGTGTCAAATAGGCTAGACTAGACCTCCATTCGAAATATAGTTTATGTTTTAAATGTTTATAATTAACTAGCATTTGTTTACGGCTTCGCCCGCGTGGTATCTCTATTATAAATGATTATAAGTAACTATAGTGTATATGTACTTATTATAAGTTATAGCTATATATATGTTATTCAGATGTATATTCTATAGTACTGTAAAGTTCCATCAAAATCCGTTGAGTAGTTTTTGCGTGAAAGAGTAACAAACATCCATCCATTCATCCTCACAAACTTATACATTTATAATATTAGTAGGATTGTTTTAGTAAACAAGCTACACCACTATCGAAACTGAGTCGGTGGACCGCGGCGGCTAACAACTTTGGCAAGAGGAAGCTGGCTACCGTAGACCTGCATCATTTGAAGGAGCAACATCCCGAGTGGACCCATCTTATTGTTAAAGTATCACCGACTAAGAAACCGGTAAGTGTATCCGCCACGATCCCACGATCGATGCAGATTGGTGGATGACACTTTCTTCATCATCATCATCATCACCAGCCATTAGACGTCCACTGCTAGAAGAGGCCTCTCCCATAAATAGAATGGGGGAAATTGCCATGATCACCACGCTTGACAGGAGGATTGGTGATCGTAGTATTCATGTTGAGTACTCAGGTGGATGTTGTTGCCCATCCCCTGGTGTAATCTCTTAGTCGGCTTTCACGACATCGACGAAGAGGAGATGGAGGGTCTATTCTTAGGCCGGACACACCACTGCATTGAGTTCCGACACACGTGTAATAAAAAGTAATAGTTTTGTAAATTAGCTGTCTCGACAGTTTATTTTTTTATTTTTTTTATTTGCTTTTTTGTAATTAACCTCAGATGACCGGTGCTTTTAGCGAGCGCAGAAAGAGCCCAACCGGTTAAAAGCTAGGTTAAGGCAACGAGCGCAAGGGCACCACTTAGGTACGGACCTTGGCTTGGGCCGTTGCCAGATTGGGAGGGATAGGAGAAAAACGCCCCGGATCCATCTTGAACCGGTTGTAGGTGTGGGTTACTGAAGGTACTGAAGAGACTCTTCGACCCCGCCGGCGGGGTCGGTGTATCGGTAGAGTGTTTGCTCTGTCGTGATTGGATGACATGACATGTATTAGCGGCAGCAACCTACTTATAGGCTACTTAATTTCATCATCCATCATCATCAACCGAAAGGTTTGTTTCATAAAAGTCGGATGATATTTAATTTTTTTTTAAATTATATTTGAAACAAATCTCATTGAAACTTCTTCACAGATAACTCTCAACGTGGACATAAACGACCACGCCTCCCGTCAGATAGAAGTGACCTTACCGTCTCTCTTCTCATTCGGTAAACAACGCACAGTGTTCCAAACTGAAGTGGAGACCTTATACTATGAGTTACTGCTAAAAGACTTCAGTACTCTACCTGAGGCGTACTTACTGTATGTAGAACCTATCACGACCTGTAACGAGTACCATGTATCAGCTGAAGTGCATGTGCCGTGGGCGAAGAATCACGAGTATTTCCATTATTTTACGTAAGTACCTGTCAGGCGCGCCACACTCTATCACCACACTGGTCCTCGCATAATCGATAACCAGGCTGCTAAGCCACCTTAACCTGCTAAGAAAGAACCAGTGGAAAGATGACGCAAGTACCTATTGCCGTACCTATACGGGCCTAATTATGGGGTACTCTATACTTTACATCAGGGGTTCCCGAACTTATTTCGTCTGCTGCCCACTTTGAGAATAAATTATTTTTAGCGCTCCCATTTTTTCACCTACTTAAAAACAACTATAACTTCAAATTAAATTAATTATTGTGTGCTATATTAGCGGAGAGTTAAAAATTCATTCTTAACGAGACTTTTACTATAACCTGCAAGAGTTAACTTGAGACCTGAGCGCAGTAGGTAGTAAACAACGGCGCTCAGATCTCAAGTTAACTCTTACGGGCTACACCTGCCAATGAGAATGATTATTGAAACGCAACGCTTATAGTATATACTTTGTAGTCTAAGGGCCTTATTCATAATCATTTTTTAAACCTATTTTAGTTAAAATAGCTTTTGTCTTGTTCTCTCTGATGTAAAATGTCATACGTCAAAACAAGACAAAACATATTTTAACTAAAATAGGTTTAAAAAATTATAATGAATAAGGGGGTAAGAGTCCTCCTAGCTAGATAAAATTACAATTTGCCCCCTAAGCCTCTACAATTCTACACAACGCCCCCATTTTCTGGGTCTCTTACTGCTCCCCTTTATGCCTGCAGCACCCACAAGGGGGCGTTATCGCCCACTTTGAGAAAGGGTGCTTTACATAATCTCACAAAACTACAATCTTTTAACTCATAAGCTTATAATACCTCCAAATTACACCAGTACAGTTATTATGTGGACTAAATAAAAACGTGTATTTTTTCAGGCATTTGAAACAGTCGCCAATGAAAATAAGACTGTTTAAGACCAATCCTAATATTACTAGTGGAGGAACAGCGACTGAGTATGTAAAAGTTACCCTACTGCTAGATCCGCGATGCTCTTTCACAGTGAGGTGAGTTGAAGTCTTCAAATCAATACAGGGTGATTTTGTTGTCATAATACAAGGTAGTACTTTTGGAATGCAAAGGCGGTCTACAATCAAGTTGAAAATCTC
This sequence comes from Epirrita christyi, assembly GCA_951392215.1. NCBI lineage: Eukaryota > Metazoa > Arthropoda > Insecta > Lepidoptera > Geometridae > Epirrita > Epirrita christyi. The sequence goes on from OX595846.1 coordinate 9,427,667, forward strand.
ATCTTCCCATACATTTCGGAGACTAAAAATAGCGCGGTTTGTAAGGGTTGTAGGATAATGGATTTATATAAACAAAAATCTACCTGAGTACTCAACACCAATACTGCTATCACCAAGCGTGGTGGTTATGACAAATCCCCCATTGCATTCTATGGGGGAAGCCTCATCCAGCAGTGGACGCCCAAAGGCTTATGATGATGAATTAAATATATTGGATGTTACCAAATTGAAACAGACGGGACGACATAGATCCTATCTCTATTGATATTAATAAATCGAACTCATCTCTGAGATCAATCTTGACTGTACCAAAAATAACTATATTCTTAAGGGAATTTTGACTTATATGTCACTTATCAGCATTTTAGGGGTAAGGCTGCGTTTCCACTAGAGATGAGCGAGGATGCGTAGCGAGGGATGTGTTTGTTAAGAACCAATAGAATCACTTAATTTACCTAGCCTCTCTCAGCGCTGCTCTTGTGGAAACAGCTTAGCGGAGCGAGGTTTTTATAAGTACAAAATAAACGAGGGGATGTGAGCGAGGGACGCGTGCGAGAGATGTGTGCAAAGAATGGAAAGTGCACCTCACCCGCTCGCTCGCATCTGAAAGCTGCCCGCTACCCATCCTCGCAACGCTCATCTACCTCGCACATCTTTGGTGGAAACGCACACTAATTATGTACCAACTTCTACTAAAATAGACAAAATCCTTTTCAGCATATCAGCATCCTGGTACCATAGTCTGGCTCAACTCGTGCGCAACTATACACCTCTACTAGTCCCGTACACAGTCGGTATAGTGATAATGGCGGCTGCGTCTAACATATTCTACTTGTGGGACTCGGGCAGCTGTGTGTCTATACATACCGCACTGAACTGCCAATTCCTGCAACCTTTCTACGTGTTGTGGCTGGCAAAGTCTCTTTTTATGGTTATATTGTAAGTATGAACCGTAAATTAAACTACATAAAGCTTATAATCCACTACACAGTCGGTGATCGGGCTGACACCGAATACGCAGGTCTAAATTTTTGCCTTACAAGCAAAATGCACAATTGCCTATATCAAGCGAGCCAATAATAAAGCGACGCGTGTTCATTCATAACCAAACAATGTACTATAACTAATCATACCTTTCTACCAGCATCCAAACAGTTCCCTGTTTTTGTCACGAGTGGGGGAAGATGGCACTTTTTCTCCCAACGTCCTCCAGTGGGGCCAGACCGGTGGGGGACGCTGGGAGTGAACGGTTTCCACTATTAGGCTCCATAAAGTTAGTAAATCGTTCACAGAGCAATGTGTACGCTTTTATAACAAAATATCAAGCGACGTTCTAAAATTATAGATAAACAAATTTAAAAACTTGATTAATAGTTAGCAAAGCGATCTAAAACAACACTACAAATCATTAATTGATATTCGTTGCTAAACTGATTATATTTATGAGACATATAAAAGAGATATATATATATATATATATATATATATATATATAAATATCAAATAAAACATGGTGGTCTCCTGATTCCCGCAAAATCAGTGTTCGCAGCAAATCAATAAAATTTCAATTTCGCGCCACATTTCTTGCGTTCCATCTTTAAACATCAACTTTCTAAAAAGGCGTACATATCAAATTCATATTCTAAGCATGCTATTTTAGTCTGCTCTAAAATACCGGTACCATAGATAGTCTTTAGTCATTATTCTGAGACCATAGTTCATACCTGCATAATTTCTCCAATGGTGAATACCATTTGTAACATTTTGTTTCGTTTTATTTTGACTGTTTTTTTTATGTCGAGAATTGGCCTTCAGTTCTCAGCACGTTTATAGTTAGTACATAAATTAACCAGTATTTCAATTGTTTCAGACAAATTCCCTTCCTCTGGTTTCTCCTCGATCATTCGACCTACGAAAACATTGAATTGCTGTGGGTCGTTCGGTCGCTATTAGTGTTCCCGGCGTATATGGTCGCTTTGGGTGTCTTAAACATTGCCATGGCGGGTGTACTGTGCGCTATGGCATTTTCGTCGCAGCTAGATCGATTAATATTTAGGTAAGAATCTGAGAATATTTGGAACCCCAAATTTACCATTCCTGAACCCAAATTCCGGTCATCATCACCCCGTCAAAGTCCACTGGTGAACATAGGCCCGATAGAATGCCTTTAAGAATGGTCTTGAGCCGCCTCCATCCACCGACTTGCTGTGACCTTTTTAAATGTCATCGGTCCATCGAGAACTGTCTACCAACATTTAAGTAAAACTGCCACCGTCTTACGAACATGACTTGACTGAGACTTAACAACTTGACCTATTTTTGTCAAAATAATTACTTGACACTGGCAAAATTGAGGAAACTTTCCTCAGAGGCCATAATTAAAAGAAGAACACAGACCATTTAATGAAAGCCCACTTTAACTTTTATAAGAAATGTGATTGGTTTGTTGTCAGAGTTATTTCCATTAAACCTATAACTATGGAAACGTTAACGTCAAAAAGGAGTTAACGTGTCCCTAGTATAACGGTGCTTGTTGTGGTGTATCTGACCTAAGGATAGACCCCCTCATCTCCCGTGGATGTCGTAAAAGTGGACTAAGGGATTACCCAAGTCGGCAGCACCAATACTGCGATCACCAATCCGCCTGCCAAGCGTGGTAACCAAGCGCGAAGCTAGGATTTTGTTAAGGGGTGGGGGGGGGGGGCAAAAAAAATGCCAAATGGGAAATTCCTATCCTATGGGATGGGGGAGACGTCAGCAGTACACGTCTACCGGCTAACTAGTATAAAGTCTAAATTACCTGTTAGGTAGCGAAACAGTTAACAAATCTTGGCGTAAATTTGTTAAAAAAATCTTTTGTAGGATATTCTGGCGTGGCGGTACGAGTCTCGGTGAACGCGTGGCCTACGCGCTGCGGAGAGTGCCCATGGTGCTGAGCGCGGTGCTGGTGGCAGCTGTGCCCGTGTCTTGTGGAGCGGCCTCGCTGGCTATAGGAGCGGCTTTCTACGCCTATATGGTATGGAATAGCTATGCTTGGAAAACATGATTGAATCTGAAACGAGCAGATCCGTATAGGAACCAAGATCAACGACATAGCTTTCAGTATCAGCAGAGACAAGTAAACTTGTCTCTGGTATCAGCAAGTTGAAGTGGCAATGGGCAGGCCATATAGTTTGCAGCACCGACAACCGTTAGGAGATAAAGGTTCTCCAGTAGCGTCTACGAACTGGACGACGCAGTGTAGGATAGACCGACGACATTTTAGTAAGTAGCAGGAAGTCGGTGGATGGTGGCGACTCAAGACTGTACGTCGTGGTAGTCTATAGGGGAGTCCTATATCTAGCAATGGACTTCCTTAGGCTGGTGATGATCCCGCAAAATAGTATTTTTCGCCTTATATAAGGCAACCTACCTAATTGTGTGTACAATGTTTTAAACATCAGTACTTATACGAATTAATGTGCCGTGGTGTGTCCGGCCTAAGAAAATACCCCTTCTCCTATGGATGTTGTAAAAGCCTTACTAAGGGATTACACCATTTGGTGGGCAGCAGCATCCGTCTGAGAACTTAACACGAAACTACGATCACCAATCCGCCTACCAAGCGTGGTGATTATGGGAAATCCCCTCATTGAATTCAATAAGGGAGGCCTCGTTCAGCAGTGGACGTTAACAGGCTGGTGATGATGATACGAAAGAATAATCATCCCATCATAGGGTTGAGGTAGCTTTGAGCTGAAACTAATGTGTAGATTCAGATGACCAATCAAAACAAAGAATAAGGGAGCTTGCGATGCTGCTGCCATCTAGTAGTTTGACGACCTCTGTGGCGCGGCGGGCCAAGGTTCGCCTGCGAGGCAAGAGGTTGCGGGTTCGATTCCCGCCTCGGAACAAATATTTGTACGATCTGCAGATATTTGTTCAGGGTGTTCTGGGTATTTTCTATGCATAATAAAAATATATATGTAAAGTATTGTATTAAGTATATCAGTTATCTAGTACCCATAACACAAGCTCTGCTTAGCTTGGGGCTAGATAATGTTGTGTGAAATGTCCAACATTTATTTATTTATTTTATTTATTTAGTACGGTTTTAATTTGAAACATCACCAGCAGCAGGCTTAGCATAAGTACCCAAAACAACGGTTATATCCATGGAAAAGTATAGAAAAAATGTTAACAACATTTCTAAAGTCACGAGCATGGCAATCTCAAGAATGAAGTGGAGAACAGTTCTATGCTAATCCATCGCGACAAAAGCCTACGTTGTCGAGCGAGATGAATATATTTAGATACTTATCGGAAAGTTTTGTCTGCTCTCATATGCCGGAAAATCATTAATTTACTCTTACAGATCTCAAGAATGTTTGAAGATTACTTTGAAGACTTGATCTACAAACTGTTCGCTAAGATCGCATCTAATTTATGCCGCCTCATCAAAATAAAGCCGAAGAAAACGAATGCAAAGGGCGAAGAAATTAAATGGCGAAACTTAAAAGAAATGGAGCAGGAAGGCTTAAAGCCGCCAAAGAAAGTGTACTCGCATGAAACCAGAGACGAAGACCTGAGTAATCTGAACTTTCACATGATGATGTTTTCAATTTGGATGATTGCGACTCTTTTGAATCTGCCCACGCTTTTGGGTTGGGCGAGAAATTTCAAGTAAGTACCTACCTCTTCTCTCAGAATAAACAAGTTGAAGTGGCAATGGGTTGTGGTGTGTCCAGCTTAGAATAGTCCCCTCCCCTCTCTTGTGGATGTTGTGAAAACCGACTAACGGATTACATCAGTGGGGTCAACACGAATAACTAACGTTACCGAGGCTATTGCAAATGTAAAATATTGACCAATGACATTGGGGTAACTTGATACCTTTGTAAGTTGATTGGTTGGTTAATATTTGACATTGACGATCGTCTTCCGTCTCGATAGCGTTAGATATTCGTGCTAACCCTACAGGGGATGAACAGCAGCATCCCCCTGAAACATCACCGATGGAAGTAACAATCACAGGAATTCAGTGGATGGAGGCGGCTCAAGACCGTTCGTTGTGGTATTCTATCCCTATAGATGTTGGCCCCTGCCTGTGTCTATTGGCTGATCACTTTTATGTAAAAATAACAAGCGTCTTCTTAGTTATTACTTTTCTTTGCTTGAGATATTGCTATGTCAGGAACTATGCGAGTGGGTACCACAGTGCCAGAGCATCCAGACCCGGAGCGGGTTTTTGTTTCATACAAATATTTGTCTTGCAGCGGGATTCGAACCCGCAATCTCTCGCATCTCGGCTGGCTATTTGCCTGGCGTGCTACTGAAGTCGTCTAAATGTTATACATACATACCTATACTAAATGTCTACTTGATAACTGTCGGTTTGTTCTATTAATTATAATGTAAATCCGTTATTGGCTGTCGATTTGGAACATTGGTTTAATATCTTATTTCTAAGAGCTGTGGATTTCGTTGTGAAATACATAAATAAAAAAAAAAAAAATATATATGTCTTAGTATGCATTCCGTACTGGGCATGTTGCAAGCCTATCGCCGTTTGTTGGAATACTAAATAGCCAGTTGTAATGGGTGAATCATGATTACGTTTCAGATATGAAACAAAGCTGACCACAGATCCGTCGTTCCACGCAGGAATAGCATTGTCGGCTTGCTCTGGATACATTTGGCAACTACATGGTCCTAGAAAAGACTTGTGAGTATCACTTCACTTTACTACATGCTCAAAACGGTAGGAGAAAACTGGCATGTCCTACAATCTGATATTCCAAAGCATATGCCATCCATCAATCAAATTTGGAGTTGTGGTGGATTATGCATGGCTTATTGGCATATGACCATCTCCGTGGACGAGTAGCCGGCTGAGACGCAAGAAGTGCGGGTTCGATTCCCGCTGCAGGACAAATCTTTTGATCTGCAAATATTTGTGTCTGGGTGTTGTGGTACTATGTACTCATACGTGGTTCCAGATACCCATGCCAGTTGTAAATGATTTTACTAATATGTTTTTTTTTTCAGGGATCACTACGCCCATTTATCATTTCTGATTTACGCTATTGGAATATTTGTAATAGTTTTAGCTCCGTTTTCGCTCACGGTAGCCAATTATGCAGTTATAGCTATATTCTGTATGATAACACTTCAACAGCTAGTAGACAGTGAAACAACTATTGATGGACAAACATACAATAGGATAAATGAAACGGACGACTGTGAGGAAAATGAACGACACATAGCCAAAGGGCGAAAGAAGACCAATCGTAGTGTGAGAATCAGAGACTATGTCGATCAAATGATCTGCAATGCCAAGCAGCGTGTTCGAAATATATTGGACAATAGAAGAAATAACAAAACAAATGAAAGCAATGAGACGCAAAGTGATGACACAGGAACTGAGATTACCAGTGGCCAAAACAGTACCAAAGAATCCAGCCAGGACATTATAGGAAATAGAAGTAACAAGGAGTGTCAAGATAAAAACTTAAAGGGTAAAAAATACAGTGATGAGGGTAAAAGTTATAGCAAAGAGGGTAAAAGTACCAATGCAGAGAACGGTGGTGGAAATAAAACAAGTGACAAACCAAATAATGCTAATAGTACGGAAAACTGTGATGTATGTGATGAAAGTAGAATCTACACTGTATTCAAAGATCTTAGAGAGAAACTCAGTTTTAATGAATAGAGGGTAAATTAGAATAACAATTTAGATTCCCAGTTTTTAGTAAAGTATTTACTAGACATTTTACAATTATTCTAGTCCCTTTTACTGTAATAATAATAAAAATCGCAGCAATATCACAAATGCACACTATATTTATATGAGTTTTAGCTTTGGCTGAAAACATCAGTATTCTAAACTTCTTTTGTTTTTAATAAGTTAGAGCCCCATCTGTGGGAACGTGTTTAGTAGATAAGATGTCAAATTATTTTTATATTAAAAATGATGCATTTTATAAATAAACAATTTTATTGACATAGGAAAATTGCAATTTATTATAAGATCATTTGTTGGAATACTATGATAGGTAATGGATCTTCCTACATGTACTATGGTGAACCATCTTTCTCATTAGTTTACTCTGAAAATAAAACTACTCTGAGGGCCGGTTTCCACCATGGGGGAGAGTAGACTAGATCAAAGCTGGCAGGTTATTTGGCAGGCAGGCTTGACAGGTAAAAACAAAAATGAAATAACAAAATCGGATTGGTTTATTCAAACACATCTCCTCTCCTCTCAGCCCTGGTGGAAATCGGCCCTGAGGTGGAATCTGCCAGGAGATCCACTCAATACCCTTTCACCATCCTCACTCAACAGTTTGTTGATGTCAATGTGTGCCGAGAGTCAGTGGCCTACTAGTAGATGGCCCTAGAGCAAGTACTGAGTATAAAAGAACTGCATATTGGACAGGAACCATATTATTGTAATTTGCTCAATAAGAGGTACATCTTAGTTATGAGGTTATTTACTATCTTAGTGGTTATGACAGGTCTTTGAATGTATATTATGACTTAATAAGTACAGAAAAAACTTTTAAAAGTTTATTATCAAGTAAATGTCGATCTTATAATCTATTTCATTTGAGAATCACATCCCAACTGTCTAGTATTAAAAAACAATGTTACTTCTTCCCTTTCTTGGTTGAAGGTTTCTCATCCGTGTTCTTCGGGTTTTGCCAGTTCAAGGGGTTGCGGCGGTACATCGGCCATGGGGGTACGGTGAGGATTGCAGCTAGGAGGAAACCAGCTCCGAGAATATATACAGATTGGGAGAACTGCTGTACGATGTAGCCCCAAACAAATCCGACGATGCTGAACAAAGTTATGATTGCTCTGTACAATTTTTCAGCTTTAGCTTGACCGACATAGTCAATGTGGGTCGGTATTGATGAGAAGAAATCCATTTTTCCCCAGACTATTTGAGAAAGAGAATACTAAAGATTTTTGTCCAACGAACGAAAGCGACACGACACAAAACTAAAAATTCACAAACTTTTGAGTTTGACATTCATCCCAGTGTTGGCGGCAGTCAAACGCGAAAAGATCCGTTTTGTTAATTATTAGGTTTTTTTGAACAAAAATGAGTGTATGAACCATAAATCGATAGTTACTTGTAACTTATTTGAAATGTGACCCAATTTGAACCAGTGGTAAAAGATACCTAAGCAAAGTGAGCCTCAAATATTTTGTAAATACTCAATGTGATGCAATTAAAATAAATCATTTTTTAAGGTAAGGAGATTTTGTGTATTAAGGTTCTATATATGTTTTATCCCTGTGTCGTCAACTCGCCAAGGAACTACGAGTACTATGGTACCACAACACTCATAATGTTACACGCGAAGATACGACAATTTTGTAGCCATGATTTCAAAAAACATCCGAGATCCATAAAAGGTCCACTGAAGCTCAAAAAAGACCGAAGTCGGACAAAAGGATCCGCAATGGCAACGCCGATTCGTTTGACAACTTTTGACAACGTCACATGGACACGTCAGAAATTGTAGTGAGTCGTTAATTTTGAAACGAACATGGCCAAAGCATTTATCATAGTTTTTACACAGGCCCATAACATAAAATCAAATCATATAATCTTAGAATAAGGACTGAAGCTACATAAAAATAGTTAAAATAGAGTTCGGATCATGTTTAGATGTTGTGTCGAAGTCTTAAATGTCAGAAATGATATTCTCTAAACATAAAATACAACACTGTAATGTGATTATAACGAAACTTGGACGAAATATTATCGAAATGTGACCGAAACTTGAACGATTCAAAGTTTTTTTGATAATTTTAGCATTGTAGACGGAGTCTCTCTTTACTCTTTGCGATTATATATATATATAACTATCCTACTCTAATGGTATTCACTGTGAATTGAAAGTAGACTAAATTGTTATTTATAATGCCCGGGCTACACGAGGCTAGTTTTTCAAGCTAGGATAGCAAGCTAGTGTTAGTAAGCTAGCAAGCTAGTACTTCTGGCTTCGTGTAGACAAAACTATCTTCATTTGTAAGCCAGTAAGCTAATAAGCTAGTTTACAAGCCAGGACAGTTTTTAATAGAATGGAGTTCTATTTTCAGGCTAGTAGCGTCCCCCCACCACTGATTTTACTATCCTGGCTTGTTTACTAGCTTCATGTGACCGGCGAAGCTAGTTTGCAGTTGGCTAGTAAACAGGAACCACGCGCTTGGTTTGTTTTTCTAACGCGACGAGTTTTTTAAGATTTAAAAATGCCCAAACTAAGTACGCAGATTAATTTAAAGTTTGTGCAGCTGTACCGTGACCATGAATGCCTCTGGAATCCCTACTTTCCAGGGGAGGGTTTTTGTAGTTCATCTTCTAGTTCGTCTAGCGCGAAATGGCACAGTTTTCGAAGCAACTGTTTTAGTCGAATAGTGTTTTTTTTTCGTATGCAGTTCATTTTGGACGAGTGGTCACCTCAGCAATCCAGTAAGTACTAGCTTAAAAAAATCTAGCCTCATGTAAACAGAACTAGCATGCTTCAAGCTAGGTCAGCAAGCCAGGACAGTTTGGTAAAAAACTAGCTTGCTATCCTAGCTTGAAAAACTAGCCTCGTGTAGCCTGGGCATAAGGGAGCAGAATACCAACTTTCTGTCAATTCATAATTCAGTCTCGATTCGGTTAACTTTCAGTGTAGTTTTAAACTGTTTATAAATGAATAAACGATTATTATTACTATTATAAAATTATGGCTTCTGTGACTCCAATGCTCAGAATAATGACTTACAATTTTTGTGAACTCCAATGTGCTCTGTGGAGGATACTCTGTCATGTCATGTATGTATTGTATCAATGTCAGTCAAGTGAGTCAAGTCAAGTCAAGCAAGTCAGTCGATTGTCAACATCCAGTACGATCAGACTCATTAGGTTAATTTTTAGTTTTATCAAAGATTTATTAGTTTTATTTTCGAAAAGTACAACCTATTATTTTAATTTGTAACAAAATGACAACGTTGAAGCAAGTTCCTCTCACATGCGGTGGCCATACAAGACCAGTGGTGCATTTGGATTTTAGTGACGTTACGAAAGATGGATATTATTTGATTTCGGCCTGCAAAGGTAAGTTTTGATGACTAATTCGTGCCCGGGGGTGCCCTTTTGCCTTGGCCTGGTTGTTGGTGGAAGACTTTCAAGTGTGTTTATGGGTTTTTGTGCGGTTTTTCATTGACAGATGTTGGGTGTCTGTGGAGGCCTTCACTTTTCTCGTTAAGTGTTGTCCGCTCGGCCGGTTTGCATTCTGTGCATGCTGTGACCTTCTCTTTCCGGACATGCAGGAAGCACCTTGGATATCCGCTCGTGTGTTTCCTCGGCGCTAGTTCGCCTTGAGTATCGTGCTTTATCCACGTCGTAGTCGCATGATACGCAACTTCCACGCCTTTGTGTTCATGGAATTGTGATACTAAATGAAATCGTGTTCCTGTAGCTTGTTGACATTTCACCCATTGTTGGTCACCTTGTACCTGATCAAGGTTTGATAAAGTACTTGACATTAGTGTTGATAAAACATGTTACTACATTACTTTCATTATGTGGCCCTATAAGGAAACATTGCTTATAGCGGATAATGCTACACTTCTTATAGCGGATAATGCTACATCTTATACGCTTCCATCCATTGTTATGGGAAGTAGTTATAAATAGCAATCAAGTATTGGACACATTTGATTTGATAATGTAACAACCTTCTTTGGATGTAAATGGTTTACATTATAAAAACAATGTTATCATTACAACCGGTTTGGACTTGATTTTGCCAAAATTCAGGATACAACAAAGAAAACTTCATTTTCTAATTTGGTATTAGAAATATCCAGTCAACTTTCTAGATCAGGGTCATCCATGTAGGCTTACATTCTATTGAGTGCACCTAAAAATCGAGTAAAGCTGGTATGCAGTTTTACTCCCAGTGTACATTTTTTTGGGGAACACTTATCTATAACTCTGCATGCAAACATTATTTATTTCACATGCTGCATTTATGCATTTATCATATCTAGGTTCTTATACTCATATATACTTTACTGTTAATTTGTTATCATGTACCCTTAGATTTTTATTTTGTACGTTTTTTATCGACTAAGTATTCATTTTATTATTATTATTCATTTTCAAAAGCGTGGCATACTGGACAGGCTCGTACGGTTTATCTTCTTCTTTCTAGATTAGTGCATACAACAGTGAAATTCAGTCCAACTAGTAGTACTTTGAAAATTTTTTGGTACTGGCTTAGATAGAAATCTATAAAATCATGTATCAAAACACTTTCTAGATAGGAATTTTTGAAAAGTGTGGCATAAGGGACAAATATTTTTACCTTACATGAATACATTCAATTCTAATCCTGTCGTGTACCTAGTCAAAAGTCCATATATAATAATTTAATAAAAAAACTGAAAAGACAATGAATTTCTATGATTTTTTGCCACTGAAAAAAAAATCTTCACATCAGGTGGCAGAATTTACTTCGATAAATTGGCAATACTGTATTTTTCTATAAATTGTTTTCAATACAGGAATATCTTAGGAATTCCAAATTCAAATTGATTTCAAATTAAGCTTGTGTATTTGTTATTTTTTTTTATTTTTGCTTTTTCCATGGAAGTAATAATTTCTACGTAGACCGTACTTATTACTTCCATGGCTTAAAATTAAAACTTAAAAATTAAAAATTAAAACCATTTAAAACTTCACTTTCATAATCTATGGACTAAGACCTAACATTAATTAGGTATTAACCCAGAACCTACACACCGCCATATAATTAACAACCAAAACCAATGCAGAAGGCGTCCTGCAAAAACGCGAAAATAAAGCGATATATTTAAAAAAAAATGTTTTGGCTGGTTTTTTATATTTTTTTCCGGTAAATATAGCAGTGGACGTAAACATGCTGGTGATGATGATGATGATGCAGGTATTTTTTTTCTCCTTTTCATTTCGTTGTTTTATAGGTTGTGATACTTATTATACTTACATACTTTATTAAACCTAATTCTTGTACCTAACTTATTAATAAAACCATTATTTAATTATGTAAATTTGGTAGGTATTTGTCACAAATCTTTGTTACATAAGCCACACTTTTCAAAATTTCCTATCTAGAAAGTGGTTTGTCAATATACTGAAAGATTTTATAGATTTACCATGTAACACTATCTAGAGATCTATCTTTTCTATTAGAGAAAAAGCCAATTTATAGTACGATTAGTTGGGTTGAATTTCAACTATCTCCGACGTAAAAGCCGACTAAGGGATTGCACCAGGGAATGGGCAGCAGCTTCCACCTGAGTACTCAACACGAAAACTGCGCTCACCAATCCGCCTGCCAAACGTGGCGATTGTGGCAATTTTTCCCAAATGTATTTCATGCCTCGTCCAGTAGTGGACGCCTTAATGCTGCTGATGATGATGATGAGTGCTTTTATTTAGTTAATTGGAAATTTTATTTACTTAATTGTAACAAGCAGGAATATTCAAAACATAAAGCGCTATGTGCAGTAAAATCGGAATCGAAAGCGATTATTAGTTCGTTAGGCAGTAAAGGGGCTGGTTTATACTACATATTGTTAACAAGCCAGTATTAAGCTACAATTCTGTATATTCATATTACGTAAATAATGTTTACATGCTGAGTTATAGATAAAATTGGTACCAATAAATTGAGAAAAACTGCCCCGTCAGCCTGAATGCAATGACCCTAGATTTGATGTCTCTTCTTACTCCTGAAAATTTCTAGCAATATAGTTTGAATACTTTTAGATTAAAACTTCCTACTAAACCACTATTTGGCCTTGGCTTATGGGACATGAGAACACATACATACTCCACTTTGAGGTGTCAAAAATCAGCAACAAATTACTCAAAAAAAAAAAGATTTCAGCGTTCTTTCTTCAATTATCATACCACAAAGTATGCTGTAGACGTAAAGAAAACAAAATAAACAAAGACAGCGTTGCCAATATATCGAAATAAATTCTGCCACCTAGCCTGATGGAAAGACAGTGTTTCAGTAGCAACAAATCGTAAAAATTCATTGTATTTTCAGTTATAAAAAAAAAAAAATTACGGATTTTTTATAAACTAATTGGATTCAAATTGAAGGTAACTCATTTAAATTAGTTTTTTCTGTCATGGTATCAGCTACTGTGGAACCACTCACATTGTGTTGTATGAGCATAGCTTCGCTAATTAGGTTAGGTTATTAACCCCATAAGATTCCCTCTGTTAGGACTTGGTAGCTATAATAGTGGATTTAATATTTAACATGACACCCAGCAGTCACGCACATAGTCATGATCCCACACTAGGATTCCCTGTGACGTGGTACCATAACACCCAGACCCGGAACAAATATATTCAGATCATGCAAACATTTGTCCCGCAGCGGAAATCGAACCAGCAATCTCTCCCAACTTAGCGGGCTACTCGCCCGCCGCGCCACGGAAGTCGTCAATCCAACAACAATACAAGCTATACTTTTGAACCTTACAAGGCAGTGTAGGATGGCCTCTACTCGAAGGACGGATGAAATTGTAATGGTCGCAGGAAGTCGGTGGATGGAGGAGGCTTAAAACCGTGTCATGCCATTCGATGGAGATAACTGTGTCCAGCAGTGGATGATGATGATGATGAATTAAATTAAAATGAATGAATGAATGAATAATCTTAATTTTGAATAAATCTTTTTGTCTCTGATCAATTTATGAAGTAGGTACCTACCCTACCTACAGACATAAATAGAACGCTACTCAGTTGAATTAATACTCCATAATAGGAAACTTATTAGATTTCAATGCCAATGACCATAAGAAGTACTCCTTTGAATATCAAAGCCTAGGTACATACTTATGAGACTGTTTTATTTGTATTATACCCTGTGTGGTATCTTAGGTTCATGTATTCTTGAAAAGATATTTGAATTGATCGGATCTTTGAATTTATTATTTAAAGATTAAGTGGTGATAAACCTAGGGCCTGGTAAAAGGTCGAAGGTAGCGAAATTTGATTTGCTATAGACCTTTCGTTACTACAGTGTCCTTGCTCACACAGGTGGCATTGCTCTCAAAAAGGTCTCGGATTTTAAATACCTGGGGCACTGGGTCACTGAGAACCTCAAAGATGACACTGAGAGGAAGCGAAGGGCGCTGGCAGTGAGATACGCGTCCGTATGTTTTCAAATTGCACAAAAAGTGTTAAGGCTGTTGAATAAATAAATGTCTTCTTTCTTTCTTTCTTTCTTTCTGTTGTATCAGTTTGAAGTCGCGCCACAGTCTACTTTTTTATTTTTACATTAAACGAAGGAATTTCCAAAAATCCATTGTACAGTTTGTGATCCATATCATTAGCTTTTTTGAATGCCTCTGTTATAGTTTTCTTTTGATTATTTATAGCAGAGATGCGAAGTTGCACTTGGTGGCCACCAAACTCTGTTTTCGCATCTTTGTTTAAATTATAAAAAAATAAACTATTTCAGAGATATTCAAAAAAAGAGTAAGATGTGTATCGCAAACTGTACAATGGATTTTTGTAAATTCCTTTGTTTAACGTAATAATAAGAAAAAATAGATAGTTGCGCTAGTTTAGCCGATACATTACATACATTACATTTTATTTTTATTTTGACGACCACTGTGGCGCGGCGGGCGAAGGTTCGCCTGCGACGCACGAGGTTGCGGGTTCGATCCCCGCCTCGGAACAATTATTTGTGGGATTTGCAGATAATTGTTCCGGGTGTTCTGGGTATTTTCTATGTATAATAAAAAATATCTATCTATGTAATGTATTGTATCAGTTATCTAGTACCCATAACACAAGCTCTGCTTAGCTTGGGGCTAGATAATGTTGTGTGAAATGTCCAGCATTATTTATTTATTTATTTATTTTATTTATTTATTTATACAACAGCCTTAAGATCACCTTGTTCAGAGCTTACTGTCAGTCACTTAATTCAAACAGAGTACAGCGTTTCCTTTATGAAGTAAAAAGGTCTACCTTGCATAGTTGTAAGTAGGTACTCCACATCAGGTGAATAAAAACATATTAATAAATATACTCCACCTATGTTCTATTTCAGATGGCAAGCCAATGTTGCGACAAGGCGAGACGGGCGACTGGATTGGGACTTTCGAGGGTCACAAGGGCGCCGTGTGGGGAGTAGCCCTGTCACAGAACGCCAATCTTGCTGCTAGCGGGGCAGCTGACTTTTCAGGTAAACAGTTGAGACAGAAAATCCTATAATTTTAAATTACATTACATACCATCATCAGCCAGTAGAAGTCTACTTCTGGGCCATAACCCATGGAAACAAAAAGACCATCATTTCATAAAAAAAAAATTAAGTAAGTAATTGTTGTTTGACATGTCAGTATGAGCGCGCATTGTAACAAAAAGGGCCTCTAAACCACAGACATGATAGGTATCTACTATGAATGCCAACGCCTTCCGTTCACCCACTCTTATCTACCAACTTGCATTGAAAAGTGTTTTCAATTACTGTTTCTTTAATTATTACTATTATCACCGATTTCTAGATTTAGTTGAATTATCATTATGTTATAATTTATTTATATTCGAAGACCTCTGTCGCGCCGCGGGCTATTTACCGTCTGAGATTCGAAAGGTGCGGGTTCGTTTCCCGCCGCAGGACAAACGTTTGCATGATCCGCAAATTTTGGTTCCGGATCTGGGTGTCGGGTAGGTACTCGTAGTTCTTGTTACTCAAGAAACGGAATCCTAGTGTGGGATTAGGGTTATGTATGTGTCTGTTGGGTGTTATGTTAAGGCGCGTTCAGGCGCGTATAATGTGTAATGTATCGTGTAATATATCGCGAATTCTTCGTATGGACGGCACTACCAAGATTAGGTGCATGTAACGCTTGTGGCTGTTCGGCTTTGTGTCGGCTTTTATGCCAACACAAAGTGGCTCGCAGTGCTTACACCTACAGGAGTTCCGTCCACACTATTCGCGTTACAATATGCGGTACTGCACATTACATGCGTCTGAACTCGGAGACACGGCTTTATATTCCAGAATCCCTTAAATCTGATAAATTTGAAATAGATAGATCTAGAAATATTCTTCGTGTAAAATCTACTTGCTTACAAGATCTAATTATTGTGCAAATAAATTCAGCAGAGTAACAATATTGATGGGATGTTCGTAAATGAATTACAGCAAAACTATGGGACGCGCGGTTCGGCGAGGTGGTCCACACGTTCGAACATGAACACATAGTGAAGAGCGTCAACTTCAACCAGGACGACTCTTTGCTTCTCACGGCGAGCAACGAAAAGCTGATACGGGTGTTCGATCTCAACAGGACTGATGTTGGAGGTATGTTAGTAAATAGTCGTTTGAAATATTATATATGCTTTCGTCTACCCTAAAATATTTCGAACGAGGTTCATACCTACTTGGTGCAATCAAGCAACTTCTCACTTAACAAAAACGTAACTATTAGCCAGAAAACCTGTTTGTAACTCGAACGCACGCATGCAATGCACGCTCTTCAAATAATTAATTGACCAATGAGGATGTAATGTTATACTTACGTCATTTACAAACATTGATGCCATATACCAAGTAGGCCCCTTTACACGACTAATGTTCAAAATACAAAATATCCAACTAGAATTAATGTCCAACACGAATTTTGTCCAATATAAAAGTTGTCCAACTTAAAATACATTTTAGTTATAACTTTTCATTTAAAAAACCGACTTCCGCCATTGTATTCGACTAAATAATTTTGGATGAAAAAAAATTATGAAAGAACCATAGTGGTGAAAGGGTTATGATACTTTCTGAATGCAAATGCTTGGTTTGTTGCTAAAAATATCAAAATCGCCATATGTATGCCTACAATATTTGAGGAGTTCCCTCAATTCCTCATGGACCCATCATCAAACTGGTTTTTAAAAAAAATGGGACCAATCTGGAAGTGTATCTATTCAAATAAAAAAAGAATTTTCCAAATCGGTTCATAAACGCCGGAGATATGAGGTAACAAAGATAAAAAAAAAAAAATACAACCGAATTGAGAACCTCCTCCTTTTTTGGGAAGTCGGTTAAAAATATGGAAATATGTCTTATGTTAAGGTGAATGCTCTCGTTGCCTTGCCCATACAAAATAATTTAAGTATTTTTTCAATCCACAGATTGTCGTTCTTTATATCGTATTTTTTTTTCGATTTTCTAATGATTATCGTACTCGCAAATGGTTGTTTCAAATAAAAATTTACTAAGGGTAATTTTTAAAATTAGTTTGAAATACGACCAATTTTACGTATGTGTGAGTGTTTTTAATGTCCATTTTGAGTCGCCACCTACCATCGAAGCGTGATATTTTTACGCAGAGCACCCTGTTTTGTTTAATTTGACAGAGATGGCGGTTAAATGGACCTCGAGCACCGAGTTTTGAGAAAGATAGTGAAAGATGGCGCTAAATAAATAAAAGTATGCCTCGCGTTATTTTCGGGTCTGTCACCAAAATTGCGAAACGCGACGTTGCCAGGCAACGCTACGTCACAAGTTTAGTGCTTGCTAGTCACCCGTAATTATTAGGCTTTATGAGCTGGCTCTGATAGGGTTGCCAACCGTTCGTTATAATCATAGTTTACAAAGTTATTTGCGGCTATGTTCTTTATACTTTGCAATATCAACAAAGTAGGTACCTTCGAGAAAATACTTTATTGTAACGTACTTTATTGAAACTCAAGTTTCAGTTTTATAAAATAAAAATAAAACAACGAAAGAATATGTAAAAACTATACTTTCGTAACTTCATTCGCAGCAATAAAAAAAAATATTACTAGTCATTGACCGAGCGAGCAAAGCAAGGTAAGTCCTTGCAATATAATATGGCAAAATTTGCTATCGTCTGTTCGGATGTATGTACCTATGTACGTAAGTACTCGCGTACGTCGCATTTTTCAATTAATCTTGATGAAACTTGATATATGTACTTACTTATATATTTATTTTACAATATAGTTTTTGAGAAAAAATAAAAATGAAAACCAATATTACGTGAGCTCTCATTTGTTAGAGTTTCAACGACTTGTGGTTCAAGTAAGATTGGGTATATGCTAGATCGGACTATGGATGCGATTTTTAAACTTTATCGAAAAACAAGATAGTTTGTGCTCTTGAGGTATTCTGTTCGCAAAACTACTAGTTTTTATAATCCGACCGTGTACCGTGCTGTGATTCAGAAACTCGGTGTAGCAACCCTGATAATATATCAATATCAAAGTGTAGTATGAAGTTGTCATCTCGCTCCTTAAATGCAAAAGAGCCACAAGTCGAAAATTCATTTTTTTACTGGAAAGCCTATCAAAGTTTTGATAGTAGTTTTTTTTGTATTACTTTATAAATCTTTTTTTTCTACATATATGTATGGTATATTATAAGATGCGTATTTTGAACCTTACACTACCTTGAAATTTACATTGAGATCAATGTAATTAAATGCGGAAGAAACTTATCCATAACTATCACCTCTTCATCTAGCAATATTACAAAATAAAATACTCCATAAATCTTTGACTTACTAGTAGTAACGATGAGATCTACGATCAATAATATCTAAGTCATCGCAGTAATCTCATTAAGTGTTTCATTATTATACATAAAAATCCTTTAGCTTAAATAATCAATTTTAAAATAAGTAAGTATAAAAAGTTTAACATTACTTTGGGATTACATCCTTTTCAATCAGTTTTAGGATGCTTTGTTTTTTGTCTCAGCAACTTGTAGCTTTTTGATATTATTTTATATTATTTACTTGGGAAAAATCTGTATCCTGAGAAGTTTTGTATAAAAATATATTTTAATGTTGTTGATCAGTTTTAATAACTTTGAGGTCTGCTCTTTACGACTCTTCCTTTGGAAATCTATGTCAAGAGGCTGAATACTAGGAAGTACTGAATCAACTGATTGGTAATCAATCATCTGTACTGCTGTCTGAGCTTGAAGATGAGGATTCACTTGAGTATATCTGAATCGCTGTCTGTACTTTCCTCAATGACTAAATTTATTCATTGCTCTGGACTTCCAAAATCAGATAATGTTTTCATCAAGTAACGATAGGCTAGGATTGTGTTGGCTGTCTGTCTGGTATGGAATTTGTACCGTTTTTGATGAAGCGATTAAGATAGAGACTCCAGTGAATCCTCATCTATAAGCTCAGACAGCAGTACAGACGATTGATTACCAATCAGTTATGATTCAGAACCTCTTAGTGTTCAGCCTCTTGGCATAGATTTTCAAAGGAAGAGTTGTAAAGGCATAATATATTTTTATACAAAACTTCTCAGGATACAGATTTTTCCCAAGTAAATAAAATAAAATAATATCAAAAAGCTACAAGTTGCTGAGACAAAAAACAGGGCATCCTAAAACTGATTGAAAAGGATGTGATCCCAAAGTAATTTTAATAATCTTAAAAGTGATTATTTAATTCAAAGGATACTTATATATAATAATGAAACACTGTATTTTAAGACTGATTGTACAGACTGATTGTAATAACAGTCATTTAACAAATATTGCATGTTTGTTTATAAACAATTACAACCATAATCACGGTAATCTTATATGCAAAACAGACACATTTCCAAGTACTGCGGTTTCGTTTTAATAAAATAGTAATCAAACTTATTGAACTTTCATTCAAAAGAAACGCATTCCAAAACCTGACACTTTTATGTTTCGTAATAAAGTTATTATTATTATTATTATTAACTGGAAAGATGGCTGCTTTGCTGTGAAGTTAGTCATCAAAGTCTCAAAATGCTAAATGGGTAGTTGTGTGATTGAACTATTTTAAACGCTAAAACCATGGGTGTCTTTTTCGAATATAAAAATTGGAATCATCTAAATGCCATTTTTGCATTAAAAACGATATTATTATTTTTTGATTTGTGGCCCTGTTGAATTTAAGGTGTTCTGTTTGTCTGTGGTTACCTAGCCCAGTGCACTTATTTCTCCCTATATGTTCCTTGACTTTTTTCTCTATGGTCCTTGTCTATGGTGCACTGTGGGTGTCATGCGATTAATTTTCTTTGGGGCGGTGTCTTTGAAACGAGTGCAAGCCAGGTTATAACGGTTTCACGGTGAAATTTCGTAAGTAAACAGATATTTACATAATTTTAATGTGTTACCTACTAGTAGAGTAGTACTATTATAGAAGATGCCTGCCCTTTGTTTGAAGCCTTCGTTGTTGTTGTTGTTGGACATAGGCCTTCCCCTTAGAATGCCACGACGAACGGTATTGAGCCGCCTCCATCCACCGACTCCCCGCGACGTTTATAATGTCTTTATTCCATCGAGTGGAGAGCTTTCCTCTAACGCGTCGTCCGGTTTGTGGTCGCCACTCGAGAACCTTTATTCTCCAACGGTTATCACTTCTTCGAGCTATATGACCTGCCCACTGCCACTAATTCTGAGAGCTATGTCGGTGACCTTGGTTCTTCTACGGATTTCCTCATTTCGGATTCTATCACGTGGTGAAACTCCTAGCATAGCTCTCTCCATAGCCCGTTGCGCAACTTTGAGCTGGTCTATACGGCCAATAGTTAGCGACCACGTCTCAGTGCCGTAAGTCAACACTGGCGTGTAGACTTTCGTCTTGAGGCTCTGCGGTATCGGCGACGAGAAGATTTTTTTTTATACTACTTGGCAAGCAGACAAGCATACGGCCCACCTGATGGAAAGCAGTTACCGTAGCCTATGGACGCCTGCAACACCAAAGGCATCACAAGCGCGCTGCCGACCCTGAGACATAATGTGAAAAGTCTCATGTGCCTGTAATTTCACTGGCACCCGTACCCTTCAAACCGAAACAGAGCAATGCGAACACTACTGCTTGGTGGCAGAAATAGGTACGGTGGTAGTACTTCCCCGGACGAACTCTTTCACAAGAAGTTTTCACAAAACCAACAAACTAGATATGGCGTAGTTTCCCGAACGCTGCCCATCCGAGTTGGATTCGTCGGTTGACCTCTTCATCTCATCACATCACACTAATATTATAAATGCGAAAGTTTATAAGTATGTTTGTTACTTCTTCACGCCCAAACGGCTGAACGGATTTGAGTGAAATTTGGAATGAAGATACCTAATAATAATAATAATAATAATAAGCAAGCAAGTACCTTGACTTGGCCCACGAGATTACCGCCATGTGGGATGTGGATTCGACGATTATCGTCCCGATAGTTGTTTCTGTGAATGGCCTTATAGCAAAGAGCCTCGACCAATACCTTGAGAGGCTCTCACTAAATGGTTGGATCAACGGTCAGATTCAGAAGGCAGTACTCCTGGACTCGGCACGCATAGTCAGGAGGTTCCTCTCTCTGCAGCCCTAGCCTCCGACCGCTTGGGCCTTTGCTCCGCGGTCGGTGGTTTACCGTTTTGTAATATATTTTTTACTATACTGTTTTTATATACTATTTGTTTTTATAGATAAGTAGTATTTCTTTATAGTGAAAAATGTATTTTATAACGAGTTTTAAAATAAATCAACGTCATAATAATAATATCATGGTTCACGCAGGTGAAACCGCGAGGCGCAGCTCGATATTTATATTACTTGAAATATCTTTAAAAATTTAATGAATGAAAATGTAATAAGTAAATATGTTATGTTTTCAGATCTTATCTAACACCAAGCTCCCAATTTATGGACGAAATATTTTGAAGCCGAAATTGACGAAGCTGACTCTGGTTGCACGAAAAATAATAATGCACAACAGCAGTCAGCCAGATTTGATGGCAGAAGATTTGAAAAATGGTCCACAACATGAACAGCATGGAAATGATTTATACGTTACTCACAGATCGGAACGTTTTTTTTTTATGCTACTTGGCAAGCAGACAAGCTTACGGCCCACCAGATGGAAAGCAGTTGCCGCAGCCTATGAACGCTTGTAACACCAGAGGCATTACACACGCGCTACCGACCCTGAGACATAAAGATGAAAAGTCTCATGTGCCTGTAATTTCACCGGCACCCGTACCCTTCAAACCGAAACACAGCAATGCGAACACTACTGCTTGGCGGCAGAAATAGGTACAGTGGTAGTACTTCCCCGGACGAACTCTTTCACAAGAAGTTCTACTACTAACAAAACTACTAACTAGTCGTCTGACTGCGAGTCAATTTGGAATAGTGAGAGAGGCAGATTGTTGATTGTTTATCCAATATCATATATTTCCAACACAGTAATATTTGTACACTGTTATGTTTGCAAACGCCGTATCACCACACCTTATAAATGAGTTTATCAGCAGCATGATGCTAAAGCTGGTAGCATTTTTCAAAAATGCGATTTTATCTGAAATATATATTGAGACGTGTTCGGAAAAATGCAAAGTGCATAGATCTCAATGAAATGACATCATGTACGTTATTTTTTCTCATACAAAAAACCCTTACAACATTGTCTAAAACAAAACTATATCAAGAAATGTATTTTTTTCTAGCCACTGATGATCAACCAGAATTAGCAAGTTGAAGTGGCAATGGGAAGGTCATATAGCTCGCAGAACTGATAACCGTTTGAGAATAAAGGTTCTCGAGTGGCGACCGAAAAACGGACGAGGCTGTAGAGGAAGGCCCTCCACTCGATGGACTAAAGGCATTATGAACGTCACAGGAAATCTGTGGATGGAGGCGGCTCAAGACCGTTCGTCGTGGCACTCTAGGGGACACCTAAGTGGACTTCTACAGGCTGATGATGATGTAGTTGATCATCAGATCAACTACATCTAATGATGATGAAGATGATACCTCATATCTCCGGCGTTTATGAACCGATTTAGAAAATTCTTTTTTTATTTGAATAGATATATGTACTTCCAGATTGGTCCCATTTTTTTCAAAACCCAGTTCTGATGATGGAATCCATGAGGAATTGAGGGAACTCCTCAAATATTTTAGGCATACATATGGCGATTTTGATATTTTCAGCAACAAACCAAGCATTTGCATTCAGAAAGTATCATAATCCTTTCACCACTATGGTTCTTTCATCATTTTTTTTTCATCCTAATATTTAGTCGAATACAATGGCGGAAGTCGGTTTTTTAAATGAAAAGTTATATTTAGAAGAGATGCAATGGGCACTAATGGTAACAATGAATACAATATACGAAGACAAAATATGCAGTTGCACTGATCGCTTACCTATTGATGAATATTTGTTGTCAGTGTATGATATTTCTAGTGGAAAATACTTGTAATTATAAACCAATAAAAATACCTAATCTGTTTGTTTTTTCTTTTTATTAATTTCTGTAAAAAGACATTCATTTTTGTGGGGGTGTTTGCCATAATTACCACCCTTGGCAGGTTGATTGGTGATTGCAGTATCGGTTACTCAGATGGATGCTGCTGCCCATGCCCTGGTGTAAACCCTTAGTCGGCTTCCGACATCCACGGGAGGAGGATTATAGATTCTACGCCGCACACCACGGCACTTTTTATAGGGTGGCAGGAAGTCGGTGGATGGTGGCGGCTCATCCCTTCTAACAATTTTCTTTAACGCCATCATTATCGAGATACCTTATAAACATTTTTTTAACGCCATCTATATAACATCTGGGGATAATGACAACGCCATCTAGTGAAAAACAAAACAGTGAATGTAGAAGTGTGCGTGCGTGTAATTACATGAGGCAAATTGTCAGATCTTATTTATAGTGAATTTGAAATTTCTAACGACTCTTTAACGAAAATTCATGCTGCATCAAATTCTATGACCTACACCGTGCTCGCAAACGGTAAAATTACTCACTAAAGACGCTCGAGTTTTGAACAAAAAATAAAAAAGTCAATATCTGTTTTTCCACGCCATCTAGCGTGAAACGAGCTTTAAGTAATCGAAAGCATCCCCCTTAAAGTGACACTTATTGAAGATTTATTTTACAAGTGGCCATATCGAAAAAGTTTATTAAAATAGGAAATACATATCAGTATGTTTGCACATATACCACAGACCACCTAGAGCGTACCTATATATACACTATAGAATAGGATATCACTGCCCAAAATCATGTTCCGGCCTATTGTCTACCTGTTGTAAATATATGTGTAGTGTATATGTAACTTAACACCCCTCCACTGTTTTGTAGCTATCGAGAAGATACCGGCGCACTCGAGCAGCATACGACACGCAGTGTTTCTGCACAACTCACGCATCGCCAGCGTGAGTGACGATCTCACTATGCGTATCTGGGATAGGAATAGCGGACAGGTACACTTAAAATCTTCATACATCGAGCTCGACTCTGAGAACAATCTAAAGTGCGTTCCAATTTAATTTGACGACGTCTGTGGCGCGGCGGGCGAAGGTTCGCCTGCGACGCAGGAGGTTGCGGGTTCGATTCCCGCCTCTGAACAAATATTTGTACGATCTGCACATATTTGTTCAGGGTGTTCTGGGTATTTTATATGTATAATAAAAAAAAAACTATCTATGTAATGTATTGTATTAAGTACATCAGTTATCTAGTACCCATAACACAAGCTCTGCTTAGCTTGGGGCTAGATAATGTTGTGTGAAAAGTTCAGCATTTATTTATTTATAATGAACATTTAATTTTTGTGCTATTAATACTGACCCTTAACTGATAGCCTCAAGTTTTGTGCATGTTTCTGTGGAACACCACCGCTCATTACAGTTGAACAGAATTTCCTTCTTATATTACACCAAAAAGGCTAAACTTTGTAGGTACAGTAACGGAACTCAGTAGTACCTCTGTCTATTGTAACTTCAATACCGCTTAGGTTACGTCCACATAGGACGCGCCCTAGGTATTATTGCACTGCGTCCGCCAACTTGAGATATAAAGTCATTCGTCTGCAATTTCACCGGCATCTCAAAACCGGAACACAGCAAGCAATACGAGCATTACTGTTTGGCGGCAGAAATATAAAAAATATCGCAAGTCATGATATCGAAATGTGACCGAAGCTTGAACGATTCAAAGTTTATTCGATAATTTTTGCTTTAAATAGATCGAGTCTCTCTTTATACGTATCACTAGATACGTATAAAATAAATAGATAATAATAGATCAATAGTCTTTCCAATTATATTTATATCTACTCTAATGGTTGTCACCGTGAATCGAAAGTAGACTTAATTGTTATTATGAGGAAGCAGAATACCAACTTTCTGCCAATTCGCAATTTAGTCTCGATTTGATTAACTTTCGGTGTAGTTTTAAAATAATCTATTATAATGCCATCATGATTGTATTGTATATTCCAGGAAGTGCATAAAGTGGAATTCCCTACAATACCAAATAGTTTAGAGCTATCGAGGGATGGAGCTATTATCACTGTAGCACACGGTAAGTCATCTTGAAAATATGGTTTTCCCAAATTGGTAGGAAATCGCGCCACTGTTAAAAAAAGTCAATTTGCTCGTTCTTGTATAAAAAATAAAACTGTTGTTCTGTTTTCCACCTCGTGTCTCCGTTGTCTCCATCATCAGAACAGCTCGTTGATACCTTAATATTGTATTGTCATTGGAAAATGAGAGGTAGGACTTAGTCCAAAAAAAATTGTAATTTAAAAAAAATCAGCTCATTTGGACATCGGGAACTGGGTTAAGATCATGTAAACATTTGTCTTACAGCATGTATCGAACCCGGACCTCTTGCTTAGTTGGCTTCTCGTCCGCCGCGACACGGAGGTCGTCAATTATATCTTCTTCAGCAGTCTTTAGGCGTCCACTGCTGGATGAGGCCTGCCCCATAAAATACAATGGAGGGAATTACCATAATCACCACGCTTGGCATGCGGATTGGTGATCGCAGTATTTGTGTTAAGTACTCAGGTGGATGCTGCTGCCCATCTCCTGGTGTCATTTTCAAAAGCTTATAATAAGGCCCTTGGGTCTGCTTTATCGCAGATCCTACTAATATAAAAGTTTGTGAGTATGGATGGATGTTTGTTACTCTTTCACGTAAAAACTACTGTACGGATTTTGATGAAACTTTACAGTATTATAGCTTATTAATCAGAATTTATTACATTTCATTCGGGTGGAGCCGCGAGCGAATGCTGGTTATAAATATTTTTTTCCTTGTACTGTAGGTACGAACGTGTCGTTCTACTCGTCGGACACGATCCGTGCGATGCGTTCGTTCCCGGTGCCCACTAAGTGTCTGTCGGCGTCGCTGGCGCCCTCGCGAGCCACCTTCGTGTGCGGAGGCGAGGACCTCAAGGTCTACAAGTTCGACTACAACACTGGAACTGAACTTGGTAAGCACTCAAGTCGGATAGTCACAGACGGTGATTGTGTACTAGAGGGCGCACATGGTTTCACCCGCCTTAGTTTTCTGTGGGTTCTGGTCCTGTCAGAAGTAGCAAGTTGAAGTGGCAATGAGCAGGCTATAATAATAGTTTGCAGATCTGCCGTTTCGGAATTAAGGTTCTCGAGTAGCGACTCAAACTGGACGACGCAGTGTAAAACGGTAGCATTTTGATGGAGAGACGACGTTTTAAAGGTAGCAGAAAGTTGATGGATGGAGGCGGCTCAAGACCATTCACCGTGGCATTCTATGGGAGCCTATGTTTTAAAGATGACTGCATTTTGGAATAAAAAGTACCATAATGTTTAAGGCTCAATTTACAACAAGATGGCAGCGACTTCGCGCGCCGCCTCTTTGACCAGTCGTGTGGCCGTGCGTCAAGTGAAACTATGTATTGTAGTAATTGAGATAAAGTTATAAATGCTTCGTAATTTTTGGCTGCTGTGCCTGCCGCTGCTATCTGCTCTATTCATAACAAGCTTTATGATTTGTGCTTCTGATTGATGCGAAATTAGTAAGCGGACGCAGTAGTCTTGATCCCACATTAGGGTTCCCAGTGTCGTGGTTATCATGTTAGTCTTAGTACTATCCATCGATAAATTTAATGCGTGTGAAAAGCGAAAGCTTACCAAGGTGTGGACATCTCTGGTTAGCAAAGCGAGCTCATATTACTACGAAAGTTAATGTTTTTTACTCAACCATGCCGTCACGTCGGCGAACGGCGGATGCTACGACCTGGAAGTTAGTTGTGTCTGGAAGGACTTTCATTATCATTATTAGCCGCGAGACGACCACTGCTGGACGAGGCCTCCTCCATAGAATTACATGGGTGGATTTGCCATAACAACCATGCTTGGCAGGCAGATTGGTGATCGCAGCATTAGTGTTGAGTACTTCATCTGATGCCATGCCCTTCGTTAAAAAATTGTAGTAGTTAAAAAATCCACGAGAGAAGACGAAGGGATCTAGTCACCGGACTTTAGAAATAAAGCATTTTTAAATGTTAATATCATAATTTCCAGAATCGAACAAAGGACACTTCGGTCCAGTGCACTGCGTGCGCTGGTCGCCCGACGGCGAGCTGTACGCGACCGGCTCCGAAGACGGCACCGTGCGCCTGTGGCAGGGCACGCCCGGCCGCGTCTACGGACTGTGGCGTCGCGCCAATGAACACGTGCCCCTGACAAATGGCTTCAAGGAGGTGGCGGCGAACTGACACGCGGGCCCCTCCCGGCAGGTGAGACTCGAGACTAAAGGCGCGCCCGGCTGCGTCTACGGACTGTGGCGGCGCGCCAACGAACACGTTCCCCTCACAAGGAGCTTCAAGGAGGTGGCTCCGTGTACTATCGTGGTAGTCGTTTTTTACACAGGGAATCGTAGTGTGGTGTCAGGACTTGATACAACAGTCACATATGTACACAGTGACGACCTCTGTGGCGCGGCGGGCGAAGGTTCGCCTGCGACGCAGGAGGTTGCGGGTTCGATCCCCGCCTCGGAACAAATATTTGTGCGATCTGCAGATATTTGTTCAGGGTGTTCTGGGTATTTTCTATGTATAATAAAAATATCTATCTATGTAATGTATTATATTACGTATATCAGTTATCTAGTTGCCATAACACAAGCTCTGCTCAGCTTGGGGCTGGATAATGTTGTGTGAAATGTCCAGAATTATTTATTATTATTATGTGACTGTAGGGTGTTTTTGTTTTATTTATTAATTCTAGCCCTCTATTGTTTCAGGAGTACGGGTGGCAGAAAGAGTGAGTGCAAAATTGGCTACAAGTGGTGTTAGACAGTGCAATGTAATTCCCACAAAGCTAAGTGTAAAAAGGACATAAGAGGGGGACTAGCCTGACCTATGAAATCGAGACTATTATTATAATTATATATATATATTCAAACGTTTAAATCTGTGTTTGTGTTGTTTTTTTTACTGCAACACCAAATTTTTATACTCAAGGTAACATATAGAGTTAATTTATTGTAACAAAACGGAACTAATGGACTTGATATGCAACAAATTAAACTGATTTGTAAATACTGTATGATGCTTTTATTTTACCCTGTTGCCAAGTTTAGTCTTATTTTGATCACTCATGCTCTAAAAGTAGGTCTAAAACCTTAAATTTGAAAATCGAACGAGGCTTTTTCTATAATTAATGTTGATTGCTGGCTGGTACAAAAACATACAATCTCCTTGATAATGTTTCTCAAGATGCATTTATTAAAAACAGGCAAGCAAGATCACGTAAAAAAATATAAAACCCGTGAACAAGGCGAGAAACGCTCCTTGTGCACCATTTGGAAACTTCGTATGTTTTTTTATTTCCCTCGAATTAGTGATGAAAAGTAGTGTTCAACTCTGGTGTAAAAGATCAATTGCATCCGGAACTATAACACGTCGCTCACTATGTTCGCTCGTGCGCCGAAATATCTACCCCTTATTCATAATAATTTTTGAAACCTATTTTAGTTAAAATAGCTTTTGTTCTCTGATATGAAATGGCATAAGCCAAAACAAGACGAGGTATTTTAGCTATCAAAGGTTTAAAAATGGATTATGAATAAGAGGGTTAGTGTGCAATAGATCGTTTACATAACTCTCTTAACAATCTACGGCTGTAAGTGCTGGGTTCTTTCAATTAATTAAATAGGGTTATTTACAAAGAATCAATAAAACAATTTTGTTTAATCGTATCGCAAATCATTTTCTTTAATGATTTCTTCATAGGTGAGATTCGTATTTATAAAACTAAAAAAATACAACTACGAAAAATTAAAATAACTAGTAATATTCTACATAATAATTTACAAAATTAGGTCCTAGGCAGTGAAAATGTCATTTTATGATGACTTTGCTAAAACTAATATGCATTTTAGAGCGGATATTGTGATAATGGTAACATTCTTGGTAATATGAAACTGGGTAACACTGGTAGAACTTTTTTAAATTGGTAACAATAATGATCAAAGAAACATGAAAACATTTTAAGTAATTATTTTGTTTACACATCAATTAAAGCTAAAGATGGCCATGAATGCTTAAAATTACTTGAACATTTTTGCCTTAATTTAAAAAGTAACAATATTGAGTAATATACCCAATGATATGATTCAATAATTCGAGAAATCATTATTGCATCATCTTATGCATAACATTGTGTTGTGTAGGTATTCGATCGTAGGGTCTGAAACACATCACTAATGTTGCGAATCCGCAACACACCAGAAGCCCAATTCAAACATAAAATTCAAAGTATAATCTCATCTCAGTCAGCTCTCACGTCTGTTAATGCGCGCGTATATGTAGTAACTATTACTTAATCTTCGCATGCATACGTTATCCTTCTCGCTCTAACGAACGTCTTCCTGAGCGACAGGAAGGTTGATGATTAATCAAAAGTTGATTGAGATAAGATTATAATTGTGAATTGAATGTAATAATTACGAAAATTGAGCCTCTGATGGCGTATTTCGTCATGTAGGTTATTATATTAATAAAACTACTATAGATAATTTTTACTTGCTAAACATTGACTGAAAATGCTTCTGTACTTTAGTTATTTTGTGGTAACTGTTTATGGTATGGTGTGTTGGTAAAAATGATACTTTAAAAATCGTTAAGAGTATGTAAAAACGCTTACTTTTCATAAGAAATATTAATAGTAAAAATTTCATTACATATGCATAAAAATTCCAACAATATTAAATACTAGATACCGACTCTACATTGAATTGTTTCCTAAAGATACACAAAGTACCTACACATAAGAATTACAATCAATTTTGTTCCTAAAATACACATTCAATCCGAAGATACACCTCATTAATTTGGTTTTATGGATACTTTCAAGACACTTATAAACCAGACGGTAAATGTCTTTAATAAATTAATCTCGATCGATTTGTTCTCAGTCTATCACTTTCACTTCACTCACAAGCGCACTATGCATAGCTCACTAGCACACTTTGATCAGCTCACTAGGTCATTTTGCTCAGTTCTCTATAGTTCAAAGCAAACAATACATTGGGTTTTGTTTCCTCCATATATCAGAAGTAAAAGATGTTACAGTTGAGTATCGATTGTAATTTTTCGCAGTTAGTTGAACAGTTGAAATTCTATTCCAATGTTTTTGATATGTCTTTTTAAGGCCCAATTGCGCCAACTAGGGTTAGCATTTTAACTAAACGATGGCGCAGTATAAAATGATTCCGCATTACAATTAGCTCTAATCTGATCGCAATCGGGCCTAAAGGGAACAAATCCAGACATAGCCCATAGAGCCATGTATGCTGTGTGTCTTTTACTATAGTGCACTTTATTCAGCTCACTAGCTCACTACCCAGCTCATTTAGCTATGAACGGGCTCAAATCAGGAAACTTGAAGTTGAGTGACGGGCGGCGCGCTGTCCTCTCATGGTTCGCGGGCGCGGAGGCTCCGCACTGAGCCGTGCACACGTCATCGCGGAGAATCGCATCGCGCGGCCACTCTCTTAGGAGTTGCGCGCAATCCGTTATGCGTAGGGACGCGCATTGGGCCTGGAAGGGTCATGAAAGTTAGTGATCATCTTGTATGTTACATTTATTATAGATTTTATTTTTAAGCACACGTTCTGCGTCTATCTCACGTTGCTCAGCTCGCTAAATTACTGACCTCACTAACCCATATTGCTGAGCTCCCTAGCTTACATTGAATAGGTCCCTAGTACACATTGCTTAGCTCACTAGCTAACTGTGCTTAGCTCACTAATTCACTTTGCTCAGCTCACTAGTTCACTTTGCTTAGCTCACTATCGTGTTTTGTAATATCTATAAGCAGCTACTTACTCCTTCATTAGTGCAGATACAAGACGTGCAAGGCGAAGGGAAAGCGGATTCTCCGACTGCGACTGAGCGGCCCGCGATGAGACACCCCTGCGCAGAGCTCTCACGCCACGCTGACAGGTCTATCTTGGGCAGCGAACTGCATGGTACGCGGGGATTTCTGAAAAAACGATCGGTAAGTTTTTTATCCACAAAGACAAATATCTACAAATATTTGTTTACGGTCCATAGCGTAATAGCCAGTTGACTTAAACCAAGATTCGGAGTAATTATTTGCATCGAACTCAATATGTGAAATCTTGTCTGGGTCGGGACCCGGAACAAATATTTGAAGATCATTTCCAAACATTTTCCCGCAGCGGGAATCGAACCCGACTCTTGCGTCTCAGTCGGCTACTCGCCCGCCGTGCCAGGGTCCGATAGGTATCAATAGGGTCCGTGCGAGGGGGGGGGGAGGGGATTTGTGTTCCGAATATAGTTATGTGTATATGACTTACAAAAAGTTGCTGGGCAGATCGAATGCAGCCCTCTGGATGTCACCGGCGATGTCGAAGTTGTCACATAACAACTTGGATAAAGTCGATTTTCTGATCTCAGCCAATTGCTGCTCCGTGAAACGCGCTGCTGAGTTGTCGTTTTCGTACCTGTGACAAAAGGTTATTTCGTGGTCACCTTTCTCTAGGTCTTGGTGGCCCTAAAAAGGGTCTTGTGACCGACGGTGGACTAACCAGTGTGGTTAAGTTTTTTCTTTACTTACAAAAAGAATATATAATATAAGTATATACAAAATTTCCAGCATCCTCCTGAGTGCTTAACATCAATGCTGAGATCATCAATCCGCCTGCCGAGCGTGGTGATTACGGCAAATATCCACTATCATTAAATCCCAATCCCATTGCATTCTATGGGGGACGCCTCGTGGAACAGTGGACGTCTGAAGGCTGCTAGTTGAGCTATCTAAAGACCGCAAACGATCTAACGTTAGCTCAACTGATCCAAATCACCACTAGACGGAAGCATCCCCAAGAAAATAATAATAATTATTATTATTAGCCGGTAGGCAACTTCCACTGCTTGTCATAGGTCTCCCCCAAAGAATGCCACAGCGAACGGTCTTGAGTCGCTACAATGTAGAGTTGAGACTTTCCTACACTGCGTCGTCCGGTTCGTAAACGCCTCTCGAAAACCTTTATTCCCCAGCGGTTGTTGGTTCAGCGAGCTATGTGGCCTTCCCATCGCCACTTCAACTTGCTAATTCAAGAGCTTTGTTCTACGATTCTACGGATTTCTTCGTTAACAGATTGTTATAATTTTTTAACAGGTTCTGCTCCTTAAATAGATTATGTTCTGGTATAGATACCGTCGTAAAACAGATTCTACAGGTTCTTGTGCTTACCAGAATCGATCACACTTCCTCAGCTGCCTGAACTGAATGGCAATGATGCAAGCAAACGTGGGTCCAACTAATCCTCCTTGAAGTGGTCTCTCGCTCATGCCGCCGGGGAAGAGATCGATATCATCAACTGTCGCGTATATCCTCTTGAATCTGTAAAAGATACGCCATTAGAACTGTGCCTAGAAAACTAGACGTTCCAATGAACTTTTTTTTTAATTTGTGACGGAGCAACCGCGCCGCGGTACACTATGTATGCAAAAACTTTTATTCGGTGCTGAATTGGTTTTAAAGCAGTTTACAAAGTAGGGTTAACAATGCTGCCAGCTATCTGGACTAGTGGAGGGACAAATACTCTAAACTTTTCTACCTTTTCCAAATTTACGGCAAAATGAAAATACCTTGTGATAACTTCTTGGGGACTCTCGGAATACATTCAAGATAAGTAGCTCGCTTTAAGTAACATAGCGATTTGTAGTTATTGTAACTTGGCATATCATATTTCATAGGATCGATTTCGATATGGAAATACGTTTTTCAGATTAATAGAAATAAGGTGGTATTTACCTTGCGATAACCTCATCAGGAACTTCCCTCGACAGATCTTCAAACGTCGTAGCTCTCTTCAGGTTACACAGCGCTCTGTAGTTATTGTAACTTGGCACTCCATGGTCCCTTCCTCTCTGTATATTCAGCGCTATAAGGTCGATTCCGGAGAAGGGAATGCGACGGTCTTCGAAGAGATGGTTGGTGACCTCTCCCGTGATGAACTGATCGAGGGTTTCCATGGGCGTGGATGAGAGACCGCGCATGAGCTCGTCCACTAGAGGTGGGTGCTGGAAACATTAAGAAATTGCTTGGTAGGTAAAAGTGTGCTCATTGTAATGGTGGATTTAGAACAAACGAGTGAATGTTCGTTCGTTGCCGTAATGCTGTAATTGGTTCGCAAATAAGAGGCGGGTAAAGATTAATTCGCTCGCTTTGTCGAAATCAACACAAGTCAATCAAAGTCAGTTTGACGACCTCTGTGGCACGGAGGGCGAAGGTTCGCCTGTGACGCAGGAGGTTGCGGATTCGATTCCAGCATCGGAACAAATATTTGTACGATCTGCAGATATTTGCTCAGGGTGTTCTGGGTATTTTTCTATGTATAATAAAAAATATGTATCTGTGTAATGTAATTAAGTATATCAGTACCCATAATACAAGCTCTGCTTATCTTGGGGCTAGACAATGCTGTGTGAAATGTCTAGCATTTATTTATTTAAAGTGATTTGCTCCGTGGGGTAGAAAACTTTATTGCGTAAAAGGGAAAGACCTGCCAATACGAAGCTAATGCTACGAATACAAAAATTGCGTAAGCTTAGAATAACGCCAAGGTTTGACAAGTAAATATAAGCGAAGCAGCAGCTAAAACTCAGTACCTACCTACTTAGATCTATAAGTGGTGCAAAAGAGAGAGGCTACAAATGTGTGAAGCGTGCAGCTCAACTGTGGTAACTGGAGCGAAGAGATCGATTGTCGAGCAAAGCGAGCCTACCAAAGTACTATTGTGCAACAGGGTACTACGAGGTGGCATGGCAAAACCCCAAACTTGAAGGGTCAATAAATGCTAAATGAATTTGAATTAGCGAGAAGCGGTTGCACAAAACTTTAATATTGAACATGATCCAAACTGAATTGCAAGATTGCGAACCACTGAGCTGTGACGGTCGGAGTCCATCAGGTATAGGTTGATCAACTTTCCATTCATAGTACTTACGTTCATGAACATATCGGTCTTGAAGAAGCCGTCTCTCAGCAGGATGGGCGGTTCGACCGGCTGGAAGGTGTGCGACAGGCGCGGCAGGTGCGGCCGCAGCAGCGAGTGTCCGATCCGGAAGGCGGCGGCACCGAACTCCGTCACGATGGCTGGGTTGCAGGTCGGGGAGTACTCTTTGTAGTAACCTGCAATAGACGAAAAAAATCAGGAGACCAATTCTACAATAGACCGATCAGTAGTTAAATGGCCCAATGGAAATATTTTAACCGCATAACTATTCTGTGAATTGTCCAGAAGATGTCTTCAGCTAATAAAGACTACGAATTAAGACCGATCAAGCAAATACTATCATTTAATATAATGTTGATCCGAAGAAGTACTTGGGGGGGAAAAGGGTGATAAACAAGTTTCATGAAAAAAAACCGTGGCAGGAACTTACTGGATAATATGCCTAAAACCAAAGACGAGTGAAAA
This sequence comes from Epirrita christyi, assembly GCA_951392215.1. Taxonomy (NCBI): domain Eukaryota; kingdom Metazoa; phylum Arthropoda; class Insecta; order Lepidoptera; family Geometridae; genus Epirrita; species Epirrita christyi. The sequence continues at coordinate 9,462,484 of OX595846.1, forward strand.
GCCCCCTGGAAACAGTTTCAGTCCATAAAAATTCACAGCGTTCAACGAAGGCAGAAACTCTATGAACTAGAGTAGATGTAGGTATATGTGTTAACTCAGCAGCGATGGTTGATTTAAACCACGAAAACATCAGCAGTATAATATCAGAAAGTGAAAAAAACTTGACGAACCTGCTGGCAGCAACTTCAGTCCATAAAGGTTCACAGCGTTCCACGAAAGCAGTCTCGGCAAGAACTCGTTGTAGATGATGTGGGTGAACTCAGCGGCGATGATCCTTCGTGTGTTCTCGAAGAGTAGCTCGGCGTCCCAATGCGGGTTGACACCGCGCAGACCCTCGATGAGGCGGTTGTGCTCGCGCAGGAAGATGGTGTGGATGGCGGTCAGACCGGGCTGCTCGGAAGCGCGCCCGTCACCTGTAAGGTTCAAATATTATGAGATTCGAGAAGTTTCGCCAAGTTTCGATAATGGCAGCAAAGAGCTATCTATAATCATCTTACCAGCAATGAAGCAGAATCCACTAGCGGCCTTGCACTCTGGATGGCTGTCGGAGCGCGGCAGCAAGTCCTTGCCGCCGTGGATGGGATTGGCGGTCGCGTTCAGGCGTCCGTTGAACCCTCGCAGTTTGCGCACTATGCACGGGTTCTCGCCGTACACGACGGAAGCGTCGATGAACGCGGTGTTCTGGTTCACTTGTTCACGGGGACCTAAAAGTTAGAGCGAGAGATATCCGTTCAGAGCCTGTAGTTTGAGTTTTAACAAGCAGTTGGCACTAGTGTAACACAGATTTCGTATGGATACATTGAAGAGCGCCTCTAGCGGACACTTTGCGAACCTCCATACAAAAATCCGTATTACACAAACCGTATGTCCGTGTCAATTGCTCGTCATAACTCGGACTACGGCCTCAATTTCGGGCCTCCAACATATTTTTTGCGGCGCCACTGTATCTTCGTTAAATATAACTCTAATCAAGTTAAAACAATCAAATAAGGCCAATGGATTCAAAAAAATTGGGTGATAGGTGAAATAACACCACAATGGCCTATCACGCCAGTTTTCGGGTCCTAAAAGTATTCTAACGAAGCGAACTGCTTTCAAACTTTGTGTGTCGGGCGAAAAGTAATCTAGTGTTAAAAAAATTTCGTGACCGAGGCAAGTAATGTCAGAATTGCCAGCTTACCCAACTGCTGTTGTCCAGGCAAACTCCTCATGAACGGAAAGCAGAGGCGTTCTCCGGAGGTGACATTCACTTCGGGATAGTAATGGTCACCGCGTGGTACGGGGAAGGGGTTGCATTCAGGGTGCACTGTCCTGGGCGATTCGCAGGAACGGCAATCGGGAATTGACTCGTGGAAACCTGTTGAAGAATAAAAAGTGTCATGACGCGAAAGAAGAAAACGTGCTTGTTTTGCGAACTGCATGTTTGTTGCTCTATGAACAATCAGAGGCCCAATTCACTAACTAAAAAATAGTTAAAATAGAGTTCGGATCATGTTTCGATCTTGTGTCGATGTCTTAAATGTCAGAAATGGTATTCTCCTGACATAAAATACAACACTGTAATGTGATTATATCGAAATGTGACCGAAACTTGAACGATTCAAAGTTTTTTCGTTAATTTAAGCATAAGTAGATGGAGTCTCTCTTTACTCTTTCCAATTATATATATAACTATCCTACTCTAATGGTGGTCACTATGAATTGAAAGTAGACTAAATTGTTATTTATGAGGGACTAGAAATTCAACTTTCAGTGAATTTACAATTCACTGAAAGTTTACCGAATCGAGAATGAATTGTGAATTGACAAAAAGTTGGTGTTCTGCTCCCTCATACTTACAATTTAATCTACTTTGGATTTACGGTTAAAAAAAAAAAGCATGGCAAAGCGGTCAAAGCATGGCATAAAAAAAGGTTTATAAACAAAATGTAGTAAATTTTTGTAAAAACTGTGATTTTGAAATAGGAATTAGGTTAAAAAAAAAACGTTTTATTTAGGATTTATTTACAAAATGTTAATTTAGAGCTTTATTTTAGATTTTTCATTCGAGATATTTCAGACGTCACCGATTATGCTAGATTTGTCATTCGAGATGATATTTTGCTTATAAACACAATAAAGGGGATTTCGGGAATTGTATTAAATATTTTATTTTATTCCCGAAATCCCCTTGATTTTGAACAAGCAGATTCAAAGGGGATTTCGGGAAAAAAAATCCTGAAAGGGGATTTCAGGAATAACCCAGATCGGAACGTGATCCAAACTTTATTTTGACTAAATTTTTCAAGATATTGCAATCATTTAGAATTACACACTACAGTCACATACAAGAACATAGTCCTGACTTCACACTTAGTTTCCCTGTGTCATGGGTATCAGGAACTATGAGTAGCCATGGTACCACAACACCTAGACCCCGAAAAAATATTTATAGATCATACAATTTGCCCCGCAATACTCGCAATAGGAATCGAACTCGAACCCCTCCCATCTCAGCCGGCTATGATGTACATGATAAACTCTTACCTTTATGAATAGGAGTCATGGTCAGCTCGTGGTCCACAAACTGCGCGAACTGCATCACCATCAGAGTGTACCTCGTGTGCAGGTTGGATATATCAGGATGGATGACGGTTGAAATGATACGTGGTGAAGGTAACGGGGTTCCAGTCACAGAGTTGATTCTGGGACGGCTTACACCTGAGAATAATAGAGCATAATTAGTTACCGAAAAACCGTTGTAGGGCTAAGTAAAAGGTGTTATCTAGCGATAAGGGTGTTGGGGTGCCATCATTACCACACTTGGCAGGCCGATTGGTTATCGCAGTATTGGTGTTAAGTACTCAAGTGGACATTCGATGACTAAAGATATTACAAACGTCGCAGGAAGTTGATGAGCGTTCGTCGTGGCATTCGTGGGGGAGGCACAAGTCGCAAGGAGTTCGTAGATGGAGACGGTTTAAGACCGTTTGCTATGGCATTGTATGGCGGCGGTTATGTCCAGCACTGGGCTTCGGCCCACTCGAATGCAGAGCAGTGGGCTTCGGATAATGATGATGACGTCTATTTTATATTCCGCTTCATCCAACTGAATAAGGTATTTATTTAGAGTCCAACCCACTCACCATCTTCATATACAGGCGGCAGCAGTCTCGCGAACGTAGTCAACCCTTTCCCCAAGTTAGGGTTCCTCAGGTTATTACAGTAACCTGTATACAATCTGAACGGACTGTCAGCGTCGCAGGTTCCCGTGTCGTCGCACTGAGGCTCGATGAGAGGCCCTGATTGGTCGTTTCCGATGAAACCGCTGACGTCAACAGATTGCAGAGAGTCGACGAAATCGTTGGAAGTGCCAAAGCCGAGAGAGTCGTCGAAGATTTGACGTTTGCGACGGTGACTTCTGAAAAGATAATGATTGGTTTAAGGACAAGTATTTGGAGACGGCTTCTGAAAGATGCCACATCCGAAAACTTCACCAAAAAAAAAGGAAGATCTTCATATAACTTGGTATGAAGAGTGAATATAAAATGCACTGCAAAAAGAAACGAAATGACGTCCTGTATTACAAAGAATGAGACAGCGATTAACACTGGACAAAAAGTAACAAAACTATGCTTCATTCTCTTATTAGTGGAGATCGAAGTAACATATCCGCCATAAGCTGAAATTAACGGAGATATCAAAGTAGCTTACCAGACATTGATTGGTATTAGCGGAGATATCAAAATAACATACCCGCCATTGATGCTGTTTAGAAGCTCGTTAGTTGCAAACTCCAAGAAGAGAGAAGTGTTGGCGATCTTGAGCGCGTATTTGTTGGCTTTTGAAAATGAGGCGGCGGTTCCTACGGGAGATTTTGGGTCGGCTCCACCATCTGCATAGAAAGAAAAACATTAGTACACTGCTGCCAAATTGGTTTTTTACCCCATTATGGCGAAAAGAGACGACAACAACAACATCGACAACATTGAGGAAATTTAATATCTGCCATACAAATGTATCGTTAACCTAACGTACGAGATGGGTGAAATGAGTGATTTACGTGATGTAAATTTCGATGACGGCCGTTTGAAAAAGTCAACCCAGGCTGTAAGTCTGGCAGCTTTTCATTTCATTTATTTTTGCATTCCATAATGTAGAGAATACTTCTAGGTATCATTGAAGATATATCTGACCAAAATACAGATATATCTCTTCCATAGACTAGAGATAATAATAGATTTATTACGTGTCTCCCAAAGCATGTATTCCAGTCGCTTTCTTCCAGTCATTTCTTGCTTGGCTTTCTCTATAGCGGTGGCGAGCATGTCCTTGGAAAGTTGCTCGGCCGCCTGGGCGCCGCTCACGTCACGCCACGCGGCTAGCTCCAGCCGGCTATGCTGAGAGCAGTGCTGGGCCGCGTTCCTGAGGAACAAGGACGAGATATTAGTAAGGCAGAGTGTGCCGTGGCGGATCTGGCCTAAGAATAGACTCCGTGTCCTCCCGTAGATGTCTTAAAACCCTATTGGGAGTAAATCAGAGGATCAGTAGCAACATTATCAACTTTAGTACCGATACTACTATCATCAATCGGTGAGCATGGCAACTCCTTAAGATTGATGTGTATTATAAGGTGTTTTGGTAAGAGAAAATAAGCTAGCTAGACTGTACGGCAGGGAAAAAATTACCATTAGTGTACTTAGTAATTAAGTCAATGGAAATAAATCTATCTCTCTACCAAATTTCATGCAAGTTGGTTTAGCCATTACAGCGAGAATGAATAACAAAAAAAAACGGATAATTGCGAGCGAGACACCCTGAGTTCCAATCCGTAAATGATTTCCAAATCGTCAGACGATTCTGTCATGTTTCAGCCACTTTTTCCTGCAAACTTCCATTCCATTTTAAGGGTAAAAATTAAAATTCCTCAATTTTAGACTTTTTCCTTTACAAAGCCTCCTAGCATTCCAAATTTCAGAATAGTTGAGTGATACTGAATATCTGATATTCTCAATTTACATCAAGTTAAAACTAGAATTCTCAACTTTTAATAAGGTAAAGCTAGAATTCTCAAGTTATAATAAGGTAAGGATAGAATTCTCAACTTACAATAACGTAAAGATATAATTCTCAACTTACAAGTAAGGATCCTCTTTCACGAAGGCTTTGGGTTGGATGGTGAGTAGAGATTCCTCAGCGTCGCAAAGCATTCCAGCGAGGGATACTTTACGTAGAGCCGCGAGTTGTTCGGGCGAGAATGATGATGGTGGTAAGTCGTTTTCGTACCAGAATCTGTAACAATATTTAAGAAGTTATACTACAAATCATTAATTACATAATTAATTTTGTATAAACGGGAACTTTCACATACTCTATAGCGGACTAAAATTTTGATATAGACCGGAACGTGAACATTCCCGTTTATATGTACAAGATTAAATATGTAAGACGTTTAAAAATATATTTACCTCAGACTGCCAAGAACTTACAAAAAAAACAAGACCAGAAAAAAATGCTTAATTTTTTCTGATTTATGTGTGTTCTCCAGGAAAGATAGCTTTCTCCAAGAAAATTATTTTTTAAATTGCAATGCTTATGGGTAACGTTGATTTTCGGGTTTTGAACCCACACTTTTATTTTAAACCGATATAAAATTATACAAACAAGCGTACGGCCACCTGATGTAAAGTGGTCACCATCGCTTAATACATCGGCAACAACATTAGGCGTTGCTTACCCTCAAGGTTTTTTTTTGTTTTTTGGATAATAGCTCTTTCTGCATCTTGTTATGAGGAAGAAATTATCTCGAGGAGTGAGATTGCGAGAAACCCAGGGTTTTATGATGTGTGTATGAGCTTTGGCACGATGCTAGGAGGAGCGATAGTAAAATCTCATCAGCTAGTCGGTGATGCCATTCACACTATGGGAAGAGATGGCGAAGACAATCTTGGGCACTTATATCGGTGGTTTTACCTGTCACTTTTCTTCAGGTTGGCGAACTGCAGAGCTAAGACACAGGCTAGAGTGGGTCCGATCACGGCACCGTTGGCTGCTTTCTCCATAGCTCCTCCGATTATCAGCTCTACGTCTTCGGCATTTCTGAAAAACAAATATTATTGTATTATTATATCATTATTTTAAGATTCTGGTCAAGATTGGGTTTTTGGGTGTTGATAACTCTAAAACGCTGTTTTAGAAGTAGAGTGTGGTTTTAGTTTAGGCAATCTACCCGGACTTGTAGGGCAACTTTCGTTGGTATAAGATTTGTCTTGGCTGCTAGCTTATTTAGGTGTGTGTAAAAACTGGAAGAAAGCGTTAGCCGAGTTAGTCGTGGATAGCAATGGCTGCGATGAGCTCACCACTTGTCACGTGTATATTCCTGCCACTGTGCAACCCAACGGTGAAAAGAGGCCCTATAAGGCTCTGATGCCTAGTCTGTGCTCTGCTCTGGAAGAAGGCGGTGTGTTTATGAATGTATGTATGTCATATCGTGTGGTTTTAGTTTTCAAAAGCATTGATGTACGAATTAGACTTTGTTGCTCGTAAGGACCTATTTCCACCATCTATGTTCGAAGTGGACTTCGTCGCTTGTAAGGATCCATTTCCACTGCTTATGAACTCTCATATTGCTTGGTTGTTGTGTCAGTTACCATCCCCTAGGTTTGTTTTTTGAAACCCAGAAACCTGAAGACCCCACATGACTTAATGTTTATTGAAGGATCTCTTGACTTCTGTTCGACGTTTGATTTTGGGAACGCGTCCTAATGTGGCATGCACAGCGCCTGGCACCCGGTTACTGGTTCTTTTATTGTCACACTGCTTCAGTGAACAGCTTTTTAGCTGATTCATGAATTACCTGTACATATCGGCCAGCATTTCCTGTTGTGTCCTTTCAAAGCCCAACTGGCTGAAGTCTCCAAAACTCTTGACGTTGGTCATAGGTTCACAAAGCCTTAGAGCTCGTAAGTAAGGCGCTACTCCATGGTCCCTGGAACGGTTCACATCCCACTGGGTGGACGGTGGGAATCGGGAGACTCGGTGGGCTGTTGTGTGGACTAGATGTTGGAGTGTTACTGTGTTGTTGATCTGAAATGGGTTTAGGGGGTCAGATTTGCTGACATAAATTTTGGTTTGTCAAACTGTGAGAACAGAAAGCATTCCAGGTATGGTCGCCTTGAAACAGGGTGCGATTACGAAATTTTGGACCATTGGTTTCAATCCTGTTTCTATTTGAAACGACGTTTTCCGATTACCTAATATACGCAGTATAGTTGCAATTAAACTTTGTAGGCAAACTGCGCAAATTGGCTAATCGCAAGAGCGTCATTTCGGATAGAAACAGCATTGAAACTGATAGCAGGAAGGACAGCTTGGCCAACATTATGGAAATTATGTCTAACTCTACATTTTCATATGAAATATTGCCAAAGTTCTGTCAAAACTGACAGAAGTGAAAATTTTGAGTTCAATACTATTTGTTTATTAGCAAAAGCAATTGGCTATAGACCCATTCACTTTCACTTGTCGAAAAAAGGCCCATGTCTAATGGTCGTTAATTACGTTGTACTCTGAGGTATTTATGGCCAAACAGAACTAAGCAGGGTCTTCAAAAACAGCCTTTGTTGTTTGTTGTATATCTATAAGTATATAGGATATGTCAAATTACTTACCAGCTTCTCATTCATCATAGCCTTGAAGATCGGAGCAACGGCGACCAGCTCCGTGTAGGCTCCGGCGCGATTGGCACTCGAGTAACCGCGCCAGAATCCAAGGGATGTTAGCTTCAGCTCTGCTTTGGCCATTCCAACCTAAAAGAACAAATAAACAATTTATAACCATGAACATTTTAACACAGCAAAATGATAACATCAAAATCCATGCCTTTTGTAATTATTCACCAAATAATTGACTGGTTCTAATAAAAAACTCAAATTTGAAGACAGTGGGTTCTTCATTAGCCGCTAAGACATCCAATGCTGGATAAGGCCTCCCTAATAGCATGCATAGCGTAAAACATGTAGCGTGTAATGGGAGGATTTGCCATAATCACCACGCCTGGCAGGCGGATTGGTGATCGCAATTTAGTCTTAAGTAGGTACTCAGCTGGATACTGCTGCCCATCCGCTGTCGTAAACCCTTAGTCGCCTTTTACGACATCTACAGGAGGAGTTAGGGGAGACTATCATAGCTCATACAGTGGTTAGTGGACCCTAAATGTTGCTCATTACTTGAACAAATATTCTTACCTCTCCCAAAAGCACCGGCAAAAATTCATTGTAAGTGATGTGTTGTATAATGGCTGCCACAGCTCTTCTCGTCTCGAGGAAAAGAGTGGTGTCATCCCAGAATGGATTCATGGAGTACAGTTCACCTGCAATTCGGTTGTGCTCTGAGAGGAGAGCTTTATAGACAGGCGCGGTAGGAGTAAGATCGTTGCACCTAGAACAAAAAAAAACAAAAGTTGAACATGAGCCTTCATTTGCCATACACTACACACTTAAGACACAAAGTGTACCTAGTTTGTGTCTTGAGTGTGTCGTGCCTACAAACTGAGTTATACTCAGGAAACATTTAACTCCTGTGGTTACCCTGGTAATCGGTTTTCGATATTATGTTATGTGTGGCTGACTTAGGTAGACAATACATTTGATTCCACTTTGATTCCTGCCCAAGAAGATGATAGGTATTTAAAGTTTTTTACCGGTGAATTTATTTCTGAATGACGGATGTGATTCGCATAAACTTGATCATCAATATCACATCAAATAAGTAAAAAAACAGAACTTTAATTAAACATGCTTACATGAAGCCATTAAATGCCAATGCTAACACAGATGGAAATCAAATAGATTATGCAAATCATTACAAGGTCCTATTTGCATACAATCAGCTCATGCACCTTAATGACATATAAGATTTTTCATATGATTTGATAGGACATGTAATGTTGGAAGAATATATAAGAAATGTTATCTATTTAGCAGAGTTTATTTTTACTTCATCATATAAATATTGTTTCAAAACACTGACAAGTTTCTTATTTTTAATCTGTAATTTTTCAGCTATCGCTGAAGAACATTGCATAAGGCAGCTCATTGCGCATTACGCTTAAACTTAAAGTGAGAAACTTTGGAGTGAAAAATTAGGTTTATTCAGATATTATCTATAAATTATTACCGATTATTCAACGATTAGTTTAGGTAGGTACCCACAGAGTGAATATATTGATAGTACCTAACAATATTTAATTTTTCAGAAGCCAGAAATGTTGGCATTGCCTATTTGGCTGGAAGAATTTACACTTTGAATTTTATCTACTAACGTCAAAGTATTTACGTATTACATTAAAGTGTTCCTTTGCATGTTTAGTATAAATACATTACAAAGTATTACCTAGGTGCTACTTATTCAATATCTATGTCATAACTTTTTCACACAACAATGGATTTGCATAAAACATTAATGTAAGCAATGTTTGTATTCAAACACGTAAACTTGTTGCGAGACTTGTCGATTGCTTGTAAGAAAAAACTAGTTAGGTATAAGTACTCGCAATCAAAAGTAGCTGAGTAGCTCAGGTGTTTAAATTCACCAACGTATTCAAAATTGGCTATCCAACTAAAGCGTTACGAGACTCTACCAGACTTTTCATAGTCCTCCATACTAAATAGAAAGAATACACCTACCTTCTATTACTATAACATCGACTGCTCAGTAGCCCTATTTACTAGCTTGGTTGTTGACCTCAATTCAAAAGCGTACGTGAGCAGTTTTGGAGGATTTGTGTGCCGCATTGTTTTTGAAGCGTTCTGTGTACAGAATGCTTTAAACACTTTGATTGTATAGATGCTTAGGTAATTTTAAGTAGGGAGCATTATTTGATCGCCTGCGGTACTCAGCTAATTCTGTTGGCGACTGTACCAAATGATCCGTAGTACTTATCTATCTGTATCCGGATAATTTGCATAGAATGATGACACCACATGCGATTCTTCGGAAAACTGCGGGAATTCACGTCGTATTTTCCCAAATTATTAACAAAACAAGACACGGAAGTCAATTTTCACGGAGACAAAATATGTGATGATCTTAAAATGAGTTTCTAAGTAGGTAACTACTTCTAGACAAAACAAAACAAAATCAAACAAAATACACAAACAAACAAAGACATTACAAAACCAAGTAAAAAATAATAAAAATATCTAAACCGTCCCAATCAAGCGGATTAAAGAAAATAATAAAAAACTGCCACAATTCATAATTTTAATAAAGTAGCCATCGTAACACAAATCTTTTAAGATTAAGCAATTTGTACAAAGTATGATATATGTCTCATTAAATTGTATCTTCAAATGCAGTGTCATTGTGTATAATGACTAAAGCCTACCACTATGGGAATCGTTCACACATTAAATCTGATATCTCTATAATATCTTGAATCGGTATTGTATGGCCGTTGCCTAACGCGCTGTGATGTAACTTCTTTCTTCCTAGACTAGACGTTGTATATTGTTTGAAGTAAGTAAGCTAAAGCTTTTCATAGGAATTATCATCGGGTTATATGGATATTTAAGTTGGTTTGCATGGAAACTAAACAGCACAAGGGATTCTTCAAATATTTTGGAAAGTCGAACATCAATCAAACGTAGGTATCTAACTTACTTGCGACACGAATTAACGTCAATTTTTCCAGCATCATAGAGCCGAAGTGATCGTAGTTCCTTTTCAGAGCTACCATATAAAGCCGATCCGTCGAGAAAAGATGTCGCCAAGTTCATCTGTTCTCGGACCTCTGTAACAAACACATGTTTTTTATAAGAATCGTTAAGACGTCGGTAAATAGAGAGAGAAAGCGAAAAAAGAGCCCCCAACACTCAAACTCATAACATAACACCCAACAATCACATACATAGTCCTGATCCCACACTAGGATTCCCTGTGTCGTGGGTATCGACTACGAGTACCATGGGACCACAACACCCAAACCCGGAACAAATATTTGCAGATCATACAAACATTTGTCCCGCAGCGGGAATCGAACCCCGCAACCCCTTTAACCATAAGGACCGTTTTCGAACGTCAAACTTAAAGCGATGGACAAGCGTTCAGTTTTAGGCTAGACGCACCCTACCTAGGTCTACTCAGTATCTCGTCCAGCTATTCTGTACATTCTCCTGTGTACAATTACATTCACCCAAGTTTGTTTTATTTAACTTCCCAGTAAAATATATTGTGAACTACTCCATCATTATTTATCTTAATATTAACCGCCCACACACAACACTGTGGGTAAATTGATTATGTCAACCAAATTGATTCGAAACCAGTTCAGCGGTGATTGTACCAGACTTCCTATATACTAATCGTAATAAGTTTCGAGAATGTAGCATTTTGGACAACTTCACGCCCAGTCACCGTATAATAATTTCAAATACGCTATACATGAGCATAAAATTTGGTTACAAAATTGATTAATTAAGTGACATAGTAGGATGTTTACAGCTACATCACGTCGAGAATCATAGTACTCATTAAGTTTAGGAACATACGGTCTGGGAAAAGGTCATCATCATCATCATCATAATCAGCCTGAAGAAGTTCACTGTTGGACATAGGCCTCCCCCTAGAATGCCACGACGAACGTTCTGGGCGCCTCAATCCACCGACTTCCTGCGACGTTTATAATGTCTTTAGTCCATCGAGTGAAGCGCCTTCCCCCTTGCTTCTGGGAATAAGTATATCTACTTTATTCTTGGAGGAGGCTTATGTCAATGGACGGCAACTGGCTGAAATGATGATGATGATGGTGACTTACACCCTGCAGTTTTACCATAGTGGATAATTGCCTAAGGGTATATAGGCTACGTAGGAATTAAGTTATCAGAAACCTACCCGCTTACGTATAACTTTATTTATATATTGCTTAAGTTTGTCCTGTCTCTGTTTAACATTATCCAATAGTAAGGGATGGCAATATTTTAAGCATTGCTTAGATTTTGACAGATTTTATAAGTAGATCCGTAGTATTTCAAACACCTGTCAAAATGCTTCGAAATCAGACACGCATAAGTTGACCGACGGTGAAAGAGATTCCTAATAGAGAGATAGTTAGGTAATTCCTAAGAATGAGTGCAGGATAATTTAAATATGGCTTATATTGACTTACCAAAACCACAGGAGTCTCTGTTCCTAGCTGGCGCCGATCGCACATATTCACAAGGTCCTTCTCCACATTCCTGTAACAATTGATAAAATAAACATTATGAAATAAACGTTCAAAACATGTCAATAAACTTAGTGTGGTCAGATTTGACGACCTCTGTGGCGCGGCGGGCGAAGGTTCGCCTGCGACGCAAGAGGTTGCGCGTTCGATCCCCGCCTCGGAACAAATATTTGTACGATCTGCAGATAATTGTTCCGGGTGTTCTGGGTATTTTAAATGTATAATAAAAAAAAACTATCTATGTAATGTATTGTATTAAGTATATATCAGTTATCTAGTACCCATAACACAAGCTCTGCTTAGCTTGGGGCAAGATAATGTTGTGTGAAACGTCCAGCTTTATTATATTATTATTATTATAGATTATTGTGTAATTAGACCGTTGATGTTATCAGCCAAATTCGAATTAGATCAGGATTATAGTTCATCAAAAAATCATTTTTTTACTAATGTCACTGGCATTAAGTTATTTTGGATTTAATTTACTAAGGAGCGAAGGTATAAGTTATACTCCTCGTATTGCAGTTTAGTTACTCATAAAATAGTAAGATTACGTATGATAATAAAATACTAGTTTAATGAACCTGTAGGTAGAGCCTCCGTCTACTAATTGCAATCTTGGTTCATTATCCATATTCAAAGTGCAAAATGCAGGTAGCTTTAAGATTTGATTCGCATTCAGCCAAGCGGTGAATGTGACCAGTTAAAGGTATGTGAAGGTTACATTGAAATGATAACCTTTCATCAATCTCCATTTTCCTATCAACACCAAAGAAATACGTAAACATTGTAATGCTCTCTAATCCAATCTGTTGAAACCATAGTTTTATTTAATAATTTTCAATCCACATTTATTTACATAAACACCCTCTTAAAAACTATGTCCTTGGTAGTGTTGCAATGTCAGATAAAGTGGATACTTTAAGAAAGTTTGGGGATTTATTTTGATTCCAACACCTATAAATTCATATTAATTTTCCTATGTACGACCAACCACAGGAATCATGCCGTGGTGTTTCCGGTCTAAAAATAGACTTCTCCTTCCGTGGATTTCGTAAAAGCTGACTAAGGGATTACACCAGGGGAAGGGCAGCAGTATCCACCTCTCACTCTCCACTCAACACCAATGCGCCTGCCAAGCGTAGTGATTATGGCAAATACCCCATTGCATTCTATAGGAGAAGCCTCGTCCAACAGTGAACATCTAACAGTTGATGATGATGATGATGATGACCAACCACTTAAGTACATTTAAAACGCAAAAACACTTCATTTAACCGAATCATCTCAAATACCAGAACAATGAACATTTGTGGCGCAAATAACTTTCACTACGTGTCATGTGGAATACGTAATTTAGCCTGGTTCTTTTTAAATCTACATTGTGCAATATGCAATAGTCACAGCTAAACACAACAGCTATCTCAATCCTTACTTAAACCATCAGCAACCTATTTATTAAACGTTTTGTTGGTTTGTTGTTTTGGGTTATTATTAAAAAAATATAACTAGTTATTTTTTAATTATAATTTTTTATTATAATGATGATAATAAAAATAAATATTTCGGTTCATGATGATGAAATTAGTATTCGGAACTTACGCAGGGTTATTCTCTATCTCGCGACAGGTTTGCGACAGGCGTAAATTGTGCAATCTTTGCTGACAAACGGTAACTTTTGTATGAGAAAAGCGACGTTTGACAGCGCAATTACGCCTTTTGCAAACCTTGTCGCGAGATAGAGAATACGGGGCCGGAACTATCTTTGTGGCTGGCTGACTGATTGCTTTTGCTTACCACTCTTAACAATATTATCTTAACGCTCGTGCAGTTTTCCTCGCATATAGTGAGCCAGTTATCCTCCTTTAAGCTATGCCACCTAATAATATCTCATTAAAGTGACTTTGTCATACATCTCGTAATTTGAATAGATACGATGGATTACCTGCCCACTTTTCTTATGTAGAAAGTAAATTGTGTCACATTATTTATTTAGGCCTACTTGTTCTATGGAGAATATAATGGGCCTAATTCATCTCTTGTATTCATCAGATAAATTAGATGCGGTAGGTTCATTATTTATAAACTTTGTATGTGGTAGGGTTTATTACTGTAGCTGAGACGCAAGAGGTTTCGATTCTCGCTGCGGGACAAATGTTTGCATGATCTGTAAATATTTGTTCTAGGTCTGGGTGTTGTGGTACCATGTATTCGTAGTTCCATAATACCCACGACACAGGGAATCTTAGTGTAGGGTCAGAACTAGTATGTGATTATTGGGTGTTATACACACTAAACATAACATAACACCCATGTCATTATGTTGTCAATAAATATTGTTATGAAACTTTTTGTGGCATGTGTCCCTCTGGACTTCTCTGTAAAACGTGGATATCGGTCAAAGTTCTGTGAGCTACATATTAACCATCATTATCGGCTTTAGACTGCTCAAAGAGGCCTAACCATAGAATTCTTAAAAAACAAACCGTTGCAAAATAACCTGACTGTGCAAAACTGGCCACCCATCCCCAAGCTCACTTACTCTACAATGCAAGTACATTTCTAGGAACTAATCACCTGTTACTTCATTGCTTTCACTCAACATAGGTAGCCTTTCTTTGACCCCGCAATCTATCACGAACGTTACGAAATCCCACTTATAGATCGATCGATATTTCGATGACAGGTTAATCGAAATTACGTCAGTTTCAGGTTAGACATAGTGACGTGTTCATTCATGAGTGCAGCTAAACATTTAAAGTGATCCTTAAATGTGTGGCAACATTTATTATCATCATCAGCAGCCTTAATATAATAATACAATAATGCTATAATCACCACGCATCGCATCGCATTGGTGATCGCATTATATGTGTTGAGTACTCAGGTGGATGTTGCTGCCCATCCCCTGGTGTAATCCCTAAGTCAACTTTTACGGTATCCACAGGTGGATTGGGTTTGTTCACGTTTGTGGGTGGCTACATTTGGAAACCATTATTTATTAAATATTTTCAGGCAGGTACGGTTCTGACTATGATATTGGCCCAGTTGAAGATAGTTTAGCTGCGCAAGAGATTTTCTAGGAACAAGTTCGCATCAAGAACACTTTCATCATCATCATCATCATCATCATCTTCATCATCATCATCATCATCATCATCATCATGATCGTCATCATCATCATCAGCCTGTAGAAGTCCACTGCTGGCGAAGGCCATAGAACACCTAATAAAATAAAGTAAATCAATTTGTTCTACATATTTTTATGTTAAACAAAAACAGTCAGAATAAATTCTCAAGTTTGGCAAATATTTTTTGTGCAATTAGCAACTTAGACTTTTATGAGATGGTAGCAGAGATCTTATCGTATGTTTTGTAAGCTAATTGCATGTCAAAACCTTCTTGTTTTTTATTAGGCATGGGTATATACATAATTGATTTCCCATTAAAAAACAACATCTCACCCACAGTACTTTTTGTATAATTAAAATCCACGTGAAGTTAGAAAAACTCAGATTACTTACTTACAACTTACTTCAATGTAAGTTTGTTAGAGTTTGATTTTAAGCAAAAAATTGATGGCGCAAATTGTGGTCTTAAAACTGTACCTATATTGAAATAAGTTTAATGAAATAACCATAAATTAATTAACAATTATCTACATAATCAAAGATATCTTAGATAAATCGAACTATAAGCACCTACAACTCCTGTAAGGTAAATTATTACGGATCTTCTTCATAAAGAATTTATCCATGCTAGATTTATTCATAATCGTGACACAATCATGTTCCTACTCACAGAAAAACAAATCTTATATCCTGTCAAAGAATATATAATTAGCATCCATTAACCAGATACTTCAGTGCAAAGTGTTTTTACTGTTGAAAATATTAATTGTGCTATTATTTATTTTCAATAACATAAATAGCCGATCATGATATTACATAGCTTATCTTTCTAAAACAGCAAAATTAATTGTAGCAATAGAAAAAGCGACGTCTCGCATTTTTTGTTCCAAAGAAATCCTTAACAGCTAAATGCCTTGGAATTTAACTTTTTATACAGCAACTAAAAACATCCTTATGACAAACGGTATTAGTTGTGAGTTTAAGTTTTTATTACTCACAGTAGGTAGGTAAGTTTTGAACAATAAATCCTCTTTGTATTTACATGCAGGAAGTAAATTTTAATAGGTAGATACGAAGGCTCACTAAGCTGACAGTAATTCCAAGCTCTCATGACTGATGCATATCACTTTAAAGTTCAACAAAAGTTCACAACAAGGACACCTACACACGACATCACCACATTAAGCATTATGTTATACGTACACACGTACATATTACGTACACTCTCGGCCAAGTTCAAGAGTAAAAAAAAACTGCTTATCATTAGATGGAGACGGATGATTAGGCTCTGAATCGGTGTACACATCCGTTCCTCTTAACAAAAAGCATACATCCGCTGGCCTTCACACTATTTGATCACCACATCTGGTGGAATTAACGAATTTAATAGAAGAGTACGGAAAATAAATTGTATCTAATCATTGCACGCAGTTATTGCGTCTTAACTAGATACTGGCTCTAATATATGTTTTAGGCCCTTTAAGTTGATCTGACAAAAGCTTTTAACAAGGTTATTATTTACAGGATATTAAAATAGTTATTTCCGATTGAACTTGGAATAAACGCAGCGATACATATTCCGCATTTCATTCGCATCCTTAAAAATAACTCATGCAGATTGCACGAAAAATACGTTCAAAAATACTGGTGTAACACAAGGATTTACACTGTCTCACATTCCCTTCCTTTTATACATCATTATCATCTCAGCCCGGAATCATTCAATGCCTCCTTTCTTTTCTCTAAGCCCCCTCTATGTTGTGCGTCTCTCATCCAGGTATTTCCTGCGACCGTTTATGACCATTACGATGTCATCGATATACGTCATGTATATATTATACTCTTTGAAAAAAGTATTACCTGATTTCCATTAGCAGTGGCGACTAGATCAGAGACTAGGAGCTGTCCCCAGGCAGCCAGCATGCTAGTGACATAGTCATGGTCAGCTGGTTCCGTCAATTGAGCTGCAGCGCGAACGGCCAGCGATGCAGCGGGAAGGTGCGGTTCTTCTGGTGGTTGGGAGACTCCTTTAAAAGAAAAACACAGCGTAAATACATCTCAATCGAGTGAGGTCTTGAATTCAAGGCTACAAAGGTGCAAAAATAAATTTGAAGTGTGAATGAAGGTCTCTTTACCTTCACTTTTGAAACAATGCAAACCAATTTCCTTAAAGATTAGAATGACACGTACGGATAAATGGTGTTATCTATCTGCAATATTGATTTTGGTTATAATGCTATTACTTTATAATCTGTGGTTTTATTAAAGAATGCCGCGGTGTGTCCGACCTCAGAATAGGGGTCTATTCCTTGCCTTCTTCCATGGATGTAGTAAGAGCCGTACTAAGGGATTACGCTAGGGGACGG
The DNA here is from genome assembly GCA_951392215.1 of Epirrita christyi. Taxonomy (NCBI): domain Eukaryota; kingdom Metazoa; phylum Arthropoda; class Insecta; order Lepidoptera; family Geometridae; genus Epirrita; species Epirrita christyi. The sequence continues at coordinate 9,480,183 of OX595846.1, forward strand.
GCAGCGGTATTCACTAATACTGTGATCACCAACCCACCTGCTAACCATGGTGATTATTGCAAATCCCCCATTGCATGCAATGAAGGAGGCTTCGTCCACCAGTAGATGACTACAGGCTGGTGATGATGATGGTAATTAATAACATATTTTTGAGACGTTCAATCCAATTACGTCGGAATAATCCGCGATAAACTCTTAATACTAGAAAGTGTTGAGTAATTTTAAATCGTTAAATTTGCATAGACATATAGTTATATACGGCTAGTTTTTTCTAATGATAGTTTCTAACCGCAAAGACAAAAATGTGGGTCAAGTTTGGGGTTTCACAATCATCTATAAAACTGACATCTTCAATATTCAACATATATATAATGTTTATATGGTATGTATATCATATATCTGATTGCCAATAGAATATACTTGTCCGCCTTGGATTCCTCCATGAATTCAAGAATTAATATAACATAACATGTCATAACACCCATCAGTCACATACATAATCCTGATTTGTTGAGCTGTGGTACAGGATCTACGAGTACCACGGTACCAAAACACCTGACCCAGATAAAATATTTTCAGATCATGCAAACATATGTCCGGCAGCGGGAATCAACACATCAACACATCTCTTGCGTCTCGGCCGGCTACTCGCCCACAGCGCTACGGAGGTCATCAATTATACTGTCTTATCACATCATTTGGCTGTGGTGTCCAGCCAAAGAATAGACCCTCCATCTCCTCCTGTGGATTTCGTAAAAGCTGACTAAGGGATTACACCAGAGGTTGGGTAGTAGCATCTAGGTACTTGAGTATTCAACATAAACACTGCCATTACAAATTCGCCGGCCAAGTGTGGTGATGATTATGGCAATTCCCCCGTTGTATTTTATGGAGGAGGTCTCGCCCAGCAGTGGACGCTTAAAGGCTCCAAAGCCTAAATAATGATGATTATCTCATCATTTATGTGTAATTTTATAATATTATGTTTATTTAACTTTAATTATACATGTTTGAGGTGCGGGTGCTACTTAGGATGCACTTGCATGTGAAGAAACATGTTATTACGAAGTTATTCTTTAGAGGTGACTAACATTACCTATTTACCTACATCTATCTGTAGGCTATTGATAAACTTAGCAATTATGAAATTATGGTCTTCCTTTAAATGATTGCAGCCATATGAAGATTGTTTATAGGAATTATTGATAGGTGTATGATTGCATGTGTTTATTGGCAATTGCACACTTTTCTGAATTATTTTGTTGTTTATAACCTATGTGATAGCCGAGATGATAGATGAGATGAGTCTCACAAATATCATAAATGCAAATGTATATTAGATATTTGCGTCCACGTAAACAGGCTGTTGATGATGATCATTGGCGTATCTAGAGCCATTTTCCAGGGGGGGCCTGGCCCCTGAGATGTGATGGCCGATGAAGCCGAGTCAACGGCCAATGTAACTTATGTACCTAAGTCGCTCTACAGGCGCGGTCACAGCCCAACATTTTGGGGGAGTCCTCTTAAATCACCCTCAGTAAGGTAAAGTTCTCTACCGGTGAACGGAGCGAGTCGCAAAAATTTCGATTTTAAGAAGTGAACTTTTTGTGATTTTAGTAGCAAGACCAGCCGATAAAGGAATGTAGAGCAGGTGACGGCGAGCGGAACGAGCCGCGAAAATTTAGTACCTATTTAAGAAGTGTGTACAGCCAAAGTTTTTTGTGATTTTAGTGGCAAAACCAGCCGAAAAACAGTTCAACAGAGGCAGCGGCGGGCCTCGAAAATGTTGTATTTCAGAAGTATAAACAGCCAAATTTACAGGCAGTGGTTGGCAGCAATTCGAGGCAGTGGCGAGCGTAGTGAACATTTTTGGAACATAAACAGAAATTTTACTGGGAAATTTTGGGACTTCAACAGAGTAACTTTCCCGATGGCCCCTCGATTTCACTGACTTTCCCTGACCACCTTGCTAATTCTGAGAGCCATGTCGGTTTCTATTCTTATTGGCAAATCAATATTTTTGATTTAATTGTTAAGACGTTTAAGCAGGTTTTTATATTTATTTCGATTGATTGATATAATATTAATTACTTACCAATAAAACCAAACCAACTTTAATTTACGTTTCTTCTCTGCAAAAATACTTAAAACTTTTTCTGGCGTGACGTACCTAACCCAATATCCTGGGGTGGGCACGGCCCACCCGGCCCCCCCTCTATATACGCCTATGATGATGATGATCATGAGACTAACATAATATTCATCATTAATACCCAAAACAATTTAGCGTGCGGCACAATTGTAAAATGCTAAGCACGGACCTTTTTGACAGCACTGTACAAGTGCTTCCAAAAAGGTTCCTGCTTAGCATAATGCTGCTCTAAGCTGCAGCGCTGATTTTTAACACGGACTTCGGTTAACGCACGGAAATGACACGAATAACAATAAAAAATGTACAGTATCAATTATTAATATAAAATTTATAGATATTTAATTAGAGTCAATAAAGAGCCGAGAAGTAAAAGGGAGTTGCCTAACTATTTACTACATAAAATCAATTATTTATTATTTTGAGTAATTCCTACATCAACCATAACGAGATGAGCCATACCTCCCTTTTCAGCATGATACTTAATGCTGGGACAACCTACATACCTAAGATACTAAAGTTATACGATGTGCAGTCTAATGCCTCCACAGTAGAAATAAATAAATAAATGCTGGACATTTCACACAACATTATCTAGCCCCAAGCTAATACTAATACTAGTACCTAACTCTACATTCTCGAACTACCGTATAGAGAAACTTTGTAAGATTTTTTATTCAATTGTCTATAATAGGCTGACTTCCGTATCTCGAGCGAGACAAATCACCTGACATTCATTAATAGCTAACGTTCTTGATCGCTTAGTATTTTCTGATGCAAAGATCCTTAAGAGTAATTTTTACGATTTTAATCTTGATATGCGTTGAAAGTTATCGGCATGATTACGTACAGTGAATTTAAAGTGTGTGGGTTCTGTCACCATTATCTTAAGGCTATAATTTGAAGTCTGCGTTGGGACAGACATATAGAATTATTGTAATTAGCCAATGTGAACCTGTAAAGGGTTTCCTTACAGTTAATTGGCGTTATTTCCTCATTCTTTTAGGACATCTCGTCGAAGCGACGTGTGACCCGAGAGCTGGCTCTTATCTGGCTCAACGCATATTGCTATTCAGCGTGGCAATGCAGCCAGCGTCTTAACGAGACGCTTCAGTTTGGTAGTGATTTGGATCAGTTGAGCTATCTTTAGATAGCTGATTGAATTATATTTTAAAATTTCATAATATACATGAAATTGTATTAGTTGTATTATTCTTTCTGTAAATAAAGTACTTGTTTATAAGAATAACTTTACAATATTTATGATACATGAACTACGATTTGGCAATAAATAAGTATACCAAATAAAAAAGATGGTTGGGGGTTAGTACATTGTTCGATTAATTTCTGTAAAACCGACAATTTTTTTTACGAAACTATAGAAACGTCATTCTCAATAACTTTTCATTTAAAAAACCGACTTCCGCCATTGTATACGACTAAATACTTGGATGAAAAAAAATTATGAAAGAACCATAGTGGTGAAAGGATTATGATACTCTTTGAATGCAAATGCTTGGTTTGTTGCTGAAAATATCAAAATCGCCATATGTATGCCTACAATATTTGAGGAGTTCTCTCAATTCCTCATGGATTCCATCATCAGAACTGGATTCTAATCCAATTCCAATCTGGAAGTATATCTATTCAAATAAAAAAAGAATTTTCCAAATCGGTTCATAAACGCCGGAGATATGCGGTAACAAACATTAAAAAAAAAATAAAAAAAAAATCCAACCGATTTGAGTCAGTTAAAAAGGAACTGAAAGCGTGTCATTATAACATAGGGTTATTTCTTAATTTTTTTCAGTAAATAAATAAAGTACCTTTTAATATTTTATAGGCGTAATAGTTCAATCAATCAATCAAATTATTTATTTGCTTCAAATAGGGTTACTAGGATGTTAATTAGTTTTGTACAATATGAACTTTTCGGTACTTACTCTACACTTAGAAACACCTTATACAAATATGCAAAATCTATACAGACTTTACTATCCGTCTATAAGGAAGATCTGATGTTACGCCTCAACTTAGAATCAATGAGCAATTTTTTTCCCAATAAACAATCAAACTCAATCATCAAATCAAACAGATAAAACACAGTTCAGAGAATTCGTAAGTAATTGTAATGTTAGGTAATTCCATGTAATCAAGCCAGCTCCTGCATTCTACATCATCAATCAACGAGATTAGTTTTAGAGCTTTTATCGTGATGACTGTAAATGATGTATGCACCATGATAAACAGGAAAGGTTATTATTTTTTGTGGTCGATGTTAGAGGAAATACTGATGTTTACCTTACCTATAGTTTTGATTAAAATATTGTTTGTTCTAGGTAATTGTTTTAATTTTTTATCTGATTATACTGACGCGTCATTTATATTTCCAAACGTTTGAAGGTCTGTGTTTTTCACATTTCTAAATGGAAATCTTGTGCGATTGTTTTAAGCAAACCATAAATGAGACAATCCGTTTCACATTTTATTTATTAAATTTTGTTTGAAGGTTTTTTAGAGCCAGGGCAAGTAAAATTCTTTCACACATGCTTTAGGCACCTGTAGTTGTATTAACGATAAACACACAAAATGTCTTGGGAGTTGTTTAACAAGGATAGCGTGAACAGAGATAGTTTGTTCGCTTGATGATTGCTGTTTAAACGCGTCTTTTGCTGTGCACATAATTATCTATTACTCCGTAACGTGTACTAATTATAGGCACCATGGAGCCTTGTGACATGTTATTGTTATTAATGATATTATCAACAAACCAAACAAAAACAATTCTTCATTTTTAGGATGATAGATAATTTTTCATTCCTGATTTTTAATTTACGATTTTTCATTCCATGAAAAACCCAGTGACCAGATATAAACAGTTTTAAAAAAGCTTTGATACCTACTTAATACGATTCATAATTCCCTACCTACTTAGTTCCTGTAAGTACCGACGAGTGGTGTCGTAGTAGCTATTCGGTAGCCTTTTCCGGGGCCAGTGGAACATGGGGACAGTGGAACCTAACCCAAATATAGCTGGTAAATAATATAATAAATACTATACCTACTTATATTTATGTGAAATAAATTATGATGATGGTTCGATATGCGTCTTGTTTTCACTTAAACGCAGGGCTACAAAACTTGGTACACAGGTAGATCTAGACCTAGATTAAAACATAGACTAGGTACTTCATAAACCGAAATTCAGTTCCCTAGAGACAATAAAGTGGGTGAAACCGTGTGCGACCCTAGTAATAAATATTCTTTTTTTTTTTCTTTTTTTTTATGCTACTTGGCAAGCAGACAAGCTTACGGCCCACCAGATGGAAAGCAGTTACCGTAGCCTATGAACGCCTGTAACACCACAGGCATCACACGCGCGCTGCCGACCCTGAGACATAAAGACGACCTCTGTGGCGCGGCTGGCGAAGGTTCGCCCGCGACGCAGGAGGTTGCGGGTTCGATCCCCGCCTCGGAACAAATATTTGTGCGATCTACAGATAATTGTTCCGGGTGTTCTGGGTATTTTCTATGTATAATAAAAATATCTATCTATGTAATGTATTATATTACGTATATCAGTTATCTAGTTGCCATAACACAAGCTCTGCTTAGCTAGGGGCTAGATAATGTTGTGTGAAATGTCCAGCATTATTTATTTATTTATAAAGATGAAAAGTCTCATGTGCCTGTAATTTCACCGGCACCCGTACCCTCGGCTAGCTACTAAGAAGGTACGTGGTTATCGCTGTGTAGACAACTATATCAATGGTCAGTTTTAAGGGGTTTCAAGAGAGCGTAAGTAACCTGTACTATAGTACAGCTAGTCAGCAATGCTATAAGTCTGAGCGATTGTGAAGTGGAATGAAGCAGCGCTGTGGCTGGCATTTTCCACAAAACTAGTATAGGCAAGAAATACGAAAATGAACTGCTATAGAATAAAAATAGAACTTTGAGTTTGAAGTAATGATTTAGAAGGAAGGAATACTCACTATTGGCATAGTTAGCTGGCATCAGTCTCAGGAACACATCCCCACGTCGTCCCCACGGGCGATGCCTCACGTTATTACACTCGCCGCTTGCACTTCGGTATTTGCTTGGCGGGCATGGTGTGTTGCTGATATCATCTTCCTCTGATGAACAGTTTTGCCTAGAACATTTCAATAAATTATTTTCATTTTGAACATAGAAGGGGTTGCCTTAGCAAGAAGTGCTACGATAGTGTCGGACACTGCAAAAGAGTTATAACAGTATTTGATGAAGACTTACCAACGAAACAAACCTACAAATTACCAAATTAATTACGTACAAAGTAAGCATTGTGACCAAAGTAAGACTGGCACTGTGCCAGTGGAAGGTACCCCGGTTTTTGATCCGCAGATCCAAAAGTCACGGACCAGTGGATCCACTAGAAAAAACTATGTACGCATTAGCAGGTCTTCTAAACAGCGAAGGAAAATATCTTGATAAAACCGACATACCCTAAACCTAAAATTAGCAGAACGTGACATCAAACTAGCACTGGGTCCATTGGTTAGCCCATTCACTCTCGTTAAGAGTAGACCACAAGCCCCAGCAAAGGAAACATTATGGAATGACTAGCTCAGCATATTGGCCGTGGTTGTATCAGTCTAACAATGGAACTCCTCTAACTCTTCCCGTGGATGTCGTAAAAGGCGACTATTACGCCAGAGCAATACTGTGATAACCAATCAGCCTGCCAAGCATGGGGATTATGGCATATCCCCCTACTCTGATGGGAGAGGCCTCGTCTAGAAGTGGTCGTCTTCAACATAAGTTGGTAGCTTACGCATCGCCAGCGCCCAATAAAAACCGCTTCTCCAAATTCAACGCCTCACTGACGATTCGTTTGAGATCAGCTGGCACGGCTTGTATGCTGTCATCTGATTTGCCTTTCTGGGCACATGTCACTGTGAACGCTACAGCTAGAAGCAGTAAACTTCGTCTTATCCTGTAACAAAGAAAATTAGAGCGTTAAGAGTGTGAATGAGATCGTTCTAGCTAGAGGCTCTTCCATGGCAAGGCTGAAATTTTGTCAAATGGTCTCTCATCACTAAAAGGTTAAGAACCACTTAGCTAGAGCAATGGGAGAAAAGAGATGTTAAAGTTCATTAACAAACTCAAAATTATTATTAATCGATTTGTTTTTATTTAAAATGAATGAGAGATTAATTAAATTGCTGATACGAACTAACTGAAAAATATAAATAGATTTTTAAAATTTTCATTGAACATGCGTCTTTTAAATATCAATTAACACAATAAAATAATAAGCTGAAAGTGCTTACGAATTCTGATTTCAATATTCATCAGTTTATATAAAACTTTATCCATTTTATAATTCTCATCCTCTTCTACATTTCAGACGATTTATTTTCAACCGCAACTACTACCATATTTAAAATAGTATTATATTTCCCCGCTTACATAAGCCATATACTGATATAGTAAATATACACGTATACATTATTTATGTGACCGCAAATGCTTCCGTTTTTATCAGTGATCTCTTATGACACGTACCGGTTAGTTGCTACACACTCGTACTTTCTACTTATGTCATTGACATTGTACAAAAGCTAATCGTACGTAACTATTAGTTAATGTGCGATAATTTGGAGATTAAAATGATCATTATCATGACGAGTAGACAGGTCTTGAATTATAATTTTGGAGGCATTGTAAAAAATCTGTAGGCTGTTCATTTTTAGAATGTTTCAAACGCTTTTGCGGTGTTTTTCTTATTGCTTATTAGGTACTAGTGGATTGCCCGCTTCTTCGTTCGCGTTTTTCCATACAAACTTCAAGACACCGCTGCAGGGGGTGAATTTAGGAATTGATTTCCTTTCTTAGTGCACCCCTATATAGACCGCAAAAGGAATGTACTCTACAAAACTTAGGACCTTTGGTTTAGGCTATGCGTTGATAGTCATTCAGTAAGTCAGTCAGTCACGAAACGAATGTATACATTGATTATTTTTAATGACTGTTTCCATCAATAAATAATTACAGGTGCCAGTAATTTTATGACAAAGTTCCCCAAAACATCGTAATATAGTTCTGCCACCTTTATATGAAGTGTGATTTGTTGGGAAGTCGGCCTCTTCTGTGGGTAAACCCGTCTCGATCATGGCTCTGCTAGTCACTAAACTATCTTTACTCCCCCCCTTGGGGTCTACATGTAATCTGTACCTGGGTTTATATTTTCATCTTTAAAATCACCTGAAAGAACATTCCCGTCAAAGACTATCCAATTTGCACAACAATTTGTAAGAATGGTTTTACCGTTCACTTTTACAACAAAGTGTGTCTAGTAAAGTAAACGATCTCTTGTTTTGTTCTAGTTAAAGTGTAGAAACTTCTGTCTTTTGAACGTTTCATAACTATTTTGAAATAACATACATTTAATACTTTTCAGAGTCAATTTCATACCCTCTGTTTAAATGGTCATATAACTGACAAGGAAGTAACTGATATAGTTATTTATCTTACCGTTTGCATAAAGTTGTACCTTTTTTGCAACCAGACTTGAAGGGGCAGAAACCGGTACTGTCAGCTAACATCGCGCATGTCTTGCTTTTAAATGTCAACATACCACTTTCGCTCCCGGATATTGAATTCGTATAGGCATTAGAAGTATGATACCAGGATCTTCATCAAAACCATTTGGTTTTGTACCTAGCAATATTGGACCGTTGATGCTGATTTTTACCCATTATCTATCAGGTTTATACCAAATATAAAGCGCCATAGTGTCGCCGCTTTTAGTAAAGCTCCTAAATAAACTAGCTTCATAATTAATATACAGAAATTTAAAATTATGCATAATTTATTTTTGATTAAATACAGTCGTGTTAATACGAAACAAAGTTAGGTAAAGTTTAAAGAATTTTTCCGCTTTTTCGAATATCGAAAAGACGTCGTCCATTTTAATCTTATTTAAATTTCTAGAGTTTTTTGAGTAATACCGTGTAATTTTGGTGGCATTTTAAAGAGCACATGAAAGTGAAATTAAATATAAGTGTATTGCGTGTATTTTCAAATGGGTGGAAAATTTTCACCAATATTTTAGTAAAACTGACACCACTTTACTAAAACATGACTTAACTGAGACTTTTACGACTTGACCTAATTTTAACAAAAACATACGTACCTACTTGACACTGGCAAAATTTAAGAGACTTTTTTCAGAGGCCATAATTAAAAGAAGAAGAAGGTAAAATGTAAGTATAGAGATTCAAAACACAAGGGCACACATAAACGAATATTTGAATATCTATGTTTACTTTTCCAATTTGTGAAAAGCAATAAACAAAACCACTACAGTAAGAAGACCACTAATGAAATCCAAAACTCAAAGCTTTTCAATGCAGCGGAGACAAGTGAGCAATTACTCAAACAATCGCGTAAATTCAATGTCAAAATCGCAATCACAATAATTGTCTGCATATTGTAGCCTCGATCGTTTTGACACTAACCTAAAGCGAAAGTGCGTTACCAACAATACGTGACTAAAAACTTTGAATACCTTAAATATCTATGGTGTAGGTACCAGTATGTTGGACAAGGTCAACTGTGAGGAAACTACCTATAAAAACATCGGTAGATGACACTTGGAGCCTTGGCTTAATAGTTTGTAAGTTCGATGGCTTTTGTCACTAAGGACAAACCAAGCATTTTTGATTCAAAATTTATTATTTAGAGTATATGGGTCCCAAATCTGTGAGAGTCGTAGAGGAGACGAGGCTAATGGCTTCTGATAGACAGACATTAGTCGTAAGGTCAGATTGTAAATATAGTGTGAAACAGGTAGGTAGAAGCCTGTTTCGCCTACAATTACTATATTATATGATTAATTATGAGTGTCCTAAAATTCCAAACCTATTTTTTAAAATCAGTCTCCTCAGGATTTACTGCCAAAATATATGGCAAGCGTTTGAAACATACCCAACAATAATAATTTACAAACAATATTAGTTGCCAAAATATACAAGTAGTTATTATTGAAGAAAAAAAAAACGAAACAACATTTCTTTAAAAAAGCCAGGTTATGTACATCTTTAGAATATTTATCAGTCAAAATAAATTCAGCCCGCCTACACCTAAACCGATAAACATCTAAAATGATTACCTATATCTACAGATTATAGTTTCCAATAACCATTAATAACTTAATTTAAAAGTTTTTTAATATATTTTGCATGGTTGGGTCTGTTTCTTTTTTAAATTACGTCTGAAAAAGGCTAGTCAATGTCCTACCAAATATTCATGAAGTGATCTCTCATTAAGACATTATAAAGGTTGCAGGAAGTCGGTGGACTGAGGTGGTTCAAGACCGTTCGTCATGGCGTTCTATCGGTGAGCCCTATGCCCAGCAGTGGACTTCTACAGGCTGATGATGATGATGATGATGATGACCTCTAATTTATGAAAAATTTAGATACACACTCGATATAAAATAAAAAAAAAATATCCAAAAAATCAAGCTATATAGAAATATTATTCGGTTGCATTAGTATTTAGTCCGCAGCACCATACAAAAGACTTAAACGGGATCTCTTTTTGTGCAACTTACTTTATTTTGATCAAAATGAGAGTTTTTGTTGAATGTGGATAACTTATTGGATTAAATAAAATTAATTGTTTTATTTCTGATTTTTATGCTTAAAAACAAACCAATACAACAATATATGGGTCTTCTTCATTTTATTTGATGGGACTGAGTTTATTTCATAAATTTTGTACAAAATGTTATAATTTTAGTCATCTACATGCTTCAAAATTTAATGTTTTTCATGAATTTCTCGTCGTTATTTTTTCTATGACTGCTAATAGGAAGCTCCAGTTATCGAACAAGCAGCGTATCGAACAAGGAAGCAGCAGAACAAGGAAGTGTGATGCAGTTTTGTATCTATGACATATTACACACGAGTTACACCTTACTAGATCTTCTTAGAGTAGCATATTTATGATAACATCATTGTCTATTGAAAGCCAATAACTGTACCTTAATTATGTCTTATCAAGGTCCAGTATAAGTGGGCAGTTAAGCCCAACACTAACGTTATTTAAACTCAAAGTCACGTGACGTTTTCGCAACAAAATAGTTCTATAAATTATTCAGTCTACCTACGCCACTCCAAAACTCACGATGATCTAAATTAAATTCGAATTATTCGCAAAAACTATGCGATTGGAACGCAGTTGATGACCTCATGTCTGACCGGTCGGTCGACCTTATACACATCCTGATTGAACAGTCGAACACATGTCATGTGACTCGGTATCATGTGTGGCTAATTGCAGTGAGATCAGGAAGTTCACCTGACCATATTTGGTTCAGGACCGGAGAGTGGTTTTCCTTTTAGGGTATTTCAAAATACTTACAAACTTATATAGATCTCATAAGTTCACTGATTTTGAACGTGATCTTAATAAACTGAAATACACTGACTGAATGTGCCTTAATATTTTTCAATAAACATTTTAACTTAGTTTAATTTTAAGAACAGCTTAGTATCTAATTAGGGTGTGTCTAGTTTAAAACTACAATGTACGCTTTTACTTGACACAAGCTTGACGTTCGGTCCTTGTGGTTACGGATTATGTAATATTTTATTTTGACGTATTTAAATAGTGGGACGTTCTGTTTTAGATTAGAACGCACTCTACTACTTTGAATGTAATCATACGATATCTTACTGAAAACTATTTACAAATATTCTAAAAACTCATCAGTTTTCAGAATACTGTAGGTAGGTACTCAGTTTTCAGTAAGATTTCAGTAAATCTCATGACAGATTTAATTTAAATGTCTTCCGTTTATAGTTTTTACTGCGGTTTTTTTACACTAGCATATGTATATTTACATACAGCATACATTTCATCACAGCAACTTTTTTACTGCAATGGACAATTTACCATTGAACAGAATGCTGGCTGGAAATGACCCACTTGCTATTGCAACGACATTCCTCACCTACAAACGAACACCAAAGTGGTCATGTGACTGCAATTAGATGGTACCTTAATTACTCTCTTGGCGTTACAAGTTTTTTGCATAAAGAAGCAGTTTGGCACGTTAATATTTCCGCGTGCGTTTGCACAGATGACGTAACGAGGCATACTTAGTGATATCTATTCTGTGACGATGTCTCTTGATGCGGGTGTTGGCCAACAGTCATGTGAGCCCCCGATTCGAGTACTCGTTTGACTGTGTAATAGTTTTAATTTACATGTATGATAAATAAATGCAGTGGAAGTGTGCCACTTGTTTTGTAAGTACGAAATGATTTGAATGTAGAGTGGTAATTTGGCAATTTAGGCTTAAATAAAACCATCGAAATTGTCCTTAAATTTTACTTCGTTTGGCGTTGTTCGGCTCTATGAGCGTTCGAGTACGTTGCAAGTGTTTTAAATACTTCAGAAAGTACTTCGAGGTCTATCAACCACTAATGTTCTAGATTTAGCTCTCGTACGCCTGCGCTAACAACATTGTTTGATATAGGCCGCGTATTGCAAGATACATTTACAGTAAAGAGCTCTACCAAGCAGAATCCAATTCATTTACTCACGACAATCAGCACCTATTTGACAGCTACCATAAGCAATTCATAATAACAAAACGGTAACCACAATCATTGATCCGACATGGTCGATCAATCACTGGATTGCAGTTTATAACCCTACCGAATTAGCGGCGATGTTCACACCGTACTAAGAACTCTATAGTGATTCTAAACTTGGCAATTTTCGTGGCGGCTCTGTGGCAATGCAGTTGCAAAACTAAGTGAGTGGAAAAACGGTACTTTATCCCACAGTAAATACAGAACTACCTACTTCAATATATCATACTTAGAGACAAGAACTCTTTGGCATAAGTGACGACCCGTCGTTTTCCACTCATGTTTTTGTCATAAGGTTTTTACCAAAAGACAATGCAAAAAAACCCGGGCACAGCGCAAAAAAAAATGTGGAAGCTGCCACTATTTTTTTATTTTAATCGTTTCCTAGGTACCGGTGTCCGCCAGCAGTTTCGCTTGTTTCGTAACGAGATAAATATTTGCCTTGTCAATCCAGGCCATCAACTATCTATGCACCAAAGGATACTAAATCAGATTGGTCGTACAATTAAAACCACTCGCATGGTTCCGTATCAAACATTATATAGTAGTCTCTACCAAACTTAATTAATTATTATTTATAGACTACAGATTAATTTGATTCTCCGAAACGATACCTGCAGCTTACGCAACTAATTTCACTATCTACCAGCAAAGTGGATTCCATTTTTTATGATCAATTGTCTTAAATAGATGTACTTTTTCTCACGATTACGAAGACCGAGCCTACAGCCGCGACTTCGCTTGCATGTAGGTATGTGTCAATCTACGGCATCAGCTATCTATACGTACTAAATTTTATCGAAATTGGTTCAGTCATTACGAAAACAACGTTATTTAGCAACAAACAAACATTAAAACCTAAGCACGCATGGATAATATTCGTAGGATGAAGTGTTTATCACATTTTGCAAACAGCCGTTTTGTACCAAATCCTAATTGCACTGTCAACAGTAAAGTTTTTGCACCCACAATGAATACTTTTTAAGATTTCGGGGACTCTGTCAATATCTTTAATAGCTCAATCATTCACGCTTTCCGGTGGTTCATGAATTTTAATGAACCTTATCATTCAGGAATGTGTTAGAAAAACTTTATGATACTCGAAGGTTTGGTGTTGGGCACGCGAACTTTTAACACGATCTTTGTAAAGTTATGACTTATGACACAGTGGTTATTCGGTACTTATTAAAACAAAGGAACCTCATTTTTACTTCATGACGTCCGAAATTAACTTTTTAGATTGTCTACTATCGATAAAACTAGTTGTGCAGGTACTACTTTTGAATTCTGTGAGTAGATATATTTCTATACAAGACTCTCTCAATCTACATAGAAACAATTTCATCGAAACACGTTTTTCAAATTGTTTATTTTTTAAAATGTCGGTTGAAACATAGCTTTATCACACGTTTAGTACTATTATAGTACCTAGTGCAGAACCGCCATTGTTCAAGACTTCAAGAGAGTTATTTGTACTATTACAAAGCGAAGGCAATTATCGTAGATAATAGTTTAAGAGCAGTTGATTGGCCTCTTGATTACTTCCTAACATCTGTGCAGTCATGACCTTTAGGCTGGCACGATCTTATAAATGTAACAAGTCTGCAAGAAGCACATATTTTTATATGCACTTACACATCACCAGGACATGCGGCTACATTGTCAAAACAAAAGAAAATCAAATCCAGCGATTTATGAAACCACTGTTGTGATGAGAGTAAACTCAAGCAAAAAATTAAACCCATTCTTACCTACGTATATAAATAAAACTTAGCCCCTGAAAAAAATACCAAACTGAAAGAACACACTAATCAGGATTCTCCCAAATCACCAAAAGCATTTAGGGTAAGTTCATATTATTTTACCAGAGGGTACCCATAATGTACTTCCTATGTTCAATACCTTCCTTATTTACAGATGATTGAATATTTAATGCATTTTTTGTCTTATTAATAGCCTAAGGTTAACCATTACGTACTTTATCGGTGCCAGATAAGTTCCGTCTTAGCGTAGACACATATACGTTGGTATCTTTTGTATTAGGTATCGAATTGTCATGTTGTATTTTTTTGTACCAGTTTACTTTGGAGATAGGACCGCTGAACACTGTGTTTATAATATTATTCTTATTTATGCCAGCGCTTACCAATCACAAAATAGTCGTGAATGTTATTTATATGCGTTTGTTTCGAATAAACGTGTTTTAGGATAATCGCCTAGTTAGCCTTCAGTAGGCGCATTATGGGCTAGTGAGATCAAAATTAACCATAATAGTTGTATCTACGGTTACAATTACGATAATAGACGGTCAAACGCACAAAGGAACTGAGTACCTAAGTATCTTAACTTTATGATCTTACTCTTGCTTTAGTTGGATCATCGAGCAACGATAAAACTCCCCCATAAGTTCCGATTTTCTTTTCATTTGAAAGATAATGTACTAAGATGTGGCCCACCTGATGTTAAGCATTAACCCCAGTCCATTACAAATGCAATACCTCTTAGGTCACGTCCACCTAGGACTACGCCCCTACTTGGCATTGCACTGCGCTCGTCATCTTGAGACATAAAGATTAAAGAGTTGATATTTTGAGGGAATTTTATCGTTTCTATATTAGTTTATAATATTAAACTTATTCTATGTTCATTACAATACCTACTAACGCACTACCGAGTTCTAAACTTGAATGTGCTAAAAAGACACAGAAAGCTTAAAAATCAAATGCTTTCCCCCTTTGTCTTTTTTGCATTTTTCCTATGGTTTATGAATGATACTTTGGTCTCGGCTTTCAGCTACCTACGATGGTTTAAGTGCTGTGCTGATTAGGTCTTCTAATTATTTCTTCTGTGTATCTGGGCCGCTTTTATTAACAAAACCTAAATTATTGATCTGAAATTATTGGAAACTCAGTTATAAATTTACTTCATATCAGCCTCAACTCAATGGAAAGAATGAATAGACACGAAGCCAACGATTCTCATACAACTCATCAATTTTATTATTATTTTAGTTTATCTATTTCAATAACGGTAATGTAAAGGTAGGTATGGAATAACGGTTTTTAATTGAAGGGTCGATGATTACGATTATAATAACTCTCTGTTGCGTAATCGAATGGCTATTTGGGCGGTGACAGCAATTATTAATATTTTATTGAAATGATAAGCCATTTCATAAATCGTCTTAATATAAATAAAATACATACGCCCAAGCCAGAGCCATAGCCTTAAGGCGCCTCTTTTCATTGTGCGTCGCACAATTATTGGTAAGGATGTGCCCCTAAGACCCAACCAGAAGTATATCAAAGCACCAGCATGACACGGTATACGCGAAAAAAAACCGCCACTATAGTGGTAATTCAAATCAAACTAATTATGAAGCTGCTCTAAAGTGCATTTGGCGTATTTCCATTCAAATATGTGTTATCTTACGCATTTGATCATCTATTGCAGCGCCTTTTAGTGACGTGTGGCAATTAAATATAATAAGAACCTTCCTCAAAGTCATACATTTGCATATACAGTCTCCGTTCCGTCACGGGTGAAAATAACCTTTTTAGGCAATATCACTATTCTCTATGGCAAAATTATTATGTCATGTTTGCAAACGATAGCTGGCGTGCAACATTGTGCAATGCGCGAGGAAGGAAGAAAATTCATTATTACCTGAGTTATGTTATGATGAGCGTGGCTTACCTAACCGCGCGTATTGACCGTTACCGTATGAATGGAATGGTAGAATACACTGGTAGGGTACACTTGAGTTGTCAGTCAAATGTTGCTTTTAAGAAACTAATGCCCATTCTTACCAACTGCGTTTAAAAAGTCATCAACAATAGGTATGTTAAGTTGTGAGCTTAGCACTTTAGTAGAGCAGAATGGAAGAAAAGCTTTAGAAAAAAGGCAAGGTCAACTATTTCCCATATGTTTCCATATAAGGCTCTTTGGACTCTTCCTTGCACAGAGCGAAAATGAAGAATATGTATCATTTATATATGAGTTGTAGGACAGAGAGATTTTTCATTCAAGATTTGTCGTTCGTCATTCGGGATGATATTTTGGTTATAGGTACACGCAAATCGTGTCGTGCGTGATCAGAAAGGACATATCCCGGACTGGACGCCTCAGACGAACCGGCAAAAGTATGTATGACTCGTATAAATGTTAAAACAAATAGAATTGCAGCTACCAACGTATAGAAAAACTAGTAAAACAAAATGGGTTGTATCCTGCGCCCGCAAAAATTTAGGCCGTTCTTGTTGTAGTCCATATAATTTAAGTTGTTTTCCATCCAAAGGTTGTCAAGAAGAGATCGTTTTTAAGCGATACGACCGGCCCATATTCTTATTTAGTTAAATTTTATTGTCAAGTTCTTAGTTGAGCTTTGTATATTATAATGTTTTCAATCATTTAATTCATTCATATTTGTGTTATTGGGCCACGATCAAGAACCATCCAGTTAAAGAAAAATTCTCTATTTTTTATCTAGTTCTGATATTACCTATCTGATTGTGTTAACATGTACCTAATCACTCAAAGATTCTTTAGATAATTTATTAGATGGTTGTAAAACATTATGGTCACAACAATGATTGATTACAACTTTTCAAGCTAATAATACTTGTGCGGAGTTACGTCATTTCATGAATGAAAAGTAACTGATTCTCAGACACTTCTCAGATTAGCAACACATTTTATCCATGTGTGACAATGGTGTGTGAGTACCTCCGTAAAGTGGTTTTGCACGCGCACAACGAAAGTGAATCCGCCCGGGGCAGGAAGAAATCAAGAACTGGTTGTTATACAATCTGAAAGTCAAAGGGGACTTCTTACGCAAGTGTCCGTATTCGGGATAGTCATGCAAGATGTTACCTCGTTCAGAGTAAAAAGCCAGTTTTATCTGCGTTACATCTTTACAAGCTTCGTACGTTTTTACTAAAAAGGAGCTTATTAATGAATCCTGGCTATGACTGACTGATGTATTTGTAATTTTATGCGTGGTTCGTGGCTACCCTGTTGTTAATTTTGTTTGAAATTGATTGTAACGCCAAACGGCTAGTTTCAGGGTTTAGGGTTTAGGGTTCCAGCTTCAATAGATATAAAAATTGTCATGAGTTACTTCTTGCGCAAGATATATATCCCGTCGGAATCGGTCACGCAAGATGTTACCACGTTTAAAAAGTTTTTGCATGGTTAAGGAATGTTGTCGTGTTCCTGATTACATCTCGATGCCGTATCTTTAAAGCTTCATCTTTTTTTGTTATAGTGTTTTCTTTTTATTTTAGTTTGAGCTTCTAGTAGCCATACTTCATAACTTTACTTTACATTTTAAATTACAAGTAGGTACTTAATTTCTTTTTAATTTTTTATTCTTATGCGCTGATTTAGGCAGACAAGTTTCAGAAGTTTCGTAGTGACTTGCACTTTAAAGCTGACCGATAAGTGACATGAATAATTATGACACCATATTAGCTACCTTACTCATTTCTAAGAGTTCAAGGGCAACTCCAGCCTTATCTTAAGCAGGTATATAAGTATTAAGGCCTGTGTAAGACGAAAGAAAACAGGTCAGCGTTCAGTGGCTCATTTAGCAAAGACTTTCGCCTTAACAGCCCTAAGAACTTGAAGCATCACGCTCGCGTAATCCTCGTCTTATGCAATACGAACGCCAATGTCTGCGCGTGCTTTATGTTTTAATTGTGACCTGCATTTGAGCCACAGAACACATAATAGTTATATCGTCTAAGTTTCACTCAATTCAACGTACAACACGGACCGTATTCTGAAATCATTCAGTATATAGTGGACGTTTATGAACTTAATTTTAATCCATAATGACGTTCGCAGACGTTATTTATGAGCATATAAGCTCAAAAAACCATCACAGTGTCAGGGGTCTTCATAATAATATGAGAACCCCTGACACTTAGATGTCTGAAAATACGGCCCAATAGCTGTCACTTTTTATGAATCTGTGGCACGCACTCAAACGATATTGAAACTTAATTAATGTCAGTGCACGACACCTCATATTCCATTCGACAAAATTAGGACAATCAGCACCAGCAGGCACCTAATTTTTATGTCAGTAGAATTTATGGATCCGAGCCATTATAGAATCTAAAGTCAGCACGATAAAGCTAATTTTACTTTCAAAGTCGATTTGGACTGACACAGGCAAATGGTATTTGAGGTGTCACAGCAACATTGAGTCATAGTTGTCATTGTGATTTTACGTCGTTAACCCCCTTGTAAGTAGGGAGTTTAAATTGCCGTCATTGATTTAAAGTTTATGGGAATTTTCTGAAAGCAGTGTCTACATTGGTACCTATCAGCTTATATTCTATACAATGTCTGCAGGCTTTATTTTAGGTACAGGTAGTTTTGAATTAAAGGGCTACTGATTTAGGTATTCCATGTGTATTATTGTTCAAATGTGAACAGTCATAACCCAGTCATAGAACTTTAAGTTATTTTTTTTTCAATTTTAGTTTGAAATGTCCAAGTTTAGACAAATTGAATTAACGCTAGCACAAGGTTTGTGTTAGTTTCTTGAAACTTGCTATTGCTTATATAGGTATACTTGGGAATTTCCAAAACAAGTGGAATTTCGTTCATAAAATAAAATATGATGGTAAGTAGGTATCTAATTATTTTTTCTTGGTTGAAGGCATAACAATTGTGTTTATTTAAAAACATTTAAGATGTTTTGCTAATCTTAGTTTGACCTTGACATACATCTTGCAAATATTTGCTTCGTTTTTTACACCTCTGGTTGGTTTTACCAAGTTAAAACTTTTGTATAAATATAGCTACTAACTTAATATGTCAACAGTGATTACGTTAAATCAGTACCTGAGTATGTTTTAATTTTAGTGTTTTTTTTGTTGTTGATGTACACAGGGAGCTGCTCAAATTGGCAACCCTGTTGCTTGTTTAAGGATCGAGCTACAGAGTAGGTTAATCATTCCCAGAATTATCTCACGCTGTTTGTTTAGCGTGAGTAAACATATTGATATAAATCTACGCTTTATGTACCTATGGCAACACAGTTGCAAGCAACATCGTAAAGATTGCATGCAAGTTGCGGTTTCCATCATGCAGCTACTTGCATGCAAGATACTTGTTTATTAAAAACGCTGCATTAAGATCATTAAGCTTAAATTTAATAAATTCTTGTGCCTTAGCAGCTCTACCACTGCTCTATGTAGGTATCTTAAGCTTACTTGCAAGGTCACTGAAACGGACTTTTATAAATGAATGCAAATTTAAAAACAAAGATCAGATAAGAATGTAAAAAAAATCTAACTAGGTACCTCACTCCCTGAAATGTCAAGTATGAACTGTGAGGTCATTAATTATACTTATTCAAACTTGTTGAACTTATCACCTCGGTTGGCATTGCCCTACATTCTAGAGACAAGGAATTTTGCAGTCAATTTGACACAAAGCGGTGGCATTGTGGAATTGAGCAGCGCGAATAAGATTTGTGATGATTCAACTTAATAGTAATATACTTCAGAATAATGACAGAAAAAAATAGCGTATTCGGTTCGGGTTAAGCAAAAACAAAGACTTACGTTACAAAAGTTCCCATGTTGCCGCCAACAATAGACAACTCAACTAAATGTCACTCAAAAAACATCAAAGAAAACCAAAATATGTACACTTGACTAGTTTATTTTAATTCACTAATTTTGTTTTTTATTTTTCGTTCGAATTTAGGTTAGGATTTATTTGAATATAGAACGCGAATTATGCGGGCGAGCTCACGCCGTTCCCGCGAACGTGCTGGCTCGTCGGTGGTAGCGGAATGAGGCTGGCTGCAGGCTGTATGGAGCAGCCGCTCGTTGCCTCGCCGCTCGAGAGAGAAAGTTGCCAAGTTATCAAACTTGGCGGTTACGTTCTGCGATGACGCTATCTTCCTCCGCCGATTGCGTATTCGATGACAAAATTTAATTTTCGCGTACCCTCGACAATTTTCGTGCTACTGACACGGTGAACGTTCCATTTATAATGTCCCACTTTTCTGAACTCAAAAATGTTTATTTACCTATTGTTATTCTCGATAGCCCGATAAATGGTTTCGTAATAGTTCGTGAGGGTCTTTCACGTTTTCTTTGAAAGTCTGGCCGGTAATAAACAAAAGATCGATTTGAAATGTTTCTGTAACCGAGGATTAAACATTAAAACAAAAACAAAAGAGAGCTACGATAAATCAATTTCTATCAATGTGTAATCCGCAGCTTGAGTGAAATAACAAAAGCAAAACGTCTAGTAGGTAACAACTGAATGGGTATAATTATTCATTTAGGCCAGACATTACTCCGTTCAACTAGCAATATGTCACGATAGAAGATGACTTGTAGGTAGATTATCTACCAGACCTTTACCAGATCTTTGTTTTGTAATATGTTTTTCAAGAAAAGCTTATATAAAGTTATGCTTCTAGCTACTATTGATACTTATTCGGAACCGTGAGCTGATTAAAATAAGATCGAATACAGCCAGTCTATTATCCATCCAGGCGTTCCGTTGTCGACCTTTTGTCTCCAACCCGAGATAGGCTGATAATCATAATATACATATTTTCATCAGAACTACAAAATTTCAATTCAATAGGAAAGTTGAGTAAAAATTAAATTCCAAGATTAAATTGTAAGTTGTAAGAAAAAAATTGCATAAACAATACGGAAGATAATCCATTACTTTATAGGTGTGAAAATATATCATCATATCAGCCTTTAGTCTTCTGCTGGGCATATAGAATGACTATATAATGCCATGACGAACGATCCCGGACCGCCTCCATCCACTGACCTCCTACGACCTTTGTACTGTCTTTGGTCCATCAAAATAGGGGCCTTTCTACACTGCACTGGCAGGTTTGCAAATAAATAAGAGCGTTTAAAAAATTGGTAAATTCATTGGAAAAATAACATAACTATCAATCGTTTTTTTGTGATTAGAGACGAAAATAAGGGTTCCGCAGAACTAACAACCATTGGGGAATAAAGGTTCTCGAGAGACAACCGCAAACCGGATGACGCAGTGTAAGAAGACCGATTTGGTCAATGGACCATAGGCATTACAAAGGTCGCAGTAAGTCGATGGTGTTGGTGGCCCAAAACCGCTCTTCTGGGCATTCTATGACGGAAGCCTGAGGCAAGTAGCGGACTTGCGAAAGCTTTTAAAACACCATGATGTGCCTTCGAAACAACCCTCGACCTTTTCAGAGCAGGTGGGGGGTCTACTCTCACTGTGCCACGACTACCCACACGTAACATGTAATAAAATTACCTATACTCGTATAATTACCTTTTCAACATTCCGTTTATGTCAAGAAATTCCATTAAAATATCAAACAAACTGCGTATGTGCATGTGTGTAAAAGTATTATTGATCCTATTACATAATACATAGGTTAATATTTATTCGATTGTGAATGGTGACCGTGCAACTTTCACTTTTGCAACTTGTGGTTGAGAAAAGTCATGTGATAAGCTGTAATCGTTAACATTTTTCTCGGCTTGGCCTAGACTGGGTTATGCAATGTTATTGTACTCCAGTCTAATAGAAATAAGTACTACGAAAGACAACACAACAAAATATGGGCACGCAGAACGGACTGTAAAAACAAAGTCAAAGCTAAAAGCAAAAAGATAACAAACTCTTTGCTTAAGATGACAAGCGAAGACCTAAGGATGGTGGTGGGCATTATTATATAGGAAACTGTGGATCCAAACCATCATCTACAGACAGGGAATACAATATGACAAGATTTTCTTCAGGACGAAGAGACGGTGGAGCATGTGATTTTACACTGCATTGCCATGCCACAAACGAAGCCAAAGAAATATGCCAGAAGCATAAATTTTGCATGATTTGTTCCGGATCTGGGTGTTGTGGTACCTTGGTACTCGTAGTTCCTGATACCCACGACACAGGAAATCCAACTGTGCTGGACTATGTATGTGGCTGTTGGGTATTACGTTATCAAGTCCTGATTCAGTTAATCTACAGCACCCTCGGGACACTAGAACAGTGCCGCTCAACCCAGTCCTTGTTTTAAGTAGTTGGACTGGCTGGGGTAAGGCTCGTAGGAGGACAATGCACAATACACTCCAAAACGGTATATCTTATCATTTTGATTGACCTTTTGAATTAGAATACAACGATGTTGTATTTATTATTCTTCGTGTTTTCGTGTCAACGATTCCACACTATGTGATAGGTATTTGTAGTTGTTGCCACGTTTTGATCACAAATGGTAACACCAGCAAGTGTTGATAGAAGCAGCGGCGAGACCGCGGGCGCTACGCCTTGCGCAGCACCCGCTTCGCTATGTGCTTTTAAAATGATTTGAGTCTTATGACACGTTAGTTAAAATTCAGATTACATTGCTTTGCTTTTTATTATTAACGACAATTGTGTCAGTTTTTGCAAAAAGCACCAGAACACAATATATATTTTCGGTATGAGAATAAATTTCGTCTCTTTTCAGTGTTGACTACTTCTGGTGATAGACATTCCGAAAAGTTCGACCACATGCTTGGTCTACTTTGTCCGACATTTCTGCAGGAAGGTCAAGGTTTATTAATGGCAAAAAAAAGGTAATTACTACCATCCGTATGGAAATTAACATGAGTTCGAGGTTCTTAAGTCATGCAGTGGGCAAGGACCGCCTTTTTTATTTACTTTTGTTTTTATTTATGGTGCCTGACAGATCCCATGGAATTTAATTTAATTTGAAATTAAAATGTAAATTGTAGTTTGTACATCAAATAAAAGTAAATAGTGAAGGGTCTTTAGGTCCTTAGGTTTAGGGAAGGGTTCTTTGTATATCACTAAACTTTAGTACTAAAAGAAGACAAACTTAAAATCACCGAGACAATGTAGGTAGACTATTGGTAGAAACTGGACCGATTCCTGCAAAGCTGAAAAAACAATCTAGTAAATACCAGCTTTCATACTAAATCCCCCTTTTTTCTATCAATCCTGGACTGGAGCTTACATGCCATAACACAAACAAATATACATGTGTAGGTTATACTATACTGCTTCAGACAGAACTGAACGATTCAGCAATTTTCATGTGAAGCCATTCAATGTGAAATAAATACCGCTATACCTGATAATACGGATATGACCCTTTAAACAATAAACAGTGAGGTTTGTTATACAATACCAATACATATTTGAGATGGAGAGAAAGTTGCAGGAACTTGCCGGATGACATCACGGCTGGTACTGCTTGATGTAATTGATGATGCGGTCATGGGTGTTGTGAAATTGGTTAAGATAATTACTGGTGTTTTTGAAGGCTTTACTTGCCTGATATGAGAATGATGGATTAAAGGTTTGTTTTTTATCACTGACTGAGACACGATGTCACTGTTTATCGTGTTCTTTTTTGCCTGACTACTATACACTTACTGTGAGGCACAGCGAAGTTATGACTATAGCTTAGGAAGGGTAATGAGTTTAGCGTTTGTATGTTTCTATTTATGTATGATTGTATATATATATATATATAATATATATATATATATATATATACCGATTTTGACAAATGAGATTTTAATCGAATCGACTTTACAATGGGGTGGTTTTTAGATTTATATATTTTCAACAAAACAATATGGCGGCCATGACTTTTATTGAACGAATTTTTTTTTAATCGTACCTTGTCGTAAGGTATGTCGTTTGAAAGGTTTTGTAAAAAAACTTAAGTACAGAAAATTATGTTTTTTAAGTAATTTAGCAATTAAATGAGGGGGCTTGCGGCAACGGTAACTACTTTCTATTAAGTGGGCCGTGTGCTTGTTTGCTTGCCAAGTAGTATAAAAAAGAAAAAGAAAAAACAAGGATATTAAAAAGTTTTCTTTGATTTAAAAGTCATTATAAGCCAGCGTGGAGCTAGAAGCTCGTACGGAGGTCCTGCAGCGAAACGAACTCACGAGACTAGCGTGAAACGAAGGGGAATCGGCGAGCGTAGCGAGCCACTGACACCCTGAGTAGGACGATGGTTGAGTGAGTAGCCAATAGACAACGCGATATTTTTGAGAGAATTCAAAAATACCAAAAGTTTTAAATGTTTAAAAAATTGCGTATATTTCTATAATTTCAACGATTTATCCGGATTATTGACGTGGGTCCCTGTGATCACAGAACACGAATCTGTTATCAGAATTGGAAAAATGCCCACCTGGTTGGGTATGGGTTCTGATGTATGTTTTGGTTCACTGTAAGTAGTCGGGCTATATTTTTTTTAGCTACCCACTTGTATTCCATTCATGAAATCTTACATTATTAAAAAAAAGTTTTCTGTTATGTTTTTACGTATACCAGAATGAGACTAAGAGATGTGAAAAGTTAACCAAACTAAATCTCTAGTAGACATAAAATGTAAAGTATATTCAAAACTGCCGAGAAAATAAAATTGTTTAGCTGCCATTTTGTTCATCATTATCTTCACACAATCAACTTCAATGAAACCGAGCCTGCACATCTGTAGTGTAATTTTACAATCAGATTCCGCTGTCTGTTCTCATGACTCCGGAAATCCTAGTTGTAAGGCCAAAACAATGCCGGTTTTTATTTCCCTCGTGTCGATAGGTTGCTCTTGAGACTGACTGAGAGCACATTATGAGATGGGTAATCTGAGTAGATATACGTACCTATATCTAACTAAAACAGAATATGCCTTTGAGACGAGTGGGGGAAGTCATAAGCCGCAAGAGATAGAGAAAAACATTGAAAAGAATCAGCGTCGATTTTAGAATTAGAAAAAACTGCATTCATATGGTATTGGTAAAAATTAACCAAATTCCAAAACAAAAGTTGAAACAAATATCATGCAATTTTTTTCAATACTCAAAGGAGGTCAACTACAACTACGAAAATGCGACTCCATAATCAAATTTGAAAATAGAACTAGGCTCATTACATTTAATATGTTACAATTAAATACAAACTCCATGAAAAATCCTTATTTCTATTTAAAAATGGAAACTGGCCACAGATACGGTTGTGAAAAAAAAACAAAAATAAGGCCGAAAACGCTAATGTTATTTTAGTCCACAAACTGCTAAGAAAACTAAATTAATTTTATAATCCATTCATAATCAATTCCTAAGTCTTTGATAACTCCAGTTTCTGTCTGTTTTGACGTACGTCATTTTAAATCACAGAGAACAAAACAAAAGCTGCCTATTTTCTAAAACAGGTTTAATAAATGATTATTAGTAAGGGGGGAGGGGGGGGGGAGAGAGTTTTTAATTTCCTCGCATTCGTGATGACAAGTACACTCGAACTCATTAGCGTCCTCGCTTTGTTTTCGTCGCTCGTAGGTAGTCAAAAATATCTCGGGTGTTATTAATCGCATACGGCCCTTGTATAACAAATATACTATTACGTTTTTATAACTGTGTTGCTTACACAACAAGTAAATGTAAATTAAAATCCAAAAACACCTATTACGCCAATTACTTGTTATTTTGCAAGGCTTCGTATTTGGTATAAGACAATATTGACAAATTTCACTTTTAACAGCCACACCTACTGATCTCCGTATATGTATGTACATTCGGCTGATTCGCTAAGCTTTCTTGCTGAGACAAAGGTTTCGACTTGCTTTCAGTTTCGTTTCACTTGTGTTTTTCGATTAGGTAAAGTGTGCGAAGAGTCAAAATAAACAGGACGAAGAGTGACTTTTTAACCGACTTCCCAAAAAAGGAGGAGGTTCTCAATTCAGTTGTATTTTTTTTTTTTTTTAATGTTTGTTACTGCTTATCTCCGGCGTTTATGAACCGATTTGGAAAATTCTTTTTTTATTTTGAATAGATATACTTCCAGATTGGTCCCATTTTGACGTGTCAACGTCTTATAAATCGATGGAGCCGGCTGCACGCTCGACAAAACATGACTAATGCGTCGTTACCTCGTCATGCGTCACCTCGCAAAACGCATGCGGCGACGCTGCATGCGCTGTGCGCATGCGCGAAGCGCATGGGATTTATATATATATCGCATGCGCTATGCGTATATATATATATATATATATATATATATATATATATATATATATATATATATATGCGCATGCGCGAAGCGCATGCGCTAACGCCGCATGCGCGCGAGCGCGGAACGAGCGACAAAGAAGCACAATAACGACGTTGACACGTTGAACTATCGTCAGTAAACCGACTTTACAGACAACCGTTTTTTTTTCAGAATCCAGTTCTGATGATGGAATCCAAGAGGAATTGAGGGAACTCCTCAAATATTGTAGGCATACATATGGCGATTTTGATATTTTCAGCTACAAACCAAGCATTTGCATTCAAAAAGTATCATAATCCTTTCACCACTATGGTTCTTTCATAATTTTTTTTCCATCCAAATATTTAGGCGAATACAATGGCGGAAGTCGGTTTTTTAAATGAAAAGTTATGTATCTACAATTAGTAATCCTGGAATAAAGTCAAACTAAATCATTATCTTGGTGTGTTCGGTCTAAGAATAGACCCCTCCATCTCCTCCCGTGGATGTCGTAAATTCCTATTAAGGGATTACACCAGGGGATGGTCCGCAGCCACCAGAGTTCTCAACATGAATACTGCAATCACCAATCCGCCTGCCAAGCGTGGTGATTATGACAATGTCCCCCATTGTATGTTATGAAAGAGGCCTCGTCCAGCAGTGGGCGTCTAAAGGATCCTGATGATGATGATGATGATGAAATCATTGTCTATTTCTATACTGAGTACTATGATAGTAATATGATTATTTAAGACTGTTAAAAGCCATCAGTCAAAAACAAACAAGAAGGCACCTATTAAAATTATTTTAATGGATTAGATGTGCACGGACATTTTATGTGATAAAAAAGGTCATTAATGTAATTAAAACTATAAATACTTGTAATATATAGTACTTGGGCCACTGGGTCGCGGATGACCTCACGGACACCGAGGACATTGTGAGGGAGCGCAGGGCGTTGGCTGTCCGATGCAATATGTTGGCCCGTAGATTTGCACGGTGTACCGACGAAGTGAAGTTGGCTCTTTTCAAGGCCTTCTGTCAGTCTTTTTACACGTGCAGTCTATGGACTAGCTATACGCAGAAGACAATGAACGCCCTGCGCGTGCAATATAACAACGCGTTTAGGGTTGTGTTGAGGTTGCCGAGGTACTGCAGTGCTTCAGGCATGTTTGCTGACGCTCGAACTGATGGCTTCCATGCCATCCTACGCAAGAGAGCCGCCTCACTGCTGAGCCGTGTCCGCGGCAGCAACAACGCTATCCTGCGCGTTGTAGCTGACAGGGTTGACTGTCCCATACTGGGCCATTTGGTTAGGCTTCATATTGTTTAATTATGTTTTATTTTTAATGTGTTCATTTTATGTGTCTGTGTACTAGTTTAAGTTTTTATGGACATTTGTCTGACATAAATAAAATAAATAAAAATAAATAAATACTAAGTATACCAACCTAATGGCAACTTATTAAATAATAATAATAAATAAATAAAAATAAAAAGCCTTTATTTCCAAACTTAACCTATGTACATAATATTATTTAACTAATTTTAATCCTTATAATTTTACTTTGGCACCCAAAATTGGGTGTAGGCCTCCTTCATACTATTCCATTTTTCTCGATCTTGTGCGAGTCGAGTCCAGGTATTCCCTGCCACCTCCACGATGTCATCGCACCACCTTCTCCTCGGTCTGCCTCTCATCCGTTTCGCGTCTCGTGGGTACCAGTGCAGGATCCGCTCACTCCACCTTTCATCTTGTGCTCTGGCGACGTGACCTGCCCATTTCCATTTGAGCATGCAAAGCATACTGACTGCATCAGTGACTTTCGTAATCTTCCTGATATCGTCGCACCTGACTCTATCTTTCAATTTTATGCTTAGCATTGATCTTTCAGTTGCTCTTTGGAATGAAGTTATTTTCCTAACTATATCTCTAGTCAAAGGCCAGGTTTGACAGCCATAGAGTAGTGATGGAAGTATGGTGTTATCCATCAGTTTCTTTTTAAGGTAGATAGGGAGTTTGCTTTTGAAGATATCTTTGTGCGACCAATATTTTTTCCACGATATTGCGATTGGCAACTTATTAGAATCATAAAATTAAGTATTTACCTGTAAGTTTTTATTTTGTTCTTATAATTTAATTTATCACATGAGTGTAACCGTTTCTTATTTTTAAACAAGTGTTTTTATAAATGTTAATATGTTTTATAAAGATACAATAAATCAAAAGTAAATGCTGCTTGGAAGTGTTTATTTAAAATAATTGGTTTGGGCAATGATAAGTGTGGATTGCAGTTTTTATGTTGAATCGCGGTAGCTTTGTTTCTTCTTATTTATTGAACTTTAAAAATGTTATAGTCGGGATTATAGAACTTCCATTTGTTTTGTAGGTGTAAAATGAGTACCTACCTTTTTAGATCGGGTTCCTCAAAACCTTGGTACTTTTAAAAAAAAGTAAAGAGACTAAAGCAAAGTTTTAAAGTTAAGTTAATTAAATTAAGTTAGTTAAGTTAGTCGTAAAATTTACGTAGGTGCACCAGATTCGTCACCATACACCATTCTTTTAATCTTACAGATCTCTCTCCATCCAAAGGTTGTCTGGACAAAAATCCAGTATTCCAGATGTTTGGGTATTTTCTTTAATATATTTTAAACTAAGCATTTAAAAATTATACTATGTATATTTGTGTCTCTCGTAATGAGCCCTTTCATTTATTATGTCGCATGACGCATTTGACACAAGTATTTTTTTTATTTATAGTTAGCCCCCAAAAAAAATTCCAAAACTCACCCCCGATTGTTTCCACGCGGACGAAGTCACGATCGTTCCACTAATTAAGAAAATTTATAAGCTTGTTTTCGAATTTTTAAGATAAGTAGTAGTACTTAAATGTGAGTACCTAATGGTAAGGTTTATCAAATATCTGTTTTTAACTTAATTAGGATACCTAGATAGGTATCAAATTAATTCAAAATGGTGTGAACTTGGCCCTAAATTGCTTTACGTCTCATGTCCTCGTTGATCTTCATAATTATCATACCAGTTATGTATATTAGAATGATAATTTGCTGGTAGATTATAATTTTACGGCTTCTGATAATTAAAGGAATTAACCTATTTTTGATTGAATCCTCTACCTGCGATAGTAAATGTCATTTTTTGATGCTTTTATGATTTTTTTACACAACCGACAAGAGGTGGACTAGATGTTTCGGTGAACTCGTACCACCTAAGATTAATATGATTGTAACTCTTCACAAGCGATTGCTAATAAAAAAAACGATTTCAAATGTAATTTATTTCACCCATTTCACGCTTTAGGGATTTTCACTCCAGTATTGAGGCTAACAAAACAAAACAAAAACAAATCAGTCAAGCCATTTTCGAGATTTTGCGCACGGGAATTGATAAATAGATATACAAGATATACATAGATTTCAAGAGCTAAATACTAAGAATATAAGTAGACCCCTAAATGGTAACAAAAAACTTGAATTGACACTTCATGGTGGAAATCTCCCCTTTATACCTACGAACCAAACGGTTTAAAGCAACGTTCATAATGAGGGTTTTTCACGGCCGACTCAAATCATGCTTTCAGAGTTGAAAATAGATGGCACTGCACAGTGACTTTGACAAACAACAAAAATTAACCTGAAGAATTTTTTACAGTTGAAATTAAGTCAGAGTCATCTACCGAGTCATTTGGAACTACTTTTTTGTTTATAAATCGAAATTGAAAGGCCCTCATTAGAACACCAAAAGAATGGAACACATTGCCAGGATCTTTTTTCCCGATACAAACAATCTAGAAGTATTGAAGCCGAAGGTAAAGAGGTCTATATCGACATAATTATATTCGGGTATGTATCGATTTGGTTCGATCTGGTATCGATCGATTATCGATAGTGATAGTGATATTGGTTAAACACTTGGCTATTTAACATTAAAAAAACATCATACTTATCAGGAGATTGATTTCATATCTTGATGGAGATTATTTGGATGAGAAGTATTAAGGATAATAATAATATTCCTAGCTACTTAAATCACACCAAAATACCACAAATAACGTAAACCACAGGCCCTTAATCATGTATAGGATATCAGTAAAACGGCTAGGGCAACAATGGTTAAGTGGTCACGAGCTCACGCGCATCCTTGGCAGCCGCCAGCCCCTTCTCTCGGTTATCGACCCTGACTCTTCGTTAAATTGCCCATTTTGATGTTAAGTATTATAAAATCTATTAATTAGCAAGTAGTATTTATATTGTCAATAAATATTTATGACCTATAGGTACATATTTCGGAGACATCATTTAATGGTTTTTATGACAGATGATACCGTACAAAATGTTACCTATATGCTCGGTACCTACCCCAGCAAAAACTTGTACATTTTTCAGCGATTAAATTAGGTACACACTCTACACACTAACTGAGGGCTACTATGAGGGACACTATGAGTTTTGCATTGCAACAATCACTTTGCGAGTCATGAGTACTTAACGTGACTAAACGTAGTAACTATTTATGAATCTGTGCTGTTTCTAACGACTGCGCGGCATAGAATGATGAATAGTTACTATGTAAGTCACGTTGAATACTCACGATTCGCAAAGTGATTGTTGCAATGCAAAACTCGTAATAGGCCCTCAGCTCTTCTCAAACCTAAAACTTTTTAACAAAAAGCAGAAAAAACTAAAGAGGTTGCATTGCTGGGGTTCCATAATTTACTAAAATAAAAAAAAAGCTCCACGAAAGTAGTATTATTTTGCGACTTTACGCAAATTTTAAGAATTTAGGAAATGGACAAGTATCTCATATTTTTACCTACAAAAATCTTTTAGACATCTGTTCGCGACAAGACGACATTTTTTATTGCAGGTTCAACAACCCGGATTTTTAAAGTGATTTGACCCCTAGATTAGATACTAGGCACTTGAAATACGGACAAAAAACGATTGGTAGGTTAAACATAAAATAGGTACATATTATTTATTAAATCCTTCGTTAAAAAAAGGTCGCAAAGACCTACTTTAAGTGTGGAATCTTAATTAAAATAAGGTAAACACAAAAACGACATCGTAGCAACAAATGATTTTACGACGAACGACTATGTATTTTTTATTTTTAGGCACAGATTTTTGGAATCTGCTGTTTTTTCTGCGCTCGACGAGACAATATTCCGTATTTATTACCTTTGTATTGAATTATTTTTCAAACCGTGGTGTGTCAGCCTTAGTGTAAATCCCTCCGTCTCTTCCCGTGGATGTCGTAAAAGCCGACTAAAAGATTACACCAGGGGATGGGCAGCAGCATCTACCAGAGTAATCAACACCAATACTGTGATCACCAATCCGCTTGCGTGGCGTGGAGATTATGGCAAATCCCCCCATTGCATTCTATGGGGGAGTCCTCGTATAGCAGTGGACGTTTAACGACTGATGAAGATGATGATGATTGTATTGTTCTTCAATCAAATGTCTTGGAAGGACAAGGACACAATTTTATCCACGGAACACGTCAAACATTAAACTCTTTTTCTACTTTTATTCACTATCTCTGAAGAGAGCCTGGAATATCAGAGTACACTGGTTACACTTACGTAAGCATACGACAATTAATCAGGATTTAGTTTCGAATCCTTTTCCATAGCCATATAGGTATTAGCATTACTAGAAAACGCTCGAAGGGTTTCGTGACTCCGCCACTGGCTTGCTCAACGGCGATTACCTATCTTTAGATTTAGACTGGCGCAATTTTACCCTCGCTTGGGAAACTACACCACGTGACTGAGAAATGTTGAATTTACAACACTATAATGGTATGCAGATAGAAAATGGAGCCTGAATCATAGACACGTTGCAGCGTTGATTGGAACGAGTGAGTATTTCGCTGTGCTGTTGTGAATAAAAGTCAAATGAAACGCTGCTGTTCCAAACTAATGACTTTTTTTTTATGGCAAATGTTTCGAGTGAGATTTGAAACTTTTCCAGATCTAAAATTGCAACTCATCATTATCAAAAACAGAACCTCCATGGCGCGGTGGGCGAGTAACTGGCTGAGATGCGAGAGGTGTGAGAACTGTGAGAGGTTCGAATCGATTCGATTCAACACGCAGACCCAGAAAAATATTTGGTCTTGGTACCATGGTACTCGTAGTTCCTGATACCTACAACACAGGGAATACGGAGCGACCCTAGTGTGGGATCAGGACTAAGTATGCGACAGTTAAAAAAAAAATTAAGAAAAAATGTCTTTTAGATAAGCTTAAGAGGGAATTAAATTATGAATACTAAAAGGTAGAGAATTCAGGTTGTCTCAAAAATATCTAGACCACGGAAAGATCCCAGATAATCTTAGAATAGATACCATAGTTATAGTTGTGAAAGAGTTTGTCCGGGGAAGTACTACCACCGTACCTATTTCTGCCGCCAAGCAGTAGTGCTCGTATTGCTGTGTTTCGGTTTGAAGGGTACGGGTGCCGGTGAAATTACAGGCACGGTGACAAGCCTGATGTGCCTGTAATTTCAGCCCTGCCCCGAAACATGCGAAAGAACGCCAAGTCAACAGCTAGCAGTCATCGCTTAAAAAATGTAGAGATGAGTATTTTACAGTCATATCTCCTACAATAGTAAAATAGATAGACCGGTCGAGATCGTAGGTACCTAATAAAATGTCTGCTTACGTAATCGAGGTCTCTGAAGCTCTAGCACAGAGAATTTAATAGTTTCTATAGCTCTAGTCACATGACTCTATGCAAATTAAGATCCGCCCAAGTGAATCACCCGGTCTGTTATTTTCGGACGGTTTTTATAACAAGGTGTAGAGATGACCTTAGCGACAGCTTGTTTTGCTTTCTTTGTATTATTAGTTTTTTATGTGAGGAGTATGAACATCCTGGTGGTGTAAATAATTGGAATTATGGTCTTAAATTGGCTAGTTTTGTTTTGCAAAGCTTCTGGCGGATATTGTATGAGGGGATTGCTAGTTTTTTTTTTGTTCACAAGATATCTTACTGTTGTCGGTATTAACTTTAGCTAAGGTAATCTTAGTTCTCTATGTTGGTAGATAGGTCTGTCACCCATCTCAAGGGTTCCGTGGACTTTTTTCCCGATTCCGCGTAAATACGGTTTTTCGAATTGAAACGCAGAGAAGTGTATGTGAGCCGTACTGTAAGTAGGGGCGCGTCAAATATAAACGTCTACGTAACACTGACCTAATGAAGGAAAAAAATCGCCCAAAGAAAAAAATCTCCAACCCAAAAACACAGACGTGAGAGACAGAGACAGAGAGTGTTTTTAGAATGGAACGTGTACGCGGTTCGCAATTGATACGGTCAGATCTTCTTGTTTTCGATTAATTGATTCATAACATCACTTTGAAAGTTTTAGCTCCTAATATTAGAATGAATACCAAGTCTCACAAGCCAACTCAGTCGCTCTTCCATTATCAGTGTGCAAATTTGCATCAAAGTTGAGAAGAGAAAACATACTGGCCATGCATCTCCACTCGAACTAAATATAGCGTAGGGTTCCGAAGTCAAGTCAAAGTCCCTTCATAACTTCGTAAAGTTACCTTAGGAAGATCTATTATTGGCCTTTTTATAGCATAAGTTACATTTTACAATCTAAACTGTATTTGCTGTTGATCTTCTAATAAACAAAATAAAATAACTCGAAAAAAATTCAACTTTCGGTTTTTATTGTTAAGTATTTATGATTCTTCCTTTTAAAAAAAATACAAAAAATTTTATAAGGCTATAATTATAGGATTTCAATGACGAAGAAGAAGAAGGTATAGGGTGGGTTAATTCATACATTGGTTAATTGTTTCTTTCAAAAATCTCTGCCTCATAGGTAGCGCCAATTATTAACGTAGGTACCAGATTATTTACAAATTGTATGAGAAAACAGATGATGTATTTCTGTTTCCGCTATAACAACAAATACAAAAAACAGAATAAAATAAATATTTAATGGGGCCCATACAACAAACGTGATTTTTTTCCCGTTTCTATAGATAATGGTACGGAAACCTTCGTGCGCGAGTCCGATTCGCACTTGGCCGGTTTTTATTATTGGTTCATACCACAACAACATTTTTATCTGTGAAAATTTCAACGAGATACCTCTTTCGGCTGCTGAGGTACATGACAGAATAAAGACAGACAGACGGATGGTGTTGGCTTATTATAGGGTCCCGCTGGCACCCTTTGGGTATAGAACCCTAATACGAGAATAACTTAGAGTAGGTTTAGACCGCACGTTTACCTCCTACTATTATTACCCTTTTGTGTGTAATCAACACTATGAGCATCTTAATGGTAAAGTACAAATACGTGATGATACCATAATATCATCACAGATCGTGATAATAGGTTCCTTGAAACACTTTTAACGACGTACCCAGGATGTGAGTAGGTGGATAACATTTGGAATCATGGTAATACCCGATTGGACGATGTATATACATATATACCTACCATCGTGTTAGACTTACCACTTGAAGGAGGATGCGATACCGAGTTCATATTATTGGAATTTTGAGATGAGGTATCTCAAGATTCCTTAGAAGTATACAGGAAAACAATTAATCGTTGTTTTGAATTGTTGCGTCTTTATATCTCAATTTTTTTTTGCTTTATAAAGGTAGCAGTCGCAGATATTATTTTTTCCTCAATCAGTCTTTAGTAGGTACAATTACTTTTGGTTGTTGAAGACCTCCGTGGCGCAGCAGGCAGGTAGCCGGCCTAGAAGCAAGAGGTTGCGGGTTCGATTCCCGCGGCGGAACAAATGTTTGCTGATGAACTGATGTTTGAGATTTTCACACAATCAAATTATTATTACGAAAGCTTATATTATTTATTTATTTATTTCTGAACGAATTTTTGACGACCTCCGTGGCAAAGCGGGCGAGTAGCCGGCTGAGACGTTCAGAGGTGCGGGTTCGATTTCAGCTGCGGGACAAAATACTTGCATGATCTGCAATAATATTTGTTTCGGCTCTGGGTGTCATGGTATCATGGTACTCGTAGTTTCTGATACCCACGACACAGGGAATCCTAGTGTGGAATCAGGACTATGTATGTGACTGTTGGGTGTTATGTTATGACATGTAGTCAAGCAAATAACTTCTCTTTAGGCCAAAGTAATATCAATGAACTGAGCAAGG
This sequence comes from Epirrita christyi, assembly GCA_951392215.1. NCBI lineage: Eukaryota > Metazoa > Arthropoda > Insecta > Lepidoptera > Geometridae > Epirrita > Epirrita christyi. Next base: position 9,516,199 of record OX595846.1, read on the forward strand.
TTACTTAATCTCTCCAATGCATCAAAGTTAGGTAAGCAAAGTGTCAACTTTTGACAAGAAACATTGAGGAACGCCTGCAAAGAAAGGCGAGCAATCAAACAGGAAGAAGATACTTTTGCCAGCTTTCATAAAAATTATCAATCAGTTCCAAACCCTGAGTACGAAGTTGCGACTTCAACCAATATAAATAACTTTGTTACAATAACAATAGCACGTAACACACTCTAGTTTTCTCAACGAAGTTTCAAGGACCATAAAAATGTCAACGTCAGGACGAGCATTTTACAAGTCCGAACTTTTTAAATTTGGAACGGGACCAAATGCGGGATCATTGTGCAATACGTTGTTATGTCAATAAAAACGCGATAGCACGTAACGCAGCCCAGTTTACGTGGGTTTTCGCAACGCATTGTGAGCCGTGCGCTCATGTGAGCCGAGTCACATGAGCTGCTGCAGTTGCGGAAGGCGGCTGTACTTTCTCCCGCCATTATCGAGCCGTCCCCCACTCAAAGGGCATAGCTTTGTTTTTGATGTATTTAATAGACTATTCGCTCTGGACTTCAAATTAAATATTTACAAACAGTTTTACTGTTGATGAAGTTTTCATGAAAACCTAATACTCATAATTTTTTAACAACACACGTTTTTCTGCCTTTTCATTACAATATACCAACTTAGTTCTTGCGGTTCTAGTCTATAGAAGAATAGGTAGAATCATAACACTTAACAACCACTTCAAGCTACTGAATAAAAACAAATTTCTTCTGATTCCTACGTTTATGGTATAACCGCAGACACGCCTGACGCTAGTCATAGCAACACGTTTTTTTGAGGAGCCGGATACATGATACATTAAATTTACGCAGAAAGCATATTTCTGGCGCCTATTTTTATGTGTGTCTTATACAAAGGAGGCATCAGCTTACAGACGCACGCTTATTAGTGCCTGTTCGTTTGTTTAGCACGAAAAGTTAGACCGGCAACTGCTGGTTTTGAACATGATAACTCAGTAGACAGTTGGCGGTAACCTGTTTTTTTAAGTAAATGCGTCTAAACGGCTCTTCAGACAAAAACATGGGTTCGATGACGTACAATACATAATATTATGACGATATTTTATTACTACGAAACGAGGAGGTGTGTGCTGATTGATGTTTTGCACTTATATTTTAATGTGATGAAATTGTTTAGACTTTTTGTCCTAATGCGGTCGAAACAATTATTCGAGTTTACGATTTCGGATTCATTGACACCAATTGTCTCTAAAGTCAAGTCAATAGAGACATAAACAAGCCTCTTTGCCTCGCAAAATAATAACAACAGTAATCTACATTTTGATTTCAAAATTTTACTTAATTTCGTCACTCGTCACGTATTTAACTTGAATAAATATAAATAATAAAAATGTAAGGAACTTTGTGTTTTTTTGTTTCTTGTCATATACACTTTTGTCAACGTTATTTAATAAAAAAACAATTTTCAAAGATTTCATCCAAAATGGAGGCTTGCGCTTGCATCCCCGAAGTTAAGAACTTAGATTTTTGATGAGGACCCTAACCCTCACAGCATAAAATTTAAAATTGTTACTACACCACCCTTTGTAGTGTAAATTCACCTGCAGACTGGACTATTATTATTACAAGATTATTACGATTCAGAACTGACAGCATCCTGGTTTTTATGTCTTTTCAAAACTCACGAGTTAAAAGCGAATTTGATTAGATTTCTTTATTTTTTGATTTTCGCCAGCTATCCAAAACCAGGATTTTATTCGCAGAAGGCTTCCCTCTGAAATCTTACCTAAATGAAAATGTAACTCTACTACGGTACTTTGTGAATGACACTACACATTATTATTTTGGACAATCGTTTAGAGAACATTTAGTATCGCTCATACAATAACTGTGATTCTATGAAATCTTCATGGTTGATCTGCACTTCAAATTGTAATTTTTGGATGTGCTTTCAAATTAGTTACATGTAACTTTTGTACGGCTATAAAGTATAAATGGTGTAACGGCATGCGATGGATGATTGTTTAGTAAACGTGCCGGCTTGTTGCACGATTCAGGCATAAGCTACCTATGTTGAAACTTGAAACTATTGAACTTTATAGGCATGTTGTAGTAGGAATCTGTTTAGAAATAATAGTACAAGATCCGGCCTCAGAGATGAGTGCATCTGGGTCTATCTTCAATGAAAGCAAGAATACTCTTAACCCGATAGAATTGGGTTACCTGTTCAAAAGCAACCGCACTTCTCAGCACCTAGAGATTTTTGATTTCTTTATTTGATTAAGAGGGCACTATTCTACAAATTAGCTCCCTCTTTAACGTACGCGATAACCCGCGCGCCATCTCGCTCGTGCTAGCGAGTGTCGTGCACAAAAATGAAGTTTTTTGTTTATTATGGCGAAAATAAAGTGTTTATCAAAAAACTGATTTTAGCATAAGAATAAATAGTTGTTACCTACTTGTTGTAGTAAAATTTATCTTAAAAAACCGTAGGGTTCCTGAGATTTCTTTCAAAACGTGTGGGAAACAAGGATTTTTCATTAAATAAAACTATCGAGGTTTTTTTTACATATCGTGTTTTCAACTTTACAAAATAAATGCAAAAATATAAAATTTTCATGTTCCAAAATATTTAACTCGTAGAACCCGTACATACCGAGTTATAAACCGATTTTGTTGAGCAAAATCACATATTACGCCTTCTTAAATGAAGGAACAAGCATATGTTAAGCGGTAACCTCTGCATACATATAGCAATGCATTATCAGGCCACGTTAACATAGAACGCCCCTGTAGCATTGCACTGCGCCCCTCATTCTGAAACATTAAGCTGAAAAGTCTCATGTGCCTGTAATTTCACCGGCACCCTTCAAACCGGAACACAGCAATGCGAGCATTAGGTACTGCTTGGAGGTAGACAATACACTGCACCCGCCATCCTGAGACATAAAGCTGAAAAGTATCATGAGCCTGTAATTTCACCAGCACCCTTCAAACCAGAGCACAGCAATGCGAGCATACTGCTTGACGGAAGAAACAGGTACGTTGGTCTCTCACCTGTGTGAAGTTGGCAACCGAATATATACAATAATTATTGTTATTCCGGCTGACGGGAAGTGAGGCATCTATTCGTTATGATTGGGAGTTTTAAATTTAATTCAACATGTTCTATTCTAGAAATTTAACAACATGCGGCTCTATTGCAAGTCTTCTGGGCCCGTATTCTCAGATAAATCTCGCCCACAAGATGATTGCACATCTCGTATGATGCCCATACCCCATATCCCATACAAAATGATGGGTTTCATCCAAGATATGACGTTCCTCTAAGAGATTTTTCTCAAATTCACTCCCCAGGCTAAGTACTTCCGAAAAACTCATTTCGTGATATTTGGAAATGCGTTTCTTAACTTTTACTAAATTTTAAATAGTATAGCTCAACTGCGATTATATTATGTTTTAATTACACGTATTACAAATCAAACTAATTTGTAACTACTAACGTGAAATCTCGCAATCCCGTCTCAAGATGTTTATATGGACACAATTTATCCAGTTGAACTCGAGTTATAATTATATAGGCAGACAGATGTTGCTAGCCCATTTTTAATGTAACTTGGAAACCGTGACTGCCATCAATAAGACACAATCCGCATTTTAATGAATAAGAAATCACTTGTGTGGGTTGCGTAATAACTGCGGAAGTTAGGAAGGAATGTACATTCTTAGTTATAAAGTTGTTGTTGTCCATGTTTCAGTGAATCTATATAAGAGTATGTACTTGTTTTGTGCTACCTTAATAGGCAAGCCTGTTCATATAAAAATAAACCTACACGCATACTAAAATATTAGAAAGAAGTATCTGTATCTAATACTACTTCGCTTTTCAGGGATGCGATATATGAATGTCATAGAGTGCCTAGATATAAGCAAAATCATCGCAAATTACTGATTTCTAGGACCTCATTTTGATATGATAGGATTGTTATGCATATAATAGATACGATTATTTTTATCATCAAGAAGTTTCATAATTACGAATCTTTTGAATACGGTAATTAACGGGTATTTTACTGACATTTAGTCACATTCAAAAATCGAACCCGTCCGTGAGTTCAAAGTCATTCGTAAACTGTTTGCGTGAACACGCATTCGAAGCATTTCCAAAATCAGAAGTGAAAGACCTCATATTTATAAACTGAAAAACCAATTCTGCCTGTATCTATAATTATAACTCGAGCTCTACTGGACGGATTGTGAATTTATAACGGATAAAATTTCCGTGTATCAAAGTTTCAGGTAGGCTATATAAATTATAGTGACAAAAAAAACGTCCTGCAAAGCACTCGTTATCCTTACTTTATCTCAAAACTACCCATTCAGGACAAATTAATGCTGATATTCAAAGGACCGTGGCGTGCCCGGTCTAAGAATAGACCCCTCCATCTCTTCCCGTGGAAGTAGTAAAAGCCAGGAGATAGGCAACAGCATCCAGCTGAGTACTCTACATCAATACTTAAACTCGCCTGCCAACCGTGGTGATTATGACAAATCCCGCCATTGCATTCTTTGGGGGAGGCCTCGCAGTGGACGTAGACAGGCTGGTGATGATGATGATGATGATGATTCAAAGGTATAAGTACTAGCCCTAGCCTCGGAGAGTGGTTTTCAGACCAAATCCTTTTGACTGGTTGAGTCTTTGATTTCAGCAGTGAAAACAAGTATATTTTTTAAGTTAAACCTTATTAGCTAAATAAAGCCTGAAATATGTATTATAAATGGATACTCGTGATCCTTCAGGACAGAAAAACCTGATTCTTAATTTTTTTAAAGCAACTCATTAATGTTATTTATTACATACTTATTTTGCATAGGTACCACGTAAAGCTCGACCGGTTTGCGACGTCCTCATCGGAAAATGTCAAGGCTTTTATTGTGTTCGGTCACATGATCCGATCACATGACGACTGTGACTCGACTGCAAATATTTAAGTTAATACGAAATACTTGGAAAATCTAAGAATACCTACCTTAAATCGTCAAGTCTTGTTTTGTAACAATTTTAACGTTTGATCGTTTCGATGATACTGTAGAGTTGTTTTCTAATGCTCTATGTCTACAATGTGTTAGATACATGTGCCGTGGTATGTCCGGCCTAATAATAGCTCCCTCCTCCCGTGGATGTAGTAAAAGCCTTAATAAGGGATCACACCAGGGGATGGGCAGCAGCATCCACCTGAGTACTTTACACCAATCCGCCTGCCAAGCGTGGTAATTATGGCAAATTCCCCCATTGCAATTCTATCGGGGAGACTTAGTCCAACGGTGGACTTCTAAAGGCTATTGAAGGCGAAGATGTCTACGATAGTAAACCACACCGCTTTTGCAAAGATTTAACGCAGTAAAAAGTCATTATTATTTGCCTGAGAATACTGGAAGTACGGAATAAAATAGAAACGTGATTTGAATGCCAGAAATGTAATTTTACAATAAAAAATAGGGCCTAGTGTAGGGAGCTTTATGGCTAGATGTAGTGACGACTGGCACAGTGGGTCAAGAGAACCGAAGACCAGGCTCAGTAGCGTGCCATGGGAGACCTATTCCCAGCAGTGGACGTCTACCAGCTGATGAAAAATCCATACTAGTCAATCTAATGCAGCCAATAAACAAACAAACAATATAGGTAGGTAAACGAAACATTAGAAAACAATGTATTTTTAAAAAGGGATTATGTATTTCTGCTTTTTGGTTTTCATAGAACCCACGGTCTGAGACAGCAAGGATTACTGACTTCCACTGTGCTAGGAAAAGCTACGAGCGCCACCTATCTGCACTTTGAGGTATCAACTCAGGGTTAAGATTTACCTCAGTGAATGGAAACCGAGGTTCTAGTAGCAGCATAGTTCCCTTCCGAGCCGTACTCATAGTTTTTATTTACAAAACATGTACAGACTTATTTATGTTATCTGTAAGGTTTTTAAGGTCTAAATTATATTACTTATTTTATTTTATGAATGTACCTACTTCATAAAAGCAATAAATAAATGAATATGAATATTAGTTTTCATCAAATACACGCGCAATTTATTGTTTTATGAGTAACCCCAGATTACTCTTCATTTGCTTTAATACTATAACTTTAACTTCGTACTTAAGTCAAAGTCAAAAGTATTTTATTCATTGAAATCTCAAGAATAGATCGAATTCAGTCTTAAGGATCATTTTAAATCGTCTTATAAACTAAAATGACTCCTGCTTCAACGCGACCAAACCTAGAAGAGTCAGGGCAACAAACACGGTGTGGGTTTTTTTTTGATGGTTCTTCTTACTACAAGGTTGGAAGCCGCTGTTTGGTGCCTCGGGAACAAGGAGAACCTGATTTATAGACAAAGATAACTAAACCTTAGATAAATAAAAACAAAAGTACACTGAAATCTGGAGCAAAGGCACAAAAAAAACATTACTGCACCAAGATTTCAATGTTTTCATATAAAAGACATCAACGCGCGCGTTCGTGTTGTGGTGTTGTAGGCTTGTAGGTAGATAATTTAATGCTTGCACTTCGCTTACGTGGTCTATTTGTGCAAATAATTTGCATTATTTCGCCAAAACAAAATCAACCTTTAGTAGAGGCTGCAGAGCTTGGTTTTGTTTTCACAAAATATTGCAAATACTTGTGCAAGGCCATGGGTGTTTTTATTTGGAAATAATACCTAACATTTAATTGTTTTATTTATTAAAATTTATTACTGAGGTATGACCTGTTGGTCTGCACAGTGTGAGAATCTGAAGTCACAAAACACAAACCCCAACTAAAAAGGTATTCATCATCATTACCATCAGCCTGTTGAAGTCCACTGCTGGACATAGGCCACCTATCTAGAATGCCAAGATAAACGGTCTTGTGTCACCTCCATCCACCGCCTTCCTGCGACGTTTATAATGTCTTTAGTCCATCGAGAGGAGAAACTTCCTCCTCGCCTTTCTTCTAAGTAAAATAAAAAGATTGTGGCGTTGTCACAAGAGAGGGACGTTGGTACTTTTTCTTCCATCGTCATCCAGTGGGGTTAGACAGGTGGGGGTGGGCGAAATTATAGCAGTTATTTTCGTAAAATATCACAACATGAGCAGGCGCGTTGATGTCTTTTGTATGAAAGTATTGCAAGGATTATTCTTGTGTTATTCGATGCAACTGCCATCTCTTGAACTTCACTTGAACTACCTAGCTTACATACTTAACGACTGCCTTACGCGCTACTTATTTACAAGTAGGTACGTAAATGTTACAAGAACCTCGCTTCCGTTCACTTAGATCTAACTTAACCTCGTGTTGATACCTCAAGACTCAGATAGATGGCGCTCGTAATTTTACTAACAAAGTGGGATTCTGTTACCCTTTCTGACTCAGGTAATGAGTTCAGAAAAACCACTACTCGTGTCGTAACCCCATATAAAACATAAATCGTTATTTCACATTGCTGATTATTCTAAGAGTAATCTTTATAGATGAATCCGCGCTAATCATCATCATCATCACCCGTTCGTCATTCACTTACGTTACGTTCACGTTAAGTTTATATTTATTGTGTTAAATTATTTTTGAATTTTTATTGACTGAACTAAATGGCTCACTGTGGATTTACTACTTTTTATGTTTTTAAATTTGGTCCAATTATGCCAAGAACCAGTAATATCAGTTGCCATTTCAAATATTGTGATTTCCCTGCAAAATTACTATCCTTTCGTTTGTGAAGAGGTTGCTAGTGGCGTCGAGGAAACTGCATCAATAAACTTGGCTCGGCACCTTCTACTTAATGAATAATCAACAGAAGAGAGACTTGAAAACGACTCACTTTTCAATTGGATCACATTGGTTACAGTAGGTACCAACATCATAACAACTTACTTTTGACAGGAAAGGTGCTCCCAAAAACGAAAGTGCATATATAGTGTCAAAACTTGTAAAGATAACAGCTTGTTGCTGTAGTCACACGAACCACAAAAGGAACAATCACGTAAAGGAAACCGCGGGCAGCAACAAGTCAATGGTAAACTAATTCAGATTTCACTTCTAATGATCATGTAAAAATCGAAATTAAAATGTGGTAAAATTAAAATCAGTCAATAGAAGTTTCACTTTTCGAAAGCAAGCGAAATTAATTCGTTTTGTATTTTCGGTTATTGGTAGGCTTCTAAGGTGTAATTAATGTTAATTTATGTGTTTTTCGACCTCTATAAGTACCTTTTAGTTGGAAGTATATATGGGCGATGGATCCTTGTGCTAGTTGCGTGAAGGTGCGCAGGCGCATACGGAAGTGAGAAGCAGAAAGAAAGTACTCGGGCGCAACCGGTCGCGTTTGTGGGCCATCGGAGTTCAACTCATGCTCTGACAACCTACAGAGCCTACAGACGATAGGATTTGGCCCGCTGATGTGATGGGCTTTTCGACTTTAGTGAATGCTTTCAATAGATCTGATAAAATTGGCTGCATGTCAGAATGAGTAAAACTGATTTCGTTTGAAAAACAATGTTTTTTTTCAAACGATATAAATAATCAATTTGATTCAGTTTAAAGCTTAAAAACTTATTCTCTCGCACTCTCACTCTCGTGTAAAACACAGTTCTTTTATTTTTGTGGGCGAGTTGTTTAACCGTTTAAAACGGCAACATTTCATATTAAAACGTTTTAAATCGGTTGTTTTACATCTATAACTGTGTGACACAGTAGTTGCTCTACCAGTAGCTAAACTTTTTGTACTCCCTAATCTGATCTATTATTAGTTAAAAGGATTACTATACCAAAGTTTACCGGATCTATCACTAACTACTCCTTACTACGTCAATAGAAGGCAAGGGGTCAAAAACTTTGTCGTGTCTCGATCAATATCTTTTGATCGTATCATAATTTTATGCATTCAGGTTACCTGCATACCTTTGTGTTTAAAGAAGCTAAAAGTTAGCCAAGTCTGCTTGAGCCATTCATTTGTCAACACGTCATTCAATTTAGCATCAATTCCGTGGCCAAAATTGTGATGGTGTTCGATAATTCCGTTGTTGCATTTTTGTTCGCATAACAGTAGAGAACGCAAATAAATCACACCAGTGAAGCATGTTTAAACTTGATAGTTTTCATATTAGAGCACCATTTGATTGAAGAAGTTAAATACAGGTTTAGTTTACTTATATACACACATAGCTAAGTCAATATAGTACAAAGAGATTTTAGCAAGTTTTTTGGACAAAATCATTACGAAACTTTTCTTAGAAATGCAAATCGTCAAGAGAAATCGTCCAGTGAATTATTTACTCGGGTTTTCCAACTTATACCTAGACACCCCGAAGAAATAAAGTTACTATATAAAATATATTAATTCTTTATATCATCATCATCATCATCATCATTATCATCAGCCAGTAGATGACTGACTGAGTCTGTGAAACTGTGCTGATGACCTCACACTTGAACTTGATCGATTGAAAATACTTTATTGTACACCTCACAAACTAGTTAATAATTGCACACAACAATAAAATAAAAGTGAACGCACAATGGGCAGTCTTGTTGCTAAAAATCGATCTCTTTCAGACAACATATGGTTGGAGTGGAGCTAAACTTCATCCGCGTGGAGTTTTTTTCCGTACAAACTAACTGCACCCTCACAGGTGGTGAATTTTGGAAATTCCTCTCTTAGCACACCCTTCGACCTCATAACATAAACATAATATAACACCCAACAGTCACATACATAGTTTTGACCCCACACTAAGATTCCGTGTTGTGGGTATCAGGAACTACGAGTAACATGGTACCACAACACCCAGACCCGGAACAAATATATGCAGATCATGCAAACATTTTGTCCCGCAGCGGAAATCGAACCCGCACCTCTTACGTCTCAGCCGGCTACTGGCATGCTTTGCCACGGCGGTCGTCAAAAATTCGTTTAGAAATACTTTCTATACTATATATATACATAGGGAAAACAATACTGACTTGAAGCTTTCGCAATAGTAATTTGATTGTGTTAAAATCTAAAGAACGGCTCGACTTTCCTGGAAATCTCGATATAGGTATATTCTTTGATCTACAAAATTTTGATGTTTTGGTGTCGCAATGTACGAATGTGAGTTGACCTTACAACTTGGGATTTTGCTAATACAATAATGTTCATTCGCATATAAGTTGTGTATATAATTGTACATCAAGCAATCATTTAATAATTTGCTTAAATTAATTATGTGAGAAAATGAACTGGTATTGATTTGTTGAGCTGGTTTAGAAATACGAGAGGTGAGGTGAAGAAAAACGGGTGAGATTTCTCAGCAGAGTGATGGCAATGTTTAAGGCCAATTCACACCGGATGCTTATGCAGCACGCAACGTAGACACGCGTGTCACTTTGTATGTACACGCTTGCGTGCACGTCACGCAAGCGGTGTGCCATGTGAGACATGGCACACCGCATAGAGCATAGGCATGGAGTTCCATACATTACAACGTCATGGTACGACGACGTGCACGACGACCTCTACGCGTACGCAGCCGGTGTGCTGCAGCCTTTAAGAGTTATATAGACGCTTTCGACATTACCTACCAGAAAAAATATGGTTTTAAAATACGTAACTAACTAATATCAATTTAGGCCCACTTGCGCAAAATAAACTAAGGTAATTATACTGTACATGGTAGGGCCACCCAAGTCAGATTCCCATGATCAGTATAATTACCTTAGTTTATTTTGCGCAAGTGGGCCTAAATCGATATTAATGAATATTTATATTACTTAAACCTTAGATTATATTATTTATGCCTTGTTTTTTAGGATAACTAACTGAAACCACAAATTCCCTGCAACTTTGTAAACCGAATTGTATGGCAGTTCAGTGTTAGTTCTAGTGACTCGAATGGAGCGAGAGAAAGTCCTCAGGGTCCATTCACAAGTCGAATACAAATATTTGTGCACGACTACTTCGAAACAAGTTTGAGCATCTATGCTTGGACGGATATAGTGACATCGAAATATATGGTCAACGAGTGTATATACAAGAGCTAAGATTATAACGAACTGAGATAAGGTTTTTCACCACGTCCATTGATAACCGTTAGGGAATAAAGGTTATGGAGTGGCTACCGCAAACCAGACGACACAATAGAGGAAGGCTCCCCTCTCGATGGACTAAATATATTATAAAGGTAGCAGGAAGTCGGTGGATAGAGGCCGCTCAAGACCGTTCATCGTGGCATTCTAGATGGGAGGCCTATGTTCAGCAGTGAACTTCTAGAGGCTGATGATGATGATTCTTATGATGACCACGTCCGCTATAGCACTTACATGGAAATGTTTGGGAAATCTTTGCTTAGCCAGCGCTTCAGCAGCGGTGGGATAACAGGCGAGGAACAAACACTTGTTTTTTTTAGCGAATTCTAAATTCTATCCATTTCATTTTCGATGTTCGGTCACCCAGAGCTCCAACAGTAGAAATGAAAATAGATTCAAAGAATACATTCATCATCATTATCATCAGCCTGGGCATACAGGCTGGGGAGGTCTAAGCCTCCCCCATAGAATGCCACAACGAACGGTCTCGAACTCCCTCCATCCACCGACTTCCTATGACCTTTAAAATATAATCAGGCCATTGATACCTTCCTAACACTGCGTCGTCCAGTTCGTGGTCGCCACTCGAGAACCTTCATTCGCCAACGAGTAGGTACATAATTGGTAAAAGCAGTAATTGGGCATTTCATAGTTTTGTCTGCTCTACCAAATCGCTGTAATGCGCTGTTTAGCGCGGCTTTGAGTGCGACACTAGCGTCAGTTGCATTCTACTGGGTTATTAGCTATTCATGTGACTAAAGCTTTTACAGTAAAATAGGGCATAAGTTTCTACATTCAAAGAGATTATCTGCAACGTTGAATGGCAAAGTTGTCATCAAACAATAAGTTCTATGTAAGTCGTCTATTATAGAGAGCACAACGCTTTTGGTATAACCTTCTCCAAATGTACTAACTTAGCGTTAATGAATGTATAATTATAATGTACCATGAACTGCCTACTTAACATTGTAAACATTTTTGACTAATTGCATTGAGAATGGATTATGTTTTAGCGATTTGAATTCATAGTAAGTCGAAAATTGTAAAGCCTTTACCACAGTGGCCTACTTTATAATGAAGCCAACGTAGTTTTTTGAGGTACGTATGATATTTTACGTACCGTGGTGTGTTCGGCCTAAGAATATCCTACTCCTCCCGTCGATTTAGTAAAAGCCTTACTAAGGGATTACACCAGGGGATGTGTAGCAGCTACATCACACACGTCAGTTTATTTAACGAAGACGGTATTCACGGTTATTTACACATCACCAACTTAATATTATTATAGATATATAGGTAGATATTAAAGCAGGTAGCTGGAATTCCTCTTGATTGCGCGAAAGCACATCTCGACCTGCCCGCAGTACAAAGTGCAGATCCTCGAATCAATCATCAAGTGCAGACCATCGAATTCTTGAATTTTCCTGACCGACACTGTTTGCCCAATATTTATAACTGTCCCCAGTAGCACGTATCACGCAAATTCACAGTTTATCGTCGTCGCCAATAGAAAATCTGGGACTTCTCGGATGCACAACAATACGTTAAGTGGACAATGGACTCGAACATTATTTTAATTTATCTAACGTTGTATTTGAATCCGCAGATTAATCCATGAAAGACCGAAAAATAATGGCAATCGTTTTCAACTGTTTGATGGCAAATTCACTAAGCACAAAGCTTTCTTATTTCGATCGTTAGAAACAGCATTATAATTATAATTTACTCAGATCATTATCCAAGCTCCAACTACAGAAGTACCAATGAACAAAATTGCATTTAAAGCTAACCAGTAATAAAAAAACCCATCGTAAAATATGATTGCAAAACTGGCGATATCACCGTATCGGCCAGTTTACGTCACATTATCAACACTTAAGGCGAGTTTACATACATAACCTTAAGTGAAAGTATGGGGCCAGTCCGCTCATACTAATGCTTTAAAATGTTTTAAGATTCCGATACCACATATGAAGGTGGCACTTTTCTCCGTCGAGACTTGCCGAGTCAGTAAATAAGCTGAATAAATTAATCAATCGAAGTCGAATAACCCCTCTTTATAAGTCAGAGATGTAGAAGTTGGTATAGATGTGACATCCAATTTTACACCTTAGGTCTGCTCTTTCCAAAACAAAAAAAAACTAAAAGTACCTTTATTTTTTATTTTTACCTTCCTCGCACAAAGAATTTCTTTGGCCATTCAACGTGGGAATACAGCCAGTGCTCTTGGCACCTTGCCATATGAACCAAATTCTTTGTATAGTTAGTTTTCTGTTTTATATTTTTAGCATATAGATACTTAATTATGTTCTTTAATAAAATATCGTATCATTATTTTGACAAAAAAAAAAAGAAAAAAAAGTACCTTTTGAATTTGAGATTTTCTGAAACAGTCAGAGGATTGAAGTCGTGATTAAGATAAATTACTTTTTGGGTAATTTGTCACGACGCGAAATGTCGTGAAGGAATTGCTTATTTTCTAGACACTTTCTTTGCTTTTACTTTTTTCTAGGAAAACGTTATGTAGGTTGAGCCTTACAACAATAGTTATCTTTAATAATTTTGAGATACCTACGTGTTTGTTGCCAGCTTAGTTTAATAAAAATGTGGGTTGACAATGAGTCGAGACTCCAAATAGACCGATCTAAGATCCAAGCAGCTGGAACCACTCGTCTAGTTTTGGTTAATTTGCAGTCCTGTATTTCGTTAAAATGTAAAATCTTCCCACAATTTTATTCAAATGTAAAATGAATATTTAATGCAAGTACATGCTTCGTATTATCCTGTGGTATGTCCAGTCTAATAGACGCCCCCATCTCCTACCATGGATGTCGTTAAAGGGATGGGCAGCAGCATCCACCTGAATACTCAACACCATACATACTGCAATCACCAATCCGCCTGCGAAAAATTGTGATTATGGTAAATCCCTCCATTGTGTTCTATGGAGGAGGTCTCGTCTAAAAATGGACGTATAACGGCTGATTGATGACAATATGTTTCGTATAGGTTTGAAGTATGGTGTGATTAAAGTGTTGTTTGAATCTCATTTCATTACGAGATTGTAATCACACTAATATTATAAATACGAAAGTTTGTGAGTATGCTTGTTACTTCTTCACGCTCAAACGGCTGAACGGATTTGAGTGAAATTTGGAATAGCCTTAACGTTACCCCCTGCCTACATTATACCCTGGATTAACACACCTAGGCTACTTTTAATTATTATCGTCAACAATTTTCATCATTGTTCATGCGGGTGAAACTGCGTGACGCAGCTAGAATTATAAATGCGAAACTTTGTGAGTATGTTTGTTACTCCTTCACGCTGAAACAGCTGGAGCGATTAGGTTGAAATTTGGAATGGACATAGCTAAGTACCCTCAATTGACAAAAAGGTACAATATACCTATTATGCCGATATTCCCAACGGGTCGAGACTTATGCAGGTGGAAACGCGGGGCGCAGCTAGTATTGTAATAAATGTTTGTTTATGAACAGAGCCCCTGCGAGGCACACAGAAACCTTTCCCCACACTGGTTTATTCACCATTGCTCACAAGGTCATTTTCAGGGCCACCATAGCTCAAGCTTGTTACTGACCTACAAACCTTACAAGGAAAAATTATTTGATATGAAATATTTGAAGCTGTAATTGATATTTCCATGGAAATGTTGGTATTTTAATGACACCACAACCTGCAGTAGGCCGCATCTGCATGTTCTATGATCTGTGGCCGCCGGCTACCATCACTACTTTCCTTCCCGGCTTGTGTGACGTAACTCTATAAAAGAGTGCGCTTCGAAGACGCCGCCGCTATACCGTTTCCGTACGTCGTCGGCCATAGCGTCCCATACCAAGGAGGACGCTAGCGGAACAACTTCCGCTCTATACTAAGTGACAGTCAAAAGGTGAAGTGTCAAGGACATCAGTGCACGTGTTGTGATTGTGATTGTGATAGTGTTGTGTGGGGGTGCTAATGTGTGTGTTTGTTTCAGATACAAGATGAGATCTTTGTTTTTGTTGGTGGCGGTATGCTGCCTAGTGTTGTCGGCGTGGGCTAGTCCCATCTCGCGGGCGGAGGAGGATAATAAAGAAGTGGCGGTGGCGAGACAGTCGGCTGCGCCCGCGCCGGCGGCTTCTTCCGACGACGATGATGACGAAGAGGATGATGATGACGATGATGACGTCGACGATCTTGCTCCTGATCTAGGTAAACATTTCAAGTATTTGTCTTTATTTTGATGTCGGAGTTCAAAAGTAGTCAAGTGTTATAAAGTAATATCAGACGATGTAAATTTCAAATGGCTTTTTAAATTATTGGCAATATTTTTAAATTAAATATCTAACTTTACAACCTAACACAAGACTAAAGTAAAATTTCCAATATACATAATTTGGAATAACAGTATTATGAACTTTGACATTCAGAGAAAATAAATCTGTTTGTATTAGAAACAGAACCGTTTATGAGGGCATTCAATACGCAAAAATTATTGTCAATTTGCGGGTTTAAATATGGAAAAGAAGCCTTTTATTCGTTTTTACCGTTCTTGCAAGTCGAAGTAACGGTAGTACGTTTTCATCACACGCACGCTTCATCAATCTGGAATCCATATTCCTGCACGTAGTTTTTCCTTTAATATCTATTTACCTATGATTGCTATCTAATATAAACGACTCGCGTACCTAAACCATTTAAAAGGATTAAAAGCGCAACGACATAATGACAGACATTTTACATTACAAATTACTTACACCATAGAGCTATTAACTTTGAGATAAGATCGTTTTGTGTGACATTAAATGCATTTAATGTTGATGTGTTGACGATTTAATACATCAAAGCGAAGGAGCTTACAAACGATTTAGATATAAAGTGATTGAAGCGACAGGTGATTGTATAGATGTAATGAAATACATAACGTTGATAAAATATATAAAGAGAACGTAAGATCTATGGCTAATAGATGTAGTATTTGAAGAGAATGTAAGAAATAGAGGTGCCGCGAAAGTATTACATTTCATCGATAAAAATTCCTAAGAACCAGGACGTGGTGGGGCCATGGAATGTGAGGCGAGCAGCGTGACACGCGCTCTCAATCGCTAATTAATTCAAACAGAAACACTCAATCAGAGAAATTGACGCTCTTCTGCTTTCTACGACGAAAGCATCGGCTAAGGACTTCACGCATCGAGGGATGCGAGCGATCGATTAACTGTTTGTTTAACAGTTCATTTGTTTAGCGTGCAAGTACTAATAAGTAATGGGAACGGTCCAAGTGCAAATAAGATACCGTAAACACACGCTTTAGGTAGTAGGCTACTAGTAAAGTTTTCACAACTGTAAATGTAAGGGATCTTTGTGACATGGATTTGTCCGCATTCGTAGTAGTCAGAATGCAAATAGGATACAGTAGTAGGCTCTGTACAACTGTAAAAATGGATGGCTGTGTGTGACTATATTTATTTGCAGGTGGTGATGATGATGACGACGACGATGATGAGGAAGAGGACGAAGAGGAAGCGGATGACGATGAAGACGATGATTATCTGGAGAGGTTCATTGATGACATTTTGGGAGGATCAGGTATGATTGCAATAAAATAAAATAAATGTGATCTTAGTGAAAGCTTTGCGATGATTTTGACACTTTTAAGTATGAACGAATGATTGGAAGAGTTTTAGAATAGTTAAAAACAGTGAATAGGTTAAAATTACAATTTTGTTTACAGATGACGATGATGATGAGGAAGAGGAAACAGCCGTCGCCGCCCAACCTGTAGTCGCTGCCGCTGAGACTGTCGCTGCCGCTCCCGCTGCAGCCGCTGCTAGTACCGAAGAAGTTGCCAACACCGCCGGCGAAGAGGCCGAAGCCGTTGACGGCGAAGTAGACGCGGAACCCGAGGCCGGGCAGAAAGAGCCAGCTGAAGCTGAAGTAGCTGAGGTAGCGGCCGCAGCTGAGGATGACGAAGAGGAGGATGACATCACCGATGCGCTGGACCCCGAGGCCGACGATGACGACGAAGAAGAGGATGAGGAAGAAGACGATGAAGAAGAAGACGACGATGACATCACCGACGCGCTCGGCAGGAAAATCTCCGCGAAGCACTCACGTGAGTCTAAAAAACTGAAGGATGATGTCGCGTACGCGAAAAAGTCAGGGAAAAAAGCGAACTACATCCGCAAAGTAAAGAAAACCAAAGCCACATTCGCCGCAGGAGCCCCCGAACACAAAAAGTTCAGATAGTGAGAGCGCGCGCCCGGGCCTTAGCGCCGGCCGGCTCCGTTTCACCTCGTCCTTTAGCTTAGCTATTTATTGACTATTTATTTATGCTATTAATTTATTTTAATTTATTAAGTGAGTGCGTATGATGTGTGAAAGTGACAGTATGGAATTGAAAGAGTATAAGTTGAATTAATGTCTAGATCATGTCACACTGGTCTCGTGGCAATTTATTGAAATAAATCTGTTGTTCCAATGAATTTGTGTAAAATTTCTTATAACACCTCAAAAATGTTTTGTGCGTTTATACTTTAGACTTTGTAATCTAACGAATATCGGTCAGGAAACTAGTTGCCCGAATTAAATACGCTGTCAGATAGTTGAGTGACATTATCTAGTGATATTAATTTAATTTTATATTGTAAAAATAAATGTGTACTAGTCAATCTTAAGTATTTATACTCCTTTTCATCCTTACCTATAACTATTACGTATGTTCATGTATTTTATTAACATGTATTACATATTTTTTACATCCTAAATTTTCCATAGTAAAGTTTACATAACAGTATTGTATGTAGATAATAAACGTAGTTATGATTAACTAGCTTTTTGACCGATTTATCTATGTACTTTTATAACGCACAATACATTCCTTTCCCTATATAATCCGCCAACTTATTCAAATAACGATCAATATTTATAATATGTGTAGTAAGATGGTATTAAAAGATAGAGGGTACAATTAAGCGATAGCTATCGTCGGCCGGCAGCTTCAGGCGGACTCGTCAAGAGGAACTTGTCGGTAGATGTGTGTTAAGAGGTCGGCCGTGACCACCCGCCAGCTTACTTTCCCATCCGGACGCGAACGATGAACCCGCCCGATTTCTTCTACAGCCTTGACACTTTCTTTGACCTTGCATCGAACGCTCCCGGGAGCGACCTTGACGGAAACTATCCCCAAATAAACCGATATAGAAAGTAAATCGCATAAAATCATTACTCTCACTCAATGACGAAATCTTTCCGCGAAATTCGCGTGTCGAACGTCCGCCTCAGTGAAAACGTAATGAGATGCGAAAAGAGAAATTTTAAATGTTTATCGTCGTGAAATGCTGGGAGTGTCGCGAGGAGTAATATTCGACCTAAATGGAACTGGTTTAATACCGGTAGAGACACCTGCGATCGCTAGAACGTCCACTTCCTTTCACGGTTATGAACCATTTTAAAACCTGAAACACGATAAACATTCTCATCGCGTCCATAAATAAAAGCTTCGAGAGATCAGTTGCGTTCGACGACATAATAAAATGAATTACAAGATTACTTTATTGACGCCAGTTTCGTCCGATAAGTAGTAGAGTCTTTGCTGTGTTTGCATTCGTATCTGTGCCGTAATTAGATTTCTTCGAATGTGCGTGGCTCGGCACGCAGTTTCTTTTACGTGTGGAAAATAGAAAATCCACCGTTGACTGGACGTATTAATTGTAACCAGCAATTAGAATTCAAGCGGGCTCCAAGACCTCGATACAGTTAGCTCGCGTGCCGGCACAACGTGGCTAGAATCGGTCGAATAATAATTATTGGGCATCATATAAGTAGGATGCCATACTCGCATGATAATATGCAGACGTTGATATTGTTCGCATATTCAAATGCGAGAGTGCTCGGTCCGTCGAAAGAGAAATTGTTTACAAATGAAGTTTCCCCTATGGCGTAAACTTATTTGGCAACGGTGCCGGTGTAACACTTACATCAGACTTAAGATTTTTGGTGGTTAGGAACTCTCGTTTTAGAAAGTGATTGATTATTTAATTTCGAAAATGATGTTAAGCTTCGAATTAAACTGGTTACAAATGAGGATGTCGATGCAACTTCGTAATAAATACAATATTATCGAGTAAGCAAGCAACTTGCTCATTTTTTTTACTTGCTAGTTGAAAACTTACAATTACAAATAAGGTAACGCAATGTTTTTCACACACGTCTTATTAATTACCCGTGTATTCATTTAATGCAGTGCTTTCAGACACACAATGTAGATTATTTGAAATATTTTATTTGTTTACTATACAGATGACGCTTGAATGTTTAAATAAGGCCTGAAACACACTTGAGTCGATAAAATGGTAGGTTTAAAGGGTTTGCAAAAAAAGCGAGTTAACTGACACTTTGCCACAATTTATAACAACAATACCACTATACTAACAACTCCTAAACTTTTAACTAGAAGAATTTCAATTAAAATGATATTTGTTAGTCTAAAATCATAAGTTTTCAATCAAAATCTGTTTTAAAACCCAATGAGAAAAAAATAAGCTCTAATAAGAGGTGCAGAACAGTTATAATTTATTTTATCACTTTTCAAAAAAGCAAGACCAAAAAGCCCTCATTTATAAACTCGTGAATTTATTTGTCTGCGAAAACGTATGAAAGTGGTATTTTCAAAATACAAAAATTTCCCGAATTTAGCTTTATTCTTAACAATATTTAGATCAATAGAAAGAACACTTCATGTTAAGTAAAAGCATGTGGTCTTTTTCAAAATTTAATTTTAGTTTCTAAATATTGTTAAGAGTTATCGTTTTCGCAGACCCATAGAAACAGTTAAAAACGCTGAACATGGACTGCTAATATAGAACCGTTTGGGTTGGGTGTCGGCCAGCTGTCATCTGGTATGCTTGATACAGGTCTCCACAGGGGGCGTCATACTACACTTTTGTACTTTTTGTACAAAAATGTAATGGGTTTTTTCGGCCTTGTTTTGTTTTGAAAATATAACTTAACATAGCATCCAAAAGTCGCATAAATAGTCCTGTGGGGTCAGCACGAATAATTTACGTTACCAAGACGCTAGCGAGACGATCGCATATGTCAAATATTGGCCAATGACATCAGGGTAACTTGAAATCTTAGTAAGTTGATTGGTTCATATTTGACGTTTACTATCGTAACGCTAGCGTCTCGATAACGTTAGATGTTCGTGCTTGGGCCTCAGATCCCACACTAGGATTCCATGTGTCGTGGGTATCTGGAACTTGCCATATTACTACAACACCCAGACCCAGCCGGCAGCCGGAATCGAACCCGCACGTCAGCGAACATCGTAACCCTTCATCCTTGGCAGTTTTCCCGCGCCAAGGAGGACGTCGAACTCGAAACTCAATTGAATTAAATTTTCACTAAAATTCAAACTAAGTACCCTTAATTCAATCGTAGTCCAGCGAAGTTCATAGAAGACTTGACTTGAGAAAATGATTATAAGCTAACTACTTTTACTTCTAACAAACAACTAACAAGTAAGTTAAAAGGTTGTGTTCGTGATTCAGTGGCAGAGATAAACTAGAGTTCAGGGTAATGAATAAGGTCTTGGACAATTTATATAATTCAGTGAAACGCTGACACAAACTATGGCGAATCTGAAGTCTTTCACTATTCGAGTGAGGAAAACTCAAACCAACCTCATAACTAAGTATCCAATCAAAACTTGCACAAGCAACAATTACTGTCTTTTGCTTTACACTTTTCAAACAACAGACTACTCTCATACTCTTTGAAATTCTCAATGATTATTTCAACATATCCATCACCAAAACGGTTTGCTATCAGGTGCTCTCTCTGAACCGGCGAAGAAGCAAGCCTCGGTGCCAGCGATCTACATCGTCAAGTACAACAAATTCGTGGACACCATCCTTGACAAGATGAACGACGTGTTAAGACAATCGTACGATCCCGTCAGCGTTAAATTGCAACCGATTGATGCTAGTAAGAAGGGCAGCAAGCCTAAGAAGAATAAGAACAAGAGCAAGAGGTAAGACATTAACCACTAGGCAGCTATAGCTAAATATCAGAATCAAGCCACTGACATCGATCTACACTTCAAACAGTAGTATGATTTAGTCAGCGAGCAACTAATTGAGCAGTAAGACGTAGTAAGAAGCTGTTGATTCAACAGAACAACTATTTCAACAGTATCCACGCTTCAAGCGATTTTAAGTAGAGTTCAATGTTCGATGAGGCAAGATACGTACTTCGATTATATTCAGTGTTCTCAATAGCTTGTGATAATTTCCAGGAAATCATCAAACAAGAAAAAGAACACAGCCCGCGGCGAAATCAAACAAACATCAACAGAAATCCCCGAGAAAACAAAAGAAGAAAACCCAAACGTCAACGAAATAACACCCGAATCTGCCGGAGAATTGATGCAAAACGCAATACAATCTAGGGCTCTAGACGCTGCTGCTAGTTCGAAAGCCAAGCCAACCACAATCAAAACAAAGCCACCTACAAAAACACCCAAACAACCTACAAAAACACCCAAACCACCTACAAAGCAAACGAAGCCTAAGCCACAACCCACAAAATCGACTACAAAAAAGCCAACTACGACTAAAAATAAGACAAAAACTAGTGAGAAAAGCAAGCCGCGTGCTAAAGGAACGTTGTACGGACTTTCATCGCTAAAGCGGACTGGAGATGTGACGGTCAATATCATGAGCAATCACACGACAGTGAAGAGCAACTTCGCCGTGGGACCTCTTATACTCAGAGTAGAGAAAGTGGTATGTACAATGATAATATAACTATCTCATTGTTTTGTATTGATTGCTAGATAACCAGGAGCAATAGCCTTTACACGGATACAGGCTGACAATTTTGTCAGATCAACATCTGACTTGCATAATCTCTTAACTTTTTTAGAAAGCGCTTTACGTAATGTCCTTGTGAACTTAGTCACATTTTTGTGAAATTAACCTGTCGTGCCTTAAATATTGGCTAACGAAAGCTGTTAAAAGTAACTCACACAGTTCTAATGTACATTTAAATTTCAAATGCATACATAGAGCTATGGTTGGATGATTCAACAAAGTGAACAAATCAACATTCTTAGGGTACACCTGCGTAATTATTGCAAATAATTTACAAGCGGAAAGTGATACTTAACAGGCTTATTAAAAAGTAATACATTTTCAATTTCCAATCAACTCAATAAATCAACAAGATTGAAGCTTTAAGGCCTTGATCAACCGGCAAGTGAATGCCGTCGATCGCCATTAAGCCGGGTCTGCTGCCCATGCTTTGGTGTTTTACAAACATATAACATGTTTTTCTAACATGTTTTGTTAGAAAATTTGGCGCAGACCCGGCTTAAAACCGCTGTCAAATGGCTCGCGGCTACTGACCAGAGACTCGTCACTCATGCATGATATTTTGGCAAAATTGCTGCCCGTATCGTTTGACTACTAAAAGCGGAACTGTCATTGTAAATTACTTGCAGGATAGTTTATGATACGTTTTTGGTTTCTAGGTCGGACGTGGAGCTAAAAAAGAAGTGAAATCGGCAACGGCGACCACTGCAGAGATGGCTGGCAAACTGAGTTTGAGGATTAACAACCAGGGTGTGGCCACTCTACATTCCATTAAAGTTCTTCAACCGAAACAGGTAATTGTGAACGATCTTTTTGGATTTTTACCTTTTGTCTCCAGACAGCATGGAATCTGAGTTCCTACATCAGACGATAGGAACTACCAAAGAGTTCGTATTATATTTGGTAAGTACATGAGACGAGGAAATCCGTAGAATAACCCCAAGGTCACCGACATAGCTCTCAGAATTAGCAAGTTGAAGTGGCAATGGGCAGGTCATATAGCTCGAAGAACTGATAACCGTTGGGGAATAAAGGTTCGCGAGTGGCGACCACAAACCGGACGACCGGTAGAGGCAGGCCCTTCACTCGATGGACTAAAGACATTATAAACGACGCAGGAAGTCGGTGGATGGAAGTGGCTGACGACCGTTCGTCGTGGCATTCTAAGGGGAGGTCTATGTTCACCAGTGAATTTCAACAGGCTGAAGATGATGATGTAGGTGTATTAATCGATGAAGGTTTTATAAAACATCTAAGATTCACGCAGGCGTAGCTACGGACAAATGCTAGTTTGTTTACGATGGATTCAAGATTATAAAAACTTACTGCCATAGTAATAAGGTCCAAATTCCACCACAGGTCCGCGTAGACAGCAACCACGAAAGAACCCGCGAACTAGTTTGGAGACGCAGCGCGAGGATCGCTCACGTGGTTTCAGAGAAGCTGCTTTCAGCGTCCAAGCCCATGTTCTATCATCAGGCTGTTGTCAAACAATAGAGAACTTTATGCTGCTGAATTTACATTGTGAAATAGCATGTTACAAGTTAGTTTTCTAAATTTCTTGATTGTCAAAGAAACTTACCTGAACCTCAATATTAACATTATTTATTATGAAACAGCGGTTCCTGTAGGCCAATGTTGAAATACCACAATATTGTGTAAAATCATTAACCCAATCTTTTCACAATGTAAATTCAATTGTAAAATTTATTACACACGAATGGTGTATATTTTACCGTGTATTTTGGGTTAGGGATGGGATTAAAATGGTATAATTCAACAACTTTTCGCACACTATATATTGATTTGACAGCTAATGTTGTTGTGTTATACTTAAGACTGATTTTCTGCGTAAATAATTAAAAACATCGGATTAATAGAATTGAAATTATCGTGGCTAAGTATCATTTTAGAAAAATTACGACTATACATATACCACGTACTTTATCTCTAGAGAGGACCTCTAAATGGTCAACGAAACGTCAGCACGACAAATAGTTGTAATTTTTCTAAAATAATACATTGGATTAAGATCTACGATACTCATAATTTGAATAGTCAGAGAATGCATTTATTATTTTAATATTTTGGTGCTAAGATAATTAGGTTACAAATTTATTTATTTAAGTTATAAATATATTAATAAAGACATAATTATTGAGGGTATGTATCATTTATCATCTCCGATTCAGAGTTTAATTAGTTAGGTACTTAATTAATAAAGACAATTAAATAAAATCACAAATATGTTCTTGGAATTGTCATAATATATTTATAGTGCTAAAATCTACACAACACGACGATAATATATTAAAATTAATAGGTAACTTTTAACTTAGATAAGATTTATCTATTCAATGAAGAATTTTACATAGAGCCACTGTCAACATCAGATGATAGATCAGTGGTAGCGGGAGTTAATGTCACAAATAGTGTATTAAACATCTGTCAATCAGTTTTGCGTTTCCAGCCATTCAATGGCAGAAGACACCATTAGTTTTCTTGGTTCAAACTTGTTAAAACTGCGTTAAAAGTCTTATAGTCTTTTTTCAACCGGAATAATTGGAACATTTTTGTGAGAAAGTAGACCTTAAATTAATTTCTTGTACTTAAAACTAGTTCAGCGCTTAGAAATACGAGCTTTTGAGGCTTTTAGGATATGATAAGATTTTGTAAATAACATAAAGATATAGACCAGACATGCGTCTCCTCTCGAACCACGTATAGTGTAGGGTTCCGAAGTTTACTCAACTCAAGACTAGATGTCGCTACTAGTAAATTAGAATTTAGAAATTTAGAACGCGCTATCGTTTGTATTCCTTGGTTGGAGAACTCTTGTACAGGGCCCCATTGGGTATTTTTTTAATTCCACGGGGTTCATGGCTAAACAACACATAATCTGTGAAAAATTTAAACTGGTTACCTCTCGGCTGCCGATATATATTCCTGTGACAGAATCCAGACAGACAGACGGCGGAGGATTAGTAATAGAGTCCCGTTTGGCACCCTTTGGGTACAGAACCCTAATAAACGAGTCACTGGTATTCATTTAAGCTTTTTAAATCCACATTTTAAAGATCCTAGACCACCAACGTATATACGGGCTGTTAGCTGTCACCATCCTTTATGATGACAGATGATGTATGAAATCATCTGTCAAAAAGTTCGGTTATGCTAAGCATCCATTTAGCCACTCATTTATGTGTTGGTAAAGTTGGGCCATAACAAGTACTTTATTATATAAATACACTTGGCTGACTGTCAATTATTTAAAACGAAAATACACATACAATGTGTAACATTGATAATTATTAAATACTAAATTGCAAGTTGACAGTGACGAACTTGTTGTAAACAAGACTCACGATATTTGGTAATTGCATTATCGCCTTTTAGGCTCTTGAAATACTGGGTCATACACATAATTATAATTGGAATTTTTGTATAAAACAACATACTTATCATAATCTGCGATTAACATAATTTTTCAAAACGACCTACTAACTACGGGTACTAGACGATTCATTTGCTAACTACAGTCATGCATGCTTCAGTCATTAGAACAAGATCGATAAATAAAACAGTATGGACGCAAAATTCTGGAAAAATGTGTAGAATTAGCTTTCAACTAAAAAAAACAACTTCCGCTATTGTATATTGCTGTCTTGATGTTATGATTGGTAGAAAAAAAAGAACGTTCCAGACGGTAACCCATTCAAGCATTGACCCCGCAGTATGCCGCTTAACTTTTGTGAGAGGTTTTCTTTCTGTGGTTAGCCAGTTTAGTTCCTTGATGCTGACTAGATGGCGCTGTACTATTAGTCAATTTACGGTCACTAGCAATTCTACACCGTACGGTACAGCTAGCGGTAGCTATTACAATATCATTGGTACAGCCAAGAAAACCTAGCTACCTGAAAATGGAACTACCTCATGATTATTCCCTGCATTAAAATAGAAAAATACTATTTAAATCAGACCAGCCATATATGGCGTAATAGATGTAAATATATGAACTAAAAAAATGCAGGTCAATTGTAGACAACCTTTTCTAAGTAGGTTAAAAAGAACCTTTCAATTCACAACTGAACCGCCATATTGTTTTATTGAGATTTGTGCGCTAGTAGCGCCAAAGTTTCCTCATCACGCTACCCTATTCTTCAACTCTCACAAATTTCATCGATCTTGTTCAACTACAAATACAAAAACTACTTTATCTAATGACTACTATTCAAAGTGAGGTCACGTGTCATTGACCTCGCTACTATGAGATCTCACAGTGCCGTTCCTGTTACCATTCAGTAGCGGAGTTCTGTTCAGTTCATCGACTATGACCTCTGTGACGTCATCGTCTTGCTGGACGGAGTCGTAGTTGGGAGGGGGCGAGTGTGACCCGTTTAGCTTTATTATTGGAAGAGGAATATTGCCCGTTAGATCTGAAAACAAATAGGTTTTAGCGTGAGTAAGACTTCTTTTAAGTGTCAGTAGGTGATGTCACGATTTATTTGCTAGCAGCAGAATAAACAGAGGCCCAATTCTATTATTTAAAAAACATTAAAGTCACAATTTAATCTCGTGTCAGTCGCACTGTCACGTAGTAACTATTACTTAATCTTCGCGTACGCATGCGAAGATAAAGTAATAGTTACACGAATACTAACAGCAGACTAGTCAGCGGTTTTGTCGGTATTTATCTTGCTTAGACCTCAGAATTAGCATATTGAAGTGGCAATGGGCAGGCCATATAGCTCGCAGAACCGACAACCGTTGGGGAATAAGGTTCTTGAGTGACAACCACGAACCGGATGACGCAGTATGTACGGTCCATCGGATGTATGGTACATCGAAGAGAGGCTATTGATGAACTGACGATATTTAAAAGGTAGCAGGAGGCGGCTGAAGACCGCTCCTCGTGGCATTCTATGTCCATTCTGTGTCAACACAGACAACACGGGACCCTGCATTGCTAAAGACAGAGGTGACACTCGCTCGCGTCGAAAGCAGAACTAGAGGCTGTCCGCAATAGTGCGCGCATACCTTTAGCTGCACTATACCACTAATAATAACTATGGACTGGACATATTTTACAAATAAATAATCTTACTTTGAAGAGTTAAATCCAGTTCGTTTTGTGTCAACACACATGCAACACTAGTCCCTGCATTGCTGAAGACAGAGGCGACACTCGCTCGCGGCGACAGCAGAACTAGAGGCTGGCCGCGTGCTGACAACGAACTTGATAGTGCGCACATGCCTTTAGCTGCGGTGAAGTCAGCGCCTGAGGAATGAAAGAGAAAAACTAAGTTATAACTTCAGTCATCTACTGCTGGATGAGGCTTCCTCCATAGCATGCATAGCGTGCAATGGGGGATTTGTAATAATCACCACGCTTGGCAGAAGGATTGGTGATCGCAGTTTGGTGTTAAATACTCAGGTATTGCAGGTGTTTATCAGGATGCTGCTGCCTATCTCCTGGCGTAATCCCTTTTTAACCGACTTCACAAAAAGGAAGAGGTTCTCAATTCAGTTGTATTTTTTTTTAATGTTTTTTACCTCATATCTCCGTCGTTTATAAACCGATTTGAAAAATTCTTTTTATTTGAATTGATATACTTCCAGATAGGTCCCATTTTTTTCAGAATCCAGTTCTGATGTTGGAATCCATGAGGAATTGAGGGAAGTCCTCAAATATTGTAGGCATACATATAGCTATTTTGATATTTTCAGCAACAAATCAAGCATTTGCATTCAGAACCATCAGAGTATCATAACCCTTACACCCCTATGGTTTTTCATAATTTTTTTTTTCATCCAGATATTTAGTCGAATACAATGGCGGAAGTCGGTTTTTTAAATGAAAAGTTATTACGACCCCGAGACTACTACCGACGCTGCAAAAGGTACATTCTAACTCGAATTCTACAGAACAGATTTGAATGCTGCTTTCACTGTCGTGTACAATATAAATATTGTAAAACCATCCTAGATAAATCTAGGATGGTTTTTATGTTGTAGGTATTATCGGTGTAAGTAATAACCGCGCTTGGTGCTTGGATTGATTGATCGCAGTATCGGTGTTGTGTATTAAAGGTGGATGTTGGTGCCCATCCGCTGGTGTAACTACTTAGTCGGCTTTTACCACATCCACGGGAGAAGACAGAGGGGTCTATCCTTAGGCCGGACACACTACAGCCAATGTAGTAAAAAATGTAGCAAAGTAAATCAATATGTAGGAAACAAATAATATTAGCGACAAATGGAAATATAATGTTCCTTGACCATGGATTTAATAATAATAGATAACTTTCATTTAAAAAACCGACTTCCGCCATTGTATACGACTAAAAAATTTTGGATGAAAAAAAATTATGTAAGAACCATTGTGGTGAAAGGATTATGATACTTTCTGAATGCAAATGCTTGGTGTCTTGCTGAAAATATCAAAATCGCCATATGTATGCCTACAATATTTGAGGAGTTCCCTCAATTCCTCATGGATCCCATCATCAGAACTGGATTCTGAAAAAAATGGGACTAATCTGGAAGTATATCTATTCAAATAAAAAAATAATTTTCCAAATCGGTTCATAAACGCCGGAGATATGCGGAAACAAACATAAAAAAAAAAAAAAAAAAAAACAACCGAATTGAGAACCTCCTCCTTTTTTGGGAAGTCGGTTAAAAATTGAGAGTAATTGAGCACGTCTGATAGCAATAGGTAGTGCATTCCATAAACGGACAGCTTACACTGTAATGGAGTTGTCATAGACTACTCCATAGACTATAGAGTGTAATTTTCCATGACTCGAACTTACCCAGCACATATCTGCAGTCTATCACAACCGGTAAGCTGCACCCGCCTTGTTTCTTAGCGGCCCTCTCCACGTACTGCCTGATGTATTCCACTCCGGGGAAGTAAAGACTGTTGCCCACTGTCACTAACACGTAATTGAATCCTGATGATGCCTGAAATTCAAGATGACAATAACAATTATTATTATAGTAAGTACAGGCACATGAGACTATACATCTTTGTCTCAGGATGACGGGCGCAGACTAATGTCACGTAGGGCGCGTCCTACGTGTATGTGACCTAAGAGATATTGCTTTTGTTATGGGCTGAGGTTACCGCTTTACAACACCATCAGAAGCCCAATTCTCGTAATTATAAAACAATAAATTCACAGTATAATCTCATCTCAGTCTACTGTCTGTCACTGCGTGCATCATCAGTCGTTAGACGTCCTCTGTAAAACGAAACTACTCCCAAAAAATGCAATGGATTTATGCTATTATGAATTATATATTTGCTATAATAACTACGCTTGGCAGGCGGTTTGGTGGTCGTAGTATTGGTGTTGAGTACTCAGGTGGGTGCTGCTTCCCATCCCTGGTGTAGTCTCTTAGTCAGCTTTACGACATTCACGGGAGAAGACTGAGGGTTCTATTCTTATACCAGACACACCACGGCACCCAGACACACCAGATGTTTTAGTTATCCGTTAAAAAACTTGCTAGTTAAGTAAAATAACATACAAGTACTAAAAACGCTGTAACTTTGTAGTGGGGTCTAAAAATTGCAAAGCGGTTTTTCTTTGGCTTGTATCAAATATTCAAACCACTACTGAACTAAATTTATTAAAAAAAGTATCATAAATATCAAATATATACGTAACAAAAATATGTATAACGCGCACTATTCATCTCAAATAAGTCACACAAAATGTTCACGAAGCTTAAAATCCACGAAGTTAATTTAAAAAGTTAAAAATGCTTACGGTCACTATCTCTGCATCAAGCTGTGGCCTTGCACTGGGGTATAGCAGCAGTATGACATTGACACAGACACCCACCAGGATGCCTAGCTCGACGCCCACACATAGACACAACGCGAACGTAGCGAACGCTGGCACAAGGTCAGCGCGCCGGGAACGCCACATTGGTTTTACTACCTGCAAAACAAAGAAATAAATCGTGAATTATCCAGCTCAGTAAAACAACTGACAAGCGTAGAGATGGGATCTTCAATCAACGTCAGAGTGTCAAGGTGATTTTGACAAACTGGGTGCGCATTCTGCACAGAATGCTTTAGGCACTGCTCCCACCGCCGGCGACGAGCGATAAACGAGTAGAACCTAGTACGTAGAACGAGTAGCCAGCGATGAACTATAAATATAATCTATCTCTTTTATTTACACGGGAGCGACTATCCTTAAAAAAAAAACGAGAATAAAAAAAATCGCCGATAGCTCATCGCTTACTCGGCGGCGGTGGGTTGTAAACGTGCTAATAAATTATGTTTTTTCTCAGAAATGATTGGATATTCATACATTATTTAGAGAACCTTCTTTGAGATAAATTGACCCTGTTGTCCTGGGCCGGCAATGTTAGTATGAAAATCCATATCTGGCGTGTTATGACTACAGCAATTTCACTATGAAAATCTATAACTTTTCATCTATATGTCTAACAAAGAAACAAACATTCGCATTTATAAATTTAGGATTAGAAGTAGGAAGCTTTCTATTACATTGTGCTTGGAAGGAAACTGAATAATAAAGGCAAACGAATGGAGCCGGAATAAAGCGGTTTTGTTAGTTTGTAACAAAACAATGCAAATCCTAAGTATCCGTTACTAATTGTTACTACAAGGCCACATATTGGACACGAAATTCTTGATCCTATTCATAGTTCAGTTTAACTATGCCATGAAAATCAATGCCACGGCTTTCACGTTTATTCGCGAATGACTAAAGATTTCACAGAATCTATAGACACGAACATGGAACAACATTAATTGTCTGGATATCATACGACTTCTGAATTCGTGACTGATTACACTCGTACATATGATACACGGCGTGGTGTTTACTTCAGAAAACTTGTGTTTCTGTTACTTCATTATCATAATAATTGACTGATTGATAATTGATTGATTGAAAAAAAAGAAAGGAAAGGGTCGCCTGCGACGCAGGAGGTTGCGGGTTCGATTCCCGCCTCGGAACAAATTTTTGTACGATCTGCAGATATTTGTTCAGGGTGTTCTGGGTATATGTATAATAAAAATATCTATCTATGTAATGTATTGTGTTTTATCTGTTATCTAGTACCCATAACACAAGCTCTGCTTAGTTTGGGGCTAGATAACGTTGTGTGAAATGTCCAGCATTTTTTTTTTTTTTATTAATTTATAATAATAATATTATATTTTTTACTATAACGTTTTTTATACTATTATGTTTTTGTAGATAGTATTCCTTTATAGTAAAAATGTTTTTTTTTAACGACAAATTAGTGACATAATAATAATAATAAATAATAAATGTTGGACATTTGAAGTTATACATAATGTTTTCGTCATCTACCTAGGTTGGACCAGAGTTTACCAAAAGAAAAATGTAATTACCTCATATTCTATCATAAATATCACAGCACATATCACAACGGCGGCCAGGGACGCCTTCGGGATGAAGTAGAAGTATGGAGTCAGCAGACTGAGTGCTAATAGCACCAAAACACCTTAAAATATAAAAAAAACACATGTAAAGCAGTTAAGTGGAACCACGGAATGATCCTGAAACTCATTATTTCAAAATCATTAAGATACCTTGTCGAGTTCCAGCCACTTTTTCCTACAACGTTCACCATCCCATTTTAGGGTAAAAAAAGTCGAAATTCATCAATTTTAGACTTTTTCCTGTATTTGTGCCACAAAGCTTGTGCCTAGCGTTCCAAATTTCAGAATTATGAGGTCATTGATATTTTTGAGTTTTAAATCTTCGCGATTTCCAAACAAAAATTAAATATTCACTGCTATATCTTTTTAATGCATTGAGTAAGAAGCTTGATTTTTAACGGCCCTATCACATACCATTATATTTGGTATAAATTTAAAATTGATAGCTTCAGCCGTTCCTGAGAAAAACGTCGTGACAGACGGACGGGCAACAAAGTGATCCTATGAGGATCCCGTTTTTCCCTGTTGAGGTACGGAACCCTAAAAAACTGAAACTCAAAGCGTGATTTACCATAAAATTTTACATTCACTCCAAGTGTATACCTTCAAAATTCTCTCGACTACTGCAGCAACCCCTAAAGACCCCCTCCCCTAAGACGATAAAACCTATCTAAGAACTAAAAAGTGGCGCAAAAAATCGCATCGATTTAGCCAGACAAACACACACACTACTTAACTAGCAAGCAACCTCTTATCTCAAACGCAACACTATCACACTACCTCCGTTGCAGTTGTAGGTAAAAATTAAAATTTACATAAACTATACTTTATTGCACACCATGCTTACACAATTCTGACAAAATAATGATTGTTAGTTAGGTAATAACTGAAAATACACTGATATATTACGTTTTAATTCTAACAACACTTCATTTATGATTAAGGCACAATAATCACAATCTTTTTCTGAGTCATAAAAACGACGGGTTAATTTGTTTTGCAAATTAGAAAGAATGCGTAGTTTTCGTCAAGGCATTTATTTATGCAAATTAACAAAAGAATATAATTGGTATGAATAGTAAAATGGATATTTTCCATTTTTGCATTCTTTTTGAGTAGGATGGGACCTGAAATCTAGGCTAATGAGGAAATTAGGGAATAATACAGTGATCGGCATAGCACCGTCGTAAGATTTCAGTGTAATAGTTAACAGGGTAAGAAGTTCTTAAATTGCGTCTCCTAGGCTAAGTGTCAATCGGTTAACTAAATAGGGTTCGTTACCAGTATAAAGTCCACCGAATTGCGTAGCAACACCGCTAGCGTGGTTAACCGCACTTCGGGAGAATGAGCCAGTGATCGGCATAGCACCCACGAAAGATCCCAGTATATTGGCCAGTGATAGGGTTAGAAGTTCTTGAGTTGCGTCTATTGAATCTCCGCTCGCTGTAAATGGAAAATATAAGGTGAAATGTTTGTACGGGTGTTTGAAATATGCGAAAAATTACTGTCTTATTGTAGAAGACTATGATCTTTATTCCCGCTTTTCTGCGAGCTACATGGCCTGCCCATTGCCACTTCAACTTGCCAATTCATTATCACCCAACTAAAAACTTCGTTGAGAAATCTCATGTAATTGTAATTTCACCATCAACACATCAGCACGCAGTAAACTATTAGGTAGGTATCATTATCATCATCATCAGCTTGTTTACGTCCACTGCTGGACGAGGCCTCTCCCATGGAATATAATAAGGGAATTTGCCATAATCATCACGCTTTGCAGGCGGATTGGTGATCGTAGTTAGTGATAAATACTCAGATGGATGCTGCTACCCATCCCATGGTGTAATCCCTTAGTAAGGCTTTTACTAAATCCACGGGAGGCTTAGGAAGGGTCTATTTTGAGGCCGGACACACCACGGAACCCGGATCACAGAACATAATACTCTCTGACGAGAGGACCCGAACACACCACGGCACAGGGTAGGTATAGTAAGCGGCAAATATGTTGAGCCCAGGCGTACAACGTGACTGCGCAGCATAGGATGTTGTATTAGAAATTGCTACTGCGCAAGTCACGTAGTACGCCCCACAGGCGTAATCAACTTGATTGCCTTATGACATACTGCATGCGAGATTATATTCAGCAGATTTTAATAGGTATGTAGAAAGAATCCGCTTTCAGGTCAATGCTATGCTATTAACTGTGCTGAACGAATACTATTCTTTGATAAGATGTCGTGACCGGAATTGCCCAGATTATAAAACCAGTCATACGGCCATTATTAAGATTACATATAGTAAACAAATTATACACATTTAACTTTTCATAATACTTAATTAATAATTAAATGTTATGTGACTACCTCAGTGGCACGGCGGGCGAGTAGCCAGCTGAGACGCAAGAGGTGCGGGTTCGATCCCGCTGCGGGACAGATGTTTGCATGATCTGCAAATATTTGTTCCGGGTCTGGGTGTTGTGGTACCATGGTACTCGTAGTTCCTGATACCCATGACACATGGACTCCTTGTGTGGGATTAGGACTAATTAAGTGACAGTTGGGGGCAAAGTAATAAAAAAAATTGTATGTAGGTATGTTAACAGACATATTATGTAATACCTACCTGAGTAGGTACCTTATGATTTATTTTGATTGTGGTTCTATTTATTTTTCGTGTCAAATAAACGTGTTTAATTTCACATTATTATTTTAAGTGTAAACTAGTGTTTTGTAAAAACTATACAACAACCCGTTGTACTCTTTAGGGGGTGAATTTCACAAATTCCTTTCTAAGTGTACCCATAAAAGAAAAGTACCCTCAGTTCTCTTGGACAGTCTAGGCGTCATCACGCAACAATTTTGCATATATTAATGAAATATTTCCTATATCTATATCTATATCTATATTTGTGTTTTTGTTTTATCCTACGCAAGAGAGCAGCCTCACTGCTGAGCCGTGTCCGCGGCAGCAACAACGCTATCCTGCGCGTTGTAGCTGACAGGGTTGACTGTCCCATACTGGGCCATTTGGTTAGGCTTCATATTGTTTAATTATGTTTTATTTTTAATGTGTTAATTTTATGTGTGTGTACTAGTTTAAGTTTGTATGGACATTTGTCTGACATAAATAAATAAATAAATAAATAAATATATTGATGAAATCGTTTTAAGGGTTCTGAGCTAAAAAGGAGCCTTTATAAATTAGTCAAGTCAGTGCCTGTCTGACAGATTGACCAAGCATTGCAAATGTGACCGGCTGAACACGTTAGTGGCAGCATAGCCACGGAACTCTACCAAGGCGACCCAACACGCACTTGACTAGTTTATATTGTGTTGAAATAGGCTGTTAACGTTATTTCTGGTTAATGTTTAAAGTGACTTTAGACAATACATTCAGCACAATTTGATAACCTCTTGTACTGTTTACGAAATAAAAACTTTGATTACATTAAGCACGTCTGAATAATGAGTTGCGGGTAATTAACAGGAAGTAAAATTACTTGTAGGTATGGCAATGAGCGATTTGTAAATAATCACGTGTATTTTTATGTTTGGCCGGATATTGGACTGATATCAACGTGAGGTTATTGACTTTATTTTTCTTTTTCTCTTTTGTAAAGAGAGACTTCATTTATTTAAGTTAAAATTATCGAAAAAACTTTGAATCGTTCTAGCTTCGGTCACATTTTGATATACTCACATTACCGTGTTGTTAGTTATGTTAAGGGAATACTATTTCTGACTTTTAAGACATCGACACTAGATGAAAATTAAAAACGTGATCCGAACTTTATTTTGATTCATTTTTATTAGGAGAATTGAGACTCAGATTTATGATAGTCAGTTTGTCACTTTGCTTTACTTAACAATATTAATTTTAAAAGATTTTATGGAATCATTAAAACGTGTATATTTCGAGAACATAAGTTAAATTTCACAAAGTTCTCAAAATAAAAGCGAATTTGAAGTTAGAAGCATAGTTTATGGGGAGCTAAATCTATCACAAGTAACATTTTAAACCTACGACCAAAATCCACGGTGTTAGCATACTCCTTGGTTTGTATAGAAATGGTAGTCACTTGGGTCTGTAATGTTAAAAAATAATACTTTTGTAGTGTTTTAGCAACACTGTCTCGTCATTATAGGTCGGCTACAAAATCTTAACACTTGCAAGTTTAATGAAACAATAACTGTATGTATAACAGGCAACGTCGGTAAGTATGTATGTATGTACACTTACAACTCAAGTTCCACTCGACGGATTCAAATGTTGTTTTCACTGCGTGAAGGGTTATTTATCTAGGCAGGTTTCCGTATTATTATAAATACATACATGGATTTAGTTTAGGGCTATAGCGATATTTGTGAAGAAAGTCAGAGGTCCAAAGTGTAAACCAAGGGGTAGCATGAGCAATGATCTGCGAAGCCTGTAGTTGGATGGGTGATTGGCAGGTTTTAACACTTTTTGAACCATTCGTCAATTCGTCAAAGAAAAACTCGCATCATGTATTGCGAGTTGACGAAATGCAAAAAAATCTCGAGTTACGTTCACAATTCGTCATACTTTCGAATCATCAGTTACGAGTCATCGATTTCAGTACAGTCAAAAATGTGAAATAAATGACTGTATTTTTCCGGACGAGCCGGTAGATTTTTTTTAATGCGATCACGTATCCTACTCCTTGCATAGCTCTCTCCATAGCCCGTTGCGCAACTTTGAGCTTGTTTATACGGCCAAAAGTTAGCGACCACGTTATAGAACCCGAAATGAGGAAATCCGTAGAAGAACCAAGAATTAAAAGATTAGAAGATTCTCATAATTACAAAGTTGAAGTCGAAATGGGCAGGTCATATATCTCGCAGAACTGACAACCGTTGGGGAATAATGATTCTCGAGTGGCAACCACATACCAGCCGAAGGCCTTCCTATCGCTGGACTAAAGACATTATAAACGAATCAGGAAGTCGGTGGATGGAGGCGGTTCAAGACTGTACTTCGTGGCATTCTAAGGGGGAGGCTTATGCCCAGCAGTGGACTTCTACATACTGATGATGGTGATGATGAATGCGATTAATGTTCGGCAATCTTTTTATTTTTTTATTCAACATAAATATGCGCATGTGAGTGAAAAGGCAACATTCGAACGAACTGCCGAGGCGCATAACTTTAGTCGTAGTATTGTGTATTTATGTAACTTACCGAAAGCTTTGGCAATGGCAACATTGCCTAAAACAGCAATAACAGGGACTAGAACTATCGACGAGCCCAACTCCGAGCACATCTCAATGAAGGACACCTCTCTGCCGTCTACCTCCGTACTAAATGGAGGCACGTTCAATGCTGGCAGACCATCCCTAGAACAAACACAAAATTTATGTTGTAGTTGACACTGAAGAATAACACAAGTTAGGGACCAGCGCGTCGAAATCGGCCTCAAACAATTAAAAAACTATCGTCATAATTGTCTAGTCTTGAAGAGGTTAACGCAAGCAGATGCAGTTACGCAATAACTCTCTTCTGAGAGATGGCGTTATCGCCAAGAAATAACAGAAAATTCTAAATCGCGCAAGCGAAATAATCCTGGAGTTTGACCATATATGTATAATAACCACTTAACAACATCATTCGTAATTGTTTGACATTAAATTCAAAATATAATCTAGTCTCGATCGTTCGATTAATCATCGACCTTTCTGTCGCTCAGGAAGGCGTTAGTTAGAGCGAGAAAGATAAACTTATGCATGCGATGATTAAGTAATAGTAACTAACTGCGTTTACGCACGTAGTGACAGACGTGACAGTTGACTGAGATAAGATTATATATACTGTGAGTTTGAATATAAAATAATTATTACAAAGGCTTCTGTTGGTCGTCGACCCGTGACAAGAGACGTGAAAGACTAGTGGAAGATCTTCACGTTACAATGGAGGACACAATTACGAGTACATCCAACCGTTGCTCTCCAATAATATCATATTAATCGTTAGATTCGATCGTGATACTTATCTCTGCCCGTCACCCTGCGTTAGGTCAGGACCTTCGTAGTAACTTGTATTTAATCTGTGGTTCTCGTTCTTGAGTGGCAGGCGACCGTGAACCGGACGAAACAGAAAGAAGGCATGGACCGTCTCGATGGCCAACGACATTAGCAAGAGGGACCGATAGTAGTGGCATTATGTCCAGCAGTGGACTTAATGAATCTATAGTATTAATAGAATTGAAGTTATCGTGGTTTGGTATAATTTTAGAAAAATAACGACTATACACCACGTACTTTACTATTCTCCTACTGACGTTTCGTTGACCATTTTGAGGTCCTTCCTCATGAGCACCGACCGCGACCACGCTCAAAGGTCGTGAGACGGGAACTAGCTCGCCTTCGTCGCTCCGCACGCTCAGCCCGGCTGGACAATGGGGCAGGCGGCGGCGCGGGCGGCAGCAGGAGAATAGTAAAGTACGTGGTGTATAGTCGTTATTTTTCTAAAATCTGTATAGGAGACACTGAAAATGGCCTCGTGATAAAAGAACGAGTGTGGTTAAAGTATTTGGTGAGTATGTGTTCTAAAAGTGTAAACGACAACATTGAAAATTTATACACAGGTACCACTATAAAAAGTATTGTTCAACTATTTCCTTATTGAATCAGCAGTTACTTAATAAATATTTGGTTTTTAACATGTGGTTTTTGTTGCAAGTCATGTGATCTTTCAACAATGAAATAAAAGACTTCCTATTTAAGCCGGTTATTATATACTGTGGCTGATAATGTTGGGCTATGACTATTTGTTACTGATTTTAAAACGGAACTAATTTGGCTTTTGTTGTCAGTCATGTGATCTTTGAACAATGAATATTTGTATTTTAGCCGTTATAGGATTCTAATCAATCAATCAAAAATAATTTTATTAATAGAATTGAAATTATCGTGGCATGGTATCATTTTAGAAAAGTTACGACTATACACCACGTACTTTACTATTCTCTTGCTGACGTTATTTTGACACCTTAACCACACCGTTAAACCTACAATAATACTAACTTATTACTGTTTAGAATTTAGATCAATCAAAAGTTAGGAAAAAAAAAAAATTTTTTTTTTTGCTCTATTTTCCCTCTAATAACTGACCATATTCCATCCGCACTCCTTTACTATGTTTATGACACTAGCATGAAACGGACACTGGCAGAATTGTGACAACTAGCCACAAAAGCCATAAATCAAGAAGTCAAAGTCAAAGTCACCGAGGAGTTCCCGTCTCACGGCCTTTAAGCGTGGTCGCGGTCGGTGCTCATGAGGATGGACCTTTAAATGGTCAACGAAACGTCAGCTGGAGAATAGTAAAGCACGTGGTGTATAGTCGTAATGTTTCTAAAATAAAAATAATGTTATTCATTGAATCACATGGATCATTGTGATTTCAATGAATAAAATTCTTTCAAATCGTCTTTGAATCGTCTTATAAACTAAAATGACTCCTGTTCTAATGCGACCAATCCTAGAAGAATCAGGGCAACAAACAAGCTTGGCTTAATTTGATGATCCTTCTTACTACTAGGTGGGAAGCTAGAAGGGGAATTCCAGCACATAAATTTCCAAAATCCCGTTTGAAGCGCAAATCATATTTACCATTTAGTAATGCAAGGCCAATTGTTACCGTTCCTTTAACAAAAGAAAATGGCTTTTGTCGTTAGTCATGACATCTTCCAACAATGCCGTAGAAAATGATGGAATGAATAATGTTAATCTATGTAACCGGTTATATTTTGACCGAGCGAGCGCAGCGAGTGAAGTCCTTGCAATAATTGGCATAATTTTCTTTCATCTGTCCGAATGTACGTATGTACGTGCTCGCGTACAGAGGGCGTATTACGAGTTTAGCATTGCAAAAACCGATTTGCGGAATTTTGCTTATTTCATGATTACACGTGAATACGGCGACGTGTAGCGCACCTGTGCGGTGTCTTGTGTCAGGCGTCCAATTAACTTCTTGAACTTGATTCCCTTAGCAAAAACGACAACCAAGAACGAAAACAGAAACGAAATGAATGAACGGATACCTGAAAAGCAGTACTCACTTAACTGTTCCAGTGAGTTTGAAAGGCGACTCTCCATAGTTTGACTCGAAGAAAAACGCCATCAGTGAACATAGGACAACCACAATGGCGTTTCTCGACGTGGACAGCAACCAAAGGGTTTTCTTTATACCTTTTTGACTCGAAGGTAGGTTGAGATCTTTCATTTTCTGTAACAAATTTAAGTGATGACGACATTGATGTTGACAGATGACAGGCGCTGTGTAATGCCAAGTAGGGCGCGTCCTAGGTGGACGTGACCTAAGAGGTATTGCATTTGTAAAGAGCTGGGGTTACCCCTTAATATCAAATGGGCCACAAGCCAGTTCAGTCTTTCAATCAAATAAAATAAAAGTTTTTGTGCATCACGGTAAGAGTTGCTTATTTTTTTTGATCTCAGTAATTTTTTATGTAGATATAGACTCCTTCGTCTCCTCCCGTGGATGTCGTAAAAGCCGACTAAGGAATTACACCAGGGGATGGGCAGCAGCATTCATTTGAGTACTAAGAACCAATACTGCGATCACCAATCCGCCTGCCAAGCGTGGTGTCAATGCCTCCCATTTGCCTTCTATGGGGTGAGATCACCAATCCGTCTGCAAAGCGTGGTGGCGAATCCCCCCATTGCCTTCTATGGGGGAGGTTTCGTCTAACAGTGGACGTATAACAGTTGATGATAAAGTACGTATGAATATTAGTTAGCTATACGGGGTGTAAAAAGACAGCTCCCGAATACTGAAGGTACCGGTAAAGCTACCTATACTATAGCTATATAAAATAGCTTTCACCTGAGAAGTGATTCATACCGGAAAAAATCTTTTTTTTCGTTTCGTATCGTATTTTTCAGCCAGCAATGAACGCATTTATTCCGGCCGCGCGAGTTCAACCCTCCCGGTCAGCTGATCGACCCGTAGGGCCAATATTTCTCATATGCTTTACATTGCTTTTTTTGACGTTTTTATTTATTACAGTGTTTTTAATGATGGAAATTAGGTTTTTGTGTACCTTTAACGATATTTTATGGATATTTATAAAGAAAACACGAAAAAAGCGGACCGAAAGTGAGCATTTTTTTTTCGTGTTTTTTCAGCTTAAATATTTTCAGAATCATGGTCTGAATGCACTGTTTCAGTTTTCGGGAGTAGTCTTTTTACGCCCGGTATAGACCTACGATTAAGTTAAACATAATATGAGGTACTTCGTGGCGCGGCGGTAGTAGCCGGGTGAGAAGCATGAGGTTGCGGGTTCGATTCCTGCTGCGGAACAAATGTTTGCATAATCTGCACAGACTTTTAGGGCTGTTGTTGTTGGTATAATATTTGTCCTGACTGCTGGCTTATTTAGGAGTGTATTATTACTGGAAGAAAGCGTAAGTCGAGTTGTTTGTGGAAAGCAATGGCGGCTATGAGTTCACCACTTGTCACGTCTTTTTTCCTGCGACTGTGCAACCCACGGATAAAAGAGGCCCTTTGAGGCTCTGCATACCACATCGGAGAAAAAGGCGTGTGTTTATGTTTGTATGTAAATTTTTGTTCCGGGTCTGGGTGTGGTGGTACCACGGTACTCGTAGTTCCTGATACCCACGACACAGGGAATTCTAGTGTGTGGTCAGCATATGTATGTGACTGTTGAGTGTTGTGTTATAAGCACATAACCTACTTTACGTTTATGATGGAGGACACAAATATAATTATTTACATTCAAATTATAATCAAGACGATTAAAACGCATTTTAATAACGACATTTAAGTGGTCACGGGAAGTCATTTGATGGAGGCTACTCAAGATCGTTCATCGGAGGAGGCCAAGTACAACAGTGGACTTTATAAGCTGATGATGATGATGACACATTTCGGTCATTTAGATACCTATTAGTATTTGTTTTACAAATTAAAATTATAACTGCTTAATCTGTGAAAACTTGCACGTATATATACACATACATAAATTCATTACCTCGGATTTCTAAGTGCTACGATCCTGACATACCTGCTTCATTCACTCCCATTACATTCTTCATACATGTCTGTTTAGGGTACACTTGACCAGCAATCTTGTATTGTCTAAAAAACTGATGGTCGCTTTCGATTACAATTTTGCAGTACATTGCGCTGCATGCTTTAGCGTCTTTTAAAGGGCAGATATGTTCAAAACAAAAACCGAAATGTACTTTAAACTCTAAATTGAAAGCTATAATCAGTTCGCTAGCCAATAAGAGGCTGGTCTTTCTCCAGAACGTCGACGATATACCATATACCATACGTTCTTGTAAGTCTACGTAAATACTTACTCTCATTAAAAGCAGAATCGCTATGCACGATATGCCTAAACAGCTGTCGGCCAGTTTTGCGCTCGGCAAATGTATCACCACCTGTTGAAATAAAAGCCCACTATATAAACATTTACACAAAATAAATTGAAGAAAATTATATGAAATACAAAATTATACCTTTGACCGGACGACGCGGATAGACTAAAAACATGAAAAAGGTCGCAGGAAGTCGGTGGATGGAGGCGGCTTAAGACTGTCCATCGTGGCATACTAGAGGGGAGGTATTTGTCCAGCAGTGGACTACTATAGGCTGATGATGATGATTATCTTTAGCATAAGATTATTTCATGTTTGCCCTTAAAGTAGCTGATGTGATGCCGATTATATTAGATAAACCAGTGTGATGAAAGTACTCAGTAGGCCTCGCAAGGAGGTACAAAGTACGGCTAAGTAGATGGCGATTAATAGTTTGTGTCTGCCATCCGCATATAGTATAGAATATACACCTTGTCTAGAAGTAACGTCGCGTCTCGCGCAACAAACAATCCACAGAAATGGTGCCCAATTTTCACGCTCAATTACGATATATCAAGCGTGTGAATGTGTTTTTAGGATTATATAGGAGACTTAAGACGTTTTCTCGTCGCCTTACTATCAGTCTAGACATGTATATAATCAAAGACTGCAGCGGATGAGCAAATTCCGCTGTCGCTAGCGCAAACGTTACCGCGACTCACCATAAACACAGCCTTATGTCTAAGGTAATACTTGCAAGCAGCTAGCTTACAGAGCGATTATAATTAACTTTAAAATGCATTCGTTTGCATATTAGGTAAAGAATTCTGACACTGAAAATTATGCAGTTTTAAGAACTATATAATAAAGACTTCTTAAAGTTTTTTAAACAGATCCCTTGGTCACACGATCTATCAGTAACTAAATTATAAGCATAAGAGATGACTGACACACACACACACACACACACACACACACACACAGGGGCACAGGATCTATCAGTACTTAACTACTCGTTTCCTAAAGGTGTTGTGTACATTTTGTACAATATTATGACGTAAGTTTTTCTTTGTTACCACAATACATTGGAAAATAAATAAGAGTACAATACCTTCTTTATAGTGTCAATGAACCCGCCAGATTTGAACTGCAATCCCAGCAGTCCCTTGAGCTGGGACACAGCTATGATGACAGACGTGGCAGACGTGAAGCCGACCGTCACAGGCACCGATATAAAGTCTATTAAAACACCTACAGGAGAAAAGACAACATGTAATAAAAAAGTAAATTTTTTGATAAAAATAAATAAACAAAGGCCGATTTCTTTCCAAAAGCGCTGAATCAAGTATGAACTACTAAACAAAAAAAAGAATCATCAAAATCAATTAATAATTGGCGCCGTAAAAAACATAGGTAGAGTCGAATTGAGAACAGCCTCTTTTTTTTAAGTAGGTTAAAATTTGATAATGTGCTGTAGTATTCTGCCTAACAATATACCCCTCCGTCTTCTCCCATAGATGTCCTACCTGAAAACTCCTACATTGTATAT
Organism: Epirrita christyi; assembly: GCA_951392215.1. NCBI lineage: Eukaryota > Metazoa > Arthropoda > Insecta > Lepidoptera > Geometridae > Epirrita > Epirrita christyi. Next base: position 9,559,559 of record OX595846.1, read on the forward strand.
CCTATTTTTATCGGGAAAACAGACGCTGGCAATGTGTTCCACCATCCATTCTCGATTACTTTTCTTCTACACCCTTATGTTTAAAAAATAGTGAAAACTAAGGGTACTTTCAGTATCCTTCGTATCAACAAATTACCCGAATTAAGTAATTTAGCTTTATGAAACAAAGGAATCTGATAATTTATTCACAATTAAAATATATTGAACATACCTTTAACAACCGAATATCCGTACAATTAGCTACTTAAAAATGCATTGCACCTAATACTGTTTTAATAGATAGGTAGAAAAAGTTGCGTGTTTAAAATCAGCCAATTAGACAAAATCCAACTACGAAATGAAACCTAGATTACATTTCCGATCATTAATCTTTACATCAACTTCAATATCATTATCTATCCCATGAGATAATCCCTTCTTCTTCTTCTTATTTTAATTATGGCCTCTGAGGAAAGTCTCCTCATATTTGCCAGTGTCAAGTAGGTATACTATTTTCGTATACCTACTTGATACTGGCAAAGTCATCATGTACTAGAAAAGTGGTGGCAGTTTTAATAAAATGTTATTTCTATCTATTTGAAAAGACACGCAATAGACTTATATTTAAACACTACCATGTGCTCTTTAAATAAGCTACACACAGACACTACAGCTAATATGAAACATAAAACAAAAACGGACGACGTCTCTTTTAGAAAAAGCGGAAAAAGTCGAGAGAATCCCACTAATATCATAAATGCGAAGGTATACGTTTGTTACTCAATCACGCCATAGAATGCCACGACGAACGATATTAAGCCACCTCCATCCAACGCATTCCTGTAACCTTTTACAACCCTTGACAGTCTAATTGAAATACTTTCATTCACGAAAATTAGAGACCCTTTATTGAATACTAGTGAAACGTCTGCGACTTCGTCTGCGAAGAGTTTTCCATGCAAACTTCTATAACCCATTGCAAATGAATTTCAGAAATTCCTTTCTTAGTGCACCCCTAGGCCACAAAAGGAATGTACCACTATATATATCACCTTTGGACCCTCCAAAGGTGATATCCAATACTGGTTTTTAAATAATTATTAAATCTAACCGGGATAAATTTTTAGACCCCCCTGTTTAGGAGAAAATTATTTTTTTATTTTGGTGGATATTTAGACCGTTGGCTCTATCATTAAAAAAAACAATCAATCAATCAAACTGACTGATCAAAATTGACAGTTATTATAAAAACAACATTGCACAATTTGCACATGCACCGCTGCACACCCCCATTTACTGACAATAACATTAGCAGAGTTGTGTGTCAAAATGTTTATTTTAACTTTGCATTTCTTGTGTTGCCAACTGTTTTTTTGCAGGATATTTGGTGTTACCACTAACAAAGAACATATTAATTTATTTAAAAAAACGGGGGGGTCTAAGACTGGGGCCCTGATCTTTAGCACTTACAGTTTAGGCTGTGCATTGATAGTACTAGTACTATACTTATAAATCTGTGGTCAGTGAGTGGCTTAGTCAGTCAGTCAGTCATGCAAAGATTTTATATATATTGATGATATTGATACAAAAAGAAACTCACCTAAATGTAGTATCCCCATAACCAATTGGACCACTCCGGACATAAAACACAGCAGCACAGCATAGTCAGCATTCCTCCCCTGAATCTGCTGGTAGGTCATGAGAGCCAGCAAGGCAGTAGGCCCCAGAGTTATGTCCTTACATGACCCGAATACTACATACACGAAGCATCCGACGAACGACGAGTAAAGACCGTCCTAAAACGTGTTAAGAGCGTGATTACTTTGAAGATACTTGATGTGGGTATTTAGGAGTTGATACTCGATTCGTGGTAAGGATTACATAAAATGGACAGGCCTTGGTCGTTTCGTAGCAAACGGTAATGGAGAGGCTTTTAGAATGCCACATGAGACATTCGTCTTGTGTTTCAGTTTGATGAACGCTATATATCGTAATGAGTATGATTCGAGTAAACTTTGATTTGTTTTGTACGGAGACACTGTTGTTGGTTTGATCAAAGATACTGTAAAAGGCTACGAGGAATGGTTGAGTTGTTTTCAGTGGTAGCGATTCTTGGCAGTAGGTATTGGTTATCTAAATTTAATGTGCGCTAAAATTATCGCGCGCCCTTTCTAATAGACTAAAATAAAAGGGACCGCGATAATTTTAGCGCAGTTTAAGTTTAGAGAATGATGCATGGAATCGCTACCAGTGTCAACAATTAATCACTAACCATTTATTCCAAAACGACTGCACTACTGGTGGACTACATAGCCATTCGACCTCCGTGGTGCAGCGGGCGAGTAGCCGAGATGCAAGAGGTGCTGGTTCGATTCCCGCTGCGGGGCAAATGTTGGCATGATCTGCAAATATTTGTTCCGGGGCCCCACGGCACAGGGAATCCTAGTGTGGGATCACGATTATGTATGTGACTATTGGGTGTTATGTTGTGTTATTCAAGTTATTATCAACTAAGGGGATTGACAGCAGCATCTAACTGAGTACTTAAAAATACTGCGATCACCAATCCGCCTGCCATGTGATCCCCCCATTGCATTCTATGGGGGAGGCCTCGTCCAACAGTAGTGTTCTAACGGCTGAAGAAGAAGAATTAAATAGATCTATGATGACCTTACCTGAGGGTTAAGTCCAGCCAGGGTAGCATACGCCAATGCCTGCGGTATAACCGTGAGCCCTACTGTGATACCCGCTATCAGATCTGCTATTGCTTTCTCGGAATTATACTCCGATAGCCATCTGGTCACCGGGATCCGTTTGTGAAGAAGCCTCCTGCATCTCGTCTGTTTTTTTGACCGATGTTTTGATGGCGAAGACATTTTTGTTGATACCTGTTGACAAATAGTAGATAAGGATTATTTTGAGCTCTGATCTTATAGATCAGAGTATTAGTAATTTGAGTTGAACTGAATCACCAAGTAAAAAGTTGCGAGAGTACCATACTTTTTATGCTCATGCCATGAACACTCTTGTTAAGTTTTACAGATACATACTAGATGGCGGTAGTTGTTTTAGCATCAGTCACTTCGATACTACATCCGTTATACGGCGCTTATTCAAACCTAATTTAGTTCTTCTAGGGCATCACAAGCAAAATTAAATTAATTCAAATCATTACAACTTCGAGTAAAAGATCTTTGACGATGATTACTGTACGCATTTTAAATAATTATTCAATAGCTATCAGCTTAGTGAATTGGATCGGTTCACCATTTATCTTAATAGTTTTTTATCAAATTGGAGAAGATGATTGAATAGTAAATGACCTTAGTATTGGGTAACATTGAAATCATAAGAGTTATATTCAACCTAACATGGAAGCATGGTATGCGATAGATAGAAAGATAGAAAATACTTTATTGCACACCATAGTAAAAATTAAACAATTTAACAAACGAAAACTAAAACTAACTATGCTATACAATGGGCGGTCTTATCGCTCTGTAGCAGTTTAGTATGTTTACATAGTTTATATGAAAAAATTTAAAACGATAACGTTTAACCATATGCCATAAGGCCAATGCAAGAATGACCTTCGACCCTACAATATCTGAATAGCATAAAACATAACATAAATATCTTTACCCGACGTAAACAAAGGGGAGTCACCCTAATTTTGAGCCATGACTACAAAATGATGAAGCCATTCACTAGATTGAACCTTTAATTTAATAATACAAGATGCGAAGAAGAATAGCCAACAAAAATAAGTAATATTACTCGGAGAAATTGAGAGAAGATTCCCGGTAAATATTTGCAGCGAAACTGAGAAAAACAATGCTCAAGCTACAAACGACTTAAAAAGATGAACCAACCTAAACAACATTGATACAAAATAATAAATCGAGACGAACTTTATTACATTTTTCCATTCAATTCTTATTTTCAATACGCAAACTTTTCTACGCGAAATGAGCGAGTATGTTTCAAATCTCGTTAAACTTTCTTTTGCGGAGAAAATTTTAGACTGTAGGTATTGTCAGTGGAAGCTCACAATTTGACACGGTTCGGCTAATGTCGCCTTTGTGATGTTGCCGTCGTCCAAACCCACATCACATAATGGCTTACACAGTAAATGCAATAGGTGCTCAATATGTAGTCAGTAGAGAGTACGGCGGCCTACAAAGCACTCCTACGGGGAATATTGGGGTAGTTGATTTAATTTAAGGCCCTTTGTGCCGCACACTTCCAATTTCCTAATAAAGGTCCGCCGCTAAACATGCCCGATGAAAAACAAAAGAGCCAAAAGCTCTTACATATGAAAGGTCTACATAAATCGATGCTCTCTTTATTATTGTTTGAAATAGGAAATATTTCGCTTTATTGCGCGAGATCGCTTAGGCCAGTATTGAGCTTTGTGTTGGAGATAATGAAAAGGGTCGGACTTCGGAGTGTACATAGGTAAGTGGGTGATAATATTCCATCAATTTTCGAGGCTATTTGATCATTGAATGGGAATCAGGTCAGCAGTAACAGTGGATTGTTGTATATTTTCCAGAATCGAATAACATTGTATAAAGACACGGATTGTGGAATTCCAAATTGGCAAACATTTCGAAGAAATGGAATGCTGTTCGTTAGTGTGTTTTCATAATCAATTAAAATAAACCGGCCAAAAGGGTATGGGAGCGCATAGTGTAGGATTCCGTTTTCAAATCATATTTTTGACAACGTAACTCTAAAAGTCTGACAACCGTTGAGGAATAAAGGTTCTCAAATGGCGACCACAAATAGGACGATGCAGCCTTCCTCAACGAATAAAGACATTATAAAAGTAGCAGGTTGATGGAGGCGGCTCAAGACCATTCGTGGCATCCTACGGGGTACGCCTATGTCCAGTAGACTTCTACAGGTTGATTATGATGAACTCTAAAAGTTTTCATCATTATATCATATCCGACATGATTTTCCCTGTTCTGCACATTATTACGCTTTATTACAATAGACACCGAACGTTACCGTGGACCTTGGTGGTTATACTGTTTGGCTGTCGCTTCCTTCTGATAGGCATGCGGAGCCTATCTTTGTTCCCTGGGCGCTGCTCTACGTGGTACCGCGATGCCGCCGGGAAACAATCTTAGCGTTACAAGTGCGTGCTGACATTCCTGGTGCTATGATTAGGTAGATGAATAATTATTCTGCATTGATCTACAATCAGGCCATTCATCATATATGGTGGAGGTGATTAGGGGCCGGACCTATTTATTCACTTAATAATTTTATTAAATGTGATTTATTCAATCAGACATCAGATCACGGATGGTCGGCGGGCGTAGGCTTAGTAATAGGGGCCCGTTGGCATCTTTTGGGTACGGGAACCTAAAAATGGAAATACTAAAAACAAACAAACGAATATAAATCGTGCTTTGGTGTTGCCAGAAACTTATTTTAAAGTTCCGCTATAGTTATTTATTTCGTAATTCTTGTTCCGTAATAAACTGAAATCTTTTTATGAACTATGGTAGGTGTTTCCCTGAATTCCTACAACTGTAAGAGAAATCCCGTAATAAAATACCAGCGTAATACCCACACCGGTAGTCCAGGTACGATAACCAATAACTGTCAGTTCACCTCTAAAAGCGGCGGGGAATCAGAGGAGAATTACCTATTAGGGTGGGGACACAAGTATTGGCCATGTTCCCGGCAATATTGAGGTTCTACGTTAATTTGCGATGGTATGTAATATTCCTAATAAACCCCCGAACAATATCTTAGGGATGCTTTGTTACCCGAGCCAGGTGCGTCGCCCAATTATTCTTCAGATTGTGCCACAGAACGGAAATAATATCGAGCACCCGTGACAGATTTGTTGCTTATGTTATGGCAAGAATAGACAGGTTGCAGATCAATGGCTTTCTATCTTAGTCAAGATATTATGTTTTTCGCCAGTCCAGGAGGGCGATTTTTTCAGACTGGTGTTTAAATCCGTGATGGTCGTACGTGCCGTTCTCTATGCTTTGTCCTCTGATGATTGCTATGGGGTTTTGTATTAGCGTTTTATTCAACTACATTGAGGCCAGCGGATTTACGGTATTAAGCAGAGTCGTAATTCTAAAGTAAAGTAATTTTATGTGAACACCGGATGACGGATGTCATAAATTGATGTAGTAGATATTTTGCTAACTAATTAGATGATTACTTGCCAAGTGTAGTCACAAATACGGTGTGTATTTCAAAAACCCTTGGATCAAAATTATATGACATTACAAATTTGGCGTTGAATTCAATAGGTACAGCAAATTATGCTAGGTATTATTTTTAGAAACGAGGTTCGTTATCATAACATAGCACCCGACAGTCACATGCGTAGTCCTGATCCCACACTAGGATTCCCTGTGTCCTGGGTATCAGGAACTATTATGCAATATGCATTATAGCAATTATGGATGTTATGTACCATGGCGCTCGTATACGAGCGCATAACATCCATAATTGGAACAAATATTTGCAGATAATACAAACATTTGTCCCGTAGCGGGAATCGAAACCGCAACCTTTCGCATCTAAGCCGGCTACTCGCCCGCCACGCCGCCGCGCCGCAGAGGTCGTCAAAACGTTCAAGACGTTCAAACAATCAAGACTTGGCGAATGAGAGCTAAGCCAAAAAAAGGGTAAGAGTTCGACCGTCACGGCACTTTTGCTATAGTACGTTACAGCCATGTATGTAGTGCAGTGTTGTTATGTTCGTTATATGTGTGTTTATAAGCGTTACATATATATACTAGAGGTATAATACTGCTTGTTTTTTTTGACATATTATAAAGTTGGCAGACTGTCGTAAAAAGATTATCAAAAGGTTATAACGAATAGTATTCATAATTAGATAGATTATAACCGGTTTAACTTACGTGGATTATTTTCGAGTACACCTCGGGTCGTATACTCGAAAATAATCTACGTAAGTTAAACCGGTTATAATTTATCTAGTTATAACGAATGTTCGTGATTTGGTTGAAAGGATTTATAATTGATTTGATATAATCACCTTGAGCTACACATAGGTACGCACCTATTCCTTCCTAGTTTTACTTTACTTTTTTCATCAAAACTGAGATAAGGAATTAATATTGATGGCCTTCACATTTAGCAATAGACAACACTGTTTTCTTTGTTTTTTAAACTATTTTATAATATGTTGTACGTTTTAGCTACTGCGGACTATATAGGATCTTTCCAATGATTTATATTAGGCGAATAGGCTCTGTTGGAAACATGAAGTTCTTTCACTCATTCAGAATGTTAGTCTGTGCCTCCATCTCATTCATTCGCTCTCTATCAATAAACGTCAAGTAAGCTGCACGTTGAATTTTATTATAATAACATCAAAAATACTAAATCTAGCCTAGGACCCAATTAAATACTGCAGAACCTTTCATATGGTCCTTCAGCGGAACATGGCTGGATTAGTTAATAAAAAAAAGTGAAAAACTACATTGTAGTGCCTCAGCATCGTTCTGAGCTTTTGGTGAGTGAAGACGCCATTTTGGTCCAAACGTCCAAAGTCCAAATTCTCAAGCAGTCGTCGTGGTGCATTGAACAAACAAGTGCAGAGAAGTTCGCTGCAGTTCGCCGGTTTCCGGGAGCTGCGAGCCAACAGCGCTGCCAACATCGGGGACGTCAATCTTTATCGTCATTGGAGTGACGTACGTGCCTGTCAAGCAACGCCTGAACTTCATTGGACATCTTGTATTTCATTCGACCGAACTTCGCACGGCAGAAGGAACAAGCGACAAGTCTGCCAACAAAACGGACAAAATTTCGTGACGTCAACTCTTCCTCTCAGCAGCAAGCAGCACTATCTTCACGTTTCAATTTGGTATGATGAGCAAGCAAGTTCGACAAGCAAGCAACAGCTACTACGCCATTTTGTTTGCATAACCAAGAAAGAAGACGTCAATTTCATTGAAAGAACATTGCGGTTTATTAATTAGAATTATCAGTCTGTGAATCTGTGCATGGTGGCAAAAAACAACAAACAATTATTGTTTTAATTAAAATAAGCTATAGACAAGTGTGTAAATTGTAAGTGAAAGTACGTAGCGTACATTTTCTTCCCAGCGTGTGCGTCTCATAATTTTCGTACATTTTCTAATCGTTACACTTTGTACTATTTAGCGTAAAAATGTCTGAGTCAGAGGCTAAAGAAGACGTGAAAAGGTTAGTCGCCAGAAGAGGGGCTCTCAAAGGCTCTCTCACAAGAATTCTGAAAAGAATTGAAGGTGGCGTCCTAGCAGAAGCGTCAATTCAAATGCTCATTTTGTTGGAGGAAAAGGCTATTAGTGTTTTTGGTGAGTACGAATCAGTTAATATGGAGTTAGGTGATGCGGAAGAAGATCTTTATATCACCGAAAGTTGCTATTTTGAATGCTTAGCTGCATTGCGCACGCGCATGGCCGAAAAAAGCAAGCAAACAGAACAGAGCTCCAAATCACCTTCTATCACGAAGCTTAAGCTACCCCAAGTTACCATGCCCCCCTTTGAGGGAAAATATGTAGAATATAAGCCGTTCATAGAAATGTTTAATGCTTTCATACACAATGACAATAATCTTAGCGACATTCAGAAATTCTTTTACCTAAGAGGTTTTCTCAAAGGAGAAGCTTACGATTTAGTAAAAAATCTTCCAGTTATAGGGTCTAGTTATGACGAAGCTCTAAATATACTTGCAGCACGATATGACAACAAATTCAAAATTATTCAGGAACATTTGAGTGCCTTGTTTGATTTGCCTTCATGCAACAAAGCCAGTGTCACATCACTGCGCTCACTCATCTCAAACACAAAACAGCACCTGGCTGCGCTTAAGAATTTGGGCGAGTCTGTTCGCAAATGGGACAGTATTCTTGTTTGTCTGCTTGTAAGAAAGCTAGATCACACCACTAACAATGCATACCACCTCGCCTTAAACCAAAATCAAGGTCTACCATGCTTGCAACCAACCTATAATATGCTTATGCAATTTCTAGAGGGCCGTGCTCTGGCCTTGGAAAATAGTGAAGGTGGCAAAGATACAAGCTGTACCTACAGGTCAACGGGTTCTGCGGGGAAGGTTTCCAATGTGGTCAATGTAAAGGAAGTCAAGTGCCTCTTCTGTGGTAAGTTAAATCACAAGATTTTTGCTTGCCCAAACTTCATGTTAGCTTCAATAAAAGAAAGAATAGATTTTGTCAAAAACAGAAAATTGTGTAGAATATGTCTAAATTCACATGCAAACAAATGCAAATTTCACTTCAAATGTCAGAAATGCAAAGAGAATCATAATACTCTGTTGCATTCTGAAAGTGAACAAGAAAAAAGTAAAGAGGAACTGGTATGTTCCAGCAGTGTAGCAAATATAAGTTCGAACAACTTGAGTGTGAAGACCCAAGTTTTATTGCCAACGGCAAAGGTCAAACTCATTTCAAAAAATGGCCAAGAAATCATTGTCAAAGCATTGCTAGACTCCGCTAGCCAATCTTCATTTATCACCTCTGGCGTTGCAAGAGTGATAGGTAAGCCGCTCATGCCCAACTACACTGAAGTAGTAGGCATAGCCAATACTGAAAAGACTATTCGACATGCTATGCTGTTGGACATTTTTTCATGTGTTTACCCATATAAAGTGAAGGCCAATCTTTTAGTAGTGGATCAGATAACCTCGAGGTTACCTCAATGCCCCATTGATATCTCAAAAATTAAAGTGCCAAAAAATATACGGTTAGCTGATGACTCCTTTCATGTCACAAGCGAAATAGATATCTTACTTGGTGCCGATGTGTTTTTTCAGACGCTGTTACCGCAGGATGAACAGCTACAAGAAAGCGTGGAAGAAAGTGATGCAGCACAAACAAAATTCGTGAATACACAGTTTGGTTACATTGTAGCAGGTAGTATCCCTAGCTCTTCCATACAAAATTCTGCTGTTGCTCTTTTCTGTCAGGAATGTGAAACTGACATTAGTAGTACAATATCCAATTTCTGGCAAACTGAAAAGGTCCCAGAAACATTTGCTGAGCATACGTCTGAACAACAATACTGTGAACAATATTTCACAGAAACTGTCAAGTTAGAAAACAATCGATTTGAAGTTTCAATGCCCTTAAAGATACCACTTTGTGACATGAACAATATATTAGGAGATTCTCTCAGTCTAGCACTAAAAAGATTTTTAAATCTTGAAAAAAGATTGCAAAAAGATGGTCAATTATATAGGGAGTACAAAAACTTTATTCATGAATTTCTTGAATTAGGCCATGGCTCATGTGTAGACATTACTCTCTATGATCTGTCAAAAGATCCAATATATTTTTTTGCACATCATGCAGTAATAAAGCATGATGCAATTACCACAAAACTTCGAACTGTGTTCGATGGATCAATGAAGACTAGTAACAAAGTTTCTTTGAATGACTTGATGTTAAATGGACCTATAGTCCAGCAAGAATTATTTGACATCCTATTGTTGTTTAGGCTTCATAAATATTTCTTTGTTTGCGATGTCAGACGTATGTTCAGAAATATTAATCTTGAAAAAGAACAAAGATCCTTGCAAAATATTCTCTGGAGAGACCGACTAGATGAAAAAATTAAATGCATTCAACTATCAACTGTTAGCTACGGTCTAAAGAGCTCATCCTGGCTGGCAACTAGATGTTTGCTCGAGCTAGTCAAGAGATTTGGGAATCAATACCCATTAGCTGCTCCGGCGTTGCTTTGTTCAACATATATAGATGATGTACTTCATACTGATAATAGTTTGCCCAATATTATTGCAACAAAATCACAGCTGATTGATTTATTAGCTAAAGGAAGTTTTGAGTTGCACAAATGGTCAGCTAATCATAAGTCAATTTTGACCGACATACCAGAGCAGCAACAGAATTTTGGCGATTTAGATCTCAATAGGGACATAAAAACCTTAGGTTTAAAGTTTGATATTCAAACAGATTCATTCAAGATCTCATGTCCGCTCTCTAACGAAATTCCTAAAACTAAAAGACAAATACTGAGTTACATAAGTCAGTTCTATGACCCATTGGGTATTGCAGGGCCGGTCTTTGTCCAGGCCAAGATAATAATGCAAAAACTATGGCAATCTAATGTAGATTGGGATTCAGTTCCCCCACCTATTTTGCAAAAAGAATGGTTGCAGTTTTACAATGATTTACAACAGATGGCGCCAATCACTATTCCTAGAAATGTTTGCCCAGATAATAATAAATTCATTCAAATTGTAGGATTTGCAGACGCCTCAATCACAGCCTTTGGTTGTGCAATTTATTTGAGAGTCATTGACAAGCAGGAAAAAGCAACTATGTCTTTGCTGTGTTCAAAATCAAGAATTGCACCAAAGTGTAATAAATTGTCAATACCACGTCTTGAATTGAATGCTGCATTGCTCCTAGCAAAATTAGGTATGAGAGTACATGATACTTTAAGTAAAAAGGTGACCATTCAAAGCGTTAACTTGTTTAGTGATTCACAAGTAGTATTGGCTTGGCAGAAGACTGATCCAGCATTGCTAAATGCATATGTTGCCAATAGAGTAAAAATGATAAATCAATATTCAAAATCATTTCAATGGTCATACATAAAAACTGACCATAATCCAGCTGATTGTCTAAGTAGAGGTGTTCCTCCTACTGAGTTGCAATGTAACCAACTGTGGTGGTTTGGGCCATCCTTTTTATGTAATTCTGATTACAAATTCACCGATTATAGTTATGACTTACCTCTAGCCTTACCGGAGGTCAAATGTTCCAAGCAAAGCGAACTGGTTTGTGCAGCAACACATGATAAACCACAGTCATTTCTTAGCTGTATATTAGAGAAATATTCTAATATTAATAGGGCTGTAAATGTTCTTTCCTATATTTTAAGATTTTGCAAAAATGCAAGGCCATGTTTGAATAAAACAAAAGAAAGCTTTGTTACATATGCCGAGGCAAACCAGGCATTAAATTTATTCATCAAAGATGAACAATCAAAATACTTTCACCACGATCTAGCTTTGTTGCAGGCAGGAAAGCAGGTATCATCCTATTTAAGGTCTTTGAATCCGTTCATTGATGCTGAGGGCATCCTCAGAGTAGGTGGTAGACTGCAACACTCATCCTTACCGTACAGCCAAAGGCACCAAATAGTTTTACCTAAAGAGTCCTATGTAACTCAACTCATTATTCAAAATGAGCATTTGAAATTATTTCATGCAGGTCAAAAACTCGTCTTAAGTAGCCTCCAACAAAGATATTGGATAGTTAATGGTTTAAGATTAGTTAAAAAGTTTATCTACAAATGTGCAATTTGCTTTAGACACAAAGGTATTACTGCAAAACAGCTGATGGGGTCATTGCCCGCTGATCGAGTAAATGTTCATAGATGTTTTATGAAAGTAGGTATTGATTTTGCAGGGCCAATTATGATCAAGCAATCTAGAATTAGAAATGCAATTACAACAAAAGGTTATATTTGTGTTTATGTATGTTTTGTAACCAAGGCTATACATATTGAGTTAGTTTCGAATCTAGAAACAGCAACATTTCTAGCAAGTTTTAAACGATTTATTGCAAGACGCAACGTCCCATCAAATGTCTATTGTGATAATGCAGGCACCTTCAAGGCAGCTAATACACAGCTGTCAGAACTTTATAAATTAAATAATTCTAAATGTCATCAGACGCAGGTTCAAAACGAGGCCTCAAAGTTAGGTATAAAATTCAACTTTATCCCGAGTTACTCAGCTGTCTTCGCTGGTCTATGGGAGGCTGCTGTTAAAAGTGTAAAGCATCATTTGAAAAGAGTAATAGGTGCTCATGTATTAACTTACGAAGAACTTAACACTGTACTAGTTCAAATTGAAGGCATTTTGAACTCAAGACCAATAACTCCAATGTCATCTGATATTGAGGATCTTTCCTATCTAACGCCTGGACACTTTCTTACTGGTGCTCCTCTTAATTGTTTCCCAGAGCAAGACATTACTAATCTGCCAGACAATAGGCTTAGCTTTTGGAGTAAATGCACTGCATTGAAGCAGCATTTTTGGAGATATTGGTCTAAACAATATTTAAATGTATTGCAAAACCGTCCTAAATGGAAGGATAGCAAACCTAATGTAAAGGTAGGTGCTCTGGTCATTTTGCGAGAGCTAGACACTCCACCTATGACCTGGCCTATGGCTAGGGTGACCAGGGTTTTTGAAGGCTCCGATGGTCTTGTACGAGCTTTAGAAGTAAGAAAAGCCAATGGTAATGTGCATAAAACTTCTATAACTAAAATATGCATACTTCCTGTTGATTAAAGATTAACTTTGATTAGTTTTAGTATTAAATATTTAAGCTATTTTTATTGTAGCTACCTAAAGCTAATTGTAAATTTCTAGGATATTTTTCCCCATCAATCTATGTAGGTAATGATGGTATGTTATGATTATCAGTTCATTTTTTAATCTAAGTAAACAGAAATAACTATGTAAAAGAAAAAAAAAGGAAAAGATAATTCATACTCTAGCTATACATTGTGTAACTATTGTTCATGAGTTGCACATTTAACTTTTTGAAAAGCAAATAGTCTGTCTTAGGCAAAAACCATATCATTTTTGGGTCTTGTTAATTCAATAATGTTATATGCGTTTAATGCTCATCATTTACTAAGTATAGTTAGAAATAAATAGGTAAGTAGCTATGTACTAGGATGAATAATGGAGTAAGTTCCTATTGTTATTATCATAATATATCACTTAAAATATACAGTCCACTCTCTAGCTATCTCATATTATGTAAACTAAGGAACTATTTACCTAAAAATTACAGATAAAAATAAAATACTGTTTCTCTTTATAAGATTTATTTGTAAGGTATTTATAATTCGCAATAGATCTTTCTTGTTGTAGTGGAATATGTTGGAAACATGAAGTTCTTTCTCTCATTCAGAATGTTTGTCTGTGCCTCCATCTCATTCATTCGCTCTCTATCAATAAACGTCAAGTAAGCTGCACGTTGAATTTTATTATAATAACATCAAAAATACTAAATCTAGCCTAGGACCCAATTAAATACTGCAGAACCTTTCAGGCTCAATAAGTTTGAAACATGAGATTTGGGTAAAATGCGACCTAATTTTTTCAATATCTCATTGATCAATATCTCTATTACATTGACCGCGAATGCGATAAGATGATAAAAAATATCAATAGCGATACTCGACGATGTTATGACACAAATGATAAGTGAACTTCCTGATTATATTAATCAGCGAAAATAGTTTTATCTATTGCGAAATTTGCGTGTAACCAACTTACGATTTCAAAATCTAATAATGAAGTCTATGCGCTCATAATATGAAGCCGAAGAGAGTCGCTATAGGTACTATTTCTGAAAGGTCAACTTAAAAATACCGGTGCATGTCGGACTCGTGTGGAGAGGGTTCCATACACGTTACTATAATAACCACTAGACCAATTAAACTTATTAGTCAATCAACAGATTTTATACGCATTTTCTCTGCACGAATATTTTCCGTTGGTTTTCAGTGAAACGAAATATTCCGTATGGTCCGTACCGAGATGGTGAGGGAAAAGTCAATTTTCGTACATATTTTCTTTCATATCTTTTTAACATTAAACATTCAGCATTTTAATATAAAAAAAAAGTATTTGTAAAAATCACACAAACATGAGTATGTTTGTATTTTTCTTAACGAGAACGAGATGTATTTGACAAAACATTTTTTTTAAACTTTCTTTTTAGCCCCAAAATCAGACGCGCTATTTAAGCTATACGCCCGTGATTGGGTTACCTAACTCTATATTATATGCATGCACCAAATTTCAACTTTTTTGGTCCAGTAGATTAGGAAAAAATAGGCTGTAACAGACAGACAGACGCGGGAGTCAAAAAAAAAATCAAATATATATTTATTTTGGAACAAAAACATGATATACAGAAACAGTAAGAGAACGATAACATTCGCAGAAGTTTGAAAAACTGTGTCGCGAACATTAACGCCTTCCTCCGAAATATTTAACATCCAAACAAAAATATTTAAGAAAAATTAAATTTAATGAATCTAAACATGAGTACAAAAGTATATTATAAGTGTGTGTGTGTGTGTGTGTGTGTGTGTGTGTGTGTGTGTGTGTGAGTGTGTGTGTGTGTGTGTGTGTGTGGGTGGGTGTGTTTGTACGTAAAAATATCGAAAAAACAAGGAACTTGTGGGATCATTAACGTGTAGAATGAAAAATTATTGAATTGAATTTTAGGAGGTAATCTTAAGGAGATTTTCAGTATCTTCATAAGACAAGGCCATGAGCCACTGTTGACATTTATGTTTGCAGCTATACTTCGTGAGGGGATAGATGTTAATTTCCTTGTTAACTTTGTTGTAGAGCATAGAGCTTAAAAAGTAAAAGTGGCGACTGGCTAATGCTGTACGCCGGTGTTCAGTTTTGCAAACTTTGTCAGACCTATGCTTAGAGTTAGACATATCAGGGTCATAGACAAGTATGGAATGCTTTCTGGAGATAGTTTGCAATATAAATAGTTAAAAGATACTAGAATGAGAGTGATATATGAGAGAGTGATACTATAATGGATCCGTTGGTACCTCTTGAGCTACGAAACCCTAAAACTGTTTATTTTCTCGACTATTCTTTCTAAAGTTATCGAATCCCTGGGATGACAACAACAATCCGAATCAACTATCTCCGAGCCTATCAGAAACGGCAATATCCCCGATCCCAAGTCGGCCATTCATCATTTCGGGTATGTGAGCCACGTAATTCCTAGATCAATCCCAGGGCCTGGCGACTATCACTCACTGACAAGACGTGACGAATGCGCATAATAATGTGAACACAAATGCTTAACATGACAGTAATGGTATTAGGGAAGGAAACAATTTACATTACCGATAAGTATGTAGGCTACCATAACAGACAGGCAACTAAAATACAAAATTAAAATAGTTTTCTATAAATTTGCCTGTCTGTTGATGGTGTCAATATACACATATATATACGTGTTGATATGGGCGTTGAGCCACAACGGAGATTCGCTGAAATGTAGAGTATTTTGTGCAGACAAACGATATCTTACAAATATCATAATTATTACTTAATATAATAAATCAAACATTATCCGTAGATAAGTTTAAAGACCACAAACCATAATACAAATCTATCGTTGATTGCGATTAAATTTGGTTCATTTTAAACAACATAATTATAACTACTCACTCTCTACAAAAATAAGTCAGCAATAGTAGCAATAATGTGAAAGGTTCACCATGTTTCGTATGCCTGAAGAAAGACCGTCAATTTATTCTTATAAGTGCAAATTGCACAAAGATAAAGAAATCACAACGCCAAAACTGAAACTGACAACGCCTCGTGGCTATATACTGCTATAGCTATTGGGCCATTGGAGATCTAATGAAAGGTCCAGACTTCCCGCTATCGCTAAGGCAAAAATTAATAGACACATACGTTCTCTCCATCATAACATATGGTGCGCAAACTTGCCCATTGAGGCATCTTCAGAAAACGAAACTCACACACCTTTGAAACACCGAGCTACGCTCACGAACCCAGATTGTGGATGTAGTTTCGAAAGCTGTAAGCTGAAATGGGACTGGGGCTGGTCACGTTTGTCGCATGCCAAGCAAACTGTGGGCAACGATAGCCATCAAGTGGCACCCTAACCTAGCTAGAAGGCAACGCGGCAGACCAAAACGGAGATAGTGGGACGAAACTGCTAAGTTTCTGGCTGACTGGACAGACTTAGCACAGGATCGTGATGTTTGGGAAAAATAGGAGGAGGCCTTTGCCCAGCAGTGTGAAACAAAGGGTTAGAAATAGAATAGTTATAAGTAAGTGCAATTTAGCTTGAAGATCACTAGTCAATAACTTTTCATTTAAAAAACCGACTTCCGCCATTGTATTATCTAGATGAAGAAAAAAATTATGAAAAATCCATAGTGGTGAAAGGGTTATGATACTTTCTGAATGCAAATGCTTGATTTGTTGCTGAAAATATCAAAATCGCTATATGTATGACTACAATATTTGAGGAGTTCCCTCAATTCCTCATGGATTCCATCATCAGAACTGGATTTAGAAAAATATGGGACCAATCTGGAAGTATAATATCTATTCAAATAAAAAATTTTTTTTCCATGTCGGTTTATAAATGACCGAGATATGAGGCAACAAACATTAAAAAAAATACAACCGAATTGAGAACCTCCTCCTTTTTGTGAAGTCGGTTAAAAAGTAGTTCATGTCTCTATAGATATTGTTCTCTACAATTTTGCCAAGATTTACGTTTATTCGTTTGTTTACTGATCAAACGTAGGTACTATAGTAACCTTAGCATGGACAGCAAAGACAGTATTTACTGGCTTCTAATTGTTTTTTAAATAATTTTATAAACAGTTTTCTTTGTACCGGATATTGCAACATCATTCACTCGATCGAGATCTTGTATCCCAGATAACGTAATACGTAGTCACAACGACCACTCACTCAAGCTGTTTTATGAGTTCCGCAATTCAAGTTATGCGCTTGAATCTATGGGATACAGTGACTCGAATTTTGATACCACGAGATTCGTAGGAAGCAATCACGAATTTATAACCTCCTGTATCGTATTGCTTTTCGATTGCTTGTCTTGTTTTACTACCCAGATTTATCTTTGAACATTTGGGGAAAACGATCGATTGCTACCGCATTGCATTAGTTCGTGGATATGCTCTGATAACTTTGTTAGCGACTCATTGATTTTCGTTTGTGGACTAGTATAATATAACATTATGTGAAACGGCCACAATATGAATCTGTAGAAGTAATTTATTTATTTTTTATTTGCGTAAATGACGGTACTGGCTTGAGCCACATGCCTGATGTCAAGCGGAAACACAAATGCAATACCACTTAGGTCACGTCCACCTAGGACACATTCTACCCGGCATCCTGAGACATAAAGATAAAAACTGAAAAGTCTCATATATGTGCCTGTAATTTCAACATTCATTCATTTCATTTTAATCCTCAAACCGGAACACAGCAATGCGAGCACTACTGCTTGGTGGCAGAAATAGGAAAGGTGGTACTTCCCCAGACGAACTCCTTCACAAGGAGCTCTACTAGTAATATAACACTTTCACAGTTGGAATGATTTAATGATGTTGAATATCAAGACTAGATGGCATTTTCGTCGCAAAATCGTACCTTTTCGAAATTAATCCTGTTGTTAGTTGAAAGGCGATTCTTAAACCCTGATAGCGTTGAGTGATCGCGTCTCACGGTCAGGATAGATGAGAGAAGTACGTGCCGCGTCGCCCAACACGGCGGCTGATGAATCGGCGACTTGTAATCGTTGGACTAACACGGGTCCAGTAATTTGTTCGTGGAAAGTTCGCGAACCTTGCAGATGTGCACAATCATCTGTTGTGAGCGAAAACGCGACCAGTTTATAAATTACATAAACCTTTTTTAATTTATCATTTTCTGGGAAAAACGTCAAGACATTCCATAGGCTTGAGCGGCAAGTAGATATGCATTGGATTTCCATATAAACTGGATCAGAGTAGACGTAGCTAAACTTGTTTTTAACTTGTTAATTTACATTCAATAACCTCAAACGCTTGTTTGTTTGTTAAACGTGTTGTCAGAAAACATTTACCACATTTTCAAAGACCTATGTTAATATAATTTACTTTGCTAACATTGAAGGTACTTAATGTGAGTAATGTTTTCAGTACGGACCCACAAATTCGCGATCGCATAGAAAAACATTGTTTAAGGGCTGTATTAATGATCTCTACGTGCCGCGTTGCGACAAGGAGAACAAATCGATGTCTCGTAATCGACGGACTCGCGTTTCGGGTAATTTGTTCCTGCGAAAATATTACAGTTTCCCCTTACACTTGTTATTTGTCAGAAACTCAAGACGTAAGTTACAAATTACTGAAGGCTCAATAGCGATGAAGTATTTCGTGTTGAGTATAGAACTTTTCTTTCTTACATTAGTTGATCCCTAATACCAACTTGCCCTGGCCTGACTCTAGAATAATCTACTTACCCTTGATTGATAAAAATATAGTTATAAGTACAAACTCTACATCAGCCGGTCGGTAGACATCCACTGCTGGATGCTCCCCTATAGCATGCATAGCGTACAACCCATAGCGTGCAATGGAGGGAATTGCCATAATCACTACGCTTGGCAGGTGGATTGGTGGTTGCAGTGCAGGCAGATTAGCATTAGGCCAGATTAGCCTTAGGAAAGATTCGGTTTAGTGTTAAGTACTCAGGTGGATGCTGCTATTCATCCCCAACCGTAATCTCTTAGTCGCCTTTTACGACATTGACAGGAGGAGTTGGAGGAGTCCTATTCTTAGGCCGTGACTACCACGGCACCGACAATTACCGACCTACCGGTATAAAATGCCACGACGGTATAGTGTAGGTACTCTCTCTATCTTTTCAGAAAGTAAAGCGACTAAGACTAGACTAATTTGAATATTGAAAGACAGCGAAGCTATTCTGGGATTAAAATAGGGACTAAATGTTTTTTATTTTTAATTAGGTGAAGTGACTGAACCGGCCGGTGGTCCACCTGATGTTAACGGTAACACCTGCCATTTACAACTACAATATCTCTAAGGTCACGTCCACCTAGGACGAGCCCTTCGTGGCATCGTGCCCGCCACCCTGAGACATGATGATGAAAAGTATCATGTGCCTGTAATTTCACCGGCACCCATACTCTTCAAACCAGAAACCAGCAATGCGAGCATTACTGGCTTGGCGACAGAAATAGGATGGTGGTAATTTTTCCCCAGACCATAGAATACGTAAAAACCACAGGCCCAGACGACATATTTCACAAGGAGCTCTAACTACTACTAATATTTTTAAGTTCACAACAACACCGTTTTTATGGTTTCATCAAAGAGGAAAATTATACAGAGGATCTATAAACCTACCAAAATGCATAGTACGAAATAAAAATAACACTATTGTTTTTTCATGGCTGTGGGTGCTTTCGGTGTAAGAATAAGACTCCTCCCAGTAAATGTCGTAAAAGGCGACTATGGGCATAGGCAGCATCATCCATCTGAGTACTGAACACCAATACTGCGATCACTGATCCGCCTTCCAAGCGTGGTGATTATGGCAAACCCCCCTATTCTATGGGGAAGGCCTCGCCTAGCAGTGGACGTCTACTGGCTTATGAAGAAGATTGTTTTTTTCGTGAAGTTATATTTTTAAATAACATAATAAAAATAAATAACTATAAATAATAATAAATAATAGTAATATTATAAACGTCGCAGGAAGTCAGTGGATGGAGGCGGTTCAAAACTGTTCGTCATGGCATTCTAGAGGAATATGATCAGCAGTGGACTTCTACAGGCGACGATTATGATGAATATTTTTCAAGACACCTTTACAGCGCCGACGAAGAAACTACTAAGAAACTTCGAAACATTGCGAACATCAAACATTTTATTCATACAAGAATTTGGCAAAACATAAAGCGAAGCTAACCTTGAAATATTTCACATAAGTTCAAAATTCACACATTTATATATTAGAAAGAAACAGTTATGATAGCGAAAACAGAATTTCAATTAGGCGAAAGTCTGCAGTAAACGTAAAGAGAAAATATATTTTTCATAGAAATTCTGAAATAATACACAATAATAAATTCGTGGCACGTAGAAGAACCAAATAGGTATATTAATGCAAAAGTAAGAATCACATTCTTACGAAGTTTTTTTTATAAATCTTCTACTTACAGCTAGTTACCTAGCTTGTGTACCACCATTTGGCTGATCTTCAAAGTTCAGCCATGTTTCATTGGTAAATAAATATTTACAGCTTAACTATCTGTAACGATATACTTACCTTCTGACACGCCATTTAAATCGGTCAAACCCATAACGATGTGATACCGTTCAGATAGGTACGTGCGAAGTAGTAAAAAACTATCTTTTATGCTAAGTAACGTTAAATAACTACAAAGGTTGTCGAACCTATAAACAAAAATTGGTGTACTGTTATCTGATTTAGGTCAATGTTTTAAAACGATATCTACACACACACACATATACACACACACACGCACACACCCCCCCCCCCACACACACACACACGAATTTTGGATGAAAACATTATGATCAATTGTTTAGACTGTTTTAATTGCTCAAAATAGCTTAGTTACTAATAAAAGTTTTCTAATTTATACGTATTTTGTGTATCCCATATAAAGTAATTTTTAAGATTAATGTTCTAATAACATCTACCAAAAAAGCCTAATTTTTGTCAGCGAATAAAATTTTGATGTTGTTTTTGTAGAAATTAATGCAACTAAATACATTAAGGTAAGTGGGCGTTAAGACTGCCCATTTTACTTTTGATTTGAAACATTGCATCTCTTTTTATGTAACGACGAATCAGTACGAATCTATGGAACATCGGTACAGCATTTTTATGCCGATGGCACGATTAGGCCCGAATCACATATGCGCCAGGAAAGGGTATCCAGCTCCCTTTTCTCCTTACCCGCCACCTCAAGGGAGTGAACCTCTACGAGGTTCTACGAGGCTCTACGAACCTCTACAAGCTAGTTTAGTTTATATGCCTACAATACCTGCATTTGTAATACAAAAAGAATGTCTTCTTCAGTCGTGTCACCAGTAGTAGTTCGTTCTTGGTCATCCTGCCTAAGGTCTCTGCGTTTATTTATCGTAACAGTTTAAACATCAACGCTATAATAATCTTTATTTAAATATTTTAACTGAGGGACAGTCCATGGCGAATCCCTGTGACCCACCCCGGTTTACAGGCTTTATAGATCTAATGTGGGGAACAGAGCCTAACTATGGTACTGTAATTTCTAGTATATTTTTACCGATTATACCTACTTAGCAAGAAATGTACCTAACTAAAACACTGTTTATAGAATTAATAAACGATTATTATTATTATTTATAGTGGCCCTAAAAAGAGCTGATTGCGATCGATAATTTCATTCTTGGTTATGTTATTGTTATTTATTTATTATCACTATAACTCTACCACCTTTGAAAAAATTATGTTCGGCCAAAAATGGTTAGTATCTACGGTTATACACGGTCCATAGCACAATAGTACTTTGTAAGTTATCCATGATATGCGAGAACTTCACATTGTAACATATCGATAGAAACCGAATGAAATCGGACCAAGAGGAGGATACATAATCGGAAAGTATCGATAGAAACAGTAGTCTGTGAGCAACAAGCAACCAATAGAAAGTGTTAGTAACATAATTACGTTATCGCAGGGCAGATGGGTAAGTGCATAGGCCATAATGTGACTAAAATCGGAATTCACTTCTCACAGAGCCAATGCCCTTGTCCCAAGAAACACGGGAAAAAGATTAATCTTCGTTACAGAAGGGTTCGAATAAACTTTGCACAAATAATGAGCCACCATTGTAGTAGCTTTCACGATGCTATTTTTTTATATACATTTTAACTGATTAACATATTTTTGAGCATTAATCTGGTGTTGGTATGTAGGAGCAGGGGAGTGGTCAGCAGTGGTCTACTGGTGGCTGATAACGATGATGAATATTTTGAAAATTACGAATGCGACATTTGGCAATGCCTCGGAGGCGGGCGAAGCTTTTTGTCATAACTAACATAAAAATTTACGATAAATATGGGTCAAATATTTTTGAAACACCTGGAAAATCATAATTTGTATTTTCGTTAAAAAAAAATACTATGACTTACGTATATATATACATTTTTACTATGCATGAATCTGTTGTGAATTCGTGTTTGACTTTTTTTTGGTCTAATATTTCTGGTCGAAATTATTCAAAAGAGCTCTAGGATTCCAATAATGAATAATAATGGAATCTAGTCAATTTTCGGAGCTATTTTTACAGTCCTACAAAAATGACATCGCTAATACAATTTAGATAAAAATATAAGCTTGAGCAATTTTTTTTCATTCTTTTTCATTTTTTCAAAATCTTGCCCACGATTCTGAAGACCATGTTCAAATTTTAGCCTCAGCGGCCCTCGAAATTAACTCACGTGTGTATTAGACGTATTATTCTTTTTGTAATTATCCTGATTATTTCAGATATCCTACAAAATTAAATTGAGTAACTAATTACATATTACCTACATTATGTTGGTACTTAGGTAAGTAACTACAAATTTATAACTAAAATAATAATTAAACTTACCGCTCTGATCCTTAGATTTCACATTCATAAATAAACTCGTAGACTATGCATTAAATTATAATTTTTTAATACAAATATCCGCAAATTACTCGAAAACGTGCGCACGCGCGGAGGATTGTATGTAACCAGCAGTCAGCTCTTCATACAACCGCAAGCAACTGTCGTCTCTCGCATACAACCGCAGACTCTTAGCTCCTGAAACAACCTTCTGCGACCGATTCACGTTCGTTACTGTTCGTTCGTTCAGCGATAAACAAACGTTAAACGTTGCATCACGTTAATTGTACAATTTATCAATAATGATTCATATTCATCGGCTTTATTACACGCGGGTATTTGACCTTCAAATGGTTAGGTGCAAAATGTTTCATCAATTACTAATCAGAGTATTACCTGCTTATATGATTTTAGAAATTGGTTGATGCTAAAAATTTCAAATTTACCTAATCTACTGTAAGTACCAACTTGCTATTCATTATTTGGTAGGACATTTTTAAATTTTTCTCTGAATGCACTGCAACAAAATAAGTTGAAATTTGGTACATTATACAGATTATTAATTGTGATTTTGGAGATTTGTTTTTTTAAGCCCAGAAATCTCCCCCCCCCCCTATTTTACTTCGAATGTACTGGAAAAAATAAGTTGATATTTGGTACATTACACAGAGTTAATATATCGTTAATAAACGAATTGTGATTTCAGGGGTAAATCTATTTAAGCCCCGAAATCCCCCCAATCCCCTTTCACAGGGGGTGACCACGGGAAACGGAAAATGCGTTCAAAATTTGTTGATTGACTAGTAAGTTTAAATGGTCTAGTGGTTACTATGATAGCCTACTTTATGTATGACACTCCACGCGAGTTCAACTCGCACTTGACCGGTGTTCTAGCTGTTACTCGATAAACTTCCTTCTTTCATTGGCTATTTATCCTGTAAGCTTACGCCTACGCATATGGCTTAGTTATAAACCTGGTTCTAAGAAAATCACTTGTATTTGGAATTGGTAAGAAATGGCTTAGAAAAATTGCCACAACTTCTAAACGAAAAGAATATTGTGGAAATGGTGGTGATTCGGGTATCCGTAGGGGTACTCTACCTCGAGACTTCAGCTTGACACAATTTAATGACACACCCCGTATTTCGTTTTGGAGATATTATCATGTTCATATTATTCATGCTTGAGCATAGCGCCGGTGAGCACACCACTGGTCACGTCTATATTCCTACGATTGTGCAACTCACGGTGAAAAGAGGCCCTTTTAGGCTCTGCCTAGCCCTTCGGGGACAAAGGCATGTATCTATGTAGCATTGTTACGTACGTTTTTGAGTTACAAATAATAAACCACTAAACAACAGAGTACCTACTCTGTACACGAGTAATATGTAAGTATTGCAGATTTAATTAGTATAGGTACCTATTTGTTCTTTAAATGATGGAACATTTCGCCTACCTCCCAGCCTATTACAATACAAAACCTAGGAGGCACCAAACTAGACATTGCACTGCGTCCGTCATCCATCACGACACTCTTTTTGACTGTAATTTCACAGGCACCCATACCCTTCAAACTGGAACTAGGTACTGTGTTCCAGTTTGAAGGGTATGGGGAGGCGAGCATTACTGCTTGGCGGAAGAAATAGGTATGGTGGTAATACTTCCCTGGACAAAGTCTTTTATATGGAGCTCAACTACTACCATATAATATATGTACGAGTATCTGGGTAACGCATTTTCCCACAGATTAAACCTAGCTAGATCGATTTTTTGCCCCCAAAACCCTCATGTAGCAAATTTCATCGAAATCGTTAGAGCCGTTTTCGAAATCTCTTTTTGCAGTTCTCACAGTTGTTCAATGAATTCACAATTAAGTACCTTGGTATAATTAAAGCAGTTGGGAGTGAAAGTGTCATTAATGTTACTATTGTAATCCAAGAATCTAACTCTTACCGCTTTCTTGTGAATTTTCAACAAAACAATAACATAATACATATACATGCGGTGGTGTGTCCGGCCTAACTATCCTTCGTCACCTCCCGTGGCTGTCGTAAAAGCCGACTAAGAGATTACACTAGGGGATAGGCAGCAGCATACACCTGGGTACTCAAGACCAATACTACAATCATCTATCCACCTGCCAAACATGGTGATTATGGCAAATACCCCAATGCATTCTATATGGAAGGCCTCTAGGTCTAACAATGGGTGTATAACGGCTCTAAGTCAGATTGAGATGGTAATTATGTTCCAATACCTGGCTGCTGGCTTTGTTTGTAATGGTTTTGGCTAAGACAAATGGACTTACAGTCAGTATTCCAAAAAGTATTGATGGCTTTGCTACCTGTTACATTATGAACTGCTAACTAAGCAAAAAGTGGGCATGTACCAAATAAATAAAAAGTTGGACTTGCCTCTGGCTTCCCCCTAGTAGATCGCTTTACACCTTAAAGCATTTTAACATTTGGGTAAGATCTTAGAAGGGCTAAGATCGGATAATTCATATTACCGGCACCTTTTTTTAGTAGTAGAACTTTTTGTTGAGTTTGTCTGGGGAAGTACTAGGTAACCTATTTTTGCTGCCAAGCAGTAGTGCTCACATTGCTGTGATTCGTTTTGAAGGGTGAAAGTGCATGTGAAATTACAGGCACATGATACTTTTCATCGTCATGTCTCAAGGTCGGCAGCGCGCGTGTGATGCCTCTGGTGTTGCAGGCGTTCAAAGGCTACGGTAACTACTTTGGGTCAGGTGGGGTTACGTACTAACTATGCACAAGTATGAATCGAGACTTGAGCACTGATGGTGGTTCTCATTGAAATATATAAAAAAAACCTTTGTTTGAGTCTCAATTCACTATGAGTTTAGTTCTGGAATACAGGCTTATGGCTTTCTTTACTTTCCTCATAGTATGAATGTTGTTGTCATCAGTTTTTAAGCCAAATCAAAGATAATGTTAATGACTTAGCTGTGAGATGGAGGATTTTTCTTGTCTGATTACTTTATTTCAAAATAATTAATTAATTACACACACCCCATGTAACATTGCGCTGCTCCTAGTACCATGACACATAAAGATGAAAAGTAACATGTGCCTGTAAATTCACAGGCCAGCTTATGGGTATACCTTTCAAACCCGTACACAGCATTGTGAGCACTACTTGGGAGCAGAAATAGGTACGGTAGTATATTTCCCTGAACAAACTCTTTCACTAGTAGCTCTACTATTAACAATTATGTGCAGTTAGTCAATTGTAATCAACTTTTACTGTCGTTTTAGTTGGAGTATAGTTCAAAATTTGTCAGTCTTTTTTCCTCAGTGCCCCCTTATCGACAATCCTACCGTTGTTTCAAGTTTATAAATATGTACCTACCTAATATTGTTGCATTGTATGTTACTTCTAGGCTTTTCACACCAGCTTGTCTATAAACCTAATACCATAAAATATGCACATATCTTATAACTATAGGCTCATGAGTCTCCATGGAAGATACGTATGTTTATAATTCAGAACATGACCTAGCTGTACCTTCACCTAATTTTTTAGGCATTTAGGTCCTGTAAGTTATGTTCGGATCGTTGTCATTAAAACAGGCTGTCAGATGCCTTTAACGTGTTTTACCTGATTGTAATTCCAGTTCAGGAACATCAACTTCCGCATTTTGCGGTTTTTATGTGTAAAATATGGTAAACATACCGCGACGTGTAAAACTATTTTTAAACAATACATAGAAATAGTATCTTACCGCTGCTCACCGGGACATAACATGAAAATGTGAAGCTTGGTAGCTAAAGCAACATCTTGAAGTCGTTTTTTACTGATCTTTTATTCACAAATTGAGAATATTTTACTATCAAAATACTTTCACTTCACAGTCACACAACACAACGCTAGACAGTAGACACTGCCAGCCAGCCAGCTGTGAATTGAATGACTTTGACAATCTTAATTTTTGACTTTCACGCTAGCTTGGCATTGACATGACAGTGACATATCAGCCACATATCAAATTCCTTTAAATTTTCCATCATTCATTCAAACCATAGATATAATACAATTGTCTTTTTCACAGATTTATAAGTATAGTATACTAAAGACTTTTTCTGCTCTTTCGAAGGGAGACGTCGCGTCGTCCTTTTTTATTTTATTTCAATTTCTAGTGTTTTTTTGAGTTATATCGTGTAATTTTGGTGGCATTCTAACCGGTGTAGCTTATAAAGAGCACATAGTAGTGAATTTAAATAAAATAAGTGTATTGCGTGTCTTTTCGAGGGGGTGGAAATTGTCCAGGAACATTCTAGTAAACTGCCATCAATTTACTAGAATATGACTTGACCCTTGGAGCAAGGAACAAAATGGAGCGGCAGTAACTTTTATTTTGTATGAAAATTGCCCACCATTAGCGTGCATTCAACCATTCATTCAATACCCTGTGATCTTTGATTGCCTTCATTCAAAGTTTTGTTTACTTTTTGTGTTTTCGTAAAGTTTCACTATTTTATTAGCAAATACCTATATTTTTTACTACACAAGTTGGATTTCACAATGCTTGAGTGTAATATTGTGCATTGTGGAACGAGGCAAAGTCAGTATCGGCCTGGACTGACTTTACACAAGTGCTTCAACAGTTTACATTGAAATTGTAGTTTTGCTTCATTATTTTGTTCTAAATGTATGTTTCGTTTGTGAGCTTTATAGTAAACATAAGGACATTAGTGCCATTGTTGTGTAAAATATCATTATTTCATAGTAATTCATGTATTGCTTACAAGATGCTTACAACTAGGGCTCGGTCGGGCAAATAGCCGACCCAGTCCGACCCAAAAATCGAGCACGCCTTATTTATCAGAACAACCGCCCTGTGGTCAAGTCACAGGGCGGTTGTTCTGATAAATAAGGCGTGCTCGGTTAAGACCAACCTACTTAAGTTTGCCCCCATGTCACTCGCTATCTATTTACTAAATTTTCTGTCCCAAAACAGCGTAGATATATTTTTTCTAAACCTGCCGAAAGCCATGGAAATGGCACAGCTTTTGTTTGAAACAAAATTATAATTAAGTTAGATTTATATTGTAATAAGTTAATAATAAGTACTTGCATTTAACATCGCCTTAGGGCTTACCTGTAATGATGTTAAAGTCTCAATAAGTAAATAAATAAATAAATAAATAAATAAATAAATAAATGTTTACTCTAAAGCTCACTAACGAAACATACATTTAGAACAAAATAATGAAGCATAACTACAATTTTAATGAAAACTGTTGTGTAAAGTCAGCCCAGGCCGATACTGGCTTTGCCTCGTACCACAATGCACAATATTACACTCAGGCATTGTGAAATCCAACTTGTGTAGTAAAAAATATAGGTTTTGCTAATAAAATAGTGAAAATTTACGAAAACACAAAAAGTAAACAAAACTTTGAATGAAGGCAATCAAAGGTCACAGAGTATTAAATGAATGGTTGAATGGCAAGCTAATGCTGGGCAATTTTCATACAAAATAAATGTAACTGCCGCTCCATTTTGTTCCTTGCTCCAAGGACTTGACAGAAGACTTTGACGACTGGACATTGTTTGATTAAATCACAGGGCGGTTGTTCTGATAAATAAGGCGTGCTCGATTTTTGGGTCGGACTGGATCGGATATTTGCCCGACCGAGCCCTAGTTGTAAACAATCTTGTAAGCAATAAATGAATTACTATGAAATAATGATATTTTACACAACAATGGCACTAATGTCCTTATGTTTACTCTAAAGGTCACTAACGAAACATACATTTAGAACAAAATAATGAAGCAAAACTACAATTTCAATGAAAACCGTTGAAGCACTTGTGTAAAGTCAGCCCAGGCCGATACTGGCTTTGCCTCGTACCACAATGCACAATATTACACTCGGGCATTGTGAAATCCAACTTGTGTAGTAAAAAATAGGTATTTGCTAATAAAATAGTGAAAATTTACGAAAACACAAAAGTAAACAAAACTTTGAATGAAGGCAATCAAAGGTCACAGAGTATTAAATGAATGGTTGAATGGCAAGCTTGGTGGGAAATTTTCATAGTAAGGATCAAATCAAAAACTTGACATTGGCAAAATTGAGAAATTCCTCAGATGCGATTATAAAAAAAAAAAAAAAAAATACAATTATAATACCTACTTCGATGTAATCTTAGAGAATTTATGTAAGGTAAGGGATTTAGTACCAATATAAAAATTCCTTGGTAATACTTTAACTATCATTTAGATTGTCACGGGTATATTTATCGCGTGTTACCCTAATATTTATTATTCAACAATTTTATTATAGTAAATATGTGTTTAGTTCAGCCTTTATAATATATCTAAGTGTTCCCACGTTTGACAAGTAAAGTGACCATTTTCTCGAGATTTTCTCAAACGTTAGAATAGGGAGGCAAACTTTAAGAAGTAGTATAGACAATACTTACTCAACCTAAAACCAACTATCCGTAGTACCTAGGTATTATTGTTTTGTGAATATTGGTAATTATGGTACGTTCCTACCTACCTAATGATTGTGTCCTATTGTAAAAATGCGACTTGTGATATTCGTCCGAGTGTACAACATACTAGGTAATAGACATACTATTATAGGTAACTTGGTAGTCAGAACATTTTCAGATAGACAAACGTAAAGTCTGAACCTTTTATCATTATATTCCTCTGAGGCTTTTATCGATCGCAAACTACGTTAGCAAGTTACTGACTATGTGTAGGTGTAGGTACCTACCACAAGCTACCTAAGCGTGGTCGCTAACTATTGGCAGTATAGACAAGCTCAAAGTCGCGCAGCGGGCAATGTTCACTAAGTGATAGAATCCGAAATGAGGAAATCTGCAGAGAACCAAGACCACCAATTAACAAGTTGAAGTGGCAATGGACGGGTCATATAGCTCGCAGAACTGACAACCGTTGGAGAATAAAGGTTCTCACGTGGCGACCACAAACCAGACGACACGGTAGAGGAAGGCCCTCTTCTCGATGGACTAAAGAGTCTAAGAAGACGTCGTAAAGACTAAAGACAACGTCGCAGGAAGTCGGTGGATGGAGGCGGTTTAAGACCGTTCAACGTGGCATTCTAAGAGGGGGGCCTATGTCCAGCAGTGGACATAGGCCTCCCTCTTACACACTACTTACATTACTTACAGGCTGATGATGATCTTTTTAATGCATTGAGTTAGAGGCTCGATTTTTGTACAGTAGGTAGGTAGGTACTTCTATTTGCTTACTTCTTTTTTACCTTTGTAAGTAGGTACCTACTTAGCTATCCAAGCTTTTTTATATTAGGTAGGTACCTTATAAACCCTCGATTGGCCGCGATGGAGAACGAAGATCTAGAGGCATCTATTCACTCTTGCCAAGATTATAACAATTATATTATAATATTATCTATGCTATCGGTCTTTCCTTAAAATTATTTTAAGGAAAGACCGATAGCATAGATAATATTATTTGCCGGTAGGTAGGTACCTAAGTGTGTTTGTTTCATTCCATAGCTATTCGCTTTATGAAGCTAGTAGATTCTACTCAAAAACCCTATATAGAGGTACTGTACAATTAGCAAAATGAACCACCTCAGCCAGTCAGCCTATTATTTATTCAATTCGAGGGAAAAAAAACGCTTTAAAACGTGAGGGAAACGCTCCATTTTTAATGAATACTTTAATTAATGTCGCTAGCGAACGTAGTGGATGCCCTTCCGCGTCCGCCTCTATTCTGCGAACAAAACAAAAAACTCGCAATAAATTCTGAAATGTACTAAACCTACATACCTACTTACCTATTCTATGGTGGATGGAAAGGAAACCCGTTGTTGTATGCGACAATAATATAGGTATTGGACACATGGAAGAACAACACTTAACAATATAATATAATATAATATAACAATATTTATGTAACAACTAGGACTATAAAGTATAAACAGCAGCAGCTATTTTAATTTTATTTCCATGTGTTTCTTCTTCCATGATTGGACAACAGAATGTAGGTAGGTAGGTACCTACTACGCGCTGTAGCGGTGAAGGTTACGATGTTCTAATATTAAATATTTATATGTAATTAAGTATCTATAGCTACCTACCCTATCTATACATATATTAATCTATTACATTGCACAGTGCGGTTTTAACGACATCTTGTAAGATTGCATAGGAAGTGTGGAATGGATGATTATGAGTAGGTCTACTAAATTGAACTACACTCAAGTTGCGTTCTAGGGTTCGGTATTCATGGTTCAAAGGAGGTTAACATGTTGTACCTATCTAGTTAACACGTCAAAGTCAAAAAGAATTTTATTCATTAAAATCACAAGGATCATTTTGAATCGTCTTATAAACTAAAATTACTCCTGTTCCAATTGTAGGTAAGTACATACTACCTAGATTGGTTTACTGTTTACTTTGCAAAATGATTCTAATGTATAAGTAGGTAGGTATACCTGAGCAAATAAGGGGAACACCTTGAAATCTAAAGAACTCAAATAACACCATGTCTGGTTCATGACTATATGTGTAGGTAAGAAAATCACTGGCTTCCGGAATACCGTCTGAAAAACAGTATATGCGACCATGCATACATTATGTATGTGGTCCGAAGCTGGAGATAAATCAGAGCAGGCGTTATGCACATAACTCTTGGGTTGGGCTACTTGACATTAGCAAGGTCGTGTCTCTCTCAAAGATAAATGCCACCCTTATTTGTGAATTCCTATCTAGAAGTGGTGAGCGTAGCGAAGGCGTACCGGCATGCGGCACCGGTGTGGATAGATTGGAGGTTGATAAGCCAGCCACCATCATCAGTTTCTACGTATCAGTTAGTAGAAACCTACATACTATCATGCAGATTCGTAGCAGAGTACGTTGTTTGCTGGGCGAAATTAAAACATCAAACCAATTACTCTCTGAGTAATTTTCGACTCTTGCCCTCTTTATCTCAAGACAAATCTTTGCTCAGAACCCACAAAATATTCTACGAGTGAAAAATTAAATTACCGCATCCAGAGCTTTACTTCAATTTCAGTGCTAGTCCCACCCGGAGATTGGGCCGAAAGGTTATCAGTGGGGCCTAATTTAATTCATTATGGCCCATGCCTCGTGTCGACCCTTCTGCGAACGTCCATATGCAAAATTCTTTAACCGGGAATCGGGAATAGGATAGCCGGGACTAATAATGCGATCCGTTTTAATTTTCTCTCGAACCTTTTTGAATTGAAATCATTTTATATAAGGAACGCCAGTGTTTTTACATGAAAATTAATTAAGTAAGTACTTAGTTAGGTAGGTACTTAATTACATTTATTCTATGAAGCTATTGAAGTAGGTAGGTACACTTTTGTGCAAGGTTTTTTGAAGTAGGTACTGAATAAAATAGGAGTAAGTATAGTAGGAAAGTTACATAAATAAATGCTGGACATTTCACATAACATTATCTAGCCCCAAGCTAAGTAGAGCTTGTGTTATAGGTATTAGATAACTAATATAGGTACTTAATACAATAGATTACATAGATAGATATTTGTTAGTATACATAGAAAATACCCAGAACACCCTGAACAAATATCTGCAGATCGTACAAATATTTGTTCCGAGGCGGGAATCGAACCCGCAACCTCCTGCGTCGCAGGCGAACCTTCGCCCGCCGCGCCACAGTGAGGTCGTCAAAACATAGTATAAGTATAAGTAAGTACGTTTACTAAATTAATAATCACCTGTAATTCATCCAGTCAACTTAGCTAATTGTTCGTCACTATAATCAGCAAACGAGTTGATATCCGAAACCGATCCTCCCTTCTTATTGTTTTCAATGATTTCTGCCAAATTCTTTCGGAAGAATCCAAAACCCTTATTGTAAGCATTTTCATCTTTGTAGTGCTTGCCGAAATCGCTTATAAACTTTAAAAATAGAGTCTGTGCGTCTTTGATGTCGTACATAGGTTTTTCGTAATCGTCTTCGGCACTTGAAGTTCTTTCTTCTATAGGTTCATCGTCGTATGAATCATTAATATCCTCTTCCGTATATTCCATAGAATTTACTGCATTGAATACTGTTAGTGCGATAGCGAACACTATAAGATACTTCATGATTATAATACACGTTTCAATCAGACTATGTTGAAGAGACGTCTGAGCTGTTTTGTTTACGTTTTACTACCTGTATGACCTCGAAAACAAGTTTTCGATTTGTATCGACTGACTTTTTCTGCAAACCATAATCTGTTATCGATAAATAATAATTTAAGGCTTTTTATAAAGATCAGGTTGTATGAATAATTTAACATAGGTATATCTTCTGGTTGGCATAAAAACTTGGATTAAAGACATCATTACGTTTTAGTATTTCCAAGTTAGTCTTTGAAAAAGTTGGTTTAAAAAACCCGGTAAACTTAGTTATTTAGTTTGGCTTATGTTATTATTACCTAATATAATAATAATATGCATTTATTTTTACTTCATATTGGTCAACTTAGCGTTTGCTCAAGACTCCGCGTGGAACCAACTAATATATTTTATTCTGTGGTGGAGCTACAGCCACTTTGAAGGCAAGTAACAAAGGCTTTTTTTATGCCTCTGTATATAGCACAAGTTTATTGTTTTTTTTTCTTTTTATTTATTTAAATTTTCAATTTATGTGTACCTACAATTTGTATGAATAGCGAGTTAAGGATCGTTGCACTGACCTCTATCGGTAACCTCACTGTATTGTGTCTAATGTAAATGTGTAATAAATTTTCTAATTTCTGATTTCTGATTTCTGAATCTATTTTAGCTTCGCGTAGGTACCTCTATTTTAAATTATAGCCTATTATTTTTTATAATTATTATATTTATGTTATTATAATTACCTATACTATAATGTCCAAAATCATGCAGTGGTTATTTTGTGATACTTTGAAAATTAACTCAAGCGAACAAATTAGACTCTACCAAAGCTTGTTTGATTTAGTTAGCATATTTTTTTTACAATTACTCATGGTCTCACAACTTTTCAAACAGGCTTGATTTCACACACATTATAAATGGGCGGTTTCTGCAACCATTTTTGGGGCCCTGTAGTATTTGTATTAAACAATTGTTAGGCAAGAAATAAACCAACTAGGAACACTGTTCTATACGATGTTACGATGGAAAGAACACACGTCTTTATTTTTTTCACGAGACTAGAACAGGCAATAGGGAGTGAGGTGAAATTATGAAAACCACAATGAGAACATCATCATCATCATCATCATCAGCCTATAGAAGTCTCTGCTAGACATAGGCCTTCCCTATAGAATGCCACAACGAACGGTTTTGAGCCGCCTTCATCCACCAATGTTCTTCACAATGAGAATATTTTAGAGGGAATAATTTATTTTAACGTGGATGTTTGGGTTAGTTTTATGGAAGTATGGAATACATACCTATGGTTCTCAGAAGTAACAGGGTCAAGAAACTACCTGCATAATCCTTTCAAAATTTACGTACCTTTGGCTATTCTTCTAATCTAAAACATCTCTATCTTTTTCCATCTAAAGGTTGTCTGGAAGAAATCGTTTTTTAGCTATAAGAGCACCTATTGTACTTTGAATTACTATGTTAAGTTTTGTTTACTTTTTACAATTATTATAAGATGTTTATTAAAGTGTTTTCTATTCTATTTGTCTACTTTAGAAAAATTCTTCACCATGTTCCATTTTATAAAAAACGCTGGGGCTTTTCTTCATCTGATTATAGGTCAGCAATTTGCACTGTAGAATAAGTTCTGACCCCACAAGATCGCCAACACGAAAGGTCAACTGAAAAGCTCACAGTTGCAAGCAACATTTTTAATTTAGGTGCTACATCAAGACTGTCCGTGGCTAAGCAAGATAAGCAGCCAACAAAGGTTTATCGGGGTAGGCACGTAGTGAGCAAAGCCTCTGAATTACGCTGTGGCAGTTGCCAGACTTGGCGAGGTCTTATCTGTCAACAAAACACCTACCCAGGTATCTACGAAAGGGTAACTAAAAGGATGAAGGAGTGGCCCAAACGTGGCGACGCAAAAGTCGCGAGGCGTCGGTGTTAAAGAATTACAGGAGACCATCATCATCATCATCATCAGCATGTAGAAGTCTACTGCTAGACATAGGCCTTCCCTGTAGAATGCTAAGACGAACGGTCTTGAGCCGCCTCCATCGTCCGACTTTTGACTTTATAATGTTGTCGGTCTATTGAGAGGGGGAAATCTTTCTACACTGCGTCGTAGGCCAATTCATCTGGGGCATTACAAGAAGTATGTAATTTTATTTGTAGATCCGCGTATGACTAGGACAGACAATCTAGTTTGAGGGTTTACGTATTTAGTGAGTTCAAACTACCAATCATTATCATCAGACATAAGCCAATAGACGCCCATTGCTGGGTGAGACCTCCGCCATATAATGCAATGAGGGTTTTGACCATGATCACTATGCTTGGTAAGCGGATTGGTGATCGGTGTTAAGTAATCAGCCGGCCTAGACAAACTGTGTTCGCTTCGAAGCGATTCTATTTCTACCAGTCGTAATACAATACAAAATACCACGTGACATATCGATAGCTTACGTCAATCTTGTACATTTTGGACGTTTGTACAAGCGTCATCGCTATTAGAATGTTACTTTGTCTAAGGCCTCATAGGTGGCTGATACCGAATTATGCTTATTGATAAAATATATTTGGAAACCTTAGGATACGTTGTCGTACAGTGATTGAAAATCCTACCTGTAACTTTACCTATCTTGTGAAAGTATGCTAAGTTTAATTTGCTCAAAAAACGCCAGATCGCGCTCACCCTTAGATTTTTCAGCAGAGACACCCTCCGAAGTAAAAGCAAGATAGCGCTCTAACGAAGATTTTACGGAGCTTATTACAACGTAGTATATTTTATACCGAAAGGTTGTTTAAAGGGTGTTTTTCGCCTTTGATGTTTCAGCCTTTCTCACTTCGTTTGCCCTCAGGCACAAGGCGTGGCTAGACTCGGGCATTGAGGCTAAATAGCTGACTTTGTCTTTTAGTTTAACTAGGTTGTAACAATAATTTTAAGATAATTATTTTGTTGAACAATTTCTATTAGGGCGACGTCATTTGTTTTTAATGGTTCAGCTGTAGTATAATTTGGCAGAAATTGTACTTTGCAGCATTGTTTTCGCTGTTAGGTCACTCCTACTTTAACTTAATATTTTTTACTAAAATCATTTAGGTAAGTACACCTTGTGATTATATTATTTTATGCCTTACACGGTAAGCAATCATCTCAAACAATAAAATTCATCATTATAAATTAGACGCATAAATGTAAATCAGCCAAGAGCGAGTCAAACTCGCGTGGAGAGGGTTCCATAAAAGTACCTAGGCTAAACTATAGTACCTTAACCACTAGACCAATGATTAAACTTATTAGTCAGTCAACACATTTATTTTGTTAACAAACCTCTCTTACTTTGATATTTAGTAAGTAATAGTAGTTCCATTGGCAATGAGGTAATCCATGGGAGATTTTATAATAATATATGCGTTTAATCAGCCAATAAGAATAGTAGTGCCACGGGAAAGTAAAATTTCCCTTCACTCTACTAGTAGTGCCAAGCGGTAGTGCCTAAGAAAATAAAGGTTTTGTACGCATTTTCTCTTTAGGAATATTTTCCGTTTGCCGTGGGATTTTAATTAAAGACTTAGGATTTTCGTTTAGATTTTCTTGTATATTATTATTACAGTGTTTGGCTCAGTATTTTCCGAGAATAGGGGTGGGGGGGGGGGGGGGGGGGCATGTCTATAAACTATGCATTTTAAAATTGTTTTTTTATTTCTCATAACGAGCCCTTTCGTTTAGCATGTCCATGTCATGGTGCATTTACCAAGGTTTTTATTTTCTACTTTGCCTAAAATTAACTCCAAATCAGAATTTATTTATTTACGCTTCGTACTTGGTCCAGTTGATTCGGAGAAGATAGGATATGACCGACAAACAGGCAGCCACGAGAGTGATCCTATATTGGTTCCGTTGGTACTTTTTGAGGTACGGAACCCTAAAAAGTAGACTAACAGAAAGCAACTACAACAAAACGAAGTTACCGATGAATTCCTATTCCATACTAAGTACTAATGTGAGTAAGTAGTTTCTGCATGACCCGGCCGCCGAGATCCGAAGTAACTACTCGCTGAGTTATTCTAACGTCTCTGAATTGGTCCTTTGACTGTCGCCAGATTGAATACTTAGTTCAGAACTGTTACAACAACCAGTCCAAAGATAACGACGTTAGGTACTGTGCTTAGAACGGAGTTGATTCTCAGAAAAATCAAGATCACGAGACGACGTCGTATGCCGCATAGTAACCATAATTTTGTACGGGTGCCATACGAGATATGACGTCATCTCGTAGGCTAGATTTATAGAGAATACGAGCTCAGCACCTTTGAAGTTTCACGCCAGTCTGACCTGCTGTAAGTAGATAAACCTACCTTTAAGTATTAGTAATTGAAATATAAGCTTTGGGATAGATAGATCAACTAATAAGAGGAACCATGTGAATAAGAAGCCTACCAAGGCACTATAGAACTACCTAGGTGCCTATATGAGTTACAATTTCTCCTCGTACTTACCAGTAGCGCCGCAGTTCAAAATACTCGTAAATCCGAGGAAAACAGTTTATGAACCTCTGAAATATATTTTTGTTTTGTTCCTACTCGCTCCAGTCTAAAACGATTGTGCTCGTCACACCGCAAAGTGGCGAGTACAACATTTATTCCTCTTTCTTATCCCACTCCCGAGCTTAGGTACTGTCAGGATGACGTGACTGCTCGCCGTTTTAGCTATTTCACAGTTTATTTCACGACCTCGCTCTAAAAAGGCTGAAACAAGACAATCCTTTGTTCTACTAGCACTTATCTCAAAACAACTTACTAATTTACTAGGCAACTTATGCAATAAGGACGGACGGGCCTAGAGAGGCATTTACATAAAACTTTCACCTTTATTACGGGGGGTCACGTTGAGCATTATGTTGAATTATCCTCGAGAGACAGACACGCTAAAAGCCTGGATATCTCGACATGACTCTCTACTGAACTTTCGTACGGACACAGAATATGTATAGTAACGCTCGCGACTTCGTCCGCTTAGTGTTTTTCCCATACAAACTTCAACACCACGATGCACCCCCTCAATAGGGTGGATTTTGGAAGTAACTGTTTTAGTGCACCCCTACCAAAAAAAAGGAATGTGACATCAAAATTGTAGGTTTCTAGGACTTTATTACGGTTAAAGTGTGTCACACACGTAGCAGATGCGGTAAGATATCTGTATCTGAGCGCGTATCTGTCCATATCGCTCTCTACACTAAACTCAAGGAGCAACACACACGTAGCAGATCACTTATATTTTACCGTCAAGCATCTGTAGGCACCGACATATATCAAAAGATGGACAGATTATATCTGTGTATACAAATTGAAATACAATACAGTTTGAAGGTTTCCGCGTGAATGTATCATTTTCGTATATTATCGTATCTGCTACGTGTGTGATACCTTCAGATGCGATAAGTTTTTATACGCATATAAAATATTACCGCGTCTGCTGCGTGTGTGATGGTATTCTAAAACTATGCTCAAGCGTGAATCGAGACTCAAGCACAGATTTGTTGACAGTTTTTTATTGAAACTTATCAAAATAATATGTGTAATGTAAATGAGTCTCAATTCAGTATGAGTTTAGTTCTGCAATACGGGCGTTGGACTGACTGAGACAACGATTTTAGTATTGACAACATACGCGTAGCGAAGGAATTTACTCATACGTGTAATGGAAATTGCTAGCAAACTTACAAATACCGTCTACATTTTTATTGCTATCTTTATCTAAGTAGCTTACATCTTAGTACACAAGTAAAGTGATGAATAGCGTGCCTTGGAGTTTCCAGACTAAGAATATACCTCCGTTGCCTCCCGTGGATGTAGTTAAAGCTTTACTAAGGGATTACAACAGGGATGGGCTGCAGAATCTGAGTGACAACACCAAACTGTGATCACCAATCCCGATTGTATTGATTGATTGACAGTGGACTTGTTATGACTTGACTTGCAGGCTTGTTATGATGATGACGGATAGTGAAAATGTTATTAGTAGATTTAACCCTGCGGTCACCTGTACTTGTAAAACCCTGTGTAGGAACCTGTGTCACTTCTCGGCCTTCTTCTCGTCCCGGAAAAACGCGTTTTCCCATAGACGAAATCTTTTAATTTTTTGCCCCCAAAAACCCCCGATAAAAATGCATAGCAAAAAATCGTTATAGCCGTTTTTGAGATATCAAAATATATAAAATATATTCAAATATTGATCGTGAAGGACCAACGCATTTTCTTCCTACCTGTGGGGTAAGTTAATTCAATCTATATACTTTTAGTTTCATCTTTAGAGTTACGTAGAGCCCAGTCAATAATAAAGCATTTCAGAAAGTTACTACCTAGCGTAATAAATCTTTGAAAGCTTAAAATTTATCTTGAACCGTCCGACTTAAGTGCGGCCGTATACTTATAATAGGACTTTGGGGAAATAACGGGAAGCATCTGCGTTCCTAAACTCCTAGTTACCCGACAGACGCCAATTTTTTGCGGGAAACTACTTACTGTCCGGGGTAAATAATACACTGAGTGACAAACGTCTCATTCCTTTTTACGGGTCACCCTTGAACCGTATAAATTGCGAGCAATTTTCGGGGTCGTTTACCACGCTCCGGGATGCCAATGATACGCTCCTCAAACTCATTCCAGACATTCGTATATCTGCACCTGCAGAGATGGAACTAGAGCAGGTATGTGGATGAATAATTATTAAATAAATTATCATCATCTACGATCACTCATTCCGGATATTCGTATATCTGTACCTGCAGAGATGGAACTAGAGCAGGTATATGGATGAAATAATTATTAAATAAATTATTATCATCTACGATCACTCATTCCGGATATTCGTATATCTGCAGCGGCAGAGATGGAACTATAGCAGGTATATAGATGAATAATTATGAAATAAATTATCATCATCTACGATCACTAATACACGCATAAACGGCGCAGGAAATCGGTGGATGGAGGTGGCTCAAGTCCGTTCGTAATTGCATTCTAGGAGGGAGCTCTATGCTCAGCAGTGGACTTCTGTTGGCTGATGATGATGATGACGATGACCCATATTAACATAACTGACTCTACCAAATTTAGCTATAGCATACAAATAAATCAATTCAATCCGCCTGCCAAGCGTGGTGATTATGGCAAATCCTCCATTGAATTCTATTGGGGAGGTCTCGTCGTCCTACAGTGGGTGTCTAAAGGCTGCTGATGTTGATTGTGTAAACGAATCCTAGAAGCAGTTTGGAATCATAATTGTATTTGTAGCACCTCTAGCTCAGTGTCTAGTCATCATCATCATCATCTCAGCCTGGAATCAACCACTGGTATAAGCATCATTGTCAGCCTTTAGACTTCTTTTGCTGGACCTGGACGAGGCCTCCACCCATATAAGACATTGGGCGATTTGCCATAATAATCCCGCTTGGCAGGTGGATTGGTTTTCGCAGTATTGGTGTCGGTTACTCAGGCGGATGCTGCTGCCCATCTCTGGATAAAATCTTAGTCGAGTTATACGATATCCACGGGAGGAGATGGAGGTGTTTATTCTTAAGCCGGACACACCACGGCGAAGACATAGGCTTAAGGTATGGCCTTCTTTATTTTTTGTCAGCCTCCACCATCTCTCTCAGTGTAAAAGATGATAAAAGTGCTACTCCCAAGTCTGATAAATAGGGCTCTGAGGTGTCTAACAGAGTGTCACAATCAACTCTTTCCTAGATTCATCCCTGCACATATACAATGAAACTACAAATTGTGTTATCGGAACATCAGCATTTTGTTTGGCAGAACCTTATTTATGGGATGTTCTTGATTGATGTCGCGCTGTTAATTCGTTGAATGTTTACGCGTTGACAATTTTATAGCTGATTTTCAGCTAGTTTATTTATTTTGTATTTATATTTAGGGATATGAATAACCAACGAATAAATCAAAAGCGTGCAACAATATAAATCCAAAGTGATCTTTCAATTAGAGATACATGCATGCTGAGTTTTTTAATTGTTTTTTATTTCGGCTCTTGTTCATTTGCGAATGGTATTATTTGATAAAACTATGACTATTTGAACTTTTGTGATAGTATGTATTTTTCACTACATTGCGGGAAGAGCATAACATGCATAACATAACAACCAACAGTCACGTACATAGTTTCGATCCCACACTAGGACCACACTACCCTGTGTCTGTGTATCAGGAAATACGAGTACCATGGTACCACAACACTCAGACCCGGAATAAATATTTGCAGATTATGCAAACATTTGTTCCGTAGCGGAAATCGAACCCGTAACCTCTCGCATCTCAGCCTGCTACTCGCCCGCCGCGCCACAGAGGTCGTGAGAGAGGAGCAGAGAGTATAATAAAATAGCGTAGCTATAGTAAGATTGTTACAGAAGAGAGAGAATAGTGCTACAGAATGAGACCGTGGCAGCCAGGTATCAGCATCCAAAGTAATTTACAAGTGAAGCACTATTTAGTAAGCCACCGCGACTCTAATCTAAAGTTTGTTGCTTCTAATTAGTGGTCCCACCAACCCATTCTACGGTTCAGTGTCGGTTCACACTTGAGTTTTCGCCACCGATCGGGCTAAATTGTCTTTGGGCGTGTTTTTGTCAACAGTCACGTACGGAACGGTTGCTTAATCTGTAAGCGTATGGCAGACGCGACTTTTTGTCGCAATCTTCAGTCGGAAGGTTTGACTTTTTTTAACCTCTTTATAACGTTTCAATTATTATTAACATATTTATTTATATTATTATCATATATAAAACGAAAACTAATTACTTAGACAAATTATATTATTCTTAAACTGCTTACTAAAGGTTGTTTCGTGAACAAGTATAGGTATTACAAAACAGTACCCTATGTGCTATAGATTTTATCCAAGTTTGAATGGCCTGGATTGCTGTCAATTTTAATGGCAGCAAGAAACATAAATATTATGTATTATTACTATCTAGCTGTAATCAATGTGTCTAATATTACCAAACTTTCAATTCTCTCTACATTATTGTTAGTGCAACATTCTAGACGACGCTTTGGAATTGAGAAATAAGTATATGCCTTTTTGAGCTCAGTGTCATTTGGTAATTACTTTTGCAGCCTAGATTTTCAGCTGGTATGAAGCGGTCCGTCCGTAGAGAATATATTTCTAATTTGTCTGTCCCGGTACGCGGTGTAAGTTTCGGTAAGTTGTGTAAGTTGCGGTCTAAAATCGCGTCCCACAATCTCGCCCAATACATTTCCAGCTTTAATCATGAATGACATGCTTACGTATTCAGTGGCTCACACCGCCAGCTAACGAGAACTCGAGATAAGTTTACAAACGTCGTAATCTTGAGTTCCCGAAGGCTTAGTCTTGGCGTTGATTATCCAGGATTTGAAATTAACATATTAGGAATGTTCGTATAGATGGAATTGTTGATTATTCTGTACCTAACCTTTAAACTAGTAGTCAAAAATTATCTGCATTGGACGACCAGAGTAAGGTCATTAATTATAAAGTATAAATAGTTATAATACTGTTAACTGTAATTTTATGTACTTACATGCTTCTGTATTGTTCTCAGGTTTTCAAATTAATGAGGGAGGAGTGTTGTGTATGAACATAGCGATAGCTTACTTACCTGTGCATCCTAACTGTATGTATATTAGATCTAAGTATGTACCTACCTACCCACCTCTGTATGGTCAAGTCCTGCCCGTCAGTAATAGACCACGCTTGCACTAGAAGGGTCGTTTCTTTCGCTAGCCTACTTACCCACGTACACACCAGCAGGAAAAAATGGCAAGCGGAGCAAGCCGTAATAAAAATAGTTTTATTATTATTATTATTAACGTAGAGAAATGCCGTCTGCAAAATTTTGTTTAAGTGTTATCCATTCGTATTTTTGCGCCCCTTCTAATCTGGCACCAGCGTCGGCGCCGAGAGCGGACACTATTGTCGCTCTGCCCCAGAGCCATAGCTGCCCTGGAATGAAGAATGCCTCCATGCTATGCGCACTGAAGCCTTGCACTACATTGGTTATTTTACCATTGGTCATAACAACCTTATCAGGGCCACTAATCGGTAAGTATACAATAGTGTTGTGATTCCGGGTGCATGACAATTGGAGGTGTTTTTGATGAGTTTCCATTAGCTTGCGGAGTGGTCTCTAAGGCATGGTGCCCAAAAAAAATCCAGCGTAATGACGAAGAAGATGAGGCTCTATCTACGGAATACTACGAACACTAATTAAAGACTACGTATGTGACTGTTGGGTGTTATTTTATGTTATTATTAGTGATTAGAAGTGGGAAGTGGTTTGGCAAAGAATATTCAACGTAAAAAAAAACTTCCTATCTATATTATCTACTTACGTATACCGTCGTGGCCGTGATATTTAAAATACAATATCCGGATTGCTGTATCAATGCCTACTCATCATGAATTATTATTTAATTCGCATATTTATGAATAGAGATAAGATCAATAGAATATATAGGTGTTAAGTTGTAAAACCTATTTAAGTTTGTGATCTTCAGTTCAAAGATAAATCTTAATTAAGTTTTAATAAAGTCTATTGTCACAGTACTATTGTTAAAATTATGCATGATAATTATTATTTATCTCAATGGCTTTGCATGAACTCTTGTTTTTAATTAATGGTTGTTTTTATAAAAATGTTATGAAACGTCAACTGCGCGGGCAACCAATTAAGATGTCGGGGTAAGACTAAATTTTCTTATGAATCAGCGACCTTCATGTGACGGTAGCTAGACGCGGCATTTTCTTTTTAACCGACTTCACAAAAAGGAGGAGGTTATCAGTTCGGTTGTTTTTTTTTTAAATGTTTGTTACTTCATATCTCCGTCGTTTATGGTTTTTTTTTTATTTGAATACATAATATACTTCCAGATTGGCCCCATTTTTTTCAAAGTTCTGATAATGAAATCCATGAGGAATTTAGAGGACTCCTCAAATGTTATAGGCATATATATAGCAATTTTGGTATTTTCAGCAACAAGTTATTGTTTTGTATGCCTTTAGCAAATAAAAACATGCAGATAGCCGAATTCAATGGTGGAAGTCGGTTTTTTAATGAAAAGTTATGTGCTACTGGTATGAAAAATCGACGCTACCACTGTATTACGGCTGTCATTTGACGGCCACTGCTTGTTGAGATCCTAAAGCTTTAATTAAGTTTTTTCAATCTTGTTTCCATTTGATAGGGGTTGTAAAATATTTCGAGACTCCAGAAACGTAGCGTTGGCTTGTG
Source organism: Epirrita christyi (assembly GCA_951392215.1). Classification (NCBI taxonomy): domain Eukaryota; kingdom Metazoa; phylum Arthropoda; class Insecta; order Lepidoptera; family Geometridae; genus Epirrita; species Epirrita christyi. The sequence continues at coordinate 9,604,236 of OX595846.1, forward strand.
TAACTAGAAGCTTTCGTAGCAGCCTCCAAAATATTAATTTAAAGAAAGTTATACAAACCGTAGGTTCGTGCGATACCTGGGGCCCACTCGTACTTAATACTTAAGGCTTCACTTTTCTTCATAATTGAAGCCGTTAGACGTCCACTGCTGAACATAGAACTCCCATATAGAATGCCACATTCAATGGGCTTCAGCCGCCTCCACCCACCAACTTCCCAGGAACATTACAGATTTTTTCAACATTAGATTCTTACTATTGTTTAAATAGCTCGTCCGATTTGATCCGCTTCCGATTCTAAGGTGAAAACCTGGTTTGGAATTGGATTTAACCATTTCAAAATATTATGTGCGCAATATTACTTTCAAAGAAATATTACTTTTTGTAAGGGAAAGCATACAGAACCAAAAGTTCAAAGACATCTAATATGTGCCTGAAACCACGCTGGTCGACTTTTTTCCGAAAATATTGAGGTTAGACAATTTCTAGTGCCATAATATTATCATATCCAATGCATATAAGTTTGTTTCTGACAGAAACTATGTGTGACCGTAATGTTGGCTTTTATTTCAGCCAGCAAACAAGCATTGCCATGCAGCATGACAATGCCGCCAGCATTCTGGGCACAGTGCCATCTGGTGACATGGATCGACTGGGTTATGTGTGACAGACTTGTCCCTCATAGATAATACAGTTGACCAATATAAGATTGTATTGTTTAGTTAGATAAATGTACATAATTTAATTTTAGGTAAGAGTGAAAGAGTAGGTATATAGGTACTTTTATTTATTTTTTTGTTAATTAAAATTGATTACTGCAACATAATTATAATGTTTTTTTAAGTGAGTAGTTACTGATAGATCTTCTGGTTTAGATCCATATTATGCAATTAGGCATGTCGGATCTCAAGAAACAGTAGTTAACTATCAAGAAACAGCTGACATTAACTTTATTTTACGTAAGTTCTAAAAAAACAAAATTCATCTACATAAACCTCACCGTCCTCGTAAACGAAAAGAATACAACAGGAATATTCCGGTAAAATAACACGTGTGCTGAGGCCCTAAAGCGGGATATGTATACACGTTTGTTTGAATAGAGGATTGAGCTGTGACGCTCGTCCTCTGTGCTGACATCACACTGTGTATACTTACCTGAAAACAGTGATCCAAGTGCAAGCTATTCTTATTTAGCAGTCATTTAAGGCCGGTTTTCATCGGGATGGAGAGGAGAGGAGAGGAGACGAGAGCAAAGCTAGCTGGTTATTGGTAGGCAGGCTTGACAGGTAAAAACGAAATGGAAATAACGACATCGGATTGGTTTATTCAAACTCATCTCCTCTCGTCTCCTCTCCTCTCCGCCACGGTTAAAACAGCCCTTAAAGTCTACGCAAGTGCTTGTCTTATAACGTGTCTAGTCAGCCGCTAGCATTGGATTGGTAAAGGAGTCTCATCCACAGAAACTCTCCCGACTTTGAACGTTTCCACAGCAGCGATACCAAAGCAATACAGTAGCGGTTCAGTTTATTTAAAAGGTTTTATTTAGTTTCACAGCTAACAACAATACTATAACTAACTAACAATTAAATCATAGCATCGTTTTTTTACTGGGTAAAATTTTTCTTGAAAATACATATAATTATTGTATTAAAAAACTTTGAAAAAACGAATTCGAATAAATAACTTTTCATTTAAAAAACCGACTTCCGCCATTGTATTCGACTAAATATTAGGATGAAAAAAAAAATGATGAAAGAACCAAGTGGTGAAAGGATTATGCTACTTTTTGAATGCAAATGCTTGGTTTGTTGCTGAAAATATCAAAATCGCCATATGTATGCCTACAATATTTGAGGAGTTCCCTCAATTCCTCATGGATTCCATCATCAGAACTGGATTTTGAAAAAAATGGGACCAATCTGAAAGTATATCTATTCAAATAAAAAAAGAATTTTCCTAATCGGTTCATAAACGCCGGAGATAGGTGGTAACAAACATAAAAAAAAAAAAAATACAACTGATTTGAGAACCTCCTTTTTTGGGAAGTTTGTTAAAAATATATTCTTCACCATTCGGGAACACTTAATTGCGTTTATAATTTTTTGGAGAAAATTTTTGGTGCACGCCCTTAATTAGAACCCACCATTGGATGGAAAGCTGGGGGCTCCCCCCATCAGTGCTTTCATTACGCTGTATAGGTACTACATATTAGACGTCCACTCTTATCGATTATCTGCTGATGATTCCCAGTGATAGGTAGGTGATAGGTAGGGTTCAATGAAGCACATCATCATCTTTTCTCAGCGTCTGTATAATATAATATGTATATCTATAATTCGTAATACTGGCGTGACCGTAGACAAGTATTTCAAAAACACAGTTGCGGTACTTGATTTGTTTTACTACACCACCGTCATAAACAAAAGGGTGTCTTCTCTAGAACATGCAGCGGTTCTTGTTATTGAGGGAAATACGAGTGAATAGCTCAGTAGGATGCCTATAAATAAATGCATACAAGATCCTACTGGGATTAGCTCTGTTGTCATGCCACGATGTTGAATCATCAACATCATCATCATCGTCATCATCATCGGCCTGTAGAAGTCCACTGCTGGACATAGGCCTCCCCCTTAGAATGCCACGACGAACGGTCTAAGTTGCATACTTACTACCTAACTTCCTTTTTGCGAAGGTTGCTTTAACTATCTTTCTTCTTTATCTGCCTGTTTATATCCACTGCTGGACGAAGCCTCCCCCATTGAATACAATGGGGGGATTTTCCATAATCACCACGCTTAGAAGACAGATTGATGATCGCAGTATTGGTGTTAAGTACTCAGATGGATGCTGCTGCCCATACCCTGATGTAATCCCTTAGTCGGCCGTCCACGGGAGGAGAAGGAGGGGTATTTTCTTAGGCTGGACACACCTACGGCACACAAACACACCACGGTATTACAAGCAGGTCGCTTTCAGTAGGTTATAAATGGAGTACGAAGGCAATGACGTCATAGCTTCCTTTTTCCGAGGAGCTAACAGCCTAGTCTCGGACAAAGACTTTTTTCGTGTAAGAACCTAGTAAAATATCTATAGTATAGTAGTATAGTGTATATATATATATAGTAAAAAAAATAATCAGTACTTTAAAAAGTACTGATAACAGTAGTGACTGTAAACAGTGCTAAATTGAAAAATAATAACACAATATAAATAGAGAGCGTTCTGTCCACACGAATGACCCGGAACAAATATTTGCAGATCATGCGAACATTTTTCCCGTAGCGAGGACCTCGCTTGCAGGAACATGGAAATCGTCAACTTTGGATTTGTGTTATTCTAAATTATGAAGTTTACAGACATGCTAACAGCCAAGTCAATATTATATAGGTATGGTAGAGGCCTCGTCCAACGGTTGGACGTCTAAAGGCTGATGATGATGATGACTATACTTACAAGACATGGAATGAGCCGTACCATCTGAGATATTCCCGTTAGTTTTGATAAAGGCAGCTTCAAGAAAAAATATAAAAAAATCTTCAAGATCGGCAACGTATTGACAATGTTGGTGTTGCCTGTGTTTATAAGCAACGGTGACCACACACACCACCATTTCTGGTGGGTCGTAAGTTTGTCGTATCTAACTTTTTCATAAAAAAATAACGATATTTAGACATCAGAGATTCCTCTCAGTTGGGATTGCCATGACAGGAATCTCTTATCATTACTTTTTTCAGCAAAACAAACAATACTTAGAGAAGACGAAGGATAGAAAATTGAAGGCAAAATTGTGTATATAGCTATTGTTGTTTAAGTAATTCGAGTCGTGGGCAAATGAATCATTAGTCCTAAACTAATATTAACCTGTGCAGTATAAACAAAGAGTTTAGGGTGTTTCTCTGGCAGTATCGGGTGGTTATTATAAGTTTATAGACGTACCTAGGTGGAGCGTCCTACGCATTCGCTTCGTTCCAAGTAAATAGTTCTTTAATTTTCTAATGGATCAGTGTAAGGGAAATTCGTTGGCAAACTTTCACTCTAAGACATTTACATAACAAAGAAAAGGGGTAAGAGATCCGGGCGTCCTCAAAATGTATTCTCGTCAGGGCTCCGGATTTTGTAAAGGATTTGTCGGTCAATTTCGCGTCACTACGTTTTTGTCGTAGTAAATTCTGTGCATAATCAAGAAACCCAGATTTACTGGGGTGTATAAACACGTAGTTTAATAAACCAGCAGAATATCTTCGCACCGGGAACTTTATCAGGATATCTTTATTATTATGGAAGACGTGTCGTGTATATCAAAAGCGAGTTTGCGATATGGCGTTGGATATTGGCGGGTGAGACACAGCTCGAGTAATGAAGGAAATATCCTTAGAGAGGAATAACAAGTGGGGGATATTGGAAGTTTCACCAATGGGTTTGATCAAAGCCGATAAACTGGTGGTCAAGTTGATGAGACTTTTACCAAGTTACGCTACGATGAACTCCCAATTTGTGGGAGATATATTTTATAGGTTGGTCACCTAAAAATATTTCAGGCAGTGGCAGAAAAATTAACATTGATTCTTAGAAGACGTCAAAGTCAGCGAAATAAGAAAAGGATGTTTTTAACTTTTTCTGATTTTTACCCGACTATGGCGGAGGGTTATGATTTTGACCGGTATGTATGTATGTATGTTTATCTGTTCCCTCATAACTTCTAAACTACTTATTATAATTTGACAAATGAGGTATGGTTGGAGGCGCCTGGAGGCGCCTGGATTGTTGAATATGGTGCCCTCTAGAGGACATAAAGTCATGAACTTAAAAAAAAGTTTTTTTAATGATGCCGTGTTGGGTATCAAATGAAACAGCTTAATTAGCACATTTCAAATATATTATATTTCAATTTATATTGCTAGCTGTTGCTTGCAGCTTTACTTGCATGCACCCGATAATTAGTAAAAAATCTAAAATCACGCCTCAGATAGAAAAACTAACTAAAATAAATATAAGTATAATACATACCTAGTATATCATTATGGACTAAAGTGTTACGGCCAAGGAACTTATATGTTACGGCTCTGCAAATACTTTATCTTGAAATTATAATCCCAAAATAATATAAATAGAAATTAATTTAAAAAATTAAAACCGACTACTGAAATATCATGCTCTAAAAAGCATAGTTTTTTAATAACTGAGACATGTTAAAAAACTAATTCTCACTATTTGGATTCGTTGATTATTAAATCAACGGGCAAAGTGAGACTGTATTGAGTAAAACGTGTACCTAGTCTTAATATTACCACTGCAATGGGTAATGGAAATACTGATAACACGCAAAGAGACTCTGCAAGGTGCAGTGTCATCAATGTGGTAAATCCTTTTACTAAGATTTTTTTCTAGGTAACAAGGCCCTGTTCAGTCTACAATAACTCAATCTGGAGACTGACCTAAAGCCTATCTAAACCTACTAAACCTACTTACAATCAACTTGTATTCAGACGTGAAAATACGAAATAAAACTACCGAAAGCCAGTTTTCGCGAAAAATACATTTAACTTTGTCGCCGTATCACGGTAACCCCGGAAAAGGGATCCCCTGACAGTGATAACGACGTGGTACAAAAATACTGTGAAACAAAACAAACAAAGGGACTATAGGGCGTAATTCTAATTCTGTGAGATAAACTTCGAAAAGAGCTCCATTTTGTTTCGACGATATTGGGCGTAAAGTGGAGGAGAGGTATGCGTATCAGATGACACCTACGAAAACAGGTGAGTTAGGAGGTACTTGATTGCGGTTTCCCGGGCTTAATTTGCTTCAGAAATGTTTTGTAAACGCTTTGTATGACGCTTCTGCATCATCTTGAAGGCAGGGAAACCTGAGGCTTTATGCGTTCGACTCTGTTACTTTTGTGAATTTCAGCCCTTACCGAATTTGTGTAAAAGTGTTTTCATTCACAACGTTAATCACATTAATAGTGTCATAATGCTTTCGAATTTTTCTTTATAGGGGTTGTTTCCTCATGATGTTACCCTTCACTGTTTTGGGCTCGGCCTCTGCTTGAGGTAAGATGACCCTCAAAAGAGCCTCGTGACCAATCAGTGTGGTGAACCTTGAAATAGTGAAAGAAGTAGGTAGCATAATGTGCTAGCGTTTATTTGGCGTAAATTTTCTATACGTGTCAGTAGCTATACACAAATGAACCACGTTATCTGCCAAAGCTTTCAACCACAACCACAACCAGCTCTCGACATTACCCTTCAATTATTTTGCTTGCACGCATGGCACATGTGCATTGTGCAGGCGTGCTTCTCAAATTGGTACGGAGTTGGATTTAGCGATGCGTCTCAACTGCCTTTGACAAAGGACAGTACGTTTCAAACTTGGTATATTGTTTTAAGATTCCTACTGCCACAATTCTGAGCAAAATAACATTGTTTTCGGAAACCACAGGCAAAGTTCAAGGTTTGTGTTGGGTTTGTGTTGTGGGGCATAGCTAGACATCATCGTTTTCCCCTACCACTTCAATTATACGCCTGATAAAAGATTTGTCCTGCATGTTCGCTGTACATTTTCACTGCTGAATACACAGACGTCTGTGTTTTTTTTCTGGTATTTTTTTCTTCAGGTGTATTTTTCTTTCAACAGTGCGGTTGTGTTTGACGCGGCCCGACTACTAGTATGGCTCATACACACGTCTGTCAATTCGAAAAACCGGTGCGGAATCGCGGGAAAAAGTCCGCTGTAAAGTCTGTGTGTTATACCTATTACTGTCTGGGCCATCTTCGGGCTCTTATGAATTGTTTTCATGAAATGTTTGAGGGTAGGTGACGAACATGATCTGATGATGAAGCCAAGAGGTGTTCAATGGATGTTCTCAATGGACAAAAGGGTCGTGTTTGTCTCTTTTAAATTGTTTTTATGACATGTTTTATTGTTTTATATAGTTTTTATCAATGGTAGAGCTTGAAAGAATATTTGGAAGATAGTGGTAATCTTCAGTAGAAATTGGCATCCGTGACGTAATGCTCCACTCTCTTGCACTAATAAGCCCATTGTACTAAGTAGTCCAAGTATCATCTAAAATTAATTAAATGTATACGCAGTTGTAGTCGCAGGTTTCAGCTATAATAGTATCTCTATATACATAATAGTTTAGACAATATCTAGGGCAGAAACCGGTTTTTTGAGTTGAAAACATCAACTGTGACTGTGTGGTCGATGGTTGAAAACTTGTCTTAGTAACAAACGCCAGGGGTGCCTAAAGTTTTTTGATATGATAACATTGTCACATGTACTTTCTCTCTGTGTAGCGAGTTGCAGTATATTTGTTGTTCTCGTTATTTGAAACAATCATGAAAAACTGCTTTTTATGTGAAATATAATTTCTAAATTTCTTGTTTAGTTAAAAAATAGAAGTAAAAACTAAAACCTTTACTTAAAAGCTGAAACCAAGTATCAAAATGTTGGAGGCTAAATCTTCGATTCTTATTTAGAAAAGCCATCGACTACATAACACTTCAACTTCATATTAATTTAGTTCAAGGTCTTTATTATACAATCATGGATCTTGCCTTCCTCTACAACATTTTGATACATATTTTTAGCTTTTGCTAAAATCATAATTTGCAGTAGTCGGGTAAAAAGGCCATAACAAGACCGCTGAGCTTGTTAATTATGTATGCACAATAGTTTTTTTGTTTTTTTTTATGGATGCCCTCCGTGGCGCATTGTGCGAGTTCGGCTGAGATGCAAAAGGTTTGATTCCCTCTGCGGGACAAATGCTTGCATAATCTACAAATAATTGTTCCGAGTCTGGGTGTTGTGGTACTTACCATGGTACTCGCAGTTTCTGATACCCACGACACAGAGGGAATCCTAATGTGGAATCAGGACTGTATGTGACTGTTTGGTGTTATGTTAAGTTATGTATTACTTTGTTTTGCTGGGCTTGTCAAAGAATTCAGCACTTTTTAAAGTCGTTACTGCAACATGCTTATATCCTACACAGGCAACCCCATACTCATTTATTTTCTAGTATTTTGAGCAAGGAACCAGTTCACGACACGTCCCGCGACTTATACATTAATATATTCATGTTTGTTTCGCCACTTACACAAATGTTTTGCTATCTTTAGGCAGTTAGGCGCACGCATTGCGTCACTTTTAAGAAAATTCTGAAGCTTTGGACGATTTTCACGCAGAAAGCAGGTTACTAGTCTACCTACACTACTTTTCTGTTACTGTGGCGTATTTTGAACTAGATAAATGTTTGTTAAGGTCACATACCTAATTCGATTTGTGTTTGTGTAGAACATTTCGCTATCATACTTCACACATTTTGCGGAATTCGAATTCTGATTTCGGGGGCTAAAATAGTTCACTTTCACTGGTACCTTTTACGGAACCCTAAAAATTAATAAGAAGGATACTGATAATTTGAACAAAATTGACTATCAAAGCCGCCAACTTAAAAATAAACCTGTCTTTACCATGGGTATAGGTAGTACCATAGAATAAAGACAGGTAGTACCATGCTTATAAGACGATTCAAAATGATCCTTGTGATTTCAATGAATAAATTTTTTTGGGGAGGCATCAAAATAAAAAGTTGTATCAATTGTATTATTATGACATATCAAATGAAAAAACTCGTTATGAGATACACATTTATTTTAAATTTGAATAGGCTTAGTTTAAAAGATAGAAAATATGTAAAAATTAACCATTACCATCTACCTCCAAACCAAATATTTTGAAAAATAATGTAGATTGGGTCTAACTTAAAGTTTCAGGAAAACTTTATTGAAAATACTTACAAAATATTTTAAGTTATTGGCCTATAGTGGTTACTATAGTACTCTCCACGTGAGTCCAACTCGCACTTCACCGGTTTATTGTTACTAATGTACGCCATAGCGGCTGGGCCGATTTCCATTTGGGGTTCGTGAGGCCTGTTGAACTGTGAAAATAATTCCTCAAAAATTATACATTAGTCAAAAAATACTTTATATATCTGATAACAACTGTCACACTCTCTGTCTGTCTGTGGACAGGTGCCAGCATCCTGTTTTCTATGTTAATGAAGCCTCACTTCCACGAAAGCTCCGAATTCTTGGTAGGTAAGTCTAGTAAGTTCATTACATAAATGTTTAATACCCACTTATCATACTAATCACCACTTAACTACAAAGTGTTTGAGACTTCGAGTTTGCTATTATTCAAAAAGCATTATTTTACATTGAACTTTCAAAAACGTTTATGAAGTTTCATAAAAATGTTGCGAAGTAAAATAAAACTTTTGATGTAGTAAGAGCGATCTTTTCTTACTACGCGCACAGAAAAATTATGCAACTTTGTTTTTCATATGATAGATGACGGAACAAGCAGGTGGTTTAGCGGTTATTTTTTGTTGTTTGAAATAATACAGGAATTTTCCATAATCAGCACGCTTAAGGCACAAGGCATACCACTCGACATGTGGGCACTGGAATGATTTATTTATTGTCTGAAAGTGTACCTGAAATTTCGAATGGCAGAACATATACAGCCATAGCCCCGATTCCCACTTTGAGTCGGCGAGGAGACGAACGCGCTCCGCCGAGCACCAGGACGAATCAATAAGTTTATTCCGTTCCAGCTCGCAGAGCGTCTCATCACATTAGTCTCTGAGAGCAAAGGACGGTGTAATGGGGAGTAAGGCCTGGCGCCAAGCGCGATCGTCCAAAGAGGTGTTGAAAATGTAGATGAGTTCGTCGCTCATGATGCTATCCAACTCTGTGTGAAATTGGGTGCTTCCAGAGTTGGGAATATCGAAGGTGATATTAAATATTAAATAAAAAACAATTTTGGAACCAATACCTAACTTTTAAATAACGAAGGACTATAATATATAATTTTCAATAAACGATCTGAAACAGCACGATTAAAATGTATTATTAAATGTATAAATTTACTATTTATCATCTTATTAAATCTAAATTAGACATAATTTTTGGAATTGTGTTGCATAGCTTTGCTACTCCATTTATAAAGTAGTAACTACTATACTGTCTAAATGCAGTTCTAGTCTAGGTAGCGAATTATCTTTTATCTCCTGAGACTAAAAAAAACTAGCATGCGCTTGTATAAGGACGGCAATCTCTGAGATAAAATACTGGGTTGCGTGAAGCTTATCAAATGAGCTTAATTTAGAGGAGGCCTCGACGAAACGTTGAAATTTTGACAAATTACCGTCAAGGATTACCCACTCCAGGTTAGGGCTGCTGTGTTATCAATCAGCAAAAGACGGAACAAAATAGGAATTCACCAACTAATTATGGGGTAGATCTTCACTTCATTAGCCGGTTAACATCCACTGCTGGATGAGGCCTCCCCCATAGCATGTATAGCGTACAATGGGGGAGATTTGACATAATCACCACGCTTGGTAGGCAAGATTAGCGATCGCAGTTTTTTTTATATGACGGAACTGGCTTGTGGCCCAACTGATGTTAAGCGGTAGCCCGCCCATAGTAAATGCAATACCTCTTAGGTCACGTCTACCTAGGACGCGCCCTACGTGACATTGAAATGCACCTGTCACCCTGAGACATAAAGATGAAAGTCTCATGTGCCTATATAATTTCGCAGGCACCCATACCTTTCAAACCGGAACACAGAATCCCACCCTGTATGTTCTGACTACTGCTTGGTGGCAGAACAATTGACTAAGAATCTGTTGGAAAAATAAGGCATTAGTTTAATTTTGTTCGTTACGGTTGAAGTTGAAAAAGTAAGTATGTAGTCAAACGTCCGGATATGTCCGGTAAAAGCCGGATATAGACGTTTGCGACCTTACTCCAAGAATATAAGGAAACCCACGCCATTTCACAATTTAGTGACTCGTGACTAATATCTCGGTGGATGACCCACAATGCTGGCGTTAGGGTAATATGTGGGTTACTATCAGTTTGTCCTTGAAGCAGATGCTCTATGTAAACTAAATCTTTCTCAAACGTGCCCAAGAGAGAGAAAGGTTCTAACTAGAAAAACACCGGTCAAAAATAATCTGTGTGCAACTGCCCCTTTCGAAGAAACACTACAACATTACAGTGAAAAGCCGCATTACTTACTACTTTGGTACTCGATGCTTTGTAGTTTTTTACGAATGGGCATAGATCTGCTTTTCCTATTTACTATGCGGATGTCTCATTAGCTTTCGTTGCACATAAATGCATACATGTTACACGCTTTTTTCGCCGAAAGGGTAGGCAGAGCCTCAAAGGATAATTTTTAACCGAGGGTCGCACAATTCGTTGCACAAACTAATAAACTAAGTAAAGCTTTAGTGTGAAAAATATGATAATGTTCCCAAAAGTTTGCAAAGTGTGAGTCAAACTCGTGCCCTGGGGTTCCGCACTATGGAACAAGTATTTCATTAAATTATTTTATTTTAGCTGTTTTAGTAGTTGCTTTTTATAATATGTAGAGTAACTAAGTATTTTTTAAATCCAGCCGGAAAGTCTTAGGTTTTGATATAAAGCCAGAACAAAAACCATTTAAAAAAACAGCCATTTTTAGAGAGCTTTTGCACAGAAACCCCTGGTTTTTAAATTTTTATTATTTGCCTAGATTCATACCTCAAGAATACATTATCTGAGAAAACTTCTACGTTTTATGGCTGCCGAGCCCTTATGATAAATAGACAAAAACGCAGGCAGATAGACAAACAGAGAGCTTTAGGCTTAGTAATAGGGTCTCGTCGACACCCTCGGGTACGGAACCCTAAATATTATTCCCCATCTAACTATACAGGCTGTCTCTAACTTGTGGGACTGTGTGTGGCATCATCTCTGGAATAATTTATTTGGCCTCAAAACAAATTCGTGTGGTTCCATTTATAAATTGTATGAGCTAATTAGGTGCGGCTTTTCCCAAAGCTTTTGTGTTAATTTTACTCAATTCTGTAATAAATTTACGAAGTTTACGTTGTAAATTAGATTTCAGAAACATTTACATGTAAAATCTTGTGTAAATAATGTTGTGTATCTTGAGGTTTCCAAATGAGGTTGATACGCAGAGATGATAAATGTCTTGATCAAATGTATTCATCATCATCATCATCAGCCTGGAGACGTCCACTGCTGGATGAGGCCTCACCCATTAAACGACCTTGCGACGCAGGAGGTTGCGGGTTCAATTCCCGCCTCGGAACAAATATTTGTACGATCTGTATTTGTTCAGGGTGTTCTGGGAATTTTCTATGTATAGTAAAAAATATCTATCTATGTAATATATTGTATTAAGTATATCAGTTAACCAATACCCATAACACAAGCTCTGCTTAACTTGGGGCTAGATAATGTTGAGTGAAAATCTCCAGCATTTATTATTATTCTTTTTATAATAAAATGCAATGGAAGGATATGTCATATTCACCACAAAGGCGTATTGGTGATCGCAACATCGGTGGATACTGTTGCCCATCCCCTGGTGTAGTCCCCTAGGCACAATTCTCACCGCCGCGGAATTCGACGGAATAGAACTTAACTGAGCATTGCATAATGAACTTTAAGTAGGTACATTGTTGCAAAAAAACTGATCGCCCGTCTTCCGTCAAATTCTCAAGGATTTTGGAGAATTTATTATAAATATTAGAAAACAAAACACCATGCTTTTTCATTTTTACTTCACATGACAAGAATTATTAGCGAGATGCCGCATAACATAAAAAAAAGTTTTGTTTCATGTGGAATATCGATACAAAGATCTTGTTAAAATAGTCGTTGTTTTTCTACATATTTTTTTATTAGCCATTAGCTAGTATCGGCAGCGCGATAATAAACGCGGTCAAAGTCTTGCGTTAGTGTGCAAATGTGCCTTTACTGTCTTACCAATACTACTAACTGTGTTATGCTTAAAAAGCTTAGAGTTCGAAATCGTGCCAAAGACTATTTTACATCGAATCAACGTCCATTGTATACAAAGCACAAGTTCAGCAGGTAACTATGCAACGCAGATCAAAACCACAATAACTGACCCAAGCAACATTGAGTAATTACCTCTACACAATATACCAATAATGTAGTGGTAACTATGGTTAGGTACTTCCGTAATATAACGGGTGTATAAAAGACAGCGCCCCGTAAGACACAGTACAGCTAATACCCTCACAAAGGTCCTAGGTCAAAACAAAATTGCTTAATCCCATGGGATGTTACAAAATATCGTTCATTCAGAAGCTTTCTATATTCTTGGCAAACTCAAAAATAACGAAACTACTATTTACGAATTATAAAAGTAAATTAAATCAAAAGTTTAAAAAATGCCAGCAAATAAAAGTTTATTAACAAATAAATTTTTAGTTTTTCCTTAAGTAATCGATGCAGAATCATGGTATGGAAGTCCCATTTAATTATTCGGGCTAACATCCGGTATGCAAGTGTATTGGACACAAATGTGGAACGTCAGTTACCTTTATCGACCGACCTATCGTAGGTAGGGCCTAGGGTATAAGTACTTACTAGTTAGTTAGGCGTTGCTTAGAAACACATAAGCTATTCTCTATTTTACACCTAAAGAGCACTCTTTATGTTCAGAAGTAAAACACATTATTTTCTCGAAACGTTTTAAGAGAATAAAACATTTTTATTATTTTGCTGTTTGCTTTATATTGTAGCGAGTCTTGTCAATTTATTTTGTTATGTTATAAAACGGGGATTTCGTGTTATCATCTAAAAAGAAGCAGACGCGTTACACATACCAAAAAGGAGATAAATATTTTATGTCATAATTCATCCGAGCTATAAAAAGGGTGAGCGAAGACACCAGCCAGCGTCTGGAATGATTTCGCTATGCTCGCTAGGGACTGGAACGAGATATTTACAGTGCAAGGAATGCTGAACCTTTTTTTAATCTGAGTAATAAAATTATTTTGTTACGGTATTTTCCTTTGAAATATAGGTATTGTTATTTCAGTGCAACAACGTGACAATCTGAGGCCCAATTCTCTAATTTAAAAACATTCAATTCGCAGTATAATCTCGTCTCAGACGCACTGTCAAAGTCAAAGTCAAAAAGAACTTTATTCATTGAAATCACAAGGATCATTTTGAATCGTCTTATACAAAATTAAATTACTCCTGTTCCAACGCGACCAAGCCTAGAAGAATCAGGCAACAAACTCGGCTTGGCTTACATAAATGGTCCGTCTTACCACTAGGTGAGAAGCGCCTGTGTGGTGCCTCGGAGCAAGGAGTTGCTGATACATAGTAAATGAGAACTTAAAAACCTTAGGAAGGTAGTCAAAAGTAAATAAACATCAGCAAAAATATGCAAGACAGCACACGCTACGCTTGTTATACTTATAAATAATAATCTAATACAAACATGTAAATAGGTAAGTACAGATATTGCAAATTTCCATTTTAGCAGTCGAGGGGCAGAGCGACATCAGGCCACGCGGCTTTATCATTAATATAGTCATCAAAAGTGTAATACGCTTTCTTAATTAGATTCATCTTTATGTAGGATTTAAATCTTCGAATAGGAAGTTTAAATGCACCTTCTGGAAGTTTATTATAGAACCGTACAGAATTCCCCATAAAAGACCCACTTACTTTCTTTAATCGAAATTTTGGTATATTTAGTTTGTGTTTATTTCTCGTGTTAATACCATGCACGTCACTTTTTATCATAAAACTATCCAAGTGTTTATGTGTATGTAATAATATTTCATAGATATATTGCGATATTACTGTAAGAATATTGATTTCTTTGAAACGCTCCCTCAAGGAGTCACGCGACTTCATTTTATAAATGGCACGTATTGCCCGTTTTTGTAAGACAAAAATAGCTTGGATATCTGCTGCTTTACCCCACAGTATGATACCATATGACATAACACTATGGAAGTAGCTAAAATAAACAAGCCTAGCTGTAGCTTCATCAGTAAGCTGCCTTATTATACGAACTGCATATGCAGCGGAACTAAGTCTACCAGCAAGAGCCACAATTTGTGGTGCCCACTGCAACCCTGCATCAATATTAAGCCCTAAGAAAATGGTAGACTTGACAAGATCAAGTGTCTCCCCATTTATTTTAATATTAGTTGGATAATGTTTTACATTAGGCAATGTGAATTTGATGCATTTCGTTTTTTTAGCATTAAGCAAAAGATTATTAACTGTGAACCACTCAAGAACACGCGATAGTGAATCATTTACATCATCGTAATTAGATTTAGATCTATCAACTTTGAAAATCAAAGAAGTATCGTCAGCAAATAGAACCATGTCACATATGTCTTTCACAAAAAAAGGGAGATCGTTAATGTAAACTAGGAATAAAAAAGGGCCTAGTATTGAACCCTGTGGCACCCCCATGACAATAGTCGATCCTGAAGACCTTTCACCACCAACATCAACTTTTTGGACCCTATTGGATAAGTAAGAATTTACAAGATTAATTGCCTGATTTTGTATGCCATAATGTTTTAACTTGGAAATTAAAGTATCATGCCTCACGCAGTCAAAAGCTTTGGACAGGTCGCAGAAAACTCCGATCGCGTCCTGCGAGTTCTCCCATGCTTCAAATATGTGTTCTAAGAGCATGGTACCAGCATCGGCTGTCGAACGACCCTTAGTAAATCCAAATTGATGACTATGAAGAAGTCCGTGGAGGTTAAAGTGTGACAATAACTGAGTAAGAATAAGTTTCTCGAAGATTTTACTTAACGCAGGCAATATAGAAATTGGCCTATAATTACCTGGATCTTTTTCGTTACCAGACTTGAACAAAGGAATTAATTTACTATGTTTCATAAGATCAGGAAAGACTCCCTCGTCAACACATCCATTGAAAATGTAGGCCATACACGGCGCAATATCAATAATTATAACACCTAACACCTTTGTAGATATTCCCCAAAGGTCTTCAGTATTTTTAATATTAAGTGACTTAAATGTCTTAACAATATCATTGGCATTAACGTATCTGAAACTAAACGCGACCTCACACTTATCAACACTTAATTCCAATAAAGTAGATGCTCCAGAGGCAGTTGATTTTAAAGATTGAGTCACAAAATTAGGTATACTAGAGAAAAAACTATCAAAGGCATTTGCGACCTCAGTATTATTTGATAATGTTGTATTGTTTACGTTTAAATTAATTTGTTTACTACGAGGTTTAGCTTTACCTGTTTCATTATTTATTAATTTCCAAGTTGTCTTAATTTTATTTGCTGATTTTTCTATTTTATTTCTCAAATGCAATGATTTTGCTGCATGACAAACTTTTTTGAAGGTCTTGGAATAGTTCTTTATGTACAAGATAAACGTTGGATCGTGCAACATTGATTCTCTAGCCGCATAGAGTTCATATAATTTATTCCTACTTCTATAAATACCGGTTGTAGCCCAATCAGCTAACCCGACATTAGCTCTAGCTTTACATTTTTTTAACTTAAATATCTCACTATGTTCCTCACATATCAACTTAAACAAACTAGTAAAAAGGTCATTCGGATCATCTACGCACGGTACAAGGGGCATTTTGAGTTCAATACTGCCCTGGAACTTCTTAATGCGACTTTCTGTGATAGGCCGATAAGTGAATTCCTTAGGTTCATCTACAAAATTACAAGTAAATATAGCACTGTGACCATAGTGATCTGAGGTGAAATGTTTAATTACTGATTTATTAATTGGAACACTACTGCAATAAATATTATCTAAACAGGTGGATGTTGTTAGTGTCACCCTTGTAGGTTCTTCGAAGAGGTGATATAAATTAAAGCATTTAAATAAATTAAGCAGCCTCTCAGATAGAGGATTAACCGGAATATCTATATTGAAATCTCCGCAGACTATTAGCATTTTATTACGAACAAAAGTTTTAAGCAATGCTTCTTCCATAGTGGATTCAAATAATGCGAAGTCTGCGTCAGGGGGACGGTAAACGCTTACAATGATATGCCGCTCTAGCTCAACACAAGATAGCTCAATAGTCCTCTCAATAGTGAGATTTGCAACATCTTTACGTTCCTTGCATTTTAAAGTATTTCGAACAACAATTAGAGAACCCCCACGTATGGCGTTCTTGCGTTTGTATGAACTTACAATATTATAATTCTCATAATAAGGGAGTAACTCAAATTGTAACATCCAGTGTTCAGTTACACACATAATATCAACATTAAAACGGATTAAAAATAATTCTAATTCTAAGATTTTGCTGGGAAGGCCTTGCACGTTTTGATGTACTACATTTAACGTGCCCGGCTGTCTCATTGTCGAACTCGTCAGTTTAAATGACTGTCAGCTACTCCTACTTGTTTGCCCTCATTAGTAGTACTACTAACTACGGGCTTGTCGGTGAACTGCGTTATAGTACTTATAACGGGATCAAAAATATTAAATGCTAACAATTTAGCAATTATTAATTTACTATGTCTACTCAGGTACACAGTATCTCTTGTCAAAACAAAATTACTAATAAAATTATTAGTATCAAAATACAAAACGTCTCTATGACGACATGTCAAATTATATAGCATTAAATTAAGATTCCATATTTTTTGATTGTCTTTGGCACTCAAAGATTTTGAGTAAGGGAAAGCACATAAAATTAATTTTCCCAATCCTGAATCTAACTTGTGTAGCAAAGTCTCAACCAGCTTAATAATATCTAATCGCATGACACCACTACTCTCACCTAATTGTACTAACAAAGTGGTGTCGTTGTCAAAGCAATCCTCCCTCTTTATAGAATCTATAAGTATGTGAATAGGGGCATTTGGAAAGCAATTATTTGTCACAACTTGCCCTAACAGATCACTAAGAAGCAAACCCATCCCAACACCTATCTTATCTGAAAACACCACAGTCTTCCGGGTCTGCCGACAGGATTTTACCTGTCTAACCGGAGACTGCGTACCAGGTGTGGAAACTACTTCAACCTGAACAGTAGGTTTAGCTTGTCTCTGCGATGCACATGGTGCCATGTGTATTAAAGCACCTAAAGCTGATCCAGAAGGCTCTGATACAGGAAGGTCCGTCTGTGAGCTACTATTACATACTTGTACATATGTGCTATCATCACTCAGTATCTCTACGATATTATTCATTTTCTGAATATTGTCAGATGCTTCTTGTTCAGCTTTTTTATATTTACACGTTACATCATGAAGTGATGTTTCTAAACTTTTGATTACCTCTGACATATCAAGTAACTCTTTTGAATTACGTCCAATCAAATTATAGCAGGAATTAAGTTCCTCATTCATATTACAGTTTTGCTTTATATGCTTTGCATAACTCAGGACATTTTTATGCTTTTTAAGCTTTTTCTCAGTTTTTTTTATAAAATTACTTAGCCTTACATATTTTTTTATTCTTTTACTCCCTTTCAATTGTAGAAATTTACTTTTACAATTTGGCGTAGTGAGATCTATCATTGAGATGTTAGAACAACTGGCCATGAGTTCGGTCTGTAAATCCAGACTCCTATAATTATTATTTGAGGGCACATGCTTCGACTCTAAATGTTCTAGTTTACATCTGCACTCCGCAAGCTCATGCTGTAAGTCTTTATTTTCCTGAAGCAACACCTCGTAGGTTTCATGGCAGCTGTCCACGGAATGTAACATGGACTGCAGACGGTCCATCTGCTCGAGTACGGCTTCATATTGAGAGTGAAGCTCAGAAAGTTCTTTCTTGAGGCATGTATTCTTGCCAAGAATCACCAACATTTCAGCCTCACTCTCGTCACGTTCTTGTAGTAGCTGGCTGCGAATCTCATTGGATTCTTTGAGCTCTGCCACAGCCCCCTTGTACTTGGCTTCCAAGTCGCATGCCCTCCGAGTCATCATGGTGGATGGTATTCTGAAACACAGCAGTAGGCAAGTGGGTATCTAGAAATGGATAGTGACAGGTATAGAATAGGTGGAAATATAAAAAAAAAACAATCAGTATAGATGGGGGTGGTAGAAAGTAACAAGAATCTAGTAATAGAATTAAAAGTAACAAGAAAAATAACACTTGCTTAGCTAACCAATTATTACCAGCTCAATTTAAAAATTACTTGGAATTTCTCACTACTAATTACTTGACACACAAGTAAAAGAAAGATTACAAAGTAAGACTACTCTGGTTACTACAAATTAGTAAAAAAAAAAAAAAGAACAATAAATTCATGCATTTAACTAAATACTACTCCGGTACAATTAATTAGTTTTATTGTGGAAAGTACAACCTACAGATTACAGTTAGTAGGTATTTTGGGGCCAGTTAGTGAACAAGAATGATAATATTTTTGTAATTTTCTAAGTGTCTCTGTAGTTATGTATGTGTGAGGCAGTGTTTAGACTACAATCATCTTCCAAACTTTGTCAAGGCGAAAGAGTGCAAAACTTTGCCTATTCGTATTGTGTAGTGTAAGTGACTCACAAGGAGCCGAGTCAATGTGTGGTAACGTGTGTGAGGTGAGAAAAATGTTATGTTATTAGAACAAAAAATACTCCCCAGGTTTATCGATGTAATCCAGCTAACAGTTTGGTGTGTAATTCACTTCACAGCATCCTCTGGAAACAAACTGCTTTCCTCTTGTGGATTTTCAAACACGTCAACCGTTGTGTCCAAGTCCGAAATTTGTCAAAGTTTTTTCATATGTTTTTATCAATTTTTATAGAACACAAACACTCACACGTGTGAAATATACTATTTTTAACAACATAGCGTAAGTTTTATGGTAATTAACAGTAAAAACTACAATAAAAACTAAAATAAATAAGAGCAGCTGTTTTTGACGTGCGTCAGCTGGGGTTGCCACACGGCGAAAAAAAAAAAAGTAAAAAAAGTGTCATGTATAGTAACTATTACTTAATCTTCGCGTTTCTTGCTAAGAATATATAATAGTTGCTATACTAGACAGTGCGACTGACACGAGATTATATTGTGACTAGAACGTTTTTAAATTAGAGAATTGGGCCTCTGTTTACAGAAGTCATTCCAGTCTGTCCC
This sequence comes from Epirrita christyi, assembly GCA_951392215.1. Classification (NCBI taxonomy): domain Eukaryota; kingdom Metazoa; phylum Arthropoda; class Insecta; order Lepidoptera; family Geometridae; genus Epirrita; species Epirrita christyi. Next base: position 9,624,225 of record OX595846.1, read on the forward strand.
ACTTGGTCTAAATGCCCATTCGAGACCAAACATATTTGCAATATCAGTTTCGTTTTCATTCCGTTCTGTCCCGCGGCAAATTTTGAGTAAGTACTTATTAACGTTCTAATTTTGATTCCTTATAATATAATAAAGCAATCAATTATAATTTAGTAGTGTGATATTATCACACTACTAATTTATAATCAATTTATGATTGCTTTTCTATTGTTTAGTTCATCTTTTTACCTATTTTAGAGCTTTTGTTATACTTAGTTAGAGTAGACACGAAGCAAAACTTTTGCGTTATTCCTAATGTTTTTACTAGTACCATAAATCCGGCTGAATTAAGAAATAATGAAGGTTTTTTCAATACCAATTAGGAGTTTTATTGATTTTAAAACACCTAAACCAAGTAGGTGATTTCGTAGTGTTTCCGCGCAAATGGATGTTTCAAAGGCAATTTTCTCTCCGCAGAGATAGTGTACGTCTACGTGACAGCTAGTAGTCAGTTGAGGGACTTGCTTCTCCGGACAAGTCAAATATTATCTACATATCGGTGCCGAGACCCAGCATGGTGGATTGTGAAATCATTGTTGAAGTTTCGTTAGCTAGTATAAATTGAGATATCTGGTGCATCCTGTGGCTTCAGTCACACGATATGATCTATGTTATGTCTATCAATACCTAATTTCACAGAAATCAGTTCAGCCGTTACAACGTGATAAAGTTTAAAAAAAAAAAAAAAGTTTAAAGTCTAAAGGTGTTGTTCCAAAATGTATGAAGCCTAGCCCCTGTCGGTGTACACTTGCGTAAACATGACTAAATATATGCAAAACCTTTTCCCATTGTCATTTCTTGATTATTTCGCTTCATTTAATGCAGGTTCCTAAAATATCTTTCTCACGGAGAGCAACACAAGACAAAACAATATGGCGGGGCGGATAAAATTTACTCTGTGGTAAAATGTTTCGACAGCTGTTAACAACTTAATTTGACCAGAACTGCATTTCGTTCGCGTCGTGGCTGCAAGGTCTTGGAGCAAGGAAAATATTTTCGCGTAGAATCGAAATGTTGAATTGAACAACTTGTACTGATGTGATGATCGTAACAATTGAATAAAGCTATCGTAGCCAACAAACTCTATGTAGACACACTACTCCGAACGAACGAATAAAGCAAGCAACCACAGAGCAATAAACGTGACATTCCCTGTTTTGGCTGCTTAGGAAAATATGTTACCATAGTAAAAAAAAATCGAATTTTAAACATTTCTGTGCAGTAAATAATGCTTCAAATTATAGTAAGAGTATTTTTACGATAATCACTGATTTTTTCGCCATTCTCTGTCAGATGTACATCGATATAGGCCATTTTGGAACATGTCCTTTTCGCATTAGTAAGATAGAATTTCTCACATGAAAATTCTTTCAAACGACCAGCATAACTATTCCTATAAAGGAAGGTGGTCGAAAATTCAATCGAGAAGCCGCGTTAAAGATTTTCGATCATGGAACCCGGTGATCAGTACTTTCTTTTTGAATCATGCAACCCAATGAGCAGATACTGTTAGGGTGGTGTCAAATTCTAAAAATTAAGTGAGCGTGGTTTCTGCAACTGCCTCCACTTCTCGACGGTAGACCGTCCCAGTCTACCCGGTTGAAACCAAGTCGAAACGTCAAGAAAATACGAAAAAATGTGTTAACTTTATTAAGACCCGTTAGAAATCAATATAACAGGTTTTTTTAAAAATGTTTTTTTTCATAACAAGCTTTTATTAAATTAGTGATTGGAACCGTGAGCTGATCAACATGAGCCCAAATACTGCCAGGCTACTATTTATCATCGAGGAGTTCCGTTGTCCACCTTCCATCTCCATCATAACATCAGCTCGCCTTCACCATATTTTGTATTGTCATCTGAACTTGACAGGTATGAAAAAAATTCAGCTCATTTGATTAAAGATAACTGATTTAAAATTAATTTGTAAGATTACACCCGGACAAATATACATACATACATTGCAAGTTAAATAAAAACTTTTAAAATAGTTTAGGCTGTACTGGCATATACCAGGTAAAATGTCCGACAGCAATACAAACAAAAATAACGAAGTTTTTGTTGATTGGCGATAAAAATCAAATTGAATAAGTTAATGAAGTTCCCAGGCAAACTAAGTACAATGGAACTCCATAAACAATAGCACAATCATTTCTAATGCTCGCAATTTTATAAAATCACCATCAATTCTGGTATAATTGGAAAAGTTTGACCACGAGGGGTGGACCTCCCAAGAACTATAAAATCGCAGTTAACGGTACCCGACGACTTCTCAATGCCATTAGGCTGAAATACGGTCAAATTGAGTGTCCTGACTCCTGCCTCTTTGAGACAATTTGAGTTCTAACTTCCGGGTTCATAATTAAGGAGATGAAAATGAGTAAATTGCCTGCTCTAGTTTATAATTTAGGAAAATTATGAAAATTGAAATTTTTATTGGCCATTTGGTTTTGTAGTAAATACTTACCTACCGATAATCCAAAAATCCTTTTTCCATTCAATTTGTATTGTGCTATTGTGCCAAATGTCTTCCTATCAGTATTTTTTCAGTGTTTTTGTCTGACGTGTGGTATTGTCGATAGCTGGTTTTCATTAGGGTTGTTACAGCTTTTATTTTGTTTCATGAACTGGGTGGTTATTCCCCATGACCCAAGAGATTCCTTGCCAATAACGTGTGACGTCATAACATGCTCTAAACGCAAACGTGGTTCCTAAACACACCATGGTGTGGAATTGAAAAACTGTATTCCGTATGCCACAAGATAGGTTGTCTATGCCTCGTGTTTTCTTCTATTTGATTTTACGTGATTCGTTCAAAATCATACATCCGGTCTTTTCGGAATATTATTGGTTTTTAATCAATTTTAACTTTTTGTGTCCAATCTTCAATTCAAATATGTATATCGTGAATTATAGAATTGCTTAACTATATTTTATAACAAATTCGTTTATTTTTAAAGTTTAAAGCCCAAAAAGAATGATAAGTAAGATATATGTTTAAATCTCGCACGACTAGTTTCGGAACGAATCGTAGTACATCTCCCTAGTCTGTGGAACGAATAGCCAAGACATTAAACCTACCCCAGGGAAAGTCCATTCCATTGATGGGTTTCTGGAGCCAGAAGTGGGCTCCAAATAATGGCTAACTTTCCAATAGCGACTGTAAGCTAGGAAGTTCATATTTTTATCAGACATGTAGGTTCACATAACACAAGCCTAAATATGAAATGGCGTACCGCGGAAACCAATAGTTTTAGAGATATTAATTTATCATTAATTTATACCATCTATCGGTCACTCTCATTTGCAAAAAAAACGAAAAATCATGATTCCAAACTATCAAAACTGATAATCTAATGTAAAAAAGTCAAATACCACGGAAACATGGCGTTCGGAGAGTGATTTCAAAAATGAATATCTCCAAAACTATTGGTTTCCGCGGTACTCCATTTCATATTTAGGCTTTTGTTATGTGAACTCATATGTGATAAAAATATGAACTTCTTAGCTCACAGTCGCTATTGGAAAGTTGAGCCTTAAAGTTTTTGGTGGGTTTCATTCGTGGCGTCTCAAAGTGAACTTTTCAAGTAGGTACCGTGTTTACCTTCCCTTGTTAGAGTGTATTATGCTCCTTGATCCTACCATCCAAAAAATAAATTCTGCTCATCTTTACTAGGAATTAGGAGTAGTTATGTATGGTTTTGGGCCCACACGAAGGTGCAAATCAAAAAACTGGAAGTATGTCAGAGTTCAATGGAAAGGAGTATGTTGGGCATTAGGAAATCAGAAAGAGTAAGAAACACAAAGATCAGGGAAATAACAAAAATAGAGAATGTCACATACACCATAAGGAAGTACAAATGGAGATGGACTGGACACACTCTGCGCGGAAAGGAGAAGTGGAGCAAAACATTATAAACTGGTATTCAAGAAACAGAAGAAGGAAACGCGGGAGACAGTTCAGAAGATGGGAAGACGAAATAAAAGCTCTAGCTGGAAAGACATGGTCCAGAACAGCCAGAGTAAGGGAAGAGTGGAAGAAGTTGGAGGAGGCCTTTGCCAAACTTGGGCAAACAGATTCTTGTGTCGATGTCTAATCAATATATTTTTTTGTATTACTTATGTACGTATCTGATTAAAGGCTTTTATTATTATTATAGGAGTAGTTATTGATAGAACCTGTGGTTTAGATCCCTTAGGCGTTTGTTAGTGCAAGTATCTGTTTGCGTTTCTTTTTGTCACCAAGCAGTAACAACAAATTCACTACAAATGAATCTTCACTTATTCTTCATCAGCCGGAGACATCCAGTGCTGGATGAGGCCTCCCCCATAGCATGCATATCGTGCAATGGGGGGATTTTCCATAATCATCACGCTTGGCAGGCAGATTGGTGATCACAGATGATGTTAAGTAGGTAGGTATTCAAATGGATGCTGCAGCAAGAGGTTGCGGGTTCGATTCCCGCTGTGGAACAAATGTTTGCATGATCTGCAAGTATTTGTCCCGGGTCTGGGTGCTGTAGTACCATGAGACTCGTAGTTCCTGATATCCACGACACAGGGAATCGTACGTAAGTGTGTGACTGCTGGAGTGCTGGGTGTTATGTTATGTTATATAGTTAATCCTTTAGTCACCTAGGCGACTAAGGGACTCGTTTTCTATTAAAAAAAACCACAGGAGGAGTTGTAGGAGTTCTATTCTTAGGCTGAGACTATCATGGCTACACAAACAAATCGGCACACAATATTTAACGTAGAGATCTATATCTATTGATCTCTATGATATACCAACACACATTTGGTGCATAATGTTATTAATTTATTTTGTTTACAATAATTTTATGAAAAACTAAACCACGTTTCGTCCATGTTATCCCAAACGCGGAAGATTGAAGCACGTTATTTTGACAATTCGTAACATGCTTGTAACGCGCCTTGTCGTGTTTATCAAATCTGACATTGGCATACAGAATACGATTAAGCGATGATTCCACGCAGATATCGTAACGTGCCCGCGTTATGTTACGTTTGGTCATGGGGAATCAGGGCCCTGTACTTGTAAGTTCGTTTCGAACATCATCATCATCAGCCTATAGAAGTTCACTGCTAGACATAGGTCTCTCTCCTAAAATGCCCAACAAACTGTGTATATATGTCTGATACACGAATTGAAAAATCAACAGAAAACAGAACACCTCATAGTTTTCAAGGCTTATGTCTTGGAAATTATAATCAGTTCAATTCAAAATTACATCCCTATAAAACAACATAATCCTACTAATATTATAAACGCGAAAGTTTGTGAGTATGGATGGATGTTTGTTACTCTTTGACGTAAAAACTACTGAATGGATTTGAGTGAAATTTGGAATGGAGATATTTTACGCCCTGGATTAACACATAGGCTACTTTTCATCATCATCATCATCATCAATTTTAATCATTATTCACGCGGGTGAAACCGCGGGGCGCAACTAGTTTAAAATATAACAAAAACCTTTGACGCAAATTGTGATTCTTTCTGATTCGGCGTAGGATTTTTGATATTGTAATTTTTGTTTAACATATGACTCGGTACAGTGAAGTGTCTTACTTGCATATAAGCAACACTGAAGACAGATCAAACGGCACAGGGCGTAGAAGGTCTACAAGTACCTGCAGGACGATCATTTTATGATTTGAACTCCAGCAGCACAAAGTGTCAACCCTACCGAAGCATGTGTGAAATTCGTTAATCAGTGGCAAAGCTGGGCGTACGCCAATCAGCAGCGCGCACCTTTCAACAAACTGTGTTGCCAGGCTGACGTTTTTTCGGGTTAAAACCCCCTTTGTTTAGGCTTAAATGCATATCACGGGAAATAGTGTCAAGTGGGAACTTAACCTTTGGAAAATTTACAAAAAAATCTCAAAATCGCCATATTGAATCTACAATTAAATTTGTTAAGCTTATCAAAAGTCAAAGCGCTATACATTGACATCACAAAGGATAATTTTGAACCGTCTTATATTATAAACTAAAATTACTCCTGTTGCAATGCGATCAAACCTAGAAGAATCAAGACAAGGAAAAGCTGATTCATATAAAACGAGAACTTAAAAACCTAAGGTAGATAAAAGTAAAATATTTATAGAGCAAAAGTTCATAAGACAGCACACACTGCTCTTGATATAATAATAAATAAGAATCGAATAAGAATATGAAAGTGATATTTAAAATTTACATGTTAGCTGCCGAGGGGCGGAGCGACACCAGGCCACGCGGCTTTATCATTAACATTGTCATCTTAAGTGTAACACGCTTTCTTAATTAGATTATTCTTTATGTATGGTTTAAATTTTTGAATAAGAAGTTTAGATGCACTTTCTGGATATTTATTATAGATATGTTTGGTTTAAGGGCATGCATGCTGGTTTCCTAATTATGTTTTAAGAAACTTTTAAGAAAAGAAGAACATATTTTTATGAAACTTTTGGCCATTCTAATTCTCTGATTTGAATTCACTACCAATCGATCAGAAGGTGAGGTGGTTTCTACTGGGCTACCTGGGGCACTTGGTTGATTATGTAAATGTAAATTAAGATAGGTACTAAAATACCTACTTACCTACCTACACAAAGAGAAAGAACAATGACCATTCGTTTCGTCGACAGGTGGCAGGCGGCTCGCTGGGAGCTGTCAGTCTCCACAACACGCGACCGCGGATCACACAATTGAAATCTGGATGTGACATTGGCCTCAGCCAGCTTACCAGAATTAGGTCACATTGTTCATTAACTCCCATGCGTTAATAAAGCTGACCATTGGGATGGACCTAAACGGATGAAAGTCTTATAGGACATTACATTTTAGCGTAAACCTTGGGTATTATTGGTATATAATGATTTTGAATTGAACCCGTAATAAAATTAACTTTTAGGTACAAAACTGCAAAATACTTAAGTATTAATTATGAACCGGAATTACTTAATAATATGTAACGAATGACATTTACAGAAGTTTGAATTGATAAATACTTGGTAAAAGAAAACTAAGAGAGCAGAGAAGCGATACATAATAAATAGGTATAGGTAGGGTACGTAATGTATAGAACAACAAGCCTCTTCACGACTTTTACTTGACATTTTGACACAAGTTTGACACAAGTTTGACACAAGTTTGAGGTCCTTGTGTTTACGGATTATGTAATATTTTACTGTGACTTAATGGAATAGGTATTAAGGTTTAGATTAGATATAACACTCTACATCTAATACTATTAAACGAGCAATATTTGTAAGTATACATAATATAAATATATATTTTCAGATCTCGAAAACAACTATAATGATTTCGATGAAATTTGGGACGAAAAATTGATTTAGCTTGGTCTCATCTTTGGAAAAACGCGTTGTTCCCAGTTTTCTGAACAAAGCTTGGTAACCAGGTACTACTTACATTAGTAATAACAGCCACTTTAAGATTTGATATATCCACTACGAAGTATTCATATTCACAACTTATAGCCATGAATAAGTAAAAGTCAAACCAGGAAAACATCGTCTTATTTCACAAAGAATATAAACTGATAAATAATATCTGCTCTTTATACCGAGTGACGATACTTTTGCGACCACTTTCAATACATTATAGGGAAAATACGATCATAAAACAAAAGTGTAGTAAAACTCCATCTAATAGGGCGAGCCTAATCCTATTGGGGCTATTCAGGATATGGCGGCCACGAATAATGGATTAGATGATTTTTATCTCAGGCGAAAACTGGCTTACTTCTATACCTAATCAATAGGTATATCAGCCGGCCTAGACAAACGGTATTCGTTTCGAAGCGATTCTATTTCTACAGTCGTAATACGATACAAAAGACCACGTGACATATCGATAGCTTACGTCAATCTCATACATTTTGAAATTTTCTACAGCGTCATCGCCATTAGACTGTTACTTTGTGTAAGGCCTCAGGGGGCTTAGTACGGGTTTTGATAGTTTACGAAACTATATAAAGTTTCGTTTCCATTCAATACATTTACTAACAGCGTCCTTGGTTTTCTTCTCGTTTTCGCTGCAAGTAAATGTATGGAAGGAAACGAAACTTCATATACAGTAGTATGTAGTTTCGTAAACTATCAAAACCCGTACTAAGTCCCCAGTTGTCACTTGATGTCGTAAGTTTAGAACTATTTGTGAAGTTTTTCCGGTTTACTTACAATTGGGGCGGTTATATAAACATACTGTATGTATTTTGGTGTTAAACTATCGGGAATTCAGAAATATTTCACCAAAAGACTGAAATGATAAGATGAAATGCAAATAAAAACAAAAATGGTATCTATATCCTAGTTTTTGCCAAAATATAGTCTCGTCACCACCAGCCGAGAGAAATCCACCGCTACGGTCACAGGCGTCATGGCATTTGACTGCCATGTCAAATGGTCCCGATTTACTTCTACCTGACTTCTTGCGCGACCATTACAATGTTATAATCCCGAGAACCTATTCCTGTTTATTTAAAATTTCTCTTAAATATCTGTAGGTAACAAAGAACTCCAAAGTTTCTCGTACACCATAAAGTTATCTTGGCGTGAAGTTCAAATAACTCGCACTGTGACTCAAACTTAAAACTGAAACGTTCATCTTACAATAATAACTTAAGAATGAACAGCCGGCGGAATATTTTAGTGCAATTAAAATTACTGAGAACTTTTGCGATTGCATTAGAGCTTACAGCATTTAATACTGCTGAGTAGAAATATCAGAGGTTGGGAACTTTAGGTTGCTAGGAACACAATTTCACAAATTGAGAGTAATTTGCGCGGTTGAAAGGAATTTTGTAATGACCCGGCGGAATCCCGACCGCTGTTAGACAAACTACACAAAACATTGCAATCAAATAGACGACATCTAAGTAAATGTAAAATGAATGAAGATAAAGTGCTGCTCTTTTGAACTTTAAGCCCAACTTGAATCAACAATTCCGAATAAGAGAAGTTCAAACTTGGTTTTCTACACAATTTGACGATTTCATTCAGCTTATTCGAGATTTAACTCAATAATAAATAAATAAATAAATAAATGCTGGATATTTCACACAACATTATTGTACTAATATTTATTCTGTGCCATTATCAAGCTTGTACTAATATTTATTCTGTGCCCCAAGCTAAGCAGAGCTTGTGTTATGGGTACTAGATAACTGATATCCGTACGTCCGGCCTGGGTGGGGCTATCTATTTATCCAGCTTTCATTGGCTAACCCCTTCCCAGTCTTCTTCTTTATAGCAACTTCCACTTCACTTCAGTTTTCACACTTCATTTTGCGTTGCGATAAAAACTGTTCGCAAAAATACGTAGGTATACCTTCATTTCTTTAAAATAAATTGACACTGACTGACTGACCATAGACTAAAAGTGCTCTGTGCCATAGACAATACAAATCGCCATTACCAAGGAGAGTACTATAACTACTACTAACAGACCTCAGAGTACTTTTATATTATATTTTGTTGATAACTGTGTAGTATAACTATTTCTTTATATTTTAGTTTGCTGATGAATTAATTATTTATTTACATAATATATTTAGTATATTCGTCTTCAACGTTCGTGATGTCACTCGGGCAGGCCCTGTCTGAAAACCAGCGCCGCGCCGTATCTACTTGTAGGTTCGGTGTAGCTGTATGCTGAGACAGGGACCTATTTGACCCCCACACAACATGCCTTACGCCATTTGGTGTTTTTTTAGTTTAGTTTAGTTTTTTGTAAAGTTACCTACTACTTAGGTAGGTAGCTACCTAGGTACTGTTGTTTTTATTTTTTGTTTCTTTTTAAGTGGGGACAAATAAACGTATTTTCTTTCTTTTTCTTCTTTCTTCTTTCTGATATACTTAACACAGTACATTAGATAACTGATATATTTAACACAGTACATTAGATAAATAGATATTTTTTATTATACATAAAAAAAACCCAGAATACCCTGAACAAATATCTGCATAACGTACAAATATTTGCTCCAAGGCGGGAATCGAACCCGCAACCTCCTGCGTCGCAGGCAAACCTTCGCCCGCCGCGCCACAGAGGTCGTCAATGAGAGGTCAATGGTGCAAGTGAGGCTAAAACTTTTTGATGATACCAACTTTAAATAACGGAGAGTCTTCATGTCAATGCTCCCACAATAATAGTAAGACAGACCGACATCCTTGATCGATTTGACCAAATTGGTCAAAGCATTGGCCTGAAAAGGTGCGGGTTCCCGCTGACACCCGTTGTGTCATAAATATGTTGAATTAGGGGGTTGCACATTTTTTTTTCTTTATTATTTAAACGGAGTTTTGTCACACAGTGACCATGCCACTCCCATACAGGCACTACTACACACACAGTACACCCACACAGTACACACAGTATGTACAGGAACTATATTTTACACTACACTTAAATAAAGCTTAACGAGCATCTCGGCTTCCTCGGAAAGCGGGGAAGCCAAGACACTGTTACATATACCTATGTTAAAATTATACAAGAATCTCATATGTTGACGTTGAGTTGCACATTTTCTAAACCTTAAAAATGAACAAACTTAAAATGTAGTTCACAATTTTTTGGGTATAAAAACTAATTCTAGAAATCTAATAGTTCCGAAGGAGCCAAAAAACAAATACCTATTACTAATGCATGGTGTAAGGTAGGTCTAGTATAATGTCTATGGGTAGGTCCTATTTTACTTAAAATTATATCCACCATCTAACATTGAAATTTTATAAATTGTTCGAGACAGTGAGAGAAGTGTGGGTTGTTAAAGGCTCAATCAACTAAATGAATTTTAACTTTAGTGTCACTGCTCGCATATTCGCAATTTAAAAATAATTTTGTTCGATTTTCAATTCAATCACTCCATCTTAGACAAATGTGCACCCGAACGCAAATGTAATGCGCTAACTAGCGAAAACATAGTAGGTAAGACTGACAAAAATATGTTTGCGCATGACGCAGTTTGGTGCCGTTGTGTGATGGGCTAGTGTCGGGCCTGTCCTCCCGTGGATGTCGTAAAAGCCAACTAAGGGATTACATCAGGGGATGGGAAGCAGCATCCACCTGAGTACTTAACACCAATACTAAGATCACCAATCCGCCTGTCAAACGTGGTAAATATGGCAATAACACAACCGTTCGTCGTGGAATTCCAAGTCCAGCAGTGGACTTCTAATATGCTGATAATGATGATGATGATAGTAAGACTATTCAAAATGATCCTTGTGAACTCAATTAATAAAATACTGTTGATTTCCGAGTTTAAAATGAGGATTTTCACGCCAACCCTACTTACCCCGTAAAAAGGAGCAACCGTCATGGACATTTCAAACAATATTTGCTCCTATGAATTTTCGCTAACGAAAACAAACCAATACTCGTTATTTCAATATTTAGATAGCCAATATTTCATTTAAACCGAACACGATGAAGCATGACATGTTTAATCAGTGAATTCTACACGACAAGAAGCTTTACGCTCTCTGAAATAAAGTTTAGAGTTGTTGCTTGGTGTTAGTTGTACGGGGTTTGGTTGAACTCGATAATATTGTCAGCATTGGCTACAATTTTGATGATGAAAGGATATGGTCTCGCTCACATTTTATGTTCCAAGGAAGCAGTGGCCGTCATATGACGACTGTAATATAGCGCTGAATGCGATTTACAATCTTTGTCAAATAGATATTTGTCCTTGACTGCTTCTCCCTTATATTACGGCCGTCATATGGCAGTAAACGCTTCTCAGAGAACTAAGGCTTAGTCCAAACACGCCCAATGTCAAGAGACCGTTTGATTTTGTAGCAGGAAATAGTAGCTGAAATAGTTACCTAACATGTGAGGTTTGCTAATATGAGGTTTGCAAAAGATAAACTCAATTTTTGTTTATTATAGAGCCCAAAAACCTCAGAAATTTATGCGTTAATGACCTTAACAGAAAAAAAGTTTTTATTAAATTAATGATTAGAAATCAAAATGAGCCCAAACACTGCTAGGCTACTATTAATCATCGAGAAATTACAATGTCCACCTTCCATCTCCATCATCAGATCAGAGGCCCAATTCTCTAATTTAAAAACATTCCAGTCTCGTGTCAGTCGCACCGTTTCGTATAGAAACTATTCCATATTCTTCGCAAGAAACGCGAAGATTAAGTAATAGTAACTATGCTTGACAGTACGACTGAGACGAGATTATACTGCGAATTGAATGTTTTTAAATTAGAGAATCGGGCCTCTGCTTGCCATCACCATTACATTTTATTGTCATCTGAACTTGACAGGTACGAAAAATTTCAGCTCAATCGATTGGGGGGAACTAAATCAAAATTCAGTTTCAAAACTTGTTCCACACTAACATACATACTTACAGGTCAAGTTAAATAAAAGCTTGTAAAAAGATAGGCTCTATTGGCACTGAATGTGTAAACAACCTCATTTTCATAAAGCAATAACCGCCCTAGTAAGCACTAAGTTCGAAATTTTTCACACCACAGTGCATTGCACGTTTTGTTTATTTATTTTATTTTCAGGACAACCAACAGCTTACTTTAACATAAAAATATAACAGAATAACAAACCTATGTGAAGTTGGCAATCGGGTATACAATATTTGATTTCTATGATATCTATTCGATTGTACCGCGTTTGTACCGGATTGTACCGCTCTTTAAATCGTTTGTGCCTTAAGGGTGTAAGAGGGGTAGGGGTGGAAAAATAGAGAGATACAATAGAGAGTCAATAACAGGTTCCCACAAATAATTGTTTATTAATGTTGTTGTACCATCATCATCATCATAATCTTTGAAGGCCTCTGCTGGAGATAGGCCTACCCCTATAGAAGGCCGATGAACGGCCATGAGTCATCTCCATCCACCGACTTCCTGCTAACCTTTATAGTCCATCGTGGGGGGGGGGGGACTTCCTCTACTGCGTCGGCCACTGCGGTACTGTGCTGTTGTACTATCAGAAGCAATTAATATTCCAAACTTTAAGATAACAGCTAAAAAAACACAGATACGTTACCTATACCCTACATCATGACTTTGTTTGGATCTAGGAAATCAGAAGGATCCGATCCTAAAACAATATTGACCTGTGACTTTCTAAACATATACCAATATCAATATACTTGTACCTACAGGCCATATATACGTAGAGTGCCGGCATCTGTCTACCGGCACTAGCCGGCAATACTAGCGCACAATGTTTCACTCGCTCGTTCTTCCTGCGCATATACAAGGTGTGGAACACCCCCATCAGTTTACACTGGGCAATCCTCATCAGCCTGTTTAAGTCTACTGCCGGACGAGGCCCCATTGAATATAATAGGGGAATTTCCATAATCACCACGCTTGACAGGGGGATTAATGATCGCAGTTTGGTGTTACGTACTCAGGTAGATGCTTCTGCCCATCCCCTGTTGTAACCCCATTGTAAGGCTTTTACTACATTCATAGGGAGGGGTCTATTCTTATGAAGGCGTAATATGTGGTTTTGCTCAACAAAATCGATCTAGAACTCAGTATCTACGGGTTCTACGAGTTAAATGTTTTGGAATATGAAAATTTTATATTTTTGCATTTATTGTGCAAAGTTGAAAACACGATATATGAAAAAAACCTCGATAGTTTTATTTAATGAAAAATCCTTGTTTCGCACACGTTTTGAATTAAATCTCAGGAACCATACGGTGTTTTAAGATAAATTTTACTACAACAAGTAGGTAATAACTATTCATTCTTATGCTAAAACCAGTTTTTTGATAATTACTTTATTTTCGCCATAATAAACAAAAAACATAATTTTTGTGCACGACACTCGCTTGCGCGAGCGAGATGACGCGCGGATTATCGAGTGCGTTAAAGAGGGAGCCTAAATTGTAGTAAGTGCCCTCTTAAGTCGGAAACGCCACGGTTTTGGGTTAGAACAACATACGTGCATAAAATAAATATTTGGTAGGTAACGCGTTTGCAATACCGCGGGTGTTGTAAATGCCCATTGGCGACGTTGAAGCTTTCCACCAGGCGGTCCACCTGCTTGTTTATAAACTCACACTCAGCACACTGGTCGACCTGTTTTTATACTAGAATCAGCTTATAGTTTGTTTTTCCGAAGTTGGGTCCAGTTTTCTGTAAAGGGATGACATTTTGAACACATTTGGGTCGTTTGTTTGAACGAAATTGTGGAACGTTTGAAACAAAGATAATCATGTACCACCATTGGCCTTATACATAAACTCAAAGTCTGCAGCGGGCTATGTAGAGAGCTATCCTAAGAGTTTCACTACGTGATATAATACGAAATGGGGAAATCTGTTGAAGAACCAAGATCACCGACATAGCTTAGCAAGTTGAAGTGGCCACATGTTCTGTCATTATATTCAATTCATATATAAAAAATAGCTTGCCGAACTGTCAACTGTCAAGGTTCTCTAGTGGCGACCACAAACTGAACGTCGGAAGGCCTCCTCTCGATCAACCAAGGGTTTTAAAGGTCAAGACCTATTACTAGCATATCTACAGAATGATGATAATAATGATGAGATTACCATTTATCAAGTTGTAGGTAAATAAAAGAATTTAACTTGTACACATGATGTAGTGATGTGGTGTGTCCGGCCTGAGAATATACCCCTCTATCTCCTCCTGAGGATTCGTAAAAGCCAACTAAGGAATTACATACCAGGAGATGGGCAGAAACATCCACCAGCCCAGTCTCAACATGAATACCGCAATCACCAATCTTTCTACCTAGCGTGGTGATTATGGCAATACCCCACATTGTATTTTATGGTGGTTGGTGGCTTCTCCAGCAGTGGACGTTTCAAGGCTGCTGCTGATGATTATGTAGTTACATGGATTAAGTTACAAATCAATAATCAATATAGTTCGTTTCATTCTGTCTCTTTTCCCGCATACATCGCTCTCATCACTATAATATATAGGTCAGAGAGCCTATCCGTCATCATACTCATAACCCTGCATCATGACATATCCTGTCAGTACCCTGCACGGGTAGAAAGCCGTACATTCATTTAAATTTTTTGTTTCCTAACAAAGCCTTGCATAAATTTTCCACTTTACTATAAAGTTGTCAAAAAAATAGAACACTGGATTTAATTCTACCTATTTATTTTTGGCATACGGTTTGTGTGCTATGATTAATTTGGTTTAGGTTTTATGAAAACATCCAAAATAACTCCTGATCTTGGTTTGTTTTAAGAAATAACTTCGCTGCTTCAGATAAATGTTTAATCTTACAAGGTTTTTATGAAACGTAGTTAGAATAATTTAGCTAACTTTATTTTCTATACCAGTATGTGTTTAGCAGACTAATCTCAAAGTACCACCTTTACAAAGTCCCAATGGAAATGTAAGTTGCAGACTTCGATCAACTTTCGCCGAATCGACATTCGATATCTACCTAATTGAAAAGTTCAAACAATCTTTTACGGTAAAGACCCTTTACGCCCGTTGAGGTTAAAAGCTCTTTTTCCAAAGTTTAAGGACACTTTTCTAATTATAACTTTATTTAGCATCTTACTTTTCTAACGTTGAATAAAAGCCTGATTTATGTGGTCATTTTCTTTTTAGTACTCTTTTACTAATTACACTGGTAAAGTAATTCTAAAGTAACCTTACCTATAATATAGTATTGCTTAGGCTAAGTTCAAGTATTTTGATGTAATCAGTACAATTCAACTAGGAAGGTCCAACTTCGACGAAGGGTCAACCGACGAATCCAACTTGGATGGGCAGCGTTTGGGAAATTACGCCATATCTTCTCGTCACACATACTGCAGAGCCTCAAGACGAAACTTTATAATTAGTGCGTGTTACCAGTGATGACTTCTGATACCTCAAAGTCATGCAGTAGGATATGAAGAGAGCTAGGAGATGCTTAGGAGTTTCACTACCTGGTAGAATCCAAGTTATCCGAAATAAAGAAATCCGTAGAAGAACCAAGATCACCAACCTAGCTATAAGAATGGGCAAGCTGAAATTGTAATATACAGTTCATATAGCACGCAGATTTGACAACCGTTGGAGAATAAAGGTTCTCGAGTGGCGACCACAAACCGGACGACGCAGTAGAGGAAGGCCCCGATGGACTAAATACATTATAAAAGTAGTAGGAAGCCGGTGGATGGAAATGGCTCACGACCGTCCGTTGAGGCATTCTAGGGGGAAGGCCTATGTTCAGCAGCAGACTTCTACAGGCTGATGATGATAAGAATTGTACTTATTCGCTCCGAAAATCTGGTACTACTATTATAATAGTTTTGTTACAGAAAATACGCTAAAAGCACTATTTATGTTAAGCTACTTACGCTGTTTATGTTGTTTTTTCCTTTTCATTTGATTTAATCTTTAGGTACATTAAGGAACATTTAGTTACTAGAACGAGTGATAAGAAGAGACAAGGTACGAGGGAAATAACAAAAAAATTGGGAGAATATTATTACTCTGTATGGCCTCAATTGTTTGGCGTGAATATTTTTATTTTTTTGAGTTCATTTATTCAGCCTTTCATTGTTTCTGTTTTAGTATTTGACTGAAAACTGGACACAGAAAAGACCAACCGAGTGGCTGCACTACTCCGACTTGTAAGAAAGATCGTAACCGATAGCTCTGTAGAATTAAAATTATCATGGTTTCATAATAATTTTAGAGATATACATAAATCCACCAAGTACTTTACCATTCTCCTGCTGACGTTTCTCCCGCTGTCGTGACGGTAGCTCTGTGTTATATTTCCCATAGAAATTACTCAGATGCCAATTAAGATCCAAACCCACCACTCATAACATTAAGCAGACACTGCGACCTACGAATAAATAACGTTACCCTTCAAACTTTAAATTAGTTTCTCGCTCCAGAGCATGCATCATTCTGCAACGTTCAAACTAGTTTTATTTATCCAAGTTGCGCTAACTTTATTTCGTGAATAGAATTTAGGATAAGGTCGAAGTGTTTCTACCTGCATCTTTTGTTGGGAAATTCATAAAGCGAAAGTTTCTCACGAGAATCCATAGACTGAAGAGTCTGGAACATAAATAAATGGTATGGACATATTTTTAGAAACCAAAATTGAAAGTAATTATCTTGGAGCAAAGTATATATACAACTTGAAAGGATGGTATCGGAAGATGGGAGCCTGAGTTTAACTAGTTAATGAAGAAATACTATAATAGCAAGCAGGCTGACCTAAATATATTTTATATATCAGGACTTTTGTTTTTATAGAAAACATACTTAAGGCAAAAATTACTTCGGTCTTTCAAAACTTCGAACAAAAGTAATTGTTGACTAAGGAAAAAAAATACTGATAGTCTGACATTAGTTTTTCTGGAAAATGCTACTTCTGGTGAATTTACGGAATAAAAAAATAATGTGTAAAAACATCTGAAATTTGAAAATTATATCAAACGTTTTCGAGCATTCCAAATTCAAACAAAAAAAAAACGGAAGTACCATTATGTTACCCTTATATTTACTAAATGTACCGCCAGCCCATACACTCTCTATCACCATAAATTCAATTATTTGTTAAAGCGGAACTAATCGAGTTACAGATAGTACTAAACTCAACGACCTAAAATTTATCTATCAATAAACGACAACTGAACAATACGAGCTGTCCTGTTCCACTTCACCCCAGCTTTTAGAAAATAGTTGGCTTATTCTGAGTAGTCACACCAATTATTATGTATAATCATAGTAGAAAATCTTAAAAACCTACCTTGGTTTTCAGTAACAACTCAAATCTCAAACTCCTTATGGGACTGAATATATGTGCTTTATAGACATTCGTGCTCCATTATCGGCCGCATCGTATCCACAAGTGATATCGTGGTCAAAGGAATAAACCTTCCTTCATGTTTAAAAAATCCCGTTAAGGCCAGTAAAGCAATACACGTCGAGGCAAGGCTATTATCATACAGTTTTGCCTTCGGTATGCCTGATGTGTTTCGTAACGAGTGGTAATCAGCATAAAATAAAACGGATAAATACGAGTTCACGCCGTGAGGGTTCCGATCCGTAAATTCTTTCAAACCATTCGATCCTTTTTCGAGTTTTAGCCAGTTTTACCAACAAACTTCACCATCTCATTTTAGGGGTGACAAAGTCGAAATTCCTCAATTTTAGACTTTTTCCTTTAGGTATTCGTGTCCCACCGTTAACAGTTCAAATTAAAAAAAAGTGAGGTTACTGAAATTACCCTAGAGGATTTTATTCGCGATTTCCCGAACAAAAACTAGACACTCATAACATTACATAATCTTTTTAATCCATATTCAGTTTGAAGGTTGATTCTTAAATTATAGTATATAAGACACTTGCGGCAAAAAAAATATAAGTTGATACTATTAGCCATTTCAAAAAAAAAAGGTCTTGAGAGATAGACAACGTGGACAGTGATCCTATAAGGGTCCTGTTTTTTCCTGTTGAGGTAAAGTTAACCCAAAAACAATAACACTAAGACATGTAATCACCACAGGGACTTGATTTAATAGGCAATTTAGTGTTTAGTTACATTTGAAAAAAAGATTTTCATGCATAGTAATTGGAACCTAAAGACAATTCTAAAAAGTTATTGACCGTAAACTATTTTATTGCGGTATAGTGACCCAGCTGCTTTTAATAACCTGTGATTTTATGGCAGGCTTGGAACCGATTGACCTGGCACCGAGAATTTGGCATGAATGACGCTTATGCATTCCGGTGTATTTACGGGACCGATTTGCAAATGATATAGTGGCTATATTTAGGCTATATTATTGCCTAAATTGGAGTTTTCATGTGTAATTAATACACACTTATGAAAATAATGTCTTGTAATCGTATTCTTAAACAATACTTATGAACTTTGCACAACTTGTTTAAAGTACAGAAAATTACAGAAAGTTTTCTAGGAAGTTTAGGTAAGTACTGTAACATAATTGTTGTATTGTGCTAACACAATACAACAATTATGTTACAGTACTTACCTAAATACTTTACTTTCATGAAAAGTTGGTATGTGCTCTAAAGCACATACCAACTTTTCATGAAAGTAAAACATAATATATCGAAACTTCTCACCATACGAGCACATATAATCATAAAAAATAATTAATTTCTAACAGATACGGTTACGACTTCGAAAATAATTACAATTAAATTAACTTCAAAATCACTAGCAAGATTGTTAGGTTCTTATCGAAAAGGCGAAGCAATTGTACCTTTACGGCTCTTACATACGACTGTTACATGCCGCTGTTATCGTGACACAATTTTAAAATTGTGGTAGAGTTTAAATTTTTACTACGAGTATGTCGCAATTATAAGGAAATCCATTCAATGGTTTTCTTGTGTTATTACCTATCCAAATTATTTATACCGGTTTACAATGGGTTTATTAATAAACACTGTCATAGACCATATGTGTAGAGCTCCCGTAGCACATTCGTAGCATGTTTGACTGCCACACGACTTTTTGACATCACTTTATCTCGTTGTTGTTGAAAAAGTCTTCATACTCTGTTTATACGTGTCTCAAAGTTTAAGTCAAAAGTATTTAATTTTTTGGAATCAAAAAGACAATTTGAATCGTCTCACAAACTAAAATTACTCCTGTTCCAACGCGACCAAACCTCAGAGGAAGAATCGGTGCAACAAACACGGCTTCCACACCACGTTAGTCAATTTAGCGGTCTGTCTACGATGTTCAGGTGACGTTATCAGGCATCTTCATCCAGCAGTGTGTACCATAGTTGATACAATATCAATCCATACAAAAACTATGCGTTCCACAAAGCTACGAAGATACTATCACGTCAGCCGCACAGCATGCCGCGTCACTTATGAGCGTCTGATTGAATGTGGAAAATTTTCTACATACCTACCTATTAGATAGGTATCTATTTGATAACTGTCTCAACAGCTTTTGCCTACAGTGTATCTGCCCTTCACAAGGGCGGGCTCACATTGCTCTGCCACAATGTAGCGTTAATGAGACCGTTTAAACTTTGCTTCAACTAAAGCCTGTATCTGTTTATAGAGATAAAACTCTGTTATGTGTCTACTTTTGTTCTTACCGCTAACATGTGTTTTACGATAGATAAACCAGACATTAACAAGAAATAACAAGAAGAAACTTTGTAGTCCGATCGGTAGGACAAAGGCAGTAGGACCACGTGGCCAGAGGGACTTGAAGGACTGTCTTTTTGAATTTAATTCAATTTAATGGTTTATTTGATAGAATACACATAATTTTACACTTCTTGTCAATTTATTCAGCCAGCATGAGGCATAGGCTCAGGAGCCGTGATAGCTTTGGGAGCCATGGTGAGCTCGGTCTAAGAATAGGACTCCTCCAACTCCTCTTGTGGGTGTCGTAAAAGACGAGTAAGGGATTACGACAGAGGATAGACACCAGCATCCTCTTGAGTACTTAACATCAAACTGTGATCATGCACCAATCCGCCTGCAAAGCGTGGTGATTGTAGCAAATCCCCCCCATTGCACAATACGGGTTGTACGCTATGCATGCTATGGGGGAGGGCCTCATCCAGCAGTAGAAATATACCGGCTGATGACGATTTCAAAAGAACGCCTTAGACTATAAAAACTAATCTCTTAGTCACCTTCTACGATTTCCACAGGAGGAGTTGGAGGAGTTCTATTCTTAGTTCCACCACGGGTCGTGTACACAACACCTTAAAAATATAAACAACTAGGTAATATAATTCTTATCCCTATCCCTACTAATATATAAAAGTGAAAGTAATTTTGATGATGATTGAATGTTTATCTTGCTTCCACGTCAAAACAGCTTGGCCAAATTTGATGAAGTTTAGGACAAAATATAGATTAAACCCTTACTTAATACAAAATTTAATTCCTCGTGAGTATAAAGCGAGTGAAACCGTGGGAGACCGCAAGTATTTTATAACATTTTGTGTTCTAATCAAGTCTCATACGTCAACCTCGATAGTGACTTCAGTAAATCTTAGTAGAGGTGATTGTATACTTAGCCACATATTGGAGTTCTCGTTAACGCTAGATAGATTTGGTAAGGCGATACGAAATTTAATTAACAATTAACTAGCTTTTACTAAGCCACATTCACTGACTTGGAAATGTCTTGAACAAACCAAAACTATAAACGTCTTGGCAATTAGGTATTCAAATGAAGAAATTGTCATAGAGAAAATTACAAAACAAAGCCACTAATTTGCTTTGTAATTTGCTCCATGATATCACAAAATTTCCAATGAGTTCATGTCTACAGTGTTTTCAGTGTCTGAGCTATTTAGGCAATCCTGATTTTATTTTTATCATTATAAGGATAGACCGTTTTTAACCGACTTCTCAAAAAAGGAGGAGGTTCTCAATTAGGTTGTATTTTTTTTTTTTTTATGTTTGTTACCTCATATCTCCGGCGTTTATGGACCGATTTGGAAAATTCTTTTTTTATTTGAATAGATATACTTCTTAGATTGGTCCCATTTTTCAAAATCCAGTTCTGATGATGGGATCCATGAGGAATTGAGGGAACTCCTCAAATATTGTAGGTACATATGGCGATTTTGATATTTTCAGCAACAAACCAAGCATTTGCAGTCAAAAAGTATCATAATCCTTTCACCACTATGGTTTTTTCATCCAAAAATTTAGTCGAATACAATGGTGGAAGTCGGTTTTTTAAATGAAAAGTTATCAAATAATGTTTTGCTCTCGTGAGAAAAAGGCGTTGATGACTCAAAGTGAGTACCTATTTACTGAATTCTGTTTCAACACAGTTAATGAAGTGTCCTCTCAGCAAAATTCTCCTTAAAAAGCTGCTCTGAACAATTTTTTATAAGTGTAAGAGAGTTCCGTTCCGCTTCAGCAATAACCAAAGGAAATCACCCGCACTTTAAGATAAGGCTCCAGGTAAAGGGTAAACAAAAACCTCGTTTTTGCCCGCATTACGGAACAAAAACGTAAAGATGAGTATCAATTTAACTAGTGCTGTTCTAAATTAACTGTTGCTTTATAGTTATGTACCTACTGATATGATTTATGTATTTGTTTGTTGTCGCGTTGATAACAAAAATGAAACGATTTTTTACTTGGCGCATTGTGATAAAGAAATAACCAGTACCTATACAGAATAGTAGTACTATATTATGTACTACTTATATATTATAACTATGAATTGATTCATTGTTAAAATCATCGACGTTTTGGAACTATAGAGATTCACTCCGTCTTATTGGTTGACGACCTCTGTGCAGCGCGAGCGAATAGCCGGCTGAGATGCAAGAGGGTTCGATTTCCGCTGCGGGACAAATGTTTGTATGATCTGCAAATATTTGTTAAGGGTCTGGGTGTTATGGTACCATGGTACTTATAGTTCCTGATACCCACGATACAGGAAATCCTAGTGTGGGATCAAGACTACGTATGTGACTCATTCGCCATTAGACGTCCAAATAGAATGCCAATTGTAAGATTTAACATAATCACCACGCTTGGCAAATTGGTGATCACAGCTATTGGTATTGAGTACTCAGGAGGATGCTGCCCATCTCTTGGTGTAATCTCTTTAGTCGGCTTTTACGTCATCCACGGGAGGAGACGGAGGGGTTTATTCTTATGCTGTACACACCACGGCAAAGAGATTCTAGAAGATTATACCTGCAGATTAAAGGTACCGTAAATTGTCGGATACATACGTATACGGAAACACATCACTAATATTAACGTAGTCTCAAAGGGCCATAATATACCAAGCCCAGTCCCTCAAAGCCTCAATGATGTCATCGAACTACCCCTTTGTTTGCCTTTTCATGGCGAATCCCACGGGGTGTGGCATGCCGGTTGATTAAATCTTCGAGTAGGGAACTCACAGAAAATTATTAGACAAATGTTTAGAAAATCAAATTGTGTTGCGAGGTTTTTATTTTGATTACTAAATTACTATACAGTAATCATTTGAGATTATAGACAACATTTAACAAAAAAATAGTTGCCTTCTGTGCATATTCCTGATACAATTGATCTGGGTTTATCAGTTGTAATGCATTACAAATGGTCGAATGTCCACCGACAATATGTAAATTCATTTTATTTTTTCCCAGAGTTTTCACTGTGATACGAATAAACAGTGAAAACTTACAATAACGATCGTAGTTTTTAAGGAAGCTCTGATTTTAAGTAAATACTACACGTTTTATTTATCCTTACCTATCCTTACCTAGTTACAACATAAGATCAAGGATTTATTACGCTACTATTATTTGAGCTGTAGGTACTATGATGCTCCTTCATTATCTTAATCAGTGATGCATACTAGAGTATCTTTGTTAATTGGTTATATAACAGCAGTCGTTAATTGGGGCTGAAATGTTTATTGTTGGTATATACATATAGCCCATGTTTTTATGGAGAAAAATGTTACCAAGTCAGTTTTGGGAAAATAATGCCGATCAAATGGCCGTTGTAACTTTTACTCAACTGGACCCAGTACCACAAAACCTTACAATTAGTGTCAGTTTGAAGTTCGACAGATATAACTTCGAAAGACAAAACTTAAACAAGCCTTAATTTTGGGATGACGTAGATTCGACAAGATTCATTTCCAAATGGACTGATCTACGATACGGTATAATATTTAAACCTATTTTTGTTAAAATATCTTTTGTCTTGTTTTGACGTATGATATTTTACACCAGAGAGAAGAAGACAAAAGCTACACTCGAGAGCAATGAATCCGGGTCACTTAAAGAATCCTAAAAATCTCGGAAACTAAAAATGCTAGGTTAATGCAATAAATTGTATTTAATAGACAATGTAATACTCCTTAAATGAAGGTATTAAAACTTCTTAGTTATTGTAAAGTTATATCATAAAAAAATCAAATTTGAAAAAGGGCCACTTTCGAAGATGGAACTACGAAATTACAGCATTTGGTTTTGCTTTTGTTTGTAATCTGTCATTTATCATTGTTTGATTTCTGTTTTTTTGTTGTTTTTTTTCTGCGTAAACGCAGTAATGGAAGCACGAGGAGGCAATACGAAGTATTAAAATTCAAGAAAATCGTAATAAAGTTCAAAAATTTCATGTTTCCTATTTTTGTTTTAAGGAGAGATCAGCAGTTTTTTTCTTTATGTAATTTTGTGTTAGTAAAATGTATGGTGACTCATATTTTTTTTACCTTCATTTAAGGAGTATTACATTGTCTATTAAATACAATTTATTGCATTAATCTATCATTTTTAGTTTCCGAGATTTTTAACATTCTTTAGTGACCCGGATTCATTGCTCTCGAGTGTATTTTAACTAAAATAGGTTTAAAAAATGATTATGCATAAGGCCCTGAAACATCAAAACGATGACAAAAAAAAACAAAAAAAAATGCGTTTGCTTGAGCATTATTTAAGAGTTTCAAGGGGTTTTTAGAGGTTTATAGGAAACTGACGTAGAACGAAATAAATCAAACAATGATCTTGTATAAACGAAAGTATAGTCGAGATTCGAACTGGTTTTCCACAGATGTTAAAGGTGGCTTCACGTGCCTTGTTTGAAATTAGTTGGGTTTTTTTATCTAAGTACCCTAATACCTACACCTGCTATGAGAATTTGCAATTGGATATTTTGTTCAATGGAGTAGCTACCGTTTCTAGTAGATACATTTCTAGTTACTTACATGAACTGCGTTCCGGCTGCTGTCCAATTACCCACGTAAAGGTTACTTTTGTTAGCCCCCATTTTAAATTCCTCGTATATGATGTGGCGTAGTACAGTCCATGGGACTTAGAAAAAAACAGTAATACCAACACAACAAGACAAGTAGGTAGACGTACAAAAAATTATTTTTGTTTTTCCTTCCTAAAATTCGCGAGCGTAATTCAAATTGTAGCTCGTAGTTTGTTACATTAACTCCTAGAATTTACAAAAATAAGTTTAACTTCCTCTACCTGAAAGTTTCTGGTATCTAAAAAGCGATCTGAAACTTTTACACGAGACCAGATTTCTAGAAAACCCAAAAAAAAAGTTTTACTTCGACGTTTGGTTCGACTCGCCTGAATCCTTGATCAGTTGGGTTGCATCATTAAAAATAGACGTGACTCGTGTTTCATATAAATTATTCAGAATACCGCAGAATAGAATGTGCGATTGACGTCGTGAGCGACATACCTATCTCTGTATTTTGTGGCAGTCGCTTTCTGTTCAATCTTTCTCCTTACGGAGGCGGGGCACGGCGTACAGCTTTAATTCATCTCGGGATTTTTCGTTGGTAAATAAATGTCCAGCTCATAATGACTTTTTTACAACGTTGTTAATAGGTACGTACCAAACCCGGATGAAAACTTGCCTACAGGTATGATCCTCCCATATATTTTTAATAAATTTTCAGGATATTGAATGCTGCGATAGAGTTTTGCTCTTAGACTAGATCTTTTGTGAAAATAAATCATCCATTGAGTGATCTCGCCTTAATTGGTAGTTTTTACTCTTGCTAGAATAAAGGTATGGTCAACAGCACAAACAAGTAGGATAATATTTTACGAATTAAGTTTAGAGCAGAATAACTTTTAAAAACATACATTTGAGACTTTTCTTGGCACACATTACACAAATGGCTGAATAGACTGACACAAAGCACAAAAACTACCTGATAAAATACATGAAAAAATTATATTCAGTGGTGGATGACAGACAATTTCGATGAATCACCACTGAATAAATTCAAATATTAACAGTGTAGTATAGTGTAGAACAGTTACTATAATAATTTATATTTTAATGAAACTGAAGACTGTTTATTTTGGAAATACATTAAATTACTACAGTTACTAATTTTAGCAGCAGCCTCTAAATTGTAACTAAACTTCCGTTTTTATTATACATTTTATTCACATGAATATTGCTCGTTCTAATGAAATAGTCAAGGATTTTGTTCCTGCAAATCTCGTAGTGGTTTCAAACCTTAACGATTTAGCTTTAGCTTCGCAAACAGTAATTAGGGTTTTGCTACTCTAAATTGACAATTGTGGTTGGTGTTTTCAGCGCTTCCCTTTTTAGTACGGTTTTTATTGTGTAATAAAAGGTTTTTTGTTAGTTTAATTTTAAGCGTGGATATTGCCATTTTGTTGAAACCCTGCATCGTACTGTTTTATAGGACCCTAAAACTAATCTGTTCCTATAATGATCCACAAAATGTTACGAAATCCTACTAAAAAGAAAATCTACTGTGATTACTATAATGTTCCCCGCGTTGTGTCCCGCGGTTTCACAATGAAACTTTATCTTAGCTGAGACCACAAGAGTGAATTTCGCCTCATTCCATTCTGGCTTTTTTGAGCATAGTTAAGAAGATTCAAATATAATAATTACTGATATTCTTTTTTTCTTTTTTTTATCGATTACATAAAATACTACTGACCGCGCAAGGTACCTAGTGCTTGCCTAGGTAGGTCCTACCTAGTGCTTGCCTGGCCTTGTATATACAGCCTTATATAATGAACCGTCGGTTTTGTTAGGATTTATTTCATAAGCAATACAGGAAAAATACAATTACGTACAGCCAGACACATAGTTAATTAACGGACGCCATGCCGAAGCGATGTATTAAATTTCAATTTTAAGCTCTGTGCTCTTGGCCAATAAGAGGATTCAGATTCTCGTATGCCGTTTTTGCGATATCAAGCAGGGCTGGCAAAATTGGCTTTTTCTGTCCGTGGCATTCTGCCTGATTTTCACATTGCTTGCAATAACTGATCAAAAAATTACTTGAAATTGAGATAAAAAAACTTACCACGTGGTTTTTTATGGCCATACCCAACATTGCTTAATAGAGTATAGGAGTTCGTTTTGTTTTTTTTATTGGACCACTTACGGAAGACATTTCCGACAAGAAGACGAACGGGGAAATGGACGAAGGGTGCCGAATTGTTTGAAATCTTTTATGCAGATATATATCTAAAGAACTACGCCGCAATGCATAACTATTCAAATTAGACTGGACAAACAGAATCAAATTAATAACGATGATAAAAAAACAACAAGCCGACGAATTGATAACCACCTTTTATTTGAGTCTTCGGTTAAAAAGAGTTTTTCAAGTAAGAATATTTTCTTCAGAAATATTCCTATGATTGTTACATTCACTACACTGAAATAAACAGTACGAATACCTTCCATAGAAAAGAAAATTGATGCACCCACTCACAATAAAATAACATGTAACGTTCGTTCATGCCACACGTAATTTTATTATGCGTAAACGTATGAATATTTCAATGAAACATCCCCCAAACGAAATGTTTCTTTTAACATTTTATAAAATGTTTCATGCAATTGTTTGACGCCTCATCTCCCTTTTAACATATGGACGTGATGTGTGCTGATGACTCGTCATGACACACGGATCGGCAAGATGCTTTATTGGTGTAGCATCGTCCAAGAAGCAGCATGCAGATGCAGCAGAACGTTGATGAGTTGGTTCCCGAAATACAACAAATGGAAGAGAAGGGAGTAGTTTCAAAGGTGGGAGGATGAACTAAAGGGCATTGCAGGAAAAAACATGGACAAAGATAGCGAGAGATAGAAAAGTGTGGAAGAGGTTGGAGCTTCCTCCTCCTTTGCCTAAAAAGTAACTGGTAAGGTAAAAAGGTAAGGTTTTTCGGGTCTCTAGTTTCCCATTCACAGATCATTTTAACTTTCATAATATCTCTAAGCATAGTTAGTTGCGTAATGATGTAAATGAAACGACTCTACTTTGACGTTGAACGCGTGCTACGCGCTGCTACAACGTGCTCGTAGCCGCTTCTACGAATTAAATCAGTGCCAATGGCGATACGGTGCCGCCTGCCACCACATAAACCGCAATTTTCACCGCAAAAACGTCATATCCCGTGCCCTACCGCACCGTGTGTCCTCACCACATTTCCAGATCGACTCGCATGGGGAGTTATTATAAATGGCTGGTGTAATTTAGACGGAGGCAGCCCTGGCTCCCATCTGCTCAGCACAGCGTAAAAACAGGTCCCGTGCCTCGCTTGGCGTGGATTACATTGTCAATGTAAACAAGATCACTAGAAATATTTTTCATGCTAGTCGACCCAAATGGCAGGCGCTCCATCATCTCTCCCCATCTTCGTTTCTCATGCTAACATTTATTACAATTCATTGTTTTTATGTTTCACTTTGCGCGATCTTCGTTCGCGTTTTGTCGTTGTCTTGTTTTGTCTAATATTTTTCAGGTTTTATTGCAAAGAATGATCGTATTTAGTTCAAATTATTCATTGACAAGTGTTGAGGAAGCCAAATGCCATTAATTTGGTATATTTGATTATTTTTTAATCAAATAAACTAAATTATTGATCCTTATGTATATTTGAAGAAAATCAAGATAGCGCGGTTTTTGCTGTTTTAGTGCATCACACACTCGGAAACGAAATATAATATTATCAACACTTTCCCCGTAAATAAAATATTGAACTCTTACATAATAAAATAAGTCATGAAAGTATACGGAAAAAGCGTGAAAGCAATGGGAAGTTTTACTATAACCGTTGCATAATATAGGTTTGGCGTTGTCAACAGATTTCGCCCGAATTTGTATTGGATTATTCAGCCAGAAAATTGTTAATGGAGGTCACAATTTGACCAAGTCTTCAATTAGCGCTTGCTTACTACCTATTTGGGTTTAAATTGTCCGTGATAATGATGCAATTGTTACACTAACAGATTTTCAGCCAGTGTTGGTACAAAGTTGATTTATTCAATAGGAATTTATAAATCTGTTTGAAAAGTAATTTAAAAAAAAATTGTTTGCACTTTTAATATGAATTTTAATTTTTTTTGGACCATGTTGGAGCACGTTCAGTCTCAAGCTTTATTATCATTAAAATATTAAGTAGGCTTTTAAGAAAATGTATGTCTAATCAAGTTTTTAAATTTGTTTATCGACAATTTTGACACATCACTTGGGATTTTTTAACATAGATACCTACCTAACTTGTACCAAATTTCAACTTTTTCCATCGAGTGGGGGCTGAATATTGACATGATGAATATACATATTATTTTATTCACGTCGCTGGAAGTTAGTGGATGGAGGCGGCTCTAGACCGTTCGTCGTGGCATTCTTGGGGAGAGGCCTATGTCCAACAGTGGCCTTCTTCAGGCTGATGATGATGATAATGTTCATTATTTACAGGAAGAATACAAAAATTATTTGTCTTTTTCGTTCAATTTGTACGACATTGAGCCATTTGTTTAGCTCTTATTTACCCGTTGGCAGATCATTTTCTTTATTAATACAAATACGTCTCTAATGACGTTTGAAGAGTTCAGTTATTTGAAAATACCTACTTCTTTTGTTTATGGGGGTACCTACACAGCACTCGTACAGTCAGGTCACATATCAGAAAGTCAGCTTGATTAGCAACATCAACCCAGTGACCCAGCAACAAAAGGATCGCAGTAAACCACATTCTTGCATCCGTATTGGTTTCCCGCAGTCCCTCGGGATCAAAACAGCGATCGTCACAACCCGTTCCACTCTCCCCTTTTATTGACTGCCGATCGTCAACCGATTTTCCAATAATTCTATCCTGTCATCGATTTTGGAGATTAAAAACAAACATGCTGAATATATTTGAAGTTTTTTAAATGATTGCTTTTTTGGATGTTGCATGTGGAAAATGTTCATTCTATATTTCGTCAGGTACTGAACTTGTAGGTAGCCAAATAGTCAAAATTTGTTTTATGAGGACTTTCTTAAACACTACTACTTACTTCAGGCTTAAATGGGAAATGTACAATAAATTATACCTAAACATAAAGCCCATAGAAATATATAACATACCATATTTTATATCTAAAAAACGAATACAATAATAATACAAATTATTTAAAGAAAATACTAATGAGCTAGTTGTTATTAGTTAGCTGAGCTATCTAAAGACCATTGCAAACGATCTAAAGATAAACTGATCCAAATCACTTATTTATTTTTCTTTCTGTAAACAAAGGTAGGTCTATACCCAGGTTATACTACCTATGCCTATAGGTGTAATACATGTAGCCTTTTAAAAAACTATACAGACACACATTCAAGATCAATGATAAATTTTTATCCGATAAGCCAGTTAACATTTATAGAAAATAAAAAAGTAACGAACTGTGTACCTGTTTATCTAAATGTATGTACCTACTGTTTGTGCAGTAGTACTAGCCCCTAGCTTGAGGGCTAATAACGACCCTACTTAATGTGCTTTTAAATTTTTTCCTAATTTGTTTAGTATATCTATACATATTTATGTATAACGTGCCTGTGGAACTTCGTTAAAAAAATGTTTTTTTTTTAATTACTATAGTAGGTACTCCTGGGAAAAACAAAACATGGCAAACTTCATACAACTCACTGATTACCAGTGAGCTGAAAACCAACAAAATAATAATAATTTCCCTCCGATATCCCAGTAAACAATTTGTTTAAAACCCTAACCAATCGACAGGAAAAACTCGACCGTCGTTTGATAATAATCATTTTACCGAAATTCAATTTCACCCTGTTACCCTCTCCATTCAGTTCCTTCATTGCTTTATTTATTCTCATAATAAGCGACCTTATCCAATAGGCTTTTCAAAGCCTATCTTATTATATTGATTAGCGGAGCGTGAACCAATTGATATAAAAAATGGGTCCATTGAAAATACTTGTTATGGAATAATACAAACTTGTAATACTGTTATTGCCGCCAACTTTACATTTATTACATTCCAATCTGAGGAGTTGATTGTAAGATAACATACTACATCTAAAAAGTTACTACACGTTACTATTTAGGTAGCTCACATCGAGACGCGTTCCAACTTACCCACTTTCCTGAAAATCGAATCTTATGATCTATATAGGCCCTTGGCCTACTCAAAGACTACGTGCTGCAAAGTCCTGGATAATAAGATCATAGCCTAGATGGTTTGTGTTGTTATTGGCTTGAATAAACAATAATAAAATCTGTCAGAAAAACAAACTGAAACATAATAAATAAAACTTTGAATACAGCTTCCAAGACGGCCACTGAATCCATTTAAATTTCAAATATAATCGCCTTCAAAGTGGTTATCCAGCGACGGAGTTCCTGTAACATACACGTGGCTGCACATAAACTTTTTAAAATACTTCATATTACCATTTTTATTAGGAAATATACGAGAAGGGACACCGCGAATAAATTGTGAGACATTTACGCCAGCATTTGTCAACCTTAGACCCTTGGCACTTGTGAAATTGTGCTCATATTGTAAGGGCTAATCCTCGACGCGAATTCATCAGGTTCTAACGTAGGCCCTTATCGTGTGACCCCTCTTGCAACATACATTCGCATTATTTTTTGTCACACTATTACGGGTCTTTGTGTGAACTACGCTGAAAAGGAAAAGCTTATGACTTTGATATACAATTCCAGTCTGTTTTGTTTGTAATTACTTTTTGGCAAAAGAAGCATGTTTGCTTCAGGTTCAACCAGGTTTTATGCTAATTTGGTAAGGTTAAAAGATTTTGCTGAAACAAAATGTGTGGGACAATACGTACATTGATACCCTTGCTCATTCTGTCCGGGACATCATTAAGGACCGGTGCAGCGGCCGATTCGGCGAGGATCTCAAAAGGCGAAAATATGCAAGTCTCAACAGGGGGTTACAAATTTGAACTTTTCGGGGTTATAACTGCCGTTTTTACGTAGTGGCCAATTTGAATTAAAATTAAACCTGTCATGTAAACTAATTTAAGCTTTGTCCGAGATAGCGAGAGAGCGATAAGCAACTATTTTTTACAAAAAGTATATAACGTTATAAATTCAAAAAAAATATGACATATTTTGTTTTGGCTCTAAGTTGTTTTCACCTTCAGTAGGTATATGAGTTAAATATCTGTTTAATTAAACTAGTTAAGGCTTCAAAAATAAAGTAAATTTTCGAATACGAGTTTTGACGTGGTTCTAACACAGCAGATACAGCTCACAATATCAATGCTGCGTTTGGAGAGGACATACATACCTACATATTCTGCGTTTTTGGTTTAATCGCTTTCATAGTGAATACTTTGACTTCAAGAACGAACCACGAGAACCAGGCAAATAACGATGAATTAAAAGACATGGTTGAAGCCGATCCTTATCAAACAAACAAGGAATTTTAGTACAGGCAAATTAGCAAAAAGTGTGGACCTAAGTCGTGTAGTCGTGGATTCTTATGTAAACGTTAGATGACACGAAAAGAAGCTTATCCTAGGTTTGCACCGTTTCTGGCGCTTACGGAACCCTTTTAAATATTAGGTACAAACTTAAAAAGGCCGTTAATTTTAAAATAGAAATATATTACTTGATGCAAGTTAAATTACGTATAGAGAGACTGTTTTACTGCATTATGATTTTAATAAAAACCACGTGCATGTAGGGAACACAGTGTTGAACAAATGCATCTTCTGTAAAAAAAACCAGTATAAAACTTCCGGCGGATGTAGTACTACTTAAATGAATAAGTTTAAGTCAATTTCCAGACCTACATTAATTTTCCCCGAAGTAGAGCGACAATAAAATATGGAAAAGTGCCTTCAGTGAGACGCACCATGGTGAAAACCTGGTAATGTATTTCGAGCATTTTTCTGATAAGTCTATCAATTTGCACCGACTACCTTAATTTTCCCGGAGCCGTAATAACCACAAAAAGTTTTTTTTGTAAACGATTTTTTTTTGTATGTTCCGTATGTCGGATTTAAAAAATACTTGGTGCAAATGTAGATCATAACGGTTCAAAGTCTATGCCAAATTGCACCGACTACTTCTATTTTCCCCATTAAGTTACGGATATTTTAAGGTTTTTCACCCTATTT
Source organism: Epirrita christyi (assembly GCA_951392215.1). NCBI lineage: Eukaryota > Metazoa > Arthropoda > Insecta > Lepidoptera > Geometridae > Epirrita > Epirrita christyi. Next base: position 9,657,168 of record OX595846.1, read on the forward strand.
CACCCTGATCCGGAGGGTGAAATTACTGATGCTTATTATTAGAGGTGATTTTTAAGCCATACAAAACAATTAGAAAAGTTTTCATTACTACATCTAATTAGTTCCACACTTGTGCAAAAAATCACCTAATTTGACTGTACTATTAGCGTCATGGTTTGACGTTAGTTTACATTGGATTGGTAAAATAAAAAAACTAGAGTAATGAGTGTCTCATCATTAACTACCCATTCAATTAATATATTATTATAATAACTAGAGCAACTTATTCACTAGGTACCTACGTCTTCCAGCATAATTTGTTATTCTCAATCATCTTCTCGTCGGTCAGCATAATTTATTATTATCAATCAAATTCTACGTACCTAAGTACATTTAATACGAGTGATATTTAAAGTTTTGCCGACGTTTCGCATTTGGCTAAATCTCCAGCTAAATCTTTTCGCTAGTCTAGCTTTGCGGACTCATAAAAACCTATCAAAAGCCGACCGCTTTCGCTGGAAGTTAATGAGCCGAGCCAGCGATAATGCTGGTTTATGCACCTATATTTCCATATTCACTGCGAAAAGAATCTATGTAGTACTTAGAACCTGACTTAAAAATTCATTCTAACTTATTTCTAACTAGCTGGTGCCCGCGGCTTCGTCTGCGCAGGATAAGTATTTCGAGTAGCTTATAATGTGGCGTAGAAAAGAATATAACCTATATATATACTGTGGCGGGCTTTTTTGTAGGACTATTTAAGATAAACATTTCCATCATACATTATAATAATAATAAATTGTAGCCTATGTGTTATTCTGATGTATAAGCTATATTATTGAAATGTTTCATTAAAACCCATTCAGTAGTTTTTACGTGAAAGAGTAACAAACATCCATCCATCCATACTTACAAACTTTCGCGTTTATAATATTAGTAGGAAGAAAAAAACAAGGTGCCTATTGAAATTTGAAATGAAACCAACAAAAGCTCCACGAGCTCCAATCCACGAGATTTGTTCTTTGTTGTACAGAAATCCTACTAATTATTATAAATAAAAGTTTGTGGGGATGGATGGATGTTTGTTACACCTACACGCAAAAACTACTGCACGGATTTTGATGAAACTTTACAGTATTATAGCATCAGAATAACAAAGGCTATAATTTATAACAGAGGTTCCACGCGGGTGGAGCCAATAGAGGTGGATTATAGGGGTAAGTTCGTGCAAATAAAGTAAAGTGAAAAACCAAGAAGTTTAATAACTTCAAACAAACATTACAAAATAAAAAAAACTTCAACGGCCTTTAGACGTCCACTATGGATGAGGCATCCCATAGAATGCAATAGGGAGATTTGCCATAATCACCACGCTTGGCAGGCGGATTGTTGATTGGTCACAGAATTGGTGTCGAGTACTCAGGTAGATGCTGCCTGGTGTAATCCCTAAGTCGGCTTCAATGATATCCACAGGAGACGGAGGGATTCTTAAGCCGGACACACCACGACACGATGACGTAAATAAAAATACTTAACACATATAAATTAATACATATTAAATAACAAATAAGCACCCACTTATATAGGTTAATTCATAAATCATTAAATTGTCTAGTTATTACTTTAAAAAAAATCTCATAGCATTGGATAGGACCTGGGTGACTCGGAAAAATGCGTTTTCCCAGGGATGAGACCTAGCTGGATCGATTTTTTGCCCCCAATTCAATTCTTTGGTAGATTCAGAGATACCTGAGTGAAACTATAATGGTTCCGTTGGTACTTTTTGAGGTAAGGAACCATAAAATTGACTCTAAACAGATCACTTGAAATTGGTAAAAAACGGCGAATACAAATAGCCACTACTTCAAAACATAAGAAAATAGTAGAATACATAGGGCGGACTCAAATGTGCCATGAGGTCTGTTACCATTTTGATTTCTTTGATGCATGGTTACTGAATCACCCAGTATAAACACTTACTTTACATACATAAAAATATAAACAAGGTAAAGTTTAGAAGGAAAGATGGTGCTTTCATAAAATCGTAAATAAGTTGCTGGATAGGGCATCATTCATAATAAGAAAATCCCTATAAAATTATGTTTCATAGCTGAGCGTTTCAGTTGAATAAAATTATGATACCATTATTTCTCTTTTACTACACTTTTAGAGTTTTATGCATAATTATAGGTCCATAAAAAGTAGTTATTGTGATAATTCCCGTCGAATGGGTGAGCTTATGGGTGCATGTTACGTTTTCTCAAGCCAAGTATGTTGTTGTTTTATTTTGACAATACTTTGTTTTTAATATTCATAGGTTGTTATCTATATATATATATGGTAGAAGTGGTTATTTATTTTAATTGCTCAGTCTCTTGGGTACAAACGAACAATGGATTCAAGAATCCTTCAATCATTATATGCCTATATGAACACCGCATCGACGCGTGTAGGAAGACCTCTCGATAGTCTGATGACCTTTTAAAGGTAGCAGGAAGTCGGTGGATGGAGTCAGTTGAAGACCTTTCGTCGTAGGTAGGGGAGGGAGGGAAGCCTGTGTCCAGCAGTGGACGTCTACAAGCTTGACGATAATGTGTTTATGTGATTGGAAGGCTTTTAAAATAATGTACCTATCTTCTTGTACACTCACTTGACAAGGGTTTCTAAATAATGACCAAAGTTTTAAAGGATCTTGTAAATGTTCTATTCTTTGAGGCCATAATCCCTTATTCAAGTTATATTTAAAGGGATCGTATTTATAGTAAACGGTTGAAAGTTTGCTTTAAGTTCTCTTGTAATGGTCGAGAAATGGGTGTTTCGTTCTTATCCTTCAAAAGTAAGTACCTACTTCATAGATTAACAAAAACTTGTAAGATCTACGTAATAAATTATCAATTCGAGAATAGGTCTTTATCCCGACACTGGGATGTTACATACCTAATGAGCTGTTGATAAATAATGAAACCTTATCGGCTTTCGTATATTGTATTAAAATGAAGTATTTTTGACAGGTTGGTATTTTTGATGAGAGTTTGTACGACTATATTCAAACCGATTTGATCCAATCGTCATGTTTGGTAGGTATGTTGGTGATACTAATACAATTGGCTAGTTCGTATATAATTTAATCGGTAAAAGATTCGTGGAGATAAGGGCAAATATCGAAACATCGGCAGGTCTGAGATTGAGGCGAACTACTAGTTTATATATGTTGAACGAGCGAAGCGAGTACTCAGTGTTTACTAAAGAGGTTTGTCCAAGGATAACTTCCGAATCGTTAATCCGATCTTCATGAAATTTTGTATGCGGGTAGATAGTGTTAGTAAAATTTGTTATGAGTATTGGTCAGTGGGTTTTTGAGATATTGGCGTCCAAAAGGGGGTAAAAAATTGAAATTACTTTTCAAAATTGCATCGGCTTCCACATTGAAATTTAATGTAAAATATGCGATAAAGCGTTGGCGTAAAATTCAATTAGGCTATATTTTTTCATACAAATTTTTAACACGGGGAGAATGTTTTGTCCCCATAGGGGATAATTTTCATAAAATCCTTTCTGTGAGCACCTAGTAACCAAAAGGAACATTCATGCCAAATTTCAAGTTTGTAGTTAAGTGTGTAGTTTCGATACACACACACTGCACCCAGATACTGCAGAGATTTAAGTAAAACTAAATGAACATAAATCTAAAAAAAGAAAAAACTGTTTTTTTTATAATACCTATATTATTTGTTTACCTGTGTGTGATAAAAACCTTATTTATGTGACTCTGATAAATTAATCGCTTCGAAGACAAACTTGAATCATTTGTCTGAAGATCAACTTCTAATTAAAACTAATGTGTCTACCGTCCTCCCAAAGTTACTCTTAAATCCTCAAAACATTCCTTCTTAACTTTAAGTTTCCAAGCCACATAAATACATCTGAGTCGCATTTAATTCTACTCATTTATCTCTCGTGAAGTGCAATATCCTCCGAATATAACCTTAAGAAGCTCAGGTACACGGAAAAGGACGGACGGACCCATTGAATGGTCACATTCACGGTGACCGCCCAAAACTGCACTTAAAAAGCTGTTTCAGCAACTTCACCAAATGTCTGGTTCTCTTCTAAAATAGATTTTCTTGGATTTGATGGCATGTTTTTACTCTATCTTTGTGAGTTGTAACCTCGGTAATTTGTGGGGATCGAACATTAGGGTGGAAATTGGGAGGTAATTCGGAATGAAAAGAGAAGATTGCTTGTTTGCGGAAAATATATTTTTGATTTCATTGTTTTCGCTGGTTTTGGCTAAAGTACAAAATAGTAGATTGATTCGTACGAGTTCGCTTGTGAAATGAAGAGACAATAACGAGATTCCGTAAAACGCATCGGTAAATTTACAGGTGCAGTTGATACGCAAAAAACTGGCATCACTCATACCATTTAAAGGCAATGTATACAGAGTGTAAAAAGGCTACTAACTTAAAACTGGTACTTATAGTGAATTTAGACCATGATTATTCAGAGCTGAAAAAACACGAAAAATATAATTACTTATATGAGTCACTTTTTTAATATTTTCTTTATAAATATTCATAAACATCATAAAAACACAAAACCCTAAATTACCATAGGGTAAGCCATGGTAATTAGGGTACAAAGAAGAACTTTCCTCGGGACACCGAGGACTCCCGGGCAGGCCTGCGCCGGTATCGCAGTGAGCTGCTTTCTGGAGGACATCGGGTGGCTGGATTAGCAGCCGCCACTCGCCACGCAAAAAGGGGCCATTGGCGGCCTAGTTGCGGAAAATAGTCTGCGCTACAAGTACAAGTAAGTACCATAGGGTAAGGTAACCTGAGTCGTTCCTGAACGTCAAACATAACCTATAAATTATTACGTGTCTTTGTCCAAATTAGCTAAGATTCATTACACTGCTCTTAAGGTTTTTACAAAAATGTGATCATGTTAAGTAAAAGGCACCGGTCTTATGAATAACACCAAAATAAATTATGAAACACTAGCAAAAAATATACTTTTCATCTTTGATTATTTACTACTTTTCATATACTTCTGTTCAGAGAAATAGGTTTGCCTTCTTATTTGACTGTCATAGACCCTGACTATTTAGTTGCCATTGTCGCCACGCTACGCGCTTTGTATGTCACTGGGTGTTGATATATTGAGAAGGTACGACTTAGGCAATGGTACGACTAACCCAACCTTCTCCTAATTAAAAATGTGTTAGTAAATAAGGACGTCAAAAAAGTCATGAAAATAAGTACACAATAAATTAGTAGCTCTACGTGGCGATCAGCTGACTGGATAGTTGAACTCGCCGCCATCGCCAAAGAAATCATAGTACGTTCTATGCGCTGAAGCACACGCCCAGCACGTTGCAGTGGTGCCTTTCTAGACTATTAGATATCTACATATTATCTTCGTTAAGGAATACCTACTTGTGTAATATTTTTGCAAATACCGGTTTTTACCATTAATTAATCTGTGCAAAAATAAAATCAATAAGAAAATGTAGAAAACTAGATACTAGCTAGCTATTTTATATAGAGCTATGTTATAGGTAGTTTACCTGTACCTACCAGTATTCGAGAACTCTCGATGTTACATTTATATCCATTTATTCGTCGAATACCCCACCACAGTGATCCAGCGTCGACTGTGACGAACGAAACGGATGGATACATTTCTATTGCCTTTGAGATATTTCATTGGCTTTTACAAATGCGAATGCCTCTGTGTCGCCCGGATCGGATACTCGTACTGAATTGCCACGCATATCCGAGAATTCCTTCTTTTGTCGAGATGAAATTATTTAATCCAGTGCGATTTACGCATCGCTGACGCTCCCCTTTTCCCTTCACCACTCAAACAAGTTTTAAACTTCTTCATGCCGTAATTTGTCCCAAAAGGACGTTTGATTAAATAATGAGAGAATCCACTGTATACAGTACCTATATGACTTTACTCGATCGCAGTAACATAAGGTCTTGTGGGCGGGCTAGGTTCGTCAGTTTCGACGGAGTACACCGAAAGGGTCGACCGACCAAACCTTCGGGCGTGCTATCACGCTAATTATAATACCCCAAAATAAACTTTCATATTCAGCAGTTTTTACGACTGTCCCTGGTCTCAGGATTACATTAACTGATAAAGAGAACCAAACGGCAAATTACATTGCGGATTAAAATTTCACGCGTAAATTCCGAAGTACCTAATATAATTTTATGGCAATATCCAATCAAATAAAGGTGATCGTCGAAATGACTGCAATTTGGTTGATATATTTTCGAGCGAAGGATAAGTTTTTCTGATTGTTGGGACAGCAATTAATATAACTAATTGGCAATGAAAGAGGACGGATATATTTCGCCAATTATGTGTCAGCATCATCATCACCAGGCTGTTTACGCCCATTGCTGGAAGAGGCTTTCTCAATTGAATACGATGGGGGTATTTGCCATAATCACCATGCTTGAGGCTGATTGGTGATCGCAGTTTGCTGTTAAACCTACTGAGGCGAACGCTGCTGCCCATCCCCTTAGTAAGGCTTTTATCTACCTCGACATGAGGAGAAGGAGGAGTATATTCTTAGGACGGCCACACCACGGCAAACAATTATGTTTATGATCTGCGAAATGTTACGATAAGGTACGAATATTTCATTTGTAAGAAAACGTTAACTGGGGAGTTGGACTATCAAAACATACTATAGGTAGGTTTTTATAGCAATATCCAGCGAACTACGAACAATAACTGGCTAGATAGAGTTTTATTGAGGGCTTTGAGAACGCTGCAATGTGGTTGACGTTTGGCTATTATCAATATCACCATCATTATAGCCTGTAAAAGTCTACTGCTTGACATAGGCTTGGATTGCCAGAACGAACGGTCTTGCACCGCCTACACATGGGCTTATCGGTTACTCCACAGCGATATCTAACAAACGCGATAAATAACCCTAAAAAAAAAAAAAAATATGAGTTTAGATCACGGAAATTTAAAAATGTTAGTAAATTTATCATTTTCTGTCTTGCTAATTTAGAAGAGCTATAGGTATAACTCTGGTATATTCCCAAGTTAGCTGGAACACAAACTATGCCCTAAGTACTGCTCTTTAGCCAGTAAGTCACTTTAACACTAAGGGAACTGCTCAATTCGTACCAAATTGTTCGGATTTCCGTTTAGATGAGAGTCTCTCCCGAAGGGTAGCTGAACTAGCTTAGTTTGAACTTTATGTTTGTATTCAAGTCGGGCAAGTTGTCATAAATATTAGGGCTCTGCTTGTCTAACTAAACTCGAATGAACTACGTCAAACTGCTTTGTTGACGCGAAAGTTTAGTCAGCTCAATATCCTGTTCGAGTGTGCAATTATGAACTCAAGTGATTTTACGATAATGGGATTTCGTTTGTTGAACTAATTTGAGTTTCGATAACTTCGATGAGAAATGAGAAGTGATATTCAGGGTTATTTAAAGTGTTTGTATTAATCCTTGCTCGCATGTGAGTAGTTAGCTTTGTGGCGTCAGTTTATGGTGTCGCAAAACTTCAAGTACATAATCTATTGCAATATGTAGGTCAATCTTTGAGTAACTAACTAGGCATGAATTAATACAGAATCCGCAGGGCTACTATCTCGCGACAGGTTTGCAACAGTCGTAAATTGTGCGATCATTGCTGTCAAACGTCGCTTTTCTCATACAAAAGTTACCGTTTGTCAGCAATGGTTGCATATATCGCGCGAGATAGATAATACGGGGGTGGGGGGTTTTGGTAATAATCCTTGGTTAAATGGTAACGTCATATGAAGTCCGTAACATAGATCAAGGGTGATTTTCAACCCTTCAAGGCAATAATTGACATCATATTCGACTTCGTTTTATTACAAACGTCATTGCAGTCACTGTTTCTATGAAAACCAAGGCTTTATCCTGGAAAAGATCAAATTTTCGTTTAAAGAAACTATATATACCTAACATAAAAAGTAGTTCCTGCAAAAAAACCATGATTTTCTGATAAATAACCATTTCTGTGAATGATACAACGCAGTGTAGTAAAGCTTTATTCAAAAAGTAGAAACCCAAACGATTCCATGTCATCGAGCCCAAAAAAAACACAAAAAGCAAAGGTCAAAAATATCCAAACGAGCAAATTCCAGATTTTTGGGAAATCCTAAAACGAGTGCCCGGAGCGTTCTTTTGTTCTATTGGAAATGGAGAAACACAATTCTAGCCTGATATGTTTCGGCGGTCGCTTTGTGATTCACACCAGAGAGATGGCAAGATTTGACAAAATACCTTTGTTCAGGTTACTTAGATTTTTACTATTGTATTGAAGTGGACCGTGCCTTGGTGTGTCCGTCCTAAGAAAAAACCCCTCGGTCGCCTCAGTGAATGTCGTAAAAACTGACTAAGGGAGGCAGCACAATCCACCTGAGTACTCAACACCAATACTGCAATAACCTATCTGCCTGCCAAGCATGGTGATTATGGCTAATCCCCCATTACATTTTATGGGGGAGGCCTTGTCCAACACTAGACGTTTAACAGCTGATGGATAACGGAGATGATGTTTATATATATATAATAGTGATTAGTGCGCTTACCTATTTATTTTGAGGTTTGCTTGATTGAGCACTCATATAAATTTTTGTATTTAGAACGAGCATTTGCCCGTGACTCCGCCAGTGTGGAATCTCTGCACTTCAAAGGTGCTTTTCCTAGACACTAAAATAACCCTCGACAAATTCACTACTAAACAGGAAAACTGCATTTGAATCCGTCCGTTAAGAACTCGAGTTATAAGTGTAATAATAGATTGACAGATAGACATACCCTGCCCTTGCTTATGTTGCCTTACCTATAAGTAAGTAGTAGTAGTAGTGTATATATACAGCGTTTAAAAGAACGGCTCCCGAATACTGAAGGTACCGGTAAAGCTACCTATATCATAGCTATATAAAATAGCTTTTGTCTGAGAGGTGGTTCATACCGAAAAAAAAAACAATTTTTTTCGTTTCGTATCGTATTTGTCAGCCAGCAATGTACGCATTTATTTCGGCCGCGCGAGTTCAACGCTCCCGATCTGCTGATCGACTCGTCGCGCCAATAGTTTCTTATGTTGTTTACATTACTTTTTTGACGTTTTTATTTCTTAACGTGTTTTTAATGATGGAAATTAGGTTTTTGTGTTCTTTTAATGATATTTTATGGATATTTATAAAGAAAACACGAAAAAAGCGGCCCAAAAGTGAGCATTTTTTTTCGTGTTTTTTCAACTTAAATATTTTGAGAATCATGGTCTGAATGCACTGTTTCAGTTTTCGGGAGTAGTCTTTTTACGCCCTGTATAGAAATTGAATGCTCACAACTATGGATGGAAGCGGCTCGAGTCTGTTGGTCCAGATGTAATTGAACAGGGATATTTGATTAGGTACTTAGGTACTATTGGGTGCTTAAGTAGGTACCTTTAGGTAGGTAGTAGGTACTTTTGCTTTTGAAGTGGCATTTTTTTTCATTTTAACTTTTGCCTTTGTGGTTACATGATAACTCAGTGACTCATGTCAGATAATAGCACACACGTGAAGTCTGACATATCTGTATTAGCTTGTAGCTATCCACGGCTAGACGAGGTCTTCCCATACAAATTTGCCATATGCACCACGCTTGGCAGGCGTATTGGTGATCGCATGATATTGGTGTTAAGTATTCAGATTAATACTGCTGTCCATCCATACATACATACATACATACATACGTAAACACACCCTTTTTTTCCCCAAAGGTGTAGGCAGAGCCTCAAAGGGCTTCTTTTCACCGTGGGTTGCACAGTCGCAGAATTATACCTAGACGTGATCTCTGTCTTAGCTACATGTCTAGCAAGACGTTGAGCCTTAATTTTCCGCATCAAAAACCAAAAACCAACCAAAAAACTAGATGCAACATTAAGCTGACTTGAATTTTACTTAAATGACTTTTTGTGTGTGAAAACCTAAATAAAGATGTTTTTCTTTAAAAAAGCTAAAACTCAAAAAAATATTGCAATAGCTGTTTGTTTGCTTCATTTAACTCTACAAATGCATGTAATATAATATTCTTTATTATATCATGTTAGTGACTAATGAGAATAAAAGATTCATTAAACCTACATGTTTAAAAGATCGCCCGAGGGAAATAGAAAATGAACTTCACTTAAAATTCAAATTCTAACACGTTATTAATGCTAAAATGTTTTTTTTATTTGAAACTGGGTAAGGTATTTTCATTTTACAGATTTTCTATATCCCGTTACTCGATAATGTTCGGTAAGCATCCTCGGTTCGGCCACAGAACGTGACTTCGAGTAGGAAGTCTGGGGGTGGTTTGATGCATTTTTCACCGGAATAGATTTCCCGTTTGGGAAAAATTGCAAATTTCTGCAACCGTGGCGGGTGGCGTGCCACGCTCGTAGATATTCGTTGGCTGATTACTTCTCATACATTAAACCGTTATACGGTTCTACGTACATTCATCTTTTTCTATATATTTATAATATATCATCATCATCATCATCAACAGCTTGTTTACGTCCACTGCCGGATAAGGCCTCCCCAACTGAATACAATGGGGGGATTTGCAATCACCATTCACCATGCTTGGCAGGCGGGTTGGTGGTGGCGGGATGTTAAATACTTAGGCAGATGCTGCTGCCCATCCTCTGTTGTAATCTCTTACTAAGGCTTTTACTACATCCATGATAGGAAAAGGAGGGTTATATTTTGAGCCTGGACACACCACGGCAGTATAATATATATAATCTATATCTAATTATCTATATAGTTAATAATTTAATATCCCTGTAAACATAACAATCATATTTAAGCACATCAAACCTATCAAAGCGTTCACTAACAATTGATTTCAATCGGAACAACATATCCTTTACCCAGCGATTATAATTGAAAACGAATTAAATTAATTCCCGCGTAGCATTTTGCCGATAATCCCGCGTTGGACCATAAAATGCTTTTAAAGCGCAATTTCGACTCAATTCATTTGCACTCGCTTTCAGTAAAGTTGAACGCTATGCGTGGACACGAGTGTATAAAGAGGCAGAACCGGGTCACAAAGAGGAATTCCTCTTTCTCCGCTCCACATTAGCAGCGGCTTTCTGCAGCGTCGAATAAATGTGGGCAATTTGTGAGGACGTTTATCACCTAAAGAAAAGTTCTGGCGACGTCTGAAACTGCCGTAATTTCGCGTCGAAATTCGAGGGTTAATCACGTACGCCATACATCAACGCTTAATTTAATACTGGCAACTTTGTTTGGGATTCGGCCCGTTAGATAGTTCGTCATAATTTTAGAGTGGCAAGTTTTTTGATGACGTAACTTTGTAGTTTGCATCAGACTTACTATATTCAACCCGGGGCGGCGCTGCCACCAAAGTGGAGTTGGGAAGTGGCCATGTTAACTAAAAACTCAACCTACCTTACACATATTGTAATCTAAAATTAGTATATAATTAATAAATATAGTATAGTATATTTATAATATATAGTTCTTCGAAACTCTAATTATTGCAGAGTATAGGTACATTAACAACTGTAAATTACTGTGAAATTCTCCGAAATAGAAAACGTGAAATTTGAACGAGCAGTTATGTTCTAAACCGCAACACATAAAGATAACAATTTTGCTTTGATGTACATACATACATAAATACACGCTTTTTTCACCGAAGGGGTAGGCAGAGCCTGAATGAGCCCCTTTTCACCGTGTGTTGCACAATTGCAGGAATATAGACGAGTGGTGAGCTCATCGCTACCATTGCTTTTCACCACCAACTCGGCTAACGCTTTTTTTTTCAGTAATAACACATTCCTAAATAAGTTGGCAACAAGGAAAAATCTTATACCAATGAAAATTGTCCAACAAGTCTATAAGTAAGTTTAAAAAAAAAACTTAATTTCTACTAACCTAGTCTAAACAAATTTTACTAACACAATGGCTTATATTTTCCGAGTAAATAATGATTAATCATCCCGTTACTGGTTCTTTCTTGATCATCGTGCGTCAGGTCTGTGGACATGTTGAGGTATGATGACGTTAAATATGCCTTCTGACTTGAAATAACCAGTTTGTTAAAATGTCTCAGAGCGCCTTTTAACGTAAGGTTCATTGTAGCGGATAGGGAGCGTGGAGTGGTGAGAAACCAGAATAAACAACACTTTTGTGAGGATTTGAAGAATTCCGACCGAGTGCGCGTGGGACAAGAAGCTGTCCGTCTCCGGTTGACAAGCCAACTGACTAACCATCGCCCGCGCGCAAACGGAGGGTACTTTAATTGTGGTAAGTACATGGTAGGTTTTCTCGCCTACCTACACTTTTATGGTTTAATATTTATTAATTTATTTTATTTTAACGTGTCTTTTATGTTTTTAGATTAGCGAGGCACGTCGTCTACATTCTCCGCCCAGTGTCACGTCAGGGACACCATTAGCTACAGGAAGCAGTGCCAAGCGAGTTACTGGTCTGGTCAACAACACTCCAAGCTTGGTCTTTATTTCCACGGTGCGTACACGCCCGTCTAATCCAGGAAATACTCTCTCCACGATACCTTTTGGCCAAGTGTTTCTAGGATAGTTAGGGTCAGTTATGATAACTAGATCTCCTGGTTTCAAGTTGCCTCCTTCTTCATACCACTTTTGTCTAGGCAAAAGATCGGGCAGTACCTCTTTGACCCAGCGTTGCCAAAATAGGTCGGCTAGCCTCTGCGCTGTTCGCCACATCTTTCTCAGATACAGGTCCCCGTCATCGAATACTCCTGGAATAGGTAAGTTCGAAGAAGAGCCAATTAAAAAATGATTAGGAGTCAGTGCTTCCATATGGTTCGGGTCGACGCTCACGTGGGTTAACGGTCTGCTGTTTACCATGTTCTCCACTTCAGCGAGCAGAGTTATTAAGGTTTCCTCTCGGGGTGCTCTTTCTTTCAGGGTAACTTTCAGTGCAGCCTTAACACTTCGTATGAGGCGCTCCCAGGAGCCGCCTTTATGGGGGCTGATTGGTGAGGAAAAGGCCCAGGCTACCCCACGGTTAGTCATCTCTTCGTTGATGCTGGTCTGATCCATTTCTTTAAATGACTTTCTCAGTTCGGCTTCAGCGCCGCGCAGGTTAGTACCATTATCGGAATACATGTTTTGCGGCCATCCTCTTCTAGATGCCATTCTTCTTAGGGACATAATAAAGGAGTCAGTCGTCAGCGAAGGCACTATTTCAATGTGCACGGCTCGCACGGTCATGCAGGTGAATAAGACTCCATAGCGTCGCTCTCGCCGGCGGCCAGCGGTGATCTCCATCGGCCCGAATAAATCTACACCGCAGTGGGTGAAGGCGCGCTGATGATGTGCAAGTCTCGCCTCAGGTAAGTCCGCCATACGTGGTACAGATGGTAAAGCTCTTTTTATTCGGCAGAACGAACATTGAGAAGCGACAGTACGTACTGTGGGTCTAAGGTTTAGCAGCCAGTACCGCTGTCGAAGTTCGTTCACCACCATTTCATTATTTCCATGTGCCGATTTTACATGATAGCTTTTTGTTATTAATCTTGCTATCTGGTGACGTCCATCCATTATTATGGGTCGTTTGACGTCCGAGCTTATGTTTGTTGCAGCTTCTACTCGTCCTCCAACTCGAAGAATGCCCCATTCATCTAGGTACGGCGTCAGCGTGCGTAACCGGCTATCAGGTTGTATCTGTTTATTATTTTTCAATAGATTTATTTCTGTAGAAAATGATTGCATCTGTGCGTAGCGAATTAATAATCTTTCTGCTCGCTGTAATAATTCTGTGTTTATTTCTTTTTTACAGGTCTTCTTGCATTTTTCCACGAACAATAGAACGGTAGCAGTACATCTCAAGAGGCGAAGCCACGAAGAAAACTTCTCTGGATCCGGAACAGGTAAGCTATCGCGCTCCACGTCATATACATGAAGAGCCATTTCTAAAATGTCGTCATTAATTTTTATTTTTTCTTTATCAGGTTGTGTTATCCAGGAGCTGTCCTTCTCGTACAAGAACTTAGGACCTTGAAACCATTCACAATCATTGTGTAATTTAAAATTCATATTTTTTGTAGCTACGTCTGCTATGTTTTTTCCTGACTGTATGTAGTGCCATTCATTCATTTTACTCAATTCATCAATTTCGCCGAGTCTATTCGCGACGAATATTTTGTAATTTCTCGTATCGTTTTTTATCCAATGTAATACAGTCATGGAATCAGTCCAAAAATATCTTTTACTTGGTTGCAATCTGTGCTCTTTTTGTATAACATCGGCGAGGCGGCTTGCGAGTACAGCACCCTGTAGTTCTAGCCGAGGGATCGAAGTAGGTTTTATTGGTGCAACACGGCTTTTACTAGCGATAAATGACACGCACACATTCGTGTTATTTGTATGCACGCGCCAGTAGGCGACAGCGGCATAGGCGACCGGTGATGCGTCACAGAACAAATGCAGTTCTGTTGTCTCGCTCGTACTCGTCGAACTGATAAGGTTATTATTACAACTTTTGTTGTTCGTGAAATTATTTTTTGAACGAAAATACCATCTTGGTATGCGAATATGTTTTATTTCATGTAGTTGAGAAATCCAATCTCGAAAAATCTCGAACTTTATAGTAGGTATTTGTTCATCCCAGTTAATCTTAGATTTCCAAGTGTCTTGAATAATTATTTTCGCCTTTATCGTGAACGGCGCCAGCAGGCCGTAGATATCGAATATAGACATCACAATGCGTAGAAGTTCCCGTTTCGTAGGTTTTTGTTCGCATTTTAATATTTTCTCTGGGATTTTTTGTAGTGACAGGTTAAACCCAAAGGTATCGGTTTTAGGGTACCATAACAATCCAAGGGTTCGTTCGCTTAAATGATCATCTTCTGATTTAAAATTGACCACAGCTTCGCTCAAGGTTTCTTTAGGTATATTCTGACATACTTGAGATTCGTTGGACGTCCAGTTCCTTATCTCGAAATCGCCTTGTTGATGTATGTATGTGACATCTCTCATCGTTTTTAGGGCTACGTCTATGCTGTCAAAACAGTCAATATAATCGTCCATATAGTGGCTTTTTGTTATCGCATGTACTGCATGTGGCATCTCAGTAGCATATCGCTGCGCATTCATATTTTTGATATGCTGTGCTATAAAGGGGGAACAATTGGCGCCAAAAATTAATGACGTCATTTTATACGTTTTTATTGGTTCGTTCTCGGTCTGTTGGTCTCGCCACAGGAATCTTAAAGCATTTTGGTCCTTTTCTCTAATTTTCGTTCTAAGAAACATGTCTTTTATGTCTCCCGTTAGTCCGATTGGCCGTTCTCGGAACCGTAGCATAATTCCGAGTAAGGACTCAAGTAAGTCTGGACCTTGGAGTAAATAGTCATTTAAGCATTGACCGGCTGAGGTAGCAGCAGCGTCAAAAACAAGACGCATTTTTTTCTTATTTGGGTTATCAACTCCAAAATGCGGTAAGTACCATACTTTCGTAGCTCTATGGTCATTTTCACTGGACTCAAACATACAAGCGTACTCGTTGGCGAGCAAATGCTGAACTCTTTCTTTGTATCTCAAGGCAAAGCCTTGGTCAGTTGACATTTTTCTTTCTATTGTTTTCAGTCGACGATACGCATTGCAAAAAGAATTTGCCATCTTCGCATTTTCATCTTTCCATGGTAAGCCAACTTCCCATTTTCCATTTATTAATTTAGCGGAATTTTCTACCATTTGGATGGCTTTCAACTCGTCTTTGTTTTGTCTCGGTTTATTATGAACACCAATGCTTTCAAACATGAAAGATTTTCGTACAAGTTCGTGTAATTGTGAGTCATTCTCGGGGTCCGTGTGTATCGAATCATTTTGGCGATAACAAGAAGTGGACTCTTTTTCACTTACATTTGTGAGCGTGTATTGTGGTGATGCGTCAGCTGTGGTCTCGCAGGCACCTGTGTGCGCGGCCGCCAGTGGGGAGGTGTTGGCGGTGGCGCAGACGCAGGCGTGGCGGGACTGGCAACTGGAGGCGGGGGCAGAGGGGCGCCTCAGCTGTTCCACTGTCACCATAGCACACTCGGACACTAAACTTGAATATTGACGTTTCGAAGGGCAAACGCCGTGCACACACCAACCTAGCGGTGTCAGTGTGGCGCAAGGTTCATTTTTGCCACGAATGATTGTCTTTATGGGTGCGATAAGATGGTAATTGTCTTGACCAATTAATATCGATGGTTTCACGTTTTCACTACACGAAATATATCTGTCCAAGTGGTACAAATGTTCATAGTCTTTTAAGTTTATATTAGATATTTTTTGTAGGGGTAAATTAAGTTCACTTATTTTTCTCACACTTAGATCAAATGAGTCATTGTTTATGTTTGTAATTTTACATTTTATTGATTCACTGTCACACATCAGTTCAGTATCCCATGCACCACGAACACAGAGGGTTTGTTTATGTCCATGAAGATCGACACGGTTTGCGATATCAGCTGATATTAACGATACCGTCGCACCATCGTCTAAGAGGGCATGTGTACGGAACACACCCTTCGGTCCATGGATGTTTACGGGCACTACTTTCAGAAACACACACGATTTTGAACTGTCCATCGCATGAGCTACAGTCTCGTTATTCACTGAGCAGTCTTTGTTCACTTTGTCCACTATACTATCACTGGTTATTAACACTTTATTTTCAGTTTTATTGTCACTTTCACTTTTTTCACTGTTTGCACTGGTTTTAAATTTCCAGTGCAGAAGACGGTGATGAGGAAGTCCACACTCATCGACGGTGCAGGCAGCTGCAGAGCAGTTGTCGCGGCTGTGAGAAGCCAGTAGGCACTTATGACACAGGTTATTGACTCGTACGAAGCGCCATCGGTCTTTTGTCAACGCGCGCTTGAATCGTGCGCACTCAGGTAGCTTATGCTTGTTGACCTTGCAGAAAAGACAGCTGTTCGTGACATCACGCTTAGCTCCGAGTAAGACTGAGTGCGGTCTTCGGTCTTCAGGCTTCCTACGGTTATCAGATTGGGTTTGTAGGTGAGTCAAACCTGCGGCTGATATTTTATTTGCTTCATTGTATAGGAATTCAGCTAGCATTTCTAACTTAGCTTTTTCTATGTTGCAGTTCGCGCCATAGTAGTCAGCCCACTTGTTGATGAGCGCACTAGGACACTTTGTGAGCACAGAGGACACCAATTCAGGACTTCTTAGGTAATCAGTTTGTTTCACTGCTTTTGCTGCGGCCACGAAATTCTTTACTTTGATTGAAAAAGACACAATTTCGTGGTGGTAGTTTTGTGATAGTGGTGGTATTTTCTTAAGTTGATATGTAATTTTGTGTATTATTGTTTCAGGTCTGCCGTAGCGGAGTTCGAGCGCTTCAATGACGGTTTGTGGAGCCGTGTTCCCGATGAGGAGAGAACAAACTGTTTCTTTTGCTTCTCCCTTTATAGACTTGCGTAATCTCCACATGTTTTCTGCATCACTGTAATTGCATACTTTTCTAGATTCGTCGTAAGCTAGTTTGTAAGCCAGCCACTCGAGAGGATCTCCGTAGAAATGAGGTAAGTCTTTTGACGAAGCTAATCTTGACATCAAGTGTTTGTTTTGCAGGTTAGATTGGTAGATAGCACTAACGAGGTGTTGCATGCCAGCACCGCCACTGCCTTCGGCAGCGTCACGCCCAACGTCGTACACCGCGTCCGCGCCGATATTTCTTTTATTTTCAGCTTCGTGACTGTTCTCGAGCCACTCTTGCACTTTACCGTTTGAATCTATTTCAGTAGGCTGGTATTGAGAACTTCGACGGCTTTTTGACGCCTCACTTTCGAGGGCGGCTATGTCGGCGGCTAACTTTTGCGCAATCAAAGTCTTTTCAAGCTGCACAGCTTTTTTTGCGGCTTCATATTCTAACTGCTTTTTTCGTGCTTCGATTGATTTTCCTGAGCTGGATTGTTTTTTGAGGGAAACGGGCATTAAACTTTGGGCGTTTCTTTGCAAACATTCCCCTTCAGTTTTCTTCAGTATTTCCGACTTTACGTCGCGCGTCGGGTCTTCTTTCGACATCTTCTTCAAGAGTTCCTCTTTTTTCCAAGCGCTACGTGTCCGCACCGTTGTTTCGTAATGGCGGCTGCGTGGCGGGGGAGTGCTGAACATTTAAGCGATTTCTACACAAGTTCCACGTATGATCCGGTCGAAGAACCAATTTGTAGCGGATAGGGAGCGTGGAGTGGTGAGAAACCAGAATAAACAACACTTTTGTGAGGATTTGAAGAATTCCGACCGAGTGCGCGTGGGACAAGAAGCTGTCCGTCTCCGGTTGACAAGCCAACTGACTAACCATCGCCCGCGCGCAAACGGAGGGTACTTTAATTGTGGTAAGTACATGGTAGGTTTTCTCGCCTACCTACACTTTTATGGTTTAATATTTATTAATTTATTTTATTTTAACGTGTCTTTTATGTTTTTAGATTAGCGAGGCACGTCGTCTACATTCATGTTAAATATTTGTTAAAGATAAAAATATTGTATGGAATGCATAGGAAATTAGGAACGAATTCCACCTCATATGAATGCCATGGATTAGATGTATGTTGTTAGTATCGCGCCATGTCTATGACACAGGTGTTACATTACATAAGAAGAACGTGTGTTATTCAATAACTAATTTAACTTAAGAATAAACCATGCTGGAAAGCTGATAAAGTCGTGAGACTCAAACCCTTCGTCTCTACTTGAGACACAAACAAGCTTTTAAATTACCAGTAAGAAGCCATTCAATCTAGCGATTAAACTAAACGTTGGCATTAACGAAAACAATTTTTCAAGCGCCCTACTATTAATCCATTCAGATGGGATTGCCGAGAATCATTAGAATAACTTAAGATCTAAGATTGCAAGATGGATGGACTATAGCGTTTACAGTGTGTCAAAACTTGGAGATTCTATCAGCTCAGTTGGCAAAATCTTTTTCAAACCATATCAGATTTACGAGCAAAGAAAAAGAGTTCCCTGGTTTCCTTAATTTCAAACGGCGTTGTAAGGAAGGAACTTACTATTACGAAAGCTTCAGCAATCTTCGTCATTTTGAAACAGAAATATTATTGCAAGTGAGTGAAAAAACAACAGTCAACCTACTTCCGTAGTATTGTATGCCTTTATCACCTTACCAATCACATCCTAGCCTTAATCTAACGCTATATAATTAGAATAAAACGGGGCCACCAAAAGCGCCTCTGGTGTGGCGCTATTGCTTTTAAACAAATCTATTCGCCACCGTGGTTTAATCAAACCAATGCAAAAAAAGAATACTGAAGCAATCAGGGGCAGCCTTTGGACTATGATAGCTAGGTGGCTTTCCTGCTATAGCTTAACGGCGTAACGCTGAAACGTTGAAAGTTATTTTTACCTGTGTGTCGAGTTAAGCTGTACCATCGTATCTCATATTGACTGACGTTTCGCTGACACTGTTCATCCAGCGTGAAAATTCGATAGCAGTTTAGTTGGAAGATGGGCTAACCTGCAAAGACACGTACTTCCATCAAAACTGATTACGAAAAGTGAAGTATTTAGATTATGAATACGCTTTTTGTGAAAAAACTATGCTTTATAAAATTATAACCGACCCTTATTGAGCTTAGACGCAATCCATTGTGTACAAATTTATGAGAACCTCTTATTTATATTTTAAGACAAGAACCTTATATAATGAAAGTGTAATTGTTTTGTACTAGTGTTGCAGTTTCTGATAAAACTGCTTTTTTAACCGACTTCCCAAAAAAGGAGGAGGTTCTCAATTCGGTTGTATTTTTTTTTTTTTTTTTTATGTTTGTTACCGCCTATCTCCGGCGTTTATGAACCGATTTGGAAAATTCTTTTTATATTTGAATAGATATACTTCCAGATTGGTCCCATTTTTTTCAGAAACCAGTTCTGATGATGGGATCCATGAGGAATTTAGGGAACTCCTTAAATATCGTAGGCATACATATGGCGATTTTGATATTTTCAGCAACAAACCAAGCATTTGCATTCAGAAAGTATCATAATCCTTTCACCACTATGGTTCTTTCATAATTTTTTTCCATCCAAATATTTTGTCGAATAAAATGGCGGAAGTCGGTTTTTTAAATGAAAAGTTATTTTAAGGCTTTTCATCAAACATCGTACTACATTATTGTTATTTTTGTGGTATGGGTGGAAAGTAACTGCACAAAGTAAGAGGGCATGACAATGATACAAGTGAGATCGAGGAGGCTAGTAAAAGCTGAAGCCGCATGTCCACGTTCAGAAGTGGGTGTTAGGGCTGAGATTGTCTCGGTGAAAGGCTATTATTCACTTCTAGGTAAATTAATATCTACTACGTTATCATTAACTGTTACCCAGACTTGTTAGGCAATTGGATTTTGGATTTGTCCTGGCTGTTGGCTTATTTAAGAGTCTGTTATTACCTACTGTAAGAAAGCGTTAGCCGAGTTCGTCGTGGGAAGCAATGGCGGCGGTGAGCTCACCACTTGTCACGTCTATTATTCCCGCGACGTGCAACCCACGGTACAAAGAGGCCCTTTGAGTTTCTGCCTATCCCTTCAGGGAAAGAGGGGTGTGTTTATGTATGTATATGTTTCTCAATTTCTAGTTTTTCTGCCATAGACGTAGAAAAAAATCTTAATCTGTTTTAATTACCTACGTATTTTTTATGAATACTGTGAATAGAAGCGCATTCACGAAGGGTGTTTACGATTACGTAGAGCACCCTTAGATTGGGTGTGAGGTGATTGCGATGACCTCATTGCCAAATTCCGATTTTCCAAACTGATTTCACTCATTCAATCGTTTTATAAAAAGAGATTTATGTTGCTTTAGCATAAAGCAGCACATTTTTTTACGCGTCAATTCGTTTTACGGTCTCTCACTCATGCCTACCGATATTTTGGTAATAAATCAACCTTGATGTTTGAATTTGACGCTATTTGAAAGGGAAAATGAAAACATGAAAGGATTTTCAGTGACGCAGTCGAAAAAACATAAATTTATAATAAAATATGAAATTGAAATAGGTTTTTTAATAAGCGAATTAATAATAAATATTATCAGATAGAAGGAAATTGCTATAAGAATACCAGTATTGTATTCAAATCGAATAAATTACGCAAACTTAACGATTCCGTCGACATCTATCAGAATATATATTCCTAATGAGAGAAATGTTAATCACTTGGCCTAAATGTAAAATGGGAAGATTACAGATGGGCCGAGCATCCAAAGTTAAGACCCGAATATTATATTAGATCAAAAGGCGAAAATTAAATTTGTGCCAACAACGTTGGTAGTGATCGCGTGGGCCGTAGTTTACATATGAATACTAAATTTAATTACCCAAATTCGGTTACACTGCGGACTTAGTCAGGAGAAAAATTAATTTTATAGAGATTGTGGGATGACCTTTACGTTTTTAGAATTCCTCGAAAGGTACCAACGGAACCATTATAAGATCACTCAGGTTTCTGTCTGTCTGTATGAGTGACACAGCCTATTTTCTTCGAATCCATACTGGAACAAAACAGTAGAAATTTGGTACATATACACTATACAGACTTTGATGGCCGTATAGCGAATCATGGACGTATAGCGAAAATAAACGAATTCTGATATTAGGGGTTAAATAAAAAATAAAATTAAAATAAAACAAAATACTTAAATAAATAAAATCCGGGTAAACTAGTACTTAAATAAAAAATAAAAATTGTGGCATTTATGCCATATCAAATGAAAGAGCTTGTTAACAGAAATACAAATATTTTCATAATTATAAAATTCTTAGTTTACAAGATAATAAAGTAAATATGCAAAAATTTATCTCCAAATCCACTAAGCGGATAAAAATGTGTTGATTGACCAATAAGTTTAATTATTATTGGTCCAGTGATTTTATGGTAGCAAATTGTACGGAATCCTCCCCATGCGAGTCCAACTCGCACTTGACCGGTTTTTGTAAAAAGAAGCTGTTGGTTTTAGCGTTTCGAAATTACAATCGAAAATTTTTCCCTTAACATTTTTAATTTTCGTGGGTATAATTAATTTGATCATGAGATAATTAACTATAAATTTAAGTAAATTTGTGTAATTGCCTACCATTGTAGTTACCATTATTAAATAGACAAAATGGAGAGATTTCAGTTTTCAGCATGTAATAGAACATAACTCGATATTCATTCTATACTCAATTTCATGGGGTAGAAAACCAATCGTAGCACTGTCTTCAAATCATTGAGTAAAATCTTCTTCTACATTTTGTAAGCCTCGGGCTTAAAAGCAACAAATACATTTTTTCTCAATACTTTTTATTGTTACCTGCGCTTATTCAGGAATAGGGTATACAACAAGGAAAATGCTACGGAGCATTTCGAGTAGAACACGATGAAATACAATAAGCATTATAATAACGAAACGGAGAGGCAAGAGGTGGGAGGAGGGAGGGCCTTGAGAACTTTATTAACAATTTGCACAAAGTTTCTACTCTTAACGAGAAGTCCGCTGATAACGCCAAATTTACGTTTGTACGGTGATATGAACCCAGAGGAAAATACAGGAGTATGCCATATTCTAAGTGTATGAAGCCGTGTAATTTTTTCAAAAGTTTTTATTTTTTATTCAGTTTATAAGACAAGAAAATAATTTAAAAAAATTAAAATAACTTTCGAATTAGGATTATAATAAGCCAGCCTGTCAGCCTGATATGAATAACTAATAACCACTTAGAACTGACACTAGCGCTAGAGTTGCACTCAAAGTTGCGCTATAAATACCCTCAACCGCCCATAGGTACTTTAGTCTGCCAATAAGCGCAACGCTGATGCCCAATCGCCACTCCATAATTTTTAAATGTATAGCATTTTGTGATTTATTTAAGCAATAAATAATTATTTGATATGTTTAAAATAAAGTTAATAACTGAATACTTTTATTGAAACCTCAATGTTTTTTGAGTTACGCCTTTTTACTTTTTAAGTAACGTACTAACGTTATAATTTTGGATTGGGTTGGAAATACGGTAGATTTTTTGTCATCAGGGTAGCAAAATATTTCTATACCCCTGACCATCTTGGATGAAAACATTATCTACCATCACCATGTCATAAAATTCAATGCAAAAGTATTTGTATGCACAGGTCATTCTGTTTTACTTACATTAGCACTCAAAGCTAGGAAAGTTTATAAAGCAATTTTAGTTCACGCTATGAGTGGGTTTTACTATTCACCTTTCATAAAGCATTGGTAGGTACTTTAATGAACTAGATACTTAATTAAAGTGCAAAATTACTCATATGCATTATTTGGCCTTACGTTTAGGAATACAAACTCTGTTAAAGTTAATAAATTCTAACAGTATTAAGAATAAATGTAAATTTCTTTACCAAATGCACTATATATGAACATACAACTTACTATGAAATTTTAGAGAGGCATTTATATAAATACTAGTTGCGCCCCGCGGTTTCACCCGCGTGAATAATAATGAAAATTGATGATGATGATGATGATGATGATGAAAAGTAGCCTATGTGTTAATCCAGGGCGTAAAGTATCTCCATTACAAATTTCACTCAAATCCATTCAGTAGTTTTTACGTGAAAGAGTAACAAACATCCATCCATACTCACAAACTTTCGCGTTTGATGATGATGATGATGATGAAAAGTAGCCTATGTATTAATCCAGGGCGTAAAGTATCTCCATTCCAAATTTCACTCAAATCCATTCAGTAGTTTTTACGTGAAAGAGTAACAAACATCCATCCGTACTCACAAACTTTCGCGTTTGATGATGATGTTGAAAAGTAGCATATGTGTTAATCCAGGGCGTAAAGTATCTCCATTCCAAATTTCACTCAAATCCATTCAGTAGTTTTTACGTGAAAGAGTAACAAACATCCATCCATACTCACAAACTTTCGCGTTTGATGATGATGAAAAGTAGCCTATGTGTTAATCCAGGGCGTAAAGTATCTCCATTCCAAATTTCACTCAAATCCATTCAGTAGTTTTTACGTGAAAGAGTAACAAACATCCATCCATACTCACAAACTTTCGCGTTTGATGATGATGATGATGATGATGAAAAGTAGCCTATGTGTTAATCCAGGGCGTAAAGTATCTCCATTCCAAATTTCACTCAAATCCATTCAGTAATTTTAACGTGAAAGAGTAACAAACATCCATACTCACAAACTTTCGCGTTTATAATATTAGTAGGAGTAGGATCTGTCTAATATAAAGGCGTAGTAATTATAGTTTTGAATGTTAGTAGATATTTACCTAAACTTAAAAGTTTAATTAAACAAAAACGAAAGGTAGGTGCGGTGGTCAGTCAACCTATGACGTCAACCTGGGATTCCACGTCAGAGTCTAATGAAGAAGAAGGGGAGTCAGGTTACGTCATTGGTACACAACTTAAGTAAATTGAACGGAGTGCTGATGAAGTACCTCAGTTACAGTAGATAAAGAAAAGTAATGATAAAAAATGTTTATTGCTTAGAGCATTTAACGTTTATTGGGAAAGTGAGATCTCATTTCTATTAATTTTGGTTGTCAATTTAATAAAAATATCGTTTCTCAGACTAAAGCACACGATAAAACCACAAACTTAATAAACACTTTTCACAATATTAATAATGGTGCAGTACAACTTCCATTTTTAGGGTTCCGTACCGCAATAGGAAAAAACGGGACCCTTATAAGATCACTTAGTTGCCCGTCTATCTGTCTGTCTATCAAGACCCTTTTTCTTAGGAACAGCTTAAAGGTATTAACTTGAAATTTATACTATATATAAAAGTATGTAAGTCTATACAGCTGTAAAAAAACAAGCTTCTAACTAAATGCATTCAAAATATGTGGCATTGAATGGCTTATTTTTGTATGGAAATCGAGAAAATTAAAAACTGTAGATTTTTCATTTTCTTTCATTGTCCTATACCTACGGCTAGCAAAGGCTGAATAACGTTACAAAGACGAGAGCGAGACGACAGCAAATGTTAAATATTGGCCAATGACATCAGGGTAGTTTGAAATCCTTGTACTTTGATTGGTTAATATTTTACATTTACTACATAATCATGTAAAAATACGGATTCTTAATTTACAGAACAGGGTAAAAATAATTATGTAATATTACATCACCATGGAAATTCACATGATTATATAAAACCACAAAACTTTTGGGGCAACGAAAGTTGCCCTCAATTTCATGTAATTGATCCTGAAAAATTTGAACAGTGTGTTGTCTTCTGATCCATGATCTGGAGGAAATCTGAGGATATTCTTCATAGGGGTCTCGAGCCTATGTATGTATGTATGTATGAGGATGTTTGTTTGGAATTGAGAACGGTAAAAACGAAAAAGCGGGATACGAGCGCGCAAAGCTCAAAATCCCGGTTTAAACCGAATGTAACTAGAGTATCAGGCGAACATTCCTTTGCTGTTATTTTATCGACCGTCAAAGTGTCTGTCGAGATAAATCGAATTATTCGACGCTGTTTGGTCGAAAGGGTTGCGACAGTGGATGCCACTTTTAATTTTAAAGTCTCTGGACGATATGACGTCTATTCTGTAGTACCTATTGATCTCAATGGCATTATTGGATGGCTCCCAAAGGACGTAATGTAAATGGAAAATTAAAGGATTGTTATTTCATGATAGAATTTACAAAGAACAAGTTGAAAATAGCATTTCTTATTGGCTAGCATATAGCCTACCTAGACCACGAGTAAGAATGCAATTGATTACTAACTACCACAAGGGTAGTGTTATTTACTTGCTGTTTCATAAATCTATTTCATTACATCCAAATCGGTTTATCCATTACAGCGTGTTTAGTAACAAACAAATATTCAAACTTTCACATTTAAAATATTCGTGGTAGAGGCATTGAATAACTTGAAACTTACATTCCCGCATGTTATCTTTGACTTACATTCGAAAATGACATTTATTTTCAGACTTAAGTACGCGAGGAAATCGACTGCGGTCAATAGAATAGAATAGACCAGTGCAACATAAAAAAGAATTGAAAGCATGGAGAGGACAGTCTATATTCACAATTTCCCCCAAAGACACATTTGTTACAATAGCTGAAAGAGAACAGCTAGTTCAAGGTTTTGGCAAATTATAAAAATGTATTATTATATAAAAAAAAATATACAAACAAATATAAAAGCGGAATTGTTACTATATATTTGTTCGTTTAGTCAATATTGTTAAGTAATTTTAGTTTTTATTTGTTTTTTAAAGATCTTGATCAAGACGGTCTGATGATGGAATCAGAAGGCATCAACTGAACTCCCAAATGATGCAATGTTTAGGCTCTTAAAAGTTGTTTTTATGAAATGTTTAACAGTAAATGAGGCCATTGTTTGATGATGAAACCGCGACATTTTCAACGGATCTCCTTAGCGATAACATTAGATTTAGTGTTTGGCCTGTT
This sequence comes from Epirrita christyi, assembly GCA_951392215.1. Taxonomy (NCBI): domain Eukaryota; kingdom Metazoa; phylum Arthropoda; class Insecta; order Lepidoptera; family Geometridae; genus Epirrita; species Epirrita christyi. The sequence continues at coordinate 9,683,661 of OX595846.1, forward strand.
TTGAATTGTTTTTACGAGACGGTTGACAATACGTTACAACCAGGGTCCAAAGATGAAAGTGGGAGAGGCTCAACGGATCTTTTCGATAGGTAGCAGTAGACAGGTTTTCAGCGGTAGGAGGGGGTTTTAAACGCAGACGAAGTCGCGGGTTTCAGCTAGTTGGTTATGTTATTCAATGTTTGTGGAACAATATTTTTTAATGCATAATATTAAGAACAGAACTTATTATTTAGAACTGGAATAGGTTATTAGAATTTGTAACCAGAACGATACATTTGCAGGTACTTTTCTAACTTTACTCGAAGTCACCGAGCTGAAATACGCTATGTATCTCCGCTTGCTTGTTTTATTATTTGAACAAATCGTAGACACGTTCATACTTGTTTGTGTTTGTAATTACCTAATCTTACGGGTTTTACTTTGAATTTATGGACACTCTGCATTTGACGGTCATCTAATCAACCCACACCAAAATTATTAAGCAACACGTGTGCTAGTTTAATTAGGATAATAATCACTGTTACGAATGACTTATAAAATGGACCAACTATTATTTAGTTAAGCTGTCGTCGTAAGGAGTGGAATCACGAGCGTAAGATATTTCGTCGGTTCGCAGTGGGTAACGTAATGACGTTTGAACACTGTTCCAGCTATCTCCCGGCATAGATTCATCCCAGGAGAAATTTTCAGCGGGATAACTTCGTGCAAAGCTTTCAATGCAGCGTTTACACAATTATTAGTTACTTGAGGAAACGCCTGACAGTGTATATTACGGTATACACACTGTCGGTCGGTTTTTGTTATTTCCGTGTCATTAAGTTTTCAGCTTTATAGACGTTTATTACATTTAAGTACCTGGGTGACCGAGATTTGTATGGAAAACTCGTAAAAACGCGTTTTCCCAGAGATGAAACTCAGTTAGATCGATTTCTTGCCCCCGAAAACATATAGCAAATTTCATCGAAATCGTTAAAGCCGGTTTCGTCATGTCAAAACTTAATATTATATTTATAATTAAATACAAATATTGCTCGTTTAGTAGGATATAGGATAAGTTTTGATTTAACTTCGTATTCATCATCAGCCGAGCTATTTTGATTCAGCCGAGTCGAAATAGCTCGCAGAACCGACATCCGGAATAAAAATGTTCTCGAATGGCGGCCAAGAACCGGACTACGATACGCTATGTGTAGGATGGCCGCCAACTCTTGGATAGTTACAATGTCATTGGCCAATCGTGTTGGCGGTCATACTACACACAGCGTATCGTAGTCCGGTTCTTTGCCGCCATTCGAGAACATTTTTATTCCTTAGCGGTTGTCGGTTCTGCGAGCTATTTTGACACACACAAGTCTACATAATCTGATTTATTTACCTTTAGGAACTTCATAGTTTCAGTTATTTCAATAGTTTCAATATTAAAATTAAACTTGAGTTCAAAATAATCTTATTTTATTATTGGATTGGATGTTTGTATGAAAATGAACCATGATTTACGTAAATGCTTCGACGATGTGCGTTCTAAAGATAATTCAGTGTTTATTATTATGATAGTTGTAAACAAGATTCTGAATTCCGGGAGTAAACAACTTACGTACAATCAAATTAACAAAGTTTTAGATTCAGTTTGTTAAAGTTTTAAGTTATATACAAACCGCTATTTTCCCATCTCCCATTATTTTAAAACGCTGTAAACTTACGAGGTCAACAATATATTTCCGCCGTCGTGCCTAGAATATTAAAAGCGGGTAATCTTTGGCTGAATCTAAACACTAACTGGACCACAGCCAGTATGACTGTGGTGCACTACTTATTATGAAAGCTAATGCGATTTTGGCCAAAATAAGTTAGAAACTGGACGACGCAGAAAAAGGAGGCCGCAGTCTCGATGTACATTATAAAAGTAGCAGGAAATCGGTGGATTGAGGCGGCACAAGACCGTTCATATATGGAGGTCTATGTCCAGCAGTGAACTTCTATAGGCTGATGATGATAATGATGTAAAAACAGACAAGAGCGAGAAGAACTTGAGCGCTGACGATTCCGTATAATACGTTCTACGCCGCCGCTTAAATTAAGGTCCTACACTCCTTTTATTTAATTAAAAATTTGCTGTTCATTTATTTGTACGTAAAAATCTTTACCCTAAAAGAGGATTTTAGGGATACAGCTTTATTATTAGATTATAGCAAAAAAATTCCAAGCATGCCTTCCTCAGTCATTGTGGAGTTATATGGAAGTATTTTTAAACATTGTCTGTAAGTGACTCAGCTTGTATAATTGTCAGCTTAAAACACATCGTGGCTATAGCGACTGATGTGTTTTTACTTTTGGTGTAATAATCCCTATTCATTTTGTGCCCATTGTTCATGTTTAATTTTATTTCTGTTAATATTTTATTGTGCATGGTGTGAGAACCATGAGGCTATAGACCATTATTTATTTTATTATTACGTAACACTTGCAAACTCTTGGTTGTATCTACAGTCGTTCCTAAAAGGTCTTGACAGACAGCTAGACGGACAAACAAAGTAATTTTTAATAAAAAATTAATGTTTTAATTTTGTAAAGATTCCGTTTTTAAAAGTTCTACAGAACCCTAAATAAATTTTGGAAAACAGCGAGCAATAATATTTTATGTGCATAATCCGTTTACGTACTCGTTTTCAACGTTCCTGAAAATCCACTGAAATACCATATGCCTTAAAATCCAGAGAGGAAACAGGAGTAGACATGTTGTATGTTGGCTTCTTGTTTCCATTTAAGTCTGTTTCAAAGAGGTGCCCTATAATTCTTGGCGAGGCAGCTGCGGATTTGAACCGTACTTAACATTTCGAGTAAATCTCCTATCTTCTGTCTAACCATTTACTAACCAACTTTCCCGGTCTATACATACAGTGACATAACATAATAATCAACAGTCACATACATAGTCCTCTGATCCCATACTAGGATTCCCTGTGTAGTGGGTATCAGGAATTACGAGTAGGTACCATAGTACCACAACACCAAGACTCGGATCAAATATTTGCAGATAATGCAAATAAATATGTCCCGCAGCGGGAATCGAACCCGCACCTCATGCGTCGTTTCTGGCTACTCGCCCACTGCGCCACGGAGGTCGTCATAATGTTACATTACATATAATTACATATTATTTAAATCAATTAAGATAAGTTTCAGAAGGTGTAGGCATACCTACACCTTCTGAAACTTATCTTAATTGATTTAAATTTAATTTATTCAGATCAAAACAGTTTTCAGATGCACGAGTTTCTAGAGCTATGGAATCGACTGCAAGTTTGTCGCACATGTAAAATTTTGATTAATCAAATTAACCGTGGCCGTGCTTTGGCCAGCCTAAAAAAACCTCTCCTTTTCCTCCCGTGGATGTTGTAAAAGCCGACTAAGGGATTACATCAGGGGATGGGCAGCAGCATCCACCTGAGTAGGTACTTAACACCAATACTACTATCACCAATTACGCCTGCCAAGTGTGGTGATTATGGCAAATCCCACCATTATATTTGCTTCGTCGATTCAATAGCGCTTGGAACACGTTTTTAAGGTAGGTAGGTACACTAACAAAACAGACATCTCAAAATACAGTCAATTGTTCAGACTCCAAACGCAATTTAATATAATAACAAAGAATACCTTAGTCCTTTTCCAAGATACGAAATTTAAAGTTTTCCTTTTATCAAGGTTCACAAAACACTACAGAACCCTTGGGCGACAAAAGATGACGTACGAGGAATAAATTACACCCCACTTCTCGGGTGTTTGTCTCTTTCCAAACTTGAAGATGGCAATTTTTTATTCCGCTATTGTTTTCTCGGTAAGAAATATTGTAGTTTGATAGTTTTCTAACCACTCACAAGTATTGGTTAGTTTTGAAAGTCGTGGTGATAATTTTTTAGAGTTCCGTGATTCGTTGTTTCTGAGGGGAACTTGTAGAATAGTTGATGTGGGTATGATAATAGGTGATTTGAACTTTTCGAACAATGTTCCGAAAAAAATCGGAAAACAGGGATACAAACCAAAAAAACAGCTCCACCTACTCACAATTTAAAAAGTTTTATACTTACGCAAAATTCATACAGGAATTGGTTAAATGTTCATGTGAGAATCGCATTTTCATCTTGTGACGAATTCCTATTAAGAAATGCAAAATTGACGAGGGTACGACAGTCAAATTTGGATGAGATAATCAAGTAATATGGCATTCGCAGATACTACGTATTCATTGAATTGTTATTTTGTAGGACAATTTTGAATATTGTCTTTTATATTTCCAGGCAGTTGATTCAGGACTATCCAACGCGAGCAAATCATAGAATTTGAAAAAACACGGATTTACAATATGTAATTATCCTAGTGTTCCCGTCTCACGACCTTTGAGCGTGGTCGCGGTCGGTGCTCATGAGGAAGGACCTCAAAATGGTCAACGAAACGTCAGCAGGAGAATAGTAAAGTACGTGGTGTATAGTCGTAATTTTTTCTAATATGATACCAAGCCGGTAACTTCAATTTTATTATGTAATTATCCTTTTTACTACTAAACAAAGAACGAATTTTTTATGACTGAGATTCGAACTAAATTCTTATGATCAAGTACGATTAAATGTGACGTCATAACCAACTCTTTCAACATATGAATCCCAACCTTATTGCAATTATTATTATGACGAACTTTCCTTCAAAAGTGGTAAAATAATTTAATTGTCAAGTGTACCAAGTGTTCTCTTTTCACTCTCAACTGGCGAGCAAACGGGACGCAACTATCATGCGATCAAAAATAAATAGTGTATACCTACCTAGTACTGAAGAGTACGTAGAGCACTATAAAAGACATTACAAATACGTTAACTAACTTTAAAAACTTTAAAAAGCTATAGATAATAATTTACATAACTTATTCAGTTTTCATTGTAAACATTGGGTTTAAATTTCAATTCTCCATCTATCTCAATCCGACGGAAATGAGAAAAACTTTCTACTTAACGAATCCATCTAAACAAACTCTATCTCATTTAATCAATTGTCAAAGTTTAAAAACTTAATCCACTTAAGGACCCTTTAAGGGGGAGTTCTAGTGCGCATGACGAACTCGCCCTAGCGGGAAAACCAAGGACAGAAAGCGGGCGACCTTTTCAAAGTGAGCACGCATAGTTCGTATCATTCGAATATGAAATACGAACGCGCTCAGTTTCTTGTCACTGGCAACTAAAAACTTTGTAAAAAAAAGAAAGCGGTCTTTTCTTTTTTTCTGTTCCAATTTCAAACATCACAAATAACTATGGATTGTGTTGATGTGTTTTGAAAATGGAAAAGTGTGTTCGTAAAAAAGTGATGTGACTAATATTAGCAGTGAATTCTAAAAACATGTTATGCAAATGAGGGAAACTATGAAAACCGTGAAAATGAAGCTTTTATCGCTGATTGCACTGTGTGGTAAGTGCTGATTAGACCTTGTTAATTTACAAAGAATTTTCACCAGGAATTTATTTTAAGCTTTTACGTTTGATTAATAGATATTATTTATGTAATGAAATATATAAAAAAAAACTATGTAGGTGAATAGTTTATCCATAGAAACAAAGGATTTCACTCTTCTAGCTTTTAAAATAAATCCATTAATTCAAAATACCTACATACTTATCAAATAAATTGGTTAAGTGAGTGACACCGATTTTTAATGTTCTTGTATACTTACAGTTAACATGCATTTCTTAACTGGTCAAGTGATTGATCAGACTGTAGTACAGAAACCAATAAATAATAATATGGCACTGATAAATATCAGAATTATTTATTCGTATTCAAATCTTGACATTGGATCATGAGACTTTTGGGACATTTCCAAGCTTTAACTATTTTAAATTAAGCTTGTATGCTTCACATATTAGGAGGTGGTAACAGATGGACAGACAAATAGGTAGACACCGGAATGAGATCGTAAGCTTTCCGTTTTCCAAATAAACGGAACACTAAAATAAGGCTTTCTGCGTCAACGAGGAAAACACGGCTTACTACCTATTTAATGTTGTTTTACTTCTTCTTCAATTATTTTGTTTCATACTTTACGTTTTCCTTATCATTTTTATTTGAAAACAAATGAAAAATAAACATTCCTTATACTACATCGTCTCATTAATAAAGCGCTAAAACACACTCATAATATAGAACGAAGTCATGGGGTCGGCAGTTCCCCTCATCATAATTATTCTACATCCCTCGCCCCTCAATAATATGGCGTTGGATTTATGATCATACGGCCTATAAACCGAGCGTAGGGCCCGATGACCGGCTGCTAAGCTGACGTCATATTTTCCTCCTATAATATTATAGGTTCACTAAACGGCCACCAACATCTTTATGCTTCCAATTTATGGCATAAAGTTATTGACCCTATGTCGGCAGTTTTAAGTCAATGTTGACTGACTACCGTGACTGGTGACGTGAGAAAATGTATAGTTTGACAACGCCAAATGCAGCATTTGATGCAACCATTAAATTCAACATTTTCTTACCGTCAGCTACACGGTCATCAACCGTGTGGAACCAGCATAGCTTAGCTCTTGGTGAGAGGCGTTTTTCCGAGCGAGTATCTCTTTCTACACTCTCATGTGTATAATACATATTATGTGTTTTATATTGTCAGGACCGAATGAAAGTAGGAGGCGTATCCTGTTACAATTTTACTCCTAGAGTAAAATTATTGTACATTATAATTATGTATAGCAATCTTACATTTAGTAGTACAAGATTCAGTCTTATAGAGCTTTATCTATATCAACATCATCAGCTAATAGAATTACACTGCATAGAGATAAATTCAGCAGATATTGCTAGAAGTATTATCTATACCAACATGATATAATTAGGTTGCCTGTTTGTAGCTGCAGTATACTTCCTAGCAGCCAGGGTTTAATTTTTCATAAGTGGCTACCGGGCAATACGTCATCTGAATTTTATCATCTTTATTTACAACGACAGCATGAAGGTTTTTATACACGATGGAATTCGATTAGCTTCTCAAAAATTGCCACACTACCCCGCAGTCAAGAATTGAAATTTTCCCTGGCTGCTGGGATGTTTGACAGTATTTGAGCCAGGTAACCCAATTCCACCGTATATAAAATGCTTCTATCTTTCATATTGTATCTAATCAAAATCCTTAGATGTACTTCCCGGCAGCCAGGACTTACTTGGTGTAGAGAACACTTCTAAGTTTATTAAAGATTTATCTGATAAAATTTATATGAGTTATCTCTTAGTCCAGACCTCGTACGTACGATTGATTGGTTGTTAGTTCTGTGTCCAAGTTTGGCAGGCTTTGTAATGTAAGCAAATTCTTACGATAACGCATGCAACACCGTCATGCGACGTTCAATCGCGCTATTCTTGGTTGTGAATGTTGGATGGTGATCAGATAAATTAGGCAAACTACATCGCTATTATTGTACAAATATTTTAGGACTGTTAACTAAAAACCAAACACAAACTCTCTTTTTCCAGGCTCTGAAAAAGGCTTTGTGGCCGATGGTAAATCAACCAGTGTGGTGACACGATTCAGTACCTCAGAGGCTCCTTTTATACTCATGTAACGTGTCTTAGAAGTTTTGGGCACGCTAAATTCATAACGATGTTTTTCTTCACTGTTTAAGAGCATGTAGTATTGCGCAAATAAACTGGTAATCTGGGTCACTTGACCATCTCCATTGTCAAGGATAATTGGTTAGTGGAATTGTGTGATGCCTACAGTGCATAGGCCGAATAGTGTAAACTGCACCCTGATTAAACCGAGTGTTCACAGTCCACATCTTTGCTGATTGTGCTAAAAGCCAAAGCCATTATCAAAGTGAATGTGCAGCTGTATCCCACATCAAATGTATTCATATGAGATGCTTGAAAATAGGTTATCGTCAGAATTTAAGGGTAATCAGGAAAAATCAGGGTTGATAGGAATAATCTATTTTATTGAAAGGAAAATCTCCTGTATTCACACTCGGGTGTTCTTTTTATTGATTTTCGTTTACAAGCTTCTATAAGTTACAAGCTTCAGTGAGTTTAGGAGCAAAGATCACAAAAACGTTTGTACTTAATAAACCTAATCCGCCTCGGGGGAATAGCGGTTAATCTAATGCGTGTAAATGACATGTTTACGTCATGTATAATGTGGGTAAAAGATACTGATAAAATATTTTTTTCGCAATGTATGCTTTTGTGAGGTGATTAGACGTAATATTAACGCATTGATCTATGACAGTAGCTTCTTTTATTTCTACCCTTCTGTTTCTGACGTTATCAAATCACTCCTTCGAGTCCTTGTTTGAGTCAGCCAAAAATGTCAAATTAGAAAGATTTCAAAACCCCTCCAATAACATATGCATTTACAGACATGCCCTGAGACTTTAACGATTTGACCTAATTTAATTAAAATAATGTACTTATTTGACACTGGCAAAATTAAGGAGACTTTTTTCAGAGGCCATAATTAAAAGAAGAAGAAATAACAGGCATTTGACACGCAAGCAGTTTTTTAAGTTATCAACTTTACCTGTTTGTAGGACGTATGCATGTTAGTTAGTTAGGTAATTGGTTTGGGACAAATTTTGAAACTGAATATTGAACTGATTGAGCTGAAATTTTTATCTTTATCTTTATCAGAAATTTTTCATTGCTGTCAAGTTCAGATGAAAGTACAATCACAGCGAGCTGATCTGACGATGGAGATGGAAGGTGGACAACGGAACTCCTCAATGATTAATAGTAGCCTGACAGTGTTTGGGTTCATTTTGATCAGCTTGTGGTTATGATATTTAATTTAATTAAAAAGCTAGTTTTAAATAATATCATTTTCTACAAAATACGTATTACAAGCTTTGTTTAACTTCACCAGTTAGTCTTTGATGTATGTGGTCAAATCTTGCAACTGAATTTTAAACCAGTTCTACACTTCTACCTAACCAATTGAGCTAAAATTGTGCATACCTGTCAAATTCCTTTTACTTATAAAGCAAATATCTTCAGGAGATATTCTAAGAGAATATACTTTATACTATCTATGTAGGTAAAAGAAAGTTCAAACATCCTTACAAGCGTGTGAGAAAAGATTAATGAGTTCTTAGCACGTAGACTACGTGTTACGTTACCTACGTAAAATTTAATATCCGTTATCCTTGCCTGCGTTAAAAGACTTTTGTTAGGAAAACTCAAATTCTCTTAAAGCACTCGTTGATCGCTGTTGTTTGAATTGATATTGAAAAGAAAAAACACGTAGGTACCTGCCTTTTCAAGATCTTTAAAAAAATGGGATCAGCAAGAAGAAAAAACAAACCAGTAAAGTGCGAGTCGGACTCGCGGGAAGAGGGTTCCTTACAAGTAGGCTAACATAGTAAACACTAGACCAATTAACTTATTAGTCAATTAACACAATTTTATATGCATTTTCTCATTACAAGTATTTTACGTTTCCCGTACGAATTTGAATATTTTGGATTTTCATTTAGCTATTATTATGCATATCAAAATTATAAAAGTTATAATGTTTATATTTCTCATAACAGACCCTTTCAATTGATATGTTACATGTCTCATGTTTGTAACTTTGTTCATCTGTTCCGTCGTTGCTCCGAAACCACTTGACGGATTTTTACAAATGAGGAATGAGCTAACAAATGAAGCGCCTTGACGTTCCGAGTGTCATAAGCTATATGACGTTTGACATCATATTTAATTCAATATGTCAGAAATAACGGTATTTTATTTCAGCAAAAAAACAAAACTTTGATACTTGTTTTCATCTTTTACGTAGCTGAGTTTTCATTTTTAAACTTATTTTTTTCTTATGGAATGAACTGGGAATGATTTTAGCTCGAAGCTAATTTTAAACTCGTCTAAAATTAGACAGCGAAGTGAGAATTTCATTTCTCTTTATTTCGGGTAAAATTGTAGGTAAGAGCCAGTATCAGTATCGTGTTCCACTCAAAAAACAAGGGTACGAAGGCCCACATATGCTACGCTAGGAGGTACGATACGATATAGCCGGCGTATTAAATTGCGCGGACGTATCCACATCGTCTGGGCCCATTCAAGCGAGTAACAAGATAAACTACTGATGGCTGATTGAGAGTGAAAATATTCGGATTATACGACTTGCTTTTATGATGTACGATTTGACGACAGAGGAACAGGCTTGTTTTCCCCGTCGGGTAATGTGTATAGTTTTTATGATTGCATATATAATTTGCTAGAGGATATATGGTTGCTTTGTCAAGCGATGTTGTTTTGTATAAATCGGGGAAATCAGATAAGAGCTTGTCCTGATGAGGCGATTTACGCGCGATTCGTCTCAAGCGTTTGAATTTATGTTGCGTCCAGATGACGCGTTTTTGGCGCGAGTTACGCGCGTGCGTTCTAGTATCCGTAGGCCTAGTGTGAGCATCGCGTTTACGTGGCAACCGCGTAAACGCGCGTTTGTTGAGTAACCGGCAAAATTAAAGGATACGTAAAAACTGTGGAGTCCGAGTAGTTTTTACGTGTACTTTAATTTTGCCGGTTACTCAACAAACGCGCGTTTACGCGGTTGCCACGTAAACGCGATGCTCACACTAGGCCCTCCGATTCAGATAAAAATTGCAGTTCAGGCTGCAATATTATGACGTCTGAAGCGGTTGAGTCAGTCCACTCGCGGCAACTATCGCGCGTGTACTGGACGGAGCAATGGGGTATCTCGACTCGCGCGTTGAACGCGCGACAGACGCGTGAGTCAAGAGTCTCGCTTATTGCACGCGTTTTACGCGCGAGCGGAAAAACGTGCGACCGCATGTCGATGGAATGTATGAAGCTCTAGTATTTCACAAACGCGCGAGTCAAAACTCGCGTAAAACGCCTCACCTGGACAAGCTCTAAAAGTTATGTATGATAGAATTGTTTTATAGATTTATTTTAAGTAAATAATTCTTATATCTTTGCTCGTAATAAGTATAAAGACGAAAAAAAGTGTATAAATCAGTGCATGTGGCCTGTGATGACCTACGGCACTGAGACGTAATCGCTAACTTTTGACCTTATACACAAGCTCAAAGTAACACAGCGAGTTATAGAGATAACTATGCTAGGAGTTTCACTACGTAATAGAATCTGAAATTATGAAATTTGTAGAAGAACCACGATCACCGACTATAGTTTTTAGAATTATCAAGTTGCAGTGGCAATAGGCAAGTCATATAGCTCGCAGAACTGACTACCATTGGAAAATAAAGGTTCTCGAGTGCCGACCACAAACCGGACGACGCAGTAGAGGAAGATGGAATAAATACATTAAAAAGGTCGCAGGAAATTGGTGGATGTGGCTCAAGACCATTTGTAGTGGCATTCTATGAGTAGCTTTATGTCTAGCAGTTCACTTCTTCTGGCTGATGATGATAAAGTAAGATAAGTTTATCACAAAAATAAGGTTATGTAAGGTATTCTAAACTGAAATGAAAAATATAAAAAATTACGAATGTAAATTGAGTTGACTTGTTCAGAATTCCATCTTTTTGCTGCATTAGCAGAATTAGGAATTACTTTACCCGAGCTACGGGCCTGTTATCTGCAAATACGAAAGGATCTGTGGATCTTAAAATATAAAAGTATTAAGCATACTGTCCACTGAATCATCGCTGTTTATCGACATTTTAGGATTAGTATCAATCAACGACGTGAGCAGATGACATGTATGAAATCAAATTATGTGAAAAGAGTTTTTAATTGTTTGATTTAACACATTTTTAATTCCATACCGGTCGTTTCGGTACGTGGCCGTTTTATTGCTTCCAATAAATGTATCCGTGACTATAACACGAAGATATGAAGCAAGCATGCAGCAACGTAGCAGCTTGTCGACCTAAGCAACTACATATTTTGTAAAGATACTGATTTCTCTACTTTAAGCTATCCTACTAATATTATAAACGCGAAAGTTTGTGAGTATGGATGGATGTTTGTTACTCTTTCACGTAAAAACTACTGAATGGATTTGAGTGAAATTTGGAATGGAGATACTTTACGCCCTGGATTAACACATAGGCTACTTTTCATCATCATCATCATCATCATCAATTTTCATCATTATTCACGCGGGTGAAACCGCAGGGCGCAACTAGCATAGAATAAAATGTCACTGGCGTCTGTAAGTCTATGCATCTACGCTCACATGGACAGTATGCCTTAACGTATTACTGTAGATAGATGTAATTACAAAGGCCGTGGCTATTTAATCCCGTCAAAGTCTTAAAACTTGAAAGTCTTCATCAACAGAAGAGTTCATTAAGGTCTTAAATTAATTTTCCTTCAAAATTTGTCAATTGCCGGCGAAATTGAACGAAGTTTGTCGTTCTTGATAACGTGAGGTGGTTGGCTTGCTTCCAATACTTTATCTCAAACTGCTATAGATAGCAAACATCTTAGGAGTTAGCATATAATAAATAATAGTACGAGTTAGTAACGTTAAGGGCGGCACATCGCTACCTGACTATAGGAGGAGAAATTAGCTGTGAATTTCTATGCAGTCTCACAAAGTCAAAAAAGATGGCGTCATAATACTATATAAGATGAGATAGTAGATACAACATCCGACGCCATACTCTGGAAAAAACTGAAAAGTTATTATAAGAAAAGCCTACTTTGGCCAGTGTCATCATAGAAGTTGAGTTAAAATTACCTAACGTACAATTTATATTATAAATATTGTGAACCTATTATGCATACCGTCATGTGTCCGGCATTATAATAGACACCTCCATCTCCTCCTATGGATGTCGTAAAAGCCAACTAAGGGATTACACCAGGGGATGGGCAGCAGCCCCCTCCTATATACACATAGTACAGGCAAATTAGCAAAAAGTGTGGACCTAAGTCGTGTAGTCGTGGATTCTTATGGAAACGTTAGATGACACGAAAAGAAGCTTATCCTAGGTTTGCACCGTTTCTGGCGCTTACGGAACCCTTTTAAATATTAGGTACAAACTTAAAAAGGCCGTAAATTTTAAAATAGAAAGAAATTACTTGATGCAAGTTAAATTACGTATAGAGAGACTGTCTTAGTGCATTATGATTTTAATAAAAACCACGTGCATGTAGAGAACACAGTGTTAAACAAACGCATGTTCCGTAAAAAAAAACCAGTATAAAACTTCCGGCGGATGTAGTACTAATTAAATGAATAAGTTTAAGTCAATTTCCAGAACTACATTAATTTGCCCCGAAGTAGAGCGACAATAAAATATGGAAAAGTGCCTTCCGTGAGACGCACCAAGGTGCAAACCTGGTAATGTATTTTGAACATTTTTCTGATAAGTCTATCAATTTGCACCGACTACCTTAATTTTCCCGGAGCCGTAATAACCACAAAAAGTTTTTTTGTAAATGATTATTTTTTGTATGTTCCGTATGTCGGATTTAAAAAATACTTGGTGCAAATGTAGATCATAACGGTTCAAAGTCTATGCCAAATTGCACCGACTACTTCTATTTCCCCCATTAAGTTACGGATATTTTAAGGTTTTCACCCTATTTCACCCTGTTCTGGAGGGTGAAATTACTGATGCTTATTATTAGAGGTGATTTTTAAGCCATACAAAACAATTAGAAAAGTTTTCATGACTACATCTAATTAGTTCCACACTTTTGCAAAAAATCACCTAATTTGACTGTACTAACAACCCCAATACTGCGATCACAAATCCGCCTGCCAAGCGTAGTGATTATGACAAATCCCCCCATTAAATTTAATGGGGGAGGCTTTGTTCAGCAGTGGACATCTGCTGCTGATGATGATGGTGATGATTTTACATAATCAAATTAAACAATAAATAATCGTTTATTCTATCCAGCCTGTATATATATCTGTGACATTGAACCCACCTCATGTGTCACAGACAGAAATTGATGCAACAATAATTGTAGTAACTTATTAGAAATATGGATATTGTTGCCTCTTATTTGTTACAGAAAAAAAAGGAACGCTTGAGTTCCTTTTTTTTTAAATCAAATAAAAAGAACACCGTATTTATCTAACGTGTAACAGAACTATTGTGTCTTTGTGTCTTTTTCATGTCGTATGGATATTTCGAATTGCAATGAAAATTTCGTGTTGTTGGCTCCTCTATTTTGTCTCGAGATGATATAATTTGTATTGTATACCACACGCTATTATTTGTGTAAAATGTAATTAATCACGGATCATTTACACATCCTTGAGACGCTGTTTCATACTAATTATTATTTAATATACGCCCCCTTGTTTTCCAAGAACCGATGGGGAATTAGGCTTTTTATGACTCGTAAGAATTAATTAAGAGGGATGATTAAGAATTCTCATTTTCCGAATGCAAATACACATTAATTAACTAAGCCATTTCTTGGGTTTCTATATCTTTAATTAATTAGAGTACCTACTTCTGGTTTGGTTTTAATATTCAGGCTGAAGGGAATGGTTGTAATGCTAATGAGAATTCTTACTTTGTTAATGGTCATTGCTTAAATTTCGAGAAGACACCCCGAGATAGGATGATAGGTGTAGAGGGTTGCGATCGCCTTGCTTCTGCCTGCCTCGACTTTCTTGATCTGAGCGACGAGATGAGTCGTTTAGTGATAACCAGGGTATAGTTCGAAGAGTTAGTCTGGGGAAGTACTACCACCGTACCTACTTTTGCCACATTGCAAAATAGTTTTAGTTTTTGTTCATAAAAAAACCAGAGACTACACAAGTGGAAGCTTCTTATCACAGGCCATAGTATAGATATAGGCCCTCGGTAGGTTATTAGGTTTTTTAAAAAGCTATTTAGTTTCAGTAAACACAAAATCTTGACCCCACAAGAAAACTTCTTATCACAAGCCATAGTATTAGACAGGCCCTCAGTGGGTTGTTAGGTTTAAAACGATTTTATAGTATTTGTACATAAAAAACTTCTAATCAAAGGTCATAAGTATAGAAAAATTACCAAAACATAACCTCAAAATAAGATTTAAAAAGAAAAAAACTTTGCATTTTCTAAACTTCCCCTATACGGGGTGGGGCCGGTCTCCTCCCCCTCTCCCGCCCCTCCCCATCCTCAAATATACATACATTATATTATGGACCCTTATATAGAAGTCCTTCACCTACATTAAATAAAATGTCATTACCAAATTACAAAGATCCAAAAAAAAACAAATGTATATATTCCAAAATTCACTGAAAGCAACCACCCACTGTTAGAGATTGCAAAGGAAATTGTTAATTCTATTGGAGCGAAACACATAGGAAGTTACGTCCCGCACCGTTCGGCAACTTGGCATTCTTCCAGACACCGACTGTGCTTTACAATACGGCCCATAAAATGGAATCGGGATAGAAATTGCTTTTTGTACCTACTTTGCGTGTCAAAAATTGAGCAATATTTTAACGCATAATTTTTATAAATAACCAGTTGTTTTATTATCCATTGTTACAGTGTCAGTTTCTATTTTCAAAGTTAAATGTATAGGGTTCCGTTCCCAAAACATCGTAACGAAGCCAAACCCAAGCAAACAATACCCGTTCAGGTGCCAGTGGGTTTACTAATCTTACGTGGTCCATCTATCTGTCACAGGGATATATTTTGGTATATGATAGGCCAGTTATTTTTTTTACAGATTATGTGATATTGATCCAAATTAAAAAATCTTTTGCTAAACTTTCCATAATACATTACATTTTAATTTAGTATACTTACCTATACGTGTACAATAACAAAATAGTTTTGCTATTTACATTATGTGACTACTGTATTGTATCGAATGAAAGGGCTTATTATTAAACAATAATAAAAATATGTGTTTTTACATATTTTATAATATTAAAATGTTCCCGACTCACGACATTCGAGTGTGGTCGCGGTCGGTGCTCATAAGCAATGGTCCTCTAAATGGTCAACGAAGCATCAGCAGCTGAATAGTAAAGTACGTGGTTTACAGTTGTAATTTTTCTGAAATGATACCAAGCCACGATAATTTAAATTTTCTAATTTTAAAATGCAAAGTTCAACAGATATTAAAGAAAATATACGAAAATCGAGCATCCCCAACTTTTGGAGCAACCCAAAAGATTTGAATATTTTGATAAATTACAGGAAAACCTGAATGAAAATCCTGAATCTTTAAATTGCCAAGGAAAATGGAAAAAATTATTGAAGAAAAAATGTGTTGCCTGACTAATAAGTCATATTGGTCTAGTAGTTACTATGGAACCTTCTCCACGCAAGTTTGACTCGCACTTGACCGGTTCTTTAAATTATGTATATACTTGTATTACTTAAAAATATCATCATCATCATCATCATCACCAGCAGCCTGTTTACATCCACTGCTGGACGAGGTCTCCATTTCTCTGTCTGGGGAATTGCCATAATCACCACGATTGGTAGGCGTATTGTTGATCGCAGTTTGGTGTTGAGTACTCAGATGGCTTTTGCTGTCCATCCCATAAGGATGGTCTCATCCCAGGGGACGTATAAAGGCTGGTGATGATGATAATAATGATGACACTTATAGATTATAACAGGCTCATACCTTGTTCAATAGTACGGGACCCTCAGCGCGCGAATACGACTCACGCGAGCTTATTTATTCGTGCATTATTGTCATTAGTTTTTGTGCAAAACTGTGTTCAGTAAATTTCTAACTTTGTCTAATTAAATAATTGTTTGAACCACTTTAGCGAAATATGTGCGCATAAATGTTATTTAATTGGAATTTAAACATCGCTATAATTAAATTTGCAGAACACGATATTACGGGATCATACAGCCATATTATGTTTGCATTAATGTGTTTCTGTTAAAAGGGTACAAGTGTCGTAAAATTTACAGCTCCATAAAAGTTCTATCATGACGAGCATTATCCAAAACGTGGGAAGGCATGACGTATTACGAGCTTAGGTCCCAAATGGCATTTACCTATATTCAATTACATCAAAGTAATTTTAGTCGAGTGGGAGGCCTCGAAGGTCGTCAGTTGTCTGGTAGCAAGAAACTGGCAGATGCTCGCCGTCTAATGACAAATAAACTGATTGCCCCAAAAAGCTATCAATCAAATAGGTATATGCGTTACGAATGATGGGCCTTCACCCATTGGCTGATCAAGACGGATTGAGGAGAACTTTTAAGGGTAATGAGAAACCTAAAACATAACACCCAACACATACACACATCACATACATAGTCCTAATCCCACACTAGGATTCCCTGTGTCGTGGGTATCAGGAATCTACAAGTACCATGGTACCAAAACATCTAGACCCGCAACAAATATTTGTAGATTATGCAAACATTTGACCCGCAGCGGGAATCGATCCCTCTTGCGTCTCAGCTGGCTACTCGCCCACTGCTCCACGGAGGTCGTCAAAAAGAACCTAACCGTACCCCGTCAACCTAAGAAAACTGCGTATGATGACGCAGCGTACGATGCTCCATCTCACTCTGCACTCGATGGACCTATGAAATTGTAAGGATGGCTCACTTTATTTACATGACAAAATAAGCCGCTAAGCTGCTATGCCGCTATATGTTCTAAATGTCAGGCAGTCAGCCAGTTAATTTTTAAATACACTTTAAAGGCTGTATCATTTTATTGCACTGTTATAAACTTGATTCTTTTCAGGACTCTAAAGCTTTATTAATTAATTTCAAATCGATAGATTGTTCGAAGGACCGTCAATACCCAAGATTACATCAAGATTTGTTGTCAAACTTATCCTATAATGGTGCTGTTGGACTCTAAAAATACTCCCTTTGAAACTGTAGACATAAATTGTGTAATATTCCGATTCTATGGTAGGTACTGATTATTATTGATGTGAACCATCCAAACTGAATGAATCAAACGGGTGAATACGCCAGAAAGATTTTTCGAACAAACGAGTTGTAATGATCGTTTTGCCTGGGAAAATGTTTCAAACCTCAATTCACAGAACAATTTCCGGCGCACAGTTCATATATTATTTTTATCTGTTAAGAGTTCTACCACTGGGATTCGTTATTTTAGTTTGTGGTGACAAAAATTAAAAACACATTAGTTATGATAACAAAAGTTTCGTAACAGTTTCCAACTTCGAATACGAGTTGGTTAGTGGGAATGTGATAATTTGTTTACTGATCTTGACCGTTCGTATTGACTCTTTATACCTCTACCATTGTGGTTTTTGGATGGATGATGAATCCGTCCAAAACACATGGTATCTTCGTAGCCTTTAGACGTCCACCACTGGACGAGGCCTTTCCCAACAATCACCACGCTTGGAGGCGGGTGATGATTACTCAGATAGTTGCTGCTGCCCATCCCTTGATGTAATCTCTTAGTTGGCTCTTACGATATCCACAGGAAGAGACTCCTCCGTCTATATTCTTAGGACGGACACGGCACGGACGGCTTGGACGAATTATTACTGACGACCTCTGTGGCGCAGCGGGCGAAGGTTCGCCTGAACCTCCTGATGCGTTGCTACGGATTCGATTCCCGCCTCGGAACAAATATTTGTACGTTCTACAGATATTTGTTCAGGGTGTTCTGGGTATTTTTCTATGTATAATAAAAAACATCTATCTATGTAATGTATTGTATTAAGTATATCAGTTATCTAGTACCAATAACACAAGCTCTGCTTAGCTTAGGGCTAGATATTGTTGTGTGAAATGTCCAGCATTTATTTATTTTATTATTTATTACTGAATCCGTAAAATATGATTTTGTAACGTTCTCAATTTTTTTTTTAGTTTTCGGTGTAACACTGGATTAAGTTTTAAATTAAATAGAAACCTCAAATAAACCAAACTCGCTAGCGACTATTGTTAACTTGTAGTAGAAGCAACATACATATTAATTTAGCGTGAGAGCACACAACGCTGTCACTGATGATATAATTACAGGCATGTTGCTTACATTTAATCATTTCTAGTATCGTGTCGGCCGTTTCATCATAATAACGTAGACGGGTGTGGATGGCAAGTACAATGCTTTTGTGCCGCAAAAACCAACAATGATGGATAGCGGGCATAGAGTGAAAATATTATATAGTAAAGCACGCATGTTAGCGTGGTCTTCGCTAAGCTTATGCTAGATAAACATTAAGCCTTAGTCTTAGACTTCGTAGAGGTTTGTAAAGCCTCACTTCCTTGAGGTAGGGAGAGGGTGGAGGTGGTCAAATACTCTTTTTTGGTGCAAATGTTTTGAGCTTATCAGAATATTTAAAGTACACTTTCATGTAAAAAAAATAGATTGTTTTGTTGTTCGATTTAGATATTTCCATGAAAATTACATACCTACCTAGTTTTTACGAAACTCTAAGGAAAAGTCAACGTCATAAAAGAGCTGTTGTATTAGCGTAAGCAGTGCCCTATTCGGAGAAAAGTCCTATCTACAGTGTTCAGGTGGTAACTTCACGCCAGACGTACGAGTGAAGAAAACAAAAACAGTAGTGCTTAGAACTATAGAGGTTCTCTTCGAATAGGGCCCAAGTGAGTCTCTTTCTTTCTCGTACTGAGGCCATGTTTTGTCTCAGTCTACGCGAGCAATTTCCATTGGGAACGCGAGCATTTTGTGTGTGTAGGTACATGTTGTTAGTACATATTTGTTGTACATGTTTTGCACCAACTTGATAATGTACGAAAAGATGAGTGGAAACAATTTGCTGAGCGCTTTCTTTGAAGTGGAATTTATTATTTGCGTGTGTAATAATGATTGTGTGAGTACGGGAATAATTTATTTACTTGAGAGACAAAGGTACCGTTGAAATACAAGCTGTGTTAGGTAACAGCTGTGTTCTAGAATCCTACTTGTTCGTTACTAAGAGAATACATTTCTTGTCCTATTAATTACTTAATTGTTCCAATTAAACTGTTATACCTACCTTTATAACATACAAGGGGCAGAACTACGATTTTACGTACTTGGACAGAGAAATAAAATTTAACGCCCAAGTATGGTTTTTGAACACTGCTATATATAGATACGACCTACGTGGCGCGTTGGGCGAGTTGCCAGCTGAGACGTAAGAGGTGTGGGTTCGATTCCCGCTGCAGAACAAATGTTTGCATGAACTGCAAATATTTGTTATGGGTCTGGGTGTTATTGCTAGCATGGTACTCGTAGTTCCTTGATACAGAAGGAATTCTAGTATGGGGTAAGGACTATGTATGTGTTGGGTGTTATGCTATGATTATGTTGTTTAAATAATATATTACTCAGAGTTTCACCCCGAACTAGCCATGTTTATTAAGCTTAGAGATGACGCCATTTGATCGATTCCATTGATGTCTTAGATGGAGTATATTTTATTGTCAACACAGACAAAGAAAGCAATGATTATTTTTTCTAAAAAATTGTGTCTAAGCTATAGGTCTAGTAGAAAAAAACTATGATGGAAGTTCACTGAGTTAACGAAGGTCTTCTCAAAACACCGATATTTCTAATTGTTAAGACCTTGCAAGAAGAATGTCAATAGTCTACTCGATTTTTGGTACAGTTTCGTAACAAGTTTGAAAAAAAAACATATACCTATATTTAATAATAATTCAGGAACACCAATATTCATTCCATTTTCATTCAAAAATGTATTTTATAAAACTCATATTTCACGTCACAATATTTCATCGCCGCAAATGTGTTGTGTAATAGAACAAAGTTTTAAAATTATGAACTTGTAGCGGTGATATACAAACACTGCGCATCTGTGGAGTAAAGTTGTGGAGTCATTATTTTAAGGAAGAATGTTTTGTGTCCACACAGTTTGCTCGAAGATTTTACTGCATGGCCCGAAGACGCGCGACTTACCCAGATTTTTGCATGGCATGGTTAAGTCCCTATAGGTTTCCGTTTTGTACCACTATTTGTACCTAATTGTTGTTGTTTTACACGTAGTAGAGCAAAAAAAGCAAACTGCGGAGAAACACTTAGGTTTCAATAATTAATGATGATGATGTTTGGATGTTTGCCGGGATTGCCAAAACGGCGTGGCCTAATTTGATGAAATTTAGTGCACAGATAGAATTAAACCTGAAAAATGTAAAATGTTTGTTATCCCGAAATTCAGTTCCTGTAGTTCGGGGAATAACGCGGATGAAACTGCGTGCGTCCGCTTGTATAGAATAGCGTGGAGCTCAGTCAGTTGTTATATTAAGCTCTTTTCCCGGCAATAACATCCGTGGCACGGTAGACGTTTAGCCGGCTGAGACGCAAGAGGTGTGGGTTCGATTCCCGCTGTGTGATAAATGTTTGTATGATATGCAAATATTTGTTCCATGTCTGGTTGTTGCGGTACCACTGTTCACGTAGCTCCTGATACCCACGACACATGAAACCTAGTGTGGGCCAAGACTAATGTATGTGACTGTGTTATTCTTTCAAATCGTCCCGTTTTTTTTTTGTATGTTTGTTACCTCATATCTCCGGCGTTTATGAACCGATTTGGAAAATTCCTGAATAGATATACTTCCAGATTGGTCCCATTTTTTTTAGAATCCATTTTGACGTGTTAACGTCTTATAAATCGATGGAGCCGGCTGCACGCTCGAAAAAACATGACTAATGCGTCGTTACCTCGTCATACGTCGTTACCTCGTCATGCGTCACCTCGGAAAACGCATGCGCTATATATGCTATATATATATATATATATATGCGCATGCGCTAAGCGCATGCGCTATGCGCATGCGATATATATATATATATATCACCGCATGCGCTAACGCCGCATGCGCGCGAGCGCGGAACGAGCGACAAAGAAGCACAATAACGACGTTGACACGTTGAACTATCGTCAGTAAACCGACTTTACAGACAACCGTTTTTGATGATGGGATCCATGAGGAATTGAGGGAACTCCTCAAATATTGTAGGCATACATATGGCGATTTTGATATTTTCAGCAAGACACCAAGCATTTGCATTCAGAAAGTATCATAATCCTTTCACCACAATGGTTCTTTCATAAAAAAAAATCATCCAAAATTTTTTAGTCGTACACAATGGCGGAAGTCGGTTTTTTAAATGAAAAGTTATCTTTCAAGTTATTTGAGTCCAAAATTTCACAATAATAGTATCGTACTTAGTCATCAATAAAATGTTGATTACTGATGAAATGGTTTTTTTTTGACTTCATAAATAATTATTATTCCACAATGAACACAACATAAAACATTAAACAAATGACTATTTGACAAGACACAAATATAAGATTAAATCATGTAGCAGTAGGCATCAATATGGGTTGTGTGGGGTCCAAAAATAGGTCCCTATCTAAGCATAAGCTACACCAGACCTAGGTATATTGAAGTGTAGAACCATATACTGAACCTTTAACTTTTATTGGGACTCTATACCACCAATATGCTATGAAAGGTCCAGCTACATACTAGGAACAATATGAATATTAATGGTAACACCCACTTTCAGGCCGTGACCTTCTTCTTGTGTTATTTCAAGGTTGAGCAGTTCTACAAAATTTGTATAGGATATTTTAAGCTACATACTGTTTTTTTATCGTCTTTTATTTTTGCCCCTTTGGGATAGCTTTTTTTGAACAAAGCTTGATTCAGAGATACAATATTTATCCAAGTTACTTTTTAATTTTATTCTTGGTTTAAAAACTTCAGCCTACATTTGTCGATTCTCATAGTCTTGTGAATTTAATTGAACCCTAGAAATAAAGTTATCTTTAAAATTGCATATAAATTGACATTCAAAATAACAATATTCCAGTTTAATCGAAGCTTACCTTCGTCTTCTTATCTGTCAAAGGTAAATTCAAGGCATTTGATGATTTTTTTTACATAAAGGAACCTACACTTCAATTATCATCAGATCATTGGGTAGTTCCAAAAGTTTTATTAATACACCTCATTTCAGCAGCAGTTTGATTGGAAGATATTTTGAGTTCGTGTTTGCAGCTTTGTTTCTTCAGTGACCCAATGAGAACATGAAAATTACAATGTAGTCTTGTTTCTTGCTTTGAAAATTGCTTATCAAGTTATAAGTATCAATTCCAACAGTTCACCATCTTTGCAATCCTATTTAGCTTCAAATTTTCAGTAGAGCAGCAGTTTTTCTACTTTTTCTGTATTTTTGCCTAGCACTCAGTTTTTTTTTTTTTTTTTTTATGCTACTTGGCAATCTGACAAGCTTACGGCCCACCAGATGGAAAGCAGTTACCGTAGCCTATGAACGCCTGTAACACCAGAGGCATCACACGCGCGCTGCCGACCCTGAGACATAAAGATGAAAAGTCTCATTTGCCTGTAATTTCACCGGCACCCGTACCCTTCAAACCGAAACACAGCAATGCGAACACTACTGCTTGGCGGCAGAAATAGGTACGGTGGTAGTACTTCCCCGGACGAACTCTTTCACAAGAAGTTCTACTACTAACAAACTGTTAATTAGACGGTGTCACTAGTGTATGTTTATGAACGGTTCTTTGAAAGAAGCCTGTAGAGTAAATAACGAGCTATTGAGCTTTATTATATTCAGGTGTTGGTTTAATGAGGGGTAACGGTTTCGGAGAAATCTCACTTACGAGTCATGGTTACTAATAATGATGAAACACATGCTTAAAAATAAAGTATAAAGGGCAGAAGTGTTCACAGTTCAGACTAAAGACATACGGGTTCAAATCAAAGTATATAGTTAATTTAACTACTGCCAGGTTAGGTGCACTATCATGAAAATGTATACCATCATCATCTTCCTGCCCATTCTGAGGTAGGTCAGGACATCATGTTTTCTTCATCCATTCCTTTCAATCAGCGGTTATGTCAGTACTCCTTTCTTATCCATCCCATCTTCTTTTCTTTTGTCTGCTTCGCATATTATATCCATTCAAATTTATATTTAATACATAATCTTCTTGTAACATGACATTCTTCCCATGCACCAACCTCCAAATACAACCACCAACTTGTCAACTTTTTCGTAACTACTACTTTCTGATTTACCCAGTTATCATGAAAATGTATTAATCCCACTGATTTAAGTCAACCTATAGAAGACAGGCTTCCTGGGCTATTACTTTTACTTTATTCCCTTACGTAACCCCGAAAGACTTATCTTACCAAAAATTCCTGGGGCTTAAGAAAGGATCTCAAAGGCATTATAACCCCAAGACTCATGAACTTATCACCCGATGTACTTCGTTATTTATCTATAGAGGGTGCCCAAAGAATTCCAATAAAAGGCCCATTCTGCAGGATAGTAACATTAAACAAACCCGCAACATTCCTCAAGCTCCACACGTCCTCACGTCAATCCAGCTTTTGGAGGCCCATCACGATCAGCATACCCATTACGGGGTTAGTTTACATATTAAGCAGGTAGAACTAGCTTACAGGCACCTATAGGCTTTATGGCACGAAGCCACGCACACTTTGGCATTCTTAACCTAGATAACGCAATAATGGTTTGCATTCTTTTTCTTCTTTCTTTATCAATCTGTTTACGTTCACTGCTGGAAGAAGCGTCCCCCATTGAATACAACGAATGGATTTGCCATAATCACCACGCATGGCAGGCGGATTGTGATCACAGTATTGGTGTTAAGTACTCAGATAGATGCTGCTGCCAATCCCCTAATAACTTAGTCGGCTTTTGGGAGGAGAAAAAGTGCTTATTCTCAGGCCGGATGAACTATGGCAGTTTGTCTATATGTACTAGTTTTTTTTGTGCAAATAAAGCATTTTCTAAGGTCATGGAGGCATTTAAGGCAGCTAGCTTTGTTAATTTCTAATTTTCTAATATGAAATAGTATAGCAATGCTTCTGATTTAAAGATGAAGTTTTTCCTCTCAAATTTGTCTACAGAAAATCAAACAAGCGTCTTCATAGTAATATTTACAACAGTAATGAAGTGAATATATAACTATTTTTTGTGTCTAATAAGGCCCGGGTTGTTAAAGGCCCCATTTAACTTACTTTTTATCATTAAATGTTGGACCTTATTACTGATACAAATCGATGGTCCTTATTAGCCGTTACATAAAAGTTAAGCTATCAGGTATTATTTGCTGTGATATTCATCCAATGACATCCTTCCAAATTTAAACTTGTTTACAACATTCCTAATGTGGTTTTCAGCTAATTTATCTTTTTAAACTGCAGGCTTTATTTGCCTTAAATATCTTATCTATCTTTTGTTCTTACGGTCACTGAAGACAGTTGGCGGCAACCGGTTTTATACGTGAATACTTCCAAAAGCATTGTAATTACTTCAGCTTTTGTAAAATACTGCCGACAGTATTAAAGTTCCGAAAACTTCCTCCTAAGCCTTGCTGCAATGACATAAGAGCTTTTGAAAATGATATAGGATCCGGTGTCATACGGTGATATAGAATCAGACTCATCCCTTTGATAAGTTTGATAGTGCATAATAAATTTGTTTGTCATTTAAAAAACGCACTGGTTCTAATGGAATTATGTTTCAGTATTTGGATGTAAATTATGCCACTACTTTATTAAAGTAAGGGCCGGTATCGATCAAAACTGAACAGAGGAAAGATGTAGGTGTGACGTCTCTATTGATCTGTTTTTGTCATTCATGGCACTCTGTTTCAACTTTGAACATTGATAAACTTTTAAAAACGTATTACTTTGCGTTGCAATTTGACTAAAATCTTAGTTGAGAACACTTGAGACTTTGAGTTGAAAGTTTGTAGTTAGTGAGATTGCCTACATCTTAATGAGGTATTTTCTATGCTGTGCTGTTTCAGCTGTTTAGCTGAGTAAAGGTATTGCAAGAACCAACCAAGAACAGAAGCTTAACTACAAAAACTATCATGCATTACATCGCGATTTATTTTATTAATTTCATATGCATATCGTGACATTTTGCACTGACATGAGAAGTGAAATGAAATGATCGAAACTTGTCATTGTTTTTACTTATAGGACCAATTTTCCGTTACACAAAATCAATAAGAATTAGCATCAACGCTAGCATTTATATAAAAATTAAATAAATGGTTGCCAACAGCTGGCGAGCTAAAGAATATTTGTTGTCTCATGCCGAAATATTTGAAATATTACTTTGATATATTAAAAATATTTCGAGATATGGTTCTGATCTATCTGTATATCAAATTTCATCAAACTCGGCTCAGACGTTTTTGCACAACAAACAAACACGCTCACAAACAGACGACGTTTTATGTAGGTATGTTTAAAATATTTTTAGAGATGAAAATGTCTAGCCTCGCCAATCGCTCTGTTAGAATACTCGAATCAAAATTGCCGCTGCTATTAATAATAATGCTGTCGACGCATTCACTAATGCTCTAATTCGGTAATTCGTTCACAGATAGACCGTGGAAATGCAATTTGTGGTGATAGCGCATTCAGTTCGATGTTAACCAGCTATTACCAGTAATACCCACACAAATACTGGAAGCAAATGGCTCCATCTGTATAATAATAAATGGATATGTGCTTAGAACATGTGCGCATCGTGTATTGTAAATTCAGACATGTCGATAAAATTGGCGTTGGCGTGAGCAGTAGTGCGAGCTGTTTTCGCTTTGTGATTACGTAGGGCTCAAACTCGCCCAGCTAGAACCAATAAGTAAATAAATTCGGTCAAGTGCGAGACAAGCTTACGCACCAAGTGGTTTGTTGTCTTAAGTTTAAAATATTATACGGGTGAACCTGTTTTTTTCTTTTTTTGAATACTAAATTGTAATAAACTTCGTTTTATTATTCCAGTAAAATATAAAAAGCACAAGAGTTGAACCTAAAAGTTCTTATTGCTGCCGCAGCGCTAAAATCTTTAGACTGTAATCATGACCTACAAAATAAATCTTAGGTTGACTTAGTTTAAAATAAAAGCAACATTTTTGGGCTTCCAATTTAAGCTAAGTTATAAATCTAGTATCTGGTATCGGTATCTGTATTATTAACATTTATAGACCTTCATTTGACCGTGATCTTACCTTTTGGTAAGTGACGATGTGGCCGACGATGGAGCGCGAAGGTCTCATCATCAACCTATTGCAGTCCACTGCTGGACATAGGTCTCTCTTATGGCGCGCCACTGAGTCCGGTCTTTGGTTCTCCCCATCCAGTTGCTGCAACCCACCCCGTGCAAATCGTCTCTCCATCTAGCCAGCAAGGGCCCTACACTACGTTTGCCTAGTCGCGGCTTGCTTCTACGGTCATTGGTTCTTTAGCAGACATGACCGGCCCACTTCCACAGCTTGCTAATCTTCTGGGCTGTGTCGGTTATTTTGAACTTTCTAATTGTCTCTTGGTTAACCTCGTTTTGGATTTTATCTCTCAAAGATATTCCAAGCATAGCTCGCTGAGAGATTTTAAGTTTGTGGATCCGACAAAGGTCTTGAAGGCATCTTGCCTTCAAGAGACCAAGAATATGATTTAGATCAAAGAAGACTGGGAAACAAATACTTTTGACCTAAAGCGCTGCAAGAGATATGTTACACCTTCCTCGTATGAATTTTCTTGTATCTTTTCCTTAACGGTGATTTTTGCTGTCTGGAAACATTTAATAATAAATCTGATAAGACATTTTGGGAAGGTTGTCATCACTCCGGTACCGTATGTTGGCACGGCCCAGCAGCGGTGGCACCGCATTTCTATTGTAGCGTTGTAGAGCTTATTCTATGTATTTTGCACACACTTGGCACGGACGTCTGGTGTAGTGTAGTGTGGATTTTTGTATGGAGACACCGATAAGCGCCCCTAGCGTACACTTTGAAAACTAAATTCTGATTCTAATTTTCATCGTTACACACCTACACCAAACACGGCCGAGCACACCTTTCACTGACGAGCTACGATGGTCGTTTCGTGTAGCATACGCTCCGTTTTTATCGGTTTTCCTGTTTTTTCTGATTCTAAGTGCCAAATTTGACATCTAGACGATGAGCACGACGATGACGATCGGTGTGACACCTTACACTTGTGATTTTGGCGGTGAGCCGTGCCGTGAGCGCGATTAGTACTACTTTTTCTGTGAAATTTTGGAGTTTTTTGTCGTTGAGGATGGCTGCGAAATATTATAGTGCATGGAGATTGATGGAAGAAGGTTGGGCTCGGTAGCAGTAGGTACCACTTTCTACAGAAAATCCGGGGCAGTCTTCGGGAATCCTTTGATCCCGTCGAAAATCTACCGGAGATTTAATTCAGGAGTGGATACCGGCTGTAGAAGGATGCCTTCGCATTCCTATGGGAAGAACTTCGACAGCGCACCGACCTTAGGGTCTTCGCAGCGTGTGAGCCTTGAAAACAAGGTGAGTACCAATTTACTGTGAATCACTTATCTAGTGCTTTTGTTTGGAGATTGGTTTTTTCTGGAAATAACGAGCGTGGTGAAAGGATTTAGTGCGTCTCGCAAGGAGTGCGAACAGTGAAAAACGCATTTGAATCCACCCAGTAGAACTCAAGTTATAAGTAATAGGTACATACTTCCAGACCAACGCTGAACCAATAGATAGGTACTAAAGATTATTTTTCTCTAAGGTTCTTACTGCAACCCTATTCTATGCAATAAGGTCATACCAGCGACCCGCTGATGTGGGAAATACATGTCTCAAAAATAGCAGATTATATTCTGTTTATCTAGCTAGATGAACTCACTTACTAGATATAATAAATAATTACATCATTATTATTTAAACAGGTATCTTGAAGAGGTTACCCAGGCACTGATCCACCTGCAGATGATGTCAAAGTCCATCATCTTTCCACAAACAACTTCAGATAGAAGGGCTGTAAGTCAAAAGTAAGTTCAAAAATGTTATCTCGAGTAATAAAGTAATATGTTCTCAGTTACTACACTTTTACCTATATTTCATTTTCATTTTAGATTCTACATATAGCATGGATTACCCGGCGTCATTGGATGCATTGGCTGCAGCCACATTGTGAAAGCATCCGCAAGAGAACCTCTACTTCTGTCGCAAAAACTATCCCTTGATGCATTCATCAAATCAAGCAATCGGTAAATACTTCAGAATTTAAATTTTTAGGTATTTAATTTAAATGCAATTTCAGGTAAAGCTTACTTGAAATCTATATCCCGTGGATGTTGTTTAAGCTGACTAATGGATTACACCAGTGGATGGGCAGCAGCATCCACCTGAGTACTCAACACCACTACTGCGATCACCAATCCACCTGCTAACTGTGATGATTATGGCAATTCCCTCCCATTGTATTTTATGGGGAGGCCTCGTCCAGCAGTGGTCGTCTAAAGACTGCTGCTGCTGATGATGATGATGTATGTATGTGTCTCACTGATAACTGTTGGGGATTAAGAGTTCTCGAGTGGTGACCATAAACCGGACGATGCAGTGTATGTGTAGGAAAGATCAATCTCGATGGACTAGACATAAAGGTAGCAGGAGTAGGTAGTAGATGGAGGCAGCCCAGGACCATTCATCATGGCATTCTATGGGGGAGGTATGTCCTGCAGTGGACTTCTATAAGCTGATGATAACGATATGGCTATCTAGCTAATGATATACCTACTCATGTATTTAATCTTTTTGTTGCAGAAAGTTCTTCCACATAAAAGCAAGACTCAATTTCTTTAGTTTCAAAAAGAGAAGAAAAGTAATGTTTTACCCAGTAAATACTACTATTTTTACTGCTGAATATCTATTCACAAAGAAAATGGATACTAATATTGCCAAGTGGATTAACCTAAATATACACATCAAATTTGTAAATAAACAGATAAAGAATTATTAATTTTTTATTTCACTACCTTATAAAGTAATAAAAGATTGTGGTACATACATTTCTTATAAAAACATACAAAATCAGTTCTAAATTTCTAAGACATCTCACAACTTATAATAGTATACTAAATATTTGGGCCGTTGTCGACCGATCGGAGTCCAATGGGCCTGTGGCCACATTTATTAGCCTGTGTGAAGACGTGCGCGCCTCTGCTACAGTGGCCTATGCTCACTGTGGATGATGATGACGGTCCAAGAGAATTTTCTGAAAGAATATTGAATCAATTTATTGCAGTGTCATACACAACTCAATAACGGAGAAGGACTCTGGGCTGAATTCACCTATCTACAAAATACTTTATTTATACCTAACTACTGCTTTGTGAGGAATAGTATGATGTTACAGAACCTCAATATCTTTACCCTACATATCGAAAGAACCAAGTCACTCAGTGACCAACGTTTGACAAGTAAAATTACCATCAATTGATAATTCTTCATATATTTTTTTTGATGGTCATTCTACTTGTCAAACTTTAGTCACTGAGTGACTTTCAGTTAGGGAATAGGGGGGCTGATCATTGCCCACAACTTTCATAGTTACAGGTTTCATGCTTCTGGCTTGCGTTCCAACTTAGTTTGTATATTTGTGTAAGTACATAACATAACACCCAACAGTAACATATACATAGTCCTGATCCCACACTAGGATTCCCTGTGTTGTGGGTATCAAGAACTACGAGTACCATGGTACCACAACACCCAGACCCGGAGCAAATATTTGCAAATCATGCATAAATTTGTCCCGCAGTGGGACTCGAACCCGCACCTCTTGCGTCTCAGCCGGCTACACGCCCACCACACCACGGAGGTCGTCAATACAATACCTACTGTTACCAAAAATAAATATTTTGTTACCTATTTTTATGGGTGAATCCTATGTCTAGCAGTGGGCATAAACCAGCTAAAATAAAGATGAAGGTTATACACAAACTGATGTTGGCCACTTGAACCCCCGGTAGGTCTCTCATCTCCCGTAGGGTTGGCAAGCAGGCTGCCGAGATCGCGTCTTTATTGCGCCCTTCGGCTGACAAGACCGGCTTCGTCAAATCACCGTTTCTGAAATACAAGTAAAAACTTTATAACTGTGAAGGAACCGGAATGAACAGCAACGCTTTTTATAAGTGTCAATTTGCATTAGGAATAATATTTTACTTACATTTCCATGAATTGAAGAACATAGTGTTTAAAACCTTCAAGCTTATCGGCATTTTGAAAGTTCTACTTTTTGATAAATTTTGATTGTGGGTTTCGCGGAGCGGGCCACAATATGTCGTACAAGTTAGTTAGGCTATAGTACGAAGTAGATTTCGGTGAAACGGTGCGAATTTTTTGTATAAACATGAAAAACAATAAACTTTAATTTTTCTTCTTGTTGTTGTTGTGACACGGAAAGCAAAATTACATTTGACTTTGACTGATTTGCAATGACAACTGACACATTGAACAATCAAATTCCACAGAGTATGCCTTGTTTTTCAGTTTCAAATTTATTTTGACAACTTATTAGAACCAATATCGTGTCTTCCGGTGTGGGACGGCCGTGTCTTTACGATGCGTGGTCTTCGATGGGTGTGGGACAAATAAGAATCACGTGAAGCATACACGCGATGGCTCAAACCGGTGTTCGGCGTGACCACGATGGTCGTTGGGTGTCATCGTATGGGTTTTTGCAGCAATACTTAGAATAGGGGCTCAGTTTAGTAAAAGGTTGTTGGACGCATTGATTACGCTAGTAATATTAAATAAATGGTTGTATGACATAAACTCGAACACGGAAAAACACCATACACTCTCAATCTTAACGTACCTATACCATTATAGAGAACTTACGCAGTCAGTG
This sequence comes from Epirrita christyi, assembly GCA_951392215.1. Taxonomy (NCBI): domain Eukaryota; kingdom Metazoa; phylum Arthropoda; class Insecta; order Lepidoptera; family Geometridae; genus Epirrita; species Epirrita christyi. The sequence goes on from OX595846.1 coordinate 9,715,310, forward strand.
GTTTATGAAAAGATAGCAATTATGTTTAAAAGTGTATTGGTAACACGAAAAAAATCCTAGTGTTTGATATTTCTGTTTATTGGCTTTGTAGGTAGGTAATTTATTGGTAACTATTTACAAACTATCGTGCTAAAACTCAATTATGGAAAAGTACGAAAATAATATCGGAAAAGAGAGTAACTAGTTCTCTTGCTAATAATGTGCCTAGTTATTGAACTACTGCATGGACTACTTCTGTATGGGGGAGTTCTCAATGATAACGTTGGGGAGTAGGAGTTCCTCACAGATGAGGTCAAATTAATTAATTGACTTGAATTTAAATTAAGTTTTGTTTGTGATATGAGTTTGTATCTACTTTAATTTATTTTCATTATGTTTGCCGAAGACATAACAAACTATTGGGAACTTAATAACGTGTTTACGAGAAAGAATATATTTTTGCTAAACAAGGTTTGTAGGATGAATTAATACTATCAGATTTCGACAAGGTTTTGGCCTTGAGACTGTGATAAACATGGTAAGGAATGTATAAAGTAATCTAAAAGTATATCAACCAAGTACCTTTCGACTTTATGTCAATAGGATCAAGGCACAAAAGTGATAACGTTTTTCTCTCATTGTACTTTACGACATTTAGGTACAACTGGCTGCGAGCCAGCACTGGCGACAATGCCTTCTATCTTTCCAATGTCGATATCATTCGAAAGAGCTATAAAATTTTTCACCGACGCACACTGTACGTTTCAATAAAAAACGCGGGAACTAGGTTTCGCGATTTCCGATCCCCAAAAAATATGAGGACATTTTTTGATCTGAAACATAGACGTGCTATGTCATTGTCTTTTTTCGATCGCTCTGAACAAAAGGAATGCGGATATTTCAATTAATTTTTGGAATAAAAAATGTCACAAACGCAGTTTTTCAGGCATCTGTACAATAAAAATTGTAGAGTATTATTGTAACAGGTTGAGTTGAAATACACACAATTTTCATTAAAACCATAGACTTATTAGTTAATTAAAAAGTTATCTAAGTAAATTCAATTTTAGCATGAAAAAATGAATACCTAATGGGAATACATTAACATGAATCTAATTAGGTTAATACTGTGGCAATTTGTATTGACTATGTAGGTTGAACGCCAGTTTTCGCAAAATTAGTTTATCAGCTGATTCCCGAAGGATTAGTGGGCACGATATGACACGCAACTATGAGCCAAGTCTACGCTGTACAAAAAATACAAAAAAATTACAGCTAAAAGTATAAATTTACTCGGCTTGTAATAATATAACTTGTTAAGTACTTTTATTAATTTTGGTAACTTATGTTTTTAGGTAAGTAATATTTTACGGTAGAAATCTATTTCTAAAGGTTAGTTTACGATTTTTTTATGAATATTTTTTTTTGAAATCTTGTTTTGTATTTTTGTTTGCCCTTGGAAATATGATGAAGACTAACATATATTTTTCACTGCCATAAAGTGTGTGAATTTGCTTAAAATAGGTACGTTTAAGTGAAGCCTATTTGACTCTTATCAGCGTCTTAACGTCGGTCCATTGAGTTCCGTCCTACATACGTCGCGTCGTCTGGTTCGTAGTCGCCTACCGAGAACCTTTATTCGTCTACAACTATAACTCAGTATCTATCGTTTGCTGAATTTTCTTGATTTAAAGTTTTACATGATAAGTTCTTATAATTCTTTACAATGTGACAGCATTTCTCTCGTTATAACTGTTCAAGATTTCAACGGGCATACTACTAAAAACCCTTCTAAATTCTCTATTAATAATATTGCTTCTCGGTAGGTACATATTTTGCCTAGTGTATAGCTTTAGCTTTTTTGTGTAACTCGACAGCTAGCTCGAAGGATACCCAGGAATTTGTTTGTTGTGGAGAGTTTATTTCATTAAATTTTACATAGGACGAAGAACCAGTAATTAGATACTAACCAAAGGATACCATAATAATCCAGTGTACATTACTCAACCACTTTTGATTATTAATTACTACTCATCATCATCATCATCATCATCAGCCTGTAGAATTCCTCTGCTGGAATAGGCCTTAGAATACCACGATGAACGATCTTGAGCCGCCTCCATCCACTGACTTCTGGCGACGTTTATAATGTCTTTAGTCCATCGAGTGGAGGGCCTTCCTCCACCGCGTCGTCCGGTTTAACAATGAATACTAGTAAATTGTTAATAGAATCTTGAAAAAATAAATGTTGTATTCGAAGCGTTTCTTGTATGTGTTTGATTGTATATCAGTGAGTAATTTTATTTTGTCTCCGTCTGTCACATGTGTTTGTGGTCGTTTTGTACCATTATGCAATGGCTAGTAACTAGTATTAAGTACATTTTCAGTAATTGAGCAGCGTTTTCAGATTTTGTCGAATAACTCGGTTATTGCGTCCTATAGTTTGAAAAATAAAGTTTTTTAACATTCATTTTTCTTTAGAATGTGGTAATTCTGGTGGAAATTTATGCCAGCGGTGCTCAGCCTCCTTTAAAGTAGTCTATTTTATTACATAGGTTCATGATAGCGCTAAATGTTTTGCGTTGAACTTTTAAGTGTGAGTTGTTATTATCATTTACTAAACACGCACACTTATAGATAGTAAAAACATCATACCAGAGCACCAATTTGGATTCCGAGAACAGCACTCAACAATCGATCAAGTTCATAGGATTACAGATGTTATTGAGAAAACCCTCGAAGAAAAAAAGTCTGCTCCACTATCTTTTTGGACGTGGCACAAGCATTCGATAAGGTATGGCATGAAGGGCTATTACTGAAACTGAGGAGTGTACTACCATTAGAATACGTAGATGTAATAGAATATTACTTAGCAGATAGAGTTTTTAGAATAAGGCATGAAGACGCCTACTCCAAACTTAAAAACATAAAAGCCGGGGTGCCACAAGGAAGCGTACTAGGTCCGGTCCTGTATCTTCTATACACAAGTGACATCCCCGCGCTAGAAAATATCACAATTGCAACCTTCGCTGATGACACTGCTATAATGGCTGTCGGAAGCACTCACGCAGAGGCAGCAGAAAAGGTTCAAGTAGCTTTAAATGAAATCCATGATTGGACTAGAAAATGGCGAATAAAACTAAATGAATCCAAGTCGGTTCACATCAACTTTACTAACAAGAAAGATCAATACTGTGCGGTATTCATTATTAAAAATAAAACCATTTCATACGGAAACACAGCAAAATACCTAGGTATGACGCTTGACGCAAAGCTGCGCTGGAAAGCACACGTCAAGAAGAAAAAAGAAGAGTTAAAGTTACGCTACAAGAGGATGTACTGGCTGCTTGGAAGGCAATCCGTTCTGTCAGTGCACAACAAACTTTTGTTGTACAAACAAGTCCTAATGCCAGTATGGACGTATGGTATACAGCTGTGGGGCTGTACCTGTAAAAGTAATATCGAAATAATACAGCGATTTCAAAATAAAGTACTAAGGGGCATTGTTGATGCACCTTGGTACGTGAGAAACGATGATCTACACCGGGATCTCCAGATCGAATTCGTTCATAAAATAATTAAGAAATTCGCAGAAGCTCATGAAAAAAGACTTCATCACCACGTGAATGTCGAGGCCATCCAGCTCCTTGACTACAGAGACAAAGTGAGAAGGCTCAAAAGAACCAAACCTTTTGAGTTAGTGTAGTGTTCACTTAAATTATTGTGTAGTGATAGTGCTACTTATAATTAACACAAGAATAATGTGTCGTCTTAAATAGAGACTGTAAGAAAAGTGCCAATGGACACATTCTTAGTAATATTTATTTCTATAAAAATAAGTCAAAGCAAAATTGCTCATTAGCCTACTTGGCTAGATCGTAATATTATTAGGGCACCGCTCAAATGTGGTAAACTAATTTAGCAAAAAAAAAAAAAAATTAACTAAACACGGAGTACCTCCTAAGGAGCTCATCTTGATAAGATAAACAATGTCTCACCCTTCAATAACAATGTCAACAATTTGAACGTTATCATAACTAAATTCATGTCTGTTTATTTTATTAAAAGCATTAGTCAAACAAATGAAACGGTTGAAACACTGAATATTCAAGATGCTGAATTAGTTTGAAACTTTTGATATTGCGAAGGGGTTAATTCGATCCACTCATAGCGACGCAAATTACAGAGACCATAGCCAGGGAACAAACAGCTCGCTTTCTTTGCGAATGGAAAACTATTTGTACAGTTTCGTTTAATTACAGAAGCATCTCAGTTTTTAGATAGTAAATCATTATTAATGGATGAAATTAGCAGATATAGAGTATTTTATCATTACGCTTTTTGTATATTTTGTACTAAATGAATCCACGACGTACCTAACTTATAGAAAGAACTCCTGATAACCCTGATTATTCCTTTACTTATTTAATACCTGAATGTAGATCCAGTCCGGTAGCAGTGAGTATAACCACCCATTGAATAACATAGTTAGTTTTAGTTATTTTTTGTTAAAATGTTTATTTTTTTGTGCAATAAAGTATTTTCTTTATATCTTTTATCTATAAGTACAAGCACTTTGTAAGTCTATTTTGACGATATATGGGCTATTGTTCTGTACCTATGGTCTGATAGAGCTGCGAGTTTTATAAGCTGTGGTCAAAATTCTCCATAATAATTATTATTAGACCTTGAGTTATTCGAGGCGAAATTGAGTAAATTTGTGCTAAAATTAATTTTATTAAAACCATTTCTTTTTCTCCAAAGAACCAAAGTGCTCAAGCAATGGAGTAAATGGAGTGGAATTTCCAATTCACGAATAAATTATATAGAAATACTAGTAACTGTGTGATGTCACAGGGTGATTTCTACTTTGTGAATATTACAAACTTTCATACACTTATAAGAAATGTGCTATCTAAAAATGATGATAACAGTGATGCTAAAATTAGTTATCAGAACTGTGAGCTGATCAAAATGAGCGCAAGAACGAGTAGTCTATTATTATATTTCAGAGGGATTCTGTTGTTCACCATAAGATCTCGTTGTCACCATCATAATGTGATCTTTACAGGTATGCAAAATTTTTACTCAATACGGGAACTGGTTTAAAATCAGCTATCAAGATAATGTCATAAATAGGTATACACACTAATGGTGAGTTATAATAAAAGCTTTTATTACGCCGCGATGAAAGTGTTAATAAGCCATTTATGAATGTTCGCAGATTAGGATTTATTAGACGTGAACCTGTTTTGATGAAATGCGTTCGGAACCAAGCTTAATGGTAGAAGGTTCTTATTTAATTAAGTATGAACATTTAGGTTTCAACTGTACATATAAAACTCTACCGAGTCTATCTTGGCCAAATTGAAATTGAGCTAAAATTAGTTAAAAGTTCGTTCATACAATTAGTTACTTACGAATATACGATAGTTACGATAGATACTATACGATTAGTTTATTATATATGTAACATAGCAAGCTTTTTGGGTTATTTTATTGTTGTGTTTAAATTAAGAAGTTGCTTTAATTTTATAATGGGACGGCATGAACATGTAGAGACGACTCAGGCCCTCAATTTGCTTGCTCTGGTTGCTCAGAAGAAAGATAATTTTTTCAAATTTTAATGTTTTCTTAATAATGTTATCAGTTTTCTAAGCTAAGTAGGTATCTGTGATATAATCATTAATTAGAATTATACCTGTAGTTTTGGTTTGCCGCACGCGTTGGTGTATACTGTAAGTGCAGTAAGCAGTTGAATTTAAATAAATAAATAAATGTAACATTCAAAAATAAAAAGCAGTTTTTCTCATCAAAATATGATAAAAAGATAATATAAATCATTGTGATTTACCATTACTTTTAGATCTCCATAGTGAAAACTACTCACGAATAATAAAATAACTGAATAGTTATCAAATTTAATTGTAATTACGAAGGTATGAAATGTTCCAGAAGCGGAACCTTCATTATAGCTTACTTAACGAGTTGGTTGCCATTTATCCCCCATTATTTCAGAAACCGTTATTGATATTGTTTTTCTCGTTCCAACTTATTTACTTTAAGTAGCCTGGGTTATCAGTTTTTACCGTTTATTTCAACGTGTTTTTTAATTTAAATAGAAACAAATAATTCGTTTCGAGATTGTACATGCTTTAGAAAAGTTAAATTTTTGCGATAGCGATACGCATAGAAGTGAAAAGACCAAGGCTGGGTATCATTTAAATAAAACTTACGACTATACCCACGTACTTTGTCATTCTCCTGCTGACATTTTGTTGACCATTTAGACTTTTTTCCTCATGAGCACCGACCGCGACACGCTCGAAATTCGTGAGATGAGAACTCTTATGGTTCCATATTAGAAATTTCAATACGGTCGTGAATTTTCTAATATGCTAACTTGTTTATTACCCTAATTAACAAAAGTACATTGTAATTTTATTTACACGACTCCATGCTTAGATATAACAGCACAATAAATTTTCTGTCTAATTAATGTACCATTCGCAACATGCGCGAGTTTTTAAAAATCGTAGTTGAGCTACGCTGAATACGTTTCTGCGTAGGTGTGCTACGCGAGAATTCGGAACTGAAAATTATAATTAATTGCAAAGAGTTAACCAATACAAACTTAGCTATAACTGGCATGTATCATGAGCTCATATCTAGAAATGGTATTTTAATAAATGGCAAGGTCTATACTTGAAATCCTGAATATCCACACTCAGATCAATATTTACCAACACATAAACAATTAATTAAATGGCTTATTTGCCTTATCAATTATTTTTAACAGAAGTTTGCTTATTTTTTTGGTAAAATTTACCCTTACTAGTTTATATTTAAGATGGAAGGCTTGCTAAAATGTATCACGTATGTACAATACCTCTAACGGCCCACCTTGCGCTGACGTAAGAGTCTAATCTCAAGTTGTTTAAAAGGAGCCCGCATACTGGAAAGGTCCAAGACGCAAGTCTCCATTACGGTCAAGTCATGGACTAAATCTAAAACTAGAAATTACTTCATTAGTTGTACCAAGACAGGGAAACTTAAAGGGATGATAACTTAGGGATTTGGGGATCCCTTTGCCTAAAATTTGATTTAGTTTATTAAGTCAAATCTCTTTTTAGGGTTCTGAAGTCTTAGATGGATGGAATGGATGGTCCCTTATAGTTTCACCATGTTCGTCTTTCCGGCAGTAGTCAGAGTTATTTTACTCATAGACTTATATTAATATCATTTTGCACGATAATACTAATCAATGAATCTTGTTTTAAAGTGTGGTTGTTTCCCAGCCATAGTCGGTTATTCGTTGACCTAGATGGTAATTTATTGCAATATAGAGATAGAGTACATATATTATATATTATATATATATATACTCCATATATGTATTCTATCTCTATATTGCAATAAACTGGGAAAGGCAAGCAGCAGCGCCTTACGTGAAATTACATTACATTACCTCCTTTTTTGCTTATAAGTCATATTTATATATATATTCGGTTATTTTCATTATAACTGACTTATAAGCAAAAAAAGGAGGTAATGTAATTTCATGTAAGCTGCTGGTTGCCTTGCCCAGTTTTTATTTTTACCAACTCCTTGATACTTAGTTTTTTGCACATTAGTTGTAAAAGTGAGCCTACTTTTACAACTAATGTGCAAAAAACTAAACTAGTCTCAAAGCAAATTAAAAATAGGTACTCATTAACTTCAATTTGTATGGTAATGTGTTGCAGAGTAAACACGTTAAACGCAGGAGGCAAATGTTTGCGCGTCCCGGGAGTGCCTTGATAAACATGCATTATTTGTACATGGGGTTATAGTCAAAATTTCACCGCAACCCGTTTTCAGTCAAACATGTTCCAAAGTTTAACTTGTGTGTTCATTGAGTGACGAATGGCTTACCGAAATTTCAGTAAATATTAGTGTTTGTTACTGTTCACTAATAGCATCCGGTATTCTTTCTTGTACCTACGTATGCATTTTTCCTAGGTGTGTGATTAATACCAATTTGACATGCAAATGTTGTGCAATGCAACAAAATGGTTAAAAAATGATTCCTGAAAAACTATATATCGAAATATTTTTTCATTGATAAAAAATACTCCTCAGCTTATTCGCTATGACCAAACGTAACATAACGCGGGCTCGTTATGATATCTGCGTCCAATCATCGCTGAATCGTATGGGTGACGTCACATGTTATTGACAAAGAATTTCTTAGGTCATAGCGAATAACCAACCTGGTTTGTACCATCTATTTTCAATTATTCAAAGGCATAATTTTCTCCCAACAGTCGATTTCATTTGCACAACACACGCATTTGTAATTATCCTTATACTTTCAATAACGTATTTTACATCCAGTGATTTAAGGCACATTTTTCTCCAACAGCAATAACATCAGCACACAACATCACGCAACTGAAAGTGCCATTATACGCGGATCCACGTCGGGCGGCAGAGCTCAGCTGTCACTTCCAGATGGAGGATCAGAGGCTCCATTCTGTCAAGTGGTACAGGGACATGAACGAGATATTTCGCTATAATCCGTCACAGAGAGTGAGTTATGCCTACTGTAATACCTATGAACCTAGATTCATACCTATTTTTATGAGGTATGAATTTCAGTTCAACGAGATTAAATTATGAAGAATACGTACCTACAAGACATATTAAGGTTAAGTGATGCGATTTTTGAGTGTCACTGAGTGACTAAATATCATCAAAAAGGCCGCAAATCACCGTTTTTAACCGACTTCCCAATAAAAGAGGAGGTTCTCAATTCGGTTGTATTTTTTTTTTTTTTATGTTTGTTACCGCATATCTCCGGCGTTTATAAACCGATTTGGAAAATTCTTTTTTATTTGAATAGATATACTTCCAGATTGGTCCCATTTTTTTCAAAATCCAGTTCTGATGATGGGATCCATGAGGAATTGAGGAAACTCCTCCAATATTGTAGGCATACATATGGCGATTTTGATATTTTCAGCAACAAACCAAGCATTTGCACTCAGAAAGTATCATAATCCTTTCACCACTATGGTTCTTTCAACATTTTTTTTCATCCAAAATTATTTAGTCGAATACAATGGCGGAAGTCGGTTTTTTAAATGAAAAGTTATTCAGGACATTTACTGGAGGAGGCACTTGTATTAATATAATAGGTATGAGAATTTTAGTCATCAATTGAATTTTAAATGTATAGAAATTTGGAAATCGTGGAATAAACGGCAATTTTACTGACGTTTAATCACTCAATGACTTTTAAAAATCGCACCCTATGAACAAGTCTGAAGGCGTCGTTCTTGTATTGAAAAGATGACGTTCTCAATTCGACTGTATGTTTGGTTTTTTCTTTGCCGGGTAGGGAATTGGGGAAGTTTAGATGATCCCATAGGTATAGGATTCATGACGATAACTCTCAATATTTCGAAAACTATCCAAGCAATCTAGTTAAGTTTCTGGCAAGTAAATGCCTTAAACCCCAACCAGAAATTTATCAAAGCACGGTATTTTTTTTAAACAAAATAGAACTTTGTTTTAAAAACAAATAGGAAAATGTGAGTATATCAATACCTTGATTGATAAACTAGATATACAATTCCTTTTTTACATTGAAATTATATCGAATACTCTTTGACTTATCTCCCTTGGGGAAAATCTCGTACCACCTTATCCCTTGAAAATTGTATACAAATCGGATAGGTAAATCTGCTTGTTTACTTTGATTTGGGAATTTGTCAATTCATTTACCATAAAAAACATACTCTTTATCATATTATCTAAGTCGGCTTATTGAGTTGAAAAGTTATTACGTTCTGAAACGTTAGAACGTAATAATTATTCAACTAACTAGCTAAATTATTGGCCTCTAACACACAATTAACGCGTATAAACAAACTCAAAGCCACGCAGCAGGCTATGGAGAGAGCTATGCTTGGAGTTTTACTACGGGATAGAATCCAAAATGTGGAGATCTATAGAAGAACCAAGATCACCGACATAGCTCTCAGAACAAGCAGGTTGAAGTGGCAATGAGCGGGCCATATAGCTGTTGGAAAATAAAGTTTCTTCTTCTGGACCTGGAACCGTCCGTTATGGCATTATATGGGGGACGCCTATATCTAGCAGTAGACTTCTGTAGGCTGAGGATGATGATGAACTATTCAACTCCATAACAAATAACTTGGCACTTTACAAAACAATTTTAGAACCATTTACTCAATCTCAGAGAGTTCCAATATAAAATCCAGATAAATAGGCAAAGGAAAGAAAGGAAGTGAAAGAAAACGAAATCAACTGGCAGTTTACCCTCCATTCTTTCAATCAATTTTACCCGTTATTTCAAAAATTTGCCTTTGTTTTTTGCAATTCCGTGGTTATTGACTGATGTCTGCGGCTCGTAAGTTTTTTTGGCCGACAGAATTTCAACCGATATGCCGGAAAATCGTGTTTATTTTGCCTAACCATGTTTTCACTGCATATTTCGCAGAAATTCCAACAAATTTTGGTTATAGGTTTGTTTTTGCAATAAGAGGAAAAATCCTACTGTAATCAAATCATCCACTGTGTTTCCATTGCCCATATTTTCACGTTATAGTATTTATTTCTTAAATACGAACCTTATCCTGAGCAGATTTTATTAATCAGACCTTCGATTCAAAACTGCTCTATCTGACTATTCATCATTCTGTGCCGCGCAGTCGATAGAAACAGCACAGATTCATAAATAGTTACTACGTAAGTCACGTTGAATACCCACTACTCGCAAAGTGATTGTTGCAATGCAAAACTCGTAATAGGCCCTCAGGTAGAGAATGCTTCCTAGCATTAAGTTCGCCTATGTACATGATTTATTTTGTGTGCAATGAATAATATTCTATTCTATTATGCAATTAAACATGTCTATACTCTGATTTTTAATTTCAGACAATTTTTGTAAACAAACAAATGTCAAGATATGCCACTGTGAGTATAAGTGTCATGATTGTGTAGCATACGTGTAAATTCTCATATGACACGCATACATGACACTTATACACAGTGGCATATCTTGACATTTGTTTGTTTACTAAAATTGTCTGAAATAAAAAAATGATAGGTAGAGTACGTCACCGCCACTAGACACAAGTTTGACATTCGAAAATGGTCCTTGTGGTAACCGATTATGGAATATTTTATTTTGACGTAATGAAGTTGCTGGGCGTGCAGTTTTAGACTAGACGCATTCATTACTACCCAAGTATACCAATTCTATTTCAGACCTTAATTGATAGAACGAGAATTGATTTTTGATGTTTTTGTTTCTATCATAGAACTTTAACTTTGTCACAGGTAGTTAAATCCTACATAAACTATAAATGTGGAAGCTTTTATGTTTACTCGTTAATCTATCACTCTGTAAAGGCTGAACCAGTTTGTACCAGACTACAATTACCGGTTTTTCTCTACAGCCGTCAATCCGCCTATTCAACATTACCGACATCATGGTGCAAGGCGGGGAATGCCAGGCGGACTCGTGTATGGTCCGCGTTATGCCGTCGCCGATAGCAACACGCGCGGGATACACGTGCGAGGTTTCCACGGAGGGCCCTAAATTTCAGATCGCGAGGAAGACGAAACATATGACTGTTGTTGGTGAGCTTGATTTTTATAAATTGGTATCAACTCTACTTGTGTATGAAAACGATTGAATAATATTGACTTGCCAGGACTAATTTACAGATTTTTACAGACTGCCTACTTATTTAAATTAATCTAAAGTACGCCATTTGCATTTTTAATTAAAGGCATGGAAATGCCCTTTACGGAACCCAAATAACACGGAGAGAAGTCCATTTCATTTTACGATTGTGATTGCTCCATTTTTTATTATCACAGCATTTTACGTTCCATTACCGTGAACATAAATAATTTGATCCCATTTTAAAGCCGGGAGCACATCGACGCGATGCCGACGCCTCTGGTCTAGTTCACGCTTTCAATAATTGACGCCCGAGCAGGCGGCGGGAACGGGCCGTAACTTCACAGCCGCAAGTTTTATCGGCCCAATTATCACGGAGCAGTCCGGTAACTATGCTGGCGGCGCCGATGTAGCCTCAGCCTAACAATAGCTATCGTAACTCCGCAACTCAAATTTAAAGCTTTTAATTAAGTTTACTGTTCCGTCTTCGATTGTAAGGGGTTTCTGCGACTCGATTCCCTTAGAGGTTTATCTTTGGCTATAGTCTCTAGCTTAACTCGATAATAACTATAGATGCAAGTTTCAGAATATTCAAATCCGTTTTGATTTCAGCGATGCCGGACGTGGATCCAGTTATATCCTCGGCCCAGAAGGTGTTGAAGCCTGGAGAGTCGATGTTCCTGAACTGTACGTCGGACTACTCGCTACCTCCAGCTGACATAAATTGGTACATAGATGACGAGTTACAAAAGGTTTGTATCAATCTATAGAACAACTTATTGCTCATATAAGATTGAAATTTGAAACACCATATATACATAACATTGAAACACACCTCCATTAAAGATATCCTTCATGTAGAGATCCTACAAAAGGATAGTCAGATTGTCAAGTCCTGACAGGTTGTTAACGTTCCACTACTTATTTGAATAATGACCAAATATACATCTGTCTAAACTAGAACCAAAACCAAACCAGCTAAAACTAGCAGCCACAGAATCAGCTGTTTTTTCGCTTTCCCGGGATTTTATCTCATGGAACCACGAACGAGACATTTTATTATTACTGACTTAGTCACGCAGTTTAGCTCATTATTGCGTCTCTCAGCTGATTTCACCGCCAACACTGGACGGCGGGCTTTTTATTTCAAGCGTTGACCTTGTTTTTTTGTAAGTCAACGTTGCTGTTTTCCGTAATTTGTTTTTTTATCAGGGGTTTATTTGAAGCCAGTAAGTAATTCTATGTTCCAATTATTCCAATTATCTGCTTGATATCACATCACTAGTCATGAAATATGTAGATGATTGTCGTGCTGTTACGCCAAAACGGCTGGGACAATTTTGATAAAATGCTTTATAAACTGATATTCAGTGGTTGCCTGCCCTCGGAAGAATAAAACGAGTAAAACCGCAAGGCCACGTACCATATAGTAAATACCAAACTCATACAAATTGTAAAGGTTACTTGGTTTGCCCTGAAAGTTTTTGGTAAAATCATACCTTCAACCAAGATTTTCAGATATAGTTCACTAATATTAAATTAACAAACAAAGGATGCAGACATTGATTTAAGTATTTGCTGTACATTTTGAAGTTTATGCGCCATTTCAAGAGAGAAGTTCTATCTAAGCGCTCTTGAGGTATAGATCTCGAATCCACCTCGGCCTCTCGACTCTGGCTATCGAGAAGTTCTTCACCACTTCATGTTTCGTTCAATATAAATATATGAAACACGAACTCGAAACTTTGTAAAAGATAGTAGCAGATAGAGATCAAGAGGCCAGAGGTCAGATGCTTCTCAGCAAAAGTTGGGTGGACAGTTGTTTAAAGATGATCTACGGAATGGTAACAAATTCTGAGGCGTTTTGTTAAGCTACACCTAACCGCCATTATACCCGACACATGACGAATAAAACAGATGCTTTGTTTGTACATAATGTTCTGATAAAAATGTCTTCTCTCTGTCAGGCATGAGTAGTACAGGCAAATTAGCAAAAAGTGTGGACCTAAGTCGTGTAGTCGTGGATTCTTATGTAAACGTTAGATGACACGAAAAGAAGCTTATCCTAGGTTTGCACCGTTTCTGGCGCTTACGGAACCCTTTTAAATATTAGGTACAAACTTAAAAAGGCCGTAAATTTTAAAATAGGAAGAAATTACTTGATGCAAGTTAAATTACGTATAGAGAGACTGTTTTAGTGCATTATGATTTTAATAAAAACCACGTGCATGTAGGGAACACAGTGCTGAACAAATGCATCTTCCGTAAAAAAAAAACCAGTATAAAACTTCCGGCGGATGTAGTACTAATTAAATGAATAAGTTTAAGTCAATTTCCAGACCTACATTAATTTTCCCCGAAGTAGAGCGATAATAAAATATGGAAAAGTGCCTTCCGTGAGACGCACCATGGTGAAAACCTGGTAATGTATTTCGAGCATTTTTCTGATAAGTCTATCAATTTGCACCGACTACCTTAATTTTCCCGGAGCCGTAATAACCACAAAAAGTTTTTTTTGTAAACGATTTTTTTTTGTATTTTCCATATGTTGGATTTAAAAAATACTTGGTGCAATTGTAGATCATAACGGTTCAAAGTCTATGCCAAATTGCACCGACTACTTCTATTTCCCCCATTAAGTTACGGATATTTTAAGGTTTTTCACCCTATTTCACCCTGTTCCGGAGGCTGAAATTACTGATGCTTATTATTAGAGGTGATTTTTAAGCCATACAAAACAATTAGAAAAGTTTTCAAGACTACATGTAATTAGTTCCACACTTTTGCAAAAAAACACCTAATTTGAACAGTCAATAATAAATTACCTACATCTTTACTCTAGTACAGACTAGAGTAACGATGTAGGTAATTTATTATGAGTTCTGCCAATTAGCCAACTAGCTAAGCGATAAGCACATGGCACAGAGCGGACTTCAGCCAGCACTTTTGTTTATTGTGTAGATTTGTTGGTAGGTATACGCTTACCTTTCTTCTACCCGTCTGTTCTGTGTATCTGTGTGTTTGTCGAATAAATGTATTTCATTTCTTTTATTTCATTTATAAACATATTATAGGTACATTTTTTTTTATTTTTTGTAATTTCTTTAAGTTTGTTATTTTGTGTGTTATAACTGTTGTTTTGCGTAATAAAGAGTTCATTTATATATGTATTTGCATTACTACATATTGTATGTCAATTGCTTCTGAATCCTACACCAAGTTCTCTATTCTTCGTTCCCAATCATGCATCAATGAACACAACTAATCCTGGCAAATTGGATTCTTGTATACCGCAAGAGCAAACTGAATCATCCAAGCTATCTCCTGAGTGCATTGTGTTGATCGTTTGTTCAAACTACAACTGCTGCAGCTTGGTAAATGTATTATCTTGATATTTCTTCGGAAATAAACTGGCGTGCAATTAAATAGGGCCACTTATAAAAACCACTATACCTCGCAAACTAATTTTTT
Source organism: Epirrita christyi (assembly GCA_951392215.1). Classification (NCBI taxonomy): domain Eukaryota; kingdom Metazoa; phylum Arthropoda; class Insecta; order Lepidoptera; family Geometridae; genus Epirrita; species Epirrita christyi. The sequence goes on from OX595846.1 coordinate 9,730,458, forward strand.
GTTTATTAATTTTTAATAGAAGTAATTTTTCACAAAAATCAATGTATTTAACGACTTTGAAATTTATTTTAAGATATTTTATACTATAATATTTTTTGTAGAGTGCGTTCTTAAAATTACAAATCAATACGCTTCAATCAAGGTAGGTACGTAGGATCAGAAAGTTAGATTCCAGTCAGCCGCAAATAAACTAGCGTACAATGAAAAAGGGTCACTTAAAAAAACCACAATACTTCCAAAACTATGTAAGATATCGAACTTAAATAAAAATCATATTAAAATAATATGTATACGGTCCATGCGGTTTTTCATTTTTGTTTATTATGCAGTCTTCGAGTAATCATACCATGATCACTGGGTAATGATACCATGAATTTCTTTGTTTTTGTGTTTAAACTTTGGCAAATTATGTTATTCTTCCAACAGTTGAATTCACTTAGGTTGGTTATTATAATATTTATTATACTAAGGTTGCTTAGTACTTTCACTATATCATTTACTACGGTCCCACACACAAGGCATCCTTTGTTACATGAGATATGGGGGAAAGCTATTATGAAATAAAAATAGATACACAGAAAGGCACTTTCTGTAATACCGTCATTAGTGTAATACGTTGAAGCAAAAAATGGACAGATATCAATAGTTATTGGTTGAATGATGATCTACTTTCTTGTGCACAGAATTTCAACACAGCGAACAAAATGCAGCTAGGTCATTCAATATTTTTGTTGAATGATGTTGTTGATGAGCTTCTTTTGTATAGTCATTCTACGGATCCAAGTGGACAGAGAGATCACTAGTCTTGTCAATCTTTAAAAATATTGCAAACTATGCAACACTTACGACAACCGTTGGGGAATAACTCCACTCGATGTACTAAAAACATTATAAACGTCGCGGGAAATCGGTGGATGGAAGTGGCTCAAGATAGTTCGTCATGGCATTCTAGGGGGGAGACCTATGTCCACCAATGGACTTCTACAGGCTGATGATGATGATGGTGATGATGATGATGATGGTGATGGCGAATAAAGGTTTTCAAGTGGCGACCGCGAACTGGATGACATAGTGAAGGAAAACTCCCTCTCGATGGATCGAAAAATCCATCAGTTAATTTCTACAGGCTGATGGTGATGATGATGGTGATTTAAGATAAAACTATCGTAAGCTTTTCACCCATTTATTCAATTCAATTAATTGGGTACTGACATTGACATATATAATTACTAGCGTAGGGGTACTGATTATTTATAAATAATGTACCATCTCAGTATTATTAATAATATTTGATCCATCTATTCCATCAGTTACCATAGCGACATGTCTTTTTGTTTGGGAAATAACAACGTTGTCATGGTAACTTGTCCTGGATCAAATATTGAAAATGACAGAACTGACAATATTTTGACTAGCTTTTTACTTTGGTCTATGACTTTAGCCACTAAATTGAACTTGACCATGGCTTAATTAATCACGTTTTTACCTAACTTGAAAAATGTTTGGTAGATTAGCTGCGTTCTTTCAATGTGATTGATTAGGTCTGAGGGTCTACGAGAAATTCTTGCTTTAAGCTTTCGTAGCTTCGTCTACGAGTTTTAGAACATATTACTGCAGTGTTTTTTTCCTCCTGTATCCCATTTCTAGGCAAAGGGTTTCTCATCTCCCCTTATCTACGTTCACTCGCCACCTGACACCAGCCAATCTGACATCATCTAGGTCGCCATGTCCACGTTTCCTAGGCCTGTTCCGGCGTCTTCCTCACTAGGTTGTGGTGTATATTTGTCAGGATGTATTAATCGCATCACCATTTTCATCAGCTGGTAGCGGTCCACTGCTAGACATGTCTTGAGCAGCCTCCGTCCACTGACTTCTTGGCACTATTACAATGTCATCGATCAATCAAGTGGCGAAATGTATTCGCCTTACGTGGCCTGAATAAGTCACCTACGAATAATGATCCGGATACTGTAGCAAACCATAAATTTACCAATTTTTGTCGGCACCTTTGATAGATCCGTAATACTTTGTGAAGGTAATAGCCGAATTGTTTAATTGAGTAAAAATAATGTGTTGTCGTCGTTTTTAGGGCTCTGTCACCAAGTGGCAAAAAAAGAACCTCTATAATTTTACCCTGTCCGTCTAGCAGTCTAGTTTTTTTTATCTTGTTTCGTTGACCTTGGATTTAAAAATGTACTGGAATCGCTTCAATATCGTAAATGTCATTTTATTTCAGTCAGTAATTTCATGTCAGTTAATTTAATACGAAAGAATACACTGTTATGAATAAACCCATTACCCGTAATCCAATGTAAATGAATTCATAATAAGCAACTAAAATATTATGGATGGTGCAGTTTTCACTTTACGACTGCAAGCTTTTGTGGAGGGTTGCTTTGTCTGCCATTATGGTAGCTCATTGTTAAGCGACTAAGCAGCCGAGTACTCTTTAAATCTTCGCTAATGGCCTTTTAAAACGACCAGTATATTTCGGCAAAATGCTCTTCCTTCCTCAGCTGTGAACGTTAAAATGTTCATAATTAGAACTTTGTAAACAGAGGAATTCGTGATTGTAAATGTTAATACATCTTGTGGAACAATGAAACTGTCTTGACGCCTTTAATTGTGCGGTACTGTGATAAACAACTGAGCTTCTTGCTCCATTTAATTTTTCACTTCGAATATTGTAATTGAATGGGTAATAAGACTCCTCAAGATCCTTATTTCAATCCCAGGCTTTGTCTTCTTCTGGCAAATCTTTGTCTTGCTATGTGTTTATATGATTCTTTCCTATGTTTTTTCGTTTTTTCAGAGATCAAAAACCTGTTAATTTTCCTATTACATCAATTTTATAAACCCAATTATTTCATAGAATTTTACACAATGTGAAGACCTTAAAAAAATATGAATCTTGTTAATACCAATTTCGTTACCGTACCAATTACTTAAAATCTATTCATAAAACCTCAATTTTAACATTACCTTATACTTATTTTCTTTATCCCTACTAAAGTAACATCAGCAGTTTAATGTTCTTATCTCTATTTTCTCTACAGCCTGAAGCATGGGAGCGGACGGAACAAAGCACTCCCCAGCCGGGGGGGCTGCGTCGATCCTGGCGAGGTCTAAGGGTCCGTGTCGCAGCAACAGCGAGCGGCTCGATTCGTGTACGATGCGAAGCGATACTTTTAGTGGAGCCACCGGTTGTGCGAGACACCAACACCATCATTACAATACACTCGCGCACGCAACTGTCAAAATACGTAGCTAATAATAGTGGTAAGTCCACCTTAAAACTACTTTTCCAAAAGTGTCTAAACCACAATCCACAGTTGGAGAGCAGTTAGTATTCTGGTTTGCTTTAATCAACTTGCTATAAACATGCCACATTCTCTTAACATGGCCCTTACGAATTATGAATTATAATAATTATTCAAACTTTTAGAACTTATTCAAGATTGATAAGTAATCCAAGTACGGTTCCTGTGTGTACCAGTCAGAATAATACAATTGGTAAATTTACCTTTGTCATTCAACTTTACAAATTAGCTACCATGTCATTTATTTGTTTCAGGTACAAAATCTGACAACGTGGGCTTAGTGTTATTAGCAATCACATTAACTGTTAAAGAAATATCAAGGTATATGAGCTTATGAGGATGTGTGAAAAGGTGATATTAGGGATAAGGTGTAGTGTAGATAAACTAACGGCCTGCGAAATACAAACTGTTCTACGAATAAATGTTTGTAGAACTAAAACAACGTGAATTTGTTATAAGCCACTTGGGAACTGGAGCATTTGTATGTAACTTTCAGAGCTCGGTGGTCTACTGAATGATATGCATTCAAGACGTGATGCGAATTTGAACAAAAATTATTCTGAGCTGCATATTATGCAAAAACCCTACAGATTACGTTTTTGATTCGTGGCTACGCGCATGGTGAAAGCGTAGCAGAATGGAAAAAACCTTATGGGGACGAGACCAATCATCATCATCATCATCATCATTCATCAATAGCAGCTGATTTCAGCTTTGGCGGTTGTGGTGTCACCACAACCAACATTATATAGCAAACAAATATATTAAATAGCAAATAACAAAATTGTATGTCCTTAAATTTAATTGAAATCGCACAATTTATCAGTTTAAAAAAATCGTATTCGAAAAATCAATTCGAATTCGCAATCGTACTCTATTTTAATTTTAATTAATGGCAAACAACTAAATGTTACTATTGAATGCTCCAGTTTTCAACTGTAATAATCGTCTAAATAAAACCCCCACGAGAGCCCTATGCAATATAATATCAAATGTATTATTTTTTGTACATAAATATATAAATTACAATTTAATGTAAAAATAAATGTTCTTAGATTTCCACACAAACTTATTTTGTTCCTCAAGGCATCTTGTAATTACTATTTATTTATTTTCCAATCTTCCTTTTTACGTAAGTTATTGCATGTAGTAATTATCAAGGTAGTGTAAAGTTATTGCAATATATTATTTAAGTAATCATTTGGTTAAGTTATTATGGCTAAGTTAAAGTGTGCGTTTATAACGAAAAAAATCACTATTTTCTACATTTAACCGCCCCAATTACATCATTCAGATGATTCAGATGTCATTCAGATGCCTCTCCACAGTAGGTATATATATTATTATCTACCTACTAAGAGGGAAACCACTCCGATAAATTACAGTCATTTTGAGATCAGCAATTATTATTGAAGAGTGTACTTACCAGGTCAATAAAATCTGAAGTATAAAGATTAATTGTATTAATTTCTTTTGTAACTGTTTATAGCTTCTCTGAAACTCATTAGTTTAACTGATTAGTAAATTAATTATATGAATAAGTAATTATGTTAAGCATTAATCTATGGCTGTGTTTCACTTAAGGTAAAGTCAATTCTTTGCACGATCATCTTTTAATATAAATTGTACAGTACTACACGTTGTTGTTTTTGTTTAATTGGATGGAATACGTAATAAAGTTATAATAAAAAAAAAAAGTTTTATTTGACTGGCATATAGATGCAATTGGACAAGAAAATCCCAGATTGCTTAATCGGCTGAATAATTTTGTAGGATACAAAAACAGTTTTTTGCAAATTACAGTAACCCACAGAGAACTTTAGTGCAAACGGAAACAGTAATGTTAAAACGGCTATTGCCTACTCGTGCAGAAACGTGGAAAAGCATTACCATACCATAGACGAATTACATTAACATTTATGACAACAAATATTATTTGACAGAAGTTCAGTCAGGATGGCCTCGTCATTAGTTCTCTTTCTATTCTTTATATATTAATAAATAATGAACGCTGCATAAGCCCCGTAATGAGTCCTTCGTTGAATAATCTCTACAGATCAATTACATATTCACAGAAAATACAGTGGGTTTTTGTTGTTTAGTAGGTAAGCGAGAATTATAACGGTACCTAGGGATAATGTTGAGTGGGATTATAAATAAAACTGACCAAGACGTGTCAGACTACGCTAATTAGGGTCGCGTTGAAGTCAGGGTCTTATCAAATGATATTTCTTTTAACATTTAACGCATTTTGTTGTTTGTTCGAGTAAATAACGAAACTGGGCTGCAAGTACGTAGGCCTCGATTCGATCAATTTGACATTAAAATTCGACAAAACGGGACTATGTAGAGGTAATAGTGCCGTTTTGTCGAATTTTTATGTCAAATTTATCGAATCGAGTCCTACGTATACTTGCACTGCGCGCATGTTGTTAAGTGGTAACTCCAGCCCTTATCAACCAATACCTCTTAAGTCACGTCCACCTTTAAGACACACCTAATGTAACATTGTTTTGCGGTCATCACTTTGAGACATAAAGTAGAAATGTCTCATGCCACTGTAATTTCACCAGTACCCATCCCTTCAAACAAGAACACAGCAATGCGAGTACTACTGCTTGGCGGCAGAATCAGAAATAGGTATGGTGGTAAAACTTCCTCGAGCGAACACTTGCACAAGAAGCTCTACTTCTAACATGACGTAATGTATGTGACAAAAACGAAATGCAGGAAACACATTACCAACCGTTTCAGACTTCTAGGATATAAGGATAAAATGTAAGAGGCAGGAACTAAAAATTATAGCGACTTTCAAACCAAAAATTTTCTAAATGGGAGCTTAAAATCTAAAATGGTTTGAGAAACCACTCTTTCACGATACCCCAAACATTTCTTTATCCTCGTAGCAATTGGTGAGAAGAGAATAAAATAACATTCACGTTATGGATGTACCGAGAAGCTCGTTTTTTTCTCATTTCCATTTTTTTGATTATTATCACACGTCTTCATCGCAAGTTTGATCATGCATGATAGGTGCAAAATTGAGGAAGCAATCAGGGTGTGACGCACGGGTGGAGAGGCTTTACAAAAAGATTTTCGATATCGCTTTTAGGTTATGCTCACATAACACCCAACAGACACATAGGTACGTAGTTCTGATCCCACACTAGGATTCCCTGTATCGTGGGTATCAGGAACTACGAGTACCATGGTACCATAACATTTTTAGTAAACTGACATTATATGCATTGAATTATCATTTGCGAGCAATGTCAGGATGCCTCATCGATGGTACTTTGTAGCCACGAGATATTTATGAAAATAGCGAGTTGCTGAGATTTGTTATAGATTCTTTGAATGTAGGCACTTATTGTGATAAACAAATCGTCACGCCCTCATACATTTTAGTAAGGATATTTACAAGAAAAGACAATAAAAGAGCACTACACAATGTTTTATGTAAACAAAATAATATTATTGCTCGTGTTGACAAAAAATATGTAATTCATACTTGAGAAAATTGACTATTTTATTGCCAATAGCCAGAGTTGACATGGTGTGTCTTAAGAATAGACCCCTCCTTCTCCAGTAGATGTAGTAAAAACCTTACTAATGGATTACACCTGAGTACTTAACACCAAACTGCGATCACCAATCCGCCTGCCAAGCGTGGTGGCAAATACCTTCATTGTATTCAATGTGTGTTGTATTCATTTTCATCATCATCAGAGGCTAGTGATGTTGATGATAATGAAGCCAGAGTTAGTACTGATGTAATATAAGTTTACGTAGAAATGACACTCCGACAATAATTATAGGTAGGCCCAATTCAATCACTTTTGACTGAACAACAGGAACTGCTTGACGCGTCGCGCAGGCGAGTGCAAGTTATTTTGTGTTCACTAGAAATAAATAGGGATTTGGGTTTCTCTGTGCTATTGTTACTTATTCTATGGCATGGGTTGATATTCGAATCAGGAAATAGGGTTATTCGTTTCGCCCGAAAGGAATAAACCCAATACGTGATTATCGTACAATGGTCACGAATAAAATAAAAGTCAAAAAGCTAAGATCGTAAAATAACATAGCGCGAAGAGCCGCCGATAAAAATAATTTATTCATGCAGCGTAATTATTTTTCTGGATCCCTTTCCTTTTGTTAGGAAGGTACGTGGAAACAAGTTGCTAATGACTGGCTCGCGGGCAAAGTACAGTATAGTAGCAAGAAAACACATTTCAGCAGGCACTTACTTTATTTGCAGATCATTAGGTACGCCAATCATCGTGGTGTGTGTTGCCTATGGATAGATCCCTCCATCTCCTCCCGTAGATGTCGTAAAGGCCGACTAATGGATTAAACCAGGGGATACGCAGCAGCATGCACCTAAGTACATAACCAATACTGCGATTACCAATCCCCCTGCAAAGTGTGGTGATTATGGCAAATTCTCCCCATTGCATTCGATGGGTGAGGCCTCGTCCAGAAGTGTACATCAACCAGCTGATGATAATGATGATGACGCTATTCTTTCCGATCGTTTACCAACCTTTCATCCAATGACACCTGGAGGGCGATTAAGTAATTCTGTTGCTATTGTTTCAATCGATTTCAATGCTGTTTCTATTTGAAGTTACGATAATGCGATTATCTAATTTACGCAGTCTTGTTGCAATTAACCTTTGAAAGCAAAATGCGTAGGGTAGTCGAAAGAGCGTCATTTTGAATAGAAACAGCATTTAAATCGATTGAAACCAATAGCAACGGGATTACGTAATCGCACCACTGGCTACATTGATCTCATTATACATGATCATCATCATTATGAATGCATGATCTGCAAATATTTGTTACGGGTCTGGGTGTTGTGATACCATGGTACTCGTTGTTCCTTATACCTTATATACTATATAAGTGACTATTAGGCGTTATTTATTTATTTTATTTTGCACAACAATGAACATGAATAGGTTTCTATGAGTATTCCAACTACAGACACTGAGACTTCCAAGATTTTTTTGAAGAATCGTGTAATTTATTCGTGGCCTCGAATCGTATTAACCGTATTTATAATACAAATGATCCACACTTCCACAAGAACGTGCCAAAATGGGTAAATTAAAACTGAGTACACTTCGTAGGGAGTTGGTGTGTGCATAAAAAAACCGCAATCTGGCGTGTGTCCAGCCTGGCGAATTGTCAACCAGCTTTACGTACGTAGTTTCTATCAATTGGTTGTATAAATAGTATATTAGGTGCATGAGTTAAAAATTAATAACTTTTTCCATGTTCATGAATAGGTAACTCTACCGTAGTACCACAGAATAAATATTCGGTAGTACTGACAACCGTAGTGGAATAAAGGTTCTAAAGTGGCGACCACAAACCGGACGACGAAGTAGAGGAAGGCCCTTCACTCTATGGACATTGGCCACGACATCATTTGTCGTGGCATTCTAAGGGGAAGGTCTATGTTTAGCAGTGGACTTCTACAGAGTGATAATGATGGTGATGCGCGTCTCTACCGTAGTCGCTTTTTATGAAATCCACGGGAAGAAGAGTCCTATATTCTGAGGCCAAGACCACCACAACCGACTCTAAGAATAAGACTCCTCCAACTCCTTCCGTGGATGTCGTTACAAGTGACCTTTGAGCAACATGGAAGGGAGTAACCATTCGCAGCCAAACTACAAGCGAAAGTAGGCATATGCGTTTAATAAAACTAGTTGTTATTCTGTGCAAGGTTTGTTAGTGTGAGTGTCATCATTACAGTGTTGTATTTGGATGTGTATTGCGGAATTGCGCTTGTGTGCACATTTCCCCCCGCAAAAAATTACAGAACTATTTGAATGGTAAAATATCGCTAAGGCTACTCCCTTCTAGCAATGCTACGAGGGCTATGAGGGGCTTTTAAACTCAGTCTCGAAACGTCGGCAACGTGACGAAAAACAGTGGTAATTAGCCGTTTTTTTTCATTTTAAAATGATTATTATGATTCAAATGCAATAATTAATTTCAAAAGCAATGCTTTTTGTGGTGCGTACTCACGAAAATAATCCCGTTTTATCATATTACAGAAGTAAACACGTTAATTAAATGAAAATCGGCTTGCAACACACTTTTGAATAATAAATTATTAACTGCATAAATAACGCCACCTTTTAATTATTTTACAAACATGTTGAGTGTTATTTCTTAAATATTAAATTATTAATCATTGTAGCTGTTGCTTTATCATAACTGTGCCCTGATGTGTCTGGCCTAAGAATAGACCTCTCATTCTTCTCCCGTGGATATAGTAAAAGCCTTACTAAGGGATTACACAAAGGGCTAGGCAGCAGCATCCACCTGAATACTTAACATCAAACTGCGATCACCAATCCAAAACCAATGTAAAAATGACTCTAGCGTAGTAGTACAGGCAAATTAGCAAAAAGTGTGGACCTAAGTCGTGTAGTTGTGGATTCTTATGGAAACGTTAGATGACACGAAAAGAAGCTTATCCTAGGTTTGCACCGTTTCTGGCGCTTACGGAAGGCTTTTAAATATTAGGTACAAACTTAAAAAGGCCGTAAATTTTAAAATAGAAAGAAATTACTTGATGCAAGTTAAATTACGTGTAGAGAGACTGTCTTAGTGCATTATGATTTTAATAAAAACCACGTGCATGCATCTTCCGTAAAAAAAAACCAGTATAAAACTTCCGGCGGATGTAGTACTAATTAAATGATTATGTTTAAGTCAATTTCCAGAACTACATTAATTTTCCCCGAAGTAGAGCGACAATAAAATATGGAAAAGTGCCTTCCGTGAGACGCACCAAGGTGCAAACCTGGTAATGTATTTCGAAAAAATTTCTGATAAGTCTATCAATTTGCACCGACTACCTTACTTTTCCAGGAGCCGTAATAACCACAAAAAGTTTTTTTTGTAAATGATTTTTTTTGTATGTTCCGTATGTCGGATTTAAAAAATACTTGGTGCAAATGTAGATCATAACGGTTCAAAGTCTATGCCAAATTGCACTGACTACTTCTATTTCCCCCATTAAGTTACGAATATTTTTATGGTTTTCACCCTATTTCACCCTGTTCCAGAGGGTGAAATTACTGATGCTTATTATTAGAGGTGATTTTTAAGCCATACAAACAATTAGAAAAGTTTTCATGACTACATCTAATTAGTTCCACACTTGTGCAAAAAATCACCTAATTTGACTGTACTATAGTCGCTTTTTACAAAATCCACAGGAGTAAGAGGAGTCCTATTTTTAGGCCGAGACCACCACAGCCAACTCTAAGAATAAGACTCCTCCAACTCCTCCCGTGGATGTCGTTACAAGTGTCAAAGGGTACGCCTACGCCAGGGAATGGACAGCCATCTTAATACTTAACACCTGCTACCTGCTACTTAATACTGCTATCAGCAATCCGCCTGCCAAGCGTGGTGATTATGGCAAATCCCCCCATTGTATTCAATGGAACTTCATCCAGCAGTATACGTAAACAGGCTGGTGATGATGATGATTATGATTATCATCATTATTCACCAAGCTAATTCACATTTAAGCATGATGCTTAAGCATACTGCAAATGCAAATTAAGGCTTTAAAGTGAAAAGAGTGAGCTATTTAGATTAAATAACACCACTGTCAAGCTACTAAAATCACAAATCTAATACATTCCTAGTCAGAAACCATCTCCGCAGCTCAAAAGTTCGGAATTCCCTGCACGTTTAAAAATCTCATTACAGTGTTCATGAAAATAAGATGAGCAAGGAGCCTCTAGGAGATAGGTATTTCATAACTTCCAGGACTCGTTTTAGATCACGTTTATTGCTTGTCTTGCTGGTAACGTAACATAAGCGAATAGAAATACTTTTACGAATTCATCATCATCATCATCAACAGCCTGTAGAAGTCCACATAGGCATTCCCACAGATTGCCATGACGGTCTTGAGCCGCCTCTATCCACTGACTGCCTGCTACCTGCTATGTCTTTGGTACATCGGGAGGGGGGTCTTCCTTTACTGCGTCGTCCGGTTTATGGACGCAACCTTTGTTCACTAACGTTTATCAGTTCTGCGAGCTATTATGGCCATTGCCACTTAACCTTGCTAATTCTTAGAGCTATGTCAGTGTTCTGAGAGTTTAGCCATCTTCATAGCCCGCTGGCGCGACTTTGAGTTATGTATCAGGCCAATAATTAGCGACCACGTCTCTGTGCCATAAGTCATCACTGACAACAAGCACTCCTGGTTATAGACTTTCGTTTTGAGGCTCTGTATGGTATCTGTGACGAGAAGATATGGCGTCGATTCTGCGGACGCTGTGAATTATGCTACCAATATCAAATGTTCTACATTTGGTAAACGGGCAAAAAGGGAAATAGCCCCATAGCAAGTAATGGGAAAATACTAAGATGAAATGTAAATTATTTCACGAGGGGCCAAAGTCGTGTATTTATATAGAGGGTGGATTATTGAATCCAGAATACTGAGGGATTCAAATAGAAAATAGCGTGAGCTTGAGCCACTCGAGACGAACTTATAGCTTTGATGCCGAGAACAACACTCAACTTTTAATTTATACTATGAGAATAAATTAATAGTTAAGGCTCAGTTGACTCAATCAACCGCTAGGAAAGTTTCCACCAAGCTAACAAAAACTACACAAAAGAAACGGAAAATTTTGAGATTATAAAAATAAACCTCTTTTAATAGATCTTTTATTTATCTTTTAATGCCTCTCATGATAATAATTTTATTTATACATACTACACACTTCGCACGTAGGTGTTTCAATTACTGTATGTGTATGTGTATATCCACTTTCAAATCTATTTATAGGGTTTTGTAGCCAATTGCTAAAAACGGAACCCTTATCGCAAACGAAGGACAAAAAAAACCAGTACAGTGTGATCTTAGGATATAAAGGTTTAAATTAACTTTATTTTATTACTTATTTTAGTTATTTCAATGAATAGTTGGTGAGATATGCGCATCTAATTTTGCAAAAATTATATCCTTTAATTTTTTAATCTTATGGAGTGGAAAATTCTGTCAAAATGTAAAGTAGTAGAACTTAAAAAAAACACTTTCAACGAAATATAGTTTGAATAAGATCATTTTGGGTTTTGAATTTTGATAAATTTTTGTTCTAAATTTGTGTGTGCCCAGACTGTTTAGTCTAATCAAATCTGCTTCCCTCTTTGCATTTTCGGCCATCTCTGTGAACCGGCAAAGTCGATTTTGTGCAAGTATAGTGAAATGAAAAAGTATTTTTCTACTAATTTATTGGAAGTTATTTCAATGAGAATAATATATATCTCTTGACTACAAGTCCACCCGCAATTACAATTCGCTAGCTTGTTGGTAGGACAATGTGATGAGTCATACAAGTAGTTAGTATGATACCATTTGAATTGTACCACACATATCTAATACATAGTTAGTTTTGAACATGACGCGATATTGTTACAGCTTAGATGTATTGTTCCCTCATTGAATCAGTAAGATGGATCCAATTGTTCGGGAGACACTGCTATTTTATTTGCTATTTTTTTTTTATTGCTCTACTATTTTATTGAATACCTAAATGTTGATCTTACCTTAGCAAGATCGAAAATAATCATCCTGTAAAATAAAATAAAAACGTTCAAGTGCGATTTTGGCTCACGTGGAGAAGTTTCCGTACTAGACGGCTACCATAGTAACTTTTAACCCAGTCAAACTATTAGCCAATCACCACATTTTACACGCATTTTTTCTTGATAAAGATTATCCGTTCCCCGTGGGAATTGAAAGAATTAATGTCTGTCTGTTTGTCACAGCCTATTTTCTCCGAATCTACTAGACCAAAAAAGTTGAAATATATGTACCAAATTACAACTTTCTTGGTCTAGTAGATTTGTAGAAAATAGACTGTGACATTTTACAGATTGATAAACAGACAGGCAGACTAGCAGACAGACAGAGAGACAATCAGACAGACACCCGAGTAATAAAATTCTTTAATGGTAGGTACTTTTTGAGTTACGGAATCCTAAAAAGGGCAGTGGTTTATTAAAACACTTGTTTTTGTTAATAATTATCTTCTATCGTATTGTAACTTGTTACTTATTCCAAGCTTCTAGTCTAAAACAATGTTCAGACAATCCCAATGTTATATCAAACACTTGCCGTTTATTGAATTTATGAAATGAAACCCCGTAGCATTGTAATTACACGTCACTCGCATCCAGTGGTGTGAGATTTTATGCACATTCCGTTTTAAATTGGAATAAGCAGAATGAAAAACAGCGAAAGCAAATTACAGGAAACGAAAGAAACTAAAATGCGGACGGCTCCCGGGGTTAAACTATAAAATATTTGCATCCAAACGAGGGCACGGCAACAATAAGATGGAAATGCAGAATCCTGTTCTGAAGTAATGCATACTGTCCCTGCGTAATGGCCGGCCGCATATTTCAGTGGAATGGAACGTGGAGGTAAAATTAGCCGTGATACAGATAACAGGAATTTAAATTTTAGTGTTTATATACGCAGTTACGGGATATGAACGGTACTAGCACAGCTTACGAAGTTACAGCGAAAGTCCTTGGATAGTAAAAGCTATTATCGCACAAACAATTACAAAGTCACAGGAAGCGTGGCAGACAATTACTAAGAAAACCTGGTTGCATAACATATATCGTTACACATACATTTTGTTGGCTTTTGTAGTACTTTAAGTTTTAAAGTTTAATAACTTCCAAACCGTTGATGTTCATGAAATTTGGTAAGTGGGTACTTATATAATATATGTGTGAGTAAAATATGAAGGTAAGGTGAAGCTAAGTTGGATTGTTAAGATATTGGGGTAAGCGTAGTGGTACCCCACGCTTACCCCGGTTGCTTACGCGGGTCGTTGATAAGGTTTAGTGGTGTCATTATGAAACTACTTTGTTTGGACATTTTAATATTATTTTAGGCTTTTTAAATGATTATGTGCAATGTTGTAAAAAAACCTATAGGGAGCTTCCAGTAATCCCAAATTGCTGAAATTTGCCATGGTTATAGACTTTGTGACACAAATACAGGGAAAACCAAAATTAAAGAATTTTTACATGTGTTAAATTTAAAATCATTTTTTTTTTTAATTATTTTTGAAGATAAGCGAGATTCGAATGCGATGCGAACATCCGCGAGGTTTCAAATCATGGTTTAGTACTCATGGGTCACTATAGTTTTAAAGACTTCACTACCTCGTACCGGCACCGTCCCTTTCTGATATAAATGGACATTTAGTCGTATTGCATGAGACGAAATATAGCGTTACTTACGGTATGAGTAATGCACCGGACAGTTGTATTATGCGTTTTAATTATTCACGAAATTATATGAGATGGTCTAGTTCATTTCAAATGTAAAGCTTTGGCGACCGAACACGCCACCTAATGTTTCTGCTGCTAATGAGGAAGTTTTATTTGTATATTTTATAACCATTCGTAAAAACATACCTACTTTAAATTTATACAATACTAGCTGCCCCCAAGTTTCATACGCGTATATACAGCTTATGTCACTCAGTAATAGTTAGAATAGTTTTGTATCGGTGAAAGAATCTTCAAAATCAGACCAGTAGTTTCAGATATTACCTACTCCTACCAACAAAGAAACAAAACAAACAAAAATCTCTTTTATTATAATAATACAGGGGTTGACGTATGGAGCCACAAATACTATACCTACACTCTAAATTCAAACCTTTTATGCTATTGTTTGCCATTCAATTGGTTTTAAATTTTATTATTATTTCAAAATTATATTTTTTTTTTGTATTTTCAAAAATTAGAGCAATTTTCGAATGAGTTTTGACTTAGTTTCGCCGTGGTTGTTACACAGCAGATACAGCTCGCAATATCAATGCTGCGTTTGGAGAGGATACGACTAACGAATGCCTGTGCGCTGTAGGTTTTATCGCTTTTCTAATGGAAACTTTGACTTGATAAAGTTACCACGAGGAAGACCTGGCACTAAGGTAAATAACGATGAATTAAAAGTAGGTACCTAATGGTGGAAGTTGATCCTTATCAAACACTTAACCAAGAAATTTGCGTCATATTTTGAAGATAGTGAATTTTATCCACAATATTGATATTGGCCACAAATTGGTAAAATAAAAAAATATAATTATATTATAGCCTGATGAGTCGTAAGCGGGCCGCTAGTAGTCGTATATATTTCTAATATAAGAAAATATTTAGTTATAAGAATACCTTTCCATTCTAGGAAGCTGCATTTTCCAGAGTCTATAAAAGCACTTAAATTAGATTTGTTTCATACAAGAAACTTTTAAAATTTCCAGAATGTACGGTACTTTTCGAAACATAAAAGCAGAGCTCTAAGGCCCTCGTATACCTCTGAACAACAACCTTTTATTCTAAAGGATTCCGCGACACTCGAGCATCTTGTAAAGTATTCGAATGGAAGACAGTAGAATTCAGCCGAATTTAATACAGAAAGGGTCTCCGAGGAGTGTTGCAGGGCCCTCTTGCGTCACCGACTGATATTGTGAAACTTTTCTTCGACGCAATCTACATAAAAAATGAGCTGAGGGCTGCGGTGACCCGCTGGTAAATGAGAGCCTTTTGAACTGTTAATTTTGTTTGCATACAAAATGAAATCTGACATGAAAGTTATTTGTGACTTCGTCTTTACAGCCTGTACTCTCTATAGTCAGCGTGTTTTGGGTTGTATCTTTTTAATACCCCAACCATTATGTCACTTTTACTTAAGCATAACCATGATTTCTAAAATAACTTCATCATCAAGCTGTCCACTGCTGGACATACGCCTCGTTCTTAGAATACAACGATGAACGTTCTTGAGCCGCCTCCAACCAACGACTTCCTGCAACGTTTATAATGTCTTTAGTCCATCGAGTGGAGGGCCTTCGTCTACCGCGTCGTCCAGTTTGTGCATGGTCGCCATTCGAGAACCTTTATTCCCCAACGGTTATCAGTTCTTTGTGCTATAATTGCCACTTCAACTTGCTAATTCTAAGAGCTATGTCAGTGACCTTGATTCTTCTACGGATTTTCTTATTTCGGATTCTATTACGTAGTGAAACTCACACATAGCTCATAGACATAACTTATGTCTCTTAAAAAAGTTATTACAACCTGTGTCTATGATTTTAGATCCCATTGATTTTCTATTCAAATGCCCTATCCTTAAAGCTAAGTTAAGATTGCATGTAATATGATGTCAAAGTTATGAACAAGTTAAGTGGACTAATACGTGTGGCCAGCTCGCAATAAAGTGCTAACTTCGGACGGTTCTTGTAACTAAAAGCTAAGTAGGTACATGACTCAATTTAGCTGTAGTCTCATCCGAAACTACCACTGAATTTGTAGTTTTGGAGACTTGATTTGTTTGAACCAGATGCTGCCTAGAAACCCTCTAGAATGCGTAGTAATTAGGTACTGGGTAGGCTAATTGTTAAAGCCTAAGCTACGCGTGGTCGAATCCAAGAGGCCAGTCAGTTAGTCACAAAGTAAAATAACTACATTTTTATGGCTTTCTTTCGTTTCCTAGAAGTCAACACTGAAAAGACACGTAGCTATTCATGTTTTTAGAAGCAAGCTTCTTAAATTTTTTTGCAACGGAAACGAGAATGTGTAGTCAATAGCTTAAAAAAATATACATACATAATATTTAAAGCCACGCAGTATACTTCTTATACACAAAATCGTGATTCTTCTTTAATCTATTTAAGGACTTCCCACATAAGTCATTATTGAGGAACATTAATGAGGCAAATCCATAAGAGTAATAAATCTAGTGTCTAGAAACTAATTTGCTTTGTCTCCCAGTGTACGCCAACCCCCCTTATATAGGCCCGCCGTTATCACTCAGACTGGCCCGGGGGCGCCGCGGCGCCCCTTGACTCACCACTACCTATCGCAAAAATGCATAATAGCGGCGACCTGGGCAATCCAGTATTCAATTCATTGAACAGTGTAGTACTCGTATTGTATTTTATAATTTCTAAATTTTCCAACACAGGCAGCCGAAAGTCCTTATTACACGTGTGTAAAATACTAAAAGAATGATTATTAGAAAAAAAAGAAAGGTTATTCCCTCTCTGTTCGGCGTTCGGCGAGGCAACATGTCTGCGGAGTTTTTGCAGTAGTATGTCTTTGTCGTTCTAGCACGCAGTGACCCTACTGTTTCCTGAGGATGCATCGTTGAGAGGCTAAACACGTGTCGAATTCTTTCAGAGTTTTCGTTGGAGAGGAGCGGAATTGTTACTATATATTATTTGCTCGTCTATTTTATATTGTAGGTACACAGGCTTAAAGGTAACTATAGTAACAGTTTTAGTGTCGCAGCGGACTCCTTAACTAAGATAATAATAATACTGTATGATAGGTATCAGCGCTCACCCTCAAACTAATTTTATGTAAACGATTTTAAGCCAATAATGTTAAATTTTAAACTAGTTTAGTAAACCACTCCGCATCCAAGCTATATATGTGTTTTGTATAGGATATCGCACACACGTACTGCAGTGTATCGCAGTGCACTCAAGGGTTTCTTCCTTTATTAGATATAATGTTTCAGTTTTGCTTCTGCGAGCTTTCATTATTATAGTATGGAGATATCAGGCAGTTATTTCTTGTTAATAAACAAATGCAAGGAAGCATAGTCTCAGAGAGCATTTGACGAGAACCTTCATTCTAAGCACTGCGATTAAAGTACCATGGTATTTGTATAGTGAACTGTGAGGACTCAGTATTATTGAAAATCGGGAGGGAATAAAATCGGATCTCAAATTATCATAAAAAAATAGTATATTTTCCGTTATTACCTACGAGAAAAATGAAATATCCTAAAATAATTAGGAAATATAAAAATTAAATAATTTTGTTTATCACCACCATATTATCATGTAATTATGTATGTACGTACTTATGATAGAGCTGAACATTTTTATATAATTTTACGTGTATTACCTACTTCTCTAGCTGTAGGTTACTCTGCAATTTTCCTCTAGATCTTTTATATCAGTGTCGATAAAAGTATCTACAGGAAAATTGCAGAGTAAGTAGCTGCAAGCATGGATTGTCGGTCGATAAATTTGACATCTCGATATACTGACTTTATCTATCGAATCGTGTCAATAGATCGTAGCATGCAACTAGCCTCGAGAACGTATATTGAAACTTTTATCTTTTCAATGTTACCTTTGACAAATGTCAAAATTAAGATCCACGCTAGAGTTTTCCGTAAAATTTGTCGAATTTATCGGACAATCGGTAAAGTGAGTTCAATGCTACCAATCTCGACATAGTCCCGTTTTGTCGAATTTTAATGTAAAATTGTATCTATTCAGAAATCCATACTTACAGCACTGACTATATTATTATTAATACTTATAAGCCTATATTACATGTAGGTACATCTTGGGCGCTAGAAGATGGTGAGATGAAAGACAGACGGGCAGATAAACAAACAACTGAGCGACAGCAATTAGGGTCATTGCCACTTTGGAATACGTAACCCTAAATTTTTCATGTCAAAAGTAAAAATTAATTTTACAAAACTCTTTTAACCATCAGTTTGCCAGTTGTGGGTCCGCCAGTGAAGGTGACTCCTGCCTCTTTCCCTAGGTCTTCATAGTTGATCTCTTTGACGGTCTCCCAACCAAGCTTTGTAGCTGCTTTTTGGGTGGCGATTGCAGTCATCCACGCGCTGGTCATAGGCACGTTGTATTCTTTGCAGGCTTCGATTCTGAATAATATAAACATTTCATGACTTGTTTTGTGGTTTTTCACAAACTTAAAGAGGTGGGGGTTATCAGTTAAAAATAATATACTCATAGTATATATCAACATCAGCCTAATCATAATCATAACAAACATGGGTAAATAGTTAAAGGTGGCAAATAATTTAAGGAGAACAAGCCATGTTTTACCAATTTCTGCATGCAAATGGTAAAGGTACCTACATTTAAAATAATTTTAATAAAATCAAATTACATTATAAATAAAATCAAAATCAAATCAATCAAATATCAAAAATACGGAAAAAAATTAAAAATGTCAGATAGGTCAGATTCGATACATTATACCATTAAATTATAATACTGTCAGACAAGAATTCCTCAATTTTATAACATGCTTTTTTGGTCAATAAATCATTTAATTGAATTGCCTGTTGAAGTCCACTTGCTACTGAACTAAAGAAGTGCGGGACATATACTTCTCATCCAAGACGAATGGCATTGAGCCACCGTCATCCACTGTCATACCGCGGATACCAACGTACAATATCATTGGTCCATCAGGTAGGGGCCTTTTTATGCTGTCTTCAAGTTCGTGTCAAGTTAGGAGTGGCGCTGATATACCTCAGAACCCAGATATTTTACTGAAAGTACTTTTATCCAAACTAACTGAGGAGTGGTCGAACAGAAAGCCACTTTTCCACTGTTTGACTTTAGATTTTTATTATTGTTTTTTGTTGGCAACTCTGAGGCCAACAAGTATCAATAATAAAAATCTAAACGTAAAAAAGTGGAAAAGTGGCTATCTCGACCACTCCTCAACTTATTTTATTGATTCTAAGAGGGGTCAGTTTTTATTTTATTTCATGGAACCGCTTATTTGTGAAATAAGCCACGATAGAAGTTAGTGCAGTAACTAAAGTGAGAGGTCTCTACCCATTACACCGTATCATACCATGACCGTGCTATGAACGTGTCAGGCAAAAAAGTATTCTTTGTATTGAAAAGTATGGGACTATGCTCACTAGACCGTTTCGTCACCAACCAACAACGTCGCGTGTCATGCACGGAGCGGCAACTATTCTCGATGAGAATATTTTGCCGGTGCTGATACGCTCCGTTCATGACACGCGACGTTGCCAAACCACTGTGCGCAGGCGGCGAGCCGTTGAGCAAACGGGTTCTAGCCGCATATGATGACCGTTACAAAAGCGTTACCAACGCGTTGCCTTATTTTGTCAGCTTGAATAAATCCGTTAAACGAGACACACGTATACCTCTGTAGTTGTGACGAAAGATGGATGACGAAAAGTTAATAGAACTTGTACGCCAATATGAGTTCTTATATAATTTACAACACCCAAAATACATGGATGGTCTGAAAAAAGAAATGGCTTGGAAGGAAATTTCTGTTCAACTAAACCAACCAGGTATGTTTTCAAAATTTTATTAATATAAGTAATTTATACAGGTAGCTTCAATTTGAATTCGTGAATACAAAACAAAATTACCTACTAAGTAGTTAAATATAGATAGATATAACAAGCCGCATATAACTTGAAGGAAAATAGCAGATTCGAATTAAATTTTATTTAAGTAGGTACCTACTGCAAATTTAATAAAATGCAACCGAAAACCGTAAAATTAGTTGTTACATACTAATATCTTAAATGCCTAAATAATGTCCAATATTCCCCTTTGGTTTTTCGTTCTTTTATAGAATCGTGAATCCAGTAGCGTCGAGTTCTTGTTGTACGTTCTTCTTCATCCAATATTATGGCAATCATTGCCAACTGTCTAGCGGTTCTTCTAATAGCCATACTTACATAGTGACATAAAAACACACGTCCGCTACAGTCTGATATGCACATAAGAATGACGGATTCCGAATCAACTACGTTACACACGGACATCGTACGGGTTGTATGCGGTCATCATACGCTTTACAAACGGGTACAGAACGCCGTCGATCCGTACAGTGGGCAAGGTAGACCGTGTAGTATTATTTTCGTGTCTGACACGTTCATAGCACGGTCATGGTATGATACGGTGTAATGGGTAGAGACCTAATTATTCATGTTAATTTCATAACGCTATAATTTAGTTATTAACTAAAAATTAAATGCCAATTTTAATACGTGATGCTTGCTTTGTAATTTCCTTACACAAAGTGGCAGTGATAAGATTGGTAACAAACCTGGCCTTCAACAGTTCTCCCGCTATCCCGAGGCCCCTGTATTCTGGATCTACCACCACCCCTTCACCAAATAAGCAAGAGTCCAGGTTGTGCATTTCAATAACGTTATACTTAGACATTAAGTCAACGACCAGTTTTAAGTATATTTGCATTTCTCTCGTTTTCATCTGTAATCAGGCAAAAACATGTTTGAGTGAATACAGAAACAACCATACAAAGAAGCTTTCAAAAAAATGCTTAAAAATAATTTACTTGTTTCTTCTTGGAATAATCACTATTTGCATGTCAAAGATATTTTATCTATTCCTAGCATGACTGACAGACTTAGTGTGCGGCCACACTGAATGCGCGGGGACGGGGGCTTTTGCGTGCGCAGCGGGGGTGTGCCACAGTGACGCGCACCGAGCTGTTGTAGTGCTTAGAAAAATATTAGACGCGCCTACGCCGAGCGATAAGAAGACCAAACTGGTTTGATATCCCCGCCACCCGCGCACTGAGACGCTTGCCTACTCTAGGCCCGTTGTATGTGACATACTACGCGGGCCTAATAGGCACGTTATGGACATACAGTACGTCCATAGCGTGCGGATATAAACGTTTGAAAACTACGCGCGCTATTTCGCTCATGCCCGTCGCGCTAGGCGCCCGCCTTAGCCACTACACTATGGACGCAAACGGCGGCGGATATGTTATATATGTATGGCATATGTTTGATATTTCGCGCCCGTCGTCGCAACCGCGCTAGGCCCGCACTGTGGGTCTTATTCAAACTTCGTGCGGTACGCTAAAAAATGTGACATAACCTACTCTATAGGTTAGAACCCCTTTGAAACCAGCTTTAAATAACGGGGTAGGAACGTTACGGGATCATCAACTGGTAGAAGCCCAGGACGTACAAGACAAGGCCTTCCCCATAAAATGCAATGGGGGATTTGACATAATCACGAGGCTTGGCAGGCGGGTTGGTAATCGCAGTAGCTCTATTCTTAGGCCGATAGTGCTTTTAAACGTTTACTGCTTAAAACACAACGACTGTGTTTTTAGTTTTTTTTTTCATTCTTGTGTGTCACGTGGCCTTACTGCAGTGTGGGTCGCACACTGCACGTCTGTGTTTCAATTCAAAAAACCTGTATTTACACATGAAATCGCGGAAAAAAGTCCTCAGTCAACGTGTTGAGGTATATAAAGTGAAATAATTACTTCGAATCGACTAGGGTCGAGTTCTGGATCGCCTTTACTCATAGGAACCATCATGGATGCACCAGCAAGCCTTAACTCGTCTGAACCGTCATCCACGCAGCAGAAGTCTATCTGGTGCTTTTCGTTGACCATGTAGAATAGCATTTTCTCTTTGTACTCTTTGAGTGCTGATGAGTTTGCTGCTATACCTAGAAAACAAAAAATAAATTAAGGATAAAATAAAATCACTTCTGGTTTTTAAGCACTTGAAATTTACACTTCAAAAAATGAATATTTAAAATAATAATAAATAATACCGCAGGGCACGCTTTGTGGCGAGCGTTCGGTGAGTGGCGACACCGCGGAGCCCCATTACTCCCTGGGGTCAACAGAGACCCTTGACCCTCGGCTTGCCTTAGCCGGCTGGCCGAGGGTGGAAGCGCAAGAGCGAAACCTATGCTCCAAGGGAGGAAGTGTTAAAGGCATAAAGCCGGAAGTAGCGCTTAGTGAAACTGCAGCACATCTCTCAACACCCTTTAGCCGTCTAGGCCAACGTTGCCCCTTGCGCTGCCTTCATTGGCGGCATATATAATGGTTTTCAATAATTTATAATTGACAGGTGCCGTTTCTCATATTATAATAGCCCAATAAACATTCAATTAGCATGTTCTCCTTACAAGAGCACCCACTTTCATCCATTTCCACAATAGTTTAATCATCTGTCTGCCATCCACCATAATAATATTATTTTTTATATCCTATCCTAAGTGTAAAAGGGCCTCTTTTACTGTTGGCTAATACGGCCCCAGTAATGCCTCATAAGTCCAGGTTAAGCCTGTGTTTGAAAATAAATGACTGAAATAATAATAATAATAATAAATTTATTTCAGGCTAAAATGGGATATGTACAATAAATTACACCTAAATATTATACCACTAAGTTACTCCAAAGGAGCATTTATATTACGGATTAATGTATGCAATTTGATATCTATGGCAATTAAGTATGTATTTCAGTTTATTTTTATTTTTGTCATTTTATTAAAATTTTAACCATTAATTAGTCACGCTGCGGGCTAGACTAGGACTGAGATTTGACTAAGTAATGCCAAGTTTTTATAACTGAAACATTGTAACAAAAGAATAATATAGGTACCAAAATATTTACATTGAACAACACAACAAGAAAACAACTTTAAAACCATCTCCTGTAAAATTGCAAAATGTGCAGTTTCGTCGTTATTGTACCAAATGAGCGATATGTGGAATACTTAAATAACTGGGATACCCCACTCCTTCGTTTCAAAGATAGTTTTTCGTTAATAAAGTATCCAGTTCATCAACCAGGGCCTGCAGTCTCGACAGTGATAGCGATTGCGTAGCGACCGATATCGGTCGCTAAGTCTTACCGATGACATTTTAACGATTTTTGCTAGTCTCTACCATCGGAACTATCGATTTTTATCGGAATCGTACCGAAAACTTCCGTCAACTTTACGATTTCTGTCAATGTGATTGCGAGCAATTTTGATAGCCCGCTAAGTGTGGTAGCGATCGCTACATTAAAATAATATTGTAAAAATGGCTGTGGTTTGTTAGTGCAGTGTACGCAGTAATGGTGGAAGCATATTTAGCGTTAGATTTGTTCATCCTCGAACATCGCTACGAAATGGTAAGGCGACGGCAAATCGCGAGAAACCGTCGCAATAGCCAAAATCCGCTTTTTTTGGAGAAGATGAGTTTCTTTGACCACAGAATCACAAAAGAGATGTTAACCCAGCTCGTAGATGAACTACGGCCATCTTTCAAAGACGAGGGCTTATGGGCTTTCCATCGAATTTTAAGTGTGCCTTGTTTATTTTATTAAATTACCTACTGCTGATGATGTAAGCAGGAGCTTACCTATCAGTAGGGAATCATTGTGGCACATTTGCGAGTTGTTTTAACTTCACCGTTTTCTTCTTGTAGATACTAACGGTACTCCGATTTTACGCCTCTGGATGGATCAGCTACCTGTCAGGTTGGTCTTCTGTGGGGTAGTATGAGTAAAAAATCCGTAAGTCATGTAATTTGTCAAGTAACCCTGTTAAGGAAGTACTTAAGTACATCAAATTTCCAATGACTCAAATAGAGCGGCAAACTGCTAAACAGAAATTTAGAAATGTACCTCAACCATTCCCAGACGCGATCAGAGCCATAGACTGCACACATGTAAAGATTTTGGCACCAAGGGTGCATGAAGAAGCGTATGTGAGTGGACACCATGAGGGTTATTCATTTAATGTTTCTCATAAGTCCATTTAAAATAATAATGATAAAATTAATTCTCATAACTTCAAAATATTTTGTACGTACATCAAATGATAAGAAAATTACTTACATAACGTAGAAGAAAGTTTCCATACAAATACTGTCAAATACTGAACTATAAATACGGTTTTTCGTTAACTTTGCGACGTCTCAATTTACGATCTTGCACGGTTTCTTGGTAGTAGAGACTTGCGTTTTGCGAAAACGTCGGTACAGCAAGCGAATAGTTTCGCTAATAATGATCGATCGGTAGTTTACGATCGGATCGCTATCAATGTCGAGACTGCAGGCCCAGGTCGTAATCAAAAACTTTATCAAAATCGGTTTATCCGTTACTTCGTGATTAATTAACAAACCAACAAACAAACATGCACACTTTCGCATTTATAATATTACTTGGATGCATCCTTGAAATTAACGTGTACCTATATACTACTTACAAATACAATACAATATACAATACAAATAAACAAACCTGCAGTTTTGGTAATGGGCTCTTGTGGAACAAAATGTTCCATAAACAGATCTAGCACTTTATCATATTGTTCCACAGACACTTCCTGAATTCTGAATTTGATTTCCGATCCATTTTTTGTTTTAGTGAACCTAGACCAAGTATTCAAAGTCACCATTTTTTTATCACTTAAATTGTTGATAATGTCTAAATCGTACGATGATTTAATTACGTTTGCTTTTTTGTCGAGTGATCATTTATAATATATTTATCTGTGGCTAAGTCAGAGGATATTTGTAAAAGTGTCCACATTGATAAATTAATAGAAAGGTGAATCAATGAATCTGTAGACAGATACATAGAAGACATAGGCTTCCCCCTCAGAATGCGACGAAAGGCCTGGAGCCACCTGCTTCCACCGACTTCCTGCAATCTTTGAAACGTCGTCGGTCCATAGATACCGATTTAGTTTACAAAAACCTTACATAATAACGCAGTGCGGTGCGGTGTCAAGCTGGTTAGCAAATACATTATTAAATTTGAATCTCATAGTACCTATTAAAGCATATACTAGTAGTTCGCCTCGAACTGAGACCTCGCATGCGTTCGATGTGGCATTCTATTGGTTAGAATTATGTGCAGCAGTGGGCTTCATCGGGTACAAATCTGAAGAATTTATTAAAAAAGTCCTGTTTTAGGGTAAAACGGACCCTATTACTAAGGCTCCACTGTCCATCCGTCCGTGCGTTCGTCCGTCCGTTCGTCCGTTCGTCCGTCCAAAGTCAAAGTCACAGTCAAAGTCAAAGTTAAAGTCAAAGTCAAAGTCAAAAGAACTTTATTCATTTAAATCACAAGAATCATTTTGTATCGTCTTATAAACTAAAATTACTCCTGTTCCTGTCCGTCTGTCACCAGGCTGTATCTCATGAACCGTAATAGTTAAATAGTTGAAGTTTTCAAAGATGATGTATTTCTGTTGCTGCTATAACAACACATAATCAAAAAAAGAATAAAATAAATATTTAAGTAAGGCTCCCATACATAAAACGTGTTTTTGCCGTTTTTATAGATAATCGTACCGAACCCTCCGTGCGCGAGTCCGACTCGCACATGGCCGGTTTTTTATTTAATTTAGTCCAACATCTAAAATGTATTATTGTATTATTTTATAGGCAACAACAGCACAGAGGTTTCTTAGAAAAATCACGTTGTCGATATGACGTCATATATTATGTCGCAAGAAAACCATAAATTTGAATACTCGTAATACGAAATGTGACGTCATCTCTCAGACATGATTTACCTGAGAATAAAGGCCCTGCCTATGGGCAAAAACCGAAACTATAAAATAATTGTTATTTATTTTAATTAGTCTGAATTCTACTCGCGCAATCTCACTGTATTACCTACATGGTTTCAGCAATAGAAACGTGCAAGAAATATTGTAAGAAACTTGTTTCATGTAGTAATAAGTGCGTAATAAGTGAGCTTGTATTATCGGTTTTATTTATGTTCAAGCATTGTCCAAATAATCCCAATTTCCTCTGGTTTTTAGGTTATCTGGTTAACAGACTAACAAAGATACTGCCTTATCTAAGAAATTTTGATGCTCTTTTTGGCAGTGAACTCACATGGTAGGTATTTTAATATGTTACATGTGACATGTGCATGAAAGAAGCCGTCATGCTAGTCTTATGAGGCTCACTGAATTAGCTCACCACACTGGTTCATATCAATGGTCACCAGTTGACTCTTTTCTATTGAAAACCACCAAGTTTTTTTTATACTACTTGGTAAGCAAACAAGCATACGGCCCACCTGATGATGGAAAGTAGTTACCGTAGCCTATGGACGCCTGCAACACCAAAGGCATAACACGCGTGCTGCCGACCCTGAGACACAAAGATGAAATGTCTCATGTGCCTGTTATTTCCAATTATTCCCCACTACTCAACTAGATTCCTCAACTAGTTGAGCAGTAGGATATTGTTTGTATTACCGAACATTTTATGCTCTACAGGGCGTCCCACGGACATCCAAACGAGGGCACAGCAACAATAAGATGGAAATGCAGAATCCTGCTCTGAAGTAATGCATACTGTCCCTGCGTAATAGTCGGCCGCATATTTCAGTGGAATGGAACGTGGAGGTAAAATTAGCCGTGATACAGATAATAGGAATTTAAATTTTAGTGTCTATATACGCAGTTACTGGATATGAACGGTACTAGCACAGCTTACGAAGTTACAGCGAAAGTCCTTGGATAGTAAAAGCTATTATCGCACAAACAATTACAAAGTCACAGGAAGCGTGGCAGACAATTACTAAGAAAACCTGGTTGCATAACATATATCGTTACACATACATTTTGTTGGCTTTTGTAGTACTTTAAGTTTTAAAGTTTAATAACTCAAATGTAATAATCAAATCTTCGGATTGTTAAGATATTGAGATAACCGTGGGGTACCACCACGAGGGGGTAAAATAATAAAAGTGAGATAATCAGGTTTAGTGGTGTCATTATGAAACTACTTTGTTTACACATTTTAATATTATTTTAGGCATTTTAGATTATTATGTGCAATGGTGTAAAAAAAACCTCTAGGAAGCTTCCAGTAATCCCAAATTTCTGAAATTTGCCATGGTTATAGCTTTTGTGACACAAATACAGGGAAAAGTCCAAAATTAAAGAATTTTTACATGTGTAAAATTTGAACTCATATTTTTTTGAATTCTTTTTGAAGATAAACGAGTTTCGAATGCGATGCGAACATTTGCGAGGTTTCAGTTCATGATTTACTCATGGGTCACTAGTTTTAAAGACTTCAGTACCTCGTACCGGCACCGTCCCTTTCTGATATAAATGGACATTTAGCTCGTATTACATGAGACGAAATATAGCGTTATTTACGGTATGAGTAATGCACTGGACAGTTGTATTATGCGTTTTAATTATTCACGAAATTATTATGAGATGGTCTAGTTCATTTCAAATGTAAAGCTTTGGCGACCAAATACGCCACCTAATGTTTCTGCTGCTAATGAGGAAGTTTTATTTGTATATTTTATAACCATTCGTAAAAACATACCCACTTTAAATTTATTCAATACTAGCTGCCCCCCCCCTCACCCCTCAGTTTCACACGCGTATATATAGCTTATGTCACTCAGGAATAGTTAGAATAGTTTTGTATCGGTGAAAAAATCT
Organism: Epirrita christyi; assembly: GCA_951392215.1. Lineage (NCBI taxonomy): Eukaryota > Metazoa > Arthropoda > Insecta > Lepidoptera > Geometridae > Epirrita > Epirrita christyi. Next base: position 9,758,893 of record OX595846.1, read on the forward strand.
TCAAAATCAGACCAGAGGGCATATTATGTAGCCTGTAACTTATTTGAAACCTACAAATTGAGATACAGCGCTTCCGCTTTGACGTAGATTGGTGCAAACTAGGCTCTCCTCGTCCCTCGTCGTCTATCGTCGTCTGTTTCCGTTTGGCGCCACGTGCAGTGGAAGGGCTAGCGTGCTTGCCCGACCGAGCTTCAGTTGGCGTTTGTTTTTCGTTGCGACTAGTTGGGTGCAATAACGACGAAGTCGTTTGTAATTATTTAGTAATTTTATTTCCTTCAGTGTTAGTCTTGCTTTCAGTAGGAATATAATTTACGCAACTCAAAACAAAATGAGTACCGAACAAAAGGATAAGGGCTCTCCTGTAGCAGGAACGCCTAATGCAGGCAGAAGGATTAATTACAAGCGTCTTCGGCGCTTGTACAGTAGCAGTGATGATGACGGTGATGACGAGGACACGCATCCGTCATCACCGAAACGCGTGTTCACAGAAGCGGACCACGTGGATGGGAAATTTGATTTTCTTCAAAAACAGGTTAGTGAGTTGAAATACCTAATCACAAGGAATTATCATGTACATTCTAAGCCAGTCGACAGTATTGGTTTGACTGACAACACCGCTGAAGGTCATGCAGAGGACGATGCATCGATTTACTCCATGCTTCTTAAACCTGCTGACAAAGATTTCGAGTGGGAAGAAGATACCATAACATCCGAGACTACCAAACGAACTTCAGATTCCAAGCTTAATTATATACGCAAAATTCAACATTTTGATAGTTCAGACTGGAATAGTGTCCGTTAGACCGAGACCCAAAAGAAATACATATCTACACCTGCGTTGACAAATTTGGCAATGAATGATGAGCTTTTAGCATTTGAAACCAAGTTCAGCCATTTAAGATCGTTGGATCAGACTTTTGGAGCATTGACAAACATGCTTATTGCGCAGAAGGAAGCTCTGCAGGGGGCACTAAAAAACTTATTAGAATGGAGCTCCGATAGCCAAACAACTTTGACGCATGCCTCACTTTCGGCAAAAGTACATGGGTTATTTTCTAATACGTGTCCATACACGAGTGTGTCCAAGGACATTTTGCAGGTTGTTTGCGGCCGGCGAGCGAATATAATTGAGCATCGAAGAGACGGTGCCCTATCGACCGTCGAAGATAAATACAACAAGACCATTCTGCGCAAAATACCTCCAAGCTGTGACTATTTGTTCCAACCAAAGGAACTCAGCGATGCTGTGACAAAACTGGGAGGTAGTTCTCAAGTATTTCGCAGACCGTACCTACCTGCCGAGGGTAGCCAAGGTTTGCAGAGCAATCACCGGCCGTATCTGCCTGCCGATGGCACACAGGCCGCACAAAGGTGGTTTACCGACCCCACGGTGCCATTTCGTGGATATGACCGAAATTGATTCCAGCAAGCTCCCGCTTCTGGGATAGGCAAGACTCTTGCTGGAAAACCAAGGTTCTTCGCCGCGAAGAATAAATCATATAAAAGACCGAGAGAGGATCAGCGAGATCACAGAAGACAATGACTATGCCGTGACATTCCAAGCAGGTCGTTTACGCCTCTATCAGCACATCTGGCAATCAATGCTCAATCAAGGCTCCGATCCACATTCTAAAAATTATACAGGGTTACCGAATTCCCTTCGTAGAAAAACCACCGCTAAGGTGCATGTACAAAAACCGGAATCGATTGATTACCACACCGGCCTTAGAATCCGAAATAAACCAGATGTTGGAGGAGTCTGTAATCGAGAAAGCACCATCAAACCCTGGCTTTTTGTCGATCATGTTTCCAGTAAGAAATCGGATGGATCACAAAGGCCTGTTCTGAATCTAAAAGCTCTAAACTTGTACCTCAGGCCGAAAAAATTTCGATTGATAAACGTGCAGAAGGTGCCACATTTCTTACAAACAAACGACTTTATGATGAAATTGGATTTACACCAGGCGTACTTCCATATACCGATTTTAGAATCGCATCGCCGCTTTCTCAGGTTCATTTTCAACGACATAACCTATCAAATGACCTGCTTGCCGTTCGGTATCGCAAGCGCCCCAAGAACGTTTGCTACTCTTTCCAATTGGGTTGCACAGAAGCTCAGAGAAAAAGGCATCAGAATTCTGGTGTACCTGGATGACTTCCTCCTGGTAAACCAATGCCCTTACACACTTGGAGAACACATGAAAGAGGCCACCAACCTGCTCACCAGTCTAGGATGGATAATAAACAGAAGGAAGTCGTCTACAGTACCATCTCAAGAAATAGAGTTTCTCGGAATTCTTTGGAATACCTACCCGCTTAAACGAAAAATCTCTGCCAAGAAAAAAGACTGTAACACTGTCCAAACGCTTGATTCAAACTCGAGAGGCAAAAACATTGACTTTGCTAGCACTACCAAAAGTAATAGGTACCCTGCAGTTTGCCAGCTTCGTGGTACATTTCGGAATAATACACTACAGAAATCTTCAGTCGTGCCTTCATCAAGCTCTGAAACTGAAAAAAGCTGTGCGGCTGACGCCCGCCGCCAGAGAGGACGTAAATTTGTGGATGCAGAACATCCACATGGCGAGCAAGATCTTGGCAGATTCCGTGTCTTATCACATTGTGACGGACGCGTCAGGTGTTGGCTGGGGAGCATATGTCAACGGTGCTCATATTCAGGGTTCCTGGATGCCAGAGGAACTTCGTTATCATACGAATATGAAAGAGTTACTAGCAATCTACAAGGTATTGACACACGGCAGCATCATCACAGAATGCCGCAACAAGACCATTTTAATTCAAAGCGACAATCGAACAGCTCTAGCATACTTACGCAAACAGGGGGGAACACGTTCGGTAAACCTGTTCCAGCTGACGCGATTGATTTACAGGCAAATAGAGGCTTACAACATCAGCCTTGTTACCAGCTATCTGCCGGGTCCTCTCAACAGTGTAGCAGACGGTCTATCCAGATGCAAGGCGTTAGCAGAATGGCATCTCATACCACGAGCTTGCCAACTGATATTCAACAAATGGGGGACACCCTATGTGGACCTGATGGCATCCAAACGAGCCCATGTCGTGCCCAGGTATGTGTCTCTAGACCTGATGGATCGGAATGCGTTTTACCACGACGCATTCAGTCGGATTTGGAAACACAGGTTGGCCTGGATCTTCCCACCACCATGTCTGATGTACAGGGTCCTAGCATCACTGAATCAAGCCCAAGGGATTTTCATCGTAATATGTCCGAGATGGAACAATGTCTTTTGGAGAGCAGATCTCAAGAAACGAGCAGTGAGCCCGCCTTTCACAATTTGGGATTTGGAATCAGTGTTGATCGACACAAGGACCAATCTGCCGCCGGCACGAGTAAACGACCTAGTATTGGAGGCATGGAGATGTCAGGGTGGGGTAATCTCTTAGGAGACTGGTCTTCCTCGGAGATCAGTATAATCGAGTCTAGCTGGAGACCTAGTACGCTGAAAACCTATAGACAAGCTTGGACGCGTTGGCTGAAATGGTGAAAAAATTCAGGAGTAAATAATAAAAACCCAGGGGGCCAAGGTGTATCAAAATACCTCATTTATTTGCACAATGTCGAAGGTCTAAGCTACAAAATCATATTGGTCCACAAGTCCGTAGTGTCTTCTTTTTGTCAACCAGATTTAGAAACCAAGCTTAGTGCTCACATATTGGTCCGACAAGCTCTAAAAGGTATAGCGAATAAGTGTGCACACAAAAAGAGGACAAAGCTTTCTGTATGGAATCCGCAAGTGGTCATACAATGGCTTCTACAGTCTGAACCTCATTTCAGCAGTTTGTTTGAGGTGTCTAGGCGATGTGCCACCTTGCTTTTACTAGCCTCTGGTAGAAGATTCCATGATCTGACGCTCTTATCTATAAAAGAAGGTGAATGCATAATTGATGAAGGCATTATTACATTTTGGCCACTTTATGGCTCAAAGACTGATACTATAAATCACAGGCAGTCTGGTTGGCAGTTATTGTCTGGAGATGATCAGAATATCGACCCAGTATTTTGGATAAAAAAGCTTTTGGAAGTTTCCCAGTCAAGACGTGCTTCAGGCAAAAACAACCAGAGATTGTTTATAACAACACGAGGTGAACCGAAACCCGCAAGCTAAACCATAATCGGAGGGTGGATAAAAACTGTATTAGTGGAGGCTGGAATTCATGACCCACCTGGTTCAATAAGATCAGCAGTGGCGTCTTTAAATGGGGTAAATGATATGCCCTTAAAAGATATTTTGGCACGAGGAAACTGGTCAACGCCTAACACATTGATTCGTTTTTATAGGCGGCCAGTACGAGATACTTTGTTACCTGATGTACCATCTCTAAGCGGTATTTTTACACCATTATGATTTTGTCTCATTCTTTGATTATTGCGCTAATGTGATTGTAATACTTCGTTTAAATAAAAAAGTAATGTGATATAACATGAGTCTTTTTTCTTTATTCACCGTTGGCGTTTTAATGCTTAATATATACTTTCCGTAATTTTGGCGCCACCATGCGAAAATAGACAAGTCTCAATTTGTAGGTTTCAAATAAGTTACAGGCTACATAATATAAGAATTTTTCCTGAAATAAAAATTACTTATTATGTACCTAACTTATTTGAAACCTATTCTAGGGCTGCATAGTGATTGAGCCTAACTGAAGCTCGGTCGGGCAAGCACGCTCGCCCTTCCACTGCACGTGGCGCCAAACGGAAACAGACGACGATAGATAACGAGGGACGAGGAGAGCCTAGTTTGCACCAATCTACGTCAAAGCGGAAGCGCTGTATCTCAATTTGTAGGTTTCAAATAAGTTAGGTACATAATAAGTAATTTTTATTTCAGGAAAAATTCTTATATTATTTTAAATTCTTAGTTTTGCATTACAAAAACCGGAATGCGAAACGTGAGCATTCAACGGTCATCTTTACTCTCTATAGTCAGCGTGTTTTGGGTTGTATCTTTTTAATACCCCAACATTTTTGACGCTTTTACTCAAGCATAACCATAATTTCTAAGAAAACTTATGTGTCATAATAGTAGTTTATGAAACTGTTGCATAATAAGGGTTCTTAAAACACGAGTGTGAGTTTTTTATAGCATCACACGAGTGTTTTAAAACCAAATTATGTGCAGTTTCATACACTACCTTATCTAATCTTATGAAATAGGTAATATTATATTTTAAAGTCTTTGTAACATTTATTGTAATACCTTCTAGATTTCGCCGATAAGAGGTTCATTTGTTCGTTGCAGCTTCGAGAATGTCCGGTGGTGTAAAATTTTCTTCAGAATCGCTACTGTCGTTTTCAGACATTTTTTTAAAACAAAAACTAATTTGACAATGAAATTTGCGTAAAATTACAGCTTATATTTGCATTTATTTGTAAACGTTTAGCACCAAAATCCATACGCGTGAGCGTGTTGCGCCGCGTCCACAGATTATGTATAGAAAAACTGCATTGCAACCTCCTTGGTTCAAGTGAAGTTGTATCGTAATGGAAAAAGTTATATTATGATATAGTTCACAGATTTATAAGTATAGTACTAAAGTAATATAGTTGTCCATAGAAGAGCTGTATCGTAATGTAATTTTTTAAATTTATTTCGATGGCATGTGCATAATGACTGTCATTTTAGTTTTGGTTTTTGTTTTTTAATCTTTATATTTCAGTAGTTATTATAACCTGTCTCTATGATTTAGATGTCTCGTTGATTTTCTATTCAAATGTCCTAAGATTGCATGTAATAATATGATGTCAAAGTTATGAACAAGTTAAGTGGACTAATTCGTGTGGCCAGGTCGTAATAAAGTGCTAACTTCGGATGGTTCTTGTAACTAAAAGCTAAGTAGGTACATGACTCAATTTAGCTGTAGTCTCATCCGAAACTACCACTGAATTTGTAGTTTTGGAGACTTGATTTGTTTGAACCAGATGCTGGTTAGAAACCCTCTAGAATGCATAGTAGTTAAGTACTAGGTAGGCATAATTGTTACCTACTACCTAAGGGAACGTACCCATACTACGTGACCCATTTTTTACAATTTGTTAACCCCCCCCCCCCCCCTCCCTAGGTGACCACCCGTGGTATTTTCTAACCCACCCTTCCCTTGAGTTTTCACGTAGTAATTCAGAAATATGGATTTAAATAATTTTTTGCAAACAGAAAGTTATAATATAATAATAACTACTAATGAGTTAATACTAATAAGTTTAAAAAGCGCCCATATTTGAATACAGCTCGAAAAAGCGTGATGACTACGTGACGAAAACTTAAGACCGCCCCCCGCCCCTGTGACCAAGGGTGGTATTTTTAAAGACCCCCTCCCCCCTAAACAGGTCACGTAGTATGAGTACGTTCCCTAAGCTACGCGTGGTCTAATCCAAAAGGCCGTCAGTTAGTCACAAAATAAAATAACTACATTTTTATAGCTGTGTTTCGTTACCTGGAAGTCAACACCGAAAAGACACGCTATTAATATTTTTAAAAACATACTTGTTAAGTTTTTCTGCAACGGAAACGAGATTGTGTAGTCAGTAGCTTAAAAAATATCCATACATAATACACGCACGCCAAGCCAAATATATTAAACCACGCAGATACTTCTTATTTACAAAATCGTGATTCTTCTCTAATCTGTTTAAGGACTTAAGTCTGACAACATTACTGAGGCAAATCCATAAGAGTAATAAATCTAGTATCTAGAAACAAGCTTTGTCTCCCAGTGCCACATGCCGCCAAAATGACGACTGCAACATGGCATTTTTTTTGTCTTCTCACGTCTAGTGCATTTGCCAGTTTCAAGTATTTTTATCTCATTTGCAACGTTGCTCGTTTGCCTTTTCCAAGTCGTCAAAGTCTGAGTCAAGTCATGTTCTAGTAAAGCGGTGGCAGTTTTACTAAAACTGGTGGTCAGTTTCCATCCCTTTGAAAAGTCACGCAATACACTTCAATTTAATTTCACTACACGTGTACAAATAGCAACACCAAAACAACACAAGAAAATAAAATTAAATAAAAGTAGATGACTTCTCTTTTCGATAATGGAAGGAACCTAATACTGACTGAGCGACCTAATACTGACTGGGTTAGACCCCACTGGGCCACACGTAACCGCCCCGCATCCATACTATAAATGTGTTTTGTATAGGATATCGCACACAAATAAATCAAATCAAATATTTGTGGCGGTGTCTGGTAGACTACGGAAGCTTAATATGTTCATATTTAAGCAACTAAGATCTTGCGCTGACGAAAAAACTATAAGATTGGTTTAACAAGCCCTCTGCCAGTCGGTACTAACATACTGTATCTCCACCTGGGGCTCAGCCTGTAAAACCCACTTGCTTCGCCTTGAACGAGCACAGCGGGCAGTATTAAAAGTCACCTACTATAAACCATTCCAATAATCCACTGAAACCCTGTATGAAGATTCAAGATGTTAAATTTCTCTCCGTAAGAAAACTTTTCTTACTTATAACCACACTAAAGTTTCATAAAAACGCATATGCAAACATATTGGAACAACATGCCAATCGACGGCTAGTTTGGAAAACCCCTAAAGTACGAACAGGTTTTGGCCATAGATGTTATTACTATTTAGGGCCGTATATCTATAAAAAACAAAATAAAAAATTATTATTAGTATCACTCAACAGAAAAAAATAGTAGGAAAGTCACATCTGTTTGGCTAAGCTCTCTAAATTATCAAGAAAGCGAATTAATTTTAACTTCCTTATTTTAACTTTTTATTTTTAGTCTAATTAAAATACCCCAAGTAATTATTTTAAACACTCTAACTACAATCTAACCAAATTAGCATATTTATTACAATATTTATTTTAAAATTGAGTACATAGTTGTGGCACTCTCATTATGCAAGCATTATGCGTAACCATCAATGGTCACAATATTCGGAAGAGGCTAGCTACTCACAACACAGGTATTCCTAGAGTGGGAGCTAGCGTACTTGCAAATTAAATTGAACTGCATCATTTAATTGTGGTATTGTATTAGGTATTAGTGTTATAGATTGTATTTTATTATAGTAATATTATGTATAAGTTAAGTAAGTAGGTACTACCATTAATTTGTAAAATTTGTTTCACCTTCGTTTTTTGTTACAGAAAATAATTTTTTTATGCTTTATACTTAGGTATATGATATATTTATTGACACCTTAAACCTGAACACGTTACAAAAGTATATAGGATATACATAGTTAGTAGGTAAAAAGGCTTAAAGGTAACTATAGTAACAACTTTAGTGTCGCAACGGACTGCTTAACTAAGATAATAATTTCCTGAATGGATAGGTGTCAGCGCCCACCCTCAAACTAAATCATGTTAACTATTTTATGCCAATAAAGTTAAATTTTAAACTAGTTTAGTAAACCACCCCGCATCCAAACTATAAATGTGTTTTGTATAGGATATCGCACACACGTACTGTATCGCAGTGCACTCACCCTTGAGTAACTTTTATTTTGTCAAATGTTACCTCTGACAAATGTCAAAATTAAGATTCATACTAGAGTTATCCGTAAAATATGTTGAATTTATCGGACAATCGATAAAGTGAGTTCAATGCTACCAATCTCGACATAGTCCCGTTTTGTCGAATTTTAATGTAAAATTTTATCAATTCAGACATCCATACATACAGCCCTGACTATAACTATTATTAATACTTATATTACATGTAGTTACATCTTGGGCGCTAGAGATGAGAACAACAGACGGGCAGATAAACAAACAACTGAGCGACAGCAATTAGGGTCATTGCCACTAGAGGACTTGCAAACATTAATTTTACAATACTCTTTTAACCATCAGTTTGGTAGTTGTGGGTCCGCCAGTGAAGGTGACTCCTGCCTCTTTCCCTAGGTCTTCATAGTTGATCTCTTTGACGGTCTCCCAACCAAGCTTTGTAGCTGCTCTTTGGGAGGCGATAGCATTCATCCACGCGCTGGTCATAGACACGTTGTATTCTTTGCAGGCTTCGATTCTGAATAATATAAACATTACATGACTTTTTTATATTTTTGGCGAACTCAAGGAGGAGGGAGTTAAAGATATACTCATGGTAGATATCATCATCAGCCTGTTGAAGTCCACTTGCTACTGAACTGAAAAAGTGCGGGACATATACTTCCTTAAAGAACGACACGACGAATGGTCTTGAGCCACGTTCATCCACTGTTATACTGCGGCTGCCAAGTACAATGTCATTGGTCTATCAGATGGGAGCCGTCCTATGCTGTCTTCAAGTTCGTATCAAGAAAGGTGTGAACTGGATATACCTCAGAACCCAGATAATATTATACTAAAAGTAGGTTTATAGAATTTTATTTCTCAAAAAGACAATAAGTCACTTACATGAGAACAATATTATAAGTAAAAATTACAGAAGTCGTTCTAGTAGGTAGCTATAGTTTAGGTACCCATCTAACACATCTACTTTTCTAAAAGTGTATGATCCTGGATTATATGGTGACCAAGTTTGGATTTAAATGTGTTAAATGAGTTTACATTTTTTATTTCTGAGGGTAGATTGTTATATAGCTTTGCGCCTTCACAAATGATCATTTTTTTGCCAAAGTTCGTTCGGGTCCTGGGTAGCACGAGAAAACTAGCTCGACGAGTGGTCTGTTTCGTTATCTGCTTTTTTTATTTTGTTGTTTAATATTTTTCTAACAAGAATGCATGTGGTATAAACGTACAATTGTTTAAGGTTAATTTTTCTAGTCTCTTTGTAAATTTTGGCCGTTAGATGTTAAATAAGGATAGTTAAAGAGTATTTTAACAATTTTGTTTTGTGTGGTCTGAAGTTTAGCTAAATTTGTTTTGCCGGCGCTACCCCAAATTTCAATCAGGTATAATAAATGTGGCTTAACAAGGGAATTGTAGACGATGTAACGTATCTGGCGAGGAATACACCGAACGATGTTATGTAGTGACCCAGCAAGTGATGAGAGTTTGGTTTTGGAATGTTCTATTTGTGAGTTCCACGTCAAATCGCTATCCATCCGTAATCCAAGATATTTTTCGGTGTTCTTTTCTTGTAAAACCACATTATTAATTCTTAGGGGAGTATAAGGTGGAATTATTTTGTTTTTTGCCTTGAAGAGGGTATATCATGTCTTTAAAACATTGATTGTCAATAGGTTGTGTTGGAACCATGAAAACAGGGTGTTAAGGTCCTCTTGGGCTTTCGGAATTATATCATGTATTGACGCCCCAAAGTAAAACAAACATGTGTCATCCGCATACAAGGTTATGTGGTCATGTAGACCTATTTCATGTATATTGTTAATATAAGTTAAAAAGAGTAGGGGGCCTAGTACTGATCCTTGCGGGACCCCACAAGTGACAGGCATGGCTTTACTTTGGACGTTTCCTATTTTTACAATTTGAGTTCTATTTGTTAAGTATGACCGAAACATCCTAAGGGCAGTGCCTTTGACCCCAACACATTCCAGTTTTTTTAATAGTAACCTGTGGCTTACTGTGTCGAATGCTTTTTTCAGATCAATAAATATTCCCAGGACGATATTCTTTTTATCTATATTTGATTTAATTTTAGTTGTTAGGTCAATTGTTGCGGCAAGCGTATTACTTTTTGGTCTGAATCCGAACTGCTGGTCGTGAATGAAATCAATTGATTTAAGATATTTTTCTAAACGTGTATGTAAGATTTTTTTCAAAGATTTTCGATAGAATAGGCAACACTGAAATGGGGCGGTAATTAAAAAAGTACATTTGATAAGACTTTATAATTGAAAATTGAAATTGAAATTGAAATCATTTATTGCCACAGATGATACACATTAACACAAATATAATAGTATACCTATGCTAAGCGTAACGAAATATGGCTCGTCAATTATTATAACAAACTTATTATAGGTACCTACCTATTAATTTCACTGATTGACATTATGTAATGCCATTAAATATAAAATAAATCAAGAATAAATTATATACGCTGTAAAAAGGCGTTATTGAAATGTCAGTTAAAAATAGTTATTAATTATAATAATATAATATTGAGTCAAGTAAATATCCAATTATTGAGCTAGCATCACATATTAAAATAAATTAGACAAGTAGTAAATAGTATTAAGGGCATCATTTTAAGTTAATATTTCAAACAGTCACTCCTGACTTCAACTGTAGTCATTTTCTAAAAACTCTTTTATAGTGTACAGCGTCTTACTGAGTAGAAGGGTTTTCACTTTATTGGTGAAGGCACTGTCACTCTTTATAGATTTTATGCTCAGTGGAAGTTTATTGTACAGTTTTTGTCCCATTAACTTTGGTAATTTTTTTGACATATTTAGCCTGTGATATATTGGTTCCAGACACAATTGATTCCTAGCACTTCTACAACTACTATCTCCTCTAATTCTATATTCTCTCAAGTTTTTCCTTACATATTTAATTATTTCCAGAATGTATACAGACACCGACGTTAAAATTTTCAAATTTTTAAAATGGTCTCTACACGACTCCCTATAATTTGCTCTCATCAGTACTCGTATTGCGCGTTTCTGCATTTTCAGGATTCTTTCATTGTCTGACGAGTTTCCCCATAAAGCTATGCCGTATGACATAATGGAATGAACATAAGCGTAGTAGATTTCTTTTAGGTTGATTTCAGATGTTATTGATCTCAGTTGTTTCAGTGCGTATATTCCGGTTGACATTTTTTTACAAGTGGAATCAATATGTTTCTTCCACGTCAGCCCTGGGTCTAGCTCAAAACCTAGTAATTTTACAATGCTAGCGGTGTTAATAGTTTTCCCGTTAAGCAAGGTTATCGGTATAGCCTGATGCTTTTTTGGTACAGCATTAAAAAACATTATGTTTGTCTTATCTTCATTAAGCTTTAGACCATTCATCTGGAACCAGTCGCGTAGTTCCTCCATTGTAGATCTAATTTGGTAAATAAGTTCTTCTGAAGTGTTACCTGATACAACAATAGTCGTGTCATCCGCATATTGGACCAACTCACCCTTGATGTTAACGTTTGCTATGTCATTTAGGAAAATAAGAAACAGGGTATTTCCCAGCGAAGAGCCCTGTGGGACACCTATTTTGCTATTTTGGGGGACTGATCTAAGACGCTTGCCATTTATTTTAATTTTCACGGTCTGCTCTCTGTCTTCAAGAAAAGATTTTAAAAGATCATAGCCCTTACCTCTGATTCCATAAACCTTAAGCTTCTCTAAGAGAAGCTCATGGTTCACGGAATCAAAAGCCTTCGACAAATCAAGGAAAATTCCTGTAACCTGTCTCCTATTTTCCAAATGGCTGATAACATCTTCAATACACCTTAAAGTGGCGGAAGTAGTTGATTTACCCACTCTATATGCATGTTGGCATTCTGATAATGCTTTATTCGTAATCATATGTTTCATGATACTCTCTGACATCACTGCTTCGATCAACTTAGATATGGTAGGAACTATGGTTATCGGTCTATAGTTTTGCACATCCGATGTTTCTCCCTTTCCTTTAAACAAAGGGGTCAGTCTTGACTTTTTTAAGACACTGGGGTAGGTGCTTGCTTGTAGGGTGTTATTTATTAGAAAATGTAAGTGATCAATGAGATAATTCATCATTTGCCATAGAAATTTACCCGAGATATCGAAAAGGTCTTTAGTATCAGAGTTCTTTATTTTAAATTTAGCCAGATTTATCAAATGGTTTCGAGATATCCCCTGAAATTGAAGTTCTGCTTGATCCGCAATAGAAACTTTGAGGAAGTTTATTGCCCTATACAGATTTGGTGAGTTCGTTTTGTTAAGCTCATTTCCGATTGATATGAAATATTTGTTTATGTGGTCTGCAATCGCTTCGTCAGATATTCGTTCCTTTGAAGTATTCTCAATTAAATCCCATTTCCATTCCTTAATGTTATTGTTAGTGTCCTCTTTAATAATGTCCCATACCTCTTTTTTAGGGTTGCTCGACATCCGTATTCGGTTTTCTACATAATCGTTTTTTTGTTTGTTAATTAGTTCATTTCTATATTTAATTTTTCTCTCGATAGGACAACTTTCAGATATTGTATCCGGATATTGTCGCAGAATTATGTGTAGATCGTTTATATCATGTTGAAGTTTCATAATCCTGTCGCAAATCCACGGACATTTTCGTTTTAATTTACAATACTTTTTTGTTATAGGAAAATATACACTCATATTCCATAAAACTTTATCCATAAATTTATTGAATGTGTCATCATTATATTCACTGAAAATATGATCCCATTCGTACGCGAGCATGGCGTTACAGAAATTTTCAATTTTTTCTTGGTTAAAAGGGCGTGTTCGGGATAGGGAACAACTTATAATTGAAATAGAGATTTTTTAGTTTCTTTGTACAGTTTACTCGATGCCAGCGTTACAAGTTACAAACCATTTTTCTTATATTATAAAATACACGTCAGCCTAGCCTTATTGGCAGTTTTAAATAAGGTCCATTGGGATTCGTGGGATTATCTCAAGACACGACTCAGCGGTCCTGCGATTGGTCCAGTAAATCCACGCTTTGTCGTGTCAGCGTGTGATAGGCTGCACAGCAGCGTCGGTAGCTGCGTTCTAATTCTCGCCTCCGGGTACGCCGCGTTCGGTAGCTAGTTAGTGGCGTCGACATCTTCCCGGCCGTTGAAAGCTCTAGTTCAGCTTTCAAGCTTCAATGCTATCCGAAGGAGGCAGTAGAACCAGGCGATTGATGGCTCGCTTTATTGTGCCATTGGCTGTAGCTATATCAGCTACTCTAGGAATCTGGTCGGAGCCAAGGTAGAGCCGACTGACTCTCCCAAGGCGCCAGCATAGCGGCGGAGTGTTGGCTTCTTTTACCAGGACTAGGTCGTCGAGTTTAAGCTCTTTGCATTTCACTTGCCACTTAGTCCTCTGTTGTAGCTCAGCGACGTATTCGGAAGACCATCTGCTCCAGAAGTGCTGCTTGGCTTGCTCTAGGCGCTGGAACCGATCGAGGCGGTGCGTGCTGGAGTCCAGGTAGCTCGTTGAGGGGAGCGCTGTCATTTGTCTACCGATCAAAAAGTGAGCTAAGAGGCTGGAAATCGTTAGGTGACGGGCTCAAAGGACAAAGGGGTCGGCTATTTAGGATAGCTTCTATCTGTGCAAACACGGAGGTCAGTTCCTCAAACGTTAGGTGAGAGTGACCTAGAGTTCTTTTAAGGTGAAATTTTGCTGATTTGACGCCGGCCTCGGCCAAACCATTGAAGTGAGGAGCGTATACGGGCGAAAAGCGAAACTCTATGCCCCGGCGTGCAGCAAAGTCACAGATAGAGTTACTATTAGTCAATAGAAAGTTGCCAATTTCTTTGGCTGCAGCTACAAAATTGCGACCATTGTCACAGTGGATTAGCTTGGGCATTCCTCTACGAGCAATAAATCGTTTTAATGTTAGGATGAAGGCATTTTTAGTTAGTTCGCTTACCACTTCTAGGTGTAGGCACTTATACCTAAAGCATACGAAGATGCAAAGATAACATTTTGTTATCTTGCATCCTCGACCCTTGCGATCTGTTATAAGGAAGGGACCGGCAAAGTCAGTGCCAACAGTACTGAAAGGAAAGTCTGGCTCTACACGATCAGCAGGTAAGTTGCCCATTATGTTAACCATCGTGTCGCCTTTGAAGCGGCGACATACGAAACAGTTTTGTGCAACGTCTCTTGCAAGCTTTCGACCTCCGATAGGCCAATAGCTCTCTCGGATAGAGGCAAGTAGAAGTTGGGGTCCAGCATGCAAGAGACGTGCATGTTCTGATTGAAAAATTAGTTTAGTTAGGTGGTGATCAGACTTTAACACAAGAGGATGTCTTTTTTCATAAGGGTAGGCGGAGGTGTCAATACGTCCTCCAACACGAAGAAGGCCTGAATCGTCAATGAATGGGTTCAACGAACAGAGATGTGTGCTTGTTTTGAGAGGTTTATTTGAGTGTAGAGAATTTATCTCTTTAGGAAAGGATTCATTTTGAGCTATTTTAGTGAGTACATTCATGGATTTTTCTAGTTCATGAACTTCTAATGTGCCCGTTAGTTTATTATTAGAATTTTTACAATTGTGCAGAAATCGAAGTATCCGGGCATAGACCCTTTGTAGAGTATACAATTTGGAATACTTTTGGAAGTTTAGGGTGGGTACCACAGGTATATCCTCCGCCACCAAAGCGGGCATCGCTTTCAATTCAGGTAGGTCTATTACCTTTTCAGCTGAAATTACTGGCCAATTCGACTCTGGTTGTTTGAGGAAGGAAGGCCCATGCCACCATAGACTTGCGTCTTTGACCTCTTGGGGGTCCACCCCTCGTGTGGCGAGATCTGCGGGGTTTTCAGCAGTAGGAACGTGGCGCCAAGCTGCGGGGTCAGTAAGTTCTACTATGGCGGCAACTCTGTTTGCTACAAAAGTTTTTGTTTTATGAGGCGATCTGAGCCAGCCAAGCACTACGCTAGAGTCAGTCCAAAAAACGCTCCGCTTTAGTTTGAGTCTTAGGGCTTTTATGACAGCTGAACTCAACTCAGCACCCAAGAGGGTACCACAGAGCTCTAAGCGAGGAATTGTGCAAGCTTTGATAGGAGCTACACGTGTTTTGGCACACAATAAGCTGACTTGCACGTTGCCATCCCTACCCAAGGATCGAAGGTAGATACAGCTGCCATAGGCTAGCTGCGAAGCGTCACAAAAACAATGAAGTTCGACATAGCTTGTGTTGGCGGCTAGAACTTGTCTTGGGATTCGTAGTGACGATAGAGTATTAAGTTGTTGACTGAATTTTTGCCAAGAAACTTGAATGGAATAGGGAACCGGTTCATCCCAATCAATTCTTTCCGCCCACAATTTTTGCAGTAGGATTTTAGCACGAATAGTGCATATAGACAATAAACCAAGAGGGTCGAAAATTTTAAAGGTTGAAGACAAAATTGCTCTTTTTGTGAAAATAGTGTCCGGTGAGTAGTCGAGAGGAAAGTGAATCTCATCGGATTTAGGGGACCAGCCAATGCCCAGGGTACTTGTAGCATTGCTGATGATTAGATTGGATTCTTCATGGTTGGTAGAGTCGTGAGATAGGAGATTGAGTAGGTTAGAGCGATATTTTCTCAGAGGAAAGCAGCCTTTAGCTAGCTCATCGGAGACCGAGCGCTGAATGAGACGTAGATCTTCTTCGGTATCCGAGCCCGTTAACAGATCATCACAGTAGAAGTCTAGCTGTATAATGTCTTTAACTCTAGGGTTGTCACATTCTTCACCAATCTGCCAAATGCACCTGGTACTGAGAAAACTAGAACAAGCAAATCCGTAGGTGATCGTATTGAGCCTTAGGGTGCGCAAATTTTCATTTTCATTATCACGCCATAGAATGAGCTGTAGGTTACGATCAGACTCTCTCACATTCGCTTGTCTATACATCTTCTCTATATCTCCGGATAGAACGTATCGATACTGACGGAATCGGAGAAGGATGTTAAATAAAGAATCCTGGATAGAGGGACCTACCATTTGGAGGTCGTTCACCGATAGGCCCGATGTAGTAGATTCAGAAGCATTAAAGACTACTCTTAGTTTCGTAGATTCACTTTTCTCTCTCATGACTGGATGGTGTGGAAGAAAGAAAGAATTGGGGGGCTTAGGCTCAGTAGATTCTGATAGGTGGCCAAGATCGGCGTACTCATGAATGAAGTCAGAGTACATTCTTTTTAGATCTGGATTCTTTCGGAAGCGGGCTTCAAGATTGAAGAACCGTTTTCTAGCTATGAAATATGATTCACCCAGACAATCCAGTCCATCTCTAAGTGGAATACCTACACAAAAGCGGCCATCACTTTCTCGGCGAGTATTGGAGAGAAAGAGCTTTTCGCAAAGCTGCTGTTCCTCTGATTGAGGCTGAATTTGAGGGACATTTTCTAGGTCCCAAAATTTGGATAGCTCTTCCTGGATGTCGGTAAAATCATCATCATCATTCCGAAGAAAATTACAAATTGTAGGCTTATTAGGCAGAGTTCGAATCTGATTAGGCACAGGACCTGCTATGAGCCATCCGAGCTTAGAGCTCCGTAGGATAGGGTTACTTGACCCTAGGGAATGCTGTTTGGGACCGATCAAATCCCAAAACAAGTCAGAGCCAATAAGCATGTCAATAGGGGATGGTTCGTTGAAGCTGGGGTCTGCAAGTTCGAATTCCTTTAGGTTTAGTGTTCTAATATCGAAAGAATGCTTTGGTAAGTCATCCGTTATAGTTTTCAATACTAGGCAGAACATAGTGACTTGGAATGAAATTGTATTGGATTGAAGCTGGATAGCGCAGCGTTCTGGGCTTAGATTTAGAGGGTTGTTACCGATAGCGACTATACTGACATTTGATGGCTGAGAAGTTAAGTTGAGTCTTTGCTTTACACTCTCTGTGATAAAGGACGATTGACTTCCGCTGTCAAGTAGAGCTCGAACGCTAATGGTTTCATTGGTATTAGGGTTGGTTAGTCGCACCTTGGCAGTACATAATAGAACTTCAGGTGATGACAAAGCAGGCATAGCTATAGATGTAGACGGGCTAGGGCTAGAAACTGGATTAGGCAAATGTAGCAAAGAATTATGTTTCTTCCTGCATAAGCGACAAGAACCAGGGAGCTTGCACACTAGAACATTGTGACCTGGTCTCAAACAGTTGGGACACAAGTTCAACGATGCTGCAGTGGAGATTCTATCTGCCGGAGTTTTAGACTTGAATGTAATGCAGTCATAAATGCGATGTTTGCCTGTGCACACAACACACTCAAAAGTCGATTGAGCAGGAGAAGTCTCCTTAGACGCAGCAACAAATGCCCTAGTTTGTATCTTAGGTTGGGTTGTGTATTGGGGAATTTGTTTGTTGGTTGCTGGTTTGTCAGTTTTGTTACGATTTACAGTTTCTATAACATCCGCACGATTTCTTAAAAATGAGAAGAAGTCATTAAGTGTAGGTATTTCAGGTAGGTTATTTCGGTGCTCTTCCCATTTGAAAATAGTACTATTGTCTAACTTTGCCGATAGGATATAAATAATAAGGATGTCCCACTTGTCAGTAGGCAGCCCTAGAGTGCGGAGGGCACGTAGGTTTTTAGTCACATGATCAATAATAAATCTAAGAGACTTGTCAGTTTCACGAACTGATTCAATGCTGAATAGGGATTTTAAATGATTATTAATTAATTGCCTTTTGTTGTCATACCGGTTGCAGAGGAGTGACCAAGCTTCATTATAGTTTTTATCAGATACTTCTAGGTTGCTAAGTACTCGAGCAGCTTCACCCTCCAAATAGGAGCTGAGGTAATGGAATTTATGAACATTTTTAATTTTAGGATTGTCATGAATCAAGGAAGAATATATTTCTTTGAACTCTAACCATTTGTAGTAGGTACCATCAAACTTAGGTATATTTATAGTAGGCAATTTGAAACCCAAGTTATTACATCCATCAGGATCCTGATGATGACAGCCATTGGAATGAGAACAACTAGAACCATTACCTTTTTCCAGTTCAGGGGGTGAGCTGTGTGTTTGAATAAAATCTTGGGCAATAGAAATGCAAGTATCAAATTCGTTTTCAACTAAATCACGAGTAGTTAATTCAGTGTCTTGATTAGACACATTGAGTACCTCGATTTGGCTCTGCAACTCGTCGAACTCAATGAGTAACGCTTCTATTCTTGATAGCTTCATGGCAAGTTTACTTACTTCCACAGCAGAAATACTTTCAAATGTTACTAGTGAATCTAAGTACACTTTGAATTTAGTAACGCGTCCCTTGATGGAACCACGCTTTGCAATTAGTTCCTTAAGTTTTATTTCTGAAGTCATTGCGATGAAGTAACCAAAATAACAAGTAAATAACCAAAAGGTATACGATACGCTCCTCCTTTCGTAGTCCGGCGAACAGGCGAGGTCCGGCTTCTTATCAGCGAAGTGAGCGGTCAGCCGGCTGTGCAAGCGTACAAGACCACGCAGCAGGTAGAAGCAAGCTTGGTTGTTGCACGCAGCAGATCATTCGCTGAAATCAACGTCAGAACACCTAAACAGCTGACCGTGATAACAAGCAGTGAAGGATGGAGGAGAATACCTATTTTAGGCACTTGGATAAGTAACAGGTAAAATACTTGCAAAAAATGATGGTCTAATTTACCCTTGGCAAAGTAAAATAGGCGAAATGAAATTGATATTTACTTTAGGTTATAGATGGACCTTTGCTCAAAAGGTTGTAACGCAGCTAGGTGAAATTATAGGTAATTTTGTTAGGCAAAATGCTTGCAGGTATATAGGGAGCGATAGTGCACTGTAGGTATGTATTGCGTCGAAGAATGAACTCACAATTGAGGTGTGGAGATAGCTTTAGCGTGCAAATTCCCTAAGGATGATTAGGCAAAATGCTTAGCGCTAAATACCCACGTAGGCGTTTTCAAAGGCACTTGTTAGACCTATATCTAGATGTGAGTGATCACCTAAAACACTTCGAGAAACGAACACCATGCATGAACACAGATAGAAGTGGAGAGAACTAGGAAGAATGATAGGAACGGGCTCACGATAGTAGTAGGCAATGCAAGCAGGTCGGTGTCCCGTTTCCACAGCTGCAGGTATCCACAGCTGACTAGGCGGCTCCGGGATGTAGGCACGTCCAAATGCGCCTCGCGATATAGGTAGGCAATGCAAGCAGGTCGGTGTCCAGGATCCACAGCTGTAGGTATCCACAGCTGATTAGGCGGCTCCGGGATGTAGGCACCTCCAAAATGCGCCTCGCGATATAGGTAGGCAATGCAAGCCGGTCGGTGTCCAGGATCCACAGCTGTAGGTATCCACAGCTGATTAGGCGGCTCCGGGATGTAGGCACCTCCAAAATGCGCCTCGCATACAGGTAGGCCAGTACTTGGATTGACCCCGTGGGCCTGTTGGTCTTCGCCGCGGGAAGTGTCCCACGGCTTCTCTTCTTTAGTAAAATAGGGACGGACTTGATAGTGAGCAAGTCGTGTCCTGTCACGGTCGCCACTTTGTTCGGGATAGGGAACAACTTATAATTGAAATAGAGATTTTTTAGTTTCTTTGTACAGTTTACTCGATGCCAGCGTTACAAGTTACAAACCATTTTTCTTATATTATAAAATACACGTCAGCCTAGCCTTATTGGCAGTTTTAAATAAGGTCCATTGGAATTCGTGGGATTATCTCAAGACACGACTCAGCGGTCCTGCGATTGGTCCAGTAAATCCACGCTTTGTCGTGTCAGCGTGTGATAGGCTGCACAGCAGCGTCGGTAGCTGCGTTCTAATTCTCGCCTCCGGGTACGCCGCGTTCGGTAGCTAGTTAGTGGCGTCGACAGGGCGCATTTCTGTATATCTTCGCTCAGGTTTGGCTTTTTCTTTTTCTAGTATCACTCGAGCTAGTTGCGCATCATGGTCAGACACTCCTGTAGCCAGCGCTTTTACACTAATGTCCGGAGATTTTATATTTGTTACAACACAGTCAATTGATGACCCTGCGTTACCATTTACTCTAGTTACAAATTTCACAATATTTTCAAATCCGTTTGGTAGCAAGATATCATTCAAGGCTCTTTTGGAAGATATATCAGCCGAAAAATTTATGTTCCAATCTCCCATTAAAACTACTTTTTTGTTAGGGACTAGGCATAATAGGCTAAATAGTTTTGTCAAAGGTTGCAGCATTATTTTGAATTTTCCCTTGCCAGTTCTATACAAACCTATCACTATAACATTATTGGAAACCTCATTACATATTTCTACAGCTGTCAGCTCGCATTGATATTCTACAGATAAGTCATCTATGCTTGGATATTTTCTATATTTAAGGTCACAGTTAATAAAAATAGATACTCCACCACGGGTGCACTTCTCTCGTACAAAGTGATTTGCATGGGTATAACCATGAATCGCTATGATACCAACATCTTGTGCAGTGAGCCAGGTTTCACTAAAGATAAGAATGTCTGGCTTGTAGGTTACTGCAAGGCCTTGAACTAAGGTTATTTTATTTCTTATGCTTCTACAATTTTGATGCATTATATGCAGACCATTATTTAGGTCGTTGTTCCCTGACACAGGCGCTTGTCTAAAAAATTCTTACTGTAGGGTGTCATAACAATATCAATAGGGTTAGAATCTTTACATACATTTTCCGTCAGGGTGATGAGGTTATCATACATGTGCGTATATTCGTACATTGAGTTTAGTAATATTTCACTACTGAGGTATTCAGCAAAATTAGGGGATATTGTGTTTTTACATCTAAAGTAGTTCTTATTATAATCATTGATTTCAATAATTGACATTCCTGTAGAGTGGTTCGCTAAATTATACAATTGTACGTTGATTCTAAATATTTCATCATTAATATTTTCGTTTCTTCTGCTTGGTTTTAGGTATGGTATACTAGTGATTTGGAATTTAAGTTTTTTCACGGTACAAAAATCCCTAATATATTTGACAGTTTCAATTTTGTAGTGATACACATCAGAAGCGATGACAATAATATCATCTCCTATATTTAACCTATCTGATAGCGTTAAAATGTCCTTTACTATCTCCTTCAAAGGAGCTCGTGGTTTACATATGGAGAGAACTGATTCATGCTCCATACTATTGCTTTTTATACTTTCTGCTACCGATTTCCCATAGATGTCGCATAGAATAAGCATTTTCCGTAGCTTTTTTCGCGGTCCAGTTCTATTGCTTTCTTCAACATTTCTGACTGTCGGTATGCTTTTTATTTCGCTTATTTGTTCTAATCCTTGATCTATCAACTCCTTCCCTGTTTTGTTGGTTCCGTCTTTTTCTATTGTCAAATTAATAATGTGCTTCGTTTGTGCCTCTGTAGGTTTATTCAATTTCTTTGTAGCATTTTTCTTATTTCCAATTTTTGAATTTTTTATTTTATTAACATTTATTTTACAACTCTTTTTTTTTATCTTTTTATTGATATTGTTCCGTGTTGCTATTATTGTAGCATTATTTATCTTTTTGTATCTTGTCTTCGTAACTATGTGATTACTGTTTTTAAAATTCTGTGTTGTTTTAATTGAAAAGTTGTTTGTCCCTTTGTTTGTTGTCCTCTTAACACTGTGATCACTGTTTTTAAGTTCTATGTTTTCACTCTGTAGAGTTACTATTTGGCTCCTTAAAAGATCCAGCTCATCATTTAGTATTTTAAAATTTTGGTTAGCCTTATTTTCAAGAGTTTTCTGTAGTTGTTCAAATAATATCTCGTTGTTCTCGTGCATGCGTATGATTTTCAATGCTTCTTCATATTCACTTATGTCTTCTGATTTTTGATCCAGGAATTCTTTAAGTGTGTTTTTTTCACTTATTGATTCCAGTAGATTGTTTTCTGCTTCCGCTAATGCTGCCTTGAGTAATGAATTTTGAGTTAGGAGACTTTTATAATCTTCAGAGCATTCATCTTGCTCTTTTAGTAGTTTTATATTTAGAGCTTGAGCTTTCTGTAACTCTGTTGTCAATTGTATAACTTGTCTTTTTGCGTTGAGCAGAGTGGTTTGGGATCGAGTTTGTGTCATTTTTTTTTTTTTTTTTTTTTTTTTTTTTTAATTCAATTTGCCTCTGTTACTATGTTCAGTTAATGATCGAAAAATAAGAACACAAAAAGTGTACTGCCACCGCCTGGAATCGATCCAAGGGTCTTAATACTTCGGAGAAGTGAAGGCGACACAAGAACCACACCACTATCCATCCGTTAAACGTATGGTCTAAATTACTTCACAGTTTGTAGTCTGCGCTGTGTCTTAAGAATTGTCGTTCTTTTTATTATTTTTCCAACCCTCCACTCTTTCAATTCGACACTGCACTTTATATCACTTTAATTATTGCACAAGTAGATATAATTCCGTGTTTTCACTGTAATGAATAGAATTTTGCTTCTTCCTGCCTTTTTAGTTCATTTTTACGAAGGTTTTGAGATTGTTACCCGTACAATTATTTTTACATGATTAATTCACTTTTTTAACGTATTATCCAGTTTTAATTGCTTTGAAAACACTGTTATATTATGTTCACACCCTTGTAGTCACAAATTATTGTCGAACTTCTTCACATAAACAAAATTATGTATTTTTTAAATTAATAAATATACAGAACGAAGCGCACTCGACTCGGTGACGCACGCGTGGTGGCGCTATAGGTAATAACCGTCCGCCGTAGTCGGGTAAAAAAGGGTTTCTATTTAACTGAGCGGTATTTAGCATCATAACATATCTGTAAAAACTACATGCTACTTTCAACAAGTTACACTCGAGAGCAATGAATCCGGGTCACTTAAAGAATGTTAAAAATCTCGGAAACTAAAAATGATAGATTAATGCAATAAATTGTATTTAATAGACAATGTAATACTCCTTAAATGAAGGTAAAAAAATATGAGTCACCATACATTTTATTAACACAAAATTACATAAAGAAAAAAACTGCTGATCTCTCCTTAAAACAAAAATAGGAAACATGAAATTTTTGAACTTTATTACGATTTTCTTGAATTTTAATACTTCGTATTGCCTCCTCGTGCTTCCATTACTGCGTTTACGCAGAAAAAAAACAACAAAAAAACAGAAATCAAACAATGATAAATGACAGATTACAAACAAAAGCAAAACCAAATGCTGTAATTTCGTAGTTCCATCTTCGAAAGTGGCCCTTTTTCAAATTTGATTTTTTTATGATATAACTTTACAATAACTAAGAAGTTTTAATACCTTCATTTAAGGAGTATTACATTGTCTATTAAATACAATTTATTGCATTAACCTAGCATTTTTAGTTTCCGAGATTTTTAGGATTCTTTAAGTGACCCGGATTCATTGCTCTCGAGTGTATTTAGCGACAATAGTAGATTGTATCATAAGGGAGCAAAATAATATTTTTACGGCGAGGGCGCTTTTTTTAATCCAGAGCAAAGTGAGGGATTCTAGAGTAGAATCCCGAGCATAGCGAGGGATTCTTTAGTAGAATCCCGAACGTAGCGAGGGATTCAAAGTACGTCGCCCGAGCCAAAAATATATTTTGCGCCCGAGTGTTACACTCTACTTTTCATCACCCACTATGAGAAAATAAAAGGCGCCTCATATTTTATTTCAAAACAAAACCATGAATTTCTAATAATCCATGCATAACTTATCAATTAAAAAAACAGACTTCCGCCATTGTATTCGACTAAATACTTGGATGAAAAAAAAATTATGAAAGAACCATAGTGGTGAAAGGATTATGATACTTTCTGAATGCAAATGCTTTGTTTGTTGCTGAAAATATCAAAATCGCCATATGTATGCCTACAATATTTGAGGAGTTCCCTCAATTCCTCATGGATTCCATCATCAGAACTGGATTCTGAAATAAATGGGACCAATCTGGAAGTATATCTATTCAAATAAAAAAAGAATTTTCCAAATCGGTTCATAAACGCCGGAGATAAGAGGTAACAAACATTAAAAAAAATACAACCGAATTGAGAACCTCATCCTTTTTGTAAAGTCGGTTAAAAATGACGAAATCGCTGGCCGTAGTTCGCGCGTTTCTAATTTGTTTTTTTTTTATTCAGCCGGTGGCGCGACTATCGGCCGTCGGCGTCGTACCAGCCAGTATTTATGTAAGCAATATTTGCGTTCGCCTTCTTTGACGCTGAACACTAAGATGATCCAAATTTAAAAAGGGCGCGGCAAAGATAATTGCGGCGCACTTATAGAAGCTTCATACAGAAAACACCACCTTTGGGTGCACTTAAAGGCGAACCAAGTCGTCCTTTTCGAATAGATGGGATGAAAACAATTTTTTGTATGCAATACAAAATTTTACACATAATAGTAAAACAAAAATTAGAGCCTAGTATAGTAGCCTAGAAATGTAACAAGCAACTAAACACGGGTGTGTGGTGTACAATGTATGGAAATTGAGGTTATCAAAGTGCTAGGGGCGCTTTTCAGTATTGCTTTACAAAAATTTATGTAGTGTACCTACAGTGGCCGTGCAGTACGTGATTTTTGCTTTGTAATTTCCTTAAACAAAGTGGCAGTGATAAGATTGGATATCAAACCTGGCCTTCAACAGCTCTCCCGCTATCCCGAGGCACCTGTATTCAGGATTTACCACCACCCCTTCACCGATGAAACAAGAGTCCAGGTTGTGCTTTTCAATAACGTTATACTTAAACATTAAGTCAACGACCAGTTTTAAGTATATTTGCATTTCTGTCGTTTTCATCTGTAATTAGGTAAAAATATGTTTGAGTGAATACAGAAACAACCATTTAAAGAAGTTTTGAAAAAAATGCTTAAAAATAATTTACTTGTTTCTTTTTGGAATAATCACGATTTGCATGTCAAAGACATTTTATCTATTACTATATGACTAACAGACTTATTCATACATCATACGGTACACGAAAAAAAACACGGTACGGTAAAAAAATGTGGCATAACCTTCACCTTAATAAGGTTCGAAACCCTTTGAAACGTGCTTTAAGTAACAGAGTAAGAATGTTACGGGATCATCAACTGGTACAAGCCCAGGACGTATAGGACAAGGCCATCCGCATAGACTGCAATGGGGGATTTGACATAGTCACGAGGCTTTGCAGGCGGGTTGGTAATCACAGTAGGTCTTTTCTTAAATGCCTTTAAATTTACTGCTTGAACAACGACTAAGTTTTTGTTTTTTTTTTGTTTTGTGCAATTATATTTTTGTCTACGATTTTTTTTATTTTGACAAAACTGCGATACGCAGGCACGTTCAGGCGTGTTTGATGCGGCCTTACTGCAGAGTGGCTCACACACACGTTTGTGTTTTAATTCAAAAAACCGTATTTACACATTAAATCGCGGAAAAAAGTCCGCAGTCAACTTGTTAAGGGAAAGTGTGAAATAATTACTTCGAATTGACTAGGGTCGAATTCTGGATCGCCTTTACGCTTCGGAATCATCATGGATGCACCAGCAAGCCTTAACTCATCCGAACCCTCATCCACGCAGCAGATGTCTATCTGGTGCTTTTCGTTGACCATGTAGTATAGCATTTTCTCTTTGTACTCTTTGAGTGCTGATGTGTTTGCTGCTATACCTGAAAAACAAAAAACAATCTATGTATAAAATCACTTCTGGTTTCTAAGCTATTGAAATGGACACCTCAAAAAATTATATTTGTAATGTGTTTTTCAAACTTTTCTTTGGGTAAGAAGTTATAGAGCCTCTTAACCCTCGGTCCATCGCGTGGGGTCTATTAAAGCCTATGTGTTTTTTTTTCACATTTAAAACTACCTACGTAACCTAGGTTCAGTACTTTATGTAACCTTCAAAGATGGCTTACATTATTTTTAACTTCAGTTTGCGCGCAAGCGCTGCGAGATATAACGTGTTTCGGAAAATTTCTTTGACTTAGTTTGGTAAATGTTTGTATTATTTTTTCATTATTTATAATTTAATTTTACCTTGTTTATATTTTAAATCTTACATTACATTTATATTACATTTTATACAAATCTAATATTAATAATAAACTGGAGTGCAATTGGGTCACTTACATCCACCTCCAAAACTATGCAAGATATCGAGTTGAAATAAAAATCAATTATAAAATTATATTTTATGCAGCATTAAATACAATATTTTTTTTATTAAATAAACATTTATTAAATAAAAATTAATAAACAAAAAAATATTTTGTTTGGAATTGTGATTTCTATGTGACTCTTATTTCATTGTGGTACGCCATTTTATTTAATTTATTTAGTTTCAATCAAAAAATGTATATTTTCCTACTTTAAGGTTGTATTTATAAATATAAGCAATTAAGGAACACGATGTATTGTATTAAATATTGTTATTAAATAAGTTATTCACTGCTAAAATAACCAGAAAAATTGGCACATGGTTTTTGGGGTTCTCAGGGACACCGTGAGACAACCGCGTTACCAATATATGCGGGACAGATGCGCTGTGTACCTGCTACATAGAAATACAATACAATATACAATACAAATAAAATAAACCTGCAGCTTTGGCAACGGGTTCTTGTGGAACAAAATATTCCATAAAAAGTTCTAGCACTTCATCATATTGTTCCGTAGACACTTCCTGAATTCTGAATTTGATTTCCGATCCATTTTTGTTTTTAGTGAACCTAGACCAAGTATTCAAAGACACCATTTTTATAAATCACTTTTATTGTTATTGATGTCTAAATCATACGATGTCTTAAATACGTTTACTTTTTGTCGAGTGATAATTCATAACATATTTATCTGTGGCTAGGTCAGAGGATATCTGTAAAAGTGTCCACATTAATAAATTAAAAGAAAGGTGACTCAACTATTCTGTAGACATATCATCATCATCATGCAGCCTGTAAAAAACCACTGCTGGATATAGGCTTCCCCCACAGCATGTGACGAAAGGTCTGGAGCCACCTGCATCCACCGACTTTCTGCGAACTTTGAAACATCGTCGGTCCATCGATATCGATTTAGTTTACAAAAACCTTACATAATAACTGTGATAACCTAACCTAACGGTATAGTCCTGATCCCACATTAACCTACCATGGTACCACAACACCCAGACCAGAAACAATTATTTGCAGATCATGCAAACATTTGTACCGCAACGGTAATCAAACCTCTTGCGTCTCAGTCGGCTACTCGCCCGCCACGCTACAAAGCTGCTCTGCAAATACATTATTAATTATTTGCATGCATCCTACTAAAACATATATTACTAGTAGTTCGCCTCGAACACTGACACCTCGTAACCGTTTGATGTGAAATTCTATGGCCAGGGCCACAGTGCGGGCCTAGCGCGGTTGCGACGGCGGGCGCGAAATATCAAACATAATGCAATCGCCGCTTGCATCCATAGTGTAGAAGCTAAGGCGGGGCGCCTAGCGCAATTGTCATGAGCGATCTATCCGCGCGTTATGGACACACTAGGCAAGCGTCTCAATGCGCGGGTGGCATGGATATCGAATCAGTGTGGTCTTATCCGCGTCTAAGTGCAGCAGTGGGCTTCTACATTGTGATAATGATGAAACAACGGTGCGTTAAACCTATATTGTTAAAATCTGACGAATTTATTGAAAAACTCCTTTTTATTAATTTAGTCAACATCTAAAATGCTATAGTATTATATTATATAGGCAACAACACTGCACAGAGCTTTCTTAGAAAAATCTCGTTTTTATATATTTCATTGTTTATGAAATATATAAATTAAAACCATAATTTTTAATACTCGTCGTGAGAATACGGGCCCTGCCCAATGGGCAAGAACCATACCTATAACATAATTGTTAACATTTATAATATATTGTTAGAAATCAGAAGGGAAATAAAGAAAACATAGAAGGCACATAACTACAACAATTTCATATTAGAGTTGCAATTGGAACAATCAGAATAACCGAAGGTATAATTAAACAGAATAGCAATTCAAATACGTCTGCGTCACAAAATACGTCCGCACAGCACATTGCCCTTAGTCGAAGTGAACAGTGAGAGTCGCAGTGGTGAAGTGTCTCGCGGCGTTGCACGCCGCGCATATTTATACAGCGCCGCTCGGTCGTCTTCGTCACCATTCGGCGTCGCTAGCTCGTCGCGTGGCATCGTCTGTTTTCGTGACTGTGTTCGAGTCACCTAACACGGCCTCTCCTGACCTTGGGACGTTCTCGGCCCAATAGTCATGTTGATGCCACCAGAATAGCTCTGGCGCTGGAGCTGGATCTGCCTCAACCTGGTCATCATAAGTTAGATCACTCTGAAACACAACAAAAACACATTTTTGAAGTGCAATCATAACCAGCGCATCTGTAGTCTGAAGCTAGACAAACGAAACCAACAAAGTAATAGAACCTGAAGTGAAGAAGCTTCTACATGTATGTTATGGGCGCAAGCGTGCACTCTTGCGACCATAAGCAAAGTCTTGTCACAATGATTAAAATTTACATCAAAACAAACTTTGAATAGCTTCAGGCTAGGAATAAGAAAATACAAAAAGACAGGTCATCATCATCACCATCATCACCATCATCATCATCTAGTTCAGTCAGGCTTCACCTTTACCTAAATGAGAAGTCTCAAATAATAAAAATATAGGGCCCTGTTACACCATCCTCGTTCTTCTTTTAGACTTCTTCAACCGGCGCTATGTGAAGTGGCATAATCTGGTTTTTTGGATAACCAGTATCAATCAGAATTATCGGTTATACCTGTAATGTTGAACTGAATTAGAAATGTTGATCATCATCTTCAATCATGTAAGCTTGTGTTAAGTTAGGTTAGATCAGGTTAGCTTACTAACATCACAAATAAACCAAAGTGAACATGAATAAAAACAGGGTCGAAACCCAGCAAGACATGTACAAGATTAAAACATAAAATGCCAAATAATAAACACTGTGTACACACTTACACAGCGACTGATCGGTTTGCAAAGCCGACCAGCTTCCATGGCCAAAACACCATCCCAAAGGACTTGGTGCCAATGCCTCAAGGGCCACACAAATTCTACCTCAAGGGCCACGCGGATATCACATATCCTCAAGGAAAGTGGAGCAGGACTCAGTTTCTACCTCAAGGGCCACACAAATTCTACCTCAAGGGCCACGCGGATATCACATATCCTCAAGGAAAGCGGAGCAGGACTCAGATTCTACCTCAAGGGCCACGCGGATATCACATATCCTCAAAGAAAGTGGAGCAGGACTCAGATTCTACCTCAACACATCTTCCGACACGTGTCCTATTAAAAACAACACGTTAAAAACGTATCTGCTGGATACAAGTCCAAATACGCACTAAGAAATGCATCTGCAAGGCCGAAGCCCTATACACACAATACGTTAAATTGTGTCTGCAGGACATAAGTCCAATATGCATTGAGAAATGCATCTGCAAGGCCGAAGCCCTATACACAATACGTTAAATTGTGTCTGCAGGACATTAAGTCCAATATGCATTGAGAAATGCACCTGCAAGGCCGAAGCCCAATACACAATAAGTAAAATTGTGTCTGCAGGACACGAGTCCAATATGCATTGAGAAATGCATCTGCAAGGGCAAAGCCCCATATACAATAAAAACTCAAGGTACCCACAGTGCATTGCCCTCAGGATACACAGCCTGCACATGAAGGAGTACCGTTCAGGATGTCCTCTACGATCACAGCCCGCAGGGTGCGCAACATTGTTCAAATATATGGGGAAGTACCGTTCAGGATATACTCCATCATCGCAGAGCTCACAGAGTACGTAAAAGTGACCAAGTATATCGAGAAGTACCGTTCAGGATGTTCTCCATCATCGCAAAGCCCACAGAGTACGTAAAAGTGACCAAGTGTATCAAGAAGTACCGTTCAGGATGTTCACCATCGCAGAGTAGATCACATTGCTTATAAATTACTTTGAGGGTCACCACTACTCTCTTAAAAGGTTTTAGAGCTTTAATACCGTACTCGCGTTTATGGACTCGCCAATCTTACCATTCATCTTACTCAACCCATCACACATAACACTGCTGATCGCTATCTAGCCTACTTCCTACTTCTAAAACCTAACACGTAACCCCTTGACCACAGAGAATGAAAGTTTTGATTTAACAACCTATCAAGAGAAGAGCAACAAAGCTATACCCTAACGCGTAACCCCTTGACCTACTAGAGAAAGTTTTGTTTTCTAGGAGAAGTAGTTTCCTAACCTTTCAAGAGAAGAGATAGCAACCAACAAAGCTATATGCGATGTTTTAGTTGAGTAGAATGAAAACGATCACATGGTGCTTCGATGGCACGCAGCATCTTCCCAGGTGACGTGCGGACACCAGATGCCGCCACTCGCCACCGCCACGCACGCAGCACGCAGATAGCGCGCTTGCAGCACCAAGCCAGGCACACGCAGCGCACATGCCAACCAGTGTCCATTGTTTGTGTTAAACACAAGTTTACAAACAGTTCACAAGGGGTATGTCCCTATCCATTGAACTGAATACTTAACTTGGACAATCTGGCTCGTTACTTCCAAAAGGCTTCTTGATATAACCTCGAAAACTTACTCAGTACGCACAAAACAAAGCGTACGATAAGAGCGCTCCCGGTAAAGTGCAAGACAGCACTCATAGACGCGCACAGCACACACGAGGACAACGTGTGATCAACGCGCAGAGCACGCACAGGACAGCGCGTACAGCACACGCTAGGGCAACGTGCTCAAGACACGCACAGGAGAGCGCGTGCAGCACACGCTAAGGCATCGTGTAGTCAGCGCGCAGATCGCGCACAGGACGCGCACAGGACAGCGCGTACAGCACACGCCGAGGCAGCGTGTGGTCAGCGCGCAGATCGCGCACAGAACGCGCACCAGAGAGCGCGCACAGAACGCGCACAGGACAGCGCGTACAGCACACGCCAGGGCAGCGTGTGGTCAGCGCGCAGATCGCGCTCAGAACGCGCACAGGACAGTGCGTACAGCACACGCCAGGGCAGCGTGTGGTCAGCGCGCAGATCGCGCTCAGAACGCGCACCAGGGAGCGCGTGCAGCACACGCCAGGGCAGCGTGTGGTCAGCGCGCAGATCGCGCTCAGAACGCGCATCAGGGAGCGCGTGCAGCACACGCCAGAGCAGCGTGTGGTCAGCGCGCAGATCGCGCACAGAACGCGCACAGGACAGTGCGTACAGCACACGCCAGGGCAGCGTGTGGTCAGCGCGCAGATCGCGCTCAGGACGCACACCAGAGAGCGCGTACAGCACACGCCAGGGCAGCGTGTGGTCAGCGCGCAGATCGCGCACTGAACGCGCACCAGGGAGCGCGTGCATCACACGCCAGAGCAGCGTGTGGTCAACGCGCAGATCGCGCACAGAACGCGCACAGGACAGCGCGTACAGCACACGCCAGAGCAGCGTGTGGTCAGCGCGCAGATCGCGCTCAGGACGCGCACAGGACAGCGCGTTCAGTAGAACACTCTGGTCAGCGAGCTGGAGCGCAGCCATTGACGCGATCGATAGCTCACCAAGACCCGTCAACGCTTATCTTCTTCCTGGCAAAACATTGTATAAGCGCAGCATAACAGAACAAAGAAAATTAGCACACAAGTTATCTCAAAATGTGGGTAGATTTGTTCAGTTTTACAAGCTCGGTCACACCTGACAAACACAGTTTTATGGTTGAAGTAGCGCGGCCGTTGACGCAAACGAAGTTTCGCCAAGACTCGTCAATGCCTACATCTACTTCCTAGCAAAACATTCTTTTAGCCAACAAAACAGAACAAAGAAGCTTGGTACACAAGTCTTCAAATGTGGGTAAATTTGATAATTTTTACACGCTCGGTCTCACCTGACACATAGTTATCAGATTGAAGTAGCTGCCGTTGACGCGAATGAAGTCTTACAAAGACTCGTCAACGCTAATCTACTTCGTGACAAAACATTCTATACGCGCAACAAAACAGAACAAAGAAACCCGTTACACAAGTTATCTCAAAATGTGGGTAGACTTGTCCCGTTTTACAAAGACGGTCACATCTGACAAAAATAGTTTTATGCTTGAAGTAACGCGGCCGTTGACGCGAACGAAGTCTCGCCAAGATTCGTCAACGTCTAGATATCTACTTCCTTGCAAAACATTATATAAGCGCAACAAAACAGAACAAAGAAACTTAGCACACACGCTATCAAAATGTGGGTAGATTTGTTCCGTTTTACGCTAGGTTTCACACACTTAGTTATATGGTAGAAGTACGTACAGCTGGGTACGTGTCTCTAAAGCATGTAAACGAGACAAAAGAGGTGTGCTAAGCCTCACGTCTATTGCAATTGCAGTGGCCGCAGTGGTCACAGCTGTGGAATATATGTGACTGCGGTCTCCTCGGCCAGCATCACGGTCACTCTAAGAGTTGGAACTACGATACCGTGTTCACTAAGTCGCGTCTGCGGCGACACATGTGACTACGGTCACCTCCGCTAAGATCATGGTCACTGCAACTACAGCTACAACTTTGATACCGCGTCCTCTAAAGCCCTGTATGAGACACTGTCGTATGCAATGACTGCGGTGGTCACGTGTGTGGCAACACATGCGGCTACGGTGGTCACGTGTTTGGCGACACGCGACTGCGGTTAGCTCCGCCAGCATCACTACGATTAGAGCAACAGCTACGATACCGTGTCTCCTTTCGCGAAGTTCACCCTCGCGACAAGCTACTTGAACGTAAAATGCCTGCTGCGTCAACGCCGTCCTCATGTGCTCCACGGCGCCAGTGCAGCGCGGCGTTGCGCGGCGTTCTACAGCACTGATCACAAGGTCGGGATCGACGCCAACGACACGAAATATTTCACTAAAACACTCAAACTTTTTTCTAAAACAGAAAACAAAATCGCAGCACGCGAATTCAACACAGAACAATGAATCACATCAAAATGAGGTTATCTCGACACGTGCTTTGCAGGCGCTTTTTAACAAAGAAATCAGGATTGAATTTCACTGAATCGATCAAATAAGAGTGGGAGTGAAGATCTTTATCCCACTTCTGATGTTAGAAATCAGAAGGGAAATAAAGAAAACATAGAAGGCACATAACTACAACAATTTCATATTAGAGTTGCAATTGGAACAATCAGAATAACCGAAGGTATAATTAAACAGAATAGCAATTCAAATACGTCTGCGTCACAAAATACGTCTGCACAGCACATTGCCCTTAGTCGAAGTGAACAGTGAGAGTCGCAGTGTTGAAGTGTCTCGCGGCGTTGCACGCCGCGCATATTTATACAGCGCCGCTCGGTCGTCTTCGTCACCATTCGGCGTCGCTAGCTCGTCGCGTGGCATCGTCTGTTTTCGTGACTGTGTTCGAGTCACCTAACAATATATTCATTAGTCTGCAATGTACTCGCGCAATATCACTGTATTAGCTGGTTTCAGCAATAAAAACGAACAAGAAATATTGTAAGAATCTTGTTTCATGTAGGTAAGTGTAATAGGTGAGCTTGTTTTATTTATATTCAAGTACTGTCCAAATACTCCCAGTTTCCTCTGGTTATTAGGTTATCTGGTTAACAGTCTAACAAAGATACTGCCTTATCTTACTTTTGATAGGTCTACACAAACATCATACCTTTACAAACACCCAAAGATACATGCTAATACTTTTAAACACACATAATATTTATATAAAATTATAAACATACACATACTTATATTGTATACCTACATATTTAAATTCAGAACATAATTTGAGAGAGTGCATATGTATAAGTTTTTTATTTTATATTTAGTTTTTAATTAAGTATCATTATTACTAGTAACGTAGATAGAGTATTTTCACTTTCTACGTTAGACATAGTTATTATTGGTGTAAGATGGGATGCCACTGGCTCTTGAAATACAGTTTTTTTTAAGTGCCTATGGAATCTTTAATTTAATGTATCATGTATTATGTCAATAAAGATTTTTGTTATTATTTATTTACTGTCGAGCAGAAAGCGAACCGTCACATTTTACCTTTTCAGAATCGACTGACTTCCTTTTCTACAAAAGCCATAAAGAGATAATTTCACCAAGTCCAGACAGAAAAACATACAGAGAAATACATATAATTGTTTCCATTTTGCACAAGCAGGTCTTATTTAAATCCATTCTGTGTAGGCCAAATTTTGATCAGCTCAACTGGCGAGCTTCAGGTAATCGATCTAGAAAGATAGGAAGACGAGACGCCTCATCAGACAATCCATACAGGGTATCTTTCGAGCAGAAAGCGAACCGTCACAAGGTAACATAAACAGGTAATTAATAACATGAGTGAAGTAGGAGAAGTGTAAATTATTATAATTTAATAAAGAAATAAATAATAAAGCGTAGTGGAACATTATTTTATCTACTTACTAGCAGAAGCCCGTGACTTCGACTGCGTTAAAAAACAGTTCATATTGGAAACAGCTGTTGCCCGTGACTTTGTCTGCATGGAAGAAGATAACGCGTTCAACCCCTAAAAACCATTACACACCCATAGAACTAGAACTAGACAATCAAGAACACCAACAATCAATAAAGTTTAGGTATCTATTTATTTTTTTCATAAAAACTTTCCCCTCCATTTTACCTGTTCTCCCAAAAATTTCTAAATTTTTATAGACTTACATACCCTCAAACTTTCAAATCTCTAAGACCAGCTGCTTAGGGCGATGCCACCCGGGCGTTTTCGCTGCGTTGCGTCGTCGTCACGACGCACGCGCAACGGTGAAGGGTCTACGAAAGGGGGAGACGAGATGGGGAAGGGAGCTGCGTTGAAACGACGCAACGGAGTGGCAGCGCAGTATTTATTAGCATATAACAGCAGTTGACACAGCGCTGACGCAGCGCTCGTGTGGCATTCACTGCGTTGAAATCATTGCGTTGCATGCAGCGACGCAACGCAGCCACAACGCCCGTATGGCATGGCAGCGCTGTGCGTTGCCTATTATGTCAGTCAGTCAAGATTTGTTTCTCTTTGAGTCTTTTATATAATAGAATAAGTTTTTCAATTTAAGGGGGCACCCCTTGGACCTTGAGGTCCTGAAAATATTATAATCTCAACAACCACACCGTGAAACAATCTTTGAAACGACACCACATTTGAGCTGTTTAATTTAGGGGTCCCATTTAAAACTAAAGGTTCTGTAAATATTTTAATCTCAACAACTACACCGTGAAACTAACGTTTACTGGGTTAGGCTGTGCGTTGATACATAAGTCAGTCAGTCTGGACTTTGAATTTTAAATATAAATAAAAATAATAAATATATTTTATTAATTATTTTATAAATGTATTTTTGTGTATTTTTTTAAGATTTGGATGTTTAGGATAGAATTGCTTAATTAAAACCAACCAAATAACATTTTTGAATTAGAATAAAAGATAAAAAATAACTGGGGTTTTAATCCGTCAAAATTCCTAGCCGTGAATATTTAATTCCCAAAGCATTTGATACTCTGTCTACAGAAATACGAAACATAAACCGCAACTCTCACTCCTTGTCAAGATAAATTGGCCGTGAATGTTTCCATTTATAAAAACAAAACGTTCTAATCTGCCCACCTCAACATTCCCCACAAATCACTAAAGCGGATTTCGCGCCCAAAACGACAGAGCACTCCGGGGTTGTCAACTAATTTTTTATGCAGATTGACTCGGGAAAGTTTTAAAAGAGCCGCTGAGTCTTAACTGAGTCTTGACTTAACAGTCACTGCCGCCATCGCTTCTCAATTAAGAGTCGGGCTTGATTGACCTTCCCCTTAAGAAGTTTGAGTATTGTTGACCCAGTTGCACGGTATTGGCGTGGTTTGCATGCCTGATTTCAAATCTGGATTTTAGTGACGCCATTTTTCGCAGAATTGTTTGAAACTGGAAGGTTGTAAAAAGGATTTACCACGTATAAGCCGAAAAATTCCTTTCCATATTTTTAGCGATCCAGGCTAATGAGCGATTTCTTTCGTTTACATATTTTGTCTTCGTGTGGCTTTTGATTTACATCGTTATTTATTCTCATGGTAATGGTTATTTTCTCACAAGTATTTGTATAACTCAGTGCTTCTTTTAAAATATGCTTTTTGTTGAAAATTTATTTTTAAACCAAGCTAAAAGCAAATTTAAATTACGAATAGAAAATTTAAAATTAAAAGCAAGCATTATAAAATTACAATAAAAATGTCTTTCATATGATGCACTTGACACAAGTTATTTAATATCGAATATAAGTAAGTAAAAAATTTAAACTTTTTTAGTCCAGTAGATTCAGAGAAAAATAGGTTGTGACAGACAAACACACAGACAGAGTGACCCTTTATAGTTCTGTTGGTACCTTTTGAGGTACGGAATCGATAAAAGAGAGAATAAGAATAAGATTTCAGAGAAAAAGAACGAAGTATTCTGCTGTATACAGACAATTAATTAGGTGAGTATTCACACCTAATTAATTGTCTGTATACAGCAGAATACTTCGTTCTTTTTCTCTGAAATCTTATCTTAAAAATTTTCAACAGTACCTACTTCACGTCATCCACATTTCTTTTCTTTTTTTTAAGCTTTTCTATGTCTGTGCTGGGCATCAGTTCGGGGCAGTGGTCTAACCAACGGCTCCCCGTTGGGTTCCACTTTTCTCTTAAAGACGTCGTCGAAACGAAAAAGTCTAGATAATATATAGCACCAGCGCTTTTATCCTTTAACTTTCTAAATTTACGTACAACTAAAAGTTACCGGAACAGGTGCGTTTCAAATTCACAAAGGTATACTGATCAATACCACACGCCTCATGTTGAACATCTGACAACCCTGCTCGTGAATTGTAAATTTACCCTACAACGAACCTCATACGTTATTCAGCAACTATTTACAGCGAAAATACCGATCTTTCTGGCAACAATAGGGTTAGAAGTCAATCACTGGTAAAATAAGTATCCTACCAGCTTTGGGTGGTTAAGTTTATAGAGAAAGTCTGAGTTTCAAAAAATTTGACTTTCCTTCAAATTTTGTTGTATTCAAGGAACGCTATTTATAGAAGTTATTATGCTTAGCAAATTAGTACCTATCTTTAAAATTATAAACGTGCTAACACACATATAGGTGAGAAGAAGCGAATTCAAATCTAACGTCCTTAAAACGGCCGTTACCTCTCGCCATGCGAAGGAAATTGCCCATAAAATGGCAAATTTACATAAAATTTCTAGGAAACTGCATCTTATACCCACCACAAATTGGTCGTTTTCTAACATATATCGCTTAATCGTATATTCGAATTGCTTTCAAATCAATAAATAATGTTAATCTATTTTTACGGCGTCTTCAGATCGAGTCTAATTTCTTGACACGATTGTATATAGTTTCATTCTCTTTGGCAATTTTATGATAAGATAGGATAGGTAGAATATAAGAGTAGCAGAGTATCCCGAGTAGATAGGATATCTACAGATTATTATATAACTTTTCCTTAACGTTTTTAACGTTTTCCTTGGTTCCTTAGTTAACCATTCCTTTTTTTCGATACTGTCAAATTTTATAGAACTTCGTTCAACAATACTTTTTCAAGATGCTGCACAAGTAGGGAACATCGTTCAAGTCCCTTTCCACTAGTCACAGACAAAGGACAGAGAAAACCGTTATATCATCTTGAGACTACTGGTACTGGCAACATACTTTTAATATAAAGTGCGGCATCTTAACCCCTCAAGGGTCTGTCAAATTTTACGAGAACAGCCCAAAGCGTCGACCGTTTTTGAGCTGACCTCTATAGGTCCTTTAAATTATTTATACCAAAGAGGTACGTATTTTGTCAAAAGTTTAAGGTTTCTGTAATCTTTAAGTAAAATAAGCTTGTTAAGTGGAAGACGTACCTCTACTCCTATAGGAAGAGACGGTTTTTTTTTATTTAACTTTTATTTTGTTAATTTATTGTGCTTATTATAAAAAGTCATGTCTGCTAATTTGTATTCCAAAATGGATGACATATTCGACATGGAATAGAATAGAATGGAATGGAATTAAATTCGTTTCATGAAAATCGGATTGGGTGAGGTGGGAAAACGTGGAACAATTTTTTCATGGAATTATTTTAAAAACTAGCAGAATGTTGAATTTTGAATCTTGACAATGTTGTAATTTTTCTGCTAAAACACTAACCCATTATAATAGCTTTTGCCTTGTTTTGACGTATGACAATTCACATACGACAGAACGAAACAAAAGCTATTTTAACTAAAACAGGTTTAAAAAATGATTATGAATAAGGCCCTTACCGTTCTGCTAAGAAACGCAGAATATCTTTGGAATAGTAACACCGCGTTTTGTATCTTTCAATCGAATTTGAAACTGCTTGTTCATAAGACAAAACGCTGCGTAACTGACGATTTCAAGGATAATCCGAGGTTTATGGTAACACCGTTAGAATATATGATTTTAAAATCTTAAGGTCTACAAATCTATCTATAAAAAAATAATAATAAATAAGAACACTGTTTTTGTGGTATGTATGTTATATATTATGTAGGTATATATATGTTTAATTATACGTGTCTTTAATAATTATGTAAACAAGGTAATAACCCTAATATCGAATTCTTCCATAGAAGTCTTCACCATCCTAAGATTGTCTGGAAGTCTGGAAATCTCTGTTACCGACAAGACCGCTCATTATTATTATTTTTTTATTGTTAATTCGTTACGTTTTAGTATTATCTATCTATGAAATAAAAGTTAATCTATCTATATAACAATCCAAGAAAAATAAAATTGCTTTGAAAGAATAGAGTCCCCCATCTCTTCCCGTGCCGTCTTAAAACCAGCGGATGGGCAGAACGCATACTGCGAGATCACCAATCCACCTGCATGCCAAGCGTGTTAATTATGGCGATAATGGCAATTCCCCCCATTGTATTATACGCGGGAGGCCTCGTCCAGTAGAGTAGTGGACGTCTAAAGGCTGCTGATGATGACTATGAATCAAAGAAAACGGTAAGCAGAATTTAATTTTCATTTTTTAACTCTACCTGCTCAAGGGAGTAGTATCTTTCATTTATTTTCGAGGGCACCACTCAATTCCCGAAATTAAATTTGTATTTTTCTTTCTTTGTAATTAGTCTTTGTCAGTCGTCGGGCCCGAGGGACTAGATTGTCTATCTGCTCTTTTTTTAGAATTCCATAGTCCGTAAAGGAACCCTTATATTATCCATTACATCCCCCCAAATTGGTAAACAACGATTTTAAGATGGCTTCCAGTCCTCTGCGGTTTCGCTGTTCCTGGGTACTGGTAACAGCGACAGTTACGGTGGGTACATTATAAAGGTCACATGAGGTCCATCGGTGGATATGAGGCTCAAGACCATTCGTCGTGGCATCTTATTGGCCTATGTCCAGCAGTGGGTTTCAAAAAGGCTGACAAATGATGACCTCCTTTTGTAAACGTATATGTACATGTACGTATTTTATTTTTATATTTTACTGGGGGAAACATCGTGAGGAAACCGGTTAGTTCTAGAAAATTTGAAGACAGACGTGACGTGTGGATATATAATGTACATATGTAAGCCTACCCTACACACACATGCACTTTCATAAACTAGTAGGTAATGTAGGTAGATACTTTCTATTGATTTAGTTTAAAACGATTTATTTGGGGTTATAAACGGCAACATTTTATTTAAAAAGTTTTAAATCGGTTGTTTTACATATATACGTGTGGACATACAATGAGCTTATTTCCTAATTGGCCATACCTCTAGAAGTCTCTGACCTAACACAGGATGATGAAGAAAGAATAGAGACACGTGACGTAGTACAATATAGAAGTTTGAAGACTTCAGTAGCGTGACGAGCGGGTAGCTAGCTGAGATGCAAGAGGTTGCGGGTTCAATTTCAGCTACGAAACAAATGATACTCGTTGTTCCTGATACAAACCACACTAGTGTGGGGTCGACTGTGTGACTGTTGGGTTTAATTTATTTACAAAATCACGCCCATTTCTTAGAGGAGAAAACAGTTATTTTCCACTAGCTACGAACATGTGTCACAGTACCGCAAGACCCCATTTTCCATATAAACGAGGAAGCATGATAAAACCGCAAGTTTTGTTCGTTGCTTTAAAATGTTAGCTCCCGTGTACCTACATACTTCTAATTAGTAACGCTTTGAAATGTCACTTTGGTTCATAACTAAAACTACCTACTTCACGATAGTCTGTCAAGGTGACGAACATAAAACTCCACTTAATGTTAGGTGGCCAATACACATAGCTCCATAATGGTGGCACTTCGCTTGGCGTATTTGCGTAAATGTTGCATTATTTTGCCAAGGCAAACAACATTGTGTACTGATAGAGTCATGGTTGATTTTGCCTTGGATCACTAACGCAAACATTTGCGAATATACACCAAGTGAAGTTGCACCTTCAGTTTAGGTTGCATTTCACGGACCTATATACGTGACCACTTTTTCTATACAAACGAAGGAGTATGCTAGCACCGCGAGTTTTGTCAGGTTTCAATTGAAAAAGGTCAAAAACAAAAAAAATACATTTTCTTGAATATAATGATATTTATTTTAATGGCGTCTGTGATAGTGATACCACTAAATTAGTAGTGAATCTGCTGTTTTATTAAATTTTCATTGTGTCCCCTATCCCTCCAAATAACTCAAGAACATGACGCTTTAGGACACTAAATCATCAAATTTTTTTTTGTTCATATATGAGTCTTATGTTCATTTATATAGGATTCATTGTATGACAAAAAAAATACACGCTTACAGCGGATCCACCCTCCTTAAGAAATCTTCGAGCCCCTTTTTAACATTTACTTTGGTTAAATGATATTAATTTGTTTACAAAGCATGTAGAAAACAAACAAAAATCAATAATCAAAAAGCCATAAAATACATATTAGAAGCACACTGCTGGCTTATTTAGCAGTGTGTTATTACTGGAAGAAAACGTTAGCAAAGTTACATAAACAATAAATATAACACGCAATGCAATGGCGGCGATGAGCTCACCATTTGTCACGTCTATATTCCTGCAACTGTGCAACCCACGGTGAAAAGTGTCCCTTAGAGACTCTGTCTACCCTGTCGGGGAAAAAGGCATGTATTAATGTGTTTGTATGTGCTATTGAGTAGCTCAAAAATCGCGGTGCTAGCCCACGCCAACGTTTGTATGGAAATGATGGTCACGTGGATCCGTAACGTGTAACCTAAA
Source organism: Epirrita christyi (assembly GCA_951392215.1). Taxonomy (NCBI): domain Eukaryota; kingdom Metazoa; phylum Arthropoda; class Insecta; order Lepidoptera; family Geometridae; genus Epirrita; species Epirrita christyi. Next base: position 9,800,691 of record OX595846.1, read on the forward strand.
TTAACTAAACCAGTACCTATATGCATTTTGGTGTTATAAATCTAATTTCCACAAAACAGTTAAACAGTTTAGAATAGTAAATCGGAAACCCGAATGAAATTTATTGCGCGTTTCAAATACCCCATTGGGCACTACGTATAAGGGCCAAACTAAAATATTGATAATTTTGAGTAGGTATCTATTTTATACACTGTAAGATAATCCCGAAAAATACAGAAAAGTGAAACGCATTCCGTTTATTCATTTGTTTGTTTGTTGTGCTTTCACGCCGTAACGGCTTGGACAATTCTCATAAAATTCAGTACCCACTAAATAGATTAAAACCTGCATTAGTACAGAATACTTTTATACCAGAATTAAATTTTCTTGGCAGAAAAGCGCAGATACAGCCGCGGGCAGCCACTAGTTCATAATAAAATGCAGAAAACTAAGAGTTTAAATCCGTTATTGCTACATTTGTGAAGAATTAACGTGTATTAAAAGTATTAAGGTACGAACACCTCGTCGAATTTTTTCTTATATAATAATATGTACTCATTATATTTTATTGCATAATTCAGCATATTATTTTTGCATAATAATTCTATGTTTTAAAATTATAATTTTTAATTCTGTAAGTCACGCTGATGTCTACTACAATTATTATATCCTTGAGTAAAATAACTAACTGAAATGTTTAATTTATTTTTCAACACACTTGCTCATAAAGTAGCTCTAATTTCACCGCAATTAGGCACATAATGACACCTATAATCAAACTGTGACTTTTTCATTGCTCTCCATAACTCACAAGTGAGTTATAGAGTTTTTTTTTATATCAAACTGTGACTTTTTCATTGCTATAACTCACAAGTGAGTTATAGAGTTTTTTTTATATCAAACTGTGACTTTTTCATTGCTATAACTCACAAGTGAGTTATTGAGTTTTTTTTTATATCAAACTGTGACTTTTTCATTGCTATAACTCACAAGTGAGTTATAGAGTTTTTTTTTATTTATTGGTTAAGTTGCTTTCCTCTGATGCCAGTTGTCCCGTTTGTTCTTAAAAAAGTTTCGATACAAAAAAGGTCGTGATCAATAGAACAAATAAATTAATGTACCTATTGCTTGCTCATTTCATGCAACTTCGTATTATAATAGATAATTTCAAATTGTACGTGTTTAATAAATAAAACTTTCACTCAAATGTAACTTTTGTTTTCTCTGAAATAAAAAAAAATTAAAAATCCCCATTTTGTACGTTGCTAAAACGCTAGCCGCGGAAAGCAAAAAAAAAAGAAACCTCATTCTTTTAGTCTATGGCCGATCGCCATTGTTAGATGCGCGCACATAGGAAAACTGATTAATTTTTCCCGTCATAGGGAAAAATTTTTCACAACTCGTTTTCACTGTTAAAATTATAGTTATTTTCTTCACAAGTGTGTTGAAAAACGTCGTATGATACACGTGTGTATTAATGACGACCTCTGTGGCGCGGTGGGCGAAGGTTCGCCTGCGACGCAGGAGGTTGCGGGTTCGATCCCCGCCTCGGAACAAATATTTGTGCGATCGGCAGATAATTGTTCCGGGTGTTCTGGGTATTTTCTATGTATAATAAAAATATCTATCTATGTAATGTATATTACGTATATCAGTTATCTAGTTGCCATAACACAAGCTCTGCTTAGCTTGGGGCTAGATAATGTTGTGTGAAATGTCCAGCATTATTTATTTATTTATTTATTTATTTAAAAAAAAAAAAAAAAAAAAAAAAAATGATTACCGTCCTCGGCTCTCTTAAGACCCTCGCCTGACGGCTCGGGTCTCAATGGCGCCTCTGACGTAATCACTAACTTTACACACTTGTACCATAATGTACACTGAGAAAACAGTTCATCAAAAAATATGGTGATTTCACGTAAAGTAGGGAGCATACGGAAATAACCATAAAGTATGATGAAACTACTGTTGCTGCTGCTAACCATATATTATGATGAGCTGTCACCATGCATTAGTAGTTCGTATCACCGTATGTCCGGACTTACGGTGACGGTAATCGTAATGGACCATTACTTTTTGAGAGAGAGCATAACATTACATATGACTGTCATCATATTTTTGTATGCTTTCCTACTATTTTTATGTGCTCTCCTCTAATTTCCGAGTAATCCCTATTATTTTATCATACTATTTATCCATGCTTTCCTACTATTATTGTATGCTTTCCTACTATTTTTAATGTGCTTTCCTCTCATTTCCGAGTAACTCCTGTTATTTAATCCTACTATTTATCCATGCTTTCCTACTATTATTGTATGCTTTACTACAATTTTGAATGTGCTTTCCTCTTATTTCCGAGTAATTCCTGTTATTTCATCCTATACCATTTATCCATGCTTTCCTACTATTATTGATGTGCTTTCCTATTGATTTTTCTTACTATTTTTCTATGCCTCCTGTTGTAGTATGGCTCGGGTATTGTTCCTTTTTCTTAAATATGTATGGGCCAATTAATAAAGATAATTGACACATACAATAAGCAAGAGTACGGTTAAGAGAATGATGATGATGTATAGTCGTTCATCGTCATCACTCCCGTAACCGTACTTTTGCACGGTTATGGGTCAGAGTAGATTACTAAGTGTCAATTATCTTTATAAATTGGCCCACACATATTTAAGAAGAAGGAAAAATACCCGAGCCATGCTACAACAGGAGGCGTAGAAAATTAGTAAGAATAAACAATAGGAAAGCACATCAATAATAGTAGGAAAGCATGGATAAATAGTAGGAAAACAGGAAATACTCGGAAATGAGAGGAAAGTACATTCAGAAAAAAGTACCTACGCAATACAGAAAATAACCCTAATAAAGTAGGTAATTCTAGACAGAAGTACCTACTTTATTAGGTATTATTCTAGAACAGTGGATTTGGGATTTGGTGAATTATTTGCTATAATGGAAAAACATATGACGGATTAACATTTTAATTAAAAATTACAAAATATTATTAAATAACGCAAAATATATAATTTAGAGTAACGGAGTAGTAGTTTTGGGGTAACGGAGGCGGGCTCGCACCGTCTCTTGCCAGAGGGCGCACGACCTCCTGTCACGGACCAGCTGAGGGTCGAGACCACTGTTCCAAAGCTGACTGCACCTTATCCGCGTCACCTGTACAAAATTGCAAGTGGTTAGGTTAAATAGATTTTTATATATGGGAGTCGAAAGTAGCTTTAAATTTGGGGTAGTAAATTCTGCCGAAGTCAACAAAACTCGAAAGGAAATTAGCTAAATTTACCTAAATACAGTATTTTGTGACATGTTTACTTTATGGTACCATAAAGAGTATCTCTAATTAACATGGGCTTTCACATTAGATATTTTACTTAATACGAGACTAAAATCAATACCTTATTCAAATCCCTGGTGATTGATCCTAGAACACGACGCGACTTCAGGCGTGCTGGACAGAGAACGGGATCGAGACTCGGGCTTTGCCAGGATACCCAACGTAATAAGATAGGCACGTTGAGCCCTCCAGGCGTTCACCAACCAGCCATGGTTTGGTAGGCGTCAGCAGGCAGATGCGTAGTAGAAAGGTGGAGATTATTTTATGTACAACCACATCATTTTAAATGAACATCAGCTGGGCATCAGTCGGCAAAACTGGGTTATGTACTGTCACAAGCTTTTACATCAACAGCTTGCATAAACTGGTGCACTAATCTTAAAACACTTATTTTTGTACACGAACAAATGTTAGGTATTATGAAACCCAGCTGATCTTTGTTGCACTTTGTTGCTTCAAATCACTTCACATTTTGTAACACTAACTATAGACAATCCGTAATATTTAAAATAAAATTACAAACAAAAGGCGGAGCGCATGTGCTTCCCTGCTAACTAAATAGAATAAAATGACCGGGCTAGGACCTACCCGCGTGCCGTTCGCAGTAGACTGGTGATTTCACAGTAATTTAATATGCCGGTCATCCAATATTATGAATCTGTAATCATACTTTAGTAAAACGATAAACGTATTTTTGTGTGATGATCACGGTATTTTGGAGTGCCGCGTCAAATTGTTACGTAATTGTATTTTTGTGTGCTAGTCATGGTATTTTGGTGTGCGGTGTCAAATTATTATGATTCCGTAATCATTATTTGATGTTTGTTCATTTGTTAATGAATTTTTGTATGCCCGTAGTTACATAGATAGATAGATAGATTAACACTTTATTGTACACCAGGAATACATAAAAGGATTTATTAAAATTAGCAGTACAATGGGCGGCCTTATCGCTGAGAGCGATTTCTTCCAGACAACCTTTGGATGGACAGTAACAAGCGAAGCAGTAACGAAACGGCGGAAGATATAGTCCGTAGTCGTATATTATAAGGATTTTATGCATAGAAGCTTCAAGAAAATTGATGCTAACTACAAAAATAAAGTGACGAAAACTGTTATATCTTAGGTATCATCGAATTTCTGCCAAGCAGACATCCAGCAGACCATTTCATATTACGTAGTGTTATTTTAAGAGGAAAGCATCGTAAAGTATCGATTTAATCTTCTTATATTCTGTCACCGTTTATTACGGAGAATGGTCATCATAATATTGTATTACTTACTATTTAAACTAGATTATTTTATTATATATACATGATACAACCTTATTTTAGAACAATTCATCGTATTTTTGAAAGACGTATTGATATTTTATAATGAAGCCAAAATGACATTTTTCTCAGTGTACTAATGTTACTATTAATTAAGTATATCGAATCAAAACTTTGAGAGCTCATCCTGTAAAATTCACTTTATACACTTTTGCTTTTATGCTTAGAACACATCGATCTGTTTATCTATTTTATTTATTAGCGGGAGAGAATTGGTAGGATTTGATATTCAATTGCGGCTTTGTTTGACTTTCCGATGTAAAATGATAATGTTACTGGGAATTATTGCAATGGGCAGAATTTCCGTGGAACTGGTTCATCATCATCATCATCATCATCATCATCATTATCAGCTTTTAGAAGTCTCATAATAAATAGAACAATAACATAACATAACATAGCACCCCAACAGTCTCATACGTAGTCATGATCCCACACTAGGATTCCCTGTATCGTGAGTATCAGGAACTATGAGTGCAATGGAACCATAACACACAGACCCGGAACAAATACTTGGAGAACATACAAACATTTGTCCCGCAGCAGGAATCGAACCCGCAACCTCTTGCATCTAAGCCGGCTACTCGCCCGCAGCGCCACAGACAATAAAACCAGGATCTAAGGTTTGGATTAATTAAAAGATGATACCCAGTGGGCATTCAAGGCAGGGCTTTTAAAATGTTGTTAAGCCACCGCCTGTTGCTGCGGTGAGCGGTCAAGCGGATCGCACTGTCGCTCTGCTTAATCTGAACAGCCACGACACAGGTTCCCCACAAAACAAATAGATATTATCCCCCTATCTGCACGACACCGCGGCGACAAAATCGTCTCATCGCCTTACCGCCTCACAGCTGGCGCCCATGTGTGATGAGTGTTTCCTGCCATATTCCAGATATTAAAATGCATTTTATGACCTTGAAATTGGTTTTTACCATCAAATCATATCAAATCAATAGAATTGACGACCGCTGTGACGCGGCAGACGAAGGTTCGCCTGCGACGCAGGAAGTTGCGGGTTCAATTCTCGCCTCGGAACAAATATTTGTACGATCTGCAAATATTTTTTCTGGGTGTTCTAAGTATTTTCTATGTAAGTATAATATAAAAATATCAATCTATTTAATGTATTGTATTAAGTATATCAGTTATTTAGTACCCATAACACAATCTCTGCTAGATAATGTTGTGTGAAATGACTCCAACATTTATTTATTTATTTTAATTTTATTTATTGAAATCACAAGGATTATTTCAAATCGTCTTCATATATTAAAATAAGTTTATCATTGAAAATGTATTTTCCAAAACAAGTTTTTGTTAAATTCGTTACCGGAACCTGATCAAAATGAGCCCAAACACTGCCAGACTACTACTAATCATCGAGGAGTTCCACTGTCCACCTTCCGTCTCCATCATCAGATCAGCTCGCCGTCACCATAATAATGTATTATCATCTGAACTTGACAGGGATGAAAAATTTCAGCTCAATCGGTTAAAGATTTGATTTAAAATTCATTTGCAATATTCCACCCGGACAAACATACATACCTAATACATTGCAAGTTAAATAAACGCTTGTAATTACCCCTGTTCCAACCCCACCAAGCTTAAAACAATCCGGCAACAAACACGGCTTGGCTTTATCCTTCATACATTGGGTAACTAACAAAGATAAATCAACTGGATATTCATTGATCTTTCAACAGTTTTTCTAGAGCATTATCACATCTCCAAGCACTCTAGCATCCAATAAACTATGCATTCACGCCGTCACTTCTCTATCACTATTCCCTTACTTAGTGCAAAGTTTTCACTTTGTAGCCGACAAAGTTAGCGCGAGACCGGCATTTTCTTGCTAATTAACGGGGAGTATCTGCATTGTTACGTGAATATTACGCTCTGCTGGAATGAAATAAACTTCGTATTTCATAATGCTTTAAATGTTCATATACCGTAACCGTTATACCGGCTTTGTTTGTAAGTGTTTGCAACTAGGAGATATAAAAGTGCACGTTCGCCGAGGACGTACCTAGTATTGCATTGGTTACTATTAAACATGTTGAAGTCAATAGTATCTTATTTATTAAAACCTCAAGGTTCATTTTGAATCATCTTGTAAACTAAAATTACCCCCGTTCCAACGCGACTTAATCTAGAAGAATCAGGGCAACAAACATAACTTTTTTTATGATCCTTCTTACAACTAGCACCTGTGTGGTGTATCGAGAACCAGGAAAAACTGAATTAAAGAAAACGAGATCTTAATAATAATATAATAACACCCAACAGTCACATACGTAGTCTTGATCCCACGCTAGGATTCCCAGTGTCATGGGTATCAGGACCTATTACGAGTTCTATGATACCATAACACCCAGACTCTGAACAAATATTTGCAGATAATACAAACATTTGTCCCGCAGCGGGAATTGAACCCGCAACCTCTTGCATCTCAACCGGCTATTCGCCCGCCGCGCCACAGAGGTCACCAATATCAAACAAATGAGCAACGAGCTTCAGCAAAAGCTCTCGGTGCTCTTCTCAGCACATGACGAAGCTCATCCACACATCATAGATCCCTAGGTTTCTCGAACGACTCGTTTCTCGAGATAAATGTTTTACCCCATACTTACAAGCTGTAGAATGAGCTTTCATCTGAGGTATTCCCTCTAAGTTAAGACAAGGGCTGATTCAATAAAAAAATGGTCTAATTTATAAAAAAAGAGGATATTCCTACCCCAAAATCCTGAAAAAATACGTAAACCATCTAATGACCCACCGATTTCTCTGTGAAAGAACCATCTAAATGTGTAACAGATGCTGACTTAACAGAGTTTTGGTCCTGTGTCACAAGGCTTCATTTACGTAGAAAACAGATTGCGCCTGTCTACTGGCATTGACCGGCACAAACAGTTGCATAATGTCAAGAAGTAACGTAATATGTGTCAAAATTTTACATTCAAATTTGATAAAACGGGACTATGTTCACATGGTAGCATAAAACTCACTTTATTGATAGTTCGATAAATTCAACACATCTTACCAAAGAAGGTAAGTAGGTAACTTTTGAACCAGGTCAAAAAAAATAAACCTAATAATAAATAATAAAAAGGGGGGGGGGGGCCTTTATGGAAGCAATTAGTATTGTTCTGAATAATAGTTTTTGGCCGACTTATCTATATAATAGAGACCTTTTATTTTTTTAGAAGTAGGTAATCAAAAGTTACATCTAATTCAATTTATAGCAAGATAAATACTATATAAAGAAAAGTAACTCGGATTAAAAACTTGTTTTACTTTCGACACTTCATTCAATTTGCTTTATCATTCTCTTAGCATATAGGGGAAGCAGGGTAATGGCGCTCTCGGGGTAATGGCGCTCACCCCAATAACTTGCTTAATAAGATGCAAAGAAACACGGTGCGCAGGCTGAGGTGCGGGGGGTGTAACGCTCGTGTAGGCAGAGACAAGTAAAATCAGTTCGCTCGCACCGTGTTAGAGTGAGGTACGTATTTGTGTTTACGGCCAAACCGATCTTATTATAGGCCAGATGTGTTTGTCGGTAAGTCTGTAATTTCAGTACTTTTTAATATTTATCGTGTTGTATTTTAGTTACATAAACATTGTATTTTGCGACACATTAACCATCTTAAAGGAATTATCTTTAAAAAAAAATTAAGTTTCAACTTTTATACCAAACGAACATTTGGGGTTATGCCGCTCACATGAACGCCATTACCCCTCAGTGATTTTCTATGTTATTTTCTTCAGATATGCCCTGAAATCGTAAAAAGAACGGTATACTAGTGGTATCGATATACCGCTTAGGGGCTGTGGTTACATACAATTTGCTCTGCGTGGGAGTCTTCGGAGAGATTTCTGTGTGATTTATGTGCCTAAAAATAAGTTTGATTTGTTATTAATTCTAATAAAGATAATAGATAATAATGATGAATTGTGATTTTAATCCTTAGTTTGGTTAATAAAAGTAGATTTTCCGTATAGTTGATTGATACAAATGGATCTCGTTTGTTTTATTCAAACAAACAGGCTTGAGCGGCATTACCCCTTTGGTTGAGCGGTCCCCGATCAAAGGGGTAATGGCGCTCAAACCTGTTTTTTTAAACTGATGTAACTAATATTTTAAGAGGGATAATTTAATTTTGTGTTAATACATTGATAACTTAATAGTTAATGTTTTGTTACCTTCCCATACTTTTAATGAAACACAATATATTTAAAAAATATTGCGTTTTCCCCTTAAGTGAACGGCATTCCTCCTGCTTCCCCTATTACCAATAACCAAAAGTATCTCTACTGAAGGTAACGGGAAATTGTCAAAAAAGGTGGGTCACAAAATGTATGGAACGTCGCCATCCTTCTTTGTCGACCGACGATCCATACTTACACGGACTACTTGGACGGTGCTTTGTGCTTGTAGTAAGTTCGCGGCACCCTGCTTTGTACGTAAGTGTTCTAGAATCCAGGTCGCCAATTCAACACGAAACACAGAGCTCCTTTTGTTTGTCTGTTCAGTTCAGTGCTGTTTGTTTTACAATTTAAATGCAGGTTACGTCGCGTCGGGTCCTCGAACGCTGGCTTTACACTACCCGTATGTACATTGCTTGAACCAATTGTCATTAGGGAGATCCGACGCTGTGTAAGATCTTCGTTGCTTAAGATCTCAGAATAGAGCGAATGTTGAATAATGGATATTTAAATTAAGTTTGGCAATACTCATATCTAAGGCGGGTACTATGTATATAGAAACATATTCAGGTGACTTAAAATAAACATAACATACATAACATAACACTCGAAAACGCCAGGTAAAAGTTTTTGATGTAGCAAAATATAATATGCCGAGATTTTAATGCGATAACTCTATGAATAATAGACCTATAGATAATTACAGATTCAATTCTGAAATCCTTCTCATTTAAATTTATTCTTCTTTTAAAGTATTTGCCCTCATTATCTACACATTTCTGTAATCTCGAGGGAAGATAATTTATATGCCTTTGCGTAAGAACTCTGGACTCCGGACTATACAAAGCATATACTTAAAGGAATTTTTTTAAAGGAAAAATTCCTTGCAGGATATTGACTACTTAGTGGCAATTTTGGTTAGGTCTGGCGAGTACGGAGGATGTCGTATGGTTTCTAACTGCAGATCTTGTAATGTAAATACGGTTTTTCGAGCTGCTGGTTTGTTTTGCGTTATCATTGAGCAATAATGGCAAAATCAATTGACGAGTCAGGGTGACCCCCAGGGGGTCACTGCGTTAGAACCACGTTAAACGTTCGTTCTAAAATTGCTCTAATTTTGTAGGTCTCCATGGTTAACTCAAATACTGAATGTTAAAACAATTGAAAGTCAAACTATAGAATGTCATAATGTTTTTAAATTAAGAATGTTATAGATTTTTTATAAAAAAAAGTTTTAACTATGTATTTTGGCTCATGCAGATTTAATTTTAATTCGACGTGGAAAATACTTTACTTCATACTTTTACCGCTATTACATGCAGAGTTATTTCGTAGGTCTGAACATTAATGTTTATTATACCTACCCCTTTTGATAATATTCTGAAAAAGATTTTCATAAAGCAAACATACAGCCTAATTTCTAAAATCTAGTGGATGTTTCTGAAGTAGGGTTGTCAAAGGAAACTTGGAGAAGCCAGAAAAAATGTCAAGATTCATAATATCAGTTCAATGTTTCTATCACAATGCTCAATCACGCGATAACAACTCAACCGAGTTAGATTAAATTTGGTAGGTACCTAGATAGATTATTACTTGGTAAAGGACCTGAATAAGGTACATTTTATGATAATACACTCGAGAGCAATGAATCCGGGTCACTTAAAGAATCCTAAAAATCTCGGAAACTAAAAATGCTAGGTTAATGCAATAAATTGTATTTAATAGACAATGTAATACTCCTTAAATGAAGGTATTAAAACTTCTTAGTTATTGTAAAGTTATATCATAAAAAAAACAAATTTTAAAAAGGGCCACTTTCGAAGATGGAACTACGAAATTACAGCATTTGGTTTTGCTTTTGTTTGTAATCTGTCATTTATCATTGTTTGATTTCTGTTTTTTTGTTGTTTTTTTTCTGCGTAAACGCAGTAATGGAAGCACGAGGAGGCAATACGAAGTATTAAAATTCAAGAAAATCGTAATAAAGTTAAAAAATTTCATGTTTCCTATTTTTGTTTTAAGGAGAGATCAGCAGTTTTTTTCTTTATGTAATTTTGTGTTAATAAAATGTATGGTGACTCATATTTTTTTTACCTTCATTTAAGGAGTATTACATTGTCTATTAAATAAAATTTATTGCATTAATCTATCATTTTTAGTTTCCGAGATTTTTAACATTCTTTAGTGACCCGGATTCATTGCTCTCGAGTGTATAACGCGAGAAAAACCACAGTCGGATACTTATTAAACATATAACTTTTAAAACTATCATGGTTATGACCATAATTATCACTAGAAACGGGATATTTACCATGACTGAGCTTTATTAATTCCTGATATTTCAGCACAGTTTCATGCGCCATGATTACGGGTAAACTGAAGGAGTAGTTACTAATAGATCTCTTGGTTTATGATCCTGTGGACTTTGGAGTTACTAATAGATCCTTTAAATTTTTAGGCAGTTTTCGAATTACTAATAAATCCTGTGACGAACTCCCTTATGATCGAATTACCTTAAACGCGAGGTGCCAAAGAGGACATTATACCTAAACATGAGATTTGCCTAAAAAGCTGTTGCTATTGAAGTAGTACAGTCAGTGAAAAATTCAAGGAGTGACTATATTGGAATATCTTTTATAGGTAAATAATAAATAAATAAATAATGCTGGACATTTCACACAACATTATCTAGCCCCAAGCTAAGCAGAGCTTGTGTTATGGCAACTAGATAACTTATATACGTAAAATAATACATTACATAGATAGATATTTTTATTATACATACAAAATACCCAGAACACCCGGAACAATTATCTGCAGATCGCACAAATATTTGTTCCGAGGCGGGGATCGAACCCGCAACCTCCTGCGTCGCAGGCGAACCTTCGCCCGCCGCGCCACAGAGGTCGTAAAAGTTGTTTGGGCTCAATACTGAAGTGGTTCATATGTCATGATGTCATAAACATCTTGAAACAAATTTACAGACACAAGATAGACTCGTGAATTCATTAACTGTGTTTCTCTTAAAGTACGTCTTGGGAAATTCCGAATACTTATAGTATATACATGTAAAATGGCAACCCTATTTAGTAGCTATTCGCTAGGAGACAGGTTAAATAAGGTACTTTAATCCCACGGACTAACGAGGCGATTATCTAAACACGGGGTTTAGTTAGCGCTGAGGAAAAATTAAATGTATCCACAATTTTCGAAACGTGAATTAACTGCTGGATATATAAGTTGTTGTGTAATGTAGATATTTGAAAAGATTTTAACGCAAGTTTGAATTGTATAATAGGAAGTAAAGTTGCAATTCATTTTCATGTAGTAATATATTCCATTTTTAGTGTTGATAAATAAAAAGACGGACAAGTGTGAACGAGACTTGCACTCTGAGGGTTCCGTCCGATCCGTAAATTATTTAGAAATCGTCTGGGCTCTTTTCGAGTTTCATCTACTTTATCTTACAATCAACAACAATCGGAATATTTACAATCCCACTATAGGGGTAAAAAGTAAAAATCCCAAATTTTTAGTCTCTTTCCTTTATTTGTGTCACAAAAGCCTTCTCCAGAAATATGGAATGATTCAAATTACAGAATTATGAGGTCACTGGAAGTATCTAAAGGTTATTGTACATTTTTGCGACTCCTATACAAGTATTCTGAAAAACTTTTTAAGTTGAGTCGAGTTAGTAACTTGTTTTTGTACGACACCATAAACTCTTTATGTATTTTATCTTATTATTTACTTTAAATTTCAAGTTGATACTTTTAGCCGTGCCTGAGAAAAAGGGTCTTAACAGACGGACAGACGGATATCAAAGTAGTAGTAGAATGTTTTTTAATGTAGTTGTTGTTCGTACAAACGAAAACCTTAAAAAGTTAAAGTAAAGTTGTGAAATTAGAGCATTGTATCTATGCAATTTATCAGATGAACCAGCATGTCTGCTAGTAGACTGGTCGTTGTTGTTATTTTCTTAAAATGTGCATACCTAAAACAGATTTTCCATTCAGTGCTGTTTAATAGCAAAACCAAACAAAACAGCACTACACCAACATTACATAATAACATAGTAGACAAGAAAAATAGTGCGATATTTCTAATGCAAGAACTAAAGGCACATTCATACATGCACAGAGCACTGCGGTAGTGCTACTTTCAATAGATCGCTGACCGTCGATATTCCAAGTGATAATAGTCTTGTCACGATTAAAGTCCGGTAACGCAGCATCGGCCATCTGAGGCCAACTGCATTTAGTCCTTCAGAAAAAAATAATCTTGTCACGAGTAAGTATAAAGAATGAAGGAAAGAAAATTAGAAATTAAGATTAAGGAAAGAAGCCATCAAAAAGTGTGCGTTGTTAAAGGTTACATCACACTGGTAACTACTATAGACACAAACTACTGACTATGTGTATATTGTGTATCCTTAGTAAACCTTGAGCGCTTCTTTGTTTGTAAGTTCTAAGTCGTAGAACGTGGAAAGCAAAACGCAGCTCATGTGCGCGGGCCCTATTAAACGAATGCTTGCTCTAAAACATGCAGCAGACACTTCTCGTATAAATCCTCCACCGTCAAGTATATCCCAAAATGTATTCACGAGTGTCGCTTTATCGGCAAATATATCATTTTTTCGACGTTAAGGTTGATTTATGTCTGCTACAAAATAACAATCCAATTCACACTAACGTTATAAAAAGATGGGGTATTTGTGTGGGACAATCTTGGTAAAATAATGCATGCAAACAATTATTGCGATTCTCTTTTTTTCCTATTCTAATTCAATTTAATTTCCTTCGAAGTAAATTAACTTTATCTACGATTGCAGTGCTTACTTATCAGGGTTTATACTGTATATTATAATTAAAATGACTAAATAAATTAAATAAAACTATATAATTTAACATTTTTCTTTCACAAATATATAGTTTAGTTCTTAATTTGATACCCACAACTTGTGATAAAAAAGTACATATACAGAGAAAAATATTTACATACGTACGTATTTCGTTTCTGCTTTATTCTTTAAAAACACTGGAAACCAATTAGCGCTCCTGTGTGAACAATTTTTTTGTGGAAATCCGTCCAGTGTCACTATTAGGAAAAGAACTTGAAATCTATTTAACCAATTTTGATTAAAGCTGTTGGTCTGTTAGCTCACTATCCAAGGAGTGTTTAATAACAGATATATAATAAAAGTTGGTTAAGAAATAATATATATTAATGTGTCCGTTCATTAGCTTAGTAGATACTTACAATGTTTTGCTCGACCCGCTTAGCTAAATCGCTTGATTATAAGGAAATAAAAATTATACTTTACTTTGTATTAAAGGAAGTCAATTACATCTTATCACCACCCTCCTTAGAGATGGCTAAGAGTGCCTTTTAATATATTACATTCATGATCATCAATCAATGGTCGTCAGTAAAACAAAATTATAATTTTTATAAACACTTCAAATGAATTTTAAATGAGTCTGTCATAATAAAAAGAACGAAGGAAAATGTTTATCGCGAGCTTCCATTGTTTTGCTCACCCCGTAAAGTATGCCGTTTATCGAACAATACTTCAATGAAACATAATTTATTGGTTGTCTTATTTCCTCTTATTTAGCCATTACAAAGCCCAAAGGAAACGCAAAAACAAACGAAAAACACTTTCACTGTTAAACTAAATAGCTTTTAAATGGAACAAAACGATAAAGAGTTGGAAATTTACAGAAGTAAAAAACGTTCAATCTATCTCAGGATTGCGGGCAGAGTTTAAATGTTAGTTACGGGCCAATTCTGTATCGGCACCTTGCCACAGAAAAAAACTACAATAGTAGGTGCCTTCAATGTATTGCTTTGAAGTTGGGTACAGAGTGTACTTAGGTATTTATCAGCAACTTTTCACGCAAGGAAAAAAATCTAATTCAGATCTGTAAAAATGTTGAAGAAATTACTACCTAATTTACAAGGTGCTGTTTGGTATTAGAATGAAGATTTTCTGATTGAACCTGACATGAAGTACTACTAACTTGGTATATAAATATCTTTTCAGAATATATTAGAGTCGGCAAGAACATAATATCGACCGGTTTTATGTCATATCCCTATACGAGACGACTATATACGAGCGTGACTTCTAGAGCTATGACCACTTGCGTCCCACTCTATCGGGATATAACCCTTTACAAGATAACTCTATACGAGTGTGATTTACAGAGCTATGACCACTTGCAGCCCGCTCTGTCGGGATATAACCCATGAGACTGTTGGGTGTTATGTTATGTTAGATGTAAAAAGTGAATGACCTCTACCATACTTTATAGGTGTGCGATGCGCTCGATGAGTGATGATAAGTGCGGTAATGGAACTGAACAATCTGATTCCTTCTCTATTTCACCACAAGCACAGGCACGTTTAACCCTGATGCCATAGACAGCGTGCATTATAATTTTTTTTGCTTCATTTATCGCGAGCACGGTAAAGACGTGGCATTTTCTTCCAACGTGCTGCAACGTGGCATTTGAGAGTCTTCAAAAGAAGAGTTACTATGCATCTTCTGGTAACTAATTAGCAGGTGATTTCTGGGTAAGTATTGATGAATAATTAGGCTCCGTATGCGGTTACCATCAGGCGACTGTATAAAACTGCTAATTGTATAGATGATAGTAAAAATAGTGGCGAAGTCACCAAGAAGTTCAGCTACTGTTTGCTCACTTGAACCGCTACCACAGTAGTAAAGTTAGGAGTCATTAACTTCGCTTAAGTTCGTTACTGGTCGGTCGAAGGTTCACTGATGCAAGTGAACAAGACGGGCGCAGCTGCGTTGAGTAAAATAGGATAATGAGCCACTGAGTTGGGGCCAACAGACTGATTCTGTATGAAATTTCAGATTGGCTTCACAATAACATTTTTGTTCCGAATTTGGGTGTTGTGGTACCATGGTACTTGCAGTTACTGATACCCATGACACAGGGAATCCTAGTGGGGCATCAGGACTGACGGACAGGATGACAGTAAACAAAACAATTAGTGTATTGATTGAGCAGAACCCGATCAGCAACTTCGTTCTCGTGAAATAACGTATAGCATTCAGGGAGCCTAGGTTCCTAATAGTGAAAGAATTTCCAGAATCTGATCAGTATAGCTCCGGAGATTACCTCCTATAACCAAACTCACAAACTTTACTTCTTTATATAATATTAGTATATGCTATAGATTAATCAGCGATTGATGCCCCTATAATGCCTTCGAATGTTTGGTTCTAGTATACAGGTTCGTTTCATCATAGTTTTGAGAATGTAGTATAAACATCAATTTAAATGAAATAACATTGAAGCCACCTTACAGAATCAGCCCGAGGGTGGCTCCGAGTCCCAACTCAAGATCTTCGAAAACAGTTTAGCAAATAGGTTTTTTCGTGACGTATTTAAAGATAAGTTTGCTTCTTTGTGACACTATGTTGGAATCTTATTAGGTGGAGAGAAAACACTGGGTATATGTTCTATCTATGTATAAAAATGTGTATCTGAGGAACCTAATATTTAAGACGTGAAACAATGAATGAATGTCCCACTGAGGAGATTATAACAAAAACAATTATTTTTAACCTTAACATGTGTGCTGATAGAATGCAAAGCACCTAAAATTACATGCATGGGTGTTATATTATGTTATGTTAACCCACAGATTACCATGATGCCGTAATGAAAGTTAACACTATATTTTTTTAAGGCACCAATGTTACCATCTCATGTTACGGATTTTGCCGTGCATGAGTCCTACGCACTTTCAAAACAAGTGTTTTTATTAACTTGGATAGATTAAATTGAACATAAAGTTTTTTGAATAAATTTTCTGCCCTAATGTTTTTCAATGTAAAGATTCCTTTTCCAGATAAATAATGTTTATCTTGGGCTTTGGTTGCTTAGAGGATCGTGTTGTTACAGGTAATCCTAGTTTAGGATAAAAGGCGCACAAGGTTTCTATATAAAATAAACAGAAAATAAGTGCGAATACACACTACGTGACGTCACTGAGAAAATCATACTGCAATTTTCCTAAGTGAAACCATACTGATCAGTTGTATTTTTAACTAATTTAAAAATTTGCTCTAAGCCAGAGTTTATTTTTAAAGTAGAAAAAAGTTTCGATACACCAAATACTTAAAAAAACATTTCAATTTGTAACAAAGCCAACTCCTTGAAAGAAAATATAGTGCCTATTTTGCTACGACTCATCTCCTTCTACTCAAATAAAACTACATAATTGGGTTTGTTTCAGTCAAATTGTCTGGGTTTGGAAAATAGCTGAAAGAGGATAGCTGGATTGATTTAGTGATTGATACTCCTTACAGAAAGGAGCGACATAAATGTTACGTGAAAGCTATTCCCTTGGTACTAGGTAGAAGTGCACTAGGCTACTTAACAATTTGGAAGTATATCCATTCAAAAGTCTAAACTCAGGTTTAGACCATCTTTAGTAGACCCATCAAGTATATTTCAATGAACTTACCCAGCTAAATTTAACCATGTCTGGACTGACTGGCATCGTTAGACCTCACTCTTACATTTTATTGAACGTCGAGCCTTAATGTTGTTAGCGTCGGCAAATAGAAATGTTTTGTTTGTTTAAAAATATTGTATCATTACTAATCGAATTTTGGTGCGTTAATGTTGGTAATTTTAACTTAATTAGGAAACAAAGGCAACAGTGATAATTTTGCGTCGTTTCATTAGCCTCCTCAGTATAAAGTGCTTATACACGGGCGATTAAAATAGAATCTGCCGATTTTGAGGCCACTGGCACAATTGACAATACTGCCTCTATCAAGGGTCAATTATATAGTCCAGCAACTGCGTTAGTGACCCTGAACATCTTTTTCCATTTATAGGCTAAATTGATGGCTATATGTTTAGTTTGACTTTGGAAAACACAATCAACGCCAGAGTCTACAACAAAGTTGTTTGACGAACAAGCGAAAACAACAAGCTATAATTTAATATAGTTTATGTTCAAGTTCACCTCATACAGTATCTCGTATCCCAGCAGTACACTACCTCGCTGAGCGGGGTGGTGGCGGTTTACACGTTATGGCCGAAGACGCGTACATTTAATTTCAATTACTTCATTAATAATTAAATAATCTTGTTTGAATCTTAGTCTTTAACCTAACAATGTCATTGCTGGGTAATTAATTGCCCCAAAAATCGCATGTGTAGAAGCATCGTTAACCTGCTCGACAGTGTTAAGGTATTTTGGGTAGAAAATGTATCGCCTAATTGGATGATGTAGCTAACTTCGTTAACGAACGGTTGCATAATAAAGTTGTAATACAGTTATGTTGTCATCAATCATAAGTTTGAGCGGTCATCATAATTACAACATCAAAAACTGACATAAAATTTGCTTAGAACGGTTATAAAATTTTTCTTCCCATTTGGGTGTTGTAGTATCATGGTTCTCGTAGTTCCTGATACCCACAACACATGGGAATTCTAGTGTGGGATAAGGACTATGTATGTGGTTGTTGGGTGTTATGTATGCCTGTATATTTTATAACGTTGCAGGAAGTCGGTGGATGGAGGTGGCTCAAGATCGTTCGTCATGGCATTCTAGGCCGTATTGCCGGCATTGGACTTCTACAGGCTGATGATGGTGATATTTTATATTTGAATACCACTCTAGTAAATCTTTAGTTCCTTATAATCTATGTGTATACCAAATTTAATTGATATTGGTTTAGCCGTTACGTAACAAACATCCAAACTTTTGAATTTTTAATATTAGTAGTTATTTTTAACTTTTTTTTTATCTACCCATGTCTAAAACATGGTCGGTTCCAGCCATTAGTTGATCCTTGGTGAAAAATTGCACTTTAGTCGCTTCGTGTCACATCGTGCCCTAAAATAAGTGCACTGACGTCATGCCACGTGACGCTATCCATTTTAGACTAGTACATTTTTAACGCTTTGGTCACGGTAAATAGCAAACAGTATCTTGAGTTACTTAATAATCATCTGACACTGTTGGATGAGGCCTCCTCTAAAGAATGGTCTAGCATTTGCATAGCCACCAACGCTTTGGCAAGTGCTGCTGCCCATCTCCTGATGTAATCCTTTAGTAGGCTCTTACGACATCCACGGAAAGAGACGGAGGGGTTCTATTCTTAGGCCAGACACACCACGGTAACTCCCGCCCGAATCATTTATGCACGTTTTATTGGTATTATCGGGTGACTTACTGATGATTCTGTGTTGTAGATACCTACTAAAAATGCTGGTTGCATGACGGATGCCATAGTTTTAAAAGCTGTGTTTCCACCAAGGATGTGCGAGGTGTGCTCTTTTCAGATGCGAGCGAGCGGGTGAGGTGCACACATCCCTCGCGCACATCCCTCGCACACATCTCTCGCACACAACCCTCGCTTGTTTTGTACTTATAAAAACCTCGCTCCGCCAAGCCGTTTCCACCAGAGCTGCGCTGAGCGAGGCTAGGTAAATGAAGTGATTCAATTGGTTCTTAACAAACCATCCCTCGCTATGCATCTTCGCTCATTTCTAGTGGAAAAGCAGCTTGATGATGGGGTGGTATTATATTTACTGTTAAAACACTAATAAAATAAATGATTCACGAAATTTACTAGTCAGCGTTTATTCCCAAAACTAAAATATAATCCAGTGTCAGTATTAATAATCGACAGCTTTTATAACACACAACAGCACACACATTCGCAATCAATGAAACTAGGAAATCTTGTATTAACCAATCAAATTAAAAAGATTTCAAGCTACCGTGATATCATTGGCCAATTTTAACATTTGCGGTCGTCTCACTAGAGTCCTAGTAATACTAGTCAGCCTGTGCTAGCCTTACAGTTAAGTCCGTCTACTGCTTAGGTCTATAGACCGTGCTTCAGATCTGGGTCTCTGAGACTGCGCTGTCAGTCGACGGGCCCTGATTAATTGCTGGTGACGTCTTCATCCCTGGCCTTGATTGATTACCTTGTAGGGAATCTTGTTTTTGACGTGACGGATGCGCAGTGTAGTAGTGTTTTTTGTATTTTTAAAGATTCGAATGAGTACGTTTTTAGGTTTCCGTACCCAGCCCCTTGAAAAGCCAACGCTGATCATCTATCCTGGTTCTCTGTCACAGGGGTACATCTCAACGAGCAAAGTGAAGGTGTCTGTATATTGACTGAACGAGCGAAGCAAAGTTCGGAGCGACTACTAGTTTTAAAAAGCTTTTATTAAACTCACCGGGTTATACTTACCATTGTTTGGGACACTAGCCAAACTAGCAAGAGCATTTTGGCCCGTTTACGTTTTTCGATTGAGTTGAAACATTGCATGCCTGTAAATTTATGATGACAATACATTTTGAAGGAAATAGCGAGTCGATCTCATGGAGGTGCCTGGTTAGACAACGGAACTCCTCGGTGGATAATAGATGACTGGCCGTGTTTGGGCTCATTTGGGTCAACTCACAGTAAGGATTACTAATTTCTAAACCATCATAATTATCAACATCATCAGTTGAAAGGAAAAAATGATCATATTTAAAAATAAATGTTTCAAAAGCCATTTCAATATAAAAACTTGTCTCAAATTAGATGCCCTAAGATTTCCGTTACAATATCAAGAAAATCTTGAAAAATTTATAAATCAGTGATATCTTTGTCTAATCTGCTCGTATTATAGAGAAGCTTAGCTACGACTCTACAATCTCAGTAATGGGTTTCTAGATCCATTTACCGAGCAGTATTTAGTTCCTACACAGTGCAACTGCAGGTACTACGTGAAATAGAGAGGTATAATAGAGCTTATCTGCAATTAAAATATGGCTGTCAGCTTCCTTTAAATAGTTTGGAGAAAGATAAATAAATTTAACATTTCAGTCATGATGAATATAATATAGTTAGGAATTGTGATTTGCTTCTTATATTTAAAAAAAACATGAAAGATTATATTAAATGACTATCATTGTCACTAAGAGATCACACACATAAAACAAACAACTCAGATCAGCTCTTAAAATCGGCTACTGTTTATCTGACACGTTCAGTGCTAATTTTTCTGATTTGCCCAATGTTAAGTATTTTCTAACTGGTATTACGGCAGACCTTATTCATAATCATTTTTAAACCTATTTTAGTAAAAATAGCTTCTGTTTTGTTCTCTGATGTAAAATGTCATACTTCAAAACAAGACAAAAGCTATTTTAACTAAAATAGGTCTAAAAAATGATTATAAATAAAGGGGTTAAAGTTTAGTGCAGTGAACGTAGAAACAGCACCATCATGACTTATTTGAAATCCACAACACAGCAAAACAGATGATCCTGGCGACAATTGAAATAAAAACACAAATAAAACTGAGACATTCGCTCCGTAACAGATTGATCACCAGATTTGCGGCGACCGAGAAACTTCGCTGACAGATAACTGGGGATAAGATAAATCAAAATGTCCATTGGTTTTTGCGTAACCGATAGTTTCATTTGTATTCTAATAAAGTTTCTGTATACTCGTAAGTTTCTTAGAATAGACCTCTCCGTCTCCTCTTGTTGG
Organism: Epirrita christyi; assembly: GCA_951392215.1. Classification (NCBI taxonomy): domain Eukaryota; kingdom Metazoa; phylum Arthropoda; class Insecta; order Lepidoptera; family Geometridae; genus Epirrita; species Epirrita christyi. Next base: position 9,822,121 of record OX595846.1, read on the forward strand.
ATGTCATAAAAACTGATTATGGAATAAGAACAGAACGGCAGCAACATCCGCCTGAGTACTCAACACTGATACTGCAATCACCAATCCGCCTGCTAAGTGTGGTGATTATGGTAACTGGCATTTTATTTAGGTAATGCGTGAGGCCTCGTCCATCAATGGACGTCTAAAGGCTGATTATGATGATACTACTCGTAATTATGACTATCTACACCTTGTTTAACCAATTTAACCCCAAAATCACCCACGATACGAGCTAGTCTTGGGCCATTGCAATTACAAATACAAATACAAATATTAATTAATAAAATCCATTATTACAAGTAATTTTTAAATAATACCACACATTAGTCAAACAAATTATAATTATTAGAATTCAATTAATACTTTCTGACGGCAATAAAAAAACATTATATAGTTCAGGCAGTTCATAGAATTCGTCTACACTGTAGAATGTCTTCTCCAGCAGCTATTTTTTTGTTAATCATTTACAATCATTGTTATTTAAATTTTCCTAATTCTCCATATCTTTATATTTATGCCATGTGTTCTACTATTAAATGATTAATCTCATTTCTATCTTATACTAATAAATATGTCATCATTATTATCATCAGCCGTAAGAAGTAATAGGTCATAGGCTTGATCTCCAAAATAATACGTTTTTTTTCTTGTAATGGAGTGATAAAAAGTTGAAACAGATTAAGCAGCTCAGCACCCGGATTCGTATTAACTGTAGCGTTGGCGTCGACAGAATCAATAAAAATCAAACAAACTCCAATTCACAAGAAGGCTGACAAGACGAGATAGGGTCGGATGAGAATCGCACTCGTTTTTTGATACGGGTCTGGCAGCTAAGAAACTTTTGCTCTTCCGGTATCTGATATCCTCAACCTGCAAAAAAATAAAATGGTCCTAATCACAGAGCAGAAAAAGGTTCCACATTCAAACAGACTTAAATTAAAGAAGCCTATTTCAATGGGCCGAAAAAGTATACAACTAATTGTCCCATCGCACCCGTTCAATTCACATTTACCCTAAATGCTTTGAGGGCTAATTATCAGAGTCCCTTTTCCTTATCTTCCTCAATACTTTTAGGAGCGGACCGTCTAACACAAAGCAAATTGCTAATACCCGATAGCTCTGAGAAAGGGCGGCGAATAGGCCATTTCCTGTGGAGCTTTATATCTTTCTTTTCTCGGTGGAAATGGTACTATTGCAGTGAGTCGTCACGAAATCCCTATGCCCCCTAATACGAGTTTAAGTTTTACGACAGTGACTTGCTACAGTTGCTACGAGCCGCTACGGAGCTACGGATCGCGTAGCACTGTTATTGCAGGAGACAGCTGCTGTTATTATTATTTCAAACACAGATTTACTTCAATTGAGTGTTGTAATAACAATATTATGTACAAGAACGAGTGGAACATGGAATGTAAATTCATGTCATACATACGAATCGTCTCGAGTAATCTATTCATGTATACAAAATGGCAAACAATTTCATTTTAGGACACTGCCTTAGTACAATGAATAAATAGTAATGTTGTTACGTAAATCGCGATCATGTTCTTATTAATAATCATATTTTAGTAGGTTTTTGTTTCTTAAGTGTTAACTTATTCTCTTACCCTCTCTTTTTCCTGTAGGTGGAGCGACGGCACTTTGACCCGATACCATCCTAAGAAATCGACGGGACCTAGAGCAGACAGGTGGTGTAGTTGGCTAGCGTATACCCTTAGCTAGGTATGGGACGTGGGCCCAATGCCTATCTAGTCGGTAATTTTGGAGGCATAATAAAATCTTAATTGTGTTTTTATTGCGTTAGCAGTCTGATGATCAAACTATGATGCTTACATGATATAGCTTACCCAAAATAGTATAAAAAGTTAGATCCTTAGATATAACTTTCAACACATCCTGAACATTTCATAGCTTCATCTCCAAAAGTATGCTAACATGTTTGCTAATGTTTCAAACGTGGTCTGAATAAATGATTGCGAACGCCAAGTTTGAGTTCTTATAGTAGGACCGTCGAATACAACTATAGAACTAGCTAAGAATATTGAAAATGCATGACCTAGTGGCCTTACAGGACACGCTATAACTCTGTCTGCCGAAAACTCCGCTATAAAGGTTCTATGTATTTTAAACAGTGATCGATCGAAAACGTGAGTGGGAGATATTGGAATTAGAAGTAGGAAGAATGTTGGACGTAGTGTAAGGTTTGATATGAGTTTTGTATACAACATTTTGTTAACAAGCTAACAAAACAGTAAGTTTAATTAAGTACCTAACGTGATAATTGATGACAAAATTACACCTTATAAACAACAACAGGCTGCTTGCGAGCTGAATCTTGTATTATAAACTAAGTACGGCTTTAATCGTCAGTTATACAAAATTCTAGTAGTACAGCTTTTTTGTGAGTGAATTTGTCCGGGGAAGTATTACCGCTGTACCTGTTTCTGCCACCAAGCAGTTATGTGAATGTTGTTGTGTTCCAGTTGTTCAATGCCACAAAGCGCATTCTGGGTAAACGTGGTCTGGTAATGCATTTTTATAGGCAGAGGTTACCACTTCACACCAGGTGGGTCATATTTCAGGAACAACAATTGTGCGAGTAAGGAGTAGGAGTGAGTTAAGCATTTCCTTCACTATTCTAGCAAGAGTCATTTTGTTTTCCGTTTCCGAAAAAATCACAAAAAAGGTTCAAACGAAAATTCGAATCGAATGAAAATTTTACTAGAAAGGTTAACGACACTCTTTTATTTTGTCGGTTTCATAACAACGGAATACAACTTTAACAATATCATTTTAGTTCTTGGAAAAAAGAAAATACTATTATATCCTGAAATAATCAACTATGTCTGTTACTGCGTTCAGATTTAGATTTGTTTTCGAAGATTGAGAAAAATGTTGCGTGTTAGTAATAGAAATAGGCTCGCACAAAATCATCCGTTGAGGATTCTCACGCCCTTGAAAAGGGTCCGACAACGGCGCGTTTCCTTTCTCATCTACACGTACCTACTTGTATTTCTGTTTCTTTTTGGTGATAACGATTCGATTAAATAACAAAGAAACGTTCGCCCTATTTTCGTTTATTTGTTTCTTAACTTGGCGAGACCTTACACGATCATTGTTTTATTTAGGTACGCCAACAGAACACAAATTATTAACATGATCATTATTTTGTATCTAGGACTTCGTAGATTTGTTTAAAAACAATGAATTGTATTATTACATCAGTTTCTAAAAGAAACTAGCTGCAAATATTATCAATTACTATCTATTATGAACAAAAAGATAATATTAATGTAATGTTTTTGCTAATTTTAACGGTAAAATGTAAATAAGTATATTTTTTTGTTGCTCTTAGTTCAGAATCAAGGTTAAATAACAGCAATCAAAATGTGGTAAAAACCACCACATAACAAGGGACTCAAAGGCACTCGTCTTCTACAATATTGAGGATTTTCATACAACGAATTCTGAATCATCGCTTAAAGCCTGATGAAAGTAAACAGGAGCATTGTTATCTTAACTCCCTTCTCTAGAGACTTTCCTAAAAAGTGCTTGGTACACACAATTTCCTCCGAACACCTTTTGTTATCGTTCCCTCCCTCATACGTCAAAACATTACGAGCCTTACGAGGCTTCGACATTGTCTTTTGAAAACAACGCTATAAGCAGAAGCTCATCTTCATATTCACACATAAAATATCATAGAGCGCGCTTATACACATTATATGAACTATGAACGCAGATACGAACACAAGCCAATCGTTTGTTTATCGTGTTCCTGGTTTTTTCTTTCTGCGTTAGTTCAGTTACCAGGTTTAGGTATGGTAGGACCAGTGTGGTGAAAAAATTCAGTGCGCCTCGTCGAGGCACATGCTACATTATCTTCGACATTTAGATCAATGGGTATAAGCAACACACGCTTAGAAAACAATTTTTGGATAGATAGTGTCTGTTGATCGAAGTCTGGGTACTTCGATTATGCCAATAATGTAAGTTCGCGGAAAAACGTTGGATGGAGGCGTCTCTAGGCCCTTTCCCCAGCAGGCCTCAGGATGATGATGATAAAGGTAGCATGAACACTGCAACGAAAGAGCCTACCAGCCGATTCCATGCTGTACTAGGCTTACACGCTCTATAGTATATTTTCCGTCTATCTTCATATCTATAGAGAGCATCTGGACTCTCCGCAAATACGCATCAAAAGAAGCTCGCTGCTAAGAAAATTGATCTAGAGAGTGTCGTGTGAGAAATATTTACTCGCGTAGATGAAAGTATAGTTTTTGCTTACATTTTTCTTGTGAACCACTTTGAGATTAATGAGCTTTTTGTGTAACTAAACCATGCTTTATTAAGCCGAAATAGAGCATATTTCGGCTTTTAAAGTTACTGAAACAGTTGTGCATATTATTTGTTGTAATAACAAAAATCGGAAATTATATTCATATTCAGTATGTAATTTTTTATGTTGGTAACATTAAGGAGTGCCAAAAAGTGGATGTCGTTGAAGACGACTACGGGATTACACCAGAAGATGGACCGAAGCATCAACATGAGCAGCTACTTAACACTAACACCAATCTACCTGCCAAGCGTGGTGATTATGGAAAATTCCCACACTGCATTCGTTGGGGAGGCCTCGTCCAACAGTGGCCGTATAACGGATAATGATGATGATGACACCGATATAACTTACCTTTAACTGTTTTTTTATATTTACTCTACTGAAGTTTAATTTCTTACAGAATACTTCCTCAAATTTCCTCAATGAGCAAACGCCAATAGATGGCGATTCAGACTGCGGGTGGCGCACATCGCTCGGCTGCGATTCCGATGTCACAATAATGAATGATACTTACGGATGTTTATAGACAAATTTTAATTCATTTATATTTATTGAAAAACATCAGAGAAGTTGAGGAAAGGAATCATGTATTAAATTTAATTTGAATACTTATAGTATTACATTTTATATTTGCTAAATAGTAAATAAAAATAATTGATAACTAATACAAATTCAATACAGTCTTTGAGATTGAGACAAATTAATTTGCTTTTAAATAGCAGATATGTTTGGTAAATGTAATATATTTTTGAATCCGTGTCTAGTACAAAATAAAACTGATGTATGTGGCAAAATTCTTGAAGCCAACTTCGAATATTCTGTTTGGAAAGCCAGCCTTTGCAATGTTTCCTTCACAGCTTGAGGAGGTGATAAATGCGTACAATAAGTCATAGGTGCACGCCCATCCCCTAAAGGGCTTGAACCTATGATTTTTTGCTCGTAAGGGCTGTTCCCATTTGGTAACTTTTATAACTAGTGGTTCGCCCTGAACTAGCGAATACACGCGATGTAGGAAACCTACTTTATTTAACTTTCTACTTGAAGCAACTTCAAAAACATTTAGTTAAAATTTTTACGGGACCACAAATTTTTCAGGTCTTTCTCTAAACAGTATTAAAAGAACCATTTGAATCGGTGACCAATGGTGAAACGGGACGAAGTAGTAAAAGAAATGCCACTCCTCTCGATGGATCAAGGACATTGTAAAGGACGCAGGATGTCGGTGGATGGAGGAGGCTCAAGACCGTTCGTCGTGACCTTCTATGGGGAGGCCTATGTTTAGCAGTGGGCTTCGACAGCCTGATAATGATGAATTAACAGTGTGTAAAAACTACATAGACCTGCTTAACAGTAGGTACAAAGCTGACAAGCTATTGATAACATCCTTTTTTGAAGTCAATGCAATATCTAAAATAATCTAGCAAGTGCTGCACATCATTCCAGGAAAATTATGGAAAACTGTAATGTTCAATGTATCAAAAAAAATAGTCTTTACTGAACTACAACGTCATTCAAATTTCTACAACTGGGAGGTAAATGGGAGGGAGGTGGTAAATTGGATTTATATATTAATCTCTAAATTCTGCAATTTTAGACTATTTTCTGGTATTGTGTCACAAAAGCTACTACATAGCGTGGTAAATTTCAGTAGTGTTACCCTCTAGGTCCTAGAGGAAGGATTTAACATTTTTGCTAATATCTCAAAAACAACAATGTCTAACATAAAATTACAAATAGTTTTAAAATGTTACTTGAACTAATTCTAACTTTTTATTTTTTAAACCCCTCTTTTACCCTAATATACGAGCGATACTCTTGCCCTGAGAGTTTTGATCCGTAAATTATTTCGAAATCATCAGAGCTGTTTTCGAGTTTAGCCACATTATAAGGTACAAAAAAATTTATGTTAGTCTTTATAGACTAACATACATTAAAAAAATCACATAGAAATACACGTATACCTTATGGTATACGTGTATTTCTATGGGATAATGTTTAGGTATAGTTTTTTATACATTTCCCATTTAGCCTGAAATAAATATTATGATTATTTATTATTATTACATAAAATGCTTTGGGTCACGAGGTCAGCTTCTAGGCAGGCACTAATGATATTTAATTTCTCAAAAAGCGTGATACTGAGGGGGAACCATTCTAAAAGAGCATGAATAACATAGTGCAAAATGTTTACCTCAATTTACCATAATACCTTTTTCCTGCTTCGAAAAATTTCCTCGCAATTTTATTAGCTACGAGAGAGTCATTAATTAAAATTCATAACATCATAGTAACTTCGTAGCTATACTCATTTCACGCTGATAATAAATCCAAAAGTTATGCTTTATAAATTTTGTACGACAGTGGATCTTCATAGAATAGCAGATAATGGGAAACAGTCGAATTGTTCTCTGTAGTTTTCTTTTCAGTAATCCTATATCTAGAAACGGAAAACAATTATAGAGAGTTGTACCTATGACGTATGCAGTTAGTAATGTGTCGGTGTACATCCGAGGCAGAAACCACTTAGCAGTGTTGCATCGTATTACTTCTCTACGTAGGCTGTGTCTAGTGTAAGACTGCAGGCAGGTGCTTGTGGTTACGGGTCATGGAATATTTTATTTTGACGTAATAGAATATTGGGGTATTCAGTTTTAGATTAGACGCACTCTTCAGCACGACACAACAAAGTCGCATCGGCAAAATTCGTAAACCGATCACTTCCGAAACTTGTCTAGTAAGATACTACCTAAATAGATATTCCTATAATATATACTAGTTGCGCCCCGCGGTTTCACCCGCGTGAATAATGATGAAAATGAATGATGATGATGATGATGAAAAGTAGCCTATGTGTTAATCCAGGGCGTAAAGTATCTCCATTCCAAATTTCACTCAAATCGATTCAGTAGCTTTTACGTGAAAGAGTAACAAACATCCATCCATACTCACAAACTTTCACGTTTGATGATGATGATGATGATGATGAAAAGTAGCCTATGTGTTAATCCAGGGCGTAAAGTATCTCCATTCCAAATTTCACTCAAATCCATTCAGTAGTTTTTACGTGAAAGAGTAACAAACATCCATCCATACTCACAAACTTTCGCGTTTATAATACACTCGAGAGCAATGAATCCGGGTCACTTAAAGAATCCTAAAAATCTCGGAAACTAAAAATGCTAGGTTAATGCAATAAATTGTATTTAATAGACAATGTAATACTCCTTAAATGAAGGTATTAAAACTTCTTAGTTATTGTAAAGTTATATCATAAAAAAATCAAATTTGAAAAAGGGCCACTTTCGAAGATGGAACTACGAAATTACAGCATTTGGTTTTGCTTTTGTTTGTAATCTGTCATTTATCATTGTTTGATTTCTGTTTTTTTGTTGTTTTTTTTCTGCGTAAACGCAGTAATGGAAGCACGAGGAGGCAATACGAAGTATTAAAATTCAAGAAAATCGTAATAAAGTTCAAAAATTTCATGTTTCCTATTTTTGTTTTAAGGAGAGATCAGCAGTTTTTTTCTTTATGTAATTTTGTGTTAATAAAATGTATGGTGACTCATATTTTTTTTACCTTCATTTAAGGAGTATTACATTGTCTATTAAATACAATTTATTGCATTAATCTATCATTTTTAGTTTCCGAGATTTTTAACATTCTTTAAGTGACCCGGATTCATTGCTCTCGAGGTATTAGTAGGATAGGATTATATTTTTGATGCATATTCGTGGTGTACAATAAAGTGTTAATCTATCTATCTATCTATCTAGATAGAAGATAGATGTACTATCTTCCTGCAACATATAGGTACCTACTTACTTACAGCTCGACTCAACATAGAAGTCATTAGCCGATGTGGCTTCTATGTTGTGTCGCGCTGTGATACAGCATTCTCTCTCTGTGTTTCGAATACTTCGTTTATCATGATCCTTTGTCGTATTACCGAAATCCTCGTATAGATGTGGCTGAGACCAATTGTAAAGAGTATATTGGAGTCCTTGAATCGAATTAGTTATGGCTCCATCCATTCAGAATGCGAAACATTCACACACCCTCACAACACACCCCCACATCACTAACACACCACAAACACAACTCCATACCATTCCTGTATTTCTTAGATAGCTTTTACTTTTTTTTTTAGTGTATTATTATCTTGTTTGTAACTACTTTAGAATTATACAAACAGAACTATGCATAATACGTTAAAGAGGTAGGTACTGCTACATAGTTGTAAACTTTCACAGTGTCAGCGTTTTTATGTTACATGTAAACAATGCAACCTGGCCTGAAAAAAAAAAATTTTTTATATGACCTAATTTAGTTTAATTTTGGTCTTTTTAGGTTTCCGTACCCAAAGGGTAAAACGGACTCTATTACTATTAAGCTCCGCTGTCCGTCCGTCCGTCCATCTGTCACCAGGATGTATCTCATGAACCGTGATAGTTGACAGTTGAAATTTTTACAGATGATGTATTTCTATTGCCGCTATAACAACAAATACTGAAAAACAGAATAAAATAAATATTAAAGGGGGCTACCATAGAACAAACTTTTTTTTGCCGTTGTTTTAGATAATGGTACGGAACCCTTCGTGCTCGAGTCCGACTCGCACTTTTTTGCCTTTTTTTTGGGCAGTTTTTTTCTAATGTATATCGCTTAAATTTCTTGTTTGTATGTTCTATGTACAAAATATTACTTAATGATGTTGTCACAAAGTAGGCAAGTAGGTGCCTAGCTAAAATCCTCTTTTACTTACGTACTCAACTATTACTATTTCAAGCTTCTTCCCACACAGTATAAGGTGTGCAGTAACCAAGCGTGCGGGCACTCTCCCTGCGCCTCAGGCGAGCGGGCATTGTGTTCAAACAGACTCGTTTCCCTATGTCAGAAACAGCTACCTATATAAAGGGATTCCAGGTAAAAAAATATAACAGAGAAGACGGACTAATTTAAGAACTAAATATATAAAAGTTTTAAAACTGAAACCCAACTATGCAAAAGCTAAAAACAATAATATCAACATTTTGTATAGGAAGACCAAATCCACGATTTTATAGTAAAAGCCTCAATTTAATTAATAGGTAGAGTGCATTCACAATTTTTATTTAGCGATTTTTGTTTTTATTTATTTAGCCTCCGACTACAACTATTTACAATGACCATAACATAATATTTAACAATTTTTGTGTAGAATAGTTAATATTAGTGTAATGAGCATCTTTTAATTAACTTATTTAGGCTTAATGAGTAAATACAAATTACAAATACAGTAAATACAATAGGGCTTAATGATTAGGCCCTTTTATTTGTATGCCCTTTACTTTGTAGGCATCATTGATTTGTATTAGCATGCAAAATTTGAGCATGATAGTTCTAATATGGCTCAGATTACGGACAGTCAGACGGACAGACGGCTATGGCCGAACTGTAAGAGCGGTTTCGCACTACGTCCGATCCGAGTCCGATCCATGCCCGTGAAAATTCGGATATAATGAAGAAATCGGATGATGGAAACCGGATCTAGGGCGTAAACTACTATAGAAATAGTTCTACGACTACTTACTCCGGACTGTATTTTTAAGGGTTCGGATCGGATTCAGATCGGACGTAGTGCGAAACCGCTCTAAGGGTTGTTAGTAGTAGAACTTCTTGTGAAAGAGTTCGTCCGGAGAAGTACTACCACCATATCTATTTCTGCCGCCAAGCAGTAGTGTTCGCATAACTGTGTTTCGGTTTGAAGGGTACGGGTGCCGGTGAAATTACAGGCACATGAGACTTTTCATCTTTATGTCTCAGGGTTGGCAGCGCGCGTGTGATACCTCTGGTGTTACAGGCGTTCATAGGCTACGGTAACTGCTTTCCATCTGGTGGGCCGTAAGCTTGTCTGCTTGACAAGTGGCATAAAAAAAAGAAGATTTTGTCTAATCAAATCCAATCATAAAGTATTTTATTCATTGAAATCATAAGGATTATTTTTAATTTACTTATAAACTAAAATTACCCTGTTCTTACGTGACCAAGCTTAGAAGAATAAGGGCAACAAACAAAGCTTGGCTTAATTTGATGATCCTTCTTACTTTTAGGTGAGAAGCGCTAGCGTTGTGCCTTGGAGTAGGGAGAAGATGATACATAGAAAATGAGAACTTAAACAAAAGTATAGAGAATCATCGAAAGTTTCCAAGACTCGAACTTCGACTGTTCCTATGTTCGACTGTCGAACATAGGAACCCTGTGTAGTTTCTTATAATCCTATCCTATCCTATCATATCCTTCCTATCCTACTAATATTATAAACGCGAAAGTTTGTTAGTATAGATGTTTGTTACTCTTTCACGTAAAAACTACTGAATGGATTTGAGTGAAATTTGGAATGGAGATATTTTACGCCCTGGATTAACACATAGGCTACTTTTCATCATCATCATCATCATCATCAAACGCGAAAGTTTGTGAGTATGGATGGATGTTTGTTACTCTTTCACGTAAAAACTACTGAATGGATTTGAGTGAAATTTAGAATGGAGATACTATACGTCCTGGATTAACACATAGGCTACTTTTCATCATCATCAAACGCGAAAGTTTGTGAGTATGGATGGATGTTTGTTACTCTTTCACGTAAAAACTACTGAATGGATTTGAGTGAAATTTGGAATGGAGATACTTTACGCCTTGGATTAACACATAGGCTACTTTTCATCATCATCATCATCAATTTTCATCATTATTCACGCGGGTGAAACCGCGGGGCGCAACTAGTATGCTATATTTTCGGTTGCTGCTGTCTAATATGATCTTACATTTAAATTTTTATTAATTCTGTGATGTACTGCCAGATAGCCCATCTAAATTAAACGTTATCCCATCTATTTTTTTTTATGGTTGTCATCAGTTTTTAGTAACGCATATAACATAAAATTATAAAATGTCCATAAATGGTCATACAGCCGAAGCTTCTGTCTATTGGGATAAGAAGTGATTTTTCACCAAAAGCAGTCATTAGAACACAACAGTTGAACTAATTTTCTAATACTCATCATTTATTTGGTCGTTTTCAACGTAAAAAGTTAGCGGTACGTTTTGGCCGGACGAATATAATAATTTTCCGGCTAAAAACTGACTTTTGCCAATCCTACCTATGTACGAGTATATTACCTATGTGTTTACATTCAACCCCAAAAGCGATGTTTGTTCCTAAACCGCTTTGAACACTTTCTCAACAATTACTTTTTTATTTTCATATCTCATACCTTGTTACATGCGTAAAGAAAGGGTTGGGTGTATTCCTTTTCATATTTGCCGTATTGTTTAGTAGGCGTAATTGGTAGATAAGGGCTGCAAATGTTTAAGAAATATCATCATCATCATCATCCTGCCTGTAGAAGTCCACTGTTGGACATAGGCCTCGCCCCTAGAATGCCACGACGAGTGGTCTTGAGTCGCCTCCATCCACTGACTTCCTGCAATTTTTATAATGTCTTTAGTTCATCGAGTGGAGGACCTTCCTCTACCGCATCATCCGGTTCGTGATTGCCAGTCGAGAACCTTTGTATCCCAACGGTTGTAATTTCTTCGAGCTATATTGGCCTGTCTATTGTCACTTCAACTTGCTAATTCTGAGATCTATCTCGGTGATCCTGGTTCCTCTAAGGATCTCCTCATTTTGGATTCTATCACTTAGTGAAACTCCGAGCATAATATAAGTTAGTAAAAGATCCGGACTTGTTGGTAAATTTTCGTTGGTATAAGATTGGTCCTGGCTGCTGGCTTATTTAGGAGTGTGTTATTACTGGAAAAAATTGTTGAAGTGGGTGAAAGCCGAGTCTGTCGTGGAAAGCAATGGCGGTGATGAGCTCACCACTTGTCACGTCTATATTCCAGCGATTGTGTAACCCACGGTGAAATAATGCCCTTTGAGGCTCTGCCTACCCTTTCGGGGAAAAAGGCGTGTGTTTATGTATGTATGTTTTTTTACTAGCAACGAAACAGTAACTTGCACAGCACAATATACATCCATTTGAGCAGAAAATACCTTTCAAAGTAGCGTTGTTCGCATGGGCATCCATTCTGTTTTTCGAACCGTTTGTAATTTTGTCGAGAATCCGACCTTCTGTAAAACGGCATTACGCCCGTATATAATATGGCTGCATACCATTATAAGCAGTTAACGCAATTTCGATAGTGGATAATGTAGAAAACATATGTCAAAAAGAGTTGATTAGGCGTAACAGCGGTTTAACCATCCGATAATACGTTGTTTAACTTAGGCGGATGTGGAGCTGGAGCTCAATTGCTTCATCTGAAATGAAAGGATATAAATTAAACCATCTTAACAACAACATCATCTAACAGCAGCCGTACAAATTGAAATAAAAAGGAAGATGAAACCAAAAAACTAAATTTTAAATCAAGATGCTCATGTATTCAAAACGCAGTCGTCGCCAACATTTTTGTCATATTGGTCGAATAAAAGTCGAGAGCATTCAAATCACGTGTACGATAAGGGCCACCGCTTCCCTGGCTTACAGTGACTTTAAGGTATATTGTAGTCACTCCAGTTATCCCGGGCCACAGTTAATGCAGTTGGACACTTCGCTTGAAAATGAAAAATGTCAATACATGCCTATACGAGTATGTTACCTAGAGCCATAAGTTGTCGCAAATGTTCATAGTTTTTCCAACACCAAAAAATCCCGCTTGTGAAAAGTATTTTCGTCTGGTGGGCTCAATTAATAAAATTACCCTAAAAAGGCCCTTGTATGATGAAAGCTCGACTTTGTACATGTGTTTCATTATTACTTGTTTGTAAATATTTTCTGTGTGCAATAAATAATTATAAGATAAAATAACCAGTGTGGTGTACAGATTCTGTTACCACTGCAAGGTCTTTCTTTATTGCAAGTGTCATTTATGTCTTTGTTACGGAAGTCTGGGTAGCCAATAGCCATTACGCCACCAGTATTTTTGGTCCACCATAACTAAGTGTATCAGTATCTCAGTGTTAATAATAATGAATGTAGTAAACCGTCATTGAACATTCACACACAAAAAAGAAAAATGTCCTAAAAAATTATCTATTAAAATGTAACTGTAAAGATTTTAACTGCCTACTACATTGTTTTTACTGTGTCTCGTTGCAGGGGCACCGCGACTTTGGTATTCAGTCCGTGCTTAGAAACTTCTCGGAGCACGTCTCAGCAGGATATTTGCATCTCACCTTTACATCTCGTTGCCATTAGGTTTCATGTTGTTATATTACTCACTCAGTCGCCTTCCCCTGACACGTAAGATAAATCTGTCAAACAATGTAAGAAAATGGGGGCGTTATAAAGAAATATCTCAAATCTTCCAGGGATATAAGTAAATTCATTTTATCGGGCTACCAAAATGTGGTAGGTAAGTAACTAAAAGGTTGGTGAGATCTGAAAATATGTTCGGTCTTATAAAATTTGTTACAAAACTAGTGCCGCACCGAAGCGAAATATCAGTAATGAATATATAAGCAGGCACGTTTTACCGAAATTTATACCCGACTCGGGTATTAAAGCGAGTAAGGATTGGAAGATTTCAAAGCATCAGTAAAATGTAAGGTCCATCGGCCCAGATATTCCTTATAGCGGACAAAAAGTTACATAATTCATAAAGCTCATCTTAACGGCGGAAAGAAAATCCCGAAGTAATTCGTGGGTCTGCAATAAAACCGGCGGTCGCATAGTCGCGGAGGTGGCCATTCGAAAACTAATAAATTTTCCTTGGACTGTGAATTTATTTGATAAACGGCCGAGATAAAGATGCGGAATCTCCGCGGTGCGGTCAGCATGTGTGGAAGTCAGCGTCTTGTGAATCGTTCTAAATTTTTAGCCACGACGAAACCAAGGTGGATTTTTCTGAAATAAGAGGCTTTTCGTTTGTTTATGTGTTTATCCTGTATAGGTATCATTAATTTCCAAAATGGCTCCACTGTTTTCAATGAAGTTTTTTTGAATATGGTTTTAACTCATGCTTTGGCAGTAAACGATCTCAAAGGTAAGGACGCGGGTGACGCAAGCGATCCATGTGACGTCACAACGCATTTCTTGTTCATAAACGCCAGTGCTCGGTACAGGCGATACTAATAGTAGACGTAGTGCTAGGAATTCATACAAAGCAACCAAATAACAGTTCAGTGTCTTGGGATCTAAACAGTAGTTAGACTTGCACCTTAAACATTTCCGTTGCTAAGCTCAGTTATTTTAACATTCCGGCCAATGACGATGCAAACAGCAGCACTTGTATTTGAATTTCTAAAACGGAGTGTTTGCTGCAAATTGTAGTTAGGATCTGCAAAGCTCGCGGCTTATCTCTACTGAGTGACGTCTTGAATATGAGATGCAGCGGTGTGACAAACTTGAATGTGAATTTATGTGTAACACACGACCAGCTGAAACTGATTTTATACTACTTAGGTTGCAGGTATTTAAGAATACATGTAGACAATCAGGTATTAGTTATCAACTTAAGCGTAATAGTCTCTGAAAAAATCAAGCTTCTTAAATTGTATTCAAATGGTGTCTAATTTTCATGTATTTTTATTTTTTATGTAAGTATGAAAAACCTCTAGGGCACTTCCAGTGTCCTTACAATTCTGAAATTTTGAATGCTAGGAGGCTTTGTGATAACGGAAAATGTCTAAAATTAGGGGATTTCAACTTTTTTACTTACCCCTAACATGGTATGGAAATAGTAACGTGCGTATTATTTTGTAGGAAATAGTAGCTAAAATTCGAAAACTGACGAATTTGAAACAATTTTTTTCATACTTCTGCTAGGCTAGCAAACAAGCATACGGTCCACCTGATGTTACCTATGTACCGTAGCCTATGGACGCCTGCAACACCAGAGACATAACAAGCGCGCTGCCGACCCTGAGAAATAAAGACGAAAAGTCTCATGTGCTTGTAATTTCACCGGCAGAAAACCTTAGGATTGAAGGGTCACAGCAATGCGAGCACTACCTACTGCTTGGTGGCAGAAATAGGTACGGTGGTTGTACTTCCCCGGACGAACTAAACCTTCCTATTGGTACTAAAATAAAATAAACTTAAATAACGTTAAGCAGGTTCTTCAATAGTGGTGATAGGTATATATTGACGACCTCTGTGGCGCGGCGGGCGAAGGTTCGCTTGCGACGCAGGAGGTTGCGGGTTCGATTCCCGCCTCGGAACAAATATTTCTCTGCAGTTATTTGTTCAGGGTGTTCTGGGTATTTTTCTATGCATAATAAAAATATCTATCTATGTAATGTATTGTATTAAATATATCAGTTATCTAGTACCCATAACACAAGCTCTGCTTAGCTTGGGGCTAGATAATGTCCAGTATTATTTATTTATTTTATTTATAGGTGCCACCTATACAAATTGATTTGTTATTTTTGATTAAAAGAGTGCGCTGTTTGTTCTAAAATGAGCTAAAATTTAGCCTTACACTGTACATATGCCTACCCTTTATAATTCATCCTTCCTTTCCCCAATAATCTCTCAACCGCATAAAATTTACATGCGTTCTATGCGTAGGCTGATACATGGTTAAATTAACGAACAGGGCTTAACGTATCAATCTCCGGCGTATTAAAGCGATTAACTAGCACGAAGGATCGCGCTAATAGGGAATGGAAAGGGAAAATACAGTTGTATGCGAAGCTCCGATACCAGAAACTTTCTTCGTTTCTTTGATAACGCAGTGTTTGTTTATTTATAAAGGGTCTTTATTAAAGAAATATTACAAAAAAAAACATTCAAACTATACATCCTACTAATATTATAAACGCGAAAGTTTGTGAGTATGGATGTTTGTTACTCTTTCACGTAAAAACTACTAAATGGATTTGAGTGAAATTTGGAATGGAGATACTTTACGCCCTGGATTAACACATAGGCTACTTTTCATCATCATCATCATCATCAATTTTCATCTTTATTCACGCGGGTGAAACCGCGGGGCGCAACTAGTAAACCATAAAGTACTAGGTATATGAGCACATTGACTAGCGCATATTTTTGACGTTGAGATTTTCAAGCGTACACTAAGTACTCGGTACCTAAATATTAAATAGGTTGCAACGTTCCGGTGGTGATAACGCACTAATTTTTTCCACGTCGCGACGACTTAAGACTTCACGGAAATTGCCGTCGTTAGTCTACGTGATCAATAGTGCGTGAGTGACTCATTTTCTTGCGTGTCATTGGGTCATCATCATCATCATCATCATCATCACTATGAGAGCCTCAAGACGAAAGTCCTTATTTAATGCGTGTTGCCAGTGATGTGTTGCCCTGAGACGTGGTCGCTAACTATTGGCCTATACACAAGCTCAAAGATCCACTACGTGATAGAATCCGAAATGAGAAAATCCATAGAAGAACCAAGATCACTGACATTGCTCTCTCTCTCTCTCTCATTGGTCGTATATAAACCGGATGACGTGGTAGAGGAAGGCCTTCCACTTGATGGACTAAAAACATTATAAACGTCGCGGGGAGTCGGTGGATGGAGGCGGCTCAAGACCGTTCGTCATGGCATTCTAAAGGGGAGGTCTATGTCTAGCAGTGGACTTCTACATGCTGCTGCTGATGATGATGATGATGATGATGATTATAATATTGTTTCGGACTTTACGGACGAGCATAGTTGCGGGGAAGGCACTAACGTCTTTAACCTTTAACACAGTTTCTATAAACTAATAGTGCAATAAATTCCTTCGAATTCATTGAATTTGCACAATTCTTTTTTTTGTCCAATTTGAAACATAAATGACAGATGTACGAACTCAAAGCTGTTCATGCGTATAGTGCTCATGACACAAGTTCATAACATTGCTAACTAAAGCGAAACTTGTGCAGCTGGTATATTCAAAAACACGCCAATTATTTTTGTTTCGAACTGGTTTTATTATTAAAATAAACTGCTCAACGCTCAAGAGACTTCACTATGGTGATAGTGGTTACTTTATTATTACTATTTATTATTGTCTTTTCTCGCACCCCGTATGTAGTGCAGGGTTGTGAAGTCAAGTTAGGGCCCCTTCAAAAGTACTCAACTTCCTGTTTTTATTGCTATTTATTCTTCTTCCTGTTCCAATATACAGAAAAATTAGGAGAATGAGAAAAAAAGAAGAAGTAGGTACCTACGGTGGGTTCATTCAATACATAGGTTGTTTCCTTCAATAATCTCTGCCTCACGGGCAGCGCCAACACTTTCAATTTTCATGTTATTAATAACCATGGGCACGGAACCCTAAAACTTAAGTATTTATCCACATCATCATCATCAGCCACTGAGGTCCACTGCTGGACTTCACCCTTCCATAGGAGACCACGACGAACGGTCTTGAGGTGCCTCCATCCACCGAAATCACATCGCATCGATGTGATTATCACACGCTGCCTACTATCACACAGTTTAATCCAAGGGAGGTCCTATTAAATGATCGAAAATGGACTAAAATCCATCAGCGCCCGAGCGCCACAGGGACACAGATACAGCCTAAATAAAATAGCTGACACATTTTATACAATCCCTCTACATAAGAGATTTTACACGTCATTTTCTTTTCGATAAGAACATGATTAAAATACAATCTGAATGAATCGCATTAAATATCCTGGAGGATGCGATTAAAAGAGCACTATCTTTCTCTGTAAATAGTTTTTTGGTAGAATTTATATTTTTATTTATGTGTGATACCTACCTAATTATATATATTAGTGTATTTATGATATGTATTTGCTATTTAATATATATATATATATATTTATCTGTGTTTAAGTAGGTTTATTTTAATTAATATATAATTTTTATTTTGTTTTGTTTCTCACTTTTCTTTTTATATGTGTACACAAACCTACCTCTATAATCACCACTCTCTAGCATCAGAGATTTGCTGCAAGAAAACTCTTTTTAGGGTTAAGCTCGCGTTTGTACATGTCCTTTAATTCTGCCTTTGTTGATATTATGTATATGTGTGTACAATAAATAATAAGAATAAGAATAAGAATGCGTGAAGGCCTACACCCATTAATGGGATATTATAGGGGGTGTGGATGATGTTGAAGAGACCTTGCCAGTTATAGGATTAAGACTGTTGTTGGTTTTTACCGATTCTTTTTGTATGTTCAGTGACTAGGTTAAGATTATGATCCTTGTATAACCACCCTGCACCCTAACAGATGCGCGTGTACGTACCTCGCGGAAAAGCGTGCCAAAAAACGAGTATTTATGTTTTCGCTCTGCAGTGGGTCAGCTGATCCTAAAGACTGTGGCGCTGACACCGGCATAGTCGAGCATAACAGAGACATTAATTAAACTGTCAATCAACTACCGATACACACAATGCTTGCTTTAATACATGCTACATTTTCAGGTGCACTGAAACTGGGTGGTTCTTATGTTTCTACTCAATGCCTCCGGGCCTGCGTAATAGGTATTACGTAGCCGTGTTGCACAAGTCAAGGCTCCTACAAATTATGCCAGGGCATCGGTAGTGTTACCTTAGATGCTAAGGCACTATTTGCGTTGGTAATCGTACCAACATATCGCACGTTCGACCACTGAATTCGAAATTTATAAACAAGCTTAGAACTATTCTGTTAGCACTTATTTTCACATATTCACTTGAAAAATGGCAAGCAAAGCTTGTAGTATACCTACACAACTACTACTAAGTCATAACACAAAGAACAACTTCAAAATGATGTGATGAAAATCCAAACTAATAAAGGGTGTAGTTAATTTTCATATCAGCGCCTTCTCATTTTCACCAAAACCTACTCAGCCGTAAAAAGTAATTGACACTCAAGCCGTCAAACCTATCAATAATGTGATAACTCGTAACGATATCTATAAAATATAACATTTGCCCCAGTTTTTTAGTGGGCACTTTTATCTACAACGACAGTAGTGGGATTAATAAATGTATGGCTATGATGTGTTGGGATTTTCCAGACATAAAGTTTTTATTATTTTCGTTGAAATAACAGGGATAATCATGGAAACGAAAGCATCCGAGTGATTTGTGAATATCGCTTGTGCTTTGCTGATTTGGTTTGTAAAATTAATACTAACATACTACGAATAGATTCTATATTGCACAAAGGTGTCGGTCGACAATTTAACCGCGTTTTTGTATCACCTTGTTAATACAAAATGTAATATAGCGAAAATAATGTTTCCTTTCAAATCCACCATATTTATGGATGCAAAAGACGTTGGGACAGGAAACCCATCGAACTCAATTGTATAGGGACAGCAGCACATACGCAAAGTTGATTATCCAAGTATTTCGGACGCAGGTTTTCCTTTTCTTGTGCCGAAAATATATCTACAGTTGACACGTGCAGAGTTTCGTGCTATTTTTAGATGAGGAAATTCGAACAATACCATGAAATACTGTCTTCATTGTTTCATGGGCTTAGTTAACTTAACTTAGAATGAAGATACAAATATTCCTATTTTATTTGACGTTATACCTATAGTGGATATGAGATTGACGTTAATAACTGCAATGACGTAAGGCTGGAAATCACTTTTGGTGTGCGTTTGTTCTACTGTGTTGGTTCTATAATAGGATCGCAGAGAGTGTCGAGTCTCTGTGGTTCAATTCTACAGTCGAACCACAAAGACTAGCTAGATTAAATCCGCTAAATGACAGACCCCGAACCTATCTCAGGAAATTCTGGCTTTACGAAACTTGTGGGGAAATATAATTTAATAATTTATGAATTAAGCTTGTTAACCATTTTAAGTCAATTAAATTTTATGGACACAATCTAGAAACTAATATCTAGGCCAGTGGTTTGTTAGTTCCCAATTAAATTTTACAGTTAAATAATCGCATGGGTTATCTGATTTGCACACAAATGTTTATGTCGGTCAGATTTGGAAGCATTTATTAATATAAGAAACTGACTTTGATAACTGAGTTTCATCCAATGCCCAAAGTAAGACCTAGCTTTGTTTGTATACAAAGGGCTCAAGCGCCCATAATTTTATATAGAGTATTGGTACTAGTACCCTACCCTAGGCTACCCTAGCAAGTGATAGCTTCAAATGACATTTCCAGTGTAATAGAAATGCTAATCCAGAAGCTATGATGTCATGACTTGTACTTGATACTAATACCCTCCGACTTGTCCATCCCAGTTGGCCGCTCAGAGATTATTGAATTTTACCGACATAATCCGCCAAGTGCCAGATGTGACCTGCGGACGATACCTTCTCTATTTACTCAGACTGGGCCGTGTAATCGTGTTTATTGCGTACGTTTCATTACGTTTTTAAATAAAAAATGCTTTGGTATGGCTTTGTTCATTCACGATGAAGGAGTAAGCAGAGTCTAATATCAGTGGCTTTTCGCACTGTGCAAAGTGGTATTTATTGCGAGTTAGTTGTAGGAAACTAATGGTGGCGATGAGTTCACCACTGGTCACTTCCATGTTCCGTACGATTGTGTGAACTACTGTGAAAAAAGGTCCATTGAGGACTCTGCCTACCCCTACCAGAAAAATTGCGATGTCTATGTATGTATGTAAAAAAAATGTATCTGTGTATGTATGTCTATGTATCTTTTCCTGATTACAAAAATAAAATTTAAACACATTTTTTAAAAATATAATACTGGGTTGATAGAATTTACAAAAAAATATGAACGACCTGAAAATAAATACTATGACATGGAACACAACCAATACCTACACTTTTATTTATATAAATCTTAGAAAAAATTGTAACATCCTAAATAGAAATACTTTATGAATAAGAAGCGACAATGGTAAACCTTGCGACGGATGCTTATTGAAAATATTTCCATCCAGATGGAAATAATATTTGACGTATGGATGAAATTCTCATAGGGATGAGACAAAGGCCGCGATCTATCGCGAAGGCATCTCTTCTTTGCTAAATCAAGTAAATAATTGAAAAATTCCATCCTCTAGTCGACTATTCACTATGATATGGCTGACTTGCAAATTTGATTTTCATTTTCGACCTTATATCGAGCGTAATGGATTCCGTTCAAAGATATTTTCATATAACGGCTGTGAATGTTTCTTGATTACAATATATCGCGTTAGTTGACTACGACTTACAAGAAAGCCTTCAATTCAAACGAGACCAGCCTCCCTATTCCCTAACTGAAAGTCACTCGGCGACCAACGTTTGACAAGTAAAATTGCTAAAAATTATCATTAAGAATTGTCAATTGATGGTAATTTTACTTGCCCAACGTTGGTCACCGAGTGACTTTCAAGATAGGGAATAGAGGAGCAGAGTAGTGTAACAGCCTTTAAACCGGTGCCAGATAGACTACCGGTATATTGAAGTGTTTGTACAGTAGGGCCACTATGTCTATCCGTCTTCAGGACCACTGCATGGATCCTATCCAATTGCTGAAAAGGGTGGTCTTTGAATCGAGATTATGACAGCGTTTAAGTTTTATTTCTTTGACGCGAAGTAAACAAGGACAGGCGAAATTAAATTGTGCCGCCGAGGCTCTGCTTTTCTTTGCCGAGATTTCTCTTTGTACACCATGTTTAAGTTTATATTGTGAAATGATAAAACAAAAGCTAGACTTCTGGAAATTTTGATTAAATCCGATATTAATCCGCGTATAACGCGTGGTATCGTTGACGCGTGTGCCTGAAATAAACATGTTTTCATTTTTGGCAGCCGTTGATTAAATTAAACGGGTTCTCTGGATACCTAAAATTATAATAGTTAAATGAAAGGTATGCTGTTGTACGGGCTGTTTACATTCTATGTAATTAATTAATACAGCATTACATTGTTGATCATTCCCTAATAATAGATGCCTGTTCAGAGAAATATATTCTCCTAATTATCTTGTCTCAAGATTGTATTAGGCAAGTATCTGTTTTGATAAACATAATAATATCTTAAGAACATCAAATAATAAAATGATTTACCAAAGAATCATTTTAAAAGGCCTCCTGATTTATCCTTGTACTTGATCCCTTTAATATCGCTATATATTGTAAAAAAATATCCTTATATCTGTTTATGAAATGAAGTTACGTTTCTAATGTGTTTATGTAATACGTATAGCTTTAAAAATGTGATATGGTAGAGAAAAATTAAAAACGCTTCCATCTGGTAGTAATTTTGATCGTTTGCAACGGTCAACGGTCATTAGATTTATAGATCAACTGTTTAATTTGTATATTCTTTGAATTTTGTTGATACTTGTACTAGTTGTGTTGTGTATGGAGTTGGCTCAAGACTGTTAGTCATGACATACTAGGGGGAGGCTTATGTCCAATAGTGGACTTCTACAGGCTGATGGTGATGATGATAATGAGTTGTAAGTATGATGAAATTATATCCTTAGAGAAACGAGATCTCCGCTTCAATAGGAGCTCTATTACTTCAAAATTATTTCTCAGCCGTAAAGATACATGGCGTGTTCTCTCGTTGTTTGATTTATTTTTAAAAAACCTTCAAAAGTAAGAGCTGGGGTCTAATTCTCACTTATGTGTAAGCTACAAATTGCAAGTGTACCGCTATAGTCGTTTTGTAAAGGGAAACAACTCACTTGTACTCGTCGTGTAATCTGTATCTTTCAAGAAATAGGCCCCTGTATGTCCAGTAACCAGAGTATAGCTACTACAAGTTCTTTCTCAGCATATTGCGCGGTCTATTTACTCTACCCGCCAGCAACTAAATAATCCGTACATCCTCCGCAGATGTAATCCTGACATGCAATCTCCGCCGCCATCAATCAGTGAGCGAGACGACGGAGAGCGGGACAGCACTATGCTATCTCTTGTCCTCGACTTCTCTTGAGTGGACTTTGAAATTTGTAATGTAATTTGGACATTGACTAATGCTTGCTGGGTGCCTTGAACCTAGGAAAGATTGAACAGAATAGCGTATTATTTGCCAAACAGAAAACTTACAACCAAATAATTCATATGGTTAACTTTGTAATCTCCCAGACATTTTTTAGGAGGGGCAAAATCCATCGAAGGCTCTCCCACAAAACTGCGAAATAGCGGCTGGTATTTCACAGCGGTTCATGTGGTTTTAAACAAAATTGATTACGAAAATATATCGCAATAATGAATTGTGATTATTCCAGCAGGTATATCGTACCTGTGTGGAAGAACTTTTATTGTAAAACGCAGTTTTCTGATTTTTGCGATTCACAAAAACAGGATCTATTAATATGGTTGACTATATAAACATAATAATCTCTCGATAATATCGATAAGATAACAAAATGAAAAACTCATGTTCTATATAAAATTACTGAAGTAAGTAAATTTTATTCACATTCAGACACGAACCGTCGTGCATTCTCATAAGCCTAAAGCTTTTGATCGCGTGATATCCCAGATCCAAACAAATAAACAGGGAGAGGGTAAAATGAACATAAAGCATTTGGAGAGCAGGTTTACTGAATTACAATTTATATAAAAATATATTGTAATACCTAATACAACAAATACTTTACTTTGATGTAGAATAATAGTTTTTGGCAATGATTTGGGGCTTAAACTAAAATTTAAATTTAAACAAACATACTCCAAATAGTGGCCATTGTGTATCCAGCCTAAGAATAGACCCCTCCGTCGCCCCCATGGCTATCGTAAAAGCCGACTAAGAAGTTACATCACGGAATGGGCAGCAGCATACACGTGAGTACTCAACACCAATACTGCGATCAACAATCAGCCTGCCAAGCGTGGTGATTATGGCAAAACCCACCATTGCCTTCTATCAACGGACTTCAAACAGCGTCTAATGACGAATCCAAAACGATTGATATTTTTTTACATTAAAGTTATAAAACAGGGTCTACTTTTTTATGAAGGACTAAAATCTAGGTAGATTGAGTAGCCTCTAACAGTTTTTAGAGGATCTACGCTTGTTGTAAAATATTTAATTTTGCAATGCATTATGCAAATACATTTCACAATTAAGTAAACTAATTTAAAATCAACCCAAAAAAATTATAAAGTATTATGTTAGTAAAGTAAGATACTTGGTAAACTAACAAAACATGAACCTTACGGTGCTTTTGTGATAATGAGAGAAAACCTGAAACCCTCCTTATAGGACGTAGATAGCCTGTTCAGTGAATGACTAGCATTAATAACGAGAGCTGTAGCTTCAATATCAAAACAGGACTTTTAGTATAATCCTAGTTATAACAAAAAGGTACTTATAGATAATTTAACTCTACTTTAAAAATAATGCCGTGTTGTGTCCTGTCTAAGAATAAAACTCTACGTCACCTTCCGTGGAAGCAATAAAAGCCTTACTAAGGGTTACATCAGGGGATGGGTAGCAGGATCCATCTGAGTACTTAACACCAAACTGCGATCACCAATCCCTTGTCTAGCAACGTAATCTGGCTACTGAAAGAAAAGAATGAAAGAAAAAGCATTTATATGTGCCAAAAATACAAGAATGTAACGGGAAAAAGACATACATACAAACAGAGATTAACAAAGACTATTAAAAATACACAGAAGACAAGCATTACATTAATAAAAATAGTGTGCCTCTCAGTACCAGTCATACAACAGTTAGTGTCAGTTAGTGATGATGATGATGAAAAAATAATTGCATGCTATGGGTAAACAAAAATTGGACACATTTGTACAGTGTTCCTTATACCTTAACTACGGTATGGGTGGGTCTTCAATACAGACATGTTACACTTACAAGTGTTTTTTTTTTACTTCAAAATTTCATGGTTTGTGATTGTTTTTCTTAACAAAATTTAATAAGTAAAATAAGTTTTATAATGGTTATTTTGATTTATCATTGTAAATTTAAACTCTCCAGCTTGTTGTTGCTTTAGTGATTTGACAGTTTTGCGGGCTGCCAGGAACATCATTTTAACAGAGCCATTATTTTAAAAGAAGAATTTTATTTTACGATAATTCGGTTTGTTTATTAATCATCACAAGCTTCATGATTTTTTCAGACAAATTAATTGGTCGGACGCCTCCCACCTGGGAAGGCGTGTTTTTTTTAATAAACACGTCGGGTCGCCATTTTGACCAATCGACTTCTAGATAACTAACGATTCGTAATTTTTATAGTTAACCGTTATTTTGACATCAGCTGACCATTAAAGTACTAGTTTAATTGTAAAACGCCTGATATAACACCTAGCCTGGCACAACTGACGTAGTTAGAGATAGATTGGTAGGACGTTTCGGCCATACCTACCACCGTAGCTCGTTACGGGGATTTTGGACGGAATTAATACGGATCGTTAATCAAAAACCCGGAGCTCAGAATGATGAGGAATGCTGGATGATGATATTTTTTGCAGATTAAGTCTTCGATCGTAAGATTCGGCTTGTAGACATTTTATTTTTCTGCCAAACTCGCAGTAAAAAGTTATCGTTCAGCCCTGTAAGTTGTAAACATTTATTTGCTTTTCTTTCTTGTGTATCCGTGGGTAAAATGTTACATTAGTAGACACAGACAATCATTATCATCATTATCAGACTGTAGAAGCCCACAGCTGGGTAAATGCCTCCCCATAGAATGTCACGTATATATAACATAACATAACAACAGTCAGAAACGTGGTTCTGAACCCGCACTAGAATTTCCGGTGTCGTGGGTATGAGAAACTACGAGTACCATGGTATCATAACACCCAGACCCGGAACAAATATTTACAGATCACGCAAACATTTGTTCCGCAGCGGGAATCGAACCCGCAACATCTTGTTTCTAGGCCGGCTAACTGCCTGCTGCGCCATGTAGGCCGTCACACACTGCCATTCACACTTTTAACAAAAACTACTTATAACCACTCAATAATACTCTTCTCAAAAAAAAACGGAATTCAGAAAACTATCAATACCTACCTACTTACACAAAATTAACTTTTAAAGAATTTTCTTACCGGAAACGAAGCAAAGAATCCTCAAGCAATTTCGGTTAGAAGTTTTCAAAGTTATTTCAAAACAATATCTTCTTATCCCTACAGTGCCTGGCTGGACGCAAACGACAAAATAATGCCGCTATCTCATCATCTCATCTCCCGTTCTTAACCAGATAAGTGCACAAACCTATATCAAGAGGACCTATCACGATATTACGAAAAAAGGAACAGCCAGAAATACACAAATACACAATACAAAAATTTGTGATTACGAGGATGAAGAAATTTAGGTACTAAATACAAATACTTACAAAATGTTTAAATTTAAAGTAAATAACAATAATATTTAAACGTTCATTTTAGCAGAACATAGTTGTTATTTTTTAATGAGCTGTGATTGTTTGTTTTTTGTGATTTTTTTTTATTTTGTGATGTTTTTTTTTTGTTTGAAGAGGCGTTTGTTTGCACCACACCTAGTTTTTTTAAGTGCATAATTTTTATTAATAGCACTACCTGCACATCTGTCTAGCTTCTATTCGTTTAATCGTAGAACGGAAGTAACCCTCAAGATTCAGATATCACATGTGACAAAGACAGATGGTTCTATTATGTGGCTCGCTTGCGTTTCAGGGACTGTTCAGATTTACTATTAAGACAAGTATCCTAAGCTGCGCTGATGATATCAACTAGCGGAGTTGTGTCTTATAAAATCTAATAAATTTGAAAGTTTTTATCTAAACAAACTCTTTTTAAGAACAGAAATAATAATACATAGATTTAATAATATTCCAAAAATTACCAACCAGGCGGGGATCGAAGATACCCGGATACTTAGGCGACCTTGATAGGTCGTTGATCAAGAGAGGTAGCCGAATAAAAGACAACAATACACAATAGGACACAAACAATAAACGCTACCAATAATAATGAATACTAGCTGTATAAACTAGCACTACCGACATTGAGTTCATTAATATCGATTCGTCGCCGTTTCATCGATAACTAAAGATGAGCGATTATTCCAGCAAGGTTTAGGAGCATTACATCAAAAGACATTTTATTATATCAGCAAAAATAGCTGAATATCGAACCGTTCAATCAATAACGAAGCGCTTTCAGGAAGGAGAGGAGATGTGGGGTTGCAAAATTGGCACGTCAAATAAATTCTTGTCACTCGTAAATACTTTGCATAAATTGGATACTGGGGAATTCCCGCAACAAAGACGCTAGACGGCTGTTCCAATAAAATGAAACGATTGAAACGGTTTTGGAAAGGCACCACGCATCGATAAGAACATCGTTGTTTTCCGTTTAAATTTTCCCACAAAGGATAAAATTGTAACTACACAAATCGAGTTGCTATTTCCTCATTCTGCATAAATCGAAAGCCTATATGACGTCAACTTCGTTTTATAACCATTTGGTCGGTATATTTTAGTTTACAGTCTTCTCTTACCGTTGTTTCTTGATGTATTCTCGAAATGGACCAGTAATGGTGTTTCCATGTTAAATTCCAGTAAAACTTTATATGAACTGCGGCAAATAAAATGAGATTGCCTTGTGCTATTACCAAAACATTTCATTAAAAGTATGTTTACGGCAGGCCCTGATCTTGATAACTAATTTAAAACAAGAATGAAGTCAATTTAGAGTTTCCTTCACAATATTTTGTTTCTGAAAGTACTCCCCCTGCAGGTAATTCATGAAGTTTGGCAAAGTCATTTGATTAATGTCTGGTTTTCTGGAAAGGTATCTTAACTTTGCTATCACGCAGAAAGTAGTCGTTACAAAGGGTTATTACTTATAATGTCTGTTAGCATATCTTAAATAGGTAGTCTTTTGCAAGTCATTATCATAATTTCATGATTTGAATCAACAATATTTACGAAATTTGTTTTTATTTCAACTAAAATATTCATTTAAACTTCCATGACATTTATTTCAAAAAGGTACATTATATATTACACAAACGCTGCGGCTTTTTAGATACTCCACGTTGCAAGAATTCCTACTCAGCATTTCGCACATGCAAATACAAAAGCCGGTACGGTCCGAGCTTCAAAATGCAAATGTTCACACGTACACCATAATGCTCGTGTACAAAACGGTCAACTACTACGCAGTAACTGCAAACGAATAAACATCGTGAAAATTTCCGACACACGTAACACATCGACAGCGTGATTCTCGGCCAAACCGAGCGTGGCACGGACACGCCACTCTGTAATCTGTCCGGGCAAAACCGTGCACTGCATAAATTAGCTGTAGTTAAAAGCTCCTTTTTAATGGGAGGCAAAATGAATGGGAAGCGCTCGGCGCCATCGCAATGCCGAATTTCGAGAGAGGCTAATAGAAGATAGCGAACCCGCCGCTCGCCGCAAGCATTTAAAATTGCGCTTTACTCCGACACGCTGTTGTTGTCAACATTTTAGAGAGAAAATCGTATGTTTATATTTAGCGTTCATTTCGATTTAGTGCTGCCAGTGATATTAGTGAACGTTTTGTGTTAATGTGGGCTAATTTTCTAGTTCCAAAATATTCACAATTTGGTGTTTAGTTAAACAATTTATTGATACAAGTGCTTATCGCTAGCATGATAATATTACTTCTATTTACAATTAAAATATATAACAAAGTAAAAAAACAAAATTATAATTTAATTTTTACAGCAAACTAATAACAGACTACGGTCACATTAGAAAAACGAATGTAAATAAAATTACCTACAACATTTCTTCAAAGAGTAAAACCGAGTCCCTTTGGTTTTACTCTTTGAAGAAACGTTAAAAATGTACTATAGTGGTAAAGCAAACGTTGAACATAGAAAGCTTTCAAGAAATACACATAATTTTCATACAAATATGATGGCGCCGTTTTCTTGGCTCTTACGGTTTATTCACCTCAAGGCCCTCACGAAGAGAGAGTACAGTCAGGAGCAAAAATTGTACTTTAAAAATTAAACTTAGTTTCTGATAACTAGACGTGAAGTTAGTGAAACATTCCAGTAGCTAGTATATCCGGTGCTACGACGCGTAGCACTAGATATAAAAGGCGATGTCTACGCGTCTACGCAGCCGAAGTGACAACGTCTATTTTCTAATCTAGCTGGTCTAATCTAGCTCAGTGAGGTATGATCATCATCATCACCATCATCAGCAGCATTTAGACGTCCACTGCTGGACGAGGCCTCCCCCATAGAATGCAATGGTGTGATTTGCCATAATCACCACGCTTGGCAGGCGGATTGATAATCGCAGTATTGGTGTTGATTACTAAAGTGGATGCTGTCTGCTACCCATCCCTTGATGTAATCCCACGGGAGGAGAGGGAGGGGTCTTTTCTTAGATCAGACACACCATGGCGAGGTATTATCATAGACGTAAAATACCTAAAAGTGTCCGTTATAGCAGCAATATCGTTGGGGTATGATGAACTTGCTTGGACAGCAGCAACATACTTACAAAGAGGTAACTGAAGTTTGCGTTGTGTCAACGAAGTGTGATTCAGGTTGATATTCAGTGATTCTTGTTAACTGAATTTTCTTTCCGACTGTCCATGATTCCACTACGAAGCGAGTTATGTTTTAATGCCTTTGCTCTTTCGTCATGAGTGTTATTTGTGCAGCTTACGTGGAACCATCTATTTTACTCTAAATTTGACTGTAAAATTTAATTTGCAATAACATTTGACATGTTTGTTTAATAGAAGGTGTATAGTTGATTTATATTGTAGGTTTAGTAGCCAGGTGCTGTTAAAATATTATTTATTATATTACAGTTCATAAATAGTCGAAGATTAACTGGTCACATTACTAGTTGTAAAAGCCGACAAAAGGATTAAACCAGGGGATTGGCAACAGCATTCACCTTTAATACTTATCACCAATAATAATATGATTGATAGAATATAATAGAATAGAATATTCTTTATTGCACAAAAAAAAAACATGTATATAAGTGAACTTAATGCTAGGAAGCATTCTCTACCAGCTAACCTTTGTGTAATGCGGATAAATTTATGTAGGTGGTACATAATACGTTTATATTGATACATTGATCGTGGTATATTGATAATTACATAACATACATAACATAAAACCCAACAGTCATATACATAGTCCTGATCCCAGACTAGGATTGCCTGTGTCGTGGGTATCAGGAACTACGAGTATCATGGCACCAAAACACCCAGACCCGGAACAAATATTATAATTGTAACTCAATTATACTATTAAGGTCTCAAGTACTATCACAGGATAGTACTGTCTTTACGGCTCCCTTCTTTTATTTGCGACGGCTTAACGCGTTTATCTCCAGCGATTATCAGATTAACAATCAAGAGGTCCAATTCCATTTAGGTAAGTAGGCTACTGCTTAATCTATTAAAATAACGAGTGAGAATGTTTGTGTATTATTTTACTATTAAATATTGGGTTGAATTTATAAAGTCTAAATAGCAGACTAGGTACTATTTCTAGATCCCGCAAATCATCATCCAAGTCAATGTTCTAACTCAGGCCCTATTCTCGACAAGAAAAACTAGACCGGCCATATTCATCCCATTTAGATGGGTTCCTGCCTACGAATTTTTGGTTCTTTGACATACCTACCGGTTTTTTCTATATAATTGGGTAAAGCAACTCAAAACACGTCATCAAATTTATTTGCGGGATTTATTTGCTTAAGCGTAGCTTTCCTGTATCAGGTTATACAGCTCAGAAGGTTTTTGAAACAGAACTTAGCGTAGACGGTTATTTATTTTACTCACCTTAGTGCGAAGGCCCGCGTTTTATGGAAGTATAGGTACATAGCGTGGAAAGAACACAATTTGAATCCGTACTTTTTTTTTCAGTTTCTATTCTTGCGCACTCTGTAAACTACAAAATAATTTACAAATGGCATCTGACAGTCGGTTAACAGACAGTTGGTTTATCTGGCAGTGACTAACGTCGCACGCATTGCCACATGAATCAAGCGCCCGGATTAAAAGTAGATAGATTGAATGCTTCGTATTGCAGTTTTAATTGACTGAGGCTGCTGCTTGTCACTTGATTAAGATAAAGCTGTCACTTGCCAATAGTTGAATCGGTCTGTTATTCTAGTTAATTATGTATTTTATTTATATATATCTCTTTTTCACATCAGCAACTACCGATAATTGTAAGTAGAATAAGGTACTTCTTCAAACGATTCGATACAAAAGTCCCACAAATTACATCAATGGCAACTTTCAATTGATGGGAGATGAATTGAACAAAGGCATAAATTTTGCTGTTATTTCTTCCTATTTTAATAGCATACTTCCCAATCAATACCTTTTTAACAACTGCAGCGTTCAAATAATTAATTTGCTTTCATCGAAATCATCAAATGAATACCGCTTTATTTACTTCTAGATAACCATTGTTTTTAAAAGCACTTTTCATCAACTTTACAAAATTTACAATTTCAATGTTCTCTTTGTTTTCGTACAATCAACTATAACCATTACTATAGCTTACTACCAGTATGTTCATAGATGACCGATATAAAACGAATTAAGTTTTGAATCAACCTTTATTAAACGATAAATCTCGCCTGCTTTTATAAAGAGTTTTTAACTTTACGCACTTAATTTATATACAGTGAACTTATTAATGCACGTTGGAGTTTTACCGCACAAAGAGTTATTTGTGCGATAAATAATGCTAATACTTCTTGCTGTCGCACAGTGGATGGTATGGACTAATTTACGGATTTTAAGGCAAAAAACAATATTTTTTACAACATATTGTGATGTCATATTCCGGACGGATTGGATTTATGTTGCGGTTAAAGGAGGTTCGAATAAACAAAATAACAATTCTTCTAATAATATTTACTACTGTAAACGTTTCAAATTAATTTTTGTGACTCTTGTGACGATTTGGTTGAGTAAATAAATAAATAAATAAATAAAGGGGCATTTATTCACTTACACTAATCTTAGTTACAAAGGTACAATTATAATAAAGTTTAATAGTGAGTGTACGAGAAAAGGACGAGGGCTCAGCCACGCTGTTTTTCAGCCTCACCTTAGAATGCTGCTGTCGTCACAGCAGCCATGTACTCGGAAGCTAACTGCTGTTTCAGCAAAGGAAACAGCAAAACAACCACCGAGAACTCGTTATTATAAACTAGGCTTTAGGCACTTACCCATAAAGCTAGGCACCCAAACAGGCTTATACTTAAAGAGTAAGGGTTGAGTGGACTCCTAAAAAAGACACAGAGCAATTATATCTGCTAGACTATGCTGCTTTAATACTTTACGCTTCAATTCATTTTGATTGCAAATCAGACCGTGCCGGTCATCTCCGTTCTGCTTTAATGGAGTATTATTCCTGGAGGAGATTAAACGTCAACAAGCGGAACAGTGCTGCTGGAGTATTGCTTATCATAAGGTTTGTGCAACTAACGGAATTAACATGACTGTAAAAAGCTGATATTATTCATTTATATAAATTAAGTTTTAAGATAGAAACATAAATTCGTATTCAGATAAATAGTTTTTGGTTTTTAGATTACACTCATATGTATGTACTTTAAGGCCATAAACCACTAGAGAACGCTGCAAATGACGATGGAAAGTGTAAGGTCATGGTTTTCTACTTTTATTTTCTTTTTTTATAAATACTGGTACCTAAACTTATTGGCGCCTACCGTAGCAAATCATGAAGTAAAGTAGGTATTTGAGTTTCTAGTGGGTAACCATGTTTATGAACTGCTTTACTGGTGAAAATCTTGATCTGTCTGTACCGGATCATCAAGTATATATAGGTCCGGCCCGGATCCATCTAGTCCGGATGGTAACACCTCTTACCTTAGTATGCCGAAGTGAAAGGTGGCTTAGTTCAGACCGGGACCTAGTATCGTAGGGTAGCACGAAACTCTGCCTCAGAATTACGGGTGAAGATCCATTAGTACGGTATCCATTGATACGATGGAACAGGTAGAAAGGACACATGTCAATTAGTGACCTAATCCTTCATATTGAGGTTCCGAGGTCATGCAAATTCTTTAAACGGAGCACAACCGTATTGGCAGAAGGCCAAATAAGCGTTTTCTGGAAGGGCTTCTGACTGAACATAAAGGGGCGCAACGCCGCGCCGTTCCTTGAACTGTGATGCTGAAAGCAAATGGACACTACAGCACATTTTCTCCAAATATAAACTTGCATAGGTTGCGCTGATAAGACTTTCAACTTGAGAAGCTTTTAACTTTTTAGGAATAAACACTAATAGGTACATAACACATACTTTTTTCCTGCTGACGTGTCGGACTGTCAGAGCGGTTTAGCCATAGAAGATTGACATTCATTCTTCCGTGGGTTTAGCACTACGTCCGATCCGAATCCGATCCGAACCTGTGAAAATACGTTCCGGAGTAGTCGTAAAACTATTTCTTTGGTAGCTTACGCACTAGATCCAGCTTCCTTCATCCGATTTCTCATAGATCCGAACTTTCCCGGATTTGGATCGGACTCGGATCGGACGTAGTGCGAAACCGCTGTTAGGACTGTTTAGAAATAGAGATCTTTCAGCATGAGCTCCACCCACGGCAACGTTCAAGGTCGTGCTCCGGTTAACGAAACGTCAGCAGGGGAGTACGTGGCATACTGAGTTTATTTTAGTAAACTGAACTGGCATTTGGCCCACCTGATGTTAAGCGAAAAACTCTGCCCACAACAAACGCAATACGTCATATCCACCTAGGACGCGACCCACGTGACATTGCACTATAGAATATAGAATATTTTTATTTATACCAAACGTCTGCACCCGTCGTCACCTTGAGACAAAGATGAAAAGTCTCATGTGCCTGTAATTTTGTATAATATGATATTTCTAAAATGATTCCAAGCCACGGTAATTAATTTTTAATAATGAATTCACTAATTAACTCAGTTCGTTTACTCCAACTTCATTAGCATCGCATAAATAACTTTTAGTTAGTTTAGCAATTATGATCTGCCTGTTACACTGACACATTACATCAGCAGATAGATCCGTCAAAATGGGCTAAGAGTAGAAAGCCAGCAGCTGGTAAACGAGGGTTTGTGGTTTGTACCCGCAGGTCAAATATTTGTATGACGACCTGCTAAAGTTTGTTTTGAGTGTTGATTTTGTGTGACCTAGGCTCTGTTTTTAGCTGGATCAGGAATGTTTAACTTTTTAACTTTTCTCGTTTGTTTCAAGTTCAATTTGTTGGACAAGGCTATCGATTGTAACTTATTAATTTCTCATGGAGTATAAAAGATCTTGGTGGGGAAGACAAACACCGTATGCTTCAGGATCGTACCCAAACTAAAAGTGTGTTGTATATGGAATGCTATCTAGGTATAGCTATAGCTAGGCTAAACCAAACTCTCAATTCATTTCATTTCATTTATTCAGGAACAATTTTACAATCGTATTTGAAATTTAGGTAAGTTCATAACATTAATTAAAAAAAAAACACAAAAATAAAATAACAATAATAGTGGTTATCAGCTTGTGGAAGTCCACTGCTAAAAATAATAAAAATAATTCATAAAAAATAAAAATGTTCATAAATAATAAATAAGAAGAATCAGAAATATGTCAGAATATCATTAATATTAAAAAATGTCACTTAGATGTAATTAGTACCTATTAAAATTAATTAAAACTTGAACTCAAAGTTAAAAGTCAAAGTCAAAGTCAAAAAGAACTTTATTCATTGAAATCACAAGGATCATTTTGAATCGTCTTATATAAAATTAAATTACTCCTGTTCCTATGGACTCATCTATGGAATAGTAGCACCCTTCCAGCAAAAGCTTTTTTAGTTTCCTAATGAATATACCTGGACTATCAATAGTTTTCATATCAACAGGTAGAGAATTATATAATTTGACTGCCTGATACCGACAACCATGCATCGCAATTTTTAATCTAGGGCACAGTGGGGCCTCTAGATCTTTTTTTCTTGTGTATAATCTTTGTACTCTTTGTAACGACGTTTCATACTTAGAGGGATGCCGGATAACATCCACTAGAACCACTAAAATGTAAAGGCTGGGAAGAGTCAAAATTTCTTTTTTATGATTAATCTAAATTTATGAGTTGACAGCGCTATGCTGAAGCATAGTTACGATGTAATGTAGTTTGACCCTCAATTATCAAGTAAGTAGGATAGTTCGTTAAAAAATTATTATTTAATGATTTTAAAGCAACTGAAAAGAAAGTCTCAGGAAACTGACATAATTAACTCGTCTAATCTTGTGATAATAACGTGGGACCGCAACTTGCATTGGATAGTATGCATTCCTATGCACTCTCACTAGTCAAGAGTAGGCATGCCATGGCAATGAAAATACTATTTATAATATAGTTACGTAGGTTGCTTCCTTTAGGAAGTAACCTACGTAACATAACATAACACCCAACAGTCCCATACGTAGTCTTGATCCCACACTAAGATTCCCTGTGTCGTGGGTATCAAGAAGTACAAGCACCATGGTACAATAACACCCAGATCCGGAACAAATATTTGAAGATCATACAAACATTTGTCCCGCAGCGGGAACCGAACCCGAAAGCTCTCGTACCTCAGCTGGCTACTCGCCCGCCGCGCCACAGAGGTCGTCAACATCGACATATCTGATGATAATGTAAAAAAATGCCTTCTGACGCATAATGACCAACACGCTTTTTGACTAATTTTAAATACGCATCTTGACATTTACGCAATATGTGCAATACGCATTTTGACATACACGCAAAAAGTACAATACGCATAATGCCAAATTAATTACCATTTACGCAAAATGAGCAATACGCATTTTGACATATATTATACCTACGCAAAATGTGCATAATGCCATGCCACAAGTCTAATCCGCGGGTAGGAAAAATAATAAGTATTATTTTATAATTACAATTAAACAAAAACTAAAACGTTTACTTCTTACTGATGGCAAAAATAAACCAGCTAGTAAAATAAATACGTTAGGTCCTAAGACACTGTTTTCTTTGGTTATTGTCTTGCTCGCTCAAAGTCAAGTTGCCTCCAAAGCAACAAAATGCAACTTTGTAAACTCGTAAGAGACTCGACTGTGATAAAGAATGCTGCAGTGGGACCCATTCGCAGCACAAATTGCATTCACGAATGATATTTGTTGTCCTGATTCTAATTCTAGATCTAAAAGGAATCATTTTAAACCTTGATACGCACATGAAAATGCAGAGAATCCTAGTCTGATTATTCTAGTCATATTTGTCTTACTCACAAAGTTTAGTTTAAAATTTTATTTCTCGATGTATAGATAGTTCAACTGATCCAGATAACTACCAGACGGTATCGTCCCTGAGTAAAGTACTTAAAGTAATTATGCGGTGGCCGGGGAATGGCTAGAAAAACTTAGGATGTCCGTCTGACACCCGGCAGTAAGAAAGGCCAGCATCAAAGGCCGTAGACAGAAACAATCTCAGGATCGTATTGAATGGCACGAACCATTGCTTTACGCAGCGGTGGATGAAGTCGGTATATGGTTATTACTTTTTCGTGTCAAAGTTTATCCGATTTCGATAATCGATAACCCGAACAAGGGAGTAATTTACAAGGGAATCAAAATCTAATGAACGTGTTACGGTGATTAATTAATCTTCAAAAGTGGTTTGCCGAGTTTGTAAAGATTGACAAAGTTTTGAATGGTTTGGGTTGACTGATTAATTAATTGCTTTAGTCGACACAGAAACATTCGGTGTACGGTACAAAAAACACTATTGGTGTACCTGCCTTGCCTAAGCAATTTAAAAATGTTTGGATACGCTAACACAGTTGGATTTATGGAACCTAAACAGCATCTTGAATTCATTCCACCGATCGGTGTTTTGCTTTCCAATTTGTTAATTTTTGTTATATGAAAAAACTATCTAACGGAACCAATCAGCAACACCGGGGGTATTGTCAATGCGTTGTCTCACGCGAGTAAAACCGTGAGCTGATGCTAGTTTACTAAAAATAGAACAAGCTTTCTACAAGTAATTTAAACTGCAGAATAAAATAAATTGAATCCTTCTATCCGAAACACATTCAGAATCTCATAAGACTACTCAATGTGAAAACCAATTACCGACATTTCAATGCAGTAACTTGCATTTTATTCATGATCGAACTGGAAACGGAAGTTCGAATAGCATAAGCATATCCTATAAACCAGAAAGGAATATCCCGCTTTCAGAAACTTCATAATACCGTTATACACCGTAGAAGAGAGTAGGTACATTATATTTTTGACTTCTACTATCTTATTATGTAAGAAATTAGAAAGTGAAAGTTTGTTCAGAACTTTCTGTATTAACCATCACTTACTTACGCAAATTTTCCGCAAGTTTCGTCCCTTATAGTACGTTACATTGAACTTATTGATAAAACTGTTATCAAAGGCAACTTTGCTTTTAGTGGGTAGATACTTGTGAAAATTGACAAACAATATGGTGGGTAACAAAACCAATGAGTGGAAACTATCGCACGTTATAATGTCACAGGGAGATCATCGAGACGTTCAAATTGAAGGCTCACTGAACACCAAGCCTAGTAATATTACTTGGGACGTAGGAATAATATTCATTTGTTGTTTATCGACTGGGATCAGAGGTTAACATATATTTATTCTTGTGTATCAAACACATTTTTGAACGTACGGGGCATTTTTCTCTAACATTTGAACTAAGCCTGAAGTTAAAACTACGGAAGATTAAAAGCCAATTTTTCACGGGTCTTGAAATTGGATCAAGGTCATTAAAAACCTATACATTTCTTTCAACTCAGGGAAAAGACTTTTTCGTAAATGGCCATTTAATTTCAAGGCTCTGTAGGATGGACCGGATCTCGAGTGGAAAATCCTTAACGAGATAAAAAAGAATTTTTTAAAGTTAAGCGTATTAAATAAATTTTTGTGGATGGACTTTCTAAGTAATTGGGAGTATTTACGGTTACTGCGCGCGATTAAATTTGTTCAGTATTCTAAGAAAGAAAATTAATACAACTCCATTTGTACTAGTATGATCAGACGTACAATTGGCAGGCGTAGACACTACATCTACACACACACCCATCCACAGGAGGAGACATGATATCCACAGGAGGAAGAAAAAGATTAAAAGAGATTAAAATAAAAGATTACTTACAAAACAAAATTTAGATAAATGGTAAAACAAAAAGTCTCGAGCTATCTCCTCAATATAAATCAAGTGGTAAGCGACACAGCGCTAAGCTCACAATGCACCGGTATTTTTACTCATGTTATTGTCTGCCCGGCAATAAGAATGGAGCGTCGTCTCCACCCTGGGGAAACTGACATAGTGCTGAAAGAATCTTCGGTTTTGTGTCTGGCTGCTTTGCCTTGGGTAATAATAATAGAGTACCACCCAACAATCATATACATAGTCCTGCTCCACACTGAGATTCCGTGTTTAGTAGGTATCTGGAACTAAGAGTACCGTGGTAATGCAACACTCACACCATAAAAAACCGACCGAACCGAATTTTATTAATTGAAATCACTTTGGATCATTTTCAATCGTCTTATAAATTAAAATTACTCCTGTTCCAATGCGACCAAGCCTAGATGAATCAGGCGACGAACACGGCTTGGCCATTTAATTTGATGATATATAGCAATGGAGAAAGAGGTAAACCCGAAAAGCAATATTGGTTTTTATAACAAAAATCAAAATTAAATTCCTGCAAAGATTGAAAGAAATCGGAGATCATGACGTTTTTACGTAAAATCCTACGGCTTGGAAACGACTGAGCCTATTTTTTTTATTCTGGTTTTTCCTTGTCGTCAAAGTCGGTACTCGTATGACGTAACAAAAAGCTTTATGAATTTCTTGAAGCGTAAATTGAGACTCCTGACTAATTCCGTAATTTTTTTTGCAAAAACATAGTTTTACCCTTCTCTAAATATCGATGTTTAAGTTGGAAAAATATTGAAAGATATACTCAAATACCTTACAAAAATATCATAAATGTTTTGTAACCTCTGTGGCGGGGCGAACGAGCAGCCAGCTGCGTTGTGAGAGGTTACAGGTTCAATTCCCGCTGCGGGACAAATATTTGTATGATCTGCAAATATTTGTTCCAGGTCTGGGTGTTGTTAGCACCACGTTTGTTAGTTCCTTGATACCCACGACACAGGAAACCCTAGTGTGAGATCTGGACTATGTATGTGACTGTTGGGTTGTTATGTTATGTTGCAGATGCGAAAAAAGGCCGAAAATCTATTTCACATTCGGCTTAAAAATATCTCATTCTGCACTAACATTTGGAACTACCGGCGGCTACCCGCGGCGCACTATCTATCGCGCCCGGGGGCAATCTCGCAACTAATCCCCTGTATATGTCCCACAGGGAGATTCCACATAATAATTATTATTCCCCGGTCTCCTTGGCTACAGCGACATTCGATTATGGGCCATAACTAAATCTCGATAGAACTGCTATAGTCGTAAGGAATTTAGATTATGTTATCAAACTACTCAATACTATGATTGTGCGTAGGTTCTCACGGTTATATGTGGTAAGTTTATAGAAAGTTATATTATTACTTACACTAGGTAGTTGATTAGTTCCTAGAACGCATTCGATTGAACAGCGACTCTGCAGGCTATTCGTGTGAGATTTTTTAAAAAGCAACTGTTTTTATTTTTTGGGTCGACTAAAACTGTGAATTGACGACTTATGTGATTGTTATCAGCCCCCCTATTCCCTAACTGAAAGTCACTCGGTGACTAACGTTTGACAATTAAAATAACCTTCAAATTAGCAATTCTTAATGATAATTTTGAACAATTTATTGGTGGTAATTTTACTTGACTAACATTACTCACTGAGTGACTTTCAGTTAAGAAATAGGGGGACTGAACTAGGTATATCCTTTTTTAACTCCTTTATAAGTATTCGCAATGGATACATTTATTGAATGGCTGATAATGACCAAGATCTTAAAAAAAATGGCTTCATTAAAAATACAAGATAATGTGCAGGAAACTGACGTATCTAAAATTAACCCAAAAACATCCCTATCTCCCTTGTTTTGAATATCCATTCGTATCTCATGTTAATTATCATCCCCTTTCTCGGTTACAACGACATGTGATTACTGTGATTGCCGCTATAAGAAGCTCTTGTGCGAAACATTTCTTCGGTCTGATTGGCTTGTTTTTGCACCGCTATTATTGCGACTCGTTTATGTTTGTGGGTAATGGGTATTGCCGCCGTCATTTTATTTTTTGTGTCTTCTTTTTCGGTGTGATTTATATTTACGATCCATAATACCTACAGACCAGAGGGTGAATTATGTACAACGCCGGTCTACCCGTTCGTTTGATTATCTATACAAAACAAACAAGCTTACGAGCATAGGTAAGCGTGCGTTCATAATACTACTACCTACTGCAAATGATTCTTTGTAAACAACTAGCTATTTCGTAGTGCAATAGCTATACTAAGAAATATATAAGCTGTACCTACTTGGATACCAAGAAGAACTCGTATACAATACAAAATGCAAATAATAGTAATTGGAGTAACCGACAAAAACATTTTCTTTTCATCACCAGCCAATAATATACACAGCAGCTGCAGTAAGCTTAGATAAAGATTTAAAATACCTATGCCACAACTTTTTCCTCAACAATTTGTTTCATCTTATGTACAGTGGGCTAACCTAACCTAACAAGAAACGAAAGGTACAAAATTAATCAAATGCAGATGAGAACTCGAATGTGGAATTCCCTACCAGATACTAGACGTCTACAAATCTTCCCGGGAATAAGTCCAAGAACAGTTTTCTCATCTCAACTCACGTCACTACACTATTCAACTTATTATTCCGAGCGGGAGCAACATTTTTCACCGTCTCTATGAATTCTGAACAATCTAACCACTGACATTAAATACGAAACTAAACAAGGAAAACAATGGTTTGAAACCGTTTATTCACAAGGCGCCATTTGATTTGCAGGACCTTCAAAACAGCGCCATGTATCCAGAGTGTACCTACTATACTTTTAGTCTATGATCATACCTCGCCTGGTGCTTCTGGCCTAAGAATAGACCCTTCCCGTGGATGTCGTAATAGCCGACTAAGGGATTACACCAGGAGCTGGGCAGCAGCATCCACCTGAGTACTCAACATGAATACTGCAATCAACAATTCGCCTGCCAAGCGTGGTGATTATGGCAATTCCCCCCTTTGCATTAATGAAGGAGGCCTCGTCCAAAATAACGTACGTAGTAAATCTTTGTTGTTTGTGTGTGTGTCTTTTGTATTTTCCCGTGTCTTTTTTATAATGCATCATTGACACAAATAAATGCTTTTTTTTTCTTTCTTTCTTTCTTTTCGTCCAGCAGTGGACGTCTAAAGGCTGATGATGATGATGATGGCTTACAACTTTACTCATATTTGGCCCGGCTGGGACATAACTCGATTTTTTGAGGATTTATTATATTTTTGCGAATTGAACTTTATTTGAGCCTTAATTTTTTGTTGCATAACTTAGTTTGTGGTCTTGTCTAATGCTATGTTGGGCGATGATATTTTTTTCTCAGCAGGCTACGAAAATTTTTACTGAATGTCATATAATTATTACAGGGCGAAAATGTTGCATTAACTTGAACAAAGAAAAGGTAACTGAATGTTATTGTTTTAATTTTATTTTCGGGTTGTTTATGTAGCTACGTTTATTATAACTTTGTCCGCCGCTCGGGCGTAAGCTGCCTTTTATTTTACGGTAAATGGAAGTTAAGCCAAGTGTTATTGTTCCTACAAAAGTTTTATCTGAAATTTAATTGAGCCGCACTTCGCATCGCCGAATCTTCTTCAAATAAAAAACTGGTTTGCTAAGGATTGTTTTATTGTTCCTAATGTAGGAGTTCCGAGTGCAAGGCTTTATTTATTTTTCATGGATCATTATAACTACTCGTATTTAAAACAATCGTTTATCTTGCTCATTAACTTATTTATTACTAGTTACATCAATGATCATTGATCATGCTTCTATTTTTAATTCACAGAAAGGCTATACGATTATCTAATTGAATTCCATACAATTTTGTGCAAACTAAACACACGAAACTAAAAAACTAATAAAAACTAATGGCACGAAGTCAAAGTCAAAATAAAAAACTCTAATGACATTAAAAAAAAAGTTAAAAAACCGACTTCCATATTATTCGACAAAATATTTGGATGAAAAAAACAATTATGAAAGAACCATAGTAGTGAAAGGATTATTATACATTTTGAATGCAAATGCTTGGTTTGTTGCTGAAAATAGTAAAATCGCCATATGTATGCCTACAATATTTGAGGAGTTCCCTCAATTCCTCATAGTTTCCATCATCAGAACTGGATTCTGAAAAAAATGGGACCAATCTGGAAGTATATCTATTCAAATATAAAAAGAATTTTCCAAAGCGGTTCATAAACGCCGGAGATATGCGGTAAAAAACATAAAAAAAAAAATTACAACCGAATTGAGAACCTTCTCCTTTTTTGGGAAGTCGGTTAAAAAGAAAGAAGCCCTTAGCTTCGGCTTAGTAATCCTTCTTCTTTTTAACCGACTTCCCAAAAAAGAAGGAGTTTCTAAATTCAGTTGTATTTTTTTTTTAAATGTTTGTTACCGCATATCTCCAGCGTTTATGAACCGATTTGGAAAATTATTTTTTTATTTGAATAGATATACTTCCAGATTGGTCCTATTTTTTTCAGAATCCAGTTCTGATGATGGAATCCATGAGGAATTGAGGGAACTTCTCAAATATTGTAGGCATGCATATGGCGATTTTGATATTTTCAGCAACAAACCATGCATTAAAAAAAGTATTATAATCCTTTCACCACTATGGTTCTTTCATCATTTTTTTTCATCCAAATATTTAGTCGAATACAATGGCGGAAGTCGGTTTTTTAAATTAAAAGTTATTTTCTCAAAGGACAGACAGGGTGAAACAAAACTAAACCGAAACAAAACGATACCGATGCTAAACGACGTTTATAAATAAGATGGCTTATTTATAAACGTATTATTTCGTAAGTATAGTAAGTAAAACAGGCGCCAGCGGTAAAATTCCGTCTTTGTTCTTTTCATAACAATCTTAAATAAATTATGACGTTATTAAGGGCGCAAAGCTTAGTGTTATAATTGTCATTTTTGACTGAACTTCAACATTACCGTCGTAAGTGAAAATTTACTTTTGTTTTTTGTGAATGCATAAAAATTCGTAATGTTTTTTGTCCGTGTTTTATCTTGTTCTACGACACGCATGCTACGCCGTAGCACCGGACGACAAAGTATTGGTCGAAGCCATCAATTTGAAATACAGTCACAATCACGAGTCCGTAACTATCGCCAAGAGATTTAAAGCCAGTTAATTTTGGGTAAATTCGACCACGTGAGTGACGTGGGCAAGTGGGCTTTGGTGCAAATTGCTCAGATCCATTGACTAGAAGGGAGCAGCTGTTCAACTACATTGAATTAAATATCACCAAAATACAGTCATCATATTTGTCTATAGATATTTGGATAAAATAATTATCAACCATATGCTGGCATAATATTTGATGTACCTAATTACTATAAAAATAACGTAAACAAACGAATTGTGTACTTTGATATATTATTATAAAGATTTCCACTACACTTACACTACTGTGTAAGTACAAACAAAACAAACAAAACACACACACACGAAACTTCACTTTGCCTACACTCTACAGATGGCAAAGAACTGCGAACAAAAATGTTGAACGGTTTTATTCAATATGTAGCTTATCAACAAAGCTTACAAGGTAAAAATCACCTTGTTTTCAGCAGTAGGAGGTTTAAAGTGGGTTGTTTTGGCCAGTCGAGGGTGACGTGCACGGTTTCACGTTATCAAAATCATCAAAATTATACAGTTACAGTTTACAGGCTCATGGTGACTTTTGGAGCAAAGATTTGCGTTGCGATTTGCAATCATTCCTTTGATGATTTCTTTTGGTTGGTTATTGAAAGCTGCCTGCACGAGGATTAAAAAAACAACATTTCTTTCCGAGTTTCGGATGAAGTACTCTTTACCCGGGTGTCCTACTGAAAAATACCTATGCAACTTATTTAATAAGTGTGACTTACAAGAATACACCAATACACTTTGAATTAACAGTTTTGCAAAATAGCATATCAAAGCTTGAGAGTTTCTTTCAGAGGATGTCAACAAAAAAATGCTTATTGTAATAAATGACCCAGCTGTAATTAATAGAGGCTGTGCCAGAGCTTTGTACAGTTGGGTAACTGTCTTTGCAAGTGATCCAGTGACGGATCATCCGCTGTTACTGGATGTTAATCACAGTGCATCGGTGAGCCACTGAATAATCACTCTAAGCCTACCATGTTAACTACTAAGTACGCACCTACTGTTGCCATGAATTGCAAAAACTTTAATCGTAAAGCAACTTTATTTAATTGGCATAATTTTTCGGAAGTGTCGATTGGTTTTTACTCGTTTTGAAAAGGAAGGCGTTTAACAAATTGTATACCAGATATTTAGTGTATATCTTAATAATTAAATGGTTAAAGTAGATAGATTATTTATTGATCACCAAATAAAAAAATAAAAAACGCTATGGCTGGCCTTTTCGCTAACAGCGATCTCTACCAGGCAACTTTAAGAGTAATCCATACCTCC
The DNA here is from genome assembly GCA_951392215.1 of Epirrita christyi. Taxonomy (NCBI): domain Eukaryota; kingdom Metazoa; phylum Arthropoda; class Insecta; order Lepidoptera; family Geometridae; genus Epirrita; species Epirrita christyi. The sequence continues at coordinate 9,867,116 of OX595846.1, forward strand.
TGGCATACAATTCCCGAACAAGAGATTATTCAATTTTTAACAAAGAAATACCACCAAAGTGAAAAAAACTACTTTTATATTTCCAAAACATCCTTTTAAGATATAGTTACTAACCTTCATTAGTAATGTACAAAGAGTATTTATTTAACTAATTCCAAGTTTTATTTTTAATTTATTTTAGCCAGTTCAATGGACGAAAACCTACTTTCGAAGAGCTCGAATAGGCAGTACTCAATATCAAAGGCACAAGTTCCTTTAATAACCAGTATTCCATCTTCATTATAACTTTCCGAATTCGTCTTTCTGACACAAACGTTTTCTCAGAATACGCTCGTTTTCTCACTGCGAGTATGGTAGGTATCAACAATTTGGTAATAGGTATCCTACTTACGAGTAACTGCTAATTAGTTAATGGAACTAATCATTTCAGCAGTTTCAAATTATTTCATTAATTTATTTAATATATTAGAGTGCGTCTGTGCCCTTTAGCACAGCACACCAGAGGGCCTAGTGTGAGCAATTGAGCATCGCGTTTACGTGGCAACCGCGTAAACGCGCGTTTGTTGAGTAACCGGCAAAATTAAAGTATACGTAAAAACTGCGGAGTCCGAGTAGTTTTAGCTCACACTAGGCCTACGGCTGCGTACTTGTAGACGTAGACGTGCACGTTGACGTACCATGACGTTGTAATGTATGGAACTATATGAGACATGGCACACCGCTTGTGTGACGTGCACGCAAGCGTGTATATACGTAGTGACGCGCGTGTCTATGTTACATGCTGCATACGCATCCGGTGTGCTTTGGCCTTAAAACTGCACGCCCCTCCACAGCTTTTACTTGGAACTCGACACGCAAGCTTGACGTTCGAAAACAGTCCTTGTGTTTACAGATTATGGAATATTTTATTTTGACGTAATTATGACTATGAAAATAGCTATACTAGAAGTTTCACTACGTGATAGAATCTGAAATGAGGAAATCCATAGAAGAACCATTGGCACCATCATAACTCTCAGAATTAGCAAGTTGAAGTGGCAATGGGCAGGTCATATAGCTCGCAGAACTAACAACCGTTGGGAAATAAAGATTCTCGAGTGGCGACCACAAACCGGACAACGATGTAGAGGAAGGCCCTCCACTCGATTTACTATAGACATTATAAACGTCGCAGGAAGTCGGTGGAGGGAGGCGGCTCAAGACTGTTTGTCGTGGCATTCTAGAGGAGAGGCCTATATTCAGCAGTAGACTTCTAAAGGCTGATGATGATGATGAATTTAATAATGGTACGTTCAGTTTTAAATTAGACGCACTCTACAGTTGTCACTTGGTGAAGGTGCTAGTGCATAACGCAATATTGTCTACAGCGAAACGCAGCTAATTACACTCGAAACATATGAGTTACGCTTCAAACATACTATATTGCGACACTAAGTTCCATTTACTGCGTCAGGATAGTAAGGAATTAATAATGCTATTTGGAAGTCTTCAATAGACAGTCGAGAAAGCTTCTTAGAGACGGCAGCAAAGCTTTACGTATATTTGTTTGCTTTGAGCCCGAAGTGTTGAAAGTAGGCAACGCAAAGGTGATTAAGATTCAGGCGATTAGTCCTGTTTTACTTTGGTAAGTGACACTAATTTGTTTCCTTTAACCGATGATTTTGGGCAGGGGATGACTGATTTCAAAAGTAGTATGTTAAACGCTCAGTGCGACGTGTTGAGATTAAATAATGAGATGCAAAAAATATTGTAATAAACAATATACTAATAGTGTGATTTGAATGAAATACTTGTTAAATCACTGAATTAAAGTTTATTGGCGGAAAGGCGATTACATGGCTTTGATGAAGGTTAGACGACTGACAAGTTAAAACAGTGTTTTTATATACAAAACAAAAGATATTAACATTGCCAGCTATTTGAAGTAAGTAACTACCATTATTAGGTTTATTACATTTTATGTCTCCAACAACTAATAAGTTGTAACCGAACAGAATTTTGAAAAAAGTAGAGATGGTGTCGTATGATCTAGAGTGTTAAAATCTCTGCCGTATGCGGCAGAGATAGAGAGATTTTAACGATCAAATTCGATGGCGGACATGCCCGCTATCGAATTTGAACCCATGACCAGTGGAAAATCAAACTGAGTTACTGTTGTGGCTAACCCAACTCCTATTAATTTAACTCTTAATATTGCAGTAAAATTGCCAATATCGAAAAATTACCCAGAAATAATGCAAAGTTCTTTATTTTACACGTTCTTCCGGTTCGTGACCTGGCATAATTTTATGATAATATTGTGGTGCAGATACCTACATTAATTTTAAAAAAGCACGTTTAGTAATAACTAGGAAATCCACCCCGGTTTCGTTCATGATTACAATTTTATAGGTAAAAAGTAAAAAGTTTAAACTAAAGACAGTGAAAAGCAATCAAAATGTATGCAGTACTTTCCCGTTTTTGGAGACAAAGCAGATGATGCAACATCAGACATGTTGCATTCAAAAACACATCAGCGGCTCCAACCGATGTGCAACTTCATATCCTGCTTTAAGTGTCTATTTGAAAACGCCGATCAGATTTTTGAAAAGCCTTTAATTAACTTCACATTATCACCAGCCAGTTTACATCCAATGCTGGATGGGGCCTCCCTCACTGAATACAATGGGAGGATTGGGTATTTTATTGTGTGATATGGGTTTTTGTGCCTGAAAAAAAAAAGAATTTTAATTTGACATAAACACCACGCTTGGTAGGCGGATTGGGGTTAAGGACTAATTGAAACACTCAGGTGGATGCTGCTGCGTATTCTCTTGTTTAATCCCTAAGACTCTTACTAGATCCACGGGAGGAGACGGATGGGTCTATTCTTAAGCCAGACACGCCACAGCTAATTTCACTTGATAGTACGTCGTAAAAACCCTCCTCTCGATAGACTAAAGACATTATTAACGTTGCAGGAAGTCGGTGGATGAAGGCAGCTCAAGACCGTTCAACGTGGCATTCTAGGGGTCTCTGCAGCAGTGGACTTCTACAGGCAGATGATGTTGATATTGATTAAAGTTCGCACACTTGACCTTCCCAGATCGAAGTGAGTATGGAGTAGCAACTTTACGGTAAACGGACGTTGAATGAGGCATTCAACGTTTAAAAGATTGGAGTTTATGGCCTTTTATGAGGTTGCAGTCATATTATCTACAAAATTATCTGATGAGTAGGTACCTACCTCATATTATCAGGCGTTACAACAGTATTTCACTTTTATCGGCCAATGAATCACGCCAATATGTCGGTACGTCTCACGTGCTCCGCACTTAGTAGATCACATTAATCTGTGGTACATTTCATAGATTAATGACCCTCTCGTTCGGTATATGAATTAACTATTGAGTGGATAGATGGGTTTATTCAAGCGAGGGTTCGGGAATATTGGACCTACTGTTTTAGATAGTTTATCTTGAGTTTTATACTTACTCAAGATTAGGTAAGGTAGATCCACAAAAAAGAGTGACGTACCTTCGTACGTCGATGAAGTAACCTCAATCAAATGAAGGTCAATCCTTCAAGCCTTGAATAAAAAAACTAAAATTCGTTTTAGATGTAATTAAATCGACTTTTTTAAGAGATGTTAGTAATTGACATGCCTTCGAAAACTCAACCACTAATCATTCGTTTTCGTGTACAAAATACGCTTAACGACGCTAAAAGTATATGGCTAAAAGTACAACGGAACACAAATGCCACTGAAACATTTCTTCACAAAAGGCATGAGCAAAACTGCACAAGCACATTACGCTCATACATTAAATATATATCGGAACCAGCCACTCCTTCAGAGTGATTGCGTTAAAAAGCGAATACATTTTTCATAGAAAATAACACATATTTCACAATGAAATTCTTGTCGATCGAGCAGCCGCTTTGTCTTGCTTCTTTTTCTTCAGTTTTCCTGGTTGATTTGTGTTCTATGAGTGTTCCCAGTTCCGCTGCACTCGGTCGCTCGCCTCCGGGAATATTGGATATCTGTCATAAGTCATAAGATTTCGCAAACCGACTTTATAATGTTCTGCATATCCCGTATGTCGCACAGAATGCGAGCAATTTATGGAACGGATAAAATCGGACTCGATATCGATACAGATTGTCCCAATACGCGTTATTCTGGCCGTTAATATCTCATATTTACAGATTCCCTCGGCACAGATCAGCAAACGTTTCGGTAAGTACAAAAACACGTGATATTTTCGCAATATATTTTATTTCCGGAAATGTCTGGGAGTGAGTGGAGAGGGCTTTAGAAATGTAATAATACCTTTAATATCTCTCACTGATAGCTTTGCAAACATTCTTCGGCCTAGGGCTATTATCGCCCTCGGAGTCATGAATTATGAAATAGACACCGTATTCAATTATATTAACGGTATCATCGGCTGTGACGGATGCGAATTGAATTAAAGTCCCCAAAATGATAGCCGCATTCAATTAGGAAAAATACCACAGAATTTGTTCAGTGAAATATAATATGCTTCTGACGGCGTGGAATTTATTAACATTGCACGGAAATTTGACTCCGTTTGCTCAATTTGGTCGGGTTCGTCTGCCATTATCTTATATGCGAAGGTACATAATGAAGTTCATACACCAATAATGACGACAAACAAGATTTTGAAATGTATAAAAACAACTATTTTACTTACAGAGTGATTAACTTAATAAAATGCTTTGTTTTAAGCGTGCGCCATTCGCCTTTTGGTATTTTAGGTATAAAAAACACAGCTTTCTAGAAATCTAGAAGGTGACTATGTTTCACGTAGCAGCCAGTATCAATTTTCTCAATTAGCTAACCTTTTGACAGAACCTACTTTCCCGACTACGTTACAGAAGCGTTAGTTCATTTCCTTTAAACGAACAATTCAATTAAGGAGGTAGGTCTTACCTTCGCTCGGCTAATTGGGCTACCAGCTTACCGTAGTCTTGCTAAGCCATTCAGGGATGGTGCCTTCTTAAATAAGCTCTCTTTTAGGTCGGAATATAAAAGCCATGGTGTGTGCGAGACTCTCCGACTTTTGATTCATGTAACTAACTATATATTGTTTGTTATATAACTGTAGTTATTTTTAAGACGTTACATACGATTTTTCTCTTTAAGGGTTAATCTCGCCTTTTTACCTACATTCACTTTATGTAAGTTTTGCCTGAGATTTTGGGTGTAATAGAGAATAAAGACGTATTCTCTTATTGTATACAAAATTACAGACAAAAAAAATGTGTCATGGCATGATTTAAGTCTCAAATCGAGATAACTGGCAAATCAGTGTTCAACTTTCCAGCAACCACGTGTTCAGGATAGTGTAAGAACACATAGTGAGCCAAATCAACCAAATAACGAGACGAGAAAGGGGTTCAATCCCCGCTGTGGTACAAATGCATGATCTGATAATATTCCGGTTCTGGATGTTGTGATATGGATAATGGTAGGTTCCCGTAGTTCCTGATACCCACTCACGCATAATGGACCATCCATAGAGTTCGAATGCGAAAAAGGGAGTTCTTTAACATTAACATTCCTGATACCCACGACCCATGGAATCCTAGTCTGGTCAGGGGTCAGGGTTGCTTATGTTAAGTTGGATGTTATGATGAGCATGAAAGTAGCCTCGCTACAAATTATTTTATACTGGTGTTTTTACAACTGATCAGAATCTAAGGTTTTTTTTTTTCAAAGTAACTCAACTTTTTACAATACTTTCGAGAGAGCATGACCCCGAGAGCTCTTTACTGCTAAGTGCAATTCATTGAAATGGGGTAAAGAACTTTATTGCATATTTTTTTAATTGTGTTACCTAGGTACCATATATCCGAAGTTTCCACAAAAATACTAGGAACAAGTAGACTTCGAAACAACAAGTTTCCGACTCTTTCTGCTAATTCCGTCACGTAAGGTACGTCCCTAAGCGTATTACCGGACAGAAGTTTACGAAAGGCTCCTGCTATTAAACGTGTCAACACACACGGCCGTGATTCATTCATTAAATAGACACACGTAGCCCGAGGCTATAGGGATCCCTAAAACTGAGGAATTAGAGTGAAATGTAAAGATTTTATTGTACTAGGGCTTGCACTATAATCCGACACTGGAATTTACGGATAAAGTTATTTAAGATCAGCCCCCCGATTCCCTAGCTGAAAGTCACTCAGTGACTAACGTTTGACAAGTAGAATGACCATCATAAAAATAAAATATTATGAAGAATTCTCAATTGATAGATAGATAGATAGAAAATCCTTTATTGCACATAAAAAAAAAGAAGTACAAAGGCGAACTTAATGCTAAGAAGCATTCTCTTCCAGATAACCTTGGTGTATTGTGGACAAAAATAGGCGTCGGTAGTGCACAGAAAGAGAATAGTGATAATTATACAGAAAATAAAAAAAAAAGTTCAATAACTAATATTAATTAACTAAGTCCCTACTAATAATGCCTATTGATGGTAATTTTACTTGTCAAACGTTGGTCACTGAGTGACTTTCAAGATAGGGAATCGGGGGGCAGGTTAAAGATATGAATACGCTGCAGTTTTAAATCATTTGACAATATTTTAGTTGGAATGTTGTATAAAGAAACTTATAAGATGTTTTATGAGAAGTTGAACGTCGTTCTTAACATTTTGTTTTTGGTTATAAGTTTTTGTGTAAACTAAGAGTTTGAATATAATGATAGTAATATTCAGTGATCTAGAGCTATCATGTTTTACAATAAAAGCACTCCCACACTAGTGCGAGTGCTCCCCAAGGGGAACCGGTGGGTACAGATAAAGTTATTTAAGGTTAGATTAAAGATTTGATTACGCTGCAGTTTAAAACAATTTAACAATAAAATTTAAGCTGTGCTGGTTGTGTAACGATAATGATTTATAAGACGTTTAGCTTCGTCTTAACGTTTGCTTAATATAACTTTTGTACAAACTAAGAATAGTTTGAATGTATGATAGTAATATACAGTGTCATGTGTCACAATTTAAATGGCCACACACAAGTGCGATATACCGGCCGGAATACTGACCGATATACTGACGATTGGCTTTCATGATCTATACGTCTAGTACGGATTTTGATAGTTTTCGAAAACTATATGAAGTTTCGTTTCCTTCCATACATTTACTGCCAGCGTCCTTAGTTTTCTTCTCGTTTTCGCTAGGGGCGCTGCAAGGTAATGTATGGAAGGAAACGAAACTTCATATAGTTTCGAAAACTATCAAAACCCGTACTAAGCCCCCAGTACGTATTGAGGATCTTCCTATCAGTATTTCGTTGTTGTGTGTCAGATTCCATGCAGTATCGTAAAATAATGTTTTTAACAGAGATAGGCATTGCAATAATTCTGGCCAGTATATCGTATATGAGTCTTAAATTTCCACATAGAAAATTTTGTTTAAGTTGAACCATGACTCGTGAATAGTAAATTTCACTCATTGATCAAGCCACTGTCTGACCATACTGATCATTAAAATAAAACCCGTATCTAACTGACGGACCGTGGCCAACACTAAACCAACTGAAGATTGTTTGCCCGGTAAATGGATGAATGTTTAGAGCCGACTCAGATCTCCTCTTTGATGCCGAATGCCTGATGTAGCGATTCATGCTACCTTCGATAATACCCACATGCTCTAATGAATCGGAAATAGAATTAAGTACTTCTAAAAAAACTGTGTCTGGTGGATTCGATCCATGTTTAGTTTCTTAAGAATCCCTACAAATATACTAAAGTGAAATTAATAATGATAATGTTGGAATGTTTGTCGTACTTTGCCACCATAACAGCTGGTAACATTTTGACGAAATTCGGTACACAGATAGTTTTTATTTTATTTGAAATAATGACAGATCTAGCATTTGGACCACTTGATTTTATAGTGGTAACCCCAACCCAACCAATGTAATATCTCTTAGGTCACGTCCAACTAGGACGCGTCCTACGTGACATTGCTCTGCGCCCGTCATCATGACTCATGAAGATGAAAAGTCTTCTGTAATTTCACCGGCACCCCATACCAACCCTTCAAATCGGAACACAACAATGCGAGCACTACTGCTCGGTGGCAGAAAAAGTACTATAAGTAGTACCTACTAGTACGGTGGTAGTTCTTCCCCGAACGAACTCTTTCACAAAGAGCTCTTTTCTAGTAATCTTTGGGTCCATGATTATGGAAACTGCTATGCTTAGAGTTTGACTATGTGATAAATCTGAAACGAGGAAACCCTAGGTGGAAAAACCATTGTACATACCTACCTACTTCTCAGAACTAGCAAGTTGAAGTGGCAAAGATAAAAATAAAGATCGCAGTATTTCAGGAAATTTTTAAAATATTTTACAACAAGAAGTATAAGCATTTCAGATAGAAACCTAAAAATCTAGGCTGGAAGTTGAATTTAAAATTAAAGAAGTAAATTTTTAGTTCAGTACATGTAATTAGGTACGGACAGAATGGTAATTTAATAATTCTAAATCACAAATGAAACAGTTAAACTTTTTAAAAAACCAAAGCAAATGATCTCAAAATAGCTTGACTGATCCAGTACACTATCAAATGGAAGCTCCCCGAAGAAAAAACTATCAATAATACCTCGAGAGCAATGAATCCGGGTCACTAAAGAATGTTAAAAATCTCGGAAACTAAAAATGATAGATTAATGCAATAAATTGTATTTAATAGACAATGTAATACTCCTTAAATGAAGGTAAAAAAAATATGAGTCACCATACATTTTATTAACACAAAATTACATAAAGAAAAAAACTGCTGATCTCTCCTTAAAACAAAAATAGGAAACATGAAATTTTTGAACTTTATTACGATTTTCTTGAATTTTAATACTTCGTATTGCCTCCTCGTGCTTCCATTACTGCGTTTACGCAGAAAAAAAACAACAAAAAAACAGAAATCAAACAATGATAAATGACAGATTACAAACAAAAGCAAAACCAAATGCTGTAATTTCGCAGTTCCATCTTCGAAAGTGGCCCTTTTTCAAATTTGATTTTTTTATGATATAACTTTACAATAACTAAGAAGTTTTAATACCTTCATTTAAGGAGTATTACATTGTCTATTAAATACAATTTATTGCATTAACCTAGCATTTTTAGTTTCCGAGATTTTTAGGATTCTTTAAGTGACCCGGATTCATTGCTCTCGAGTGTATATATTATAATCAAAGAAAACAAATTCTGTAGAATAGCTAGTAAAAACTTTCAGCTATCGAATTTATAAGAGATTCTGCATTGAATATGGCCACATACATTCGCTAAGGATGGCACATGAGAAAAATACTACTTACGGACATCTAGAAGTTTCACTCCAACTATGGCAGTAAAATCGACCTGTATTAATATGTGTCATACACAAAAAAAACAATTTTACTCTTAACATTTAAAAAAGCTCCAAAATAAGCGAATGGCGGTTCAATTTTTTATAAAAAAACATAACATTATTATATTTCTCGATTACAAGCTTTTAGTAAAGTTTGTCGTCTGGTTGATGATGATGATGATGAAATTCATATACGGAAACGTGAGCTGGTCAAAAATCAAACACTTAATCAAAAGTCCAAGAAAATCAATCGAAGAGTTCCTTTATCCAACATCAGGTCAGCTCGTTGACACCATATAAGCATTGTCTCATTGCAATGCTGTTAAATCATCGGAAAGCGGATCAAAACTAACACTTGTAAGATTTCACGTAGGTATCTTATACCATACAGCCATTGAAGTGGCCACTAGCAAAATGGTCAATCGTTAGGAATAAAGTTTCTCTAGTGGCGACAACGAACCAGACGACGCTCCCAAACATGGAGATGGAGGCGGCTCAAGACCAGTCGATGTTGCATTCTATTTTATCAACATTCTAAGGGCTATTTCTGCAATGGCATTTTCAAAGGCTAATGATGATGATAAAGACAAACACCCGCACAGGTAAAATAAAACTAAAGCTTTTCAAAAGTGCGAGCGTAATGACTCATTTATGTATTGCTGGCATACTTCGTCTTAAACATTGCGTAATAAAGTTCATTTTACACTATAAGCTAGTATGAAGTGGCACACCTCGGGCAAGGTAGCTCCGTCTTTGATCTCAGCATGCAGACTTTTCTTTGAGACCTGATTGAGCGCAGCACTCTGTGTGCATACGAAAACGTCTGTACTCTACTCGGGATTTGCTAAAACACTACGAAAGAAACTGTTTACATTGGCAGACTTTTGAGGAACGAAATGATTTGCACGAGCATTTTTTTAAAAATTTCGATATTTGTATTTTTGCATCGTCATCCAAATGTAACCCAAACATAACAATCAATCACCTTTTAGGTCTAAGTATATTCTAGAGCCATTCGTCATCTAGCGGATCTGCAACTTGCTTGAATCCGCGAGTTGGCACCTTCCACTTTGGTTGATTTTACCTATTTTTATTGTCGTCAACTCGCGGGCCCATAAATAAAGTACAGTCATAACAAAAGTGGATTGAAACCAGAGTAAGTACCAACTATCTAAAGACCTTATAAAAAAATAAAATAAACATTGATAGCTAGACTGCATCTTATTAGATTGCAGTGTATTATGAGTAACATTCTTTATGTTGCTATTAATTCAATGAATACAAAGATGGCTACTTCTGTGAGCATCTTGATAATTTGACTAAGATGAAAGCTACTCTACAATATTTATTGTGGGAGAAGGGTTTTATGAAAGTTTGTCTAAGAGTTAAGTTAGCAGTTTTAAGAAAATTACCTGCCACGTAAAGGTAAGATTTTGAACGAAATTCATTTAGTGAAAACTTGAAATAAAAATTGGCCATTACGTCATTATTACGTCTTTACAATAAGTTCGAAGCTTAATATTCAAGCCGCAAACTAAACTCCAAAGTTTATACCCAATTTCAGACACTCCGTTTGTTATCAAAGCTTAACAATGACTATTCCTAATATTCGGGTTCAGTTTAATTATGGGGTCAAGTCTTAAGAAATCGTTTGAGCTAACTGGTATTGGCATATTTCATTATTACTTTGTTTATACGAGGGAAGAAAAGAAATCATTTGGACGAAGTAGGTATTATAGTAGTTTATGAAACTGTTGCATAATAAGGGTTTCATACACTACTTTATCTAATCTCATGAAATAGGTAATATTATATTATAAAGTCTTGGTAACATTTATTGTAATACCTTCTAGATTTCGCCGGTAAGAGGTTCATTTGTTTGTTGCAGCTTCGAGAATGTCCGGTGGTGTTAAATTTTCTTCAGTATCGCTACTGTCGTTTTCAGACACTTTTTAAGACAAAAACTAATTTGACAATGGTTTTTGCGTAAAATTACAGCTTATATTTGCATTTACTTGTAAACGTTTAGCGCCAAAATCCATGCGCGCCAGCGTGTTGCGCCGCGTCCACAGAATATGTATATAAAAACTGCATTGCAACCTCCTTGGTCCAAGTGAAGTTGTATCGTAACAGAAAAAAAGTTATATTATAATACAGTTGTCCATAGAAGAGCTGTATCGTAATGTAATTTTTTGACGTGTTAACGTCTTATAAATCGATGGAGCCGGCTGCACGCTCGAAAAAACATGACTAATGCGTCGTTACCTCGTCATACGTCGTTACCTCGTCATGCGTCACCTCGCAAAACGCATGCGCTATATATGCTATATATATATATATATGCGCATGCGCTATATATGCTATATATATATATATATAGTTAGCGCGTTAGCGCATGCGCATATATATATATATGCGCATGCGCATAGCGCATAGCGCATGCGATATATATATATAGCATATATAGCGCATGCGCATATATATATATATATATATATAAAGCATATATAGCGCATGCGCATATATATATATAAAGCATATATAGCGTATGCGCATGCGCTAAGCGCATGCGCATACGCTGCATGCAGCGTCACCGCATGCGCATGCGCGTAGCGCATGCGCTATATATGCTTTATATATATATATGCGCATGCGCTATATATGCTTTATATATATATATATATGCGCATGCGCTATATATGCTATATATATATATCGCATGCGCTATGCGCTATGCGCATGCGCATATATATATATGCGCATGCGCTAACGCCGCATGCGCGCGAGCGCGGAACGAGCGACAAAGAAGCACAATAACGACGTTGACACGTTGAACTATCGTCAGTAAACCGACTTTACAGACAACCGTTTTTTAATTTATTTCGATGGCATGTGCATAAAGACTCATTTTAGTTTTGTTTTTAGTTTTTTAATCTATATATTTTAGTATGAGAGTAGATAAAAATAAAAACATGAAAGGTTTTACTATTATGATTCAGGTCGTTCGGCCGCTGCACCAACGCTGATGTCCCATAGGGTGGTCGCGCTAGGGTATCAATTCGCATGGCGTTCCATAAAAAAAGCAGCCCTACCTTCTCTCAAGGACAAGAATCCTCTCAAGAGGCTGCTTATCATCGTCACGTAATAGACGGTTCAGCTCGAGAGAATCGCAAAAATATCTTACCTGCATAATCAATTGTTTTTCCTTGTGACCAAACCTTGATGACGGGTAAATTAGACCTACTTAGCTGTTACCACGCCCGGCTACAAATTAGGTACTTATCTTAATTCACCTGTTTCTACCTCATCCCGCTCATAATAAACCAGGAACTATGTTAGGAATGTTCATGGAATTCCCCATTTAGAACGGAACCATACAGATGGCACTCAAGAAAATCGTTTTCGATTTACCCACAATTGTTGGTTGGATGTTACCACAAACGTTTGAGCAATGTAGCCCTTGCCCCTTGCGCTTACAATGACCACTAATACCCAGCCCTATATACAGGGTGATCCCGAAGAATTTGTATGTACATGATGTTCATAATCATCAGCTGGTAGAAGTTCATTGCTGGACATAGGTCTCCTCCATAAAATGCCACGACGAACGTCTTGAGTCAACCTCTGAGCGACCTTTATTTCATTAGTACATCGAGTCCATCTTCTCTGCGTAGTCCGGTTTGTGATCGTCACTCAAGAACCTTTATACCACAGCGGTTGTCGGTTCTGCGAATTATATGGTCTATAATGGCACGTGTATGGCACATCTACATATCACACTGTCACACTAATATTATAAATGTGAAAGTTTTTAAGTATGTTTGTTACTTCTTCACGCTCAAACGGCTACATGGATTTGAGTGAAATTTGGAGTGGAGATACCTTATATGATGAACTAAAGATGGATCAGTCCACTTATAGAAAATTATGTTATCTCAAGACGTGCCAGTGCCGTTGACTCCTTAATGTTTGACTTAGGGCCGGTTTCCACCGGGGTGGAGGGGAGAGGAAACGAGAGGAGATGTGCTGCAAATCTGGCAGGTTATTTCCAACAAAGCGAAGAGGAGAAGTGTAGCGGAGAGGAGATGTGAGCTTTGTGTAGCAGAGATTCAAAGCCAGTCAATCGAATGACGCTTTCGGGTTTGCGAGGCGCGGGGAGAAGGCAGCGGGGTGCGTTACCCAGCCGCCCGACTAGACATTTCTAAGCTCGGCCATGCCGCTTGCTCGCTTTCCGCACAAAATTCTATAGAAAAATTTGACATCTCTTCTCCTCTCTGCTTGATCCATTTCCACCGAAGCTAAGCGGAGAAGAGATGTGGAAATAACGAAATCGGATTGGTTAAATACATCTCCTCTCGTCTCCTCTCCTTTCCGCCCTGGTAGAAACCGGATCTTATTCAATCCCTAGCCCTACATAATCCCGACTATATATCGACGTTATACCAAAATTAGGTACGTGATCCAATACTATATAGGTAGGTTATATTTTTTTATCTTAGGCACAAAAGTACAGACGTTCTTTCTCGTAATGTATCAATTCCAAACTCAATATTACTAGAACACCCCATATAAGGAACCAAACAACACTGGAATGGTCCAAATTTCCAACGTACTTACTCCGTATGATACTGTTAACTGCTCTTATGGAAGCCAAATAAGGAGGCGGAAAATGGGACCTTTGAGAAAGGATGAGGTAAATACTCGAAATATTTAGTTTAAGGACAGGAGAGACCACCATACTTTACCAGGTAGACCAGGCCAAAATTAGATGGGTAAAAATTTTGTTGGTGAATCTGGGTCATCATCCGGCGTTTCCTAATTTTCCCATGCTCCATATTTTTTACATCCGGTCAAAAAGTGAGGTGTTGAGTTTGAGGGCAAAGCGTGATTATAATCTGTTTGTCTATGGCCTCATAGCTCCAGATCGGGTGCTCTTTCTTTTTTTTTGTATGAAGCGAGCTGGTTTTTAGGTAAGTTTGGTGGAAGTTGTTGGAACTTTTTTTGAAGGGAACTCCGGCATTTTTGCTTAAAGTACCCTCAGTTTGAGCTCAAGATGATTATTTTCGGGGACATCAGGCTAAACTTCAGGCTCCAAGGTCTGATGATGACCAGAATAGGATAAACAGGATCTAGGACACTACGGTTTTCCTGAAGCTGTATCTTCAAGTTGGAGTTTAGTAGACACCGATGTGTTTCCAAGCGTTCCGTTTTTCTAATTTAAATGTAACACTGAAAACAGTCGGTTTTTTATTTTTAAACTACCTTTTTTACTTAATTATTTAGATTTTTGGTTGCACCAGTGTATCAGTATGTGGCAATAACTTCAATGTCCCGGACTTGTTGGGCAATTTTCGTCCTTTTTTGTCCTGGATACTGACTTATTTAGGAGTGTGTTATTAGAAGACAGAAAGAACTGACTGGAAGAAAGCGTTAGCCGAGTTGGTCATGGAAATCAATGGCGGTGATGAGCTCACCAATTCTCACGTCTATATTCCAAAAATTGTGCAACCCACGGTGAAAAGAGGCCCTTTGAGGCTCTGCCTAACCCTGGGGTAAAAGGCGTGTGTTTATGTATGTGTCTATGTAAAAAACTTGACATAAGTGGGTTGATAACCCTACTCTCCCCCTATATCTCTACTTTCCCTGTGTTTTCGTACGTTTCTCCTATAATTATCTCTACTTTCCCAAGTTTACCGTCCAGAAGTTACATCGCCCCTGGGTAAATAAGGTAATTAGTGAGAAGGTGCCAGCGAAGTAGCGTAACCTTTGTTTTGTGTGGTCGCTGGGTAATTTCCTTCGCTTGTTTTGCACTTATGATGTCGGAAGTGTTTTTAGAACTGCTTTCGGAAAGTGTTGTGTAGAGGTGATTGTGAGTGTTTTGGGATGTTTGTACATTTATAGGAAACTAGTTCTAATCAGCACAATGTAGAAAATGGTAGAGTTACTTACAATGTATTATTTTAGGTATTTCAATAATAGATTTGTCGTGTTTACTGGCTTATTTTTAGGAGTGTGTTAGTTACTGGAAAAAAGTGTTAGCTGATTATTTTAACTGTCGGAAAGCAATGGTGTTACTGAGCTCACCACTAGTCACATCTTTATTCCTACGATTGTGTGGCTCTGCCTTCTTCTTTAGGGTTATTTGATATGTGCTTTGTAGTTTGTGGGCACGATTTTCTTGTAATAAAGCTTGTAGATGTTAGTCATATAAAAATTACACTTTTTATATAGGTACGCTTGTACGCTTAAAGTTACGCTTGGTGACCTGTTTGCCCCACGTGAGGACTCTGAAATAGGGTAATTTAAATAAAATTTGTAACCCAAAATTAGCCGTGGTAGTCTTGGTCTAAGAATAGGACTCCTTCATCTTATCTTATGGATGTCGTAAAAGGCGACTAAGGGATTACACCAGGGGATGGGCAGCAACATCCACCTGAGTACTTAACACCAAACTGCGATCCCCAATCCGCCTGCCAAGCATGGTGATTATGGCAAACCCCCCCATTGCACGCTATGGGTGCTATGGGGGATATCTACCGGCTGACGATGATGATGATACGCCAAATGTTCGTTATTGAGATATAACAATATCAATCCATTTGAATGGATACTAGTATCAGAATTTTGCCGATATTGAAGCACAAAATATAATTCTCACGCCATACAGTTCCAATCTACAATGGCAATTACCGACGCCCAAATAGGTGTATTGCACCCAGTTAGGGTTGTCATACATTCGAAAATCAAATACTTTTGAAACTTCTGAATGTCGTATTCAAAGATGTCAGCTGGAATAATGTGGAGTGATTTGATTGGCAACAATAATGATAATGGTGTGGCTTTGGTAGGTCCCAGGAAATGGAAAATTTATTAAACATACTGTACTTCAATCGTATCGCTCAGTTACTTTATCTTTACGATATCTATAGAAACAAGTTTGAAAGAGGCTAGCTACCTGCAACAAAGGTTTTGCTAGAGTGTGATCTAGCGCACTTATCAAATAATTTGTCAATCATGTCTTTGTTTTTTACACCTTGTAATATTACCTATTAATTGTAAATATTGTCTTATTTTTAATTTTGTACATTTGAATTGACTTTTAAACAGTAAATGTGACTAATGGATAATAATTTTGATAGTATGCCTAAAATACCAACATAATTTGAAGTTTTTACCAACGCTTTTAAATAATTATTAACTCTAAAATCTAAATATTTTAATAGCTATTTAGGTATTAAATTTTTAAATCACCCGGTGTATTTTCTCTTGGCAACCCTATTCAGTGTAGATACAGAGTAATATTTGTGTGCGAGGTAGCAGGCAAATGTAATTAGTCGACAATGTCTGACCCCTGCAGTTTGCATTCTCTAATTGTCCCTTACTCTGGCAAAAGGCAAGATAACTCGTGCTATCGATTATCTGGGTTGGTGAGCTCCTTTTGTTTTCAAGAGATTATTCTAGTTGCATTAGGTACGTTTATTATCTTATTAAATGCTGGTACGGAATTGTTAAAGTTATCTGTATTATGGACTTTGTGCGATGTATTATTATAACTGTTTGTTCATTGTCTGAAAAGTGTAACCGGTTTTGTAATTTTTGTGAAAGAGTTCGTCCAAGGAAATCAGCACCATATCTATTTCTGTCGCCATGCAGTAATGATTGCATTGCTGTGTTCCGGTAGAATGCTATGGGGAGATATAGCATCTTTATGCCTCAGTGTGGCGGGCGTAGTACCACGCAGTCCGCGTCCTAGGTGGACATGACCTGGGTGGTAATGCATTGTTAAAGGCAGAGGTTAACCGTTTAACATCAGGTGGGTCATCAGCTTACTTATTCCGTTTCTTACAAAAACATTATTATAACATTAAGAACTTAAGTAAATATACATGCTTAAGTTATACTTAAGTCAATATACATACTTAAGTTATAATACTTAAGTAAATGTACATAATTAAGTAATATTGTAGCACAGGTTAGGCTCTGTTCCTGAAACTACCTATTTTTGTTTGGAAAATTATATTTTTAGATAAATTCTAAAATCTATGAATATAATTTTCTAAGGGTAAAGCCGTAAATAAAAACTGTCTTTATACAAGGTGGCCCGGCATTGATAAGTATGCTTTCATGGTTGATTCATAGCTGTGACTATAAACTCTTTGAAACAATATGTTATATACATATCTAAGTGGAATTGTTACAGAGCAGCATACATAAGGAGTATAGTCCAGATGGACACTGGGATTCCGTGTCGTTAGTAGGAGTTGGTACCACAACATCCAGAACGAATATTTTAAAATCATGCAAATATTTGTCCCGTAGCCGGAATTGAACCCGCAACTCTTGCATCTCTTGCACTCGCTCGCTAACCCACGGAGATCGTTCCTTCGTAAATAGAATCGGTAGACAAAACTAAAAAGACCGCGACATTTTTAGTGACTAACTATTTAGTCGTTTATTATTTAACTTTGATAACACGAATTCTTTGATATTCAGTTTACCCTTCGTTTAGCAACGACAAGTTTCGTTTACCCAACAGACAACGACAAACTTTCCAACTGAGATAAATAGAACAATGTATGGGCAGAAGCTGTACTCTGTGAACTTTGAATAGCTGCATTTACATCCTGACTGATTGTTATAGCAACAACAGCTCAACTAATACTAGACAAGTGGTAATTGAAAACGAAATGAAAGCACTAAGCAATGCAGGACACTAAGAAAGAGAATTTAAAAACTTCCTCAATTTATCTCCTACTTTCATAAAAAAAATTGTGCCAAAGGCTACATCAGTCTACGTGGATCCATTTTCTAAGGAGTTGGTTTAAATTCGCGACTGCTTGAAACCAAACGTTCGCGCCTAGCAACACGTGTTAAAAGATAAACTTTATGGATCAATATATTCTCAGTAATTACGATCAAGTACCTAAAGTATATTATGACAGAAAAAATACCATAGTTGCTTACGTCATACCATAAATTACCAGCTAGCAAACGAACTATTATAATGTACTTGGTTCAAATTTTAATCAATGAATCAATGTGTGTACCAAATAAATAAATAATCAATAATTTTAATTTAATTATTTAAAATCTTGAAAACTTCGCATACTGTGTTACGTTGAATTAGTGAGACTGGCCAACTATTTATAATACTGGGGTGCGATTATTGAATGTCACTAAGTTACTAAATATCATCAAAAAAGCCCCAAATCACCGTTTATCAGGAGATTTACTAGAGGAGGCACTTTTATGGATATTATAGGTACCTATACGAATTTTAGACATCAATGAGTTTCAGATGTATATAAATTTGGAAACCGTGGAATAAACTGCAATTTCACTCGAATAATTTTAAAAATCACACCTCTGCATTTGTTAACCCGTAGACAGAGTAACCTAGACGTGAGTTGGTTACTCTGTCTACATGTACCTACCTAAACCCATTTTCTGAGAGATAAATTAGTCATTCATTCATTCACTCATTGGGCTCATTGACTGCGTGTCTATGATTAGTAGTCACCACTCTGGTGGTTGACAGTTCTGCTGGCTATACCTACTATACTCCGATTTTTAATCTTAGACAAATTTTGTAAACAAAGAAATGTCAAGTCAAATTACACTGTGTGTGTAAGTGTCATGTATGTGTATCATATATGTATATACACTTATGATATACATACAGTAGCATTTCTTTGTTTACAAAAATTGTCTAAGATTAAAAATCAGAGTACCGGTATGGCATGCCATAGCCAAAAGTTATGGAACTTTTTGTAGTTATACTTCGGTCCGTTTCCACATAGCTACCTAATTTATCCTGTTTTTATTTTCCAAAATAAAGATAAGCTCTTGGCACGACCCCCTCATTTGAGGTTGTATTTTGTGGCTGTGAAGCCTCCACAAACTGACCGGTTTGATTTTCTGCCAAAACTAGGTACATTTGGCGCAAGACCACTGTAGGAAATCAGCAAGCATTTTACAAATAAATTAGATGGAAGCACTAACAAATACACATGCAAACTAATGTATAGTAAAGAATAAAGAAAGTCACTATTTTGCTCCAAAAGTATGGAATAATAATATACCTACTTTGTCAGGTATGCTCTTCCGAGACCCGATGGTCACGTGGGTAAACCAGAGCCTACGTCATCGCCAATCAGAATTGAGACAGCCCGTCTGTGCTCTCAGTAGCATTACACAATCTAACCCCCTTTTATTAGCTGTCCGAATCAGATAAAGCGACGTTTTTACGAAAAAAAATACGTCAGTTTAAATATTATGGCAGTATATTTTTTTAACAGAATGATCACTTAATAGGCCCCTGAGTAAGTCCACGTCTAAAATATGATTTAAATATAAACATTAATTTTTCATTGAAATGTATGGGAAACTTGGTTTTTTCAAACTGCGATATCAGCTAGAATATTGGTTCCCTAGTTTTGGTGTCTTAGTAACATAAGCTCAAAGTCTCTCAATGTCATGAAAAAAAAAGTTATTTAACTAGCGTCCCTAAATAACTTATTTAATCTGTGACGTGAGGGTAACCAAAAGCTTTGCCGTCTGTATATCTGTGAGGCGTATTGAATTAGTTCACCATGGTTCGTAGGGCCACCATACTTCAAAGACCTAACCAACAGGGTGACATGAAGAACAATATAGTTAACTAGTTGCGCCCCGCGGTTTCACCCGCGTAAAAAAATGATGAAAATTGATGATGATGATGATGATGAAAAGTAGCCTGTGTTAATCCAAGGCGTAAAGTATCTCCATTCCAAATTTCACTCAAATCCATTCAGTAGTTTTTACGTGAAAGAGTAACAAACATCCATCCATACTCACAAACTTTCGCGTTGATAATATTAGTAGGATTAACCTGGGTAACGTAACTTTAGAGTAGAAAGCTGGCTTATTAATAGAACATTATCCAACTTTTATGCCGTGTCGTGTCCACACCAAACTGCATCCACCAATCCGCCTCAAGCGTGGTAATGATGGCAAATTCCCCCATTGTATTCAATGCGCCTCGTCCAGGACCTCGTAGACGTAAACAGGTTGTTGATAATGATGATGATGATGATCCAACTTTTCCATCCCTTAGCTTTCAAAACACACCGGTATATAATTTCCCGATACAGTGATCGATTGACAGATGCTGCTCGTTACACAAATCATTGTCCTGCTCTGAATGGCAAGCTCCAATCTGTTTTGTGTTCCGTCCTGGAGGATGTGATTGATTTACCACTGAATACGGATCTGTGTCATATATCATAATAGATTTTCTACGTGTCTCTGCTATATGCTGTATGAATCGACAATATGGAATACTACATCTACATCTATCAAGGTATCTTTGATTCGTTAAATTTATTTTGTACCTTGATTTGTGGGAACTATACAATACATAAGACGACCTCAGTGGCGCGGCGGGTAAAGGTTCGCCTGCAACGCAGGAGGTTACGGGTTCGATTCCAGTCTCTGAACAAATATTTGTACGATCTGCAGATAATTGTTTAAAGTGTTCTAGGGATTTCTCTATGTATAATAAAAATATCTATCTATGTAATGTATTGTAGTTATCTAGTACCCATAACACATAGCTCTGATTATAGCTTGGGGGCTAGATAATGTTGTGTGAAATGTCTTTTATTTGTAACTGAACAAATAAAACAGGTGCTGTGTTTAACATACTGCACTAAATCATCATCATCAGCAGCCTTAAGACGTCTACTAATGCAATGGAGGAGGCCTCTCCCTTAAAATGTGATGAGGGGGATTTGCGATAACTACCATTCTATGCAGGTGGATAGGTGACTGCTGTATTGGTGTTGATTACTCAAGTGGATGCTGCAGCCCATCCCCTGGTGTTAGTCGGTTTTTGCGTCATCCACAGGAAAAAAACAGTTCGTTTAAACCCCTGATTTGTAAATTTCAGTTTCGCAAAGATTTTGTCGATGCTTTGAAATTGTATTTTAAAAGGCAGCCTTCAGATGCCACGGTTTAATAATGCAGTGAACTATTGAGAAGTACTTCGATGAATCAAAGTAATTTGATGAATGATCGTTCACAGAAAATACCTTACGGAAAACATTATCACAAGCTAGGTATTTCCGCATTTCGAGCTGTTGATGATAATTTATTCTATTCTTTCAAGCTGCTACAGTCTATAGTCTATTCATGCCTCTAGATTGTTGAAAATAATAATGTGATAAACCTTTTCACTCTCTAGCGCTCCGCTGTAATCGTTTTCACAGGACGAAATACGAGGAAATAGGTATCTATTTAGTTCTTGGTTCACAGAACTTACGATTTGAACGAAAGTGTGTGTAAGTCATTCTTACTATGCTAGTTTATCTAAATTTTACATTGAATTTTACCGTTATCTACGTTGTAGTAGGTATTTCAATAGAGGAATGAATCCCTTTTCTCTAATCAAAGTTATATAAAACATTATTGACAAAAATATCAAAACAATTTTCCTCTTTCCGATGACGCTAAGTAGCGCTGTGGGAACCCGATTTGTTTTTAATGAGTTATCTAAAGAAAACGTCTCCGAAGACCGTTGAAATCCTTTGAAAGGGCCTGAAGTTGGGCCGAAACTTGATGTCACGGTTCGAGTTCCGAATTAATTAACTGTGTCTGACGTTGCCGGGCGAGCTAAAATGAAGGTTAAACATCTTACTTTGCCCACAGCATTTCTAGGTACCAGCGGGCTTAGCCGAATGGCATTCGCTTCGAAGCGATTCCATTTCTACAGTTGTAATACAATACAATAGACCACGTGACATATCGATAGCTAACGTCAATCCCATTATATTTTGGACTTTTCTACTAGCGTCATCGCTATTAGAATGTTACTTAGTCTAAGGCCTCAGGTATATTAAAGAAAAAATAACTAAGACGTAAATTGTTTTAATATTTTTGACAATAATGTTGTATCAGATACATGAGAACATACTGCTATAATTATGCAGATGTATAATGCAGATGAATTTGTTAATTGTGGTAGTTTGTGATGAGGGTAGTTTCAAATTATATAATTAAGGAAATGAGCTATGGTATTTGTAGAGTGGCAGAGCCGCGAACCACGTTTGAATTATGTTGTTGACTCAAGTTTCGTCACTTTGTTATAATAATAACACAACAATTAGGTATTCGAAAACATATCTACTTGCTTCGTAATATTTTTTTTTCAAGGAGTGAAAGGGACAAAAAGCCAGTTAAGTTTTTGATTACCGATTAGTCTTTTTTCTACTTTCTATCGTTCTATACCCTGCTTTGGATATAACTTAACCACAACATTATGGCTTAAAAAAGTACCAAATTTGGTATAGGTAGATGACTCACATTTTCGAATAGTACCTACTTTACATTAAAAAGTAGAACATAGAACATTTTACCCGTGAAAACAGCCTTTAAAGGAGTCAAATGATAATCCACCGAAATAAGTAAATACAAAATCTTTAATATATTAATACTCACGTTACTACAATATTTTGCTACGATACCGAAAGCTCGTGTTACATCAACAAATACCAAAACGATAAGTTGTACTGAGAATTGTTAGCTAATACCGCTATCAAAATAAAATATATCCCCCAAATCATTACTTTGTTTGAAGATGGCAAATACAAGACCAAGTCAAGCACAAGTAGCGCAGGAAAGCTCATTCCTAAGGCCACTCGAAAAATAAATATAAGGTGAATTACCTAATGGATTGCATAGCACTTAATCGGTTTATGGTTTTTGTAACCCAACATAAAATGCTGGGTTGGTTATACCATTGCTGCACTATGCCTCGTTGACGTTAATGTGGGCCCACTTTACGAGTGACAGTTTAGTGAACAATAAAGAGTGAAATGCTTTAAAATTTAGTTTAAAGATCTGTCAAATTCCGATGTGAATAGAGTTCATGGTAAGAAACGGCTGATCTGATTATGTCAACGAAACTTCTATTGACAGATAATAATAAATTGACAGTGTTTGAGCTCATTTTGATGAGCATACGATTCCAATTACTAATTTCGTAAAATGTTAGATAGCTGAGCACAAGTAAGCGTCAAAAAATCGGGGTTTGGCTGTCGTGGACAACGCCGTGTGTTTTAAGTGAATACGAAAATATGTGACCCAGCGAAACAACCTCAAAATAGCAGCGCTTCCCCCTTCGCCGCGGTAGATGCATCACAGTCCTCACTCAATGTTATAAATTATTTGGTCCTTTAGCTATCGAGCAAAGTAATTAAATTTTGGATCAAGATTATGTAGCTGCAACACCGAACTGTATCCCCCAATTTTGTTATCATCACCCGGACTTGTTGGGCAATTTTCGTTGGTATAAGATTTATCCTGACTGCTAGCTTATTCAGGAGTGTGTTATTACTGAAAAAAAAAGCGTTAGCCGACCTGGTCGTGGCAAGTAATGGCGATGAGCTCACCACTTGTCACATCTTTATTCCTACGACGTGGAACCCACGGTGAAAAAAGGCCGTTTAAGGCTCTGTGTGTTTATGTATGTATGTAGGTATGTAGTTTTCAGGATTGCCTCCCACTATGGAAGCAAATGGAATGACGTATTCACATAAAAAAATATAGTTCCAAATGAGACGGCTTCCTGTAACTGCAATTACACGCTTGGTACAGCGTAGTTGAGCGCGTAAACACAGCTGTCACGCACATGTCTATTTGAAAATCGGTATATTTTTGTGGGTTGTTTTTTGCGCACCGCTAATTCTAGACAATTGTTTATCCCAAGCCAAAACATTATTTTTTTATAGAATACTAACTAATACAAGAACATTCTTTAATTTATCTTTGATTGTATCAGGTCTGTATTTTTCACGGGTTACATAACGGGTTAGGTCAGGAATAAACTCTGTGTAGGAGTGTTCTTGGAGAACTCGACGGCATTTATGTCAAAGTTGGCTGAAGTAAACAAAGGGAAGTATGTAGGCTACGTAGGTATTAAATCGATAAGCTGGCTAAGAAAGGAAGTGAGAGGGTATTATAGGTAGGTGTGAACATATCGATAGTTCCTGTGTTTTTCCATGGTCTATCGATTTGTTAGATGTTTATCTTTCAGTATATCAATCTGTATCTGTACATTATCTGTAGTAGGTAATTTTCCTCTTTGATAATAGCCAGCAATTTAGTAATTTAGTTTGAATTTAGAAAAACAGAATTTATCAAACTTAGAAGCACTCCGGTACTATTCAATTTTCATAGCTAACATCTTTAATGGAGCACCAATAAGCGAGATGTTGTCCTTTTTTGCCCGACTTCCAAATAAAGCTCGTGTTTATCGCGCGAATTTATTTTGGTATTTATGTAATGGGGATTCTTTATTACCTCATAGCGATAGCACCCAAACGGCTTATAGATTTCAGTGATTGAAGTAATGAAAGCAGATACTTATAATAACTTTAGAGGAATTGATAATCATCTTCATCATCTGTTTTTTTTTACTTTTGAAGGTTTTACCAGAAGTTTTTGAGTTCTCTATATATATATTAGCTTTTCTTTGTTCTCGAGGCACTACACCGGTGGTTTCCCTAGTAGAAAGAAGGATCATCAAATCAAGCCAAGCCGTGTTAGTTGTTCTGATTCTTTTAGGCTTGGTGGCGTCGGCACAGTTATTTAGCTGATTTATTTATTTTATTAATCTAGGATTCATAAGTATGTTACACAAATTTTTCATACTTCTACATACAAGTCAATACTTAGTTAGAGCGAGGAACTCAAAGTAATGTCTAACCTAGGGCCCTGGTCCCACGACAGTACAAAATATGTTCAATCCTTTGTAATGTTATTGTTGTAATTTAAGACTGTGCAATTAACATTTTTTATCTTTATCTTATCTTATCTTAATTTTAAGTAATGAAATATGAAACCAATTCGAATCCAAATTTTGTTTTTGACGCATGCATAAAACAGTAATAAAACGGTATGAAAGTTTTTAAGACGATTCAAAATGATCATTGTGGTTCCAATTAAAATACTTTTGACTTTGACTTTGACTTTGGCTTCAGTCAGTCGGGCTTTTCAGTTTTGAAATTGACCCTCCTCCTCCTCCTCCTAAGTCGGTCTCCCACTGCTGACTTTGCAGCATTTTTCGTTAAATGCTCTAATTACAGTATGATGATCGTGTCGCCTTGCAAGTACATCTTCAATAGTTTTTCTCAACTATCCACGGTACTCGGCTTAATTTAAAAATGAACCCCTAACTCTATTTTAAATTAAGTATTGCTTAAAATAAGTCCCATCGCTGTATAACATCCAAAAGTAAGGGTTGAAAATGTTCTAAGCATCGTTAACTTTCGAAAAAAAACTATGAGTAAGCCCAGTATTTTAATTTTAACTGACAACATGTTTATAATACCTATATAATGACTTTGAACCAGTTGTAGGTTATAATTTGATATCGTGTCACTTTTTGAGCTTTGATGGTTTTGAAACGAATGAAATGTGACCTGAGGGCCTAGCCAAACGGCATTCGCTTCGAAGCGATTCCATTTCTACAGTCGTAATTCAATACAAAAGACCACGTGACATATCGATAGCTAACGTCAATCCCATACATTTTGGACTTTTCTACTGGCGTCATCGCTATTAGAATGTTACTTTGTCTACGGCCTCAGATGTGAAAAGATTCAGTATGTCTCAGCGGTCAGATGTTCGTCTAAGAGATTGACTCTGGTGTGAAAACTGGGTCAGACTGCAACTTTTTAAAATATCTATAATTACTTACAGTGCTATTTCAGCGATTGGTGTAGGTATTATAATGTAGTCTTACTCAATAGATACAACGAACAATCTGTAAGAATTCGAAAGATCCATGACAAGCTTTATGCTTAATTCACACCGTGATGGCAGCGGCCAGCAGTGACGAACAGTTTCAGTGGCAAAGTTTACGCAGCATTTTCGACTTTATCTTTATTATTACTAAAGTACATAATATCACTTGAGGGCTCAAAAAGTCGCACGCGGGGTCTTAGACATGTCGCGTTACTGCTCGCCTAGGAAGATACTGCTCGCCGACCCGCGAGACTTCGCGAGTTGCCGCGGGTGGCCGCTGGTATAGCCGCCTCTTTTCCTCTGCCCTCCTTCTTCAGACTGCGTTATGTCACCAGCCCACACAGTTCCATGGCATCATTGCCCAGCTTCTAGCAAACGCTGCCATCTCGGTGTAAATTGAGCCTAAGGGTCTCCTAATCCCATGAAGCTGAGCCTTGTCTCCACCGCATCATTTTTCACTGCACCAGGCTTGATCCACCGCAGACTTTGTTTATTTATCAACTTGAAAACGTTGTTTCTACGAGAAACAATAAGTCAACGTCCCGTCGGAAAGCTCGAACAACTTTTGGTTTATTAATTACGTTTAGCTTTGTGAACTTTAAGTCTTGTTTAAGTTTATAAAGCTTTAGATTTAAGTATTCTTTAGAACAAGAGAGCTTTGGTTATAAACACATCTATAGCGGGTACATTACAGCATAATAATGTCTCCTTAGCAGAAACGCTACTTACTATGATACATGTCATATTATCAGAAGGCATAAATTTTTTGTCCATTACCAGTTCAACTTGCTAATGTTATGATACTTGTGTCGGTGATCTTGTCTTGGTTCTTCAATGGACTTTCTCATTTCAGATTCTCTCACGTAGTGAAATGCCTAGCATAGCTCTTTCCATAGTCTTTCCAACTTTGAGGCTAAACGGCCAATAGGTTCGACGAGGTCTCAATGTCAATCATCACCGTATAAACTTTCGTCTTGAGGCTCTGCGGTATCTTTGGTGAGAAGAAATGGCGTAGTGTTCTATTTAAGTGTAGCTTATGAGTTAAAATTAGCAAACTTTGTGTTAAATTTAAGTGCTAATCTTAGTAATCTCCGAAGACTAGTCATCCTTTATCCTGTCCATGGCTTTCAATTGATGTGAACATTAAAGACAAGGCGACGATTGCTCAGACGGTCCATGCTGGCTCCACGCCAGACACCCATTCTTTGCTTTACACCACTATCCCATTATCCTAATATACATGCAAAGCCTGTGATTAAAAATTAATGTTAACAGATAGGGCATGGCTTATTTTCAGGGGTTAAAATGTGCCTACCTAATGCCAACTCAACATTGTGGTTTCAACTAATAAAGCCATGTTTTCACTGATCAACATTTGTATCGCCACATGACGGGTCACTTGAGATATCGCAATCTTTATCCAAAGATACAAAGTTGGCAAACTTCTATGGTAACGTTATACGGTCTCTAGCAATTTAGTGCAACAGTTATCAACGTCGGGCGATGTCTGGCAGTGTTGTGTAATGTCTATCAACGTTTTGCGTTGTCTGGCAACGACTTGCGATATCTAGCAGCGTTGCTCAATATTGCTAGTGGCCCGTGTTGCGGAAGAAAAGTTGCTTTGTTGCTGTTACTTTAGGTTTATAGCAAACCGGTTCGTACCTATCGTAGATTCTTTAGAAAGGGAATTACGGGTAAAATTTACCCCGATTTCAAAGCTGACTCCAGGATGTCACATCTGTATTTTAATCTCATACCTACCAGCAGCATTATATAAACACTGTACAGGACAGGTTAATGAACATGCATCCTGGCTATATTTCGCGCAGCCTGCTCCGAGCTGTCATTTTTTTATAGCCATTCGATGATATAGAAGTTTGTTAGCGCATGCGTTTAATAGAGCAAATTAACTTTTCAGCCTTTAGACACCCAGTACTGGACGAGGCTTCCCATATAAAATCCAATGGGGGAATTACCTTACCTAATCACCACGCTGGGCAGGCGGTTTAGTGATTGCAGTATTTGTGTTGATTATCTACTCAGGTGGATGCTGCTGTCTCTTGTAATCCCTTATTCGGCTTTTAAAACAACCATGGGAGGAGATAGAGGGGTCTATTCCAAGGCTGGACACACTACGATGTTAATTAACTTTGTAGGGTTCCGTATTTTATTTTGATTTCTGCATGTAAGTAATGTTAATTTTTTCATGACAAGAACCTCTTTTAATAATATAAATGTAAATGTTTGGACGTATGTATTAGCGAAGCTGGCGGGTAGATGCTAGTTTGTTGGTAAAACTAAGAAAAAAGTTGTTGTTAACATAAAAATAATGAAAATTATCCCACATTAAATCATACCTTTCCGTTTAGTCTCAACATAGAAAAAGTATTTTGCTATGATGAGAGAGCAACTCAACTCCATGGCTTACCTTCAAAATCCTTCGCGGCTTTAGCAGAATAATTAATACCATAGGCACATATAGGAAAAAAAATAAGATCAGGGTACGAAAATATTCCACTAAAGGTTATAGCTATAGTAGTATATATAGTAGCTAAATTAATTAAATGAATATTCGTACCTTCTAAAACAATAAAACGAACAAACAGACATTCAGAAAGGTTCCCAGTTTCAAAATTTATTATTTTCACAACGACCCGTATCGTATAATAGGCAGATGATTAAAATATCAGCAATCCCTTGCGGCGCCACGGATTGTCTTTTGTACGTTAAAATAAACGTTCCATCAAGACAATTTCGTGGAAACGAACGTCAACGGAATATAAAAGACTGTACAGACAACTCAATCAAATTGTGCCTCGAGAGCCGACTAGACTACTACCTACTACTTACAATGGCAGATCTGATTGGTGGAAAAAATTGCCTAGGTTCATGATGAACACTTGCTGTGATAGGTGTAATCGTATTCTTTCGTGGTATTTGTGTAAGCCCATCTTTCCATGAGCAACCAACTTTGAAATCATCCATTCGGTGCTTGCAAGTCTATTTGAACCGTTGTCATTGAACAAAAACTTAATTGTGATTCTCGCAGCATCATCATCATCATCATTAGCAGTATTAAGCGTCCACGCTGGATGAGGTCTCCCCCATAAAACACAATGGGGGAAATTGCCATAATCATCACGCTTGGCAGGCGGATTGGTGATCGCAGTATTTATCTTGAGTATTCAGGATGCTGCTGCCTATCCCCTGGTGTAATCTCTAAATCTCTTATGAGATCCACGGGAGGAGATGGTGGGGTCCAACGGTGATTTTTGCAGCAGTAAGCAAAAACCTATTCTAATTTAGGCCAAACTCATTATACATCCGCCTGTCCGCGGTGATACGCCGAGGCAGGGTAGAGGTTCTGTTCTGTTCGGTCTGGAGGGTTCCTGTAGATTGTGAATAAAATAAGATAGTCTGTAAAGACGTAGACACGACGCGGTGACGTTGAAATTGTATTACGAGCCCATTTTTTTCTTCAATTCTGGTACAGCTGAGTTATATTCCCTTTGAATAAACATGTACCTATGTTACAAGCGAAACGTATACCTTGACTTATTGTCCAACTGACGAAGAAATGTTATGTTTATTGGGCGTATGTAAGTTGCTGTGTGAGCGTACGTATGTTTGTAAGTCGTTTTCTTTATTAGTTCGCAGCATCCAAACGGCTTGATAGATTTGAATGGATAAGGTGTCATGAGACTCGTTTTGATCCTGAAAGCGTCAGAGGTTACTTACAAAAATCATTTTGTTTTTCATCCAGATATTAAGTCGAATACAATGGCGGAAGTCAGTTTTTTAAATTAAAAGTTATTCAATACTTTGTCCGGAATCATTTTGTATTGGAAACTTCATGGATTTTGAGTACCCACTTACGTAAAATAAAAAAGCACTGAAATAGGATCATGAAAGAAATGGGGCTTAGAGAAAAATATGCAAATGAAAAAGGCAGAGGGGCGCCATGAAATCTCACAATAAAATAGATATTAAGTTGCCACTAAATGTACCGAAGCGACGCGACGCGACGCCATGATATTTTTTGCCTATCTAATAACAGAGGTCATAAGGTCAAATTGACCTTTTTTATTTTTAGGTCCTGTGCTATCTGAATTTCTCTCTGTTTAAGTTGAGTGACAGTGTACTTAAAAACAAAAGCACATTTCAAAATACTAAAAAAATATTAATATCAACTGTTGAGGTAAACTGATTTCGAAATGGCACTTATAGGAATGTGCACTAGCGCCATGCGTGTATGTCGTCCGACAAATATTATTTCTGAAGAATTTTGCAAGTTATGGTGTAGTATTTTGCAAGATCTTGGCACCGTATAACATCTTTTAGAATGTATTACCGTTGAATGCCGTCGTACTTATTTACGGAATTCATATCAACCAAAGCCGGGGCGGCATACTAGTAACTACTGTTATATTTTCTTAAACATAAATCCTTTTGTTATCTTCCGACAGCGAGTGTACAACGCACAGCTACGAAACGAACTCAATCTGCATAAATTTGCAGTTGACCCTGTTATTATCTGCAGCGTCGATTTATATTTGCTGTCCGAAAATGTAGTAATACAGCATGTTTTCTGTGTACAACAATAGAGGGAAACAATTCAGTGTTACTACACTTTTTTAAATAAATCTCAAATCAATACATACCACAACCAAACGAATTAAATAAATTTAAAAAAATCTGGAGATATCGCATAACATAGGTAGGTACCTACATTACAAAAAATAGCTGATTTGAGAACCTCTTCGTTTTTGTGAAGTAGTTAAACATATAAACAAAAGCTTATAAAAATAGTTCTTTACACTTCAAAGGTACACTCGAGAGCAATGAATCCGGGTCACTTAAAGAATCCTAAAAATCTCTGAAACTAAAAATGCTAGGTTAATGCAATAAATTGTATTTAATAGACAATGTAATACTCCTTAAATGAAGGTATTAAAACTTCTTAGTTATTGTAAAGTTATATCATAAAAAAATCAAATTTGAAAAAGGGCCACTTTCGAAGATGGAACTACGAAATTACAGCATTTGGTTTTGCTTTTGTTTGTAATCTGTCATTTATCATTGTTTGATTTCTGTTTTTTTGTTGTTTTTTTTCTGCGTAAACGCAGTAATGGAAGCACGAGGAGGCAATACGAAGTATTAAAATTCAAGAAAATCGTAATAAAGTTCAAAAATTTCATGTTTCCTATTTTTGTTTTAAGGAGAGATCAGCAGTTTTTTTCTTTATGTAATTTTGTGTTAATAAAATGTATGGTGACTCATATTTTTTTTACCTTCATTTAAGGAGTATTACATTGTCTATTAAATACAATTTATTGCATTAATCTATCATTTTTAGTTTCCGAGATTTTTAACATTCTTTAAGTGACCCGGATTCATTGCTCTCGAGTGTATATAATACGAGTAGATGACATTGTTTGACGGTCGCAGGATGCCGGTCAAAACCTTTCGTCGTGAGTTACTTATAGATCCCATGGCTATGATTCATTGTACTAATAGATCCCAAATGCCTAAAATTTAGTTACGAGTTGGCTTTCTATCGCCTATATTGATGTCACGGCTGATAACGATGACGATGAAAGAAAAAAAGAAAAAATTATATTTATCAATACTGTACAAAATACACATTTTTTTACATAACAAACATTCATCATCACCATCATCATTTGCAAGTAGATATTCACCTCGACTTAGGCCTCCCCTAGAATGCCACGACGAACGGTCTTGAGCCGCCTTCATCCACCGACTTTCTGTGACCTTTATAATGTCTTTCGACATCGAGAGCTTTATAGCGTCGTCCGGTTTGTGGTCAAGCAAACATCATAAGGTAGGTTTATATAACTTTTTTTTTTTCTTAGGCTAATGGCTGTTCTAAAAACTGAACTAAGGGTTTACACCATAGGATGGGCAGCGGCTTCCAACTGAGTACTTAATACCATCCGCTTGCCAAGGGTGGCAATTATGCCAAATCCCCTCATTGTATTCAAAGGGCGAGGCCTCATCCAGCAGTGGAGGTAAACGGGCTGGTGATAAGGTCAGTGCTGACAAAAAAAAGGGCTGTGCTCAGCAAACGCTACAGTAAAACTGTTTGTTTTAATTTAGTTATGATGATGTTGTGATCCCTTTACGTTGGCTGGAGATCACATTATCCTTCATATTGGAATGAATGGCACATTCGGTTCGTTTTTAACCGACTTCCCAAAAAGGAGGAGGTTCTCAATTTGGTTGTATTTTTTTTTATTTTTTTTTTTAATGTTTGTTACCGCATATCTACGGTGTTTATGAACCGATTTGGAAAATTCATTTTTTATTTGTATAGATATACTTCCAGATTGGTCCCATTTTTTTCAAAATCCAGTTCTGATGATGGGATCCATGAGGAATTGAGGGAACTCCTCAAATATTGTAGGCATACATATGGCGATTTTGATATTTTCAGCAACAAACCAAGCATTTGCATTCAAAAAGTATAATAATCCTTTCACCACTATGGTTCTTTCATAATTTTTTTTTCATCCAAATATTTTGTCAAATACTATGGCGGAAGTCGGTTTTTTAAATGAAAAGTTATTCGTCTTCGATTCTTTAGTAGTAGTTATTTTTTTTAAGTAGTAGAACTTGTGAAAGTGTTCATCCAGGGAAGTACTACCACCGTAACTATTTCTGCCGCCAAGCAGTAGTGCTCGCATTGCTGTGTTTCGGTTTGAAGGGTACAGGTGCCAGTGAAATTACAGGCACATGAGACTTTTCATCTTAGAATAAGGACCAATCATCTTTATGTCTCAGGGTCGGCAGCGCGCGTGTGATGCCTCTGTAGTTGCAGGCGGCCCATAGGCTACGGTAAGTGCTTTCAGTCAGGTGGGCCGTATGTTTGTTTGCTTGCCAAGTAGTATAAAAAAAAACTTCTTTAAATTGGATATCCGTTTCTTATTACACTTACTTGTTAGCACCATTCATGAACAATAGACTCGCTGTTGGATATCGCAGGAAGGGTGATGGTGAAGAAGATGAAGACCTTTTGATTTTAAACTGTATATAATAATGCCTAAATTGACTTATTGTTAATCTTTGATGGGCGCGTGCGCGCGATGACGACTCGCTTGGCTGAATGAATGATATAGGACAGATTTTCCGTGTGTGTGTTAGCTCTGTGCTTCAACATGCTGCCGGCCTTGGAACATTCTGGTCCAATGTTAGGAGCGGACAGAGTCGATTGAAGGCTCTCCTCAGGGTCCCTGATGTGGTCCGAATGTCCGCTACACGATTTACGCCATCGGAGCCGGGATATACTGTGGTGATCCTTCCAAGAAGCCATCGGTTGGGTGGCAGGCGATCGTCCCTGATCAGGACCATGTCTCCGGGATTCGGTTGTCCCTTGTCCTTGCGCCATTTGCTTCTGGTCTGTAATTCTGAAACGTACTCCTTATAAAAACGATTCCAGAAATGAGCCTTCAGAGATTGGGTTCTCATGTATCTGGTAAGTGTGGTTATCGGTGAATCCTCTTTTACCTGGGGAGAAGGCAACAATGTGATCGCACGTCCAATCAAAAAATGCGCAGGGGTCAAAGGGATTAGATCTGAAGGATCTGATGAGAGAGGAGTGAGAGGTCTGGAATTCAGAATGGCCTCTATCTGTACCAGCACTGTGTTCATTTCCTCGTAATCTAAGTGTGCCATTCCTAAAACTCTTTTTAAGTGGAATTTGATTGATTTGACCGATGCTTCTGCTAAACCATTAAAATGGGCGCTATATGCTGGACTGTAGTTGAATTTAATTTCATTTTGAGCTGAGTAGGATATTATATCATTGGCATTTGATTTTATGAACTTATTTAATTCGTTACAGGCACCCACGAAATTTGTTCCATTGTCGGAATAAATATTCGCTGGCTTACCTCTGCGGGCAATAAATCTATTTAGGGCTGATAAGAAACCTTGAGACGTTAAATCGGTGACAAGCTCTATGTGTATTGCTCGTACTGCCAAACAGACAAACACACAGATATAAGCCTTTTTAAGTCTGCAACCTCTACCCTTTCTATCTGCTATCAGTACTGGCCCGCAATAATCAACCGCTGTGTTTATAAAGGGGAACCCTCCATGTAACCTCGGCTCGGGTAGGTTTCCCATTATGGGCTGATAGGTTTTTCCTGAAAACCTGCAACACTTTATACAGTCATGTGTGGTTTTTCTGGCAAGATTTCTACCGTTAATTATCCAGAATTTGTGACGCAACGTAGCCAATAATAATTGAGGACCAGCATGCAGTAGACATCTGTGAAAGTGTTCTACCAGTAGTTTGGTAATCTTGTGTGATGCGTGTAATAATATTGGATACTTTGTGTTATAATCGAAATTAGAGTTGGATAATCTACCTCCTGCGCGAATTAAACCTGTTGATGATTCAAAAAACGGGTTAAGATTCAATAATTTGTCTTTGGTTGACAACGTGCGCTTGTTTATCAATTGTGTATATTGCTTACTAAACATGTCTCTTTGTACAATTTTACAAAGTGTTTGTGTACTAGACTCCAATTCTGATATTGTAGGTGCACCTATGAACTTGTTGCTTGGGGTTTGACAGTTATGTATAAACCGTTTTATGTATGCAACTATACGTTGTAGTTTGCTATAGTTTGAGTAGTTTTGTATGAAGTTAAGCTCCAGTGGCTCCTTTGACGTTAAATTACACTGAACTTTGGTTTCAGGTAATGTTTCGATATTCGTGTTTTGTGGTTGTGAGGGCCAATGAATTTCTGTTTGATGTAAGAAGTGTGGGCCTTCCCACCACAAACTTGAGCATTTGAGTTGCGTGGCATTGAGTCCCCGAGATCCTATGTCAGCGGGATTCAAATCTGTGGGAACATAATTCCAGGAAGAGGGTTCAGAAACTTGTGTGATTTCGTCAACCCTATTGTAAACAAATTGTTTTAAAGTATGTTTACATGTTTTTATCCAACCTAACACTATTGTTGAATCACACCAATAGAATTGTGAATCTATTTTGACACGCAATGATTTTTTAACCTTTTCTGCTAACTGTGTAGCTAGAAGAGCTCCACAAAGTTCTAGTCGTGGTACAGTTAGCTTCTGCTTGAGTGGGGCTACTCTACTTTTAGCCAACAATAGGTGTATGCTGACATTCCCACTGCTGGACATAGAGCGTATGTAGATGCAGCCTGAATATGCCTTTATGGAAGCATCGCTGAATGCATGTAACTCAACCCTGATACAATGGTCACAGAAAACTCGACGTGGGATTTGAATGTTTGTTAAATCTGGTAAGTTTATGATAAAGTTATGCCATTGTGATTGAATTTCACCAGGTAACTCATCATCCCACGTTATGTTTCTAGCCCAAAGTGCTTGTAAAATGATTTTTGCTTGTAGCATGCATGGATTGATCAGGCCCAATGGGTCGAACACTTGAGCTATAGTGGATAAGATTGTGCGTTTGTTTAGTTTGTGATTTTGTGTGTCTGTGCTTGATGAGAAAAACAGCTTATCTTGCTTGCAAGACCATAGTAAACCGAGCGTTTTTGCACATTCGTCTTTGCTTAAACTTAATAACTCATCGTTGCTGGTCTGATCAACTATTTGTGAGAGTATAGATGGCATGTTTGAACGCCATTTTCGTAGGTGAAAATGAGCGCCCTCTAATTGACAAATAATGCCCTTACAAGTGGCAATAAGCTCAGATTCTAGGTCGTGTCCTGTGATTAGATCGTCGACATACATATCTGAGAGGATTGTCTGACTAACCCTTTCGTCAGAACAGTCACGACCAAGCTGGATAAGACATCTTGTGGCTAGGTATGGCGCTGATGCCGTCCCATAAGTAACTGTGTTTAGCTTGTACTGTTTGATTTCTTGATCAGGGTCCGATCGCCAGAAAATTTGTTGTAGGCTTCTAAACCTTTCGTCCACTAATATTTGACGGTATTGTTTTTCGACATCTGATGTCACAACAATTTTATGCTGACGGAATCTGATCAATATACTAATTAAGTCATCTTGCAACATGGGACCTACGTGTTGTAAGTTGTTGAATGATTTGCCTGAGCTTGTGACCGCCGATGCATCAAATACGGTCCTTAATTTTGTGCTAAGGCTGTTCTCCCGTAAGATGCCATGGTGTGGCAAGAAGTATGATACTTCATCTTTGTGTTTATCTGTGTTTTCTGTCATGTGACCTAAGGTCATGTATTCATTCATAAAATTTATGTATAGTGCTTTGAATGTTGGGTTGCGTTTGAATTTACGCTCTAGTGTGTGGAATCGAGTAAGTGCTTGTTGTTTAGAATCACCCAAACACTTAGGGGATTCCTTTAGTGGAATGTGGACCACGAACCTGCCGTCTGGTTGACGAACAGTTGTTTTTGTGAAAATCGCTTCACACTCACTCTCACCTTTAGTGCGGACTTGTTGAGTGGTGGAAACCGATTCTAATTCAAAGAATTTATTGAGTTTTTCTTCGAGCTCAATATTGTTTGTGAAATGGCAATGGACTGTATTATAGGTCTGCTTTTTTGCATGTGAAATTGGTACTGAACCAGAAACAAGCCACCCTAGTTTTGTTTCAACTAAGGTTGGTTTGCCTTTACCTAATGGCATTGTGTTGTGAGAAAGTACCTCCCAGAATAGATCGGCACCTAGAAGAACCTGCACCTCTGACGGCACATGAAATATTGGATCCGTGAGGTGGATATGTGGAGGAATTGTGAATGGTTTGCAGTTTATTCTCGCTGATGGAATAATTTGTGTGATCTGAGGCACAATGAAACAATTGACGTCTGCATTGTACCCACTGTTTGTTAGTGACGATATTGTGATATCACATCTTTCTGTTATTTGTGATGATTGATTGTTCAATCCTTGAACTGTTGTAGCTGTAGAATAGCTTGGAATTTGTAATTGTTTTTGTAAACTTTCTGTAATGAAACTTGAAGTGCTACCATTGTCTAGCAGCACCCTAATTTTGTGTAGTTGACCATCGTGGCCTGAAATATTTAGTATGGCAGTGGATAGTAATACCTGACTTTCATGTATGGAAGATAATGTAATATTGTTTTCAATTGGTAGCGATTCAGCCCGCGCCTGTGTTTGTAAAGCCGGTAATACTACACACTCACTAGAGGTGGTAGCTTTTGACACAGCATTTGTGTTGTTGGTTATGTGTAACAAACTATTGTGTTTTTGTGAGCATATTCTGCAAGGGCCTAACTTGCAGCGCTGCTCATTGTGCCCCTGACGCAAACAATTTTTGCAAAGGTTCAATTGGTTGACCCTTTCAATTCGTTTTTCTATTGGCAACGATTTGAACTTAATGCAGTAATAGATTGAATGATGACCTTTACATATAGGGCACAGAAATGAGTTGTTAAATTGTGATTGTTTTGAAACGGATTGATTCGTGATGAATGCCTTTGGTCGTACGTGTGTGATGTCACTGTGTCTGCGTGGTTTGTTGTATGCATCCTCCATGGTTTCTAAAAGGTCAGCTCGATTTTTCAAAAATAAGTTAAAGTCTTCTAATGACGGCAAGTCTTTTAGATTGTTACGTTGTTTTTCCCATTCGCGGATTGAAGTTTGATCGAGCTTACCCAAAACCATGTGGATTATGAGAATGTCCCAATGTTCTGTAGGTAAGTGGAGTGTTTTGAGTGCTCGGAGATTTTTATTGACTGTGTCAATTGTGTTTCGTAATGACTTAGAGCATTCCTTGTAAATATGCTCAGTGTTGAACAAAGCATTGATATGATTATTCACTAACAGTCTATTGTTGTTGTATCTATCGCATAACAAACTCCAAGCAACATCGTAATTATCGGCAGAGAAGTCTAGTGATTGTATGATTAGTGATGCGCTTTCTTTGAGTGAAGCGCGCAAGTAATGAAACTTGTTTATTTTTGGAATTGTAGTATTCGTATGTATGAGTGATTTGAATGTATCATGATATTCTAGCCAGTCCTGATAGCGTCCAGAAAAAGTAGGTAGATTTATGATAGGAAGCTTAATATGTGGCCCACCTGAATGTGCAGACACGCCACTAGAACCTGTCACCTGATCGTCGTGCACCGCAGAGGAAGCCTGGTTCCTGCCCAACAGCTCCTGCGCAGCTGCAACTGCGCCGAAGAAGCTGGTTTCAAAAGCCTCCCTCTCTTTGAATTCGTCACCTGAAATTTCAGATAAATTTTCTATTTCAGTTTGAGCGGTATCGAAATCATTGTACATTTCTTGAATTTTGCTAAGACGAGCAGATAGCTCGCAATTTTGTAAGCTGTTAAGCTCTTTGCTCAGCAGAAGTGGTTGCAGGTATGATTTAAATATAGTGAGCTTAGATTTTAAAGAACTTCTGTTCTTTTTCAATGATTTAAGATCCATGATCTTGCCCTTGAAAATGAAACTAGGTTAAAATGGTCCAGCTAAAGTAAGTAAACGAAATTATTAGTGCAATATAACCAAAACAAGGCAGAAGTGAAAGGTAAAACAATACTTAAATTTTAAGTGATGGTGCAAAGAAGCGAAGTAGCAGGTCAAATCAACCACGCGAAGCTTCTAGAACCGGCCGGCAACCGGTTTACGGCTGTACGTATGCCGCGCTCGGCCGCGGTAGCGATAAGTCAACCGCCTGGTCACTGGCCACGTCTGGCACCAAACTTCTGTAATTATTAAACAATAAACTAAACAACCGAAATAACACACTTATTTCTCTGCTGGAACAGGAACACACATTACAGGAATGGCCATAAAAAAAACACTAGTCCTCTGAATCACTAAATTAGCTAGTTAAGCAGAAATCGGTAGGTAATTGTACCGTACCCACCGACGTTCGTAAATAACTCACGAACAAAATTAACACATGAGTGACGTGACGTTGAAATGAATAAGAATGCTTGCAAAGATAATTAATTGATTGATTGAACAGGTGAATAGAAGATGTAGATAGGTATGCAATTTGAATGAAAACGTAGGTAAGTACCTAAAGTAGGAGATCAAGGTAGAATTTAATCTAGAAGGAATGAAACAATGTGAATTTAGCATAAAAATGCACTGCGCAATTTTACCCCAATTGATTGGAACGAACTCACGGTTGTGCGATTCCCTTTCTAGGTTTCTCCTTTGTAGATAACTCGTCCGTTAATATTAGTTAGAAGGCAGTAGGTAGCTAGGTAGGTACATATCCTCCAGAAATGTCTTGATGTAGCCAGGTTAGGCTTCTTGGTTCTTGGAAAAATCTTCAACAACGCCTGTTGACCTTCATTCGATCCGACGGTTACGCCCGCTTTTTTGTTTGTTCGACGATTGCTTCGATTCGATCTCGAATTCTCGACGAACAAATCGCTTCTTTCTTGCACTGGACATCCGGCTCGAAACTTGTTGGATATCGCAGGAAGGGTGATGGTGAAGAAGATGAAGACCTTTTGATTTTAAACTGTATATAATAATGCCTAAATTGACTTATTGTTAATCTTTGATGGGCGCGTGCGCGCGATGACGACTCGCTTGGCTGAATGAATGATATAGGACAGATTTTCCGTGTGTGTGTTAGCTCTGTGCTTCAACACTCGCCCAGTTTTGTCTAAATTCTATAAAAACATCGTCAAGTAAAAGAGGAATTAAAACCTCATCTCCAAGAAAATTAAACCACGAATAGTTAATGGATCTTAACTCGATTTGAAAACGCTAACTTTGCTGAGAGACTCGTTGACTTCAATAAGATTCAGCTAAGTTTTGGAAAATTTGTTTCCTTTAAACTTGTCCGCAATTTAACCATTTGAGGAAGCTCTCAAAACAAAAATTGGAGAGCTTTTATGTCTCAAAGAGATTTTTTTTACATTAGTGTAACGGGATAAATTAATTGTGTTGGAACTGGAGTACCTAGAGGAAGCAATAAAAACTGGTCAAGTGCGAGTCAGACTCGCGTAGAGTGTTCCGTACAAATAGGTTACAATAGTAACCACTAGATCAACTAACTTCACTTAACTTAACTTATAGTTTTTTTTATGCTACTTGGCAAGCAGACAAGCTTACGGCCCACCAGATGGAAAGCAGTTACCGTAGCCTATGAACGCCTGTAACACCAGAGGCATCACACGCGCGCTGCCGACCCTGAGACATAAAGATGAAAAGTCTCATGTGCCTGTAATTTCACCGGCACCCGTACCCTTCAAACCGAAACACAGCAATGCGAACACTACTGCTTGGCGGCAGAAATAGGTACGGTGGTAGTACTTCCCCGGACGAACTCTTTCACAAGAAGTTCTACTACTAACAAAAATTTAAAGAACTTAACTTATTTTGATTATAAAATAAGTTAAGTTCTTTAAATTTTTGTTCTCTCTCTTCTAATCAAATTCTAATCTCTCTTCTTTTTTTAATTAAGAGTGTTTTCCGTTTCCCGAGGTAATAAATAGTAAAATTATTGTAAATAAAGTCACTACCTTCGGAAGGATGCCTTCAAAGTGCTAATCACGAATTGGTGTGTGTGTAGTGAGTGGAATGCCGAATTTCCTGAGATAACACACATTATCGAGGATATTCAAATCAAGAGCACACTGCACAGCACGTGAGTTTGCTTAGAAGCATTTAATGTACGGAAATTCACAAAGAAAACTTAGTATTTTAATTAAATCTTTCAGTAAAACATTTTACTAAAGACCACACTCGTTCACGCTGGTCAAAGAACACTAGTTTCAATGTAAGAAGGTCTAGTAACAATTTGTAAAAGTAATTTTACAAGTTACACAAAACTTTCGGTAATACCTTGCTTTCGCTGGATACAAAGTTAGGTATATGTAAGTTTTGTTATTGTATTAGCTATTTTAAGTTGTGCCCATCATCATCATCATCAGCAGCCTGTAGAAGTTCAATGCTGGAAATAGGCCTCCCCCCTATAATGTCACGACTAATTAACGGCCTTGACTTGAGCCGCCTCCATCCACCGACTTACTGTGACGTTTTCAATGTCTTTAGTCTATCGAGTGGAGGGTCTTCCTCTACCATACTTAACGTTATGTTAAGTAACATTACGTTGTGCCCATACTTATAAATGCTCTAATACTTATAGCAAATAATTCTAATTAGCGGAGAGGAATATACATCGTCACGGTTTTCTTAAAAAAAAAAACCTTGTTTTGTTAGGCTAAAGGTCAACATTTTTCAATTTATGTTTTTACTTTTTTAGGGAAAATAACAGGAAAGGGATTACTTTGTACAAAACAATTCTAGAAAAGAATTTGTACTTTAACTGAAAGTGAACTTAGGTTGTGATACGTAGGTACTTACGTACGAAATCGAATACGGTATCACTGGAAGCTTTTAACGCCCTTTTTAAACATCAAAAGGTTTTTGACGCTTTATCAAGAAATGTTTTTAGAATGAATTGCCTCAATTCCAATCAAATGTAGTTGATCTGGGTAACATGGTATCAACGTAAATACCTATTGCCTAGGTAAAACAGCCATAGCTAAGTTCACTTGCTAAAGAACAAAATTCTTTTTTAGGATTGTTTTGTATAAAATAATCCTTTTAGTTACATGCTGCTATCACCAGCTTGGTACTTACTTTACCAAATACCTCGCAAAAAGAGTTGATAACATGTTATCTAGATTTATATGTTACATTTGATTGGAATGGAGGCAATTCATTCTAAAAAAACATTTAGGTGAAGCGTAAAAACCTTTTAATGTTTTTGGGCGTTAA
This sequence comes from Epirrita christyi, assembly GCA_951392215.1. Lineage (NCBI taxonomy): Eukaryota > Metazoa > Arthropoda > Insecta > Lepidoptera > Geometridae > Epirrita > Epirrita christyi. The sequence goes on from OX595846.1 coordinate 9,908,998, forward strand.
AAGCTTCCAGGGTCATCGTATTCGATTTCGATTGAATAGTAATCAGAAGTAGAGTAATAACAGCTAGATATAGAGCATGAATGAGATTGAAAGTCACTTAACCGTTCCAGGTTTCCTTAAGAGGAGGTCATCAGTAGCTAGAAAAAAGGGCGTTAACGAAATTTGCTTCTAATTTGGCTATTATTTTTTCAAACTCCATAAAAGTTTAAAGACATGATCAGTACACTAATATCTAGATCGTGCGTTAGTTTATTATAAAACTATATGGAAACTTTTGAAACTATCTCGTCACATACGTAGTCTTGATCCCACACTAGGATTACCTGTGTCGTGGGCATCAGAAACTACGAGTACCATTGTACCACATCACCCAGACCCGGAATAAATATTTGCAGATTTTTAGAACCCGCAACCACTTGCATGGACTGATCTTATGGACTGATGATGATGATGATGATGATTGACTGTATCAAAACCTTCTGTTTCATCCCAGAAGCAAATTATAAGCCGAAGCCAAAGGTCATCCACTGAACCAATCAATCAAACATCACACATAGCAATCAATCACGCATCTACGTTGGTATGTAAGTGATCGATCCAAGAAACTTCTTAAAAAAGGTGTTCCTTCTTCCATTCAGCCGTGGTGACATGACTTTGATAAATTTCCCTCACGTTTCTAAATTCGCGAAAAGGTATCGTTTTCTAGATCAGCTGTTATTTGAACGCTTATTTACGCGTGTTCCTCTGTTTGGAAAAATATAAGTAATAAGCTGGGATGTGGGTACACGGAGACTTTTTTCACTGAAAGAGCACTGTTTATGACGTCGAGCCATATTATAATATTGATAAACGGATAATGTTGTTTAAAATCACACTAGTTCAATCAACTCAACAAACGAGAAAATAAATCTCACTCAGTTAAAGTTCAGTGAACTGAACTGGCCAACTGAACTAATGGGAATAGAGGTTAAAATAAGGTCAACTGTCGAGTGGTCATGGTTTTAGGAAAGTAATGACGAAATGGTTATTTTGTTTTCCATAGTATCAACCACATCAAGTACGTAATGTCATAATCAAAAGCATTTTCTTTACCGCATATCTATCATGTTTACCGTGCCATGATTTGTCTGGCCTCAGAATAGACCCCTCCGTCTCCTCCTATGGATGTAGCTTTACTAAGAAATTACACCACGGGATGGGCAGCATCCACCAACACCAAACAATGATGAGTAACACCAAACTACGATGACCAATCCGCTTGCCAACCATGATTATTGTGCAATGGGAGAGGCCTCAAACAGCAGTGGACGTAAAATAGGCTGGTGAGAATGATGATGATATCTACCATCGCTCTGATACAACGATAGATCAAATAATAATTATAGGCCAATTTAAGCAGTCAAGGTTAAATTCAAATTAACTCATCGGTAAACACAGATGTGTATGTGATGAGGGTGAATTAAACAAAAGAGGTAGGTCAGGATCGTAGCAAGGGAAAATTCGTGGTAATATAAAAAACATGTTAACATGTGGTCAAAACCGGTTTGCCTGTTGTTTCTATGTGCGCTACAAAATAATAGGGGTTAACGTAGTGAGCGCTTTAAATAAAAAACACTGGTTTAGTACTAGTCGGACTCGCGTTGAGAGGGTTCCGTATCCGTATAAGAAGCCTACCATACTAACCCCTAGACCAATGAAACTTATCAGTCAATTAACACATTTTATACGTATTTTCTCTTTAGGAATACTTACCGTTTCCCGTAGGAATTTAAACTATGAGTAAGGCTCAATATTCCGTATGAAATTTTTATTTTTGTTTACGGAATATACGGAATTTTTGTATTTTTGGCCCAGTTGTTACGGAGGCGAATGGTAAATTTTCGTATATTTCCTTATATAGCTTGCAATATCAATGGTGCGTTTGGAGAGGATAACGACGAACGAACACACTGTGCGTTTTTGGTTTAATAGCTTTCATTGTGGAACCTTCGACTTAAAGAATGAACCACAATGAAGATCAGACACTAAAGTAATAACGATGAATTATTAGTAATTTATCAAACAACCAAGAAATTTGCGTCAGGGTTTGACGTTAGTTTACCCATAGTATTGACTCATTTGCACCAAATTGGTATAATACAAAACTCGAGAAATGGGTGACTCATGAATTAACTGATGTGCAAAGAGGGGAACGCGTTGAATATTGCCTTTCTTTGATGTGATAAAAAGTGGATTCTTTAATCAAGCGAAAAACGCATTGACTGTACCCAGGTCAAATATCGGAACAATGTCCTTGAAGCCAAACTCACTCACCAGACATGTTATGGTAACTGAAGTGGTCACTTTATGGTGTAATTTACAATAGCTTTTTGAGATCCGGTGTATCAGTAACAGCAGATGTCTATTGTGAAGAACTTCAAACAATGATGGTGAAACTCTCAGAGAAATAAACCCGATTCGGTAATAATTTTTTTTCCATTATTGCTCCATGATAAAGCAAGATCTCACACTGCTCAACAACCCATTTTAACATTACAAAACCTGCAGTTAGAAACATACGTCATCCTCCGTATACTCTCCAGACCTAGCTCCAGTCCAACCGATTACCATTTTTTCCGCAATTTGGAGAATATCCTGCAAGGAAAAGGTTTTGTTCTCAGAATTTTGACTTTGTTGAGGTCAAATCACAAGAGTTCTATCAAAAATGATCTTCTTTCGAAATAACAGAAATATATTATATAGTATACAGAAATATAGTATATTGATAATAAATAATAAAAATAAAATACATTTATTTTAAGCAAAAATCATAATGGTATATACAAATTAAAAAAAAAAAAAAAAACATTATCACTTTTAGAAAAAAAGTGATTCAATTTATTCAATCATCATCATCATCATCAGCATGGTGAAATCCAATGCTGGACATAAGCCTCCCTCTTAGAATGCCACGATGAACGGTCTTGAGCTGCCTCCATTCACCCGACATTTATACATTTATATTCCTACGACATTTTTGTCTAATATCAATTTAAAACGGCAATCTCATACTTTCACCCCTAATATTAGTCATTTCACTTCATCAGTCAGTCAGTTGGTGACCCTCTAAGGTCACCTAATTACTGGTGCCAATTTATTTACACTAACGTACAACACCATTGACACCCTTTCCCTTCATAATGCAATCAAGCCTTTGCCCCCGGCGAACCCCTTAAGTACACCCATGGTGAACCGCTATGAGACGGTTTGGAAATTAGGTAGGTATGCCTACTCTACCGAATATAATTTGGAGCTCTATTCCTGCCTTATCTATGAAATAATTAATTTATACTGTTATATTGAAGGTTAATTATTAATTGAACAAGGTATATATTCGCAATATTACAAAATGAGTTATTAAATTGATATTGTTAATTTTTCCGTAATGAAAAAGTCCTTTAGGTATGCACACACACACACACACACACACACAAACACACACACACACACACACACACACACACACATAACACCCAACAGTCACAACCATAGTCCTGATCCCACACTAGGATTCCCTGTGTCCCCTGTGCAGCGGGAATCGAATCCGCAACCTCTCGCATCACAGCTGGCTGTTCGCCCGCCCCGCCACAAAGGTTGTCAACGTATATAATATACTCCGTTTAGAATACGCTCAAAGCAAACATGACTTAGAATTTTACCCTCTAAAAATACAACATCCTAGATCTTTCGTGGTCGTTAGCACTAATTCACTTTTCTCCATTGACTTTAGTTTTATATAAAAGGGTTTGAACTGTAGGTTAGTCAAGCCGGTCGAGTTAAGTGCTGCTTTCACAAGAGCCCACGAGTAAACCGCCACGAATAAGGCTAAATTCACATAGGAAGTAGATTTAGCGCCTGTTTACACAACTGGCCACGTAACTTTGTGTCTGTTAATATAGCAATAAAAGGCGTCAGTGTGTGTAAGGGCCCACTGCGCTAGTGCGAAGATTTTAGTTGGATTTTATTTTAAACGACGGGATCTTAATATATTTTTGTACAAAATGTATTTGTGTGCAAAAAATCATAAATCAAATTGCTAATAATTGCTAAACAATTGCTGCATAGATGCCGAGTAAGATTTTGAATATATATACATAGCCTACTTCGGAAAAAAGTTGTATCTATGTTAATTTTAGATAAATTTTAGATTTTTAGAATAACAGCTTAAAATTAATATTCTTAAAAAGACCGTGTTTTTTTTAGAATTCTGGGGCTTATCGAGTTGTCTGGCGATTTAATTGTAGGGAGGTGCTTGCATTGCAGCTAATTTTTGGCATTCCACGAAGAACACTAATCTGAAGAGCACTTATCTGAATAGCACCAATGCTATTCAACGAAGATCACCAATCTAAAGATCACTTATCTGAATAGCACCAATGCTATTCCACAAATATTGCCAATCTGAAGAGCACCGATCTGAATAACACCAATGCTATTCCACAAAGAGAAATATCAATATTTCTGCTTGGTGCTATTCGTTACAGCTGCAGTCGCCCTAAAGTGCAATACAGCATTTTTGCGCAACCACACGGCTGACTTCTTCACCCAAGGTCATAATATTGGCTGAACTTAAACGCAATGGTAATGAGTCCATGACACTGACTTCTCATCACTTCTCCTTTAACTTCTTCACTTCTTCTTTTTTGATGTTCTGACTTGTTGATAATGAAGAGAGAAATAAGTAAGCGCCGATCAGCGGCAAACTGCTTTGGATAAGGTACATACGTGATTCGTAAATGCACCCTAAAGAAATAAAGCGCGCCTGCATTTCCCGTTTTTCATCTCTTATTTTGGTTTTTCTAAAAGCTTTTACACAGCAGCAGCGTGTTCAATTAAAACTCCTTTGTTTAGCAAAGTACCTACCTACTAATAAATGGAGCAGATTGCTCAATTTTTTGAATTTTGTAACGAAACCAACGATACTTTCCTTTGTTGCATTATCTGAACTTATGATCACGATGGAAATATTAGGGTAAAACCAGTTCTTGTGGTTTCCTTATCTTTATGTCAAGAATTCAGCTGTTTATTTCTATGGTTCCGTACCTTGGGTGAGCAGCGGGATCGTATTGCTCTCGCTTAGTTGTTTGTCTATCCGTCGCCATAACCTTGTAGGGTGTTATTATAAAACATGCCCTTAGTCTGGTAACCAAAACTACCAGTCTAGGCTTAAATATCAATCTATGGTATAAACAACTGTAATACAAAAGCAGATGGTTTGTTTTCCAGAAGCAACTTTCGAGCTAGATAGTTCGCGCTGATGCCAAAAATTACATAAGCATTACATATATCTCTGGTTTTTCTAAAACCAGGCAGCCCCCTAGTTTAGCAATGGACTATAAATTGCCAGTTGATTGCTTGTTAGAAGTAAGAATTTTGACATTTCAATTGTGATGTGACACAATCCGTCAGTTGTGTATTAGCACAAGAATCGATTTCGGAAAACGAACCATCTGCCTTTGTATTAAAGTCGTGACATTTAAGCCTAGACTAGTACGCCTGGACTAAATTCAGATTTAGTCCATGTTCTTTAATAAGGCCGTATAGCGTCCATGATATAAGTAGGTAAATAAATGATATCGTCGACATTTAAATTGCGCATAAATTTTAAATAGTATCCCATAGGCGTTTTATATTATTGAAACACTCAAACACCTTTTTTTCTAAGAAAAAATATATTTATTTAATCGAAGTATTTACATATCCTCATTATACATTTCTGCCATCTCGAGGGAAGACTTATATATGTGGTATTGGAATGTTAGATTGATGAGGTTAACGGAACGTTGTGATGAATGAGTGAGGGAGCGAATGAATAGACTGAATGGATGAACGGGATGGACGGGATTATGGAAGCGACAAGCGTGGAAGAATTAGGGACAGAAAACTGTTTATATTTGAATAAAAGTTAATTGTGGAAACTACGGTTTTAATAATCTTCCCCCGTCCCACAATTTTGGGGGCTCGTCCGGGATCATCAAGTTAAAGACGTTGGTGGACGGAAAGTGGTTAAAATCAGGACGACGGCAAGCCGCAACGTGTCCCGCGCCGCCATAATCGCCGGTGCGACTTTACACGACGTATTTCAAGCGTGTTTCTTGTACGACGTAGAAACATGCCGAAGTCAAAAGAGGAACGACGAAAGAGCCGGCAAGATGACTATGATTTCAACGAAGAGGGCGAACGCGGATTTAAACGAAGCACCGCGCCTTCGTCTACGCCAAACATGCTGCAAATGGCCGCCGAGCTCGTGCCGAGTTTCAGTGGACGGGATGGCACTTATCCTGTTGCGCAGTGGGTTAATGACGTCGAAGATAATGCTGAAATTTTCGGATGGACTCCACTTCAGCAACTACTGGTCGCTAGAAGATCCCTAAAAGGAACGGCAGCGCTTTGGCTACGTGCAGAACAAATCCATAAGAACTGGAAAGAACTAAAGCAAGCTATTACCAAGGAATTCCCCAAGTCGGTGGACATCAAATCCGTGCATGAAATGATGAGTGACAGAAAGAAAAAACCTGATGAGAGCTGTTTGGATTACATGCTAGTGATGAAAGATCTCGGAAAGCGGGGAAAAATGCCAGACTATGTCGCTATAAAATACATTTTCGATGGCATACCGGATGTCGAAACGCATAAGATTATGTTGTTACTAGTTACAGTGATCTCAAAGATAAAATAAAGATTTATGAAACAATAAAAACCAAAATGACGAAAAAACAGAGCGAAAAGGAACCAGTAGCATCGAGTAGTAAGCAAAAAGGCAAGCGGATTCGGTGCTATGGCTGCGGCGAACTTGGGCATACGTCATTCGATTGCCCGCACAAGAGTAAGGGGTTAAAATGCTTCAAGTGCAATGAATTCGGCCATGTTGGTTCTACCTGTACGAAGAGAACGAATGAACAAAGGGTGAAAAAGCCAGAAGAGGCGTTCGTGAGTAATCGGCGGGTGTTGGAGAACTTCGGGGCTGGACAGAACAACGCGCGATGTTCGGTACGATGGCGGAAACTGCGGCCAACTTCACTTCGGAAGAGGATGGAGCTTCGTATCACGTGGACCATAGCGACGCACCCATCATCGTGGACTATCTGAGTGACGCCGAAAGTGACCTGTCAATGTCAACGTCAACAGAAAGTGAGGTTATGGTCAGTGTAAATAAAGTGGACACAAAACAGCGTAAAATAACAAAGAAACCGATCGTTAGTGCGGCAATAGATAGTCGTTGGGTAAAAACTTTAATAGATAGCGGCAGCGAAGTGAATATAATATCGTCGGACTTTTATCGTGCGCTCGGAATGCCGGCATGTGAGGCGGATGGTGTCAAACTCTCCGGTATTGGACTTGCGACTGTGCGTTCTCTCGGCAAATGCCGGTTGAGTCTATTTTTCGATGGACAAAGGTTCGAAGGCGTACTTTTTCACATAATATCTAGAGACTTTATACCGTATGACGCAATAATAGGGCAGGAATTTTTGAACAATGTGACAGTGATAATTGACGGTGGTTCCGTACGTCTTGCCTCTGATGAATGTTGCCTGAATGTGTGTGTTAGCGAGGGTTTTTTGTCTGATTTCAGCATAGGCCACATGACTAACAAAAAGTTGGAGCAACAAGTTGTAGAATGGGTTGAAAGTTACAAACCACTACAGAAGCTGAAGGAGCCACCCTTACAGTTGAAAATAATTCTGAAAGATGAGGTACCAGTTTCCCAGCGGCCTCGACGACTGGCACTGAAGGAACAAGAGTTGGTGGAGCAACAGGTATCTGACTGGTTGGAAAACGGCATTGTCAGGGTGAGTTTTTCAGAATATTCTAGTCCCTTAGTCTTGGTAAAGAAGAAGGGTGGGTCAACCAGGGTTTGCAAAGATTACCGTGCCCTAAATAAAAAAATTGTTAAAGATGAGTTCCCGTTGCCCATCATTGAAGATCTTATTGACAAACTCAAAGATGCTAAATTCTACAGCGTGCTAGATTTAAAAAATGGGTTCTTCCATTTACGAGTAAGTGAAGAGTCAATACCCTATACCTCTTTTGTGACTCACCATGGTCAATGGGAATTTTTAAGGGCACCTTTTGGCTTGTCCATCTGTCCTAAATACTTCATGAGATTTATTTCTGCTGTCTTCAGGGAGCTTCTTATGAAGGGCGAAGTTATGATATTTGTCGATGACATTTTGATTCCAGCTAATAGCGAAGAAGAAGCGGTCCGAAGGCTTAAAAATGTACTTGGGGTGGCAGCTCAGTATGGATTGGAAATCAATTGGAAGAAAGCTGCCAGGAAATTGAATACTTGGGCCACTTGATAAAGGACGGTGAGGTGAGACCCACATCAGAGAAGATAGATGCTGTAGTAAGGTACCCTACACCTACTACTAGAAAACAAGTTCATAATTTTATAGGGTTAACATCTTATTTTCGGAAGTACATCGAAAACTTTGCCTCAATAGCAAAACCAATGACTGATTTGCTGCGGAAAGATGCCCCTTTCAACTTTGGCATCTAGGAATCCACCGCATTCAATACTCTGAGGAAGAAATTAGGAGAAAGCCCTGTCCTAAAGATATATCAGCCCAACCGAATAACTGAAATGCATACAGATGCATCTTCTATTGCATATTCTGCCATACTGTTACAGCAGCATCCTGATGGATTGCATCCAGTGTACTACATGAGCAAGAGGACAAGTGAAGCAGAAGCCAAATATTCTAGCTATGAGCTTGAAGCGCTTGCGGTCATTGAAGGTGTAAAAAAGTTCCATATCTACTTGTATGGAATCCCTTTCAAGATTGTTACAGATTGTCAAGCGTACGAACAAACTCTCAAGAAAAAAGATTTGTCAGCTAAGGTAGCTCGGTGGGTGCTGTTTTTGGATCAATTTGATTACAAAGTTGAGCACCGGTCTGGTTTCAAAATGAGACATGCAGATGCACTAAGCCGAAACCCTTTTGTGGCGGTGGTAACCAATAGTCTGCATGATCAAGTACGAATGGCGCAGGTAACTTATGAAGGATTAAAGGCCATTGCTGAATTACTGAAAAATGCCTCTTACCTGGACTATTGGCTGGACAATGAACTTATCTACAAGGGAGAATTGAAACAACTAGTGATACCCAAGGCAATGGAGAAAGAGATCATAAAGCAGGTGCATAGTAATGGACATTTTGCAGTTAAGAAGATGAAAGAGCTTATTGACAAAGACTACTACATCAAAGACCTTGACAAAAAGCTCCAAGAATTTGTCATCACTTGTATACCATGTCTACTAGCCACGAAAAAAGCCGGTAAACAGGAAGGTTTCCTTAATCCTGTTGAGAAAGAAAGTATTCCCTTACATACTCTCCATTTAGATCATATTGGACCACTCACCGAAACCAAGAAGCAATACAACTACATACTAACAATGGTTGATGCATTCACCAAGTTCACATGGATTTTCCCCACCAAGAGTACCACCAGTAAAGAAACGCTTGACAAGCTAAAGATCCACCAGCAGCACTTAGGCAACCCTGTGAGGATAATCTCAGACAAAGGTACGGCATTCACCAGTAATGAGTTTCAAGAGTTTTGCAACGAAGAAAATATACAGCACCTAACTATTACTACTGGTGTTCCCCGAGGTAATGGACAAGTTGAGAGAGTGCATAGGACCATCATAGAAGTACTAACCAAGCTGTGCATAGAAAATCCAAATCTGTGGTATAGACATGTAAGCCGCCTCCAGAGAGCCCTAAACAGCACTTACCAACGTAGCATCAACACATCCCCTTTTCAACTTATGATTGGCACCAAAATGAAAACAAAGGAAGATATAGAAATTATACAGCTGTTACAACAGGAAGCGATTTATCACTATGATAAAAATCGAGAAGAACTTAGAATTCAGGCAAAGCAACAAATTCTGAAGGTTCAAGATGAGAATAAAAGGAACTTAGACAAAAACAGAAAGGTGGGCACCAAGTATGAAATTGGAGACCTTGTGGCTATCAAGAGAACACAGTTTGGTGCTGGCCTCAAACTAAAACCAAAATATCTAGGTCCCTATAGGATTTTAAAGGTGAAGCGAAATGATCGCTATGATGTTGAGAAGGCAGATGCCTGTGCAGAAGGACCCAACAAAACCTCAACTTGTGCAGATCACATGAAAAGGTGGCCATTGCTAATTGTGAGCGAGAGTTTAGCAGGTGAGTAAGATGATGAATGTTGAATGGTGATGTATGCTGATTTTATGTAGTGCCTAAATTGCTTGTTTTATTGCTAGGTTGTTGATAACTTGTTTCATTTATTTTTGTAAAAGGAAACCAAGTAATTTTAAGTAATCATGCGGTCACTTATCACTGTACTATTAAGTTTTACAGTAGTTTAAGATGTTCCTACATGTTAAAAGCATATTTGTTTTGTTAGGCAGCTAAATTATAAATCTGAAGCTGTACTTTGTAATAATTTAAGTTTCAACATAGAATATTGTAATTATCAATTGTTTTGGCTATGTAACAAGGTAATAAGTAGTAACCTAAATCTAGAAGGATAAGAAAAACACAGATATGTAAACAACATAAATTTATTTAAGTAAAGTAAATACCTAATTACCCTAGTTCTTGCAATGTTTGCTAGTTTAATTGTTTTTCTATAAGTATAATTCTGATTATGTATATTGTTGAGGATGACTGGATGAAGTATGGATTATTGAGTGACAGGGATGTGACTGATGACGGCTGTAACCCATACTGTAATGTCTGCGGTCAGACATGGGTCAGGGCTGGCCGAATGTGGTATTGGAATGTTAGATTGATGAGGTTAACGGAACGTTGTGATGAATGAGTGAGGGAGCGAATGAATAGACTGAATGGATGAACGGGATGAACGGGATGGACGGGATTATGGAAGCGACAAGCGTTGAAGAATTAGGGACAGAAAACTGTTTATATTTGAATAAAAGTTAATTGTGGAAACTACGGTTTTAATAATCTTCCCCCGTCCCACATATTATATATATCTATACCTTTACGATAGAACTCTGGGGATCAGAGGCCTAAGACAAAGTAACATTCTAATAGCGATGATGTCAGTAGAAAAGTCCAAAATGTATGGGATTGACGTTAGCTATCGATATGTCACGTGATCTATTGTATTGTATTACGACTGTAGAAAAGGAATCGCTTCGAAGCGAATGCCCTCTGGGCTCTACTATATCTATGAAGGCATTAATATACCGCTTCCTGAGAACAGCGTTTTGTTTAGTAGAACTTCTTGTGAAAGAGTCTGGCCGGGGAAGTACTACCACTGTACCCAAGTATTTCTGCTGCCATGCATTAGTGCTCGCATTGCTTAGGTACTTATTACTTGTAATTCATCTTTATTTAAATTATTGCCTAGTCTTTCTCGAGGTTCATTCTTCAATTCGAAGTTTCCACTACGAAAGCGATTAAACGCACAGATCATAGTGCATTCGTTATTACATAACATAACACCCAACTGTCACATACGTAGGTAGTCATGATCCCAAACTAGGGTTCCCTGTGTGGTTTGTATTAGCAACTACGAGTACCATGGTACCAAAACACCCAGAGCCGGAACAAATGTTTGCAGATCATACGAACATTTGTCCGTGAATCGAACCCGCAACCTCTCGCATCTCAGCCGGCTACTCACCCGCCGCGCCACAAAGGTCGTCAAATAATCGTCCTCTCCAAACGCAGCATTGATATTGCTGTATCTGCTGTGTTAGAACAACGTTGAAACTCGTATGCCAAAATTAATCTAATTTTTGATGTCTCCATGTTTAACTTAAATACCGAGGGCCTTATTCATAATATTTATTTAAACCCATTTTAGTTAAAATAGCTTTTGTTTTGTTCTCTCTGATGTATAATGTCATACGTCAAAATAAGACAAAACATATTTTAACTAAAATTGGTTTCAAAAATGATTATGAATAAGGGGGTTAATGTTAAAACAATCAAAGTCAAACATCTATTGTTCATCAATCATAAGTAATTAATAATAATATTATAAATCATCATCACATCAATTACCAGCCTGTTTACGTCCAATGCTGGACGAAGCCTCCCCCATTGATAACAATGGGGGGATTTGCCATAGTCACCACGCTTGGCAGGCGGATTGATGATCGCAATTTGGTGTTGAGTACTCAGGTGGATGCTGCTGCCCATTCCCTAGTATAATCCCTTAGTAAGACTTTTACTACATCCACGGGAGGAGGAGGGGTATATTCGTAGGCCGATAATATACATAGATATAATATGAATACATACTTAATTTACTATAATATATACTATAACTATATGGATACAATTATAATGTCATAAATCTTAGACTATACCAGGTTTAATTTTAATTAAAAGTGGCCACTTCTTTAACCCCTATTATTTTCTTCAGAATACGAATAGGTTTCGTTGGTTGAGAAAGTCAAAGCTCTCATAAATTTTACATTTATCTACTGGGAGATAACCGCATACAAAACCCTACATCATGCGGGATCGCCACAAACTTGGCCATCTCATTTTACTATCGAGAAAAACAAAACAATCTACAAAGTTCGTAAACATTTAACCCTGTCTTTTACCAACTTGTACTGTCCTGTAATGCAATTTCAGCTAAAGTTTAGACTAGCAAACGGAAGCTCCGTTTACCAAGGAACTCATTAACAGTTCTTCTCTGCACCAGAAAATAAATGGAATAAGTAATATGGTTTGTGCCCCAACTAAACAGCGCATAATAACAATAAGAGAAGAAAAGTAGACGGAAAAAGGAATGTTGTGCTCACATCTCATAGCAAAATGTCTAAAAGCCTCACAGTACCGACACGGCCTAGCTGCGTTGTATTGTGATACATAGAAAATGTACAAGAGAGACGTCACACCGAACACGGCCCGGCTGCGGTGCGATTTGGTATGACGTATGAAAACCGCAGCCAGGCTGCAACCAGATCGCATGCAGCCGGCCATAAAGGCCACAGCACACCGGCTGCGTATGTAGTACGTAACGTAGATACGCGCGTCTCTACGTACAGTGGTGTGCCTAGCCATATCTCATACAGTTCTATATACATTACAACGTCATGGTATGTCGACGTGAACGTTCCCGTCTACGCGTACGCAGCCGGTGTGCTGTGGCCTTAAGAGGACAGGATAATTAAAAAATAGAAAACCCAGTAATATACGCTTGCTCAAAAGTCCAGTCTCAAGAGGATAAAGATCATGAAGAATAATCAATCGTAAATAATAAACTCTGTACCAAAAGAAACTTTATTTTCCTTTAAACCAGCGACAAAATTGAAACAGATACGATAAATAAAGCAAAATATACCGATGCATAAGATGTAGTGACACACAGTCATCTAATAAAGAACACAACAATACGGGCCCAAGTTTCAGAGCACTTCACACGCAACATTGAGCCCACTCTCGGCGAATAAACCCAAAAAAATATAGGAATGAATACTCACATTCAAATATTATAGGTCACGGTATCCGTCTAAATAAGGTGTTGTGTAAATAAAACAAAAGAATCGCGTGTGGATGATACGATTTCGGTTTTAGTAGATTTCTGCGTACATCTTTGGTGAATGCTGGACTTTAAACTTTATGACGTGACACAAGAGTTGGGAAGTTAGAGTGAACTTTGCAATACACTAGCGAAAGAGGCTAAGTTCACCGTTTGACCTCTTAGATGGGGCGCGGCTTTCCAAATAACGGGATATGTGGCAGGGCCTAGCTTCTCCCTCCACCCCTCTCGTAAGAAGAAAGTTTGTACCTAGCTTTAAAGTTAATTAAGTGTGTCTCCCCCTACTTCGCCATGTTTTGCGCGATATGTGGCACTTGGGATGGGCTGGATTGCCACTTTGCGCGTCTACTTGCTTACAATTTCGTTAAAATAGTGCCGTACTAAATGTACTTTGTTTGTACCGTGGGTGAGGTATTGGTTTCCTGTTTATTTGACATGGAATGACTTTGTACTAAACTATTACCTCGCCACAACACAGTTTCTAATTAGCACGGAGGGTAATATTTTCACACTGTATCTATACATATATATATATTTATGTATTATTATTAATATATAATAATATATTATTTATATATATTTTGATGACCTCTGTGGCGCGGCGGGCGAAGGTTCGCCTGCGACAGAAGGAGCGCAACAGGAGATTGCGGGTTCCATCCCAGCCTCGGAACAAATATTCGTGCGATCTGCAGATAATTGTTCCGGGTGTTCTGGGTATTTTCTATGTATAATAAAAAATATCTATCTATGTAATGCATTGTATTAAGTATATCAGTTATCTAGTACCCATAACACATAAGCTCGGCTTAGCTTGGGGTTAGATACTGTTGTGTAAAATGTCAAGCATTATTTATTTATTTGTTATATAATATACCTCCTTTCTACGGCCGTGGTGGTCTCAGCCTAAGAATTAGGACACCTCCAACTCCTCCCGTGGATTTAATAAAAGGCAACTAAGGAATTATACCAGGGTATGGGCATGGCAGCAACATTGATACACCGACTGAGTTATTTGTTGTACTGAGTACTTAGCACCAGTACTTAGTACTTTAGCTGCGATTACCAATCCGCCTGCCAAGCGTAGTGATTTTAGTAAATCCCCCTATTTATTATTATATCACACTATCACACTAATTATGTGATTAGTGTGATAGTGTACACTTATCACACTAATATTATAAATGCGAAAGTTTATGAGTATGTGTGTTACTGCTTCACGCTCAAATGTATGAATGGATTTTAGTGTTTGGAATGGAGATATCTTATACCCTGGATTAACACATAGGCTACTTTTCATCATAATCATCATCAATTTTTGAAACAACTAGATCTTATTACTAAAAAACTATTTTTTAGCAATCTATATACCTAAAGATAAAATTCTATTCGATTACCATAAGAAGTCCTGACGGGCAATTCACCCTTTTCAACTACGAGTGACTAAACTGGTTAAGACATTTTACGAATATCAAATTATTTCCAGCATGTCAGTCACAAGGGCAAAAAGTGGTCCATGGAGGCTCTGCTTAGGTACACCCCAATGAGAAAAGATCGTGTATATTATGTTTGCAAACGTAAACAGCACGCTTATTGGCGGAGAACCAAGAAATGCGTTGATACTGTGCTGTGAGATGTAAATTCCATGCTTTGTTCTAAATGTGACATATAATGGCGAGCCCCGTTCCAAGGTATCTATATTTAAAGATAAAGATAAAGATATAGATAATTTATTTGGTTGTATATTTAACATAACATATAACATCCAGCAGTCACATATATATTTGATAATTGCATACTTTACAGCCACACTCACCAGTCCCTAACAGGCCCCTAAGTGGATAGTTTGTTATACATAATAGTTCCATGTTCAAAAAACTATATTCTAAACCCATGATACGGCTACCGAGTAGCTGGGATGCGAAAGGTGCGAATTCGATTCCCGCAGCAAGGCAAATGTTTAAAAAAGGCATGATCTACAAATATTTGTTCCTCATACCCTTTTCAGCCACCATACTAGTCACTGACCTATTCCAGCGTGACCAAGAAAGAACCAGTAGGAAATAGCTATAACAAACAAGTTCTACTCAAAACGAAGCCCCAATCCCCAAATCCCAAACATATCAATCTGCGTTCACATCGATCTAATAAAAAGCTTTTCGATGAAAAAGCAACGAGTGTCAACGGGTCAGATGTGAAAAATCACGGACAAACCACACAGAAATCATTCAAGTTAACAGCCTACAACGATCTGCACTCCGCGGCCGGCCCTCGTGACCTGTGACTCGGCCATTTTTCCCTCGTGACAGCTAGGCCTTCACAAAATAAACAAGAATGCAGGCAAGGGTTTTTAATGAATTGTTGATGCATGTTCAGTACTTATGAAACTTTATATTTTCGTTATATTAATTATATTCTACAGCTTTATGCATAGTGCCCTTTACTAAAACCACAGTCAACGAAACGAATATTAATTTCGAAGGACGTTATTTGTGCAAAGTTTGAATCAATACTTCTATTGTGCAATACGCAATACGGTTTTAATGAATTGTCAGTATTTGAGACTACGTTTTCTTTTATAGTTAGATCAACGCACGTAACGCGCACTGCGTTGTTTCAGCATACAAGTGTTCCTAAAAGATGGAGATGGAGGGATCTATTCTTAGGCCAGACACCATGGCGTAAATAAAACCATGAAAATTTGCCAAAGAAGAAGATTAACCTGATATCAGGGAGCGGTGGTAACCTATGATTCAAGGAGGTACTAGAAATGGGCTGAAATTCGTTTCACATTCGGATTGACCGAACTTCGGCATTGAGCTGAAATTCAGTTCAAGAAAATATTGAAATAACTCAACTGTTTAGACTGTAATAATAGTAACTAAACCAGCAATAAATAGGTTACTATCCCTTTATAATCATAGGCATTTATTTACGTAACCTTTTCTTCTACTCATTATGTTTAACACTGGAACAACTTACAACTTATATGACGCTCGTGTTGCATTTTAAGCGGGTTGTTTGGCTGAACTTCGGTCAAACTTTTTATTTTCACCGAATGTTTGGCCTAAGTTCATATTCGGTTCAAACCATCCCTATACTCAATACCCTTCTCAAGGGCGTTGTTTATTCTGCGTTAGACCATAGGCAAGCTTGAGTGACCAGTGATTAATTAAAGAACCAGTGTGGTGGTGTGCCTCGCAGAGGCTCCTATCTTAAGTAAATAATAGGTTTATAAATTCTCGTTGTTCACATTGAACCCTACACAAAGGCAAGCACGCTCGCTCTACTAATATTGAAAACGATGCGAGAACAAGCATTTTTGTAATTGTTCCCGTCACAACGGTTCCGTTCTGTTGCACCGGGGAAATTGGACTTTTAATAAATTCCCCACATTTTCGGCACACCAATCTACCGTCGAACTAAGTTGAATATCGGTGTTTTTGAAGCTGACTAGTTATTGGTGCGCCTGGAGCTTTTTGACAACTCTACAAATATTTGAAGCTGCAGATCACAGAATCATCATCATCATCATCAACATAGAAGAACACTGCTGGACATAGACATTCTCCATAGAATTCCATGATGAATGGTTTGAGCTGCCTCTATTCACCGAATTCATCCGTCCATTAAAATGTAATCGGTATGGACTGAAAAAAAATCATAAAAAAACCCCCCCACGCGATGGCGCGTGAGGGGTTTTTTTTTAAATATAGTGTCGTTTGAGCCGTTTTAATAATCTCAAAATATATATATATATAAACATTGCTCGTTAAATAATATCGGATAATTAATTTACCTACGTACCTACCTACTCGTACCATAATATTTTTACCAAAACAATACAACGTTATCAATAATAATTTCTAAAGCGCGCAGAATTGAGTCATCACCCCCATCATCAGCCTATAGAAGTTCTGGATATAGGCCCTAGAATGCCACAACAAACGGTCTAGAACCGCCTTCATCCACGGACCTCTTGCGACATATAATGTCGTTAGTTCATCGAGACATTAACCTTCCTCTAATATTCCTACTATATGACCTGCCCATTACCATGCAACTTTAACTCTTAACTTTAACTCTGAGAGCTAAAAAAAAATAAGTAGGTATTTAGTTTTTAAACCATATACTTAGCGATAGTTACGTATCTTGTTCATTTGTATTCCATTGTTTCACCAACTTTTCTCTAACAAAAAAGAACTTACGTTTCCACTCATATTAAGAAATCACTCACAACTTACGTTATCACGTCAAATCACAAAGGTTCCAGTTTTCCTTATTTTATTTATTCCGAGATTCAAGCCGTATTCTTCACAATATTGATACCGATCGAAGCTTAGGTTTCCAAATTTATTATAGCGACTTACACGTGTCTTTTCATGCCCTACTTATTTCTTAATCATTATAATATTGTTGGTTACTAAAGCAGGACACATCATTTTATAGGTAGTTACATCATCGTCATCATCAGCTGGTAGACACCAACTACTGGACATAGGCTTCCTTCAAAGAATGCCCCAACGAACGGTCAAAGCTGCCTCCATCCACATACTTATATCTTGCAATCTGTAAGGCCCAGAATTAAAAAAAACACAGTCTTTTGAGTTCTTTTGCGTACGTCGTTATTTTAAGGTTAGCTGTGCATATCATTTTTAAGTACTTATCATGAATTTAAACGTTTTTTCCGAACCTTTTCGAAAGTAGTTATCGTAGCTTATGGACACCTGCAACACCAGAGTCATCACACGCGCAGTGCCGACCCTGAAACATAAAGATGAAAAGTCTTATGTGCATGCACTCACTGCACCCGTACCCTTCAAACCAAAACACAGCGTAGAATTGACATTATCGTGGCTTGTTTAGAAAAATTACGACTATACACCACGTACTTTACTATTCTCTTGCTGGCATTTCGTTGACCATTTAGAGGTATATCCTCATGAGCAGGGTGCACTTAGAAAATAATTTCCAAAATTTACCCCTTAATAGGGCGCAACAGGGTATTCATGCTTGTATGGAAAAAACTCCATACGGATGAAGTCCAGGCGTTTCACTAGTATCTCATAAAATTAATACACACAGACATTTAACATCCCGAAACGTTTCAAATTTACGAGTGTGCTCATAAAGGCACACAATTTTATTGACATTCCTCATAATTATACTTTCTGTTTATTTCCATTAGCTTAAGAATTCTCGTTAAACAGATACGACATCGTAGAGGCATATTAACTTATTGCGAGAGAAATTCCAGAAGCGGACTAAGGAACCAGGACACCGGAGGTGCTGGAAAAAAAAAGTTTGTGACAGACATACATATATACAGACAGACACCAGAGTGATCCTATAATGGTTCTGTTGTACCGTAGTAACTGACTAAAGTCGGCATTAGGTACCATAAACTCGTACAACGTTCCGAGGTAGGGAACCCTAAAAATTGGCTTTTAACATCCATAAACTATAAGTACCTATTGATGAGTTTAAACGTTTGCTGCTGGAATGAACGAATTTTGATACAAGATTTTGGAACAAACATTATAATATTTACAAAATTTGATTTTCGTAGCTGCAAAAGTTTAAAACCATAATGATGCCTCCCCTCCCCCCCCCCCCCCCTCTTTAAGAAGTGAATCATTCCGATTTAACGCAGCAATAAACAAGCAATCTTATTCAACCGCTCGATAGTTTTCAAAGTAGATTCCATCAGCCAAATATCTCATGATCTGTGTTTAACTCGCAACGGGGCCAACTTTGATAGACGTTTTTTTTTCAACTTTCGAGGCAAACACAGGAACTTTTAGTTTTCTATTTTAGATGCCAATGAAAAGAAATCCATTACGGTTCACTTTGAATTCTAGTTCCTGTATTTTTGTGTGCAAAAAGTTGGAAATTTGTTTTTTTTAGGGTTCAGTATAATACTTACTAAGACTACGTACGCAGTTACCTGAGATAAGATTGGAAATAACAAGAATTGGGCCTCTAGCTTCCCACCATTTATGTCTCTGCAGGATAATGGATAGTTTTTCGGTGACATTGCCAGAAAGGAAGAACATAATCTTTGAAAAACTTGTGGTCACTGGTAACGTGGAAGGAAAGAGAACACGGAATCGGAGTCATGCGTTGAAGCAGAATTGCTTAGCGCTCGATTCCAGTGACACCACCTGCATGCTTCAAGGTGGATAGAACCCAATTTGGTAATGATGAGCACCAAATTGGGTTCTATAGATTGCCTTTAGACATCCACTGCTGGTCGAGGCCTCGACCAGCAATGGATAACAACATACAATCGGGGGAATTGCCATTATCACCATGCTTGGCAGGCGGATTGGTGATTGCAATATTCATGTTGAGTAGTCAGGTAGGTGTGCTGCCTATTCCTTGGAGTAATCCTTTAATCGGCTTTTATGACTTTTCTGGAGATGGAGGGTTCTGTTTTTAGGCCAGACACATGGCAATTGGATACTATCCTCCACCAAAAAAGTTCCAAAACATATAGGTTCAAGACCCTCAGTTTGAGGATACCGACGCTAGAAGAAGAAATTAGTACCTCAAAAGGCCCATTATAGTATAATAATTTTATAAGATCAATTTGTTTTCCATCTGCCAGACCGCCACGACTATTTTTGACAGGAACAGCTAGAGGATGGGTTAAAATGAATCCTTAATATAGTCCTATACAAACATCAATTTGCATTGTTGTTCATTCAAGATATATAGTCAATGTTTACTTTAGGTTCAAAATTCACAAAAAGATCCCTAGCCCTAGTCCCTAACGGTACGGAATCCTCAAGGCACAAGTCATATTTCTACTTTCCCGACTTTATTATACTTTGATTTTATTTGTGAACTATGTTGGTTGATTTCGCAAAAGTTGGTCCCATATTTAACGTATGTGCATTTTGCAGAGGATGAGGTTTTTAATTTATTTTTGCACAGTTGTTTAAGTGCACGTCCGGGTTTTGAACCCACGATAAGAACTAGAGGACCACTAGACCATCAGTGCTTTCAAAACAGGAAGGTAGCGTAGCGTTATCATTAAAATAATCTTTTCAGCTCCCATCAGCAATTTAAAAACCTTTGAAATTTTCCCGGGGCCATAAGCAGTGAGTCGAGACGGAACAGCTGTTCCCTGATTATGCTAACGATAATGCGACACTAACCTTGAATTACAGCCGTTTTCGAAGATCACCTTCCCAGGTTTTACTGGTAATCCAAACGACTGTTTACGTGTTACTTTGTGGACGTACATTGCAGTATCTGCACCTACAATTGTTATAAACTATAGTCATCTTATAGTCTCGGCCTAAGAATAGGACTTTTCCAACTCCTCCTGTGAATGTCGTAAACGCCTTTTACATTTTTTCTTAAGAGATTAGGCCAGGGAATGTCACATCAAACTGCGATCACCAATCCGCCTGCCATGCGTGGTGATTATGGCAAATCCCCCCATTGTATTCTATGGGAAGGCCTCGACCAGCAGAGAACGTCTAACTAAAGGCTGCTGAAGAAGAAGATAGTCATCTAAGTCAAATTGTTAGTTTTTATATGGTTAGACAGAACCGTGACCTACCCATGTTATTCCTGCCTTATAGTATAGTTGCTAAGAACGATATAAACGGACCTTTAAGGTCAGTAAGCGGGAGCAGTTGACTTCTACAGGTTGATGATGATTATAATAATGCACCCAGTTAGATATCATATCGAAAGAGTAACCTATTGATACATTTCTAATAGAAAGTAGCAGTTTAGAGCAATATTGTCTTATGTCTCTCTTAGTTCTTAGTTTCTTAGTTAGTTCTCAGGAAACTAAGCCGCTTGCTTTGAGCTCTACATTTTGAACTCAACGCGCAAATGACTCGTAATGCCTCACGAGTCTGTTTAAGTAAACCCGGTAAAGCCTTAAAACGCGGCTCGTTTGCTTAAGCGATACCCCCATTACCTGCACTCTTCGGATAATCGGATTTTATTGGGATAGTCAAAATTGTCCCAAAAATGTTTGTTGTATTGCTTATCTATAAAGTGGGTAGAAGTTATTGACCACTAGTGTCCGTCCTGGCTTCGCTCACGTACCGGTACCTTTATAATAAGTAGAAGTGTACGAAATTTCATAGAATTCTGTTCAATCATTTCGATGATTGAGTAGGAAACAAAACATCCATACTTTCGCATTTCTAATAATAAAAATTATTAAACAAGTTTGTGAGCATCTTCATCAAAATCATGTGACTTCTATATAAAAAGCCCTTCTCCGTAATTTGAACTTTTTGCCTCCTCCATCCACCTTCTTCCCGTTTGCCTCATTACGTCAACAGTCGGGTGACGTAATGAGAATAGAGACATCTTGACACGGCACTGCGTTTACTTAAACCTTCCACTAAGAGCACCGATTTGAAGAACACCGATCCTATTCCCATTTGAGCACCGATACGTTACTTTTCCGTAAAACCTTATTTTGTTTGTCGTAAGGATGCCGCTGAATCGATGCATGGAAACGTTAAAATACCATTATTTTTAAAGCCAAGATACCACTTGCAGGTGGAATAGCATCGTTCCAAACCGTAGGGTGTGAAGTGTCTAGCAATTGCGGATACCTCGCACCCTCATGTGCAAATAGATTCGACGGCTGGATCCATTCCAACGGGCATTTTACTGCAACATAAATCCTTAGATATCTGAAAGCTTTGCTTTTTGTTCAGCATCGCCATCTGAAAAAGATTAGCAGTCGGTTAAGGAAGAGTGTAAATATTTTATTGTGAAAGGACGCGAATTACAAGTTTTATCTCAAGTCGTTCGTTTGCTGTTCTCTTGTTCTATATTCTTGTAGCTTGGACATTAAATTATCGTTCGTAAATATGAATTATTCACTTTATTATTATCATTATGGTGCTGAAACATTAAAATCTTGTTCCATCTATCCATTTATTTAATCATCATCATCACCAACCGGCTTACGTTCCTAAAGGACGAGGACATTGAATACAAGGGGGATTTGTCATAATCACCACAGGTCCGAGTGGTTTTTCATTTTCATTATATCCATACAATAATTAGACGACGAATTTCACTTCTTTTAATGCATCGATTTAGATTTAAAAGATTGTTTAAGGGTCCCGTATTTTCCTATTGTACAGAACCCTAAAATCCAATATTTTGCAGCAACCCTGGATATTAACGTCCAGGTGGTGGCGTCAACTTATAGCTGGATAAATACCAGTAATGATGTTATATTTTAAATGAAACTACGAATAAATAGGTGAGTATACAAACTACATTATTAACATAACATTCCATTCAACGTTTACAAATTTAAATGTAAAAATATCGTGTAATTGTAATTAATTGTAATTTTAATTTAAATATAAAAATATCCAGCTCAACGGTTATTTTTCAAGTACAAAAACAAAAACGAACCATAACAGACAACAATAGAGCATTAGCACCTCCGGAAACAACACCGGACAATTATTTACCGCAACGACTTAGATAGGTATTCATATAAACTTTCATCACACCACATGTCGTATATAACTAGGACAACGTGGTAGAGGAAGTCCACTCGATGGACATTATAAACGTCGCAGGAAGTCGGTGGATGGAGGTGTACAACAGGAACAACAGGAGGCAACTCAAGACCGTTCGCCGTGGCATTCTAAGGGGGAGGCCTATGTCCGTCCAGCAGTGTACTTCTACAGGCTGATGGTGATGATAACTAGGACAAAAGGCTATCAACAATAAGTTAGTTCGTCCCCTCTAATACTATGATAGGATCCTAATAAGGCCTGGATTAGCCAAAAATCACCCGTATTTGTCAAAGCTAAGACAGATCAAAGTTGAATTGCTGTAAGGATTGATTACAACGGACGCGGGTACTGGGTCACAAGATGGGAATTCTACGAATCAGATACGTGAATCTTAATCGTGATAAGATTAGAAATGTGTCCTTTAGTTTTGGAACACTGCTTTACTATTCACCAACGTAATTTGGTAAAGCCGTTTCGGTTGGGCTGAACAGCCGTTTAACTGTCAGTTTATATGTTGGTGAACTTGGATTGAAATCTTTTTTTCCCCAACTACTAAGGTAGTATCTTATTTCACGAAAAGCGCATTTCTCACAATCCTAAAAGGTTTAGAGCTCAACAGATTACCGGCTAATGTTGAAGCAAAAGTTAGGCGTCTCAGAATAAAGAGTAATGCTCGCTTTAAGGTGTAATGGCTTACAGCACTCTGCTCTATGCCATAATGACCTCCATTTTCGTTATAAATGAAAACAAGTGGGTACACCGAGACACTTCCTAATGATGTTATTAAGCCGCGCCATCTACCAGGTGGTAGGTTTTATGGAACATGATCAGTCCATTATTTTTCCACTGCTGGGACTGACATAGTCTCTACATAGTCTATTAATTTTGGTCCTAGAAAGTATTGGATTTCTTACGAGATTTTCTTCCGCCTTTTCGAGGAAACATGTTACAATTAAGAAGTTGGCAAATACACGTGCTAGAACATATCTTTTGTCTGGAGTCTTGTCTGTGAAAGATAAAAGCGCGAACCTCGAATCACAAGAACGTTAGCAAATTCAAACCCAAAAGTTTTGGGGCAGAGGTCTGAGGTGGGGGTTGGTTTCCACTGTGCTACGGTTAGATACAGGTAGACTAGCACCACTTAATTAAAACTCCCATCCCAGTGTGCCCTTTGGCAGGAACCGAATATCACCAATTACGCCGTTCGATTTGCATTTGATTAAATTATTCAAGTTCGTGATATGGCGATTGGAAATGGGAGTACGCACAGATATTCACCTATTAGTATGGAGCTAATAGCACTTTATGTTAATAGCATGAAGGAACGATGAAGGGTGGTAGTAATCGTATCTAATCTTCTGAGTGAGTCAAGATACTATACACTAGTCTGTAGGATCTATCAAACTGTGATAGAACTTATAATGTACATAGAAAATACTTTATTGTACACCATAAGATAATAAAAAACACACAAAACATAACATGATAGTTAAGTAACTACTCATTTCTTTCAGACAACGTTTGGATGGATAGAGATCTGTAAGATCAGAAGAAGGTGCTCGTAAAGATTACAAGGTTATACGAAAAAAGAATCATTCATCATCATCATTATGAAAAAGAATAAAAAAGAAAAAAAAAAAAGGAAGTAGCGTCGTGAAACAAACAACCAACCGAAAATATAGGTGCGGGGTTGATTTTCGCTGCGGTATAAAATGTTTGTATGATCTGCAAAAATTTCTTCCCAAAAATTTCAAATGTTTATTTTGTATAGTTTATGAATACGAGACATAAAAGTTTAATCAATAAATTACCCTAAAACGATTTCGACTATACATCTGAGGTAATCCTATATGAATAAACTACTCAAATTAATCTACAGTGACGTGCATTATCTGGTCAATCCTCACAAATTGTGAACCTCCATAAATTAAGCCTATCTACTCACCACATCGAAACAAACATACAGATACAAAGGGCACAAGTCGATATCATTACACATAAATTTCACTTATCTAACACATTCGGTACAATTTGCACGCCTCCGGACGAGGCTCTGTGTTACCCGCTGGAATACATTACGGGTCTAATGTAAGAAACATTGATTCATATATGTACTTATTGTCAGTAGAAAGCAAAATATTCAATATTTCTCGTCTGTAATGTACCCAGGACAAGTTTATATTCTAAGATCCAGGGATACCTGCTTCCGCACTTTTTGATGTCAAAAAGTGATTGAAAACACCCAAACCAATTCTTCAGTGTCGGAATATGAACATGGCCATTTCTAATTCGGAAGACGAAGTGATGGTAATTACGGCAGCTACCACCGCTTCTCGACAGTAGCTCCATTATATTCTATGATTGTTGTAACACATTTGAGACCTCGGGAAAATAAAAAATAAGGTAACACACGTGATAAATACCCTTAACAATATAAAAAAATATATGATAAATATTTAATAGGTGTGTGATAAAAATGGCAACCACTTTTGTAAGTAGGTATTTTCAAGACATGTCTTATTACTTAAGTTTTAAGGATTAGCTTGAAATGAGCTTTCATCTGAGTTCCACAAGTGAGACAGTTCCGTTTTTAATATCATTATAATAGTCTGCTAGACATTCAAAGAGATGATAATAGGAATATGTAGTGTATACTCTGATTTTTTATCTTTTTTAAAAAAGAAATGTCACTGTGTGTAATGACACTTATACACACAGTGGCAAACAAAAAAGTCTAAGATTAAAAATATGAGTATAGTTATATAATTTGTAAGGTGTACAATAAAGCATTTCTATATTCATACAATCAATCAATCCACAATCAATTCGCTACGCAGCGGTATCGGCTGTAACGGGAACCAATCATGTTGATTATAGGTGCGCGGAGCATCGCGTCTTTCCTTGCTTGCTTGCCGTTGCCTGGTATGCCTTCTCTACAAGCTGCTGCTATCTCGGTGTGAAGAAATCACAGCCTACATATAAAATAGTGGTAATAAACATCAATCTGTCAAGTAAACAATAAAAAATGTCACAAACAAGTTAATGTTTGTTTACAACCACTAACAGCCATTTACCGGAACTGCGAATCATTATTTTTAATTAAATAAATCGTTTTCATCCCCCTCTGCCCTATGGACTGACGGTAGATCAGCGCATCATTAATCACAGAAATTCACAAACAACTATCAATATTCCGAGAGAATTTTGTGTCTCGTTATATGGTTTCAAGCGCAATTAATTTCGAAAAGCTTAAAATTTGTCTATAGATCAGACACAAAACACAAAAAAATATGAAAAGAATCGAATAAATTACACCCAATCACATGTTTAGATAATGTTTAAAGAACTCCCTTTTCCGCATTCGGACTCTATGGATGGTTCATTATGCGTGAGAGTGATTTGGCTAATAGATAGTTGGCCAGCCTAACTCCGTTCAGAAGCACAGAAGCTTCCTGAAGTCTTCGCAGGCTTCGCGGACTAACCTCGGGTTGTTGAGGATTTGTTCACGTTGAGTTGGTCACCTGACGTCATTTTTCGTTTTAATTAGTTTATAGAAAATACCTACCTATATGTAGTTTTGGTTTTTAACCGAATCAAATAGTTTGAAAACAATGAAAAATAAAATTTACCAACCCAGTGTTTTTAACTTATCAATAGTTTTTATAACTTATAGGTAGGTAGGCTTGGTCGGACGGACCAACTAGAAATAACCCGGGGTTTAAACCCGTTTTAAATCGAAAAAACTGTTTTATACTGTTTTTTTTCGTTTTAAACGGATTGGTTTTATTGGGTTTAAACCGACCTTACATCTATAGTTGTAACATAAAAATTAAGACCCCTTCACACATAACATTGTACATTTTTACATTTTGATCGCTACCACTTATTTTAGACTAATCAAGGCAAACGTTGCGTGAATTTCACTCTCACACAACTCTCTTCAACGAGTACAAGTAGTAGTGTATTATGTTGAAGATTGCAAAATATACAAAAAAGTTTTGTACAAAATAGCTTTGGTCAGAAATAGGTTTTGCCGTCACACAATTAATTTTAGAAACACAACAAAAATGTAACGCCATTTGTATTTTAACACGCAAAATTGTTTTCGAATGAACAAAGGACCCTATTCGTGTCCCTACGTTTTATCTCAAAAAAACCCTTTCAGCATAAAAAGTACTTTGGTTATTGTTCAGACCAACATATTTATATTTTACGACAGAATAATAGAATAAAGATAAAGAACGCGCCTACAAAATCATGAAACTAGGGCACAATAATGCACTATTTTTAGGGTTCCTTACCTCAAGAGGTACGCAACGGAACCATTGTACGATCACTCAGGTTTCTGTCTGTGTGTATAGAAAAAAAGAAATAAGGAATGAAAATCAATTTATTTT
Source organism: Epirrita christyi (assembly GCA_951392215.1). Classification (NCBI taxonomy): domain Eukaryota; kingdom Metazoa; phylum Arthropoda; class Insecta; order Lepidoptera; family Geometridae; genus Epirrita; species Epirrita christyi. The sequence continues at coordinate 9,936,476 of OX595846.1, forward strand.
TCCCCAAAGCAACACAAAATTAATTAATTGATAAGGGAACAAACTTCCAAAAAACAAGAAAAAAGAATAAACATTAAAAATAAATATGAAGGTAGGCATCAATGTGTGTTATGTGGAGTTAAATAGGCCCCTGCCTCCGCATAAGCTACACCAGACTGGGTACGGTGCAGCTCTGGTTTTCAGTATAGGTACTGCCATCGTAATATGTCTGTCATAGCATATTTTCTCTGAATCTACAGGACCAAAAAGTTTTAATTTTGTTTATGTATAAAGTGATTTAATTACGAACGTATAGCTTAAATAAACGAATTCTGATTTTGAGGGTCAAACTAGAAAGTTAAAAAAAACTTGTGTCAAATGCATCATGTGACATATCAAATTTAATGAAAGAACCCATTTTTTGTATTTTTTTATTAGTTTAAAAGATATCAAAAAAAGTATGCAAAAATTTTCCTCCATCAGTATCTCCGAAACCACTGAGCCAAAAAAATTTAAAATCTTAAGGCCGGGAGCGGAAAATAAAGAAAAAATGCATATAAAATATGTTGATTAATAACAAATAGGTTTAATTGATCTAGCGGTTTCTATGGTTGTATAGTATAATAAATATAAAGATAATAATGTAATTATCATCATTATCATAAAACCGTCTTCTACTGTATCTAGGCCTCCCGCATAGAATGCCGTGATGAACGTTCTGAATAATATAATAACAAAACTTTTACATAATATACTCATAATTCAAAATATAAAAAGTATGATTTAAATTTCACCTGCCTTTAGCCCAAGCGCGCACTGACCGGAGCGGCCAGGCCGCGGCGGCCACCGAAATGTATGCATTGTATCATCAGCCACTTGCGACCAAGTGCTGATGATACAATCATACATTTTGGTGGCCGCCGCGGCCTGGCCGCCAGTGCGCGCTTGGGCTTAGAGTGCACATGCAAGAAAAATTTACAGAACAGTACACAAAGCATAGGTTTTCGCTCTATTGCGTTTTCTTATTCTGACATTTTCCCTTTGTAAGAACCTTTAACTCTCTAGAAGCAATTAAAAAATAACAATAAAGTTATACATTTTGCTTTCAAAGAACAAAGGTGTTTTATAATGGTTTTATTAGTCGGTGGAATTTAATTAAAATTCAAAGCTTGTTTTATCTCGTATTTTGAGTCTTTGTATATAATCTATTATAACAGAGTTCCTACGGCTTCTCTTAAAACATGTTTACAGATGCCTCCTGCTCTTTTGAGTATTTTTTTTACTTTTGAATTTCTAGGAATTTAAATAATATTAAAGTTAAGTCTTTATTCGTGAAGAAAGCAAAGGTCAACAACACTCAAAAAAATGACTGATGCAAATGGAAATTTCTATCAACTGTGCCAACAGGAGCAAGGTCTCTTTCTTTTAATAATACTATTATTGTCATTTTTTTTTATTAATTATAATCAAGTGTATAAATATTTTTCAATCATCATCGTTTCGTTTTTCGTCATCTACTGCTGGATAAGGCCTCCCCATAATGGAGGGGATTTGCCATAATCCCCACGCTTGGCAGGTGGATTGGTGATTACAGTTTTGTGTTAAGTACTCTGGTGGATGCTTCTACCCATCCTCTTGCGTAATCCCTTAGTCGTCTTTTACGACATCCGCAGGAGTTGGAGGAGTCCTACTGTTAGGCGAGCCTACCACTGCTAACGGTTTCCACGGTTCTTCATCAGCCTGTAGAAGTCCACTGCTGGACATAGGCCTCCCCCTTAGAATGCCACGACGAACGGTCTTGAGCTGCCTCCATCCACCGACTCCCCGCGACGTTCCACGGTTACGTTATACTTAATATAATTTATCTAGGATTATAGATTCTGACAATTGTTTCTTTTTATTTTACCGTTTCATTAGAATACCAGCCATGTTTGGTTTCAAAGATAATGTAAGTATCTTGATAATATTGCAAACAGACCCCTGCATCCAGGAATTCCTGGTGCCAGCCGGAACTGCTCTCCGAAATTTATGTAGCATTTGTGTACAATACACAATGGAAGTCGGTTTTTGGGTAGATAACTTGGATTTCAACTATTAGCATTCATCATTTAGTCCCTGTTTTTTTTAATGACAGAAAAATCTATTACATATTAGTTGAACTAATTGAAAAAAGTAAGGCTTCTACTGCATACACATGAGGAGAAGAAGAGGTCTATTCTTAAGCTGGACACACCACTGATCACACCAGATAACACTAGGGGATGGGCAGCAGCATCCACCTGAGTACTTAAAACCATATTGCGATCGCCAACCCGTCGCCAAGCGTGCATTATGGTAAATCCCCCTTTTGCATTTTATATGGCTTCATCCAGAAGTGGACGTCAAAAGATGTAAAATTAAAAAAAAAACAATTAGTTCAACGTTATTATTTATTATAGTTGGAAAATTGAACTTACATGTAATATTTTTGTCCAAATAGTTCAACTGGTTGAAAAATATAATGTTCCTGGTACGAATGATTATCAAACTATTAACTGACGCGTGTTTTTAGGAATATACTAGAGCACCTCACCGCGCTCTACTACAATTATACTAGTCATGGGCATATCCACTCGTTAGTTCATAATAGGCCCGAAGTTCTACAAAAATATCATCAAAAATAAACATAAATAGGTACAAAATATTAGTTGTGTTAGCAAATAAGAACTTTCTTCAGCAAAAACAACTTTTTGACTTGTCTTCTCAATCGACAGGACACAAAGCAACATTTCTTGTAACAACTACCAATATTCACTGAACTAATACTAAACAATAGAGTGTTCGTCTGTTTGTATCGAGGAAACTTCTAAGCGTTTTCGAAATTGTTTTGCTTTATGAATGGTTTTTCTTTCTTGGTCGTATGGCAGCTATTTGTTTGCTTTTATTCCCGAGATTCTTTATTAACTTCCTCTTGTTATAGGAATGCAATAACTAATATTACAGTAAATAGAACTGAGACTCTACATAGAGATTTAATCAAGTGATTCTATGTTGTGGTCTAACTGCGCTGTCAATCAATATATTTTAAGGTTCGCAGCAGTGGTATGCGATAAAAAAAATATCAACACAAACGAGTCTCGCTTCTGTCATTACCTATTTCATCTTACAGGTTTGCTGAGAATTTATTTTCAGTACATTTCGCGTATTTTTGAGTTACCTACATAGTAACTGTAGGGTATTCCATCACATTAGTCGCAACAGAGACCAAAATGATTTCTCTCAGCACTTATTATCAGAATATAAAGTTCTCAGGATCGCATAAGCGGCAAAGTTCCTGTGATTGATGGGACTTTAAGGCGAGGACTGATCTCAAAAGTAGTAGGTATTTTGAAAGCTCAGTGCGAAGTGACGAGATAAAATAATGAGATGCAAAAAATAATGTAGGTAGAACAATATACTAATAATAGCTGTAACCGAACAGAATTTTGAAGAATAGTCCGGTTTTGCAAATAAATATTGCACAAATAACCAGCCTAAAAAAGCTTTGGAATTCAAATGCTCTTCATTTTGAATGGCATTGAATGGCATGAAAACAATGTTTTTACAAATTAAATAGCAAGATTTGTATTTTAAAGTTCTAACCGCATATTTTTTATCTAAGATTTGTATGTTTCGATTAATTCAAAAAAACCCTCAAAATGAATACAGTCTGAAGTGCCTTAATGGTGAATGTTTACTAGGAAAACGTAATACTAACCTATCGTCAACTTCCTTATAACTTAGAACTACAGTTAGTATTAAGTAAAATATTAAGAATAATACTCGGAAACCCTATCTAATTTTATGAAAAAGCAAAATGGCAGAGTAACATGGAAGATACATTAGAACAACAAAAAGCTACGTTACTTAGTAGATCTACAGTTATTCGTAGAGTCTTGGCGACAAAAGCGTAGTCTGGCACCTTATGAGAATAAATGACATCATTTTGTACCTGGATAGCGTCCACACTTTGGCGGCTTTTTGTAGTGCTTTTGTACTGCGTTTTTGAAATTCTCTCCCTTATTAGTTTTAGCTTCAAATAGACCATCAGTACCGATATATGTTATTATATTATTTATTATTATATGGTATTAACCGGACCTTTTAGTGTAGGAAGGTCACGATGGACCAAAGATATTACAAAGGTAGCAGGAAGTCGGCGGATAGAGGTAGTCTGATGCCTTTCTTCGTGGCATTCTATGAAGCAGGCCCACAAGCAGTAAACTTTTATAGGCTGATGATGATGATGATTAAACAGCAAAATGTGCATTCATTTTCTGCCAAAATAATGTTGGTAATATAAATATTTTTATTGTCTGACCCACGTTTTGGTGGGTCTTTCCCGGTCCTGTGAAAATATCCTGTAAGTATATAAGTAGAATAGTCCTGTTTTTCTTTTCTTTTATCGGGGCATTTAGATAGATAGATAGATTATAACTTTATTGTACACCATAAACAAAAAAACAAAAAAAAAATAAAGATACAAAGTTTCAAATTAGAGGTACAATGGGCGGTCTTATCGCTTAAGAGCGATCTCTTTCAAACAACCTTTGGATGGGCAGAAACTATTTAATAAATAAGGACGGTGGCGTACATCTTAGTATAATCACAAAAAGACAAGTACCCACAGTAAAACAAATTGATTTAATAAACAAAATAATAAATATAATTATAAGTATATTCTACCAGTTTAATATAATACACACAATTATATACCTACATATATATTATTAATACATAATATACCTACATACAATAATAATACATAATGGTGATATTAGAAGAATGTCAAGATGACGTACAGAGTGACGACAGATAATGTTGAGTGACCATGCTTTTGAAAATAGGAAGAGATTTAGCATGTCGGATCGAAACAGGTAATGCATTCCAAAGTTTAGCAGCCTGCAGTGTGAAAGAACTACTGTAGAACTTTAAGGTATGAGCAGGAGGGTTTAGTTTTTAACTTTATTACTATTCATTAGTCATATTTTATAAAAGTATATTATGTATTTGATTTACATAAAACCCTTTCGTCCGCATACGAAACCGGAGGTTCGTAAACAGTTGAGGTAGAAGAAAAAATCTTTTTCATCCCATCTATTGAAAAAGGACGACTTGGTTCGCCTTTAAGTGCACCTAAAAGGTGGTGTTTTCTGTATGAAGCTTCTATAAGTGCGCCGCAATTATCTTTGCCGCGCACTTTTTAAATTTGGAACATATCGAACTCAAATAAGTGCGCCGCAATTATCTTTTACGCGCACTTTTTGAATTTGGAACATCTTGAAAAGAATCAAACACAAATAAGTGCGCCGCAATTATCTTTGCCGCGCCTTTTTTAAACTTGGTACATCTTAGTGTTCAGCGCCTAAGAAGTTGAATGTAAATATTGTTTAAATAAATACTGGCTGGTACGACGGCCCATAGTTGCGCCACCGGCTGAATAAAAAAAAACAAATTAGAAATGCGCGAACTACATCCCGCGATTTCGTAATTTTTAACAACTTTTTAACCGATTTTACAAAAAGGAGGAGGTTCTCAATTCGGTTGTATTTTTTTATTTTTTTAATGTTTGTTACCTCATATCTCCGGCGTTTATGAACCAATTTGGAAAATTATTTGAATAGATATACTTCCAGATTGGTCCCATTTTTTTCAGAATCCAGTTCTGATGATGGAATCCATGAGGAATTGAGGGAACTCCTCAAATATTGTAGGCATACATATGGCGATTTTGATATTTTCAGCAACAAACCAAGCATTTGCGTTCAGAAAGTATCATAATCCTTTCACCACTATGGTTCTTTCATAATTTTTTTTTCATCCAAATATTAAGTCGAATACAATGGCGGAAGTCTGTTTTTTAAATGAAAAGTTATTCACGGATTGCTAGCAATTCATGGTTTTTAAATAAAATATGAGGCGCCTTTTATTTTCTCATAGTGGTGATGAAAAGTAGAGTGTAACACTCGGGCGCAAAATATATTTTTGGCTCGGGCGACGTACTTTGAATCCCTCGCTACGATCGGGATTCTACTAAAGAATCTCTCGCTCCGCTCGGGATTCTGCTCTGGATTCAAAAAAGCGCCCTCGCCGTAAAAATATTATTTTGCTCCCTTATGATACAATCTACTATTTACGACTTGTAATGTATTAAATACAAGTATAAGTAATTATAATCATTATTGTTTTTGTTTACTCTGTGCATCGCCGTCCATTACTGCTTTGTTCATTACTGATATGTAAGTATTCCTCGTGAACAATAAAGTGTTAATCTATCTATCTATCCATAATTGAAGAACTGCGTTAGTTAAATAAATGAATGACTATTTATTAAGTTATATTTTATACAGTTCTATTATAACATGCCGCAAATAACCCATGATCAAACAAGGGAAAATACTAAAGTGCACAGTCATGAGTAAACTCTGTTAACAAGTACCTTGAAGTTTAAAACCTACTTGTACTGGTTGCAAAATTGTGAATTCAACAGTACCTGCTATCAGGTACTTTGCCTAATAACATGAAACTCAAAGGCAAAGTTTAACGTGAGGTAAGCACACCGTACGGCCATGCATATTAATTCCTGCAATTAGGTTCAATTTGCTAAATCAATATTAAAATCATCATCAGCCGCTAGGACATAGGCAACCAGTCGACAACGCAGTCTTGAGCCACCTCCATTCACTGGCTTTCTGCGACGTTTGAAATATTGTTGGATGCATCGAAAGAGGGGTCTTCCTAACACACGTTGCTTTGTTTGTGGTCGTCACTCGAGAACTGTCAGGTATCCCCCAACGGTAGCTATACGGCCAACCAATCTTTAACAAAGGTTTTAAAACGATACTTCCTCCGTGATGGCTAGTCTGAGGTATAAGTCTGAGGGTATACCTAATAACAATTTCGAGACACACTACAATAGAAGCTTATGTTTGATAATTTTTTTTAGTAAATAATCCCAGGTTTTTTCGTGTTCCGTCCCTCAACAGGAAAAACGGTACCCTAATGCGATCACTTTGTTGTTCGTCTATCTGTCTGTCTGTCAGTATATCTGCCAAGATACTTTTTCTCAGGAACACCTAAAGGAGTTAACTTGAAATGTATACCAAATATAAAGATCTGTGAGGTCATAGTGCCGTAAAAAACCAAGCTTAATGCATTAAAAAGATAATTATAGTAATTCCAGCTAACTCACAATTCTGAAATTTATATTGCTTAGAGGTTTTATGACACAAATAAAGAAAAAAGTCTAAAATTGAAGAAATTCGACTTTTTTCATCCCTAAAAAATGGGACTACTTATGAAGTTTTTAGGAAAAAAGTGGCTAAAACGGTTTTGACGATTTCGGAACAATTTACGTATCGGAACCCTTAGGGCTTGAGTCTCGCTCGCACTTATCCATTTTGTTTTTATAAATCTCAATGAACTATTTTTTTTTTGACTTCGTTTAATATTTTATCGTAGTTTTCGTCAAATTCTTTACTAACTATGACATCATCTCTGTTAAAGACGAACATAGAAGTTGTTTTTTCTTTGATGAAAAGAAATTCAGAATAGTAGATTGTATCATAAGGGAGCAAAATAATATTTTTACGGCGAGGGCGCTTTTTTGAATCCAGAGCGAAGTGAGGGATTCTAGAGTAGAATCCCGAGCATATCGAGGGATTCTTTAGTAGAATCCCAATCGTAGCGAGGGATTCAAAGTACGTCGCCTGAGCCAAAAATATATTTTGCGCCCGAGTGTTACACTCTGCTTTTCATCACCCACTATGAGAAAATAAAAGGTGACTCATATTTTGTTGAACGAGCGAAGCGAGTTCTCTGACTCAAGTTGGAAGAATCGGCGTTTGTATGTATGTATGTATGCATGATCATATCATGAAATTTAGTATAGGGGTAGATAGTATTAGTACAATTTGTAGGTAAGGTTATGAGCTATATCGGTTGGGGGGTTGATGAGATATTGGGTTCTAAGAGGGGGTAAAAAAAATAAAAGTGAGACAGTCAGATCAAGTGGGATGTCTAATGAAAGCGCTTTAGTTGGACATTTCAAAACTGTTTTTAATAAGTATTTAGACAATATGGTTTTTGAGATATTAGGGAAAAACAAAAACGTAAAAATCGAAAATTCTATGGTATTTCCAGCAATCCCACAATGCTGAAATTTGGTATGCTTGTAGCTTTTGTGACACAAATACAGGAAAAAGTCTGAAATTGAAGAATCTAGAAACTTGTACTCCTTAAAACAATAACCAATGTAAAATCCATTGTTGACCTCCCATTTCTAGGAATTTTAATGATGTCTCATATTTTATTTCAAAACAAAACCATGAATTTCTAACAAACCGTGAAAACTTACGAAAACGCGGGTTGTAGTTCACGCGTTTTCCATTTGTCTTTTTTTATTCAGCCGGCGCGGGGCGCGACTATGGGCGGTCGTATACCAGCCAGTATTTATTCAAACAATATTTGTGTTCAAACACTAAGATGTTGTAAATTCAAAAAGTGCGCCGCAAAGTTAATTGCGGCGCACTTATTTGAGTTCGACATCTTCCAAATTCAAAAAGTGCGCGGAAAAGATAATTGCGGCGCACTTATTTGAGTTCGATATTTTCCAAATTCAAAAAGTGCGCGGCAAAGATAATTGCGGCGCACTTATAGAAGTTTCATACAGAAAACACCACCTTTGGGTGCACTTAAAGGCGAACCAAGTCGTCCTTTTCGAATAGATGGGATGAAAAAGCTTTTGTTTTGTACCCTAGCCTGAATAAATAAAGAAGAACCTCTATAACAAATAAGGTACAACGTTAACTACATTTCGTATAGTGATTTTAATATCATCATTAGTATGAGAAAGCTTATTTGGGTAGAGCAAATAATTGCATGATAATTATCATACAATTGGTAGGAACGAACATTAGTTACTAATGTATAAAGGAAAAGGATAACTAGGAGTAGCTTGCTAGCTTGTACATTATCATAATTCGATTATGAAACCCGGAGGGTACATTCACAATTTAAGACATACTACAACATAAGCTTTGAAACCATAATATTTTTCCCGTCCTGGAATATCTATACATACAGTACTATAAATATAATAGTCAAATACATAGACCTGATCCCAAACTAGGATTCCCTGTGACGTGGGTATCAGGAACTACAAGTACTATGGTACCACAACACCCAGACCCGGAACAAATATTTACATATCATGCAAATATTTGCATGGAATATTGAATATAATAATATTAAAGACAATAATATACAGAAATAAAATTTAATAGTGAGTTTGGATGTAGGTGGTACTCCGGAACTACTGATCCGATTCTGAAAATACTTTCAATACATTATCCATGAGTGCTAACGTATAACGGTCTTTTTTTCAGTCAGCTAGCTTGATCTGAGGCGCAATTCTCTTATTTAAAAAACGATTAAATCATAATTAATATAATCTCGTGTCCTTCGCACTGTCACGTAGAAACTATTGATTAATCTTCGCATGCACACGCGAATAAGAGAGTTGGGCCTCAGACCATGGTCTGCAGTATATAAATGGAAACAGAATTTATGAAGAAATAAATAACAACTATTTATTATTCTTCTCTAGATAGCCGAGGAACCCCTTTGTAGCGCCAAATTATCCTATATCGCAGTTGAAAACTGCAATTGCCTCGCAACTTCGAACCGACACAACATCCAGGTGGAAAACTATAGTTGTTCCTGAAACTGTTTCTTTGTTATTCTTTTAGCTAAAAGTTTTTTCAGCAATGCACAGTATTCTGAATATCTTATTGGATACCCAGTTATACCCTACTGAGATATTGCATGAGTACTGAATAGGTACCTATTTGTTTTATCTATGATAGTTAAAATTATAACAGAATACAAAAAGACTATTTTCTGTAATTTTTTTCTGGGTTGTGATAAATTCCTTTACCATCGCCCAAATTATAGGTATTGCTTAAATTCTATCCCTTACAGCTTATGAACTAGTGGCGTGTCTAATTTTACAAGCCTCATGCCCGAGTCAGTTTCAGAGGGGATAGTTCATGTAATGAAATACTTCAGTGTAGTGCGCGCTATACGCTTTATAATTTATGCTCTATAAACCAACGCTTTTAGCATATCCAAATGTTGTTATACAAAAATTTGCAATAAATAAACAATTTTCCACATCATAAATCGTGTATAACAACAAGAAAACTGCAAATTTATGCAGATTTCATAGCGTAGCCGCGTGTCGCCGGCGTTGCTCCGCGAACGTTGCCCCGATACCAATGGCTTATGTATTTATGTAAATGCACCTACATTATGTATATTAAACCGAGATTTTTCCATTACATGTGAATTTATAAAGTGTCTTTGTGTGTACGTGATACAGTGGCGAAATGTTCAGAGTCTCGGATCAACAATGTTAGATGGTCTATCTTGGGATATTATCTTCAGTATACCGTGATGTTTTAAAGCCATTTCTAGTTTAGTCTGTCGTTATTTTTATGACTTCGAATAAGAGCACAGTAGATAGTAAGTACTCGATTAACTAAACAAGAAAGAAATCTTGAAATTCAACGCAGAATACTTGGAAAAGTTGAACGAAAAAAATCATTAAACTTATAACTCGAGTAAGGCATTGGCCTTATACAATGCTTTCACCAAAGTCCAAACTCTACTTGAACAATGCTCGCAAAATTGATCACTTAACAAAACTCTGTTGGTATCAACGAGCAAATACACTCCAATTTGCAGCAAGTTTTTAGTTCACAAGATGAAAGGTTCTATAAACGCCAGTAAAGGGGCCTTAATAAAAGCATTTCTAATAAAAGTGGTTTAATGCACGTCCGTTCGTACTTCAAACACTAGGGACAGATCACTGGCACGGATCCAATGCTTCGGAAAGAGTATGTACACTTCGGAAGAAATGTCTTTCGAGAAATTACTTAGCTACTTTTCTCTACGTCAAGGTGATGGTGGGGGACTAAATCTGAATACATTTTGTCATCGACTGTGAATACCTAGTAAACACCATGTTAGAGAAGTTGTATACAAACTTTTTGAAGATGCAATCGCGATGTTATTTATACTGCATCGATGCATTTTAAACTACTTTATGTATACGTATGCAACAGCTCTATATTTAGGGCGATTTCATTAACAAAAATTTAAAAATTGGCTCCATGATCCAAATGTAACTATGTATGATTCAATACAATTCAAGTTGAAAATCCATTTACGGTTTATGCGGTTCAAAAAAAACGCAGTAACTGAAAACCATACCTAGAACAAGCACATTTGAATACACTTTGGATATTATACAAAAAAACGCTGATTTATTTCACTGAGCGTACCCATTGAACAAAATGTGGTAGCAGTATTTGCAATCTGACACTGATCCGAATTATGATTGAAACGCAGCGCCGGTGGCGCCGAGATAAATGACCCACGCTTTTGATGGAGAGCGATTTCATTGTGGATTGGGAGAAATGAGGAAAATACCACAAAATTTTGCCAAACGCCGGCTGTAGTACATCACGGCACATGACTTTGCTGCTGTGATGCGAATTATTATTACTTCAAACATTCATGGTAAATACAGTAACAGAGAGTTGATTGTAAAAATTAAATAAAACGTTATTACGGTATTTTTTGTTAACAATCAACAACCTACCTTTACACTTACAAAAAAACGGCACCACAGAATCTTAGATAATCAAATTATGCTATGTAGTTTAGAAAATATGAGGGAACAGATGAACTTATAACCCTCCTTTTAGCTTCGCCGTCGTTGGTTTAAAATAAATTGGTAACTGAATCGTTCCTACTGAAATGAAACTCGGTATTGAAATTTTGTTTGAAATAAAACATGAATAATTGTTTAATATTTTTGTATCGATAAAAATGTTGTGACAACGGTTGTTGCATCCAGTTACCGTTGGAAGATAACCAAATATGTGGCTAAATAACATCTCCCAGTAGGCTGTAGTTAAATCAGTAATAGCACCAGGAATGTTATCTAGGCACTTAGTACACTGCATTAGAGGTATTGCATTCCAGAGAGATTATATTGTGGTGGGACAGATTTAACAAGTAGGTAGGTATATGTATGCTTCATCATGATCATGATTAAAGTGCATCACACACGCAGCAGACGCGGTAATATTTTATATGCGTATAAAAACTTATCGCATCTGAAGGTCACAGGTGCAGATACGAAAATGATACATTCATAGGAAACCTTCAAACTGTATTGTATTTCAATTTGTATACACAGATATCATCTGTCCATCTTTTGATAAATGTCGGTGCCTACAGATGCTTGACGGTAAAATATAAGTCATCTGCCATCTGTGTGTGTTGCTCCTTGAGTTTAGTATAGAGAGCAATATGGACAGATACGCGATACAAATATCTTACCGCATCTGCTACGTGTGTGACACACTTTATGCTTTTGACCACGTATTTCTAATTTTGTTCTCAGTACATTTGTACGCAAAACATCAATAAAATGAGTATGCCTCTTTCCAGTTGACTTTTGACAACAGTAGCAAAAAAACAGTGAGTTTTTTTTGCAATTGATGCTATGCTTTTTTTTTTTAATAGACTCCTCCGTCTCCGCCCATGGATATCGTTAAAGCCGACTAAGGAGTTGCAGGGTATGGGTAGCTGCATCCACTTTAGTACTTAACACCAAAGTCAAAGTCAAAGTCAAAGTCAAAAAGAACGTTATTCATTTAAATCACAAGGATCATTTTAAATCGTCTTATATAAAATTAAATTACTCCTGTTCCAACGCGACCAAACCTAGAAGAATCAGGCAACAAACTCGGCTTGGCTTACATAAATGGTCCGTCTTACCACTAGGTGAGAAGCGCCTGTGTGGTGCCTCGGAGCAAGGAGTTGCTGATACATAGTAAATGAGAACTTTAAAACCTTTGGTTTTTAAGTTCTCACCAATACTCACCAAGTCCCACCAATACTGCGATCACAAATCTGCCGGCAGGCAAAGCGTGGTGATTAAATCCCCCATTGCATTCTATGCACATCACGAGGACCTGGAGGAGTCTTACAGTGGAAGTCTAATGGCTAATGCTGATTTATTCTTTTGGCCACGTATTTCTCAATTTGTTCTCAGAATAATGGTCAGTATAGTGGCCTTTTCGTTTTATTTTTGATAACAGTACTAGTTTGTCTCGTGGTGTGTCCGGCCTAAGAATAGACTCCTCCATCTCCTCCCGTTGATGTCGTAAAAGCCGACTAAGGGATTACACCAGGGAATGGGCAGCAACATCCACCTGAGTACCTACTCTACATGAATACTGCGATCACCAATCCGCCTGCCAAGCGTGGTGATTATGGCAATTCCCCCCCATTGTGTTCATGGGAGAGGCCTCGTCAGCAGTGGACATCTAAAGGCTGGTGATGAAGATGAATAGTACTCTTAGTACGAGTTTTTTGCAATCGAATCGAATACAAATCATTCGTAAGTGTCAAACTGTACAAGTAGATGGCCTACAATGACGTGTATAGGTAAATTCGGCCGGTCTATAATAAAGACATTTGCAATTGACATACAGCTGATTCCATAGCGATAGAAACTCGTGCTGTACCTACTTATTATTTACTAGTTACGCCCCGCGGTTTCACCCGCGTGAATAATGATGAAAATTGATGATGATGATGAAAAGTAGCCTATGTGTTAATCCAGGGCGTAAAGTATCTCCATTCCAAATTTCACTCAAATCCATTCAGTAGTTTTTACGTGAAAGAGTAACAAACATCCATCCATACTCACAAACTTTCGCGTTTATAATATTAGTAGGATTATTATTGGTTCTAAATTCAATATAGGTAGTAATATAATATTAGCTCTATTAGAAATTCACAATTCATATAAAAATCTACAAAGCAACAATTTCCGTGATATTAAAATTATGTAGGCATTCAATATGTCAGGTCAAATACCAATGAGTAAGTATCAAAGGGAAGAAACTAACGAATGTAAATAAACAACGACAATAGACCAACGATTGGGAGTAGGGACAAGAGAATAGAAGTTTTTTTTTTTTTTTTTTTTTATGTTTTGTAATATAACGAAATGGTGAATAAATGAATATCTGAAATATCTGATATTTCTCGTCACTCGGCATTCCTAACATAAGATAGACTAAAGATTATAAAGATAGCAGGAAGTTGGTGGATGGAGGCGGCTCAAAACCATTCGGCTTTTGTCCAGCAGAGGACTTCTAAAGGCTGTAGATGATGATGAAGTTTCCCTTGGACAGAGGCTATTTCCATCCCCGATTGCATAAGATAACACCCAACAGTAACATACATAGTCCTGCCTCTCTATTCCCTAACTGAAAGTCACTCAGTGACTAACGTTAGATATTTAAATGACCATCATTGCTCAAAACTATCATTAAGAATTGTCAATTGATGGTCATTACGTGTCAAACGTTAGTCACCGAGTGCCTTTCAGTTAGAGAATAGGAGGGCTGATCCCATGCTAGGATTCCCGTTTGATGTCGATTTCTAGCACATAACTCGCCTTCACTCACCAGAAATTATTTTGACAGTTCAATCTTTTAAAATTGTCTCTACCTAAACGCTGCTGAAAGCATTCAGTGCTCCAAGGGACTAGTAAATATTTTTCTTTTTAAGTTGGTCGTCGCTCGCGTGTGTCCGCTTGAAACCACTCGCCCGCTCTTAACTTTCAACGGGCTGTATATCTTTAGAAAACATTACTATTTCGGACTCGCTTTAGAAAATAGTGGTTGAAATATATGTGAAACATTTGAAAGAGTTCTAGGTTACTTGCCTTACCAGGAAGTGCTCAAGTACGCATCAGGATTCAACCTTTTAGATACCTTCTATCAACGATATTGTAATAGTTTTTAGGTATTTTATGGCCATGCCTTCTATAGACAAGATGCTCGCAGATACAATAATAAATGAATGAGTGTAAAAAAAGCCTTAATGTTGGTGTTCAATCACTTGCAGGCCAGTGCAGACATCAACACAGACGGCTAGACAAATAGCCAGACGTTTATTATGAGGCCTGTAGGTACACACTGGCCCATTAACTAGCTGGGCCAGCTAGCCACCCTTGTAGCGTGTTTTTTTTTTGTTATAGCGGCAACAGAAATACATCATCTGTGAAAATTTCATTTGTCTAACTATTACGGTTCATGAGATACAGTCTAGTGGCAGACAGACGGACGGACGGACGGACGGACAGCGGAACCTTAGGAATAAGGTCCATTTTACCCTTTGGGTACGGAACCCTAATACCCGTAATTTTGGAGTTACCGTACCGTGCCGTGTCGGTTTTTCATCCACATGTACACAAGACAAAAAACAAAATTAACTTTTTATATACAAATGCATAAATAAGTGAATAATTATAATCCAATAGTAGTGATTATAAAACTATTATTCATTAAAATAATAAACTTTGAACGTAACTTAAATTACTAGCTTTCTAGAGTAGCAATCCTATCAAAAACAGCCGTAATTATCGCAACAAAGAGTGGTAAATATATGGTAGTATGTTATTATGACGTTTTAGCAAGTATCTGTCTAGACATTGTACGACAATAGGACTTCTCTATATAAAACAAAACATTGTCTGTCCTTCTATCTGGTTGGCTTGATAAACAATCAGACGTAACTTGTGCTTCTCGACCTTTCATTTTATATTTTACTAGTGGAACGCACCCCGACTTCGTCAACTTCAATAACCCGCTGAACCCCCGCTTCAATTCCCCTTAGCGGGGGAATTTCGGAAATTCCCTTCTTAGTGCACCCCTAGACTACAAAAGGAACGTACCTTCCAAATTTTTGGCTTCTAGGACTTACCGATTAGGCACTGCGTCAGCGAGTAAGTCGGTCAGTCAGTCAGTCACGCAATGGTTATACTGATTACCTATGATAAGAGTGACCACGGAAGAACAGCGCGTTCTAGCACGGTACTCAGCCATAGAACATTCTGCAAAAACGGCCACCACTGGCCTTTTTTGTTTCCTATTTAAGCCAAGCTTAAAATTCGAAGTCGGTTATGTTTTATATGAATGGTAGGTACCAAAATATATATACATTTACATGTCTTATCTAACCTGCCCCCTTATTCGCTATGACCAAACGTAACATAACGCGGGCTCGTTACGATATCTGCGTGGAATCATCGCTGAATCGTATGGGTGACGTCACACGTTATTGACAAGGAATCTCTTAGGTCATAGCGAATAACCACCAAAAAAAAAAAAAAAAACGTTGACGAAAGCATCTGCTTTCGTCAACGTTTTTTTTTTTTTTTGCTCTGGACCACCCTCCCACCCTAGGCGAGGGTGGTCCAGAGCAACCTGCGCCGCCAGAGATGTGATAATATATCTTATTGAAAAGGAAAAAAAGCATCGTTCACACGTAATGTCTCGTGAAAATCGTTTCAAAATGAAAAAAATTGGGATTTTTTTGTTTTTTATAATATACCTTATTGAATACCTTACCGGCTTTACCGGCATTTGGTCCACCTGAAGTTAAGCGGTAGCAAATGCAATAAATACCTCCTAGGTCACGTCTTATACTTGGCACTTTTGCCATTCTGAGACATAAAGATGAAAAATCTCATGTGCCTGTAATTTATGTTGTATGTACCTACCCGCCTATGTTCCAACTAAAGTTACAGGCAGAATCAAAGTCAAAAGCTAGTCCGACACACAATACACTAACGATACCCTTTGCAACGGATTGGTTCGACATGGGCTAATGGGCTCGACAAAGGGAATGCTGACCGAAGAAACAAGATTGAGAATATCACTCAGGACTTGATATGCTTTTAATGGAATGTCAATGGCCTTTGTATATTGCTCCGGGGATAACTTTGTTGGCAGAATTGTCCCTGTCCTCGATTTCAGGAATTGTTTGGGAGTTTTTGTTACTCGTGGTTCGTTTTACTGATTATTTCTTTGTCATCCTTACTGAGGTGCTCTAATAACAGCCGAAGTATATGTGTGGAAGCTTTGGTAGAAAGTACCAATGTGGTGAAAGAATACAATTACCTTTAGACGTCCATTGCTGGATGAGGCCTCCACCATGATAATGAAGCAACAAAAATGTACACGAAATGACATTAACATATCCATGTGAAAAAAACTGCCGGCCTAATTTTGAAAAAAAAGATGAAAAAAAAGAAAAGATGATTATTATAATATATTAAAACTGTATCTCTAAAAGGAATATCTGAATATCATCCGTTATTCACGATTACATATGCTTATAATTTATTCTCATTGTAATTCACCTGATGCCTAATCTCTTCATATGAATGACTAATGTGCTATATGCCGAAATTGGTCCATAATTACTCTGTAATCGCTATCAACTAATGTTGATTTCAATTGTGGTGGTTTTCAAAATTTCAGGGTTGTTCAACAACGATCGATCCAATTGTATAAATTAAACGCACCCCCTTAGGGGTTGAACTTCGGTAATTCCTTTCTTAGTGCCATGCACCCCTAGACCACGAAAGGAATCATTATTATCAGTCTGTAGAAATCCACTGCTGGTCATTAGGCCTCACCATAAAATGACATGACAAACGGTCTTAAGCCGCCCCCATCCACCGACTTCGAGTGATGTTAATAATTTAATTATATCTCTCTTGCATCGTCCGGTTTGTGGTCACCACTCGAGAACTTTATTCCTCAACCCGTTGTCATTTCTGTGAGATATGACTCATTGCCAATTAAATTTCGTATCAGGGTTATTTGAATTTTTATCAATAAAACGACAACTAATAAGTAACTTCTTTTCCTGTTTGTTAATACTGTGAAGGTAAACCATAGGCAGCCATTTATGTAAAATTTTGAGTTAAAACATTGCAAAATCAATCTTGCCCTGGCCAATTTAAAAAGATTTTTAATTTCGTATAGGGCGGAGCAATTTGAATTTTATCCTTTGAGTGATCAGAATTTTATCATTTAAATTGGCGCAGAGCGAGCGAGACCCTGCCAAAGGCAGTTGGCGTCAGACGCCACCAAGTAGGTACTTCTAGAAAGTTCGATTAACGAGTTCCGAAGATTTAGTGGAGCCGTAATCGCTTAGGAATTACGTTCTTTCAAAGTTTATCGTGTTTTTGCAAGTGTCACGTTAAATTGAAAAACAGACTCTTTTTAGCAAGTGGTTCGGAATCCCGCTCATCGCACTTTGCCCACTAACATTTTGACTAATCAAATGAATAGTTTTATCGACTATTGTCTCTGCCTACACCCGCGGAACACAGGTGTGAAGTGTAGTATGTATGAACGATAGTGTAACATGGATATTAATATTGTTATATCAATGTTATCGAAAGGTACATAATGTCAGTCCCAACTAACATTATTTAATTTTATGTTCATGCATCTGGTGATCGTGGTGTGTCTAACCTAAGAATATAACTCTCCAATTCATACCAAAAAAAAAAACAAAAAAAAACTATTTTATGTATAGGTTGAGTCAACATCATTATCATCAGCCTGTTAGACGTCAACTGCTAGACATTGGCTTCCTCCTTAGAATGCCACGAAGCACGGTCTTGAGCCGCCTCCATCCACCAACTTCCTGCGACGTTCATAATGTCTTTAGTCCATCGAGTGGAGTAAGTTTAGTACGTTGATATAAATGCGTAGATTTGTCCTAACAGACATTCAAAACAAATTCTCTTCCCTAACTGTAAACTAAGTTGTGGTCACGTGACAAAGCCACGCGCTCCTGTGAACACCGGCTTTAGATATTCTACGAATGGAGGAAACCTTTGCGAGGTATATTACTTTGTGACAAACTCGTATCTGTGGGATGATCTTTGAAATTAGCCCGCTCTACTGATTACCATAAAGTTTTAACAGCAACGAAGTTTTGGCAACACTATCAACGTTTCAACACAGAGTTTGTAAATATACAGAAGCCAAGCTTCATACATTCGCGCTATGGTAGATAAGTTCCTCGACACGGCAATGTGGGAAAAAACTGGTTTTCACCGCCTTTGTTGAATAAGTATAGTTTCAGTTTTTTATTATCGTCCTCTCCATCCTAAGGTTATCTGGAAGAAATCTCTTATACATGACCAACCATTGTATTTTTTGTTATTTCGTTAAGTTTTTGTATTAATGTTAATATTACTGTTGTTTTGTGCAATAAATAACCTATCTATATACATACCTTCCTAGACTAATGTAGCGAAAAGATTTGAAAAGTAAGCTGTAGTAAATTTAAAACTTGTTTATTGTTTTAATTTGTTGACATCTCTACTGAATGGGTTTAATATTTGAACAACAAGCAGCCTTTTAAAAAGGCCTAAATGAGACTAAAAGTACCTAATAATTTACATTGAAATAGTCACTAGGGCCCGACGCGGCGGGCCAACTTATGCCAGGTCTTATAAACAACTCAAATTAATACCTAAGGCGAAAAACAAACGCCACTTTGTTAAGAAGCTTAGCCTCTGTGTCGTAAAATACTCTGTGGTGTGAGTTTCTGGGAATGTTCTGAATATTCGTTAGGTTTTTGGCTCGAAACGACCGTTATTAAGCTTGACGTCTCTAATTAAAGTTGAAATATAATGTAATGTAATGTTTGCATAATATACATTTGCACTTCCAAAAAGAATGTGGGACATACTAAGCTAATTATAATCAATCATCATCATCATCAGCAGCCTTTAGACATCCAGACTGCTGGACGAGGCTTCCCCCATAAAATACAATGGTGAGGATTTGTCATAATCACCACGCTTGGCGGGTGGATTGGTTGCGCAGTATTCGTGTTAAGCAAGATAAGATAAGATATTCGTTTTAAAAGTTGTGCCGGTGATACATCATGTCACTACTTCGACCAGCCGTGGAGTCGACCAGTAGCGTGGAGATGCATTAGCGCATCTCCACGCTACTGGTCGACTCGTTTTAAAATCCTAAAATAAGAAAACTTTGTTTATTTACCAGAACATTGTAAATATAAAAAAACAGTCTAATTATGTTCTTACTCATAACAGACGTGCAAATTTTTACATTTACATTATCACATAATCCCGCTAGTTATTAAGATTATAATAAAAAATAAAAAAGACAATAATTTTGCTAGGTTGTGCAGCATCCTCCTGCTGCCCATCTCCTGCTGGGGGATTCTAAAACGTCGGAAACGTTTCCGATCGGATTCGTTAGTTTTTCATTTCGATGTGGTAAGTAACTAAAACAATTTTCTCTAAAAAACACAGTAAAAAACAATAAATATTGTATATTACTGTTTTGGCATAGAAAATTGTTTTAGTTACTTACCACATCGAAATGAAAAACTAACGAATACGATTGGAAACGTTTCTGACGTTTTAGAATAGCCCTGGGGCCGTAGACAAAGTAATATTCTAATAGCGATGTCGCCAGTAGAAAAGTCCAAAATGTATGGGATTGACGTTAGCTTTCGATTTGTCACGTGGTCTTTTGTATTGAATTACGACTGTAGAAATGGAATCGCTTCGAAGCGAATGCCACTTGGCTAGGCCCTCTGTTGTAATCTCTTAGCTGGCTTTTACGTCTTCCACGGGAGGAGATCAAGTGGTCTCAGGCCGGACACCCCATGATTATTTATTAATATTGAAGGGGTAGTAGAGGAAGCCCTCTTCTCGATGGACTAAAAAATAAAGGAATAAGGGTCTCAGGAAGTTGGTGGATGGAGGCGGCTTCGGACAGTTTGTCATGACATTCCAGGGGGGAGGCCTATGCCCAGCAGTTGACTTCTATAGGCTGATGATGGTGATGATGAAAGGGTTTTTGGAGTCTTATTTAATGCAGGCTTAAACTAATTATGCTGCCATTCTCACACATTTTGTACCTAAATAAATATCAAAGAAAATCTGTTTAATTTTATTCCAGCCAGAAAAATTCCAGTCAAAAAAATTCTTCCAAAACTCTTGACCCTCTCCGTGGCATCAAAGTATTTATTTTAATTATTTTAAACAGTCTTCATTTATTCATCTAGCTAATTCACTCTTTTGCTAAAATAAAGAGGACTGAATAACTTACTCTTCATAGAAAAAGTCGCGCATGAGTTCACTTCCTTTCGGGATAGTTATACTTTGAGAAAATTTCATTTCAGTGCACTTTGTAAATAAGATAGTGAATAAACTCGAACGCTGGAACGGGTACGATGTCCTTGTGAAACTTTTAAGACGCTTTTTATGAAAAATGTTCGAAGCGTATTTTTGCATGTTCAAGTGGGTTAAAACAACATGCTGACAACAACTGATTCACCTTCTTGCAAAAACGTTCCAAGTTTTAATAAAAAAAAACAATTTTTTTTTATATACGTATGGTCGTTTGACGTTCCCTGTGGCGCGGCGGGCGAGTAGCCGGCAGAGATGCGAGAGGTTGCGAGTTCGATTCCCGCTGTGGGACAAATGTTTGTATGATCTGCAAATATTTGTTCCGGGTCTGGGTGTTATGGTACCATGGTACTCGTAGTTCCTGAAACCCAGGACACAGGGAATTCATAGTGTGGGATCAGGACTACGTGTTATGTTATGTTATGGTTTGTTAACTAATATAAATATTGACCTATGTACTTATCTTTCTGATACTCATCATCATCATCATCATCATCAACAGCATTTAGAAGTCTCCCCCATGGAATACAATGGGGGAAATTGCCTTAATCACCATGGTTGGAATGGGATTGGTGATCGCATTATCTGTGTTGAGTGCTACATGTGGATGCTGTTGCCTATTCTCTGGTGTAATCCCTCAGTCCGTTCTCCCTTAGTCTTAGGCTTTTACGATATCCACGGGAGGAGATGGAGAGGTTTATTCTTAGGCAGCCACGACACAGCTGTTAAATCATAAGTCAATTATTAGTATTTTTATTGTAATTTTTAGTTAACGTTGTATTAGGTACAAAGGAATATTATTCTAGCATCAAATAAATTACATCTTGTTTGATTCTTAAAAAATTTGATAAGGCTCCTACAAATCCTTATACCTACTGAACTTGCATAAGTCAGAAAGTACAGTACAGTGCGTCCACTTGCGTAGTAACTATGCATTGTCTGTAGGTACGTAGGTATTAGTTATTTATTTTATTTATGTTAAGGCTAACATAATTCAAATAACCGTATATTATATGAAGTAAGTGCTAAATAGCACCTGCCTATTTTATGCAAATATTTTTTCTTTTCTAACCTTGCTCAATAATAGCACATTGTTAGGAAAACTCTGACCTATCCGTATTGGTATTACTTACGATAGTCTAAAAATGATAGTGTTTTCATAGTAAGGTAGTTTTGTAACGAGATATATATTTCCTCCTCTCAAACTAAGCCTTGTGTAGGGTTCCGAAGTTTACTAAACTCAAGACTAGATATCTCCACTAGTAGATTAGATCACCCAATCGGTTTTATTCCTTGGTTAGAGAACTCTTGTAAAAAAACAACACATAATCTGTGAACATTTCAACTGGCTAACCATATTCGGCTTCTGAGATATACCCCTGTGACGGATAGACAGACGTATGGACGTATATAGGTAGGCTTAGTAATAGGGTCCCATTTGGCACCCTCTGTGTACGGAACCCTATTAATAAATGAATGATTATGATGATATTCAGATTTTAGTCGTGCTTTCAGGCCCAAATGGTTGTACCTACCAATTACTATGAAACTCGGTAGGTACACAGATAGATAAAAATCCTAAATTATAACATAGAATACTTTTTATGTCGAAATTCAGTTCCCCGGGAAAATAACGAGGGGAAAACCACTGGCAACCGCTAGTAAATAATTAATGAATCTTATTCTAATTTTTGAAACTATCATGGTTATTAACATAATTATCACTAGAAACGGGATATTTATCATGATTTTTGAGCTTTATTAATTCCTGAAACTGTGCCGAAATATCGGGAATTAATAAAGCTCAAAAATCATGGTAAATATCCCGTTTCCAGTGATAATTTTAAAGATAAAGTGTTAATCTATCTATCTATCTGTTCCGTACCGGAAGTGATTCCGTTCTATAATATTTTTTGTTCATAGTTTCGCTTTGTGTGGGTAGGTAGTAATCAATTTAGTGTAAAGCAGACACAATTTTGAGGGTATATCAAAAATATATTCTACTCGTTTCTTATTGGCTGTTGGTGATGTGTCCACTTTTTGACACGTTCAGCGTGGTTCTGAGGAGCCAATGAGAATGCATTGCTTGTTCATCCGCGAGACGATACAGTCGCGCCGCGCTCCGCGTATATTATATTGATTTGATCGTGCCGGCGCCGGACGCGTCCCCGGAATATCGCGCGTTCCACCTTCCTTCATTGAAGACGACCACATACAGCCAAGCCAACCTCTTCACACCTATGGACCCTTGAAGTGCGGAAATTCTCACTGCCAGCCGGGAAACGAACCTTGGACCGCGTTCGATTGGTGTTAAGGTTAGTGCGCACTAGGGCATGTAAACCGGTTAACCGATTAACCGAAAAACCGATTAACCGACTGATTTTAGGTCGGTTTTTAACCGGTTTTTTTCTTAGAAAATAACCGGGTTTTCGGTTTTTTTTAATGAGTAATAAATCACAAATTCATTTCAAACTACGCCTTGCAGACTTTATTTAGAACGACCATTTTAATCCATCTAATTATATTACAACATAATACGTTAAAATTGCAAAAATACAGACAAACACTTCTCAGAAAACTTTATCATTGGACCGCATAAAACGTCGTTAGTGAATATCGTAGTGTAACTAAGCTATTACCTACTATTAAACAAGCAGAGCAAGAAAGCGAAGGCAGCGTTGCATGAGCGCACTGGGTGCCACCGTCGTCGCTGCGGTCAGCGGTCGAACTGGCAAATTGTTAATTATACCAAAAAAAAGTGAATTAGACTTAGTAACTTTTAGGACTGATTAATGATGATATTTAAGACTAACTACTAATCTTGTTGATTATAGTTAACTACTCTATTTGAGTATGAGTGAGTTGAATATTACCGAATGTTTTAAACTTTACTTGAGTAAGAGAGAGAGTTTTAATATAAGACTAAATTATTTTAATGTTTAAAGATACCTATCCCTAAACGTGAGAAAGTCGAGTGGGCCTGACAGTATCCCGGCTATTGTGCTCAAATAATGTGCTCCCGAGCTGTGTTCCGTTTTGTCGCACCTCTTCGACCTCTCTTCTACCACGGGGGTTGTGCCATCTTCATGGAAGGTAGCCCATGTCCACCCTATCCCTAAAAAAGGGGATCGTACCGAACCGTCCAATTACAGGCCTATAGCGATAACCTCCCTACTCTGCAAGGTGATGGAGCGAGTGATCAACACTCGGCTTCTTGGTTATCTGGAGGAACACCAGCTGATCAGCGATCGGCAATACGGTTTCCGTCACGGGCGATCAGCTGCTGATCTTCTAGTCTACCTTACTTACCGTTGGGCAGAAGCCATTGAGAATAGAGGAGAGGCTTTAGCAGTAAGTTTAGACATCGCAAAGGCATTCGATCGTGTGTGGCACAGGGCTTATTTAATTGGGTCGCCAGTTTTCTTTCCGGGCGGTGCATTAAATCCTTAGTTGATGGATCCTACTCGGACTCCATGCCCATCAACGCTGGCGTTCCCCAAGGGTCAGTGTTATCACCCACGCTTTTCATCATTCACATCAATGATATGCTACAAATTAGCGGTCTCCATTGTTATACGGATGTCAGCACTGGTGATACCCTCTACTCTGGCCGTGCAAACGTCTCTCGTGCCGAAGTGGATGAAAATAGGTCAGCGCTTGTGTCTGAAGTGGAAAGCTCCTTAGAGCTCGTATCAGATTGGGATATCCAAAATCTGGTTACTTTCAATGCCACTAAGACACAAGTGTGCGCATTTACCGCAAAAAAAGCCCCATTTACCATCGCGCCGCAGTTTCAGGGCATTCCTCTTTCCACCTCCGCAAGCATTGGGATTCTGGGAGTTGAAATTTCTAACGAGGTCCAATATGGGAGTCACTTAGAAGTAAAGGCAAAACTAACTTCTAAAACACTTGGAGTGCTTAATCGTGCAAAACAGTATTTCACGCCAACTCAGCGCTTTCTACTATCTATACAAAGCACAAGTTCGGCCACACATGGAATACTGCTCTCACCTATGGCACGGGACCCCCAAGTACCAGCTGCTTCGCTTTGACTCCCTACAAAGAAAAGCCGTTAGAATCGTCAACGACGTCAAGCTCACCAGTAGGTACACTAGAGCCGCTGAGCCTGCGCCGAGATATCGGCTCGCTCTGTGTATTCTATCGACTCTATAATGGGGAGTGCTCTGAGGAACTGTTTGATCTTATACCCGCTTCCAGGTTCTATCATCGCACCTCTCGACATCGGTTTGGAGCTCATCCACATATCATCGATGTGTGGGTATCTCGTACAGCTCGCTTTAAAAGATCTTTTCTCCACATACGTGGAAATTGTGGAATGGGCACAATTTAGATCACTCTAGACTCAGATCCCTTCTGCACTGAAAATGCAGAAGGGATCTGAGGTTTTTTCGCTAAACTATAACATGCACAGCTTAAAAAAAACGTAAAAAGGGTCCTCCAAGGCAGGCAACGCATTGGCAATGCCTCGGGTGTTGCAGATGTCAATAGGCGACGGTAACAGCTTATCATCAGGTGGGCCGTACGCTAGTTTGTCGAGCCACAACATAAAAAAAAACTATTTTGTTGATTTTTATAGTTTTCTCATGAAGTGAAATTTAATTTCTTTTGAATATATATAAAGAACATATTAATATTCTATAACCTGATGAAGAGAGACAGTTTTAATACTACCAAATAAATAAGTAAATTACACTTAGTAACTAACTATTAGGACTGATTTATCATGTTGTTGAATTTTGTTACTTTATTCGAGTAAGAGTGAGTTCTGCACATTACAATACTTTAAAATTTTACAAGCTAATTTAATTGGTGCTTCCTTATTCAAATAATAAGTTCATTTTTATTAAAATTTACGGTTTTATCTTATCCTAAGACACCTATATAAAAAACTCTAAAAATAACCGATTAACCGGTTTTTCCGGTTTTTGAAACATAAAAACCGAGAAAACCGGTTTTTTAAAACAACCCGGTTTTTACATGCCCTAGTGCGCACCCAGCAGCCCTTTATTGAAATTCCTGTACACTATCTAATTGTAATTCAGTGCATCTCCTGCCACAAAGTTCTAACAGACTTTTTCAATAATTTGCGTTGAATCCAATAGTTTGAACCTTCAATAAGCACATTACTTGGTTACCAAGTAGTTAAGCAGGTCCTTCCAGAATCTTAAATCTTCATTAAAAAAAACTTTCACTCGAAGAAAAATCATTTCACACCCTCTCTCGGCTCATTATTATTTGTTGGCCAACTCCGTCGAAGGAGGGCTCATTTTGAAGTTAATTAAACGCCTCTCGTCGTGCGTCTCCATTATTGGCTGGCCATAGAATAGTTAGAAGTAAGTACGATGACAAGTAGAATCAATGATAAAGAATTTTAAAGATTGGTTATACAAGTATGTGCCCTGACATACGAATATCCTATCCTACTAATATAATCAATGTAATAGATTGTGAGTTTGGATGGATGAATAGATAGATGTATGTTTGTTACTCTTTCACGCAAAAACTACAAAACAGATTTTAATGAAACTTTACAATATTATAGCTTATATACATCAGAATAACATATAGGTAATAATTTATAATAAAAATACCACGCGGGTGGAGGCAATAGAGGTTCCACGCGGGCGGAGCCGCACGCAAATGCTAAGTCATTCATAATATTGTAGACAAATAGTGGCCGCACAGGGAAATATCGTAGATGCATATGCCTCAGAATAGACAAGAGTGCCGTTTGAAGAAGGAGTATTGGCGTTTGTAGCAGGAATATTATTTCCAGCATTTCAGGCTGCCGATGACGACCCCTATAAGGTTGCAGTGGGTGCACGGGGAAAAAGAAATTCCCCGTGGTCCCACTGTATTTAAACGCCATTGGCTGGGCCACAGAATCATTGATAGTGAGTTAAAAGTTGACGGGCTGAAGTAGCCCTCAATTTCCGGTACGAGAGCTCATTACTGGGGCGAAAAAATTATGCATCCTTCGTTCGTTTTGGAAGGACTTTATGATCATTTAACGGTCATTTTGGAAATTGGTATCGATGTATTAATTATAATTAACATCGTCTGGAATTCGCCAACATTTAAGCAGCGCAACTTTCATAGCAGCCTTGGCAACCAGGCTGTAGCTAAGCTGCAGATAGGCCACGTTTCATCCATTTAGTTTGTGGCCGGTCATGCTTTGTGCTAAATCTTAAAGCTTGGGGTTCGGTATATATATTTCTGAGTTCTCGTTATATGAATTGGGACTTTTAGTGGTTATATCTAAAGGAAGCCCCAAATGTTCAACCCTTTTGGCCTAGCAGTTAGAGATTATGAGAATTATAAATACAATCCTAGTAAGTACTTCTAGAAGCGGTTCCTCTCACACACTGTTAGCTTCTGTGGATTGTTTTAATTGGAAGGATTATAGAAACTTATCAATGTATATACTTTATCTTTATCATCCATGGGTTTCACAGTTTCAAACTGACAATCAAATGTCTGCCTCAAGGCTCAAACAACGTTTGTACCCTCAGTTATCAAATACTTAGAGCGTCAGGTATGTTCTTCCCAAAACTTTGTCTAGACCCAGGAAGTTGTAACATGTGGTAAGTGCATTACAAGACTGTGGCCATTAGCAAACACCGGCGACCACTATTACTTACCTTGCTGGCACAAACTTGGCCCAACATCATCATCAACATCATCATCTCGAATTGAACCGTCTCACGACTTATAAGCGTGGTCACAGTCAGTACTTATGAGAAAAGACCTTTAAACGGTTAACAAAAAGTCAACAGGAGAATATTCAGGAACATGGCTTCATTTGGCATCTTACGTTTAGGGAAAACAGCTTTTTAGGCAAATCTCATATTTAGGTGTACCTAATGCCCTCATTGGCATCTCGCGTTTAAGGTAACTCGATCATAAGGGGTGTTATTGTGTAGTCGTAATTTTTCTAAATAGCCTGTAGAAGTCCACCACTGGCCTCTCCCATAGAATAATGCTATGATGGTCTTGAGCCACCTCCATCCACCGACTTCTTGCTCCCATCGAGAGGGGAGCTCTTATACTGCGTCGTCCGGTTCGTGGTCAAAGCTATGTTTGGGCAGCCAATAGAACATCAGCAAAGAGGAAGCGTTGAGTTAAGTTGAATTATTGAGTTACATAAATACATTATTGAGTATTAATTAGTAAGTATTATTATTGAGTTTGAGTTGTTGTGTCCGGCTTAAGACAAGACCACCCCTTCTCCTCCTGTAGATGGAATAAAAGCCTTACTAAGGGATGACACCACGGGATGGGCAGCAGCATCCACTTGAGTACCTAAAAACAAACTACGATCACCAATCTGCTTGCCAACCGTGGTGATTATGGCAATTGTATTCCCTCATTGCATTCGATAGGGGCCTTGTAGCAGTGGACGTAAACAGGCTGGTGATGATGATGATGATGATGATATACAGATACTGTCCGGTTGGATTGAAATATTATGCAGATGAGCGGCAAACAATCGACAGGCAGCCATGTCCCGCCTGACAGAAACCCATTATTGACTTACCCGGGACTTTAGAGTGCCCACATCAAGACAATTTATCAAAAAGCATTTCAACGTGACTGCCGTCTCGGAAAATGAATGTCATCTTTTCGGTCCCTTTTACGAGCGATGTACTTCATAATCCCGTTTTACCATAGTTCGTGCATAACTTCGGCATATTAGTGCATTGATTTTGGTTAAGCTTTTTTCAAGCTTTTTCATGCAGTTGGGTTTCAAACACATAACTCAGGAGGTATTATGGTGCGTGGTGGTGGTAACGAGCTGATCTGATGATAGAGACAGATGGTGTACAACGAGATTCCTTGAAATACATTTCAAAACATACATAACACCCAACAGTCACATACATAGTTATACCACACGGATTCCCTATATCGTGGGTATCAGGAACTACGAGTACCATTGTACTACGAACTCTTGGTTGTCTGTGCAAAATTATTGGAACAGTTTACGAATTAAGTTTTGTCGTACGGGACTTCAAAATATTTTTTTATGACAATTTAACAAAAGTGTTTTTTTTTTGGAGTGTATAAAATGGTTAGACCCTCAGTTCACCTATACTGCTTTGCAGTAGCTTTGTTCGTATTCAAAATACCATAGCTTCGTGATAAGTCGTATCTTATCTACGCCCACCAAGTTTCTATTACCACTCCAAAATAAATTTGGTGACGCACTCAATATAAAAATTAGTAATTAATAGACCGAATTCAACTATGAGAAAATCTTGAGAAAACCAAAAATTTCATTTTTGTGTGGGAACTTTGAAATTGGAACACTTCACATTCTCAGAGTCAAGTGCAGTTTATTAATATGGGCCTAAGTATAGTTAATAATCAAATATAATAATAATAATAAAAATCTTTATTGTAACAGTAACATGATGGTACAGTAAAAAATGAAAACGATAGGAGTAGTGTAAACTGTGTCACAGAACTCGCAGACAGCAACGCCCTCCTCCGCGTGAAAATAAAAGAGACCCAAAACTACAGTAACAGTAAATTATTTGAGAAAAAATATTTACTAAAAGATACAAAAATTTAAACTAGGTAATCACTGAGATTGAAAGAGAAATGAAAAAGGTACGTTCCGCATGCGTATAAAACTGGACTCAGCTATCAAAAATTTCTCCCAGCACCTAAATCTATCTATCGATCTTTACAAAAATAAGATACACCCTACAGAACTCTTGCCCGGTTCAGAAAAGCGGTTTTCTAGGGTTGGACAAATCCTTGGAATGGTTCCGCATGTCTCTTCGTTGCCAATGTATGAACCTCGTTTCAATTTTCCCTTTGCACATTAAGCGATAACATTTTGATAAATATCTTATAGAAGTTATTTATTTTAATGACGTGGCGTGATCTTAGCCTTATAATATCAAGGACTCCTCCAACTCCTCTAGTGGATGTCGTAAAATTTGACATGAGATTACAGGCAGGGGATGGGCAGTCGCATCCATCTGATTACATTAAATAAATAAATGCTGGAGACATTTCACACAACATTATATAGCCCCAAGCTAAGCAGAGCTTGTGTTATGGGTACTAGATAACTGATATACTTAATACAATACACTGCATAGATAGATATTTTTTATTATTCATAGAAAAATACCCAGAACACCCTGAACAAATATCTGTAGATCGTACAAATATTTGTTCCGAAGCGGGAATTGAACCCGCAAACTCCTGCGTCGCAAGCGAACCTTCGCCCGCCGCGCCACAAAGGGCGTCATCGTATAAATCAAGTATACCCTGATATTTCGATCACCCAATCCGCCTGCAAAGTGTGGTGATTATGGCAAATCCCCCACTATTCTATAATGTTATTATATGGCTTACAGCGAACGCGCG
Organism: Epirrita christyi; assembly: GCA_951392215.1. Classification (NCBI taxonomy): domain Eukaryota; kingdom Metazoa; phylum Arthropoda; class Insecta; order Lepidoptera; family Geometridae; genus Epirrita; species Epirrita christyi. The sequence continues at coordinate 9,967,008 of OX595846.1, forward strand.
AGCCGTGATAACATGAACTTGCATACATTGACATAGATAAAACTAAATTATAGTAAATAGGGTGCACATTAACACTACCTAATCCTATTTCCCATCAAACTAATACAATGCGAAAGTTAGTAAGTATTTTTCTTACGCCTTCTTCACGCTCAAACGACCTTGAGTGAAATTTGGAATGCAGATACCTTATACCCTTGATTAACACATAAACTAATTTTCATGATCATCATCATCAATTTTCATAATTGTTCATGCGGGTGCAGCTAGTTGATCTATACGATGACAAACCTCTGTGGCGCGGCGGGCGAGTGAGAAGCTGAGATGTGAGATGTAACGGTTTCGATTCCCGCTTCAGGACAAATGATTGTATGATCTGCAATTCCGGGTCGGGGTGTATAGTACCATGGTACTGTAGTTCCTGATACCCACGACTCAGGGAATCTTAGTGTGGGATCATGACTACTGTGTTGGGTTTGTATGTGTGTAATATGTGTATGTATGTATGTGTGTGTGTGGGTATATAATGTGTATAATTATTATGTAAGTAGGTACCTATCTAGAAGAATTTATCTCCTGTCAAGAAGTAAAAAAAAAGGAATTAATAATATATTTTATACTTTATTTTATAGATAAAGAATTATAGAGTATTCCTCGAGAGTTTCATAGCTACATAAACATAAAGTGCATTAATAATCTTTACATTTGAGACATCTATACCTGTACTCTGTGAGGTCGGTACTCCGCATTTATCCTGAAAGCAAAAAAAATGCATATTGGAAAAGTCTGAAATTTAATAATTTATTAACATGTACTCCATAAAAAACGAACCAATATAACATCCATTGTTGACCTCCCATTTCTAAGAATTTGAATGTCGTTGGAGTTCTATGGTTTTCAAAAGGACGTTATCAATTAATTCGTCAGGTACTTGATATAGGTACTAACAGGTATGTAGTATAACTACGCCCCGTTGTTTAGCCCTATTCAAAGGTTATTTCGATGATGTGTAGGAAATTAGAATAGTTACTGGTAGATCCTATTCTGTACTGGTAGACCTCGAGGGGAAAATTTTCAAAAATAATAATAGAAAATATGGAAATTACTTAGTTAAGTAGTCGGGCTGATAAAGGTGTTATCGCGAGGTCTCAGTTCGGGGCGAACCACTAGTTATTATTATTGTTATGAGCCTGTAACGTCGGACTACAAAGGCCTCCCTTCCTTCCTTCCACCCCTTGTATAACATCTTTTTTTTTTATGTTATAGCTCGACAAACTGGCATACGGCCCGCCTGATGCTGATAAGCGGTTACCGTCGCCTATTGACACCTGCAACACCCGAGGCATTGCCAATGCGTTGCCTGCCTTGAAGGACCCTTTTCACTTTTAAGCTGTTCATGTTGTATTTTAGCGGAAAAACCTCGGAAGGGAGCTCATTCCACAATTTGCACGTATGAGGGAGAAAAGATCTCGTAAAGCGAGCTGTACGAGATACCCACACATCGATGATGTGCGGATGAGCTCCCAACCGGTGTCGAGAGGTGCGTTGATAGAACTTGGAAGCGGGTATAAGATCAAATAGTTCATCGGTGCACTCCCCATTATAGAGTCGATAGAATACACAGAGCGAGCCGATATCTCGGCGCAGGCTCAACGGCTCTAGTGTACTGGTGAGCTTGGGGTCGTTGACGATTCTAACGGCTCTTCTCTGTAAAGGATCTTCTTCTTCAATAGCCTTTAGACGTCTCAGCTGTAAGAGGCCTCCCCATAGAATGCAATGGGGGGATTTACCATAATCACCACGCTTCGCATAACATAACACCCAACCATGGTTGGGTAGTATTTATGTTGCGTATGTGACTGCAGTCACATACATTGACATAGCTAAATAAAACTAAATTATATGATATAACACCTAACTATCACATGCATAGTCCCGGTCCCACACTAGGATTCCCTGTGTCGTGGGTATAACTATGAGTGCGAGTACTGGGTACCACAAAACCTAGATCCGAAACAAATATTTGCATATCATACAAACATTTGTCGCAAACCCGCAACCTCTCGCATCTCAGCCGGCTACTCACCCGCCACTCCACAGCGGTCGGCTTGGCAGGTGAATTTATTGGTAATCAAATCAAAGTAATATTGTTTTCACACTCATGGTAAAAAATGCCCATATGGCATTGTATTGTAAAGAGGTTTGTTCAAAAATCGAACTGGCCACCATAAGCAGAACTCAAAAGAAAATGTGCGTTACAAATGACATTTTTTATCAACATGAATATTGCAATACTAGTGGTTCGCCCCGAACTGAGACCTCGCGATAACACCTTTATCAGCCCGACTAATTAAATAAGTAATTTCCATTATTTTCTATTATTATTTTTGAAAATTTTCACCTCGAGGTCTACCAGTACAGTACAGGATCTATCAGTAACTACTCTAATTTCCTACACATCATCAAAATATCCTTTGAATAGGGCTAAGCAACGGGGCGTAATTATACTACATACCTGTTAGTACCTATATCAAGTACCTGACGAATTAATTGATAACGGCCTTTTGATGAAAACCATAGAACTCCAACGTCATTCAAATTCTTACAGATGGGAGGTCAACAATGGATGTTATATTGGTTTCTGTTTTATGGAGTACATGTTTCTAAATTCTTCAATTTCAGACTTTTCCCTGTAGTTGTGACACAAAAGCCACAAGCATACCAAATTTCAGTATTGTGGGATTGCTGGAAGTACCCTAGAATTTTGGGTTTTTACGTTTTTTATTTTCCCTTATATCTCGAAAACTACTAAGGCAAAGTAATTATTAAAAACAGTTTTGAAATGTCCAACCAAAGCGCTTTTATTAGACACCCCACTTGATCTGACTGTCTCACTTTTATTTTTTTTACCCCCTCTTGGACCCCAATATCTCAGCAACCCCCTGATCGATATAGCTCAAAACCTTACCTACAAATTGTACCAATACTATCTACCCCCATACCAAATTTCATGAAGATCGGATTAACGGTTTAGAAGTTTTCATCGGACAAACATACATACATACATACATACACACATACATACAAACGCCGATTGTTCCAACTTGACTCAGAGAACTCGCTTCGCTCGTTCAACTAGTGGTTCGCCCCGAACTGAGACCTCGCGATAACACCTTTATCAGCCGACTACTTAACTAAGTCATTTCCATATTTTTAACCGACTTCACAATTTGTTTTTTTTTTGTATGTTTTTTACCTCATATCTCCGTCGTTTATGAACCGATTTGAAAAAATCTTTTTTATTTAAATAGATATACTACCAGATTGGTCCCATTTTTTCAGAATCCAGTTCTGATGATGGAATCCATGAGGAATTGAGGGAACTCCTCAAATATTGTAGGCATACATATGGCGATTTTGATATTTTCAGCAACAAACCAAGCATTTGCATTCAAAAAGTATAATAATCCTTTCACCACTATGGTTCTTTCATCATTTTTTTTCATCCAATATTATTTAGTCGAATACAATGGCGGAAGTCGGTTTTTTAACCGACTTCCCAAAAAAGGAGGAGGTTCTCAATTCAGTTGTTTTTTTTTTTTATGTTTGTTACCGCGTATCTCCGGCGTTTATGAACCGATTTGAAAAAATCTTTTTTTATTTGAATAGATATACTTCCAGATTGGTCCCATTTTTTCAGAATCCAGTTCTGATGATGGAATTGAGGGAACTCCTCAAATATTGTAGGCATACATATGGCAATTTTGATATTTTCAGCAACAAACTAAGCATTTGCATTCAAAAAGTATCATAATCCTTTCACCACTATGGTTCTTTCATCATTTTTTTTTCATCCAAATTTTTAGTCGAATACAATGGCGGAATTCGGTTTTTTAAATGAAAAGTTATTAAATGAATACCTACCTATGTCTACCAGTACAGTACAGGATCTATCAGTAACTACTCTAATTTCCTTCATCGAAATAACCTTTGAATAGGGCTAAACAACGGGGCGTAATACTACATTCCTGTTAGTACCTATATCAAGTACCTGACGAATTAATTGATAACGTCCTTTTGGTGAAAACCATAGAACTCCAACGTCATTCAAATTCTTAGAAACGGGAGGTCAACAATGGATGTTATATTGGTTTTTGTTTTATGGAGTACATGTTTCAGACTTTTCCCTATAGTTGTGACACAAAAGCCACAAGCATACCAAATTTCAGCATTGTGGGATTGCTGGAAGTACCCTAGAATTTTGGGGTTTTACGTTTTTTATTTTCCCTGATATCTCGAAAACTACTAAGGCTAAATAATTATTAAAAACAGTTTTGAAATGTCCAACCAAAGCGCTTTCATTAGACACCCCACTTGGTCTGACTGTCTCACTTTTATTTTTTTTACCCCCTTTTGGACCCCAATTTCTCAACAACCCCCTGATCGATATAGCTCATAACCTTACCTACAAATTGTACCAATACTATCTACCCCCATACCAAATTTCATGAAGATCGGATTAACGGTTTGGAAGTTTTCATCGGACAAACATACATACATACACACATACATACAAACGCCGATTCTTCCAACTTGACTCAGAGAACTCGCTTCGCTCGTTCAAAAATTTACTGAAAATCACAACACCAAAAACGCGTGTTTGTGATTCTACTCCAGAGTTTATCAAAACAGACGCTTTAGAGATTATTGATAATATACTACCGCAAAAATCAAAACAAGCCCTGGCTTTTTATTGTCTCGCAGAAAGTGTGAAAAGTAGAGTATGCTCCTCTGGAATAAAGCCTGTCTTTGTCTTGGGCAGCTTGAACCCCTCGCTTCACTCAGGACTCTATATAGCTCCCTCGCTACACTCGGGAGTTAACTTTAGAGTCCCTCGTTACGCTCAGGGTTCAATATGCCGCCCGCGACATAAGACACTGCTTTATTCCCTTATTGCATAATCTACTATTATTCAATAGTGTACTCTATAGACTAGTAAGTATAAGGAAGATTATCGCAAAACAATTAAGATCATCGTGTCCTGTTAGTCTCATTAAGTGTTTGTAGTTGCTTTTTTTTTATCTATAAATTACTACTCACATTCGTCTGGTATAATCAATCCATTCAACGACTTTATTTCTTCAGCCGTGTAGTCCGTAAACTGGTTTATTCCAAAGGTGGCCAAAGAATTCTCTTCATTCAACTTGTTAATCGTCTTCAAAGTCTCAACAAAGGCCCTGTAATGCGTCGCTCTATCTTGAGCGTCCTTGTAGGTTCTTTCATATTTCATCATAAAATCTTCAAATAACTGCGGTGCTTCTGCGATGTTGATGTGTCTTGGTTTAGCCGCGCCCGCCATTGCGATTATCGCAAGCAACGTCAGTACTCCAATTAAATTCATAATTGTGAGATGTTTATGCGTGTAGGGTATTTCGTTTAACCGGATGTTTGTTCAACTGTCACATATTAAACTATTTTCTTGTTTATATAGAGCTGGTGTTGTGAAGGAAAATTAGCGGCACTGATGACCACAATACATCGTTAACAGAGTTAGGAGTGTGAAAAATGAATTGGGTTTGGTCTACCTTTACCAATAAAATTAGATTTATGTTCACATGGTATTTTTCCTAAATGATTATAACTTATCTTAAAATAGCATACCTAGATAAGAATAGCAGTTTCATGAGGCACTTCTGTACGGCTAACATGTGCAGCGCGAGAAAATTTTCTCACAGCATTATCTCGTGCTGAGACGTGAATTGACGTGATATATCTCGTTATGTCTTTATGTCGACCGGTTCGTTTTTCCTAACATGGCCGCCAACGCGATTGCAGTCGAGACATCTCGAGACTATTTCGTTTTCTCGCGCTAAGAAACCGAAAACCATAGACTATATTAGCAACACTGTTCATTGTTCTCATTAAATTTTTGTGAAACGGGCCGAAACGGGAATGAAAATAGATAACATACCTACGCATGACTTACATAATACCCACCTACCCCCGCCCATCCACGGGAGGATACCCATCCATGGGAGGTGACCCATCCACGGGAGGTGACCAATCCATGGGAGGAGACTCACTCATAGGGGGTAACCCATCAATGGGAGGAGACCCACTCATAGGGGGTAACCCATCCATGGGAGGATACCCATCCATAAAACGTGACCCATCCATGAGAGGTGACCCATCCATGGGGGTAGACCCATCCATGGGAGGTGACCCATCCACGGGAGGAGACTTATCCATGGAAAAAGACCCATCCATGAGAGGAAACCCCTCCATGGGAGGACACCCATCCACGGGAGGTGACCCATCCATGGGAGGAGACTCATCCATGGCGGTAGACCCATCCATGGGAGGATACCAATCCATGGGAGGATACCCATCCACGGGAGGAGACCCATAATGGAAGGAGGCACATCCATGAGAGGAGACCCATCCAATTTTCAACGCAAACGGTGGATTTTATTTATCTCATATCTAGTCTTCGATGAAAATGATCGACGAGATAGAGGCCGTGAGACATGACAAAATGCTATACAATTATCGCACCATGTTAGGGTTTAAAGACAAAACACCACAGAATACTACGAAGTAGTCGCAGTAGCATTTAGGTTTAAGCCAATCATACGAGTAAGCATTTCGTTTTGTCGTGGGCGCGTGATAAACGAATCGAAATCGACAACGTTTTCTCTCTCTCGCGTGACATTTATGTCTTTGTCTGCCATCTTAGCCCTACTGGTAGTGCCACGGGTAAGAAACTAACTATCTATTATTATATCCTGACTGACTGACTGACCGAGTGACAACGCACAGCCTAAACCGCTGGTCGTAGAAACTTGAAATATAAAGGGTGTATTCCATTTAGAGTGTAGGGGTGTACTAAGAAAGGAATTTGGAAAGTTCCCCCTCTAAGGGGTCCAAAAAGGGCTTTAAATGTAAAACAAAAATTCTCTACATTTCGGAAACGGTTAGTAGTAGATGCTTGAAATTTCACGTGTAGATTTCTCAAATTAAATTAACAAACACATGTTTCAGCAATACCTGAAATTTTCCTGAAAACAGGCGGCAAGGGAACGTTTTCTTTGTGAAAAAAATACTAATAGTTTATTTCGATGCAGTAAAAGTTAGTTTCATGGTGTAGTTGTTGAGATTAACAATTTTAAGAACCTCGAGTATAAAATGGGAAACCTAAATTGAACAACTCGAGTGTGGTGTCGTTTCAAAGATTGTTTCACGGTGAGATTTCAATATTTTCAGGACTTCAAAAGGTTAAAATGGAACCCCTAAATTGAAAAACAGGGTTAAAGGAGGTTGTAGGAGTTTGTAGGGGTGTTTAGGGGGTTTGTAGGGGATTTGTTTGTTTAATTGCGGCCGCATTATCTTCTTCCACGCGGACGAAGTCGCGAACGGGTCAGCTAGTTAGATATAAGTATTTGATTAATATGCAAAATGTTTTTTCTTCAAACTCGAAACGTTTATGAAATCATCATCAAAAATCTTTAAACGTCCAATGCTGGACGTGGCTCCCCCATAAAATACAATGTTTTTCGTATTAGTGTGACTCAACGGGAAAAATCCCATTGTATTACAAATCTGTGTGTTTCTCAACGGGAACACACGTGTGGTAGAAGTCAAAAATAAATAATTTAAGTGGTATTTGGGGTTCTGTAGTCAAAATCTTAAAAACTGCACAATATTATTATCTTATTAAAAAAATCGTTTCTTTCTTACTTAAGTTACTTACCTCCACATTTTTTCAGAATTTTCCACCCCATATTTGAAAAGTTAGAGGGGAACACACTTTTCATGAATTTACAAGTACTCACCAACTTATAAAACTATCAACATCATCACAAGCCTTTAGACGTCCACAGTTGTTTTACGAGGCCTCCCCCTTATAATATGGGGGGAATTGTCATAATCAACATGCTTAGCAGGCGGATTGGTGATCGCAGTATTCATGTTGAGTACTCAGGTGGATGCTGCTGCCCATCTCCTGGTGCAATCCCTTAGTCGGCTTTTACGACATCCAAGGAAGGAGATAGAGGGGTCGTTTCTTAGGTCGGACACACCACGGCATAAAAATATACGTACTCACAATAAAAAAAAATTTAAAACCTATTTAAAAATACCCACTCAGTATTATGTTGCCAACACCCAACAGTCACATACATAGTTCTGATCCCACACTAGGATTCCGTGTTGTGGGTATTAGGAACTACGAGTACCATGGTACTACATGGCGTCGTGCCCTTTGTGTGGTTATTCATTACATCAAACCAGTTTTAACACTTTTGTAAATCACTGTCCACAACTCTTGGTTTTCTGTGCAAAATTAATGGAACAGTTTACGAGTCAAGTTTTGTTGTACGGGACTTTAGAATATTTTTTTATGGCATTTTAATCAGTAGTGTATTCAAAATGGATAGCCCCTCAGTTCACCTATGTGCTTTGTAGTTTATTCGTAAGCAAAATACCATAGCTTCGTGATACGTCGTATCTTATCTTTTTTAGTTTGTCAATTTTCCATTGGTTGATTGACCTACTACTGAGACATAAATTTGATGACAATGTAAAAATTAGTAGTTTTTAAACCGAACTCAACACTGTATACCAGGGCCTGCAGTCTCGACATTGACAGCGATCCGATCGTAAACTACCGATCGATCATTATTAGCGCAAATATTCGCTTGCTGTACCGACGTTTTCGCAAAACGCTAGTCTCTGCTACCAAGAAAGCGTGCAATATCGTAAATTGAAACGTCGCAAAGTTAACGAAAAACCGTATTCATAGTTCAGTATTTGACAGTATTTGAATGGAAACTTTCTTCTACGTTATGTAAGTAATTTTCTTATCATTTGATGTACGTACAAAATATTTTGAAGTTATGAGAATTCATTTTATCTTTATTATTTTAAATGGACTTATGAGAAACATTAAATGAATAGCCCTCATGGTGTCTACTCACATACGCTTCTTCATGCACCCTTGCTGCCAAAATCTTTACATGTGTGCAGTCTATGGCTCTGATCGAGTCTGGGAATGGTTGAGGTACATTTCTAAATTTCTGTTTGGCAGTTTGCCGCTCTATTTGAGTCATTGGAAATTTGATGTACTTCCTTAACAAGGTTACTTGACAAATTACATGACTCACGGATTTTTGACTCATACCACAGAAGACCAACTGATAGGTAGCTGATAGCATCCAGAGGCGTAAAATCGGAGTACCGTTAGTATGTACAAGAAGAAAACGATGAAGTTAAAACAACTCGCAAATGTGCACAATGCACTAATATTATAAATGCGAAAGTTGAACTGAACGGATTTGAGTGAAATTTAGAATGGAGATACCTTATATCCTGGATTAACACAAAGGCTACTTTTCATCATCATCATCATAAAAAATTTTCATCATTGTTCATGCGTGTGAAACCGCGGGGCACAGCTATTTGGTTTATATGCGTTTTGATATGTTTGTCACGCAATCAATGCCGTACTGATTTCTATAAAATTTTCTTAGAGTGATATTATTATGAAGGGCACCTCTACTGTCTAATAAACTGTGACCCTATACTGGGTTTTGCAGTAACCATTTAAACTATGACGATTACAACGATCGTGCGTTTATTTTGAATTAACTATCAACAAATCTGTGCGCGCAATTGAAAGAAACGGCAGTTTTTTTTAACAGTCACGTACGTAGTCCTTATTGGCGATTACGTAATTCTGTTGCTATTGATTTAAATCTATTTCAATGTTGCTTCTATATAAAACTACGTTTATGCGATTACCTAATTTACGCAGTCTTGTTGCAATTAACCTTTGTAAGCGAAACGCGTAAATTGGGTAATCGCATAAACGTAGTTTTAAATAGAAGCAACATTGAAATAGATTTAAATCAATAGCAACAGAATTACGTAATCGCCAATCAGGACTACGTACGTGACTGTTAAAAAAAACTGCCGTTTCTTTCAATTGCGCGCACAGATTTGTTGATAGTTAATTCAAAATAAACGCACGATCGTTCATGGGTAGCGTCATTTCAGATAGAAACAGCATTGAAATCGATTAAAATCAATAGCAACAGAATTACGTAATCAGGCCACTGATCCCACACTACGAAGCACTGTGTCGTGGATATCATGAACTACGAGTACCATGGTACCACAACACCCAGACCCGGAACAAATATTTGCAAATCATGCGAACATTTGTCCTGCAGCGGGAATCGAACCCGCCCTCTGCGTCACGGAGGAGTTTCTACGTAATACATAGATGATCTTCGTAATCGTCATCGTTACGATGGTTGCTGGAAAACCCAGACTAGGGCCCATATTTTGATCACAATTTTGCAGTGCTTTGCGCAGCGTCTTTTTAAGCAGCATCTTTTCAAGAGCATAAATGTTCAAAGCATACAGTGCAATGTACCTAGAGTGAAATCTTAATTGAAAACGATTCCCAGTTCGTTAGACAATAAAGGCGCTGGATTGGCAGATAGGCAATTTTTCCACAAGTACTACTTAAGTGAAATCATAGGCGAATGCTAGTTTTACATACCTACGACTCTGTAGATAGTATCTAAGAAAATAAATTTTGTTCTGAAATTAAAGTTCGCATGGTCATACTCAGCATAAATCTAATAGCTTCTAAGGGTGGTCTAGCAGATAATAAGCCACTTTGAAACGTAATACAGAAACGAGAAGAGATTCCCGTGGGTACTACCGCAGATACCTAGAAGTTATTTCTTGATCGAAAGCTTATTACAAGATACTTATCGAGGTTCAACACAAATATATAGAGGATTATACTGTATTAAACTAAAAAAACTGATTTATTTGCTATAACATGAAAAACAGTAAACACTTGGAATTATTTAGGTCTATTAGATGTCAACACTAATTGCATTTTATGAATTCTCTATAGAAGAAATGGAGGTAGGTACCTACATATTTCGATGTAAAACTAACAAGCATGATTTTATAAAACCAACATCGTAATTCTCGGTTTTACTAAAATTCATGTAAAGTATCTAAAGTATTGCGTACCAAGTATAAAACCATCATCGTAATTCTCGCTCTTACTAAAAATTAATGTTAAGTATTTAAAGTATTTCGTACCAAGTATAAAACCATCATCGTAATTCTCGTTCTTATACTAAAATTAATGTAAAGTATCTAAAGTATTTCGTACCAAGTATAAAACCATCATCGTAATTCTCGCTCTTACTAAAATTAATGTTAAGTATTTAAAGTATTCCGTACCAAGTATAAAACCATCATCGTAATTCTCGCTCTTACTAAAATTATTGTTAAGTATTTAAAGTATTCCGTACCAAGTATAAAACCATCATCGTAATTCTCGTTCTTATACTAAAATTAATGTAAAGTATCTAAAGTATTTCGTACCAAGTATAAACCCATCATCGTAATTCTCGTTCTTACTAAAATCAAAGTTAAGTATCTAAAGTATTCCGTACCAAGTTTAGTTTAAATGGTAGGTACACAGACGTGCTTCTGTTACTTTAATTTACTAATTAAGTATCAAATATCTATTTTCTACTTAACATAACACCCACAGTCACATACGTAGTCATTATCCCACACAGGGATTCCCTGTGTCGAGGGTATCAGGAACTACGAGTACCATGGTACCATAATACCCAGACCCGAAACAAATTTTTGTTGTTCATACAAACATTTGTCCCGCAGCGGGAATTGAACCCGCAACCTCTCGCATCTCAGCCGCATCTCAGGGCATACTCGCCCACTGCGCCGCGCCACAGAGGTCGTCAACTTCATTTATGTATATGATTTAAATGCATACAATATAAAAATAACACTTAAACTTTCAATTCAATTTTCCTCCTTACAATTTTGTATACATGTAGAGGCCTATAAAGTTAACGTAGGTACATTCTACGGAAAGGCAATATTTTGTGTAGAAGTATCAACACGGCCTGAAGTTATGACACTTCCCTTAAAAATACTGCTTAGTTGTACAATATTTTGACAAAATTGAACACGGGAAGGGTTGTTGTTGTTTATGTAGATTGTCCCGGGAACTAGGTACCTACGTTGCTTAGTTAGTTCGTATTTGCATAGCGGCGGGTTGTGTAACTGCTGATAATCCCTGGTTGGTTAGTTACACTATTCATTGTAACTTCATCTGATACTGCGCTATGTATATATCTTAGGTGTACCTAATGCAGTAAAAAGTTCTCGTACGTAGGGTATGAGATAAAATTATAATTATGATTAGTTATTATACATAAAATTTAAAAAAAAAATTGTAAATAAAATATTTTACAGACAGCCTCACTTGATTTTTAATACAATTAGGTCATGTTTTTTTTATGTTTATCATATAATTTTCCTAGTGTTAAATTAGAATTCACACCATTCATATAATGCAATGTGATATGTGTGTGTGTGTGTGTGTGTGTGTGTGTATTCGTTATGTATCTGGAAGGTACCTATCTAGAAGAATTTATATCCTGTCAAGAAGTCAACATTTTTATTTTTTTTATATTAATAATATATTTTAGTCTTTATTTTATAAAGATATGGGAGTATAGAAGAGTATTCCTCGAGCATTAAGAATCTTTACATTTGAGATATCTATACATATATATATCTATATCTGGGGCCTTAGACATAGCAACATTCTAATAGCGAAGACGCTAGTAGAAAAGTCCAAAATGTATGAGACTGACGTGAGCTATCGATATGCCACGTGGTCTTTTATATTTTATATATAATAGATTACGATTGTAGAAATATAATCGCTCGAATCGAAGCGAATACCGTCTGTCTAGGTCGGCTGTACTCGGTGAGGGTGGTAATCTGCATTTATGCTGAAAGCAAAAAAATACATATTTTAAGTGTATGGAAAACATGTACTTTAGGACGGCCCCAATTAAGGACCGATGACATTGTAAAGTTCGTAAGCACTCGGTGGATGGAGGCTGCTCGAGACCGTTTGTTATGGCATTATTATGAAGGACATATAAAGTCCAGCAGTAACGAAACACTACGCACCTACGCAGACATAACTTCACCTGTAGTACAGCACGCATTTGTGATTATTATTATTATTATGAGCCTGTAACGTCTGACTACAAAGGCCTTCCTTCCTTCCACCCCTTGTATTACATCTTCTTCAACAGCGGGGATTTTTAGTAACCACGCTTGGCAGGTGAAATGATGATCGCAGTTGGTGTTGTGGATGCTGCTGCCCATCCCCTGGTGTAACCCCTTATAGTTGGCTTTTACGACATCAATGGAGGAAACGGAGGGGCCTCTCTTAGGCCAGACGCACCACGTGTATTATATAGGTACCCCTATTATATATCCTCCATTACTTCAGCATTTGTAATAACATAGAGTAAACATTCCGTGAATGAGGAGTATGAACAAGAACTTCAACAATAAACAAAGAAATTAATGAACAAATAAATTAATTCAATCAATGTAAACGTGAATCAGTGTTTGTTCTAGTATAAAATAAGTAAACAAAGCGGACTTCGTATCGTAATACATTATAAATTTATTCAACAGTGTACTCTATAGATTTGTATGTAAGGTAGATTATCGCAAAACAATTATTAAGATGACATCATCGTGTCCTGTTTTGCAATAGATAAAGTCTCATTAAGCGTTTGAAGTTGCACTTTTTTAAATGAATAAATTACTACTCACATTTTTTTGGTTTAATAAATCCATGCAACGATTTACTTTCCTCAGCCGTGTAGTCCGCAAACTTGTTTATTCCAAAGGTGGTCAATGGATTCTCTTTATTCAACTTGTTAATCTTCAGCAAATTCTCGATAAAGGCACCGTAATGCGTCGCTTTATCTTGAGCGTCATTGTAGGTTCTTTCATATTTCTTCATAAAATCTTCAAATAACTGCGGTGCTTCTGCGATGTCGTAATGTCTTGGTTCAGCCGCGCCTGCCATTGCGACTATCGCAAGCAACGTCAATACACCAATTAAACTCATATCTGTGTTGATGCGTGGAGGGGACTTCGTATAACCGGTTGTTAGTTCAAGTGTCACATATTAAACTATTTTCTTGTTTATATAGAGGTGTTGTGAAGGAAAATTAGCGGCACTGACCACAATACATCGTTATCAGAGTTAGGAGTGTGAAAAATGAATTAGGTTAGGTTACCAATAAAATTAGATTTATGTTTGCTTTGTTCACAAGGTATTTTTCCTGTATGATTATAACTTATCTTAAAATATAATACCTAGATAAGAATAGCAGTTTCGTGAGGCACTTCTGGTAGTGCCACGCAGTATTTTTTTTTATGTTACTTGGCAAGCAGACAAGCTTGTTGTGCCCCGGGTAAGAAACCAACTATTAGGTATATTGCAAAATGTTTTTTCTTCTAACTCAAAACATATGAAATAATTATCAAAAGTCTTTAGATGCTAGACGGGGTCCCCCCATAAAATACAATCGGGTCAGTTGCCATAACCACCACGCTTGGCAGATGGTTTGGTGATCGTATTAGGGTTTAATATTCAGGTAGATGCTGCTGCCCATACCCTGATGCATCCATTGCCACTTCAACTTGTTTATTCTAAGAGCGGTGATTACATACTGTATGTATTAACAGTATGTGTCTATTTTAAGGCCTGACACAGCCGGACACTACGGCAATTTATGAAATAGGGAGGTATACATATTAAAATTAAGCATCAACAAGTGTGACACGGGATTAGCTTTTCCTGGTGAGTCACAATGCTACACTCAACTGGAAAAATCCCATTGTGTGCATATATATATATATATATATATATATATATGAACCCCAAATACCACTTAAATTATTTATTATAATAATAAATTATGGGTTCCCGTTAAGAAATACCTATAGATGTGTAACACAATGGGATTTTTCCAGTTGAGTGTAGCATTGTGACTCACCAGGAAAAGCTAATCCCGTGTCACATATTATATTATTATGTCTATATATTTATTCAAACTGTAGGAACACTTGGGGAACACTTAATTACGTCAGTCTAGGTAGGTACATAACAAAATTTTCAGAATTTTTCACCCCTTAGTTGAAAATTCAGAGGGGAACACGCTTTTCATGAATTTACAAGCGCATATATCTCGCCAACTTACAAAATTATCATCATAATCACCAGTCTTTAGATGTCCACAGTTGTAGTACGAGGCCTCCCCCATAAATACAATGGGGGGAATTGCCATAATCAACACGCCTGGCAGGCGGATTGGTGATAGCAATATTCATGTTGAGTTTACAGTTGGATGGCTGCTGCCCATCTCCTCGTATAATCCCTTAGTCCGCTTTTACGACATCCACGGAAGGAGATAGAGGGGTCGTTTCTTAGGTCGGACACACCATGGTATAAAAATATGACTACTAACAATTAATAAAAAAAAATTGAAGACCAATCTAAAAATACCCCCCTCGCTTATGTTAAGTGCACTGAATTTTTTTGCCATGTTACGTGAACAATGTTATGTAGAGCCACCCGATTTTTTTTTGCCCTAAATACCCTACAGTATTGTAAAGCATTTCATAGAAAATGAAAAGATTTAATCAATATGGTGCCAATAGTCTCTGAGTCAAGGAACATAATACGCTCTGAGTAAAATGGCTCTGGCATACCGATGGACATGACGAAAAAATAAAGTTTCTGGTTTTTGCTATTTGGTTATGTAACCATACAAACTACACCACATGCTTGCATCTTAATCAGTGTGAAAAATTCTTAATAAGGCAAGGTATATACGTAATCATAATATATAAATATGTATAATTTTAACATTAAACAGGAGGCAGTTATACATAGCAACCCAAACTATTTGTATGATATCTAGTTTATTTTTACGATGACTTACATAGGTACATTATATAGATAGGTTGTGATAGTTATGTTATATGCCCATGTTGCACATACACTGGTACACGTTGGGAGCGGTATTGTCGAAGTTGTTGACCACTATGTCCATTGCCCATATCCTGGTGCATCCATTGCCACTTCAACTTGCTAATTCTGAGAGCGGTGATTACATACTGTTTGTATGTAAAAGTAGTTACCAAATTTATTGTAATTACCTACCTGTGATATCTTACCATGACGAGATAGTAGAGCTCTTTGCGAAAAAGTGCGTCCGGGGAAGTAGTACCATCATAGCATCGCACTCGACTCATGTTTGATGACGTCTGTGGCGCATCTGGTGAGTAGCTGGCTGAGATGCGAGAGGTTGCGGGTTCAATTCCCACTGCGGGACAAATAATTGTATGATCTACAAATATTTGTTCTGGGTCTGAGTGTTATGGTACCAAGAAGTTACTCGTAGTTCCACCACACACGATACAGGGAATCCTAGTGTGGGATCCTGACTACGTATGTGACTGTTTGGTGTTGTTATGTTATGTATGACCATACTATTTTAAGTGAACTGTATCGCTTCATTGCTCCATACAAACCGAAGGTTGCTCCTCGTTTGGATATTATTAATTAAATTTTGTAGACACAATCTATAGACTAATATTTAGGCCTGGTTTGTCAGTTTCCTATTTAATTGTATAGAATCAAACTAGGTTATAATATTTTCGATCAAATCAAGTCGGTGCGTGATTTGGAAATATGTATTAGTTGATTGATTAAACACAATTTCATGGAGTTTGATGAGATAATATCCAAAATAGAAGGAAACTTCGATTGTATGCAGAGGGCTCAAGCGCCCTAGAACAACAAAAAAACACACAAAAAACACAAATTACACTCAAATTTGTAAGACCACTTCACAAAATGTATATGGCGCAAAATAAATCGTTACTGATTTCCTATTTCTGTCTTCAAGCAGAAGAGCTCGCATTGCTGTGTTCTGGTTTAAAAAGTAGAGTACCGGTGAAATTATAGGTACCTGAGACTTCATGTCTGAACATAAAGATGAAAAGTCTCATAACCTGATAGCGGACGCAATGCAATGCTACAAAGGGTACGTTCTAGAAATAGATGGACGTGTCTTAAGAGCTATTGCATTTTAAATGGGATGGGGTTACCGCTTAACACCAGAAGAAAAACATGCCAGTTCTGTTAGAAAAAAAAGCAAAGAAAATAATGCATAGTGTCTCTACCTACTAGATTAAATTCGGTGTCTGGTTCAGCTAAGGCCAACAACTGCGCGCAGCTGTTGATTATATTCAAATAACAATAAATAACTGAACTGTAGAATGAAACAATCTGTTCTTTTACATATTTATTTCAAATAAATCTATTATACAGATAAAACACAATTGCAATGCTTTAAATTAAGCTATTTAATCAAACTATAGATAGGTAACTGGTAATGGACGGATCTGCATTTAGATTCCTAATATCACATTTGAAACACTTAACTATTTAACTAATAAAACCACGCGTTTGAATTAGTTTATATCCGACACAGAAACAACATCATAATGCAATGTAACTTGCATGTATGAAACCATGTAGGCAAACATTTGTCTCACTTAAACATTGGGGCCTCTGGCTTGATCTGCTGATAACATTATGTCAAAAACAGAAGATTAGGCTAAACAGCTAGCCATTTATTTTCTCGTTACTATGTAAGTGGAGTTTGAATTATTAATGTAATAATAAAAAATAAAATGAACAAATGCGAGACTTCGACGGTTCCGATACGTAGATATTTTTTTTTTAAATCGTCTCCTTGATTTCTATTCGGATCCTTTGCATTCCCAACTCTTTCAGGGCGCCGCGTCTGATCTAAGCGACGTGTGACCAGAGAGATGGCTCTTATCTGGCGCAATTGCCATTCAACGTAGCAATGCAGCCCAGCGTCTTCAATTTTTTTTTATTCTTTATAAACAGTATTAGTTGTTTTTTATTTTGTAAATAAACTTTTAACAATTTTTTATACTAAAAATGTTGTTGATAACTAATGACCAACTTACAATTATAATGTTGAACATATAAATTAACTGCGTTTAAAGTTTAAACCCATTTACTATTTGGAAACTTTATTTTGTGGTTTTATTTCATTCACAAATTAAATGACTGACTCTTAACTTAGTTCTTTCGTACATATTCTATATAATTAAATTTATGTAAATACTTTTACAGCTCTGCAATCTTTGATAAGTTTGATTTGCACTATAAAATAATATTATGAACACTATAGTGTTGAGTAGGTAATGTAGAGTCAATAGCTCTACAAGGTGAAGACAAAGATACTGTTACTTATTAGTAGAAAAGTATACCACTCGACAGATTTTTCCAACATGTCTTCGCTCTGTGAATTAATGTAGAGTTGCAAAGCCGAAAATGACAATAGTAAAATTATCTTTCAAAAAGAGAATTTTATTATTAGATTAGTCAGAACACTCGGAGCTGCAAGTGACCGAGATAATGCACCATTAGTATCACAGTGATCTGGTAATTTCGATATATATATCACAAAATAAAACGCACAAGTGCGACCGATACTCGCGGATTCAGACCTGAAATCCGTAAATTGTTTCGAAATCGTCAGATCCCTTTTTGCGTTTCAGCCACCTTTTCCTACAAACTTTTCCATTTCATTTTGGATTTCCATTTTTTTTTTCAAGTTTAAATTATTTACTTTTTCTTGTGTTCGTATGACATAACGTCCCATAACATCCCCAATTTCAGAATTGGAAGGTTACTGGAAGTAGCCTAGAGGTTTCTAATTTTCGCGATATCCATACAAAAATAAGGCATTCAGCGCCGAATCATTTTAATACGTTGAGTTATTAGCTTATTTTTTTTACTGCAGTACAATAACACAGACTTTTATATATTATGATATAAATTTTAAATTGATACCTTAACCTGTTCCTGAGAAAATGGTCATGACAGACAGACGGACAACAAATTGATCCTATAAGAGTCCTTTTAAAAATATCTTATTGCGTAAAAAATCTCTAGGTACATTTAAATGTTTTATAATAATTACTAATATCTATTTACAGTTGTGTATCACTATCAGTTACTTGTTCTTCTATCACAGCACCTGTAAAATAAACAAATAAATAATTTAATTTTGAAAATATCAAACATTTTAAACTTATTGTTTAATGTAGTAAAACATTAAGAAGAAACTATATGATAATCTTTCTGCTGGTGCCTTGCTGCGTTGCCTGGCTGCTGGCTTATAGCTATAGAGTGTGTACTATATATATACTGGGAGAAAACGTTAGACGAGTTGGCCGTGCAAAGCAATGGCGGCGATACTCCTACGACTGTGCAAACCACGGTAAAAAGAGGCTCTTTGTGGCTCTGCCTACCATTCGGGGGAAAAGGCGTGTATTTATGGATGTATGTATATTACAATGGCGTGATAGTCAGTTAGGAATCAGTCTTGCAACAACTTTATGTGATTGATACTCTAAGCAAATAAGCTTTTAGCAAATGTTGAGAATACACTCGTTCATTATAACTGCATGAAATTAAAATGAGTATGCTATTAAAAAGGGTTTAGGCAATAATATGCACATTATATGCAAGTCAATTTGTATTATAATATGTTTTCTACCTCATTATTTTTAATCTGTATACACTTGGTTTAAATACCAGTGTGTAATATCGAACAAAACTAATGAAACGAACTGGAATGTGAATCGAATAGGTTTTAAACCATTCGTTATAGTTTATTGTTCATCGACTCGTGAAGTTAGTTCCTCATACTACTGGCTGACTAATAACTATTGAAAATAATAGGCCGTTATTTAAGGACTATACATACACATCCGTGTCGTGGCCGGGCCAAGTTCCGTCCAGAGTGCAAATATTTGATACAGATAGTCAGGATTAGTCCAATGTTAGTCAACTCTACCTTTTGTGAACCAAAGTTCGAGATTTTATTCGTAAGAAAAGAAATAAAGAAAGAAAATACATTAAAATTTTTATAAGCGAGCACTGATGATAATTTTCATTCACAGCTGATATGTGATCAGCACATTTTTATCTTTAAGAGAAACTTCGAGCATAGCCCGTTCCATAGCTCACTGTGCAACCTTGAACTGGTGGATTAGTCTTGTGAGTGTCCACGTCTCTACACCTTCCCTATCATCCCCTGCTTCGTCATAACCATGGCTGCTAACGTAACCAGGAACAGCGTGTAGTCTGGAACTGGGGACCGTTGGGTGGAGACCGCATTCTTAGCGCGGGGAACACTCTGGCTAGGTGGAACGATGGACTTACGAATGGGGGCGGGCAGCAAGATGGATGAGAAGAGCGGAGCACCGGACTCAGTGGCGCGGTCATCTTATAGAGTTGGGAAGTTATTGCTATAGGCCTCTTATTGGAAGGGTTGGTTCGATCCCCTTTTAAAAAGATACTGTGGACATGGGTCACCTTCCATGAAGACTATTAAAGATGATAATAGGAAAATGAAATACAAAATCGTTGTGACTTTCTCCCAGAAATTAACATCTCCTTGTGACATATAGATACAAACTGAGTCACAATGGAAACTTTAGCTAGGTATTAATTGACAGAAACGATAAATGCAATAAGTTATGCACTGAATTATACTGATTGCACATTAAACCACCGTTTGGTCGCACTTCAGTAATAAATAAACTGGAACGTGCCATCAATATGTCACGGTTTTATTTCGAAAAATGTTAATTCTATATACATTTCAGACCGTGTGATCGTTTTGTGACGGCTGTATGCATATGCATAAATAAGAGGAATTAGCACATGCTAAAATATAAGTCGTATTATTTCAGTTTGTTTAAACAGTTGGCTTTAATTTCTTCCGTGTCAACTTTGAATTGAATTGAAATCAACAGTATCGCTAAATAATAGTAGTTTATGAAACTGTTCCATAATAAGGGTTCTTAAAATACGAGTGTGAGTTAAAAAAACGAGACACAGGAGTGTTTTTTTATAGCATCACACGAGTGTTTTAAGACCAAATTATGTGCACCGACTCCAAAAACAACTGACTATAAATTTTAAATACATATATATCAATTATGTCGTTGATTGTCCTTTAATGTTCTTTGCTTTGAAGTAATTGAAGTATTATTTTCTACTTTTTAGTTTAAGTTTGTATAATAAGGCTTGAAGTCGGTTTATGTCCAAAAATTAACTTTATTAATCTTTATATTTCAGTATGAGAGTAGATAAAATAACATTGTCATGTCCAGTGCACATAGTCCAGTGCAATTAGACGGATGCCTCACCAATAAAGAACCGTGGGTACCTAAACCTTTCTTGTTCATAAAATCCAACCTTATTATCGCTAGCTAGCAAATTATGCTCTCAATTGAGTATATGATTGTCTATGTAGGTACTCAAGGCATCGTGAACGTTCTAACGTTATATCAAAACTCTTAGCATTACTCTTAGAATGGAAGGGAAATGGCGTTGACCTTGACAATGTTTGTCCATGGCTTATGTCATCTCCATACATTTTCTAAGCTCTTTCGTATAATGCTAATACTTGAATGGGTCTTACCTCCAATTGGTTTTAATTGGAGCTCTCATAGAGTTATACATTTTCTATGGTAATACTCATGCCTGCTAACGAAGAACGCACGATTTTGAATGTTTACTAGACTATTTCCAAAATAACTATACCATTAAGGAACCTCAATTAACACGTTTTATGGTAATATCGTTCTACTTTATCTTGATTCCATTCACATTACACGTTACAGACATATCTCTCTGGAAAATACCTATCGAATTCTGATTTACGGTTTCGATTGCTTAAACAGAATTTGAATTGATATATTATAATGGTTTGGTTAACGTGTGAATTCATCTACTGAACCTTGACACTACAGAAACCGAAATTATAAATTGATTTTGAAATGTTTAGAGCTCTTTTGTTTTCATCTCAAAAAGCAAATTTAACGTGGTTCTGTATAAACATTTAGCCGTATTATTTGCTTACTTTCAAAGAGTTAATTCTTATTCTTACTTAATTCTCGCATCGCCTATACACGTACAGTTTGTTTAAAGCGCGGTATAAATCTAATCTCACTTCTACCTACTTTTATCGGAGGGTTCCCAACTAGTAAAACCAAAACGAGTAACACTGTTATCCCGGGACATACAACCAAAATTTAACAATAATACCTATGATCACATTGGTTTTAACCGGTTTAACTTACGTTGATTATATTCGAGTATTCGACCCGAGGTTTCGAGCAATTTAGATGCTCTTAGTCATGTATGGTATGAGTGTTATTCTCGCTACGTGGCGCGTAGGACACTGCGCCTTTCAGCTCTCGCGGCCCGGCTGGTGCACGCCGGCGGCGGTGGATACTGAACTAATCGTATTAGGATTATTGTTAGTCATGCAAACTTGGAGTTTTGCCGACGCTACATCCAGCAGAGGTTTCCATGTTTGCGGAAGCCTCCAACCTCTGTCCCTGTTGAAGGTGCTCAAAACCTTGGGTCGTATACTCGAATACAACGTAATTTAAACCGGTTAAAAACAATGTAATCATGACTTACGAAAGTATTTATCAAAATAATACCTATCCAAAGAAAAATAAAGACAAAATAATTTATATCTATTTCGCAAACTAAAACCATTTATTAATTCTGATTCCAGACTATATCTATATAATTCGGAATAATGCGTGTATTTATTTCCAAATCATAATGGATTTTAGATGAAAGCAAAATGTGATATCGTTTTCTGGCAGATTAAGTATCGTTTCGAATTTCGATATTAAGTTTATAATAACTATTATTGGTTTCGTGATAAGTTTGTGAACCCTTTCACCTTTACCAATGACATTCGATATTGTATTGTTGAACTTTTATATCTCTATCTCTACAAACCAGGCATATGTATTCATCATCATTATCATCAGCAGCCTTTACACGTCCTCTGCTGGACAAGGCCTCCATAAATACAATGGGGGGAATTGCCATATTCATCACGCTTGGCAGGCGGATGGATCGCAGTATCGGAGTTGAGTGCTCAGGTGGATGCTGCTTCCCATCCGCTGGTGTAATCTCTTAGTTGGCTTTTACGGCATCCACGGAAGGAGATGTAGGGGAATATTCTTAGGCATCTTTGTATTACGTTACAAACACTTACGTCACGTTTGTTGCGGGTGTTTGTATTATGAACCGATAACTGCCTGCTTTTGAGTGGAATGGTTTTCGATGGGCTTGAAACCTGTCCCATATGGCGTGCTAATTGTACTAAGCAAAATTTCAGCAAGACTAGCAAAGAGGAGGATAGAACGAACTTAGGGAGGCCTAACCCAGCATGGTGTATGAAGTCAGGCTGTGGATGAAGATAATGATAATGATGATGAATATTAAGATATTCTCCACATCTGAATGGGATTTGAGGATTATCATGCATGGGGTTCATGTTGTGAGCCGATATATTGTATGCATAGGTATTATAGTTAGGTCTAATTTGAGGAGAAATAAAATCATAGAACATAAATAAATAAATAAATAAATACTGGACATTTCACACAGCATTATCTAGCCCCAAGCTAAGCAGAGCTTGTGTTATGGGTACTAGATAACTGATATACTTAATACAATAACATTACATAGATAGACATTTTTTATTATACATAGAAAAATACCCAGAACACCCTGAACATAATATGACTATTGATCCAAAACTTCCAAAAGCTTTATCTTACAAAATAAGGCTAATAAAACCTTAACTACCTTAACACTCCTTCATTCGTTTAGGATTCGTTTCATCGAATCTTGATGTTACCTAAAATAATACCAATTATCATGGATCTATATACTATCTACTATCTTTTGTATTTTATTTTGTGCACTATCTTGAAAATATTTTCCACATACACAAAGGTTAGCTGGAAGATAATGCTATCGATCATTAAGTTCGCCTATGTACAGTACTCTTAAATTGTGCAATAAATTTTATATCTATCTATTTATGTTTTCAAGCTATCAACGTAATCATCATGCAGTAGAAGTCCACTGCTGAACATAGGTCTCCCCCTAAAATGCCACGACAAACGGTCATGAGCCGCCTCCATCCACAGACTTTCTGCGACCCTTATATGTCTTAAAGTCAATTAGTTCATTCATAGAGTTCATATATGGATGATGTTAGCAAGAACACTTTAGACAACACATATTCTCTGGCAATAGTCAGTGTTTTGAGTTAAAAAATTATCCAGCATGACCTTAGATGCGATTTACATAACTTACCAGTAAGATACGACCTCAGTTGATCGCTATCACAGCACACAGGGTCGTAGATGACGCTGCTCAGTTGATCTTTGACTAACGGCCGCGTGTTGCACCAGATAATTCGCCCGCTCTGAGACCACTCTGATACCAACATCTTCAGACTCTGAAAAATATAAATATTTGTGTAAAGAAACCCCCCTCAGAAAACTCTTTCAAAAATAGACTAGACAAATATTATAGTGCACTGATAAGGACTAAGATTATGTATACAATACACGCATCACGTTTGCATACTTTTGCTGATGTTTATTTACTTTTGACTACCTTCCTAAGGTTTTTAAGTTTTCATTTACTATGTATTAGCAACTGCTTGCTCCGAGGCACCACACAGGCGCTTCTCATCTAGTGGTAAGACGGACCATTTATGTAAGCCAAGCCATGTTTGTTGCCTGAGTCTTCTAAGCTTGGTCGCGTTGGAACATGAGTAATTTAAGTTTATATAAGACGTTTCAAAATGATCCTTGTGATTTCAATGAATAAAAATTATTTTGATTTGATTTGATTTGATCTCGGAGAGCTGCCTGTGTATTATAAATAATAATAATAATCACTTAGGGTTCGTAGCTTACTAACTTTCCCCAGAAGAAATAATTAGCCAATCGGAGCAAGTTGGATTCGCGCTCTGAAGGTCCTATATTAAACAATAGTAAAATAATAATAATAACAATAATAAATGCTGGACATTTCACACAACATTATCTAGCCCAAGCTAAGCAGAGCTTCTGTTATGGATACTAGATGACTGATATACTTAATACAATACATTACAAAGATAGCTTTTTTTATTATGCATCAAAAAATACCCAAAACACCCTAAACAAATATCTGCAAATCGTACAAATATTTTGTTCCGTGGCGGGAACCGAACCCCTAACCTGCTGCGTCGCAGGCGAACCTTCGCCCGCCGTGCCACAGAGGTCGTCAACTAACCAACTTGCCATGGAATCTGGCCGGCTTCAGAAAATAACTCTCTGTTTCCACCCGTGGATGTGGTAAAAGCCCACTAAGAGTTTTATCAAGGGATGGGCAGTAGCATCCACCTGAGTACTCAACACCAACACTGCGATCACCAATCCACCTGCTAAATATAGCAAATATTCTATGGGGAGGGCTCGCCCAGGAGTGGACGTCTACAGACTGATGATGATGGTGATGATGAAAATAACCTACTTAATTTCGCAGATCCCAAAGAAATGTTTACTTCCTAATTTGACTGAGATATTTTTTTTGCCAGATGAAACAAGCTTATGGTTTTGATTACTGTTTTTGATATTTTATAATAAACTGTTTTTAGTATTTGGATTTAAAGTACAGGATATGGCTGCTGATATCATACATAAATTGCAGCGTAAAGCAATTTTTGATATAAACCGGTAGCAAAACCGGCTTTGCTCGTAAAGCTTTTAAAAATGCCCGATAAGAACCGGTAGAATTAAAAAAAAAGCCACCTTTGCCAATTTTAGGGTGTCCACTCAAATAAAGTAAATACAATTTTCGTCTTTTGGTCAAGGTTTCAACATTTTATGTGTGAATTTCAAGTACTATCATATCTCATTTTGTTAGAAGCCTCTTTCAGAAAGACGGACGGACCCTTTGGATACGGAACCCTAATAACCATATTATATAGTATGACTACTTAGTCATTCATACAATCAAAGCTGTCAGAGTTTTAGAATCATGAAACGATGACTTTTAAAATGTGACCTAATTATTTGGCCAAACTTTCCTTGCCTTGAGTCGGCTCCGGTGGTGATGCGTCAGCCCACTCCGCCACGTAAGGGTTATTGTCTGACAACACGGATAACGGGAAATGTGTAAACATTTCCCGGACTTGTGTGGCAATTTTCGTTGGTATAAAATTTGTCTTTGCTGCTAGCTTATTGAGGAGTGTGTTATTCACAACATCAGCAACTCCTTGCTCCGAGGCACCACACAGGCGCTTCTCACCTAGTGGGAAGACAGACCATTTATGTAAGCCAAGCCGAGTTTGTTGCCTGATTCTTCTAGGCTTGTTCACGTTGGAACAGGAGTAATTTAATTTTATATAAGACGATTCAAAATGATCCTTGTGATTTCAATGAATAAAGTTCTTTTTGACTTTGACTTTGATTCGTTAGCCGAGTTGGTCGTGGAAAGGAATAGCTCACCACTTGTCACATATATATTCCTGCGATTGTGCTTTTTGTGAAAAAAACCCTTTTGAGGCGATGCTTCGGGGAAAATGGCGTGTGTTTATGTTTATTATGTGTAAACATTGAACTCAATAAACAAATGTGAATTTAACATTTATTTAAATACTGCACCAATCTTAAAATAACGTTCTCATACCATCTTCGCCGAAAGTTTATTCCACTTGGTTGAACCCTAACAGCAGTATCTCTAACAAGATTTACGGATCTATCGCACGACCTATACCTTTGTCTGCTTTTCTACTCCAATGACAGTAGATTAGATGAGATTTCGCCCACTGTGATCTTTGACTTATTTTACACTTATGGTAGTACTTAGATATCATTAAAATCTGCGTGGAATTTTCCGAACCATTTATTTAATGTACACCGACTACAAAAACATTTGCATACTTATTATTTTCTAATTACCATTGACTATTGTTATGTCAAATATTACGTTTTAGTTACGGCATATGTTTTTGCATCATTTCCATGTTACTATATTTTGATTAATTAATGTAAGTGATTATTATTATCTTTTTGAGAATAAATGATTATTAAACTTAATTAACATCAATCATTATCTATATTACTAATTTGTGCCTAAACCATTGCGCGTACTTCAACTGACCCCGTAACGACCCTATATATGAAAGCAATAGCTTTATATGAAAGCTTAAGGTTCAGTTGTAATCCAGCCTTTTATTAGAGAAATGGGACAACTCTGTCAACCTATACCAACAATTGGATATTTGAATAGGTAGACTAAACACATTTTGAGCGCTACTGATTTCAGTGAACTTTACGTCTATACTACGTAAATCCATTATTTCTGTTTAAATAAGTCAAGCTCGAATAGAGATATTTGCTTTATAGAAAAAAATATCCCTTGGGTATCGGATGGAAATATATAGGATAATGTAATTCTAACTTTTAAAAACTTTAGTTTTGTTGTAGACATTTCCATTTGTATTTGATTTGTATTTAGGAATTGAAAGCTCAAAGTATTAATTTTATTTACAATACTGCCAATGCTCGTTTGTAGTTTTTATTGTTTTTGTCGAGAACCTAGTGTCTATACAAACCTAACTTAGGTTTTAAGACATTACTAACCAAATTTTGTAATCAGTTTGTTTGATAAATAAAATAAATAAATATTCAATAGTGTCCTAGTTCAACATATTTTTTTAAATAACTAATTTACCACAATATGTGAGACTGCACATAGCTATAATTATATAATATCGCCTTTTTAATATTCAAAAAAATAATAATCAACAGAATATCCCCAGAAGTATTAACCGTATTGGAGCTCCAAGTGGACATATCCATAATAAGTCGCAATTTCAGTTCTCTCACATTAGTTAATGTATCTTGCCTTTTGTTTATTTTGTTAGCCCTAGTGAAACCCCTACCGACCGTCACGGGAGTTAAACCGCCGGCAAAAGCTACAGAGCCATAAATTAAACACCGAAATATCCAGGGGTTAATAATAACGTTGCAATTCATAATTTATTCGGCGTGTTGTCGAAAACATATGGCAGATATTTAAACTAGCGCTGCGGTCGCACATCAACAATGCATGTGATTTGACATTGTGGCTTGCGGCAAACTGAATATTAAATCCCGCTTATGCTGGGTATATTTCAATGTTTACTGTGTAATAAGTAATTAATTATTTGATTTTCAATTATTTAATTGTAAACAGATAGACAATTGTTGACCTTTGGCCAAACAGATTTGTAAAATGACTCTATTCCAACTCAATTGCGCGTGATGTGAGTGTGTACCTCTACCGATAAAATTGCTTTTATAATATTATAAGAGGTTGGTAACACAAAATAAAGCAAAGGTTCTTTGCTGTTGCGCAATAAAATGAAAGCTAATTCATTTCATAATCAACATGACGTGCCCACGACGTGCCATTTTAACGCATGCCTCGTGCCGATAAATGTTATAAGTATGCATAATCGATTATTGTATAACAATAATTATAATGTGGTATTAAAAATCGATTAAACAACATTAGAAAACATTGATAAGAAAATTAAGTTTGGTTTTAACCAAACTTAATTTTCTGTTAGTTTTTTTGTTTTGTTTTTTAAGCTGTTGCTATAGGCTACGTTTTTCTGACTCATTGGACTTTAACTTTAGTTAAAGTCCAATGAGTCAGAAAAACGTAGCCTATAGCAACAGCTTTTGGTTACGATAAAATGGCTCTATCTTACAGTATAATAAATCTGGAACGATTTAGAAAAGACACATTAATATTATTTTATTTTGCTGTCATAGCTTGTAAGCCTACTGATTTTATGTTCCAGAAGTTTGTAATTTTTTTCTTGCTTGGCTGAAATCAAGGACAAAGTTGCCTGTCGGTTTTTGTAGAAAACCTGACTGAAATTATCCTCGCCGTTCATATTTCCAAGAACAAACTTCGGATCGTTTCTTCTATTTGTTTTTACTTGTCTCTTGAAATAATCTTAGTAAAGTAATTTAATTTGAATTTATTTTTTCCCGTGGGTTTCATGTTAAACAAGCTAAATTTAAATGGAAAAAAACGGCTAATTACCACTGTTTTTCTTCACTTTTACTGACGTTTCGAAACGGAAGCCAGTTCGCCGTTTTTTCAATTTAAAATGATTCCCAACCACGAAAGTTCTGCGAAATTCTATAAGCGAAATTTAGTTTTTTTTATGTCTTTACATCTCACAGCTTTTTACCAAGAAAGAACCAGTGACACGACACACGAACGAACTTAGGCATTCACTATGAGGAACACACTGTGATATTTGGGCCCTACGCTGGTATTAGTATTTTTACTTAAAAACGGTTGTCTGTAAAGTCGGTTTACTGACGATAGTTCAACGTGTCAACGTCGTTATTGTGCTTCTTTGTCGCTCGTTCCGCGCTCGCGCGCATGCGGCGTTAGCGCATGCGCATGCGGCGTAAGCGCATATATATATATATATATTGCATATATAGCGCATGCGCTACGCGCATGCGACGTTAGCGCATACGCATATATATATATATATATATATATATATCGCATGCGGCGTTGGCGCATTGCCTAATGCGCATATATATAGCATATATAGCGCATGCGCTATGCGCATGCGCATGCGCATATATGTATATATATAGCATATATAGTGCATGCGCTTTGCGCATGCGCATATATATATATATAGCATATATAGCGCATGCGGTGACGCTGCATGCAGCGTCACCGCATGCGTTTTGCGAGGTGACGCATGACGAGGTAACGACGTATGACGAGGTAACGACGCATTAGTCATGTTTTTTCGAGCTTGCAGCCGGCTCCATCGATTTATAAGACGTTAACACGTCAAAAAAATAAAAAATTCTGCGCGCTATTTACTTGAAGTTTAATTGATAGAGAGAAAGAGAATTAAATGGAGGCACAGGCAACAATTTGGAACGAGTGAATGAATTTTATGTTTCCAATATTCTGAATTCTAAATAACTCGTAAAATCTTGGGCAAAGAAAGAAGAAAGAAAGAATAAAAAAATAAAGGATTCAAAATAAAATGCTTCGCTTTAACACAGTACATAACTGCCGATCAGACGCCGAGGCACACATACGTGAGTTCATCAGTGCCTAATTGCGGCGAAGGCTTGTATATTATCAAACATTCAGTCATTGTTTTTTTGAGTTTGGTGTCTATGTTTTGCACATTGTTTCTGGTAGAGTAGGTAGATATATAGTATAACACGACAGATGGATTTTTATGCTAACATTGCCGGCCTAGGTTGGAAATGCGTCATGCCGGTCCACCGCACCATGCATTCTACGAAGGCCTTCCAGTCGCGGGACCGATGAGATTAAAACTATCACAGGAAGTGAGTGGATGGTGGTGGCTCAGGACTGTTCGTCATAGCAATCTGTGGGGAGGCCTATTTCGAGCATTTGACAGACAAATGCTAATAAATTACTCTATCATCATCCAACGCCTGCTGTTGATGATGTTGGTGAGATAAATCACCCCATTTCGGTTCACACTAATTTCAGGACATCTAGCCAAGTTGGCGGGTGTTTGCTAGCTTATCTTTGATATTCAAATTACGTTATTCTGTTTTCCATTCAAAATGTAAGCAGAAATGTAATTCTAAAGATATATCAATTCAAAGCGAATATCTGATCATTGAGGTGTCTCAAAGGCAACTTTGTAATTTTAGGCTAAGAAAGATTTCCGCTGAGATTAAGACAATATTTGGGTTTGATCTAAAATAATATACAAATTAGCTGCGCAATTCAAGTGGTATTATAAATAATTACGTTTGCGTAATTTGTGCGTCTTGATAATTGTTTGGTGTTCTACTGGGTGTTATGTTTGGGCTGCTGTCTTTCCCCAGTTATGGCTACCTAGCTGCCTTCTGAGAATATGACGTGTGCTGAAAGGTTATCCTAGAAACAGTTAAGTAAATCGAAAGTATTTTTGAACAAGCGAAGCGAGTTCTCTTAGTCAACTTGGTGAATTGGCATTTGTATGAATGTTCATGTAAACATATAACATGTAAGCACAAGAAGAAGTATAGAAGCGCTGTAGAAGCACACTACTGGGCATAGGCCTCCCCCATATAATGCCATGGCGAACAGTCTTGAGCGTCCTCCATCCACCGACTTCTTGCGACATTTTTAATGTTCTTGGTCCGTCCGGTTTCACCGTTGCTTAGTTCGATTCAAATTGTTCTTTCGATGCTGTTTTGATGTTGTGTAGGGAGACGCTGTTTTTTGTTCGTTAAAGTAGAATGGTAAGTACAGTATTCCTACATCGCGTGTGGTTCGGGAGGTTTAGTTTGGGGCAAACCACTATTTATCTATCAGGTTTTGTGGTGGTAGGATATTCACAAATCATCAAGATCAAATAATTACACAATTTATGGTCATTATCATCATCATCATCATCAGCCGAAGGAACCCGAAACCAAAGCAGCCGTGGAGAATCCGAAGGTTTATTCCACTAAGACTGCTGGGCATAGATCCATGGATTTCCATTATAAACTGTGTCGAGCCGCCTTCTGCCACCTTATTTGAAACAGGTGAATTTTATGTCTCCGAGCGCAGTGCAATACCACGTAGGGTACGTCCTAGGTGAACGTGACCAAAGAGGTATTGCTAGTTGTAACGAACAGAGATTACCGCTTTAAATGGGCCACCGGCCAGTTCATTAACTTAATCATTTTGTAGTAAACTTACCTGTAGAAACGTATAGTCCAATCGATAAAGCGCGTCACAGTACACCACTAGCAAACTGGCAAGTCTGGTCTGTCCTCCATTTTCACCAACATTTGTACCATTTACACCAACTATAGTACCATTCTGTCTCACACCGTTAACTTCTATATCAGGAATAACAGTCAGTGTTTCGAGGGGTTGAGGTATTTTGGCGTTCCGCAGGGAATTTAGTTTAGACCGAACTCTTTCCGCCCCCGCGAAGTGGAGCCCGCCTACTGGGCGGATAGCGTAGTGTGGTGGTAAGATACCATTCTAAAAGGATACAGAATTAACTCAGATTATCGAATTAAGTTACATAACACAACAATCAACAGTCACATGCATATTCCTGCCCCCCTATTTCAGTTAGGGACTGAAAGTCACTCGGTGACTAACGTTTTGACAAGTAAGATTACCAACAATTGACAATTCTTAATGATAATTTTGAGCAATTGACAGTCATTTTACTTATCAAGCCGTTAGTCACCGAGTGACTTTCAGTTAGGGAATAGGGGGGCTGATCCCAAACTAGGATTCTCTGTGTCGTGGGTATCAGGAACTACGAGTACTATGGTACCACTATTATAACAATTACAGAGACGTTTTTAAATAGGCAGGTATTCATCTAATTAATAAATAAATAAAGGTGACTAAAATTTAATCGCGCTTAAATAATCGCGAGCCCTTTCTAATAAACTAAAATAAAAAACACGGCAAAAATTTTTGCGTGGTTTATTTTTATAGAATGCTGCATAGCATAGACACTTAATAACCTACAGAACCACAGGATTATTTACAAAGGTTGATGTAGGTACCGAAGTAAAGAGTAAAACGGCCTCCTACTCGATCAACCGTTATAAAATAGATAGAAAGGGCTCAAGAACATTAATCCGAGAGGCAGTTGTCACTGCAGATATGATTCTAGAAAATTATCAGCTGTTCCCAAGTAGTATCTGATGACAGTATGCTTAAAAGTCACAAAAAATGGATGAGGTGGTGGATTAGGCCGTTTGTGATCGCATTCTATGAGGAAAACATATTATGGACAGCAGCCGACGTATACAATGAAGACACATAATACGTACGTCAATATACTCCACATCCAAGGGTGGTCTTGAGTGGTAATAAAGTATAAGTATCATGTCAATGATTACTCCACAAATTAGACCCACTTCGATGCCCAGAGCTAGGCAGCACACAAACGTTCCAAGAAGAGGGATCAAATCCAAACCTATAAAAAAGAACACCGGTTTTCACAATATTATAGTACAATACAGCAGTATAGTGCGGCCTTTGCCGTGGTATTTCCAGCCTAAAAATAACATAACATACATAATCCCACCAATCACATACATAATCCTGATCCCACAATAAATTTCCCTGTGTCGTACACAGAACTACAAGTAACATGGTACCACAACACCCAGACCCGGAACAAATATTTGCATATCATGCAAACATTTGTCCCGCAGCGAGAATCAAAACCGCACCTCTTGCGTCTCAGCCGGCTACTCACCCGCCACGCCACGGAGGTCGTCAAAATAACCCTTATTTCTACTCCGGTGCTGGCTGTAGTTAAAGTCTTACTAAGGGATTACATCAGGGCATGGGCAGCAGCGTCCGCATACCTAGGTAGTCAAATATTTTTCTCGTCAGGTATTTTTGGTTACAGCTGTTATTTCCCATAATTATGTAAGGTACTAAAAGGTGACTAAAGGATTACGCCAGAAGATGGGCAGCAGCATCCACCTGAGTACTTAAATCCAAACTGCGATCACCAATCCGCCGGCCAAGCGTGGTGATTATGGACACCCCTCATTGCACGCTAAGGGTTGTACGTTATGCATGCTAATGAGGGAGGCCTCATCCAGCAGTGGCTGTCTACCAGCTGATGAAGAAGGTAGGAACCTAAATTGAAATCTCGAAGAAAAGTTTTTTTTCGGACATATTTTGAAAGAACGAACAAAGCAAGTTATATAAGCTTTTAAAAAGAGAATCTTCCAATAAAGCCTTCAATACTTATTGATCAGGATTTATGTCGTTACGATGGACCACACAATTCCATGTGCCTTGTAACTTCTACCCAAGATCAAGGCAAGACCCCAATAAACTTAAGATTCGACTTCTATATCCATAACAATAACTTTCAGTTTAAGAGGGTTCTCAAACCCTATAGGAATAATTTAATGAGTCGTGTCCTCAGATAAAGAGTAGGAGAAAGCTTTATGTACATACGAACTGAAGAAACACGGATACGAACACATCCAACTAACAGAGAGAGACAAAAAAGCGTCATGCAGGGTTACCTAAGCAAGGAATTGGAGATGAAACTAACAAAAGAACTTATCATTCAAAGCCAGTTATAAATAATAATAATGATGATGTTAATCTCGTAAAGGCTGAGCAAATACCTTGAAGTGGCCCACGAGATTATTGACATGTGGGATGTGGGTTCAACTTATCGTCCCGATAGCCGATTTAGTGAATTGACTGATAGCGATGAGCCTTGATCAATACCTTAAGATGCTCTCACTAAATGGTTAGATCAAGGGTCAGATTCAGAAGGTTGTACTTCTGGACTCGGCACGCATAGTCAGGTTCTTCTCTCTGCAGTCCAAATAAGCCAGCAGCCAGGACAAATCTTAAACCGACTAAATTTGCCCAACAAGTCCGGGTCAACAAAAAGCTTGATGCCTTAGCTTGCTTTAATATTATTGATAAAAAAATCGCTTCCTATTGTACTTATAATTAGTTTTATTTATTTTGTTATTTTTACATTAAAGTGTATAATAAAATATTTTCTATTCTATTCTATTCTTGATAAATAAAACTAGATACGTCTAGGATAGTTATGTACGCTCTATTGTATAATTTTCCTCAACGCAAACGTGCCGCTATGCTTTGATGAAATAACTGAATCACTCATTATAATATTTAGTGGGATTACGTGGCGTAAGTATCATCCTCGTAGAATATGAAATGGCCTCTAATTGAATAACATAGTAGGTGAATATTTGAATTTTCTTAATTGCTGTGTCAATTTTTCTGCGGGCGAGTCGGAATGTGTTTGCTAAGCCTGGTTGAGATCTGGGTCGACTCAAGACGCTGTTATATTAAAGATGATATTTATTAGACGAAAAATAGACTGTGTATTTTCCACAAGCTTTAAAATATACTAGCTGTTCCGTTTGCAACTTCGTTCACACTTAAAGCATTCAACCGAAGAACTAAGCTATTCAATAGTAAACCTGAATCAAATTTATTCAGCAGTTTTGGAGGATGTCATTAACAACGAAACAAGTAACTCTTACTAAGATGAGTAAAAAAATTATTATGCACAGTCTTTTGTACAATATTAAAATAATAACAATGTGAAATATGCCCTAGGTGTTATCTTAGAATTGAACATTATTTGCAATGTCGTGTGGCCAAGACCCTTGGTTAGACATTACTTTGAGTGCCTCGCTCTGACTAAGTATTGACTTGTATGCAAAAGCGAGGGCTTCAGCTCTGGCCAGCTCAAGGGGCACTATAGTGCCCCTAACAAAAACAAAACAGTAACAAACACACTCCTGTCTATAGACAGGGGTGTGTTTGTTACTGTTTACTGTGTTACTTTATACCCAATTGGAAAACTTATATCTAGTTGGAGTGAGTAGGAGGTACTTGCTTACTCATTTATAATAATATTAGTAATAAAAATAAATTAGCGCGTAAGAATTAACCAACAGAAAAAAAAGAAATAAAACTTATTTGAGTAAACCGGGAAAGGGTAACAAAAACTTAGTAATAATTTACAATAGGGTGGAGAAACTTTATAAGGACAAGAGTTGGGAGTGGATAAGTGTGGGATAGGTTAGGGCTACTAAGTAATGATTGGACAAAATCAAGGAAATAATATTTATGTATATAATTTCTTATTGAAGTGAAATGCAACAGAGCCAAAGAGAAAGAGCGAGTTTGTAGAGTTTTATAAATTATCTCTACATTAATAAAACTCTACGACTGTGACTCTATTTATCGTGGAGTTAAATAAATAAATATATGCTGGACATTTCATACAACATTATCTAGCCCCAAGCTAAGCAGAGCTTGTGTTATGGGTACTAGATAACTGATATACTTAATACAATACAAAGATAGATATTTTTATTATACAAAGAAAAATACCCAGAACACCCTGAACAAATATCTGCAGATCGTACAAATATTTGTCCCGAGGCGGGAATCGAACCCGCAACTTCCTGCGTCGCAGGCGAACCTTCCCCCGCCGCGCCACAAAGGTCGTCAAGTTTAAAATGTAAAGTAGAAGTCTGAAGGTAGTAGCAATCTAGTTCATAGACTCACTGTTAGTAGTCCAAAGCTTCTTCAATATAGCAATGTCCACCATGTGTAGGACAGCGCACACTATAACAGCAGATAAAGCTGCGCGAGGGATGAAGTAAAAATACGGCGTTAATAGTGCTAATGTTAGTAGCACTATTATACCTGTGAACAAAATCATTTATTAAATTAAAAGGTTACAATAGAACTAGCTTATAACTCCAAGAGGATCTAGGCTGGAATAACAAAATGTAAGCAATGTTCACGCTGTTGAAATATTAGGACAAAAACAAGCGTTAAAAGAAAATAGTTTAAAGAATAGCCAGCAGAAAACAATTTCAGCTTTTTAAGCCCTAATGGATATCATCATTCATACCGCAGCAAACAAAACAATCCACTACAAAACAATAGAGCCACAAATCCACACGAACGCACCTAAAAGGACTGTTGATATTCTAGACGCTTCATACATTTGAAATTGTAAAACCGCCCCTGGAACTTGACTATGACAGTAAACTACGATGCTAACTTTTAGATTTATGAAGTTCGAAGTACACAGCTCGACCGAAGTAACCGCGCACGTGGTGTGCTATGATTTATGAACAAGGTTTATTTGACTTCAAATTTTAACTTTTACAACGAATACCAAGATTAGAGCTCGATAGTTTGCAACTTCGAAGATTATCCATTAAAATATGAGCGACGATTCGTCTAAGCTTTAGTTTGGCAGTTTTGGCTTTGTTCGTGAACTACTTACAGCTATAGCCATTTATTTGGTAACAAATTGATTTCTAGAATAAATCGTTTATCTAATCTTTGGGGCTTTGAGCTCACATAACACAATTAGCCTGGGTCTTAGCTAAGATAAACTATATAATGGGCTAAGGCCCAGTATACACCTAAGCTTCGCAAAGCAGAGATGCGGAAACTTAGGGTAAAAACTAAAGAAAACAATTTAAATAACCAGTCTACTTAGGTACTTGGTAGGAAAAGTAAGATAGATAGATATATTAACACTTTATTGATCACCACACAGAAACAATAAACAAGTAATTTTATGATAGAAAGGCGATACAACGGGCGGTCTTATCGCTGAAGCGAAGTAAGTTGTGGCTTGTCCTCAGATCTGGTGATAGCAGTACCTGCTATATCCTTAACTTTGTAATAATTTCCCCGTCGGCATTTTTTCACACAAGCCCATTGCTTGACTTAACACGCTTATTTCCAGTGGATAACAAAATGACATACACTACTGGTTGAAATTTATTTTCCTTCCATCCATAAAGAAACGGAAAAATAATGTTTTTACAAAATCATGTCAAGATCTCAAGGGCGATTGATTTCGTACGCGATTGGCTTGCCCTCGATGTTAATGTTGGACTCAAACCCATTGGTATTCAATTGGGTCGAGTAAATATTCATTGGAAAGATGTTGAATAATGCAAATTTGAAACACCCGCTGTCTTATTATTAAGCCCAGAATAGCTTTGGTGTAGCGCTGTCTTTCCTCTTGTCTTTCCTAAATGACAGACAGGGATAAAGACAGTAATACACCATCGTACCAGTTGATATAAATCAAAGGGTTCAGATAAGACATTTTTTTAGGAAGTTAACCAAACAAGGAAAGCAGTTATTGCCAAAGCAAAGGGCGGAACCTACGCAATAAATTATTATTTTGTGATGATTTTTTAATTTCACAGATGTCACCAGGTACAATCCTTTGATTTATCTATAGACTTTCTAAGGCACAATCACCTGAGAAAATGATACATTGCTTACATTTTTATTCAGTAGGTAAAAGTACTGAAAGTGGAATAATTTTCACATTTATTTCTATGGTAATTACTTATATAAACTATTTTTATAAATAGGAGCACCGAAACTTGGCTTGTGACATAAATGCGACACACGATCTTTACTATAGGTACATCTGAAGGGAGCATGGTTGCCACTTGGGACTTTCCGGATTACCCGGGCAAAGTTTTATCAAGAGTGACACATGCCTGCATATTTAATAGTTCGCATTTAAGAAATTGAGCGAAATTTATTCGGTTGTACATTTTTTTCACAATAATGTTACAGAAACTTTCGTCTATTTGGTTGTAAGTAATTTATTACACAGCAGTTGGCTCAATTCAAATAAATGTAATTTGTATAACAAACATTTTATTTGGATAGTCCCAAAATCATTGAGTAAATCTTCGTGTGGTTGATTTGGAGCATCGAGAAATCAAAGAGTCAATTTACGTGGAGCACCCAACCAACAACTTTCAATGAGTTATTTGAACATTTCGGTTACATTCGTTATATTTTATTCAAGTGACAGAGTAAATGTGATTACTTTATCCGTGCGTTTGAAAAAAAGTGAAATTGTTCGTTTTTAGAATTCCGTACCATGAAAGATACCATAGTATCATTAGAAGATTACTTTATTATCCGTTCGTATGATCAGACCCTTTTTTCAGGAACGGCTAATGGTATCTTTGTAATGGTATGATAAGTTGAAATTTTGTTATCAATGCCTTTGGTACATATATTACAAGTCCTCAAAACAAACTAGCTTCGTGCATCATAGTTACGTCACTCACTTTCTAGGTCATAAAGAAACATCCCGTTGACCTAGGTTCTTAAAATTTGGCGACAAGGCTATTCACGTAGAACAAAATAACAATGCAATATTCACTTCATTTCCAAATTCACAACTAGATGTAGCTAGTCGATTCATATAGTACAAGTCCTCAAAACAAACTAGCTTCGTGCATCATAGTTACGTCACTCACTTACTAGGTCATACAGAAACATCCCGTTGACCTAGGTTCTTAAAATTTGGCGACAAGGCTATTCACGTAGAACAAAATAACAATGCAATATTCACTTCATTACCAAATTCACAACTAGATGTAGCTAGTCGATTCATATAGTACAAGTCCTCAAAACAAACTAGCTTTGTGCATCATAGTTACGTCACTCACTTACTAGGTCATACAGAAACATCCCGTTGACCTAGGTTCTTAAAATTTGGCGACAAGGCTATTCACGTAGAACAAAATAACAATGCAATATTCACTTCATTACCAAATTCACAACTAGATGTAGCTAGCCGATTCATATAGTACAAGTCCTCAAAACAAACTAGCTTTGTGCATCATAGTTACGTCACTCACTTACTAGGTCATACAGAAACATCCCGTTGACCTAGGTTCTTAAAATTTGGCGACAAGGCTATTCACGTAGAACAAAATAACAATGCAATATTCACTTCATTACCAAATTCACAACTAGATGTAGCTAGTCGATTCATATAGTACAAGTCCTCAAAACAAACTAGCTTTGTGCATCATAGTTACGTCACTCACTTACTAGGTCATACAGAAACATCCCGTTGACCTAGGTTCTTAAAATTTGGCGACAAGGCTATTCACGTAGAACAAAATAACAATGCAATATTCACTTCATTACCAAATTCACAACTAGATGTAGCTAGTCGAAATAACGGTACGGAAACCTCAGGGCTGGAGTCTTGTACTCGCACTTCTCCGTATTTTTTATTGACAACCCTGCAGGCAATTTCGTTGGCACAGCAAAGTAATCGATTCGGAACGTCAAAGTTTTAATCACATTTTTATGGCCGCCCGTTACCTACCCCAACCGTTGCGAGGTTGGGAGTACTTTGGTTTACCACGGTATAAAATGGTAAGCGAGCGATTATTGACAGGCTTTCGAGTACCAATAACTGTTGTTGTTGGTAGTTTGATTTTCTTTATTTACAGAAAGAATAGTAAAAATAATATTATACAAGTCAATACACAATTTAAAAAATATAAATGAAACAGTTAATACATTTGCAAACGATCTCAATTAAATGATTTAATTAAGACAGAGCACGATGGTCTAGTGGGAGCAACCCCAACTACGGATCCTGAGGTAGTAGGTTCAAATCCCGGTCGTACACTTATTGATTTTTCCACACGAAAAATATATAAGTTACGTGTAGAAAACATCGTGAGGAAAGCGGCATGTCCTAGGATTAAAAATTCAAAGACATGTGACATGTGCTTCACATATCACATGTCTCTGCGGAGCATCTAGGAGGCGCACTGAATCCTTTCAACACACTGGTTCTTTCACCATAGGTTCAATTGGTTACTAAACCTCAAGCTGGTCTCTAACCTTACGCAAGATAGAACCGGTGGCAAAACGTAGTAATGAACCAAATAAATAAATGATAAATTAGTCAAACTTTACGACGAAATTTGATTCGAAAAAACAAAGTTGCAAAGTCTGGAATTGTGATCTCAACATTGACAAAACTGTAGCGTCCTCTTCGTACGCTCGTCACAACAGCCAACAAATTTGTTACATAGTAAATTCACCCATACAGCAATAACTTAGCAGAACGTCATAAAACTGAACCGAACTAGTAATAAGGAAGACTATTACTGAAAAATCGTTAACCAAGCTTTATAAGACCAGACTTGACTGCACAAACTTGAACATCTGGGTTTTTGATAAGAACTCAGTTTTTTGGCTAACTACATAGTAGTAGGTAAGCAACGTAAAAGTAAGTCTGATACTGACACGAAAAATGTAAGTAGCCTAGAAGAAATTTAGCATTCTGAGAAGAACACGCTCTTTAGAATCGATAACTCTGCAGACTGTCTATTTGAAACAGTATTACCCAGCGACTTTGACACAGGATATTATTCCATACACAAGTCGGTAAGATTGTTGTTTATTTAATACTAGTTGCGCCCCGCGGTTTCACCCGCGTGAATAATGATGAAAATTGATGATGATGATGATGATGAAAAGTAGCCTATGTGTTAATCCAGGGCGTAAAGTATCTCCATTCCAAATTTCACTCAAATCTATTCAGTAGTTTTTACGTGAAAGAGCAACAAATATCCATCCATACTCACAAACTTTCGCGTTTATAATATTAGTAGGATAATTTTTCCTAGCTAAAGCGCGTGAGTTTAGTCTTCAAAGAAAATCAAGATTTTAATATAGTGAAACGCCCGCAATTTTGTCCGCGTGGTGGTCTTCCATACAAACTTCAAACATATCGACATATCGTTGGAGATTGTAAAAATTACAAAACGATTACAATTCTAGTAAACGCAAGCGTTATAGCAATGCACAGCGGCATCTAATCGCGTAAACGCAAACGACAATCAAAACTGGCTTTCAAATAAATACGTTCGATCTAAATAATATGTTCTGCTATATCGAATGATTCCGATATTTAAAATACCTTTTCCACATCTTATTCTCTTAAAATTTTTGTTTATGCTAGCTGTAAAAGGAATAAAACTGTTTTTTATGCTCTTGTTCATAAAAGTGTTTAGGTACTTCTTATATTTACTTCTGTCACTCTCTAGCACGCGTGTTTTAACATTTGTGTGGCAGTAACAGGGACAGTTCTAAGTATTAGTACGGACTAAGTAACGTCTATTTATCTCGGTCATTAGGCCCTACAGCTGAACATAAAAAAAAACTCCATCGAAAAAAACTTGTTATTTTATTTTCATTTATTATGCCTTCTTTGTTCTGTATAACCAAATTAAAATAATATCGTGACTTAGGAGCTATCTTCATTTCACATTATTTCATATAGTCTACATCCTCACAAATTCAAACAATTACTGTAAATATGCCAGGAACGACAATTACATTAAATATACAAAATTGTTCAAATTTCAATTTCAATTCGTGTTTAAATTTTAAGTAATGAGGCATTTTCTTACAATATCACAGTATAACTTTCTCGCAATCAAAGTGAAAAGCAGAATGTATAACTTGTTTATAAAACCTATTTTATCATCTACTCTTCCCTTCGGCTCGGGCGGATAAATGCCTCGGATGGCTTTTTTATGCACTCGTTGTACAATTTATTATATTTGATGCAAACTTAGATACGACATGAGCCAGTAGCAACCCCATGACAATAGGATCGGAAGCCGGAGTCACTACATCGCCAGATACAGCATGTCCTTATTTATGATCTGCATTCACAACGCTGGCATGCGCTAGAATAATCACCTAATGTAGTACTGACACCCAACGTATTACTGGCGCCCAGCATGGTACTGGCGCCCAACGAGGTACTGCCATTGAGCTTGGTGCTGGCACCCCATGCGGTACTGGCGCATCTAACGTGGAACTGGCCCTCAAAGTGGTATTGCCACCTAATTTTTTACTGGCATCTTACGTTGTACTGACCCTCAAAGTGGTAATGGCACCCAACGTGGTACTGGAATCTTATGTGGTAAACATATGCATCCAAAAATAAACTACATCGTATTCTCGATGTAAATAAAACATAAAAGTGGTACCCACCCGTATAAAAGCCAGCGGCCGGCGTCCTCACGCCTGACGAATCGCTTACAGCGCTTCTGGTGAACGAACCGTTCACTGGGAACGAGCGAAAGAAAGCGCTGACTACGTTGCAGGCTCCCAATGCGATGATCTCTTGAGTTGCATCCAACGTTTTTCCTCTTGCTGAAAATAAATTGTAAATATGAATTTTTACAAGCGTAGCAAAATTGAGATTTCATGTACCAGTACGATGGTAATATGAAATGATAAATTTACCTAGTGAAGAATATGTGGACTAAAATAAAAATTACATGAATGATACTTGTTACACTGTGTCGAAAGACATTTAGTTTAGAATTTGGACCCACTTTAATATCTCATAACCCCTGGATCGGTTACAAAACCTACAAAAAATTAACTGCGATGAAGTGAAAATATTTTCATAAATTATTAACACCGTATAAACTGGTATCAACCTTGTTAAAATATTGAGCTTGTAACGGCCCTCGCAGCCATTGTGCAAAAGTATCGTAACAGATCGTTTTAGTTTATCTTACAATTGCGGCTCCACTTTTATGGCCAATTGTAAAATGTTGCTATGGAGTCGCACTGCGTCACTGATTGTTTTTCATTGTAGCTTATCCAATAAACCCAAGTTTAGACAACAGATAAGATAGATCTGTGAGAACTCTGAAGATTTTATGGGTGAGCTTTATGAATTTCACTGACGAACTGATAACCTAGATCGTCCAACTGTTGTAGAGACATTTTCAGTCCACTATAACAACGCTTCACGCTAAACTTAAGGTATCAAGGTATCCTTCAAAAGGTTAAATGATCATACTTCCATTTCTCTTACTAAAGTTGCTATCCAACAAAAAACTTGTTACTTTTTGTTCTAAGAAAAAGGTTTTTTTTTATTCTCAACTAGTTGTTGTTTTCGGAATACTCGAATAAATAAATCATAATATAATCAGTAAAAAATATAAATATTTGGATATTCGTCTTAGTTTCCTAATGATTACAATACCAAAAAACCGTTTCGATAATTATCAGAAAGATCATAACGTACAAACATAACATAACACCCAACAAACACATTCGTAGCCATAATCCCAAACTAGGATTCCCTGTGTCGTGGATATCAGGAACTACGAATACCATGATACCATAACACCCAGAACTGGAACAAATATTTGAAGAGTATACAAACATTAGTCCCGCAGCGGGAATCTAACCCGCAATCTCTCGCATCTCAGCCAGCTACTCGCCTGCCACGCCACAGAGGTCACCAAACCAAGAACCTGTTATCCGTCAATAAGTACCCAAAGTGCTTCGCGTAAACCGGAG
The DNA here is from genome assembly GCA_951392215.1 of Epirrita christyi. Lineage (NCBI taxonomy): Eukaryota > Metazoa > Arthropoda > Insecta > Lepidoptera > Geometridae > Epirrita > Epirrita christyi. The sequence continues at coordinate 10,010,650 of OX595846.1, forward strand.
ACTTGTAGATTCCTTTACAAGTAGGTACTTATACTTTTTCAAGTGCAAACTTTATCGCTGTCACCACTAAGCTCAAGCTGAATTTATGTTGAAAGTATCAAACTTTTCAAAGTACATACTTACCTCTCAGCTTTCTCACAAAGATTTTTACCACGTAACATTTCATACCTTGACCTATTTTCGGCTACTTTGTGGCACCTTAAGCTTCCATATAAGAAGTTTTATTTTATTGGTCTTAGATATTTGAACTACGTGAAATAAAAGAAATAAATGGCTTCCAAATCCCAATGCACGTATATATCTTAGAGGATTATTTTAATGGTGAAGTCAATGGGCATAGATTGGTCATTGCGTAAGGTAATGGCTTTTGAACACTGGCGTTGAACCAAACTTCAAGACATCCCACATAGTTATCGAGCTCAAATGGGTTCGGGTAACAGTCAAACAGCGTATATGAATCGATGTGAATACATGTTGTGGCTGAATTCTAAGAGATCCCTTGCCATGAATAAGCTAAGGGATCAATCTAGTATTATCCAGGTTTAAAGGCCTTGTTGCTAAAGAAAATTAATGTTTCATGAATACAGATTCCAGAGAGGTACAGCTAAAAAGCAAAATTCGGAAATCAAGCAATATTAACATAAAGAAATCATGAATAGAATTTCATCTCATTCCAAGCAAAAAAGAAACCTTGTAATAATTACACGATCGTGACAGAAAAGCGCTACATTGGGTAAAAACGTATTTTTATAATAGTAATGCAAGTACAATAACAGCTTCAGTAGAGATGGAAAAAGCAATAATGCTTGTCTGACTTCAACGTAAACTGATTGGAACTACAATCACGCAGACACTCTCGATACCCGGCTTATCTGTGAGTAAGCCACGTGATAGATCGAATAATGATTTTGTGCAGATATTGGTTTGTATTAATTTAATACTCTGATTATAACTTCATTGGGATTCTTTATGACTGATCCATAATGTGTAGAATAATGGACGTTGGAGAATAAAGGTTGTCGAGTGGCGACCACGAACCAGGCGACGCAGTTTAGGATGGACTTCTCGATAGACTATGAATTATAAAGGACGCAGGAAGCCGGTGGATGGAGGCAGCTCAAGATCGTTTATCGTGGCATGTTATGGGCTATATTCAGTAGTGAACCTCGATAGGTTGATGATAATAATGAACTATGTACAGGAAAAGTCCAATCAAAGTTCAAGTAAAAATTAAGCTATATGTATTTAGTGTTCCCTATAACTCAAAGGGAAATAAATTTCTTCTTAATGATAATTTTAAACTTAACTCAATTAAGTCTCAAATTCATAATATCATTAATCCTCTTTTTTGCATATTAGGTCGCAACTGCCCTCCTTTTCATAAATAAAAGTTTTGTTACGGATATTATTCATGTTCTTTGGCGTTCGGCGTCTTGTTATTAAGTTTTTCCAACAAGGTCTTAGTGAACTTTTTACTATGTAAAAAAATACATTGACATTATGAACTGTTTGTTCAATCTTGTTAGCTTAGCAGGTAACTTTGTGCATTAGTGCTACCTAAATCTCAAAGTATATTTTCACAGAAAATTGTAAGGGTTTGTTCAAAATTCAATGCCCATGCTATTCAGTAGCAAAAGCACGTGTTTGCTGGGAAATGTGAGAAAGGCCAATCAAACGTGCTTTCATAGAGAGTGCATACGCAACCTCAAAGTCTGTGAGACTTTTCAATAGGTTCTCAAAACTAGGGCATGCCTATTGAAGAGTTTGTGGTAACTGCCGGTTTTTAGGCAATGTCAAACTTTTTGCGCCATCAAAGAGTTACAAAATTGAAGAAAATAGGTATTTTTTGGTGCAAAACTTATCAAGTTTATGTCTTCTTCATCTTTGATCTTCGTCACATCAGCATGTAGAAGTCCACTGCTGGGAAATAGGCTTCCTCCATAGATTGCCTCGATGAACAGTCTCGAGTTGCCTTCATCCACCGAATTCCTGCGGCCTCTAAAATGACTTTGGTCCATCGAGAGTTTGCCCTTCCTACACTGCGTCGTCCAGTTGGTGGCCGCCATTCAAGAATCATCATTCGCCAATAGTTGTCAGTTCTGCGAGCTATATGGCCTGACCATTGCCACTTCAACTTGCGTATTCTGAGAGTTATGTCGGTGATATTGTTTCATCTACGAACCTTTTCGATTCGGATTAGATCACGTAAAAAAAGTCCAAGCAATAGCTCTTTCCATAGCTATACTTGATAATAAGTGAACTTTAAAATAATTGTATTATAATACTTGTTGAAACAATGGGCAACTGTAGCACTGCTGGCTAACTATTCCGCCATTAAAACTTATTCTATGCAAAGTTTAGTCTCAAATTAATATGAAAGTTCGTTTAAATGCTGACGATGCTGTACAAAGTGGGTAGCCCTTACATTTTCAGACCGGGTTACCATGCCAACTATCAGATAGTTATAGAACTGGTTTCAAAACTTAACTTTTCCAATGTCTGACAAATTGCGCAATGATTCCTTTTCACGACTAAAACATCGAACTGCTTTTGTAAGCATTGTTGTGTGGAGAGGGCAACCCTAATCCTTCTCAACCCAGGGCTGTTGCGAACCTACTACTAAACCTTTATTTCCACTATCAACTTGTGCCGCCATTTTCTTTACAGTGGCCGATAATCATGTTTTGTACAAAATACCAACGTTCATGAATAAATAGACAGGTATAATATAAGTACCTAGTTTCGCAGAAAACGACAACTGCTGCTGAATAAAGGTTGAACCGGATGCCGCAGTAGAACGTACCCCCACTGGATGAACCGACTACATTGTAAAGGTCGCAAGAAGTCAGTGGATGGAGGCAGCACAGGTCCGTTCATCATGGCGTTTTATGGGGAAGGCTGAAGTCCAGCAGTGGAGGTCCTACTGGCTGATGAATGTAGGTAGTTGTTTTTTTTTATACTACTTGGTATGCAAACAAGCATACGGCCCACCTGATGAAAAGTAGTTACCGTCGCCTATGGACGCCTGCAACACCAGACGCATCACACGGGCGCTGCCGACCCTAAGGCATAAAGATAAGATTCATGTGCCTGTAATTTCACCGGCACCCGTACCCTTCAAACCGAAACACAGCAATGCGAGCACTACTGCTTGGCGGCGGAAATAGGTACGGTAGTACTTCCCCGGACGAACTCTTTCACAAGAAGTTTTACTACTAACATTATTATGTAGACTTACCAAAAGCCTTAGCAATTGCCACGTTAGAGATGATCCCGACTACAGGAACGACCAGCATGCCAGAGCCGAGGTGAGTCAGCATGTCGCTGGCTGTGTAAGTTGTGTTGCCAACTGCACTGTGGAACGCAGGTGCCTGTGGGGTAGGCAACCCTGGCGTAATGTTACCTAGGGTCAACACATAAGAATCCTTTCCATCAAGTTGAAATAAAAATAAATGTAGATTGCTCCACGCAAGTCTTTGCCTTAGAATAGGGTCAACACAACACGGAATAAAATAGGGTCAAGCAAAGGTTTTTTAAAAGAATTATAAGCATATTTATGTATGGGATATTTACAAGGATAATATAATTCATTTTAAGTCTAATATATTATATCTCAGGATTGCCATAATCGCCACGCTTGGCAGGCGGATTGGTGATCGCAGTTTGTTGTTCAGTACTCAGGTGGATGCTGCTGCTTGTCCCCCTGGTGTTATCCCTTAGATAGATTTTATGATATCTAGGTAAGGGAATTTCCCCTACATTCCCTCACCTAGATGTCATAAAATGTATTCTTAGGCCGGACACACCACGACAGCGGCTTTAAGTAGAAAAAAATAGGCTATACATACTGCTCACTATTAAGAATCATAATATAGAGATTCTCTACAAGGCTATATACCTTTTACAGAAAGTGTGTCTAGTCACTGGACCCCAAAATTACTTTACACATTACTTTTATTGCAAACGGAATTCCCTAACTAACAATAATAAGCTAGGGTCAGCTGGGGTAAGCGGAGCGGTTATGTAAGTGGCGGTTGCTAACCGTTTATACAGAGCTCATTTTGTGGGTACTCATCGCACTACAATACAAAGTATTATTATCTAGACAGCTACAACCCTAATTTTGTTCCACTATTAATGGGTAACTAGGGTTGTCCCATTACATGATGAATAAAAAAAACATTCTTGAAAATAATGCAAATAGTTTTTTCCTCCAGTAAGGCATCGTTCACACAGGAGATTAAAAGAGCATTGCGTAAAATGCTTGTTAGTTCTCCTAAGTTTTTTAACGCTTTGCTCCCACGTTTTTCAAACGTAAGCTTTGTGTACATTGCTCGATACGGACGCGCTATGAATTCAGCTGAAATCGCAGCAATGGGTATATGTGTTGTTAAAGACAAAAGCAAAATTGTGGGAATTATATAGTAAACGATTATTAAAATGCCAATTTGTAACGCTTTATGAAGAATTGAGACAAAATCCTACAAAATTATTTAGATATTTCAGGATGACAGTGGAGATGTTTGAGGATTTATGATTTTTTCTAACCATTTGTTGACATCACAGGCACAATTGGCAAACTCGGGGCTATAAAAAAGCGCTCATCCGGACATCTATGTACGTTTTCTTGTTGCATATCACAAGGCGCTTTTCGCTCGGAGTTTATAAATGAGCGTGACCGATAAATAACTCCCAACATATAAAAGCACCCACGTGCGAAACACAGACGAAATCATAATAAGGTCTGTTCAAAACGTTAAAAATAACGTGAAACACACAAAGCACATTACAATAAACATTGAAAAAGCGCTCGTGCGAACGATGCCTTAAGTATCCCTGATGACGTAAGTATTTGACACAACCCTAATTTCGGTTCTTTCATTATATCCATGGTTTCTTTATCAATTAGGGCTGTCTCATTGAATAAAGGATTTCATTATTGACAAAATTTGGAAAGGATTCGAAATCAAAAAGATTTTCACACTGGAAGTTTGCACTGGAGTATCCTGTTAGGCAAATGTGTGCAAATTCTATCTCCTCGGATGTAGAGAAGGAAATTTCCATACGAAGAGGTAACCATTTACCCAGGAGTACCGTAAATCTGAAAACCTTTTTAAATGACTGCATGCCGGTATTATCATAAATCTGTTGATGTATAAGTAATTTATTTAAACGATAAAATGTTGCTTCATCTCGGCAACTTAGTTATTTCACTCAACAAAGTCGGAGTGAAGATTCGCCATTTATCAGTCTAGCGAACTGCATTAGACGGGGCTGACTTGAATTCGATATAAGTTCGGATTACTGAGAGTTTTACTATCTAAGAAAGTTGATACATACCAGAAAGGAAGTACTATATCAGGAAATCTAGAAGGTTGTGCAAGACAATCGCTCGTGTTTCTTATTAGATGAGTATCGACGAATATTAGTTTACTTTACAATTAATGTTTTTTTGTAACAAACAGTTTGATAAATCTCTTTTTCTTCTTTATTAGCCAGTAAACGTTTACTTAAGCTAGGGGATGGGCAGCAGCATCCATCTGGGTACTCAACACCTGAGATTTGGTGAGATCACCAAACAGACTGCCAAGCGTGGAGATTATGATATATCTAAATCCCCCTATTCTAACGAAGAGGCTTCACCCAGAAGTGGACTTTTAATAATCATCATCATGGAGGATTCCCATAGAGACACCCAAACGACTCGTTGGGGTTTTTAACCGACTTCACAAAAAAGGATTTTTTTTTAATTTTTTTTACCTCGTATCTCCGCCGTTTATAAACCGATTTGGAAAATTATTTTTTTAATTGTATAGATATATTATACTTCCAGATTGGTCCCATTTTTTTCAGAACCCAGTTCTGATGATGGAATCCATGAGGAATTGAGGGAACTCCTCAAATATTGTAGGCATACATATAGCGATTTTGATATTTTCAGCAACAAATCCAGCATTTGCATTCAGAAAGTATCATAACCCTTTCACCACTATGGTATTTTCATAATTTTTTTTTCATCCAGATTTTTAGTCGAATACAATGGCGGAAGTCGGTTTTTTTTAATGAAAAGTTATTTATCATCGAGTAGGTACCATTGGGAATATTTCAGGGAAAAAAGTTCCCAACGCGTAACAATTAGCCAGCGAATGTCCACTGCTGGACATTCCCCCAAAGAATGCCACCACGCTTCGCAGGCACTGGTGTTAAGTACTCAGATGGATGCTGCTGTCCATCCCTTCACATAATCCCTTAGTCGCGACATCCACTGACGGAATGGAGGAGTCTTATTCTTAGGCTGATGCCAACATGACCAATTGATACATCTAAATCGCTTGAATGTTCAGAAACTAATAATTCAGAATTTCATAGGTTCTGTAATTCACGCTTTGTTAGATTAACTTTATGCTCTCGTATCTTATGCGTAAAAGGGTTTTCATTATATTGAGGGTCAGTGCTAAATAATACAATTTATCATGAAGCATCTGCCTGTAATCACCGGCTTTGTTACTGAATGTCAACAATAAAAATGTCTGCAAACTTGAATCATGGCAAAATGGCATGGCTGGCATCCATTCGTAAAAATAATTACAAAGTCACTTTGACTTTTATCTATTTTACTAATACTGCGCTTCGCGGTGGCGGTCCGAGGGGGAGCGTAGGGGTCATAACCCCCCCCCCCCCCCATCTTTGGCTGTGACCGCGGCTGGCGCTACGTAGGTACATGTTAAACCTATATAAAATTTTATTCGTCACACTGTCACGTCACACGCAGACGTTGACAGTATTATTAGAAAAAGTTACACAGTTCATGGCGGTAAAAAAAATATTCATATTTCCAAGGTATATAGGTATATATGAGGTCCATATTTCTAAAGTCCGAAACACGATTTCGATAAATTTTCTCAATATCGAAATCGTGAATTAATCTTGTACCGTAAATATCTCTATTTCTTATCAAATGTACCAAATGAATGAGGGTAACAAATAATATTACTCTGAAGAAAAATTTTCTATTATGAAGCCAATTGTTTTTCGTGAGTTTTTCTTTCTTTTCGTTTCGTAAGCGCTATTCTGTCACTTTCTAACTTACCTAAACTTTAATGAGTAAGATTGTGACAAAATTTGACTATGGACCTTTCGAACCAGCGTTGTTCAGTTGCGACCATTCGATTTGCAGAGTGCTTTGTAATGTTTTAGAGAATCCAAGCTTCAGTATTTGAGTTTTTGAACTACACCCGTTACAGAAACAGTACCTAAGTTTAAAATAAAAACGTATTTCTACTAGAGTTAAGATAATGTTTGTAGACAAAAACTCACCAGTAAGTATCAAGGGATCTCCGTTATCCTCATGTACAAAATACGCCAACACTGAGGCGAAAACGACTACCACAGCATTTCTTGACACCCCAACGAACCATAAGCATCTTTGTATGAGGAGTGCAGTTCTTCGACCTTTCTCGTCTTGAGCATCTTTGAGTTGTATGTCTTTTATAGCCTGAAAATTGTAGAGTTTCTTAAAGTTTTTATGCTTACAGGGTATTTTAAAACAACCGACTATCTGTATGACTTCCACAGACCATGGAAAATGATATAATTCGGTTGTTTATTTCAGAAAATCTGTGTTGATATTAGGCAGTTAAAGCATGTGGGTTTTGGGAGAGATTTTTTGATATGTTTGACAATAGCGGCCGCCATATATTTTGTTTATTTGTCACTTCATGTATCCTATGCAACATTAGTGTCATGGCGTGTCCTGCTTGAATAGACCTCTTAGTCTCTTTCCGTGGATATCGTAAAAGCTGACTAAGGGATAACACCAGGGGATGGGCAGTAGCATCCACCTGAGTACTCAACACCAATACCGCGATCACCAATCCGCCTGCCAAGCGTGGTAATTATGGCAAATGCCCCATTACATTCGTTGGGGGGAGGTCTGTCCAGCAGTGGACATCTAGAGGCTGCTGATGATGATGATAATGCAACGATATTATAAATAGCGTGGCTTCTTAAGACACTCTTAGGTTCAAGTAGATACTAACGAGACGCCTTGATGTATTTTATTAAAATACATCAAGGCGTTTCGTTGCTAAGAGGTACTTAAGTATAATATACTCATATAGGCACATTGAACCGTCTGATAAACATAATACTCCTTCAGTCGGCAAAAATAAGAAGTAATCGAACTACAACTACGAGTCTTTGAAATCCTGCCCCGCGAGCTCCAAGAATAGAATTTCAATTAATTTCCAATTGATTGAAATACTTTTCTATGAGTAGATACAATATTGAGAATTGAATACAGACAATGCCGGTTTATCTTGCTGAGATGTATTTACCTAAGTCAGACATATTTACAAGGCTGTTGCAAACTAATTTTCAGCCAGCTGTGAGACTGTTTCGGAGTAAACTTCAGCGTGGTGCATCTAGGGTAAGTAATAGCTTAATCTAGGTACCTTATGGAAGTATTTAACTCGTTGCTGTGTAATTTCACAGATTAGCTTATAGTTAGCACGGGCGTAGCCAGATTTTAGTTTCGCGGGGGGGGGATTAGGGACAAGAAAATGAAACAACAAAAATGTATTAGAAATTACATTAATATCCATTTGAAAAAAGCTGCGGACCTACAAACGTATGCTACAAACATTTTTGTTTGAGAGGTTCTAGGAATCGAACCCAAAACCTTTAAATTTTTGTATGTTTTGCAAATATTTCTTCCGGGTCTGGGTGTTATGGTACCATGGTACTTGTAGTTCCTGATACCTACGGCACAGGGAATCCTATAGTGTGGGATCAGGACTACGTATGTGACTGTTGGGTGTTATGTTAATTGTTATGTTATTTACAGTGTTCTGGAAAATAAACAAATCTTATCTTATCTTAAAAACTTAATTAGAATATTTCCAGACAAGACTTTGTTAATGTGAAGTTTTGGATATTTTAAAGTGTGTTATAGTCCAATCGCGTCGTAACGGCTGAAATCAATTTTTAACCGACTTCCCAAAAAAGGAGGAGGTTCTCAATTCGGTTGTTTTTTTTTTGTTGTATGTTTGTTACCGCATATCTCCGGCGTTTATGAACCGATTTGAAAAATTCTTTTTTTATTTGAATAGATATACTTCCAGATTGGTCCCATTTTTCAGAATGCAGTTCTGATGATGGGATCCATGAGGAATTGAGGGAACTCCTCAAATATTGTAGGCATACATATGGCGATTTTGATATTTTCAGCAACAAACCAAGCATTTGCATTCAAAAAGTTTCATAATCCTTTCACCACTATGGTTCTTTCATCATTTTTTTTTTCATCCAAATATTTAGTCGAATACAATGGCGGAAGACGGTTTTTTAAATGACAAGTTATAATGAAAATTGTATCGTGAGCAAAGGCGCAGGTAGATATTAATACTACATAATCCAAACCAACACGTTTTATTATTAAGGTCAGCTACCTTAAACAGACTTTTAAAAATACTCGTAGCACCGATAAAATGTAGAGTAGGCAGTGAGGTAAACTAACTAGACCAACGCTGGTTAAATATTAACGTGCTGTATCAAAAATTCAAAGAGTCGCACAGACAGTTTCCGAACACCATGTTTTTAGATTCTTCAGCAAAATCTTTTGCTTTATGTATCTACTGTATTAGATAGATCTTCTTCTTCTTCATTACAGTTTTGGTCGTGGTCGTCACTTCAGAGGCTTTATACTGGGTTCGGACATGCAATTGACACGGACGTATGATGAAGTGCAACACGGGTTTTTAACCGACTTCACAACAAAAGGAGGAGGTTCTCAATTTGGTTGTATTTTTTTTTTATGTTTGTTTTCTCATATCTCCGGTTATGTACCGATTTGGAAAATTATTTGAATAGATATACTTCCAGATTGGTCCCATTTTTTTCAGAATCCAGTTCTAATGATGGAATCCATGAGGAATTGAGGGAACTCCTCAAATATTGTATACATATGGTGATTTTGATATTTTCAGCAACAAACCAAGCATTTGCATTCAGAAAGTATCATAATCCTTTCACAACTATGGTTCTTTCATAATTTTCTTTTCATCCAAATATTTAGTCGAATACAATGGCGGAAGTCGGTTTTTTAAATGAAAAGTTATTGTATAACATAACCTAACATCACATAACACCCAACAGTCACATACATAGTCCTTATCCCACACTGGGATTCCCAGACCAGGAAAAAATATTTGCAGATCATGCAAACATTTGCCCCGCAGCGGGAATCGAAACCGCACCTCTTGCGTCGCTGTCGGCTACTCGCCCAGCACGCTACGGAGGTCGTATTGCAATTGAGGTTCACGAAGTGTCCGCTAGGGGCGCTCATCTGTGTCTCCATACAAAATCCGTGATACACTACACCAAGCATGTCAAACATGCGACCCGCGGGCCGCATGCGGCCCTTTACAGCTTTGACTGCGGCCCGATTCAATGTTAAGAACAAAGTATATTTTTTTGACATTTTACTATTAAGTAATGATTAAATAAACCTTTAGCGTTTTGCCTCCCTATTCCCTAACTGAAAGTCACTCGGTGATTAACGTTTGACAAGTTAGTCACCGAGTGACTTTCAGTTAAGGAATAGGGGGGAAGTTACTACTAGGTATATCTAGTTTGTTTTCTTTGTGGTTGGGTTTTGCGACTTACTGATTTTACGGTCCTTAGGCATTTGGCCCACCAATGACTTTGAGTTTAACATGCATGCACTACACCATACGTCGGTATCAATTGTTTGTTAAAAACTTACGGCTCAGGGGTCTGTGGCTCTAAATATCCTTCGCCATTCGTCTCACCGCAACTTCCTGGTGCATTCATCAGATAGATAGATTAACTCTTTATTGCCCAAAACAACAGTTCTAACACACAGAAATACAAAAACAACGAAATAACGAATAACAAAAGAATTTCACAATGGGTGATCTAGTCGCTCATATCGATTTATAGGATTTTTAATAGGTATAAAGTGAGATTATCCTTGCTTGCAACGGCGTTGGCTTATACTGCGTAGAGTAGGTAGGAGTATGTCTGTGACATTTTTCTATTGTTTTGGAGCGTTAGAATTCAAGTGTTCCTAATTACCCTACTTTCCCCTACCTATCTATCTACATCAGATATATTATATAAAATAAGATAAGATACATTTAACTTAGAAACAAAAACAGGTGCATATAGCATCAAAAAAAATAATATCACGCAAATTTTGATTCAGTTTTACAGTGGCTCCCAAACTAGGCTAAGCCTGTATCTTACCTATATGAAATTCAGCATTGCACTCAAAAAAAGGCCATCTTAATTCTAAAAAACTATTATCTTCCAGATAACCTTGTAATTGCGGAAACATGATTCATTAATGATTACCAAAACTACTTCAATATATTTATGCATTGTGCTTCATAAAATACATCCGCTCGAGTACCTACATTGAAATACAGCAATTTCGAGCGTGCTATTCTGAATAGGCAATAAACCCGAAACTATCAGGCTCTACACGGACCTATTTCTATTAAATTATAAATTGGCAACCGTGCGTACGCCCCCGCCAATACCTTTTTGATTTATACGTACGAACCGCCTGTATTTTAAGTTATTTTACACATAGTGCCTATTTCATTTTTGTTCATCGAGTATCCAGCTGCTCTAATTTGAGCGGTTTCCTTATTTTATGGAAGTAAATGAGTAGTTTTTACAGGATTGATCGTAAAACCTCGAAAAAATGGTTCATTAACTAGATCAACTAGTCCGAAAGCCATAAACTGACTCAGAGTATTCCTAGCTATAACACGTTTCTATCCTTTCTATTCCCATCTATAAAATCTAACGTCTGGTAGAACGACTCCACCTTTTGATAGTTGTACCCAGTTTGATGTATATGTTACGGCCAGTGTAATGAATGCAGTAATTATTTATAATAACCGGTACGTATTAATAATAGCTGCATCAAATGCTCAATGTGATTAACACTTATTATTTCAAATCATTAATAAAATTGAAGTAATAAATACTACTAATACAAATAATACTAGTAATACTTACTACTAATTTATATAAACATACTAATAATAGTTTTTTCTAGGTTTTTGATTGTTGTTTGTAATAATGCTAAGCAATTTGGGCAAAATTTTAAAATAAAATTTTACCGTCCTGACAAGCCACGCAACTTTATTGTGTTAAAAAATTATGCGTGTCTCACTTAGCTCCCCCGCATGCGTCGCAGGTACCTTACCCTGCTCCGATTCAAAATGTAATACATTTACCACGGGTAAGAGAGGATTATTAACAAAAACCGGTCAATGTGATAAATTTATCACTTCAGTTTTGGTTATATTAATAATAAGCGGTGAATATTAACAATTCTCAATTTATTACACTGACCGCAACATATAAATATTACTGAAGATACAATTGGACCACATCAGAAAAATAATAGTACGTAACTACGCTTTCAATGTCGATTATTGTTGTATAAATAAACATGGTATGGTACAGTCAACTCCAAAAAAAACCAGACATCAGATCATAGTTTTTGTCAACAAATTCTAGAGCTTACAAGCTAACGAAAATGTTGATTTTAGTTATCAACACCATTATACCGTGGCTGGTTATACAAAACTATTCCTGTCCCATGTTTGGTCTTCACAGCTCAATCAGCTATTTCATAAAGATTGGCGCAAAATTTCAAGGTATTTTTGTCACAAAAATTACGCAACTATACGTAGGTAATTCGTTGCTTAGGAGTTATCGTGATGTTAATTACTGGTTACCGGAAAGGTAAGTGGGAATTATGAGAAAAGGACACGTTTGTTAAATAATCGTAACTAGGATTAGCTGGTGCTAATTGAGATATAATTATGCGGGTTTTAGCTCTCACGTGTTCTATATGATTTCCGGACAATTATGTACCTAGTACTTAGGTGGCATCTATAGAACTTACGTTGATGTAAAAGATTTTATCTATTATAAGTTCATAGTTAAGTGCGCTATAGTATTTACCAACATATACAGGCTTTAATGAGACATTGTAGCCTTGTAGCGGTCTTATAGCCGATACCTATGTCGATAGCCAGCAACGCCTTTTTCCCATTTTCTCGCCACTTAGGCTCAATTGAAACCGTCGCGGAATTTGTCAGAATAAAATGTTGTGCACATTGTCGCAAAAAACTGATCGTTCATATTCCTTTAAATTCGACAGAAGATTTTGCGCCAAACGTGGCTTCCGTACCGTTCCGTTCTGAGGCGCGCCGCGGCGCCGGCGGTGTGAAATTGAGCCAGTAATTTTGCCGGTAATTTTGATTTTGAGATTTTTAATTTAGGGCTTGTATACGCCTAATAATTAACGACTGCGTCTCAATGCTGTAAGTCATCACTGGCAACACGCGTACCTACCTCTACCTAGGTCTACTTATAAAAGTATATAGGCATGTAAATGTATAGAAAAATTTTACTTCTTTTTTTTATTTGATTCTACTTATGGACGGTAAAAACACGGAGACAAATTCTTTTAAGATTTTGTAATTTGGCAAAATTACAAAGAAATTAACCTAGGAACTTATTACAAGGACCTTCTCAAATAGGTGTTATAACAAAAACATCGTTTATCAACCTGTGGGTCTGGATATATCTGTATCGACCCCTTGAGGGGTGAGGGTTCGCAGCCAATAATGGGCCTATATTATGTTAATGACTTTGCAAACATAATACTACAAACGTAACGTTGACGTAAGGATTTTTGCAAATTGACTTTTTATTCCGTTGCGACACTAAAAAGTGATATTCAATATTCTTAAGAACCTCCGCACGGAAACTTCTTGCTTGATTCGTTTCTAAAAAAAAGTAAACCAACACTCAAGAAACTTCCTAATCGATTCACACTCGAATAAGCAAAACCCAGTAACTTGGTACTTGTTACTTTCAGTTAATACCACGTAGTTAGCCGATCTATTTGTTAATTTCGTCGATAACTCAAAGCGACACGTTCCTCTGTTGTGCGACCGCTCCCCGCAACTTGGCAAACTGAGTTACTGAGTAAATATACTCTGATTGTTGAAGGTACGGAGTTAGGAATGTTCTTAATAGTTTGTGTTGGTGTTTTCAGTGCTAGATAGATATTGATAGCTTTCAGAGTATTGGGATTTAGTATTAACGTCACGTTATCTTATCCAACTTAATAAACATTAAACTAATCCATTTAGGTCGTTTATGTTTTAAGAGCGTATCTAGGGCTATACATCAATAAAAGGCATCGTTTGTCTATCTGCCTGTAAACTTATAACTCAAGTTCTATTGGACGGATTTAAATGTGGTTTTCACTATCGTGAAACTTATCGTCCTTGGAAAATGTACAGGTTGATCTAGTAAAGCATCCTTGTGAGTAGATAGATAGATAGATACTTACCCCCTTATTCATAATAATTTTTCAAACCTATTTGAGTTATTATAGCTTTTGTTTTGCTCTCTCTGATATAAAATGACATAGGTACGCCAAAACAAGACTAGCTATTTTAGCTATCCAAGGTTTATAAATTGATTATGAACTACCTTAATAAAATGAATCAGTTTTGTTAATTCGAATACTTATAATAATTTGATAAAAAAAACTAATTTTAATAAATGTCACACAAATAAATAAACGTAGACACATAAAAAGTTAGACAAAAATTGGATAATGCTGCTTTAGTTTCAGCTTAAAGGAACAGTGAAGATGACCGTTTAATTTCGAATGGCAAAGCGTTCCACAGGCGTACAGCTTGCTCAATGAAAGAGTTTCCATAGAAGAGACTGCTGTGTGCAGGTATTTTGAGCGATAAGTTTTCTGATGATAAGAGAAAAGGAATGAGAGCAGTGACGGTATTTAAATCTATATTTAAAACAGAGAGGGAAGAAATCTACATAATATCAACGCGGGCTACGTATAGTTGCTTAAACGTTGAAAACTAAACTTAGTTGGAATGTACCATGGACTTTTTTGCTTGCTTTACTCGTCCGTAATTTCTGCTAGTAGAAAGCCCTTTAGTTTTCTCACACACATGATTACAGTGACTTACTTCCCCCAATTTACCCATTTCAGACCCAAAACCTATATATTTCCTCTTTGTATCCTTTTAATAAACGTATTCTTACCTTCATTCCCATTAAAACGATGCAGCAGGCCAGACTCAGTAGTGTATCTTGTAACCTCGTATCTCCAATATGTTCAAACACTTCCTTCCATGTTGACACGAATGTTTCTGCACTGAACCGCAGTCCAAGAAGTCCTTTGAGTTGTGATGATGCTATTGTTATGGCAGCGGCTGATGTGAACCCGGAGACTACAGGGAGTGATACGAATTCCACTAGGAACCCTGGAATTTAAAAAGGCTTAGGTCAGGTTATGGCGAATACATCACCTTCGATATGCCGATACAATACAATACAATTCTTTATTTATACCTAACACCAAGTTACACGTCAGAATTTAAATTATTAAATAATTGGCAACTCATAAAACTCATCAATTAAGTAAAAAAACATTATCAAGAAGCCACTTTCGCAATCACGATTTAAAAATCGCTCTGGAAGTCGCATCACGCTTAAAAAAATCCGGCAGTCTGTTATATATCGATGGACCCATTATGAATACCGACCTCTACGATTTGGTTAGCTTTGGTTAGCCGATGTCAAGTCATCATAGTAGAATCGCTGGGAGACCTTGCTCAATGCTCAGAGACCAATACCGTCTTCCAACAGGTGGGTCTTAAAATGAACATGGGCAAGACGAACATCATGTCAAATGCCCAAGTCGCATTGATATTGTGTACGATATTGTCGAAGTTGTTGACCACTATGTCCACGAGTCAACCGATTCAACTAGGAAGGTCCAACTTCGACAAATAAGTCAACCAACGAATCCACCTATGACGTAAAGGCAGCTTTCGAGAAAATACGCCATATCTTCTCGTCACAGATACCGCAGAGCCTAAGAGTCTTGTGGCTCTGCGGTATATGTGACGACAAGATATGGCGTCTTTTCGTCTTGAGTCAAGACAAAAGTCATACTATTGCGTGTTGCCCGTGATGATGTTGTTAGACGTTAGTTAGTAGTTCTTCTATTAGGCTCGATCGCGTTGGAACAGGAGTAATTTTAATATACATATAAGACCATTCAAAATGATCCTTGTGATTTCACTGAATAAAATTCTTTTGATTTGAATAGTTGATAACTGACTCCCTCCTTGGGCGATGATCATAAATTTAAATCGTGCCTGTAGTAGGTACCCCAAGTGTGAGTTTTTTGCCATGTCCCGCGTACCACAAACGGATAGCTGGAAGAAATCGCTTTCAGCGATAAGGCAGTCCATTGTACTACTAATTTGAATATATGCTGTTATGTATTCCTGGTAAACAAAAGTGTTAATCTATCTATCACATTAACAATAGGTTTTTTTAAAACAAAATATGGGTTTGCATTTATATCTCGCCTAATGGTAAGCGCAAATAGAGCAAAAATAATCACGCTCACCTGATACCTGTTAACTCTTCTTTTTAAGACACCCAAAATACAAGTTCTAGTACAGACAGATGCTGGAAAAGAATTCCACTCATGGCAAGGGATTGCTATCCTCATAGTAAAAGAAGATAAAAACGATTGCTTCATGCCTTGATAAGTACCTATCTCAAAATGATGTCGGAAAAAATCGTAAGTTATGTAAGGAAACCACGAACTACACTTTCTTAATAGAAAATCTTAGGGAAGGTAAGGTTAAGTAATACATGCTAGTTAAAACTAAGACTCTTCTTCTATATCAGATGGTAGACATCCATTGCTGGATGAAGCCACCCCCATAGCATGCATAGCGTAGAACTCATAGCGTGCAATGCGTGCAATTCATAGATTGCCATAATCACCACGCTTGGCAGGTGGATTGGTGACCGCAGTTTGGTGTTAAGTACTAAGGTGGATGCTCCTGCCCATCCCCTGGCATTATCCCTTAGTCGCCTTTTACGACATCCACAGGAGGAGTTGGAAGAGTCCTATTTTTAGGCTGAGACCACCACAGCTCGTGGAAACATAAAACTAAGTTCAAATTTATTATTTCTTAATATCTGAAACTGTAAGTATTCTTACCAAGTTGAGCGACACCAGCGAACAACTGAACCACGCCAGCTATGAGACACAGAAGCACAGCAAAATCTGCATTTGTCCCATTCGTATAAGTGAATGTAAGCAGAGAGAGGAGAGCCGTAGGTCCAATGTTGATCTGGGGGCAGGTTCCCAATACTCCGTAGACGAAACCTCCGACCAGAGATGCGTAGAGGCCATACTGAAATGTATAAAAAAATCCTGAAGAACATGACTTCAGTTAGTATGCCAAGCTGTGAGATCGCGGAAGGAGAAGAAAAACTATTGAAGATGTCCTCGCAAGGAGTCACGATCTTTAGCATTAAGGAACCGACTGAAGAGGAGGAGGAATTAGTATGCAGTTTAATCGTCTTTAACTCCCATGAAATATAAAAAAATTGCCAAACTTAATGGGTAGAGTGCAGTGACCCCTAGGTTTTTGAATTTTTTTGCCAAGGTTTATGCCACAACTAATCATAAAACATAATCTCTGAAATTTCAACTAGCTAGCTGTTGCAGCCTCTGGCTGCTAAGGCACGCTCTTATGACAGACGAGACCAGACAGGTAGGCAGACAGATGGACCCGGTGGCAAACGCTTAGTAATAGAGTCCCGCAGCCACCCTTTGGTAAGGTACCCTAAATACGGCAACAACACTTCTTACTTTCATTTTTTTAAGTTAATTAGTAATTTAGTTAATTCTTAATGTAAATAACAAGTAAGTCCCACCTCGGTAGGTACTTACATGACTTTAAAAACCTACGAAGATATCTACATTATTTAAAGTAGCTGATAATATGTTTATCCAAGTGTTTAATTAACAATACAAATACAAATACAAATACAAATGTTTTATTTGGTAATAAGAGATACTTAAAATAACTAGTTGTTGAAAACACCTTTTAAGTATTTTGTAATACTTGTGATAGGCATTTTCGCTCTTCCACATCTTTAAGTAGCAAGAAACATTTCATTTCTATAAAACATTGTAATAAAAAAGTTAAAAATATAATCCAAAAGAAGTAAAAAATAATTTAGGGTAGGAACAATTTTAACAAAGATTCGATGGCCGCTCAGAATGCTTGTTTGGTCCAAGTTAAATACATTACAAACAGTTTTAAAAAGCACAGCATTGCAAGGGCTCGCTGGAGTCAGTGTGTTGGGGAGGGGGCGCGTGTGTGTGTGGGGGGGTGTATGTGGGTATGTGTGTGAGTATACGTGTGAGTGAATATTACTCTCCTGAGGCACCAGTCTCGTAAGAGTCTGGGCAATGGGAGAACAATGTGCGTGAGTGTGTGTGTGTGTGTATGTGTGTGTGTGTGTGTGTGTGTGTGTGTGCACGGGAGTGGTATATGAGATAATATGCATTCTATAATATATTCTTTTAAAACTATGTATATCTTTCCATAAGAACTTCAGTCTCATCATAACTTAGTAGTAATAGCCAACTTGATAGGGTTGTTTTACATTTGTAACTATTAAGGGGGTATATATTTAGTATTTTATTAATCTTATTGTAGAGGTGTATAGATTGGCTTGAATATTGTCGCCTAGCAAATTCTGAATTTGTACGAGGTTTATAGGTTACTATATCATTTCTTCTTTTTGTTAATATAGCGGGGTCATAATCAAGTTTTTTATGTAGTTTTACTATTGTATGTAGTACATAAAGTTTCCTAACTGTTAGTATTTCAGTACTGGAGTAGAGCGTACCGGTAGGGTATCTGTAATGTTTAAAGTACATTAATTTTAGTAATGACCTTTGTGTTCTTTCAAGATCCAGAAATTTAATCTTCGTAGCTCCTCCCCAAATAGGAATACAGTATATTAAAACTGACTGAGCTAGCGCGATATAAATTTGTTTTAGAAGTTTAGGTGAAGCTACGTGTCTCAAGTTTTTAAAGATATAAATTAATTTTCTGGTTCGAGTCATAAGCAACTCAAGATGGGCGTGCCATGATAATCGTTGGTCTATAACAACACCTAGGTACTTTGTAGTCTCTGCTTTTTCCACAATAGGGCAATCACAAGATTGACTATAATTACACAAACAATGGAATAAATAAAACACAAATAAATACAAGTAACAACTACAAACCATGAACTTTGAATTAGTTTCACGATAAAGTTGTCTTACTTAGTAAAAGCTAATTTAAACAGATGGTTGTAGGTCAAATAATTTTATATGAAAGTTATAAAATAGGCTGCATGAAAAAGTTACACGAAAAATCAACATTACCTAAGGGCCCAACACACATCTGACAGAACTTACGTCGCCGATCTTACGTCACATACCGCTGGTATACATAATTTCATACAAATATCTCACATAAATAATATAATATCTCATTCGACCGAAGATGCATTAGTACGAAAAATTACGCGACGGAATATTGGCGACTTAAATTACGTCACGTATGTTTGGGACCTAAATCACATATTACACTGAATCCTGAAAATTTATCTTAATTGTAAACCTAGTCAAAAATATACACTCAATAACTAAGTAAGTCATCATAAAATATTGAAGAACACACCAAACACGTGCGGATTGGCAAAATGATCTTAAAAAATATTTATATCCTCCCGTGGATGTTGTTAAATCCAACTAAGGGTTCCACCAGGGAATGGAGCCGCAGCATCCACCTAAGTACTCAACGCGAATACTGCGATTAACCTGCCAAGCTTGGTGAATATGACAATTCCCTCCATTATATTTTATGGGATAAGCCTCGTCCAGAAATGGACGTCTAAAAACAGATGCTGATGATGATTAAGAAATAAGAAAGTTCTGAGAATTTCGTATTTGATTGTAATTTATTTGAACTGATAATATAAACAAGTACTTGCACCTGCAAGTAGAAGCTGAATGTTATGATTCCAACGGTATGACAATAAAATATTTACGTGCAATATAAACTTGCTCTCGAACTCCGAACAGTTCACGACAATACAAAGGATGTTTAAGGCGAGACAGGAGAGACGAGCATTGATGTATTATATTACTAAAGAAGACAAGCGAAATAGATAGGTATAGGAGCTCTAATTACGTACTACTCGCAGATACACAAATTCTTAGAACAAAGTTAAATGTGTTAATGAGTATTTGATACCACTAAAGATCAAGAAGGCAATCCGGTAAGGTAGGTTATAAAATATGCCTTGGTCTGCTGTTGCCTTGGTCTCTTGTCTCGGCATCCTGTCTCGGCCTCAATTGACTCGGTCGCGAACACCCGAATGCCACCTTAAACGATGCATCCAAATAGGTAACATACTCTGCACCAAAATTTATGCTCGCTCTCATTACAGGACCCTGCAGTGTTTTGGTTCGCATTGTTTACGCAAATACTAGAATGATAAATAGCTGTGGTTCCGATTTTATCATCCGTAACAGAGAGCCAATTCCGAAATGTAGAACAATTACACACCAATTTGGTTCAAATTTGCAATAGGAAATTATTTGAATATGTCATTAAAATCTGTAATAAAATACGAAAAGCAGAAATAGTCTTCATACCAATAAGGTTGCAGAAAAAAGCCTTGACACGTTGGTGTGATGCAGGTACCTATATAAATAAATACATAAGTTAAATATTTTTCATTCCGCTGCCAATGTGCAAAAACTAACAGCTTGTTCTCAGCAAGTCATCCTGGTATACAGAGCAAAAAAGTACAGACGTACCAAAAAACACTGTGAAAAAATTCTACAAATAAAGTTATCAGAATACATTGCTCATCAAAATGACAAAGCAAGGCTACAGAGGTGAAACTATGTTGGATAGCACTCTGGGTACTATGGCCAAGGACAGCGAAGGAAACTACATAGATGGTGAAAGGCCGGAAGAAGGATATTAACAAAGGTAGGACGTATTTGAGAGACTGTTTAACAAAGGGAGGAAGAACTTAAGAAAAAGTGACCCAATATAGGCAGTCAACAGGATATTACAGCACTTAAGGATAATGAGGCCCAAAATTAACCTATTGTTGAACGACTGAAGAGGACAGTTATGGGGTCACGATATCAAGGCCTCAGGAAGATATCTATTTATGGTTGTTAGAGCATAACGATTCCGATGATTGCTTAAATAAGTCTCCGTAGAGTCTATATAGATCTAGTCACATCGGCTTAATTTCAGTGTCTAGGCAACTATTCATTAGTAGCTAGGGAACCTCGTTCGTGATTTTCTAGTTGGGGTAACAAGATGTTAGGCTAGATACAAAAGAATTAATTTTATTAAATTATTTTTATGAATTTCATTTAACTACTTACATTTTGTGTAAACATTTGTAGGAAATCCGTTTAGAATTACTCTCAATGAATCTGCATAATTCATCACATTTTGTAACAGAACAATATCAAGAATAGCGGCTATTTAGAAAACATTGGAAATTGTAATATGATAAGTAACGCTCTCGTGGTGTTCAATGAAAATTCACATGTTTTATTTTAAAATCTATGTTGTAAAATAGATGGCTACACCTTTTTTTTATTAGTAATTTAAAATGTGCTAGAGTCCAATAATTCAGTTGCGTTCTCTTCATATTGCCTAGAAATGGTCGCTGGGCGTCCAAAGTTTTCTTTATGTAAAAGGTTAATAATTTAAATAAAGTAATCTTCGGAGAGCTCGTATTGGATCAATTTATAGGTCATTCAATGTACAGTTCAGTGAAAAATTCAATATTCCTAGTCAAGTTCAGCAAGGTGGTTTTTTTATTCATACAACATAATGGGCGAAAATTTATGGGTACAGATCAAAAAGAGCTTGTTGGATATTCTTGCTTACAATACCTTGCTACCATAATGTGGGTATATACTATCGATCATGACCGGCTATCCATGGATATATCGCTAACTCTGCTAATCACCGCGCATTAGGTAGCTTTCAGATATTTTATCCCTGATTCTTAAGAAAAAGACTTAAGTAAGTGTCGGTCGATGCTACAAGATCAGCTGATTCACACCGTATTCCAGAGTTCAAACTAAATCGAGTCTCAATTGACTTTGAGTTAGACCTGTTTTTTTTTTTTTTATTATTTTTAAGTTTCTACTTGATTGATGATTACAATTCTGAAAAAGAGATTTTTATAACCTACGTTTTAATAATAATATTATGCTTTTTATAGGTCGAAAACCTAACTAATTTCATGACAATGTCCAAACACAAACATGACATTGTGATCCACGTCTTGCGGTTTGAATCCAGTCAGCTAGACGTGGGGCGGTGGTTATCTTCCTACGGAATGAGCTACGGTCCTACTTATGAATATGTTTATTTTATTTATTTATTTATTTATCAAACAAACTGATTACATAAAATTTGGTTAGTAATGTCTTAAAACCTAAGTTTGTCTAGACACTAGGTTCTCGATGAATTAAGTTTTATAATGTTATAATATGTTTAATGACCTGTAACCGTTTTCGTTATCAATAAATTACTATGACTAGTCATAGTCATAGTAATTTATTGATCATGTCACCCCACCAGAGCCTTCTTCTTCATCGGCCTTTAGACGTCCACTATTGGACGAGGCCTCCTTAAAATGCAATGGAGAGATTTGCCATAATCACCAAGCTTGGCAGGCGGGGTGATGATCGCAGTATTGGGTTTGTGTACTACCCCAACGAGTAACACACAAACGAGTAACACTGTTACTCGTTGGGAATACCTTAGTCGACTTTCACGACATCCACGGGAGGATACAGAGGGATTTATTCTTAGCCCGGATACACAACGGCACAACCCGAGCTTAATGTTACCAATATTAAGGCAAGGAACCTACCTACCTAGTCCAGTATCTAGCCCCTAAGGTCATTCGTCTTACCTGCGGTTCGAATCCAGCCAGTGAGGCGTACGCTATCGACTGCGGTATAAGGGTGAGTGCAACCGTTATCCCCGCTATTAAGTCGCCCACCCCAGCACTGAGGTCATAACTCCGGGACCATCCGAGTATCGGGAGCAAACCACCGATTAAACGTCTTGGATCTACCTTCAGCATTCTGTCTGGAATCATAAAAATGGATATGATTTAATAGCTCTGTAAAATAATATTAGAATTGGGACATCTGCTTACTAGAAGTAGTTTCAGTATCGGAGTTTAAACCAAGGCCAGAACGAGTTAGAGATGTCATAGAGTAGAGTCGGTAACGCCACCAAGAATAACTTCATTTGGAAATTATGTGGCGATTTCGTGCTAATGTCACCACGAAATCCCCACAGTACAAACCAATTTAACCAGATCCCCAATGAACTTCCATATTTATTATTATTATTTAATTCTATTTTAATTTGCATATTTTTAACAGCAAGTGATCTCTGCAAGAAAATGCCGTGTTCCGTAGACTCGTAGTGAGTCCGATCGGACTCTGTAATGGTGCACAGGAAAAGAAAAGAAAAAAGTACTATATGTTTGTATAGTATAACGATTCCATCAAACGAAATTGTTTTGATCATACGATCCAGTGATGCTTTTTGCACTCGTAGAGATAGTACAGGACTCCTCTACGCCTGTAAAGGAGTCCTGCCCTCTACGGCGTAGCGTCTACGGCTACAAAATCGCACACTTACCTGGAAGGTAATTCTCGTAATTATATTTACAATATAATCTAATCTCAGCCACTTTTCTATGGAAGTCGGTGGATAGAGGTGGCTAAAGACCGTTCGTCGTGGCATTTTAGGGGGGAGGCCTTTGTCCAGCAGTTGACATCTACAGGCTGATGATGATGCTCGGAGTATCACTACGTGATATAATCCAAAACGAGTAGATCAGTATTAAGATCATCGACATAGCTCTCACAGTTAACAAGTTTAAGTGGATTATGAAAATCCTCCTATTGTATTCAATGGCTTCGTTCAGCAGTGGACGTAAACAGGCTGGTGATACTGATGATGATGAAGTACCTACCTCTCTGCTTCTCTCCACAACAATTTGCCAAACATAAAACACTCCGCGAAACATCCAAAAAATTATTCACAATTTCCCACTTCATTCCATTTTGAAAAATATATCTGGCATTTGTTTTTGTTTCCCGCCTTTTGCGCGTATGCAAGATCGGTCGTGTTCGCATCAGCGCATGCGTGAGTATTTTTTTAAACCGCGCGCGCAATCGGCAAAGACCCAGCGCAAACTGCCGCAATTCGACAAGTAACAACAATAATAATCTCGCAATCAGTTAATTTCCCTGTCACGGACCGCGGTTTCATTTGACGAGGCGACAGAGTACCTACAAGATCGATTGGTTAGGCAGCATCTCAGGTGACCGGTAACAAATAATCATATGATCAGCTGATATTTTTATCTAGGCACCATTATTAAAATAACCACTATTTATTTATTTCAGGCTACACTGACAAATTGAAATCTTCCCTAGAGAAAGGCCCATAGCAATAAAGGATACCTTAAAATAAACATACCTACCTACATACATACCCCCTTATTCATAATCATTTTGTAAACCTATTTTAAGCTAAAATAGCTTTTGTCTTGTTTTGACGTATGACATTATACATCAGAGAGAACAAAACAGAAGCTATTTTTACTAAAATCGGTTTACAAAATGATTATGAATAAGCCCCTTAGACACCCACAAAATTCCAATTAGAGTATGGAGTAAAGAAGCTACTTAATTGCAGTTTTTGATATTTTCAGATAAGAACAAAATTTTCTCATGAAGTACTGTTTTCCGGTGTGACTCTGTGACTGGGAAACTACAAGTAAGTACCTACTCTACCTCTACATCTTTTAATGCAATGTCGGTTTTTCAATGTTTTTCCTCAATTCTTTTGCAAATGATATTGAAACTACATCACCATAATTATTTTTTATTGAGTTTTTTATACATAGGTATATTTTACCTATGTATCAAATAGGACGTTAGAGCTTGCGTAATTTTATGGCATCTGTAAAAAATATTTGTTGAAACATAAAAAGGTTTTACTAGCTAGGGTTTTTTTAGGGCGTTACGCTTGGTATCGTGATAAAAATTAGGTCTCTCTAACAAAAATCAGATTGCGACGCAACGGATGGACACAAAAAGATCACAAAGAGAGAGAAGCGATCTGCGGATCGCTTCGCTTGCAACTTGCAATTTCCATGCAACTGTCATCCTGAGATATAAAGATGAGGAATCTTATGTGCCTCTAATTGGACCGGCACCCTTCAAACTGAAACACAGCAATGCGAGTATTAAGTTTACTAATTCTGCTCGCTGGCAGAAATAGTTATGGTGGGAAGTAGGTACTATAACACTTCTTAAGAAGCTGCTGTTTATTACGTAAGTACCTACGTAAAAAGCATACCTAAATACAATTTCTATGATAACAATTTGTTATAATAACGTCGCCTTCATCCACAACCTCGACATTGCAAATGCAGCCGACCATAAAATGGTACACTCAACTTGAAACGTAACTTCCATTCCGCTGAAACTAAATAAGTTAGGTTAACCAAACCCTAGAGAACAAACCCAAACCTAGCTCTAGAGTATTATTTCGTTTAGGGCTGGGAAGCGAAGGTAGGTATAAGTATCTACTAAGAATGTTGCGTGGACTGCGCTTGCTGTTTTTTTTTATTCAGATGTTATTTTCCAGGAGCAATCATCAGGCATTATCATTAATTTCAAACATTTACAGTAACCTCTGACTTCGGTGGGGTAAAGTCTGTAACATTTTTTATGACGGTATTAAATAGGCAACGTATATAGGTAAGTACCTATACCTACTATTAGATTGTTACCTACTTTGGCGTGCAAATTTGAAGTCAGCCGCACTTGTTGATTATTTAGCACATCGGTGATACGTGAAACGACATATTAAAATTAGATATAGGACTAGCATCAGTCGGTTTTTACCATACCCATGTTGCTATTTCTTAAAGTTTGTCTATTTACTTAGCTACACGCGTTAGTAGGCACCTATTTACCAAAACAAATAGAATTCTACTACTACTTCTAGTGGATCGCTCATCGAGTTTTTTTCCATGCAAACTTAAACACCCTGCTGTACCCCATTGCGGGGTAAATTTCGAAAATTCCTTTCTTAGTAGGTACATCCCTAAACCACAAAAATAATGTTCCCTCCAAATTTCAGGTCTCTAGGACTTACGGTTGAGGCTGTGCGTTGATAGTCAGTCTGTCAGTCTTATAGCCACGCTCACGCAACGATTTTATATAAATTTGGATTTCTAGGAATTCGATGCTATGATTACTTTAGGTGGTGTTAATTTAAAGTTCTAGTGAATTTCCTAGTCAACAACACCGGTAGTTAGGTAGTCATGAAATTATTAGAATTTGGAATTGATTAGAAGCTTAAAATCTTCAAGTTTGGCTTAGAAATTTGTGGGGACGAAGAAGGTAGATTAAGTATAAGTCTGGAATAACTCTGAACGGTGAACGAAGGACTCTCTTAAACACGAAGAGAAACTAGACATGTACACTTGTTTCTTGTCTCACTAATCCTTTTTCCATTACACCATCAATTCCATTTTATTATTATTATTATGGGCAGCGGCATCCACCTGAGTACTCATTGCATTCTATGGGGGCCTCTTCCAGCTGTGGACGTGTAAAAGCTGTTGAAGAAGAAGAAGAAGCCCATTTTTTACCCATTTATGTTTTTGGAAGATTTTAGTGGGATAATATTAATATCACATCATCATGGGAAATCCCCGAAAGATTTACTCAAAGCATTTGAGTCGCAAAAAATTCGACAATGACCGTAATACCTGCTTACATAAGTAGGTATTTAGTTTGGTAGGTATAAATACACTAAAATATTCGTAGCGTATCACTGAGACAAATTATTTTTGAACGAGCGAAGAATTTTCTTGGAAGAATCGGCGTTTGTATGTGTGTATGTGTGTTTGTCCGATGAAAACTGCCCAACCGTTAATCCGATCTTCATGAAATTTAGTATGGGGGTAGATAATATTAGTACAATTCGTAGGTAAGGTTATGAGCTATATCGGTCGGGGGGGGGGGGGGTTAATGAGATATTGTGGTCCAAGAGGGGATAAAAAATAAAAAGTGAGACAATCAGATCAAGTGGGGTGTCTAATGAAATTGCTTTGGTTGGACATTTCAAAACTGTTTTTCATTAGTATTTAGACTAAGTAGTTTCTGAGATATTGGGGAAAATCAAAAACGTAAAAAAACAAAAAATCTAGGGTAGGTACTTCCAGCAATCCCACAGTGCTGAAATTTGGTATGCTGGTAGCTGTATATATATAACATCCATTGTTGACGTCCCATTTCTAGGAATTTGAATGACGTTGGAGTTCAAAAAATTCGTCAGGTACTTGATATACTAACAGGTATGTAGTATGTACGCCCCGTTGCTTAGTCCTATTCAAAGGTAACTTCGATAATGTGTAGGAAATTACCTCGAGGTGAAAATTTTATCCATTCATTAAAATTCTTCAAAATAAATTAATAATTGGCGAAGTAATCGCGTTACAAACATAGGTACCAAAACATACAGTCGAATTGAGAACCTGCTCCTTTTTTGAAGTCGGTGAACAACAACCTATAGTACCTAAAGTTGGGTACAAACTGAGATATTTTAGTCATTATAACACTATATGGGCATATTTACTTGTCATTAACGTAAACAAACAGCTTGTTAGAAACGTAATTTTAGTCAGTTCACAATACGACCGTAAACTTCGTCAAAATAATACTCATTGAACGCGAAAACACGTTGGTACCTACCTCTCGTTTCACTCTTAATGGCGCGACTGGCTGACGAGTGACGACAATTTAACGCGTAGGTAAAAAATAATAATATGATAAACAATGGGCGGTATTATCACTTAGTAGCGATCTCTACCAGACAACCTTCGGATGGAATGGACTGGACATAGTAGAAGGTCTAGGTACTAATCGCACTAATATATTGTACTTACATAATAAACGTCATTATAAACGTCGCAGGAAGTCGATGGATGGAGGCGGCTCAAGATCGTTCGTCGTGGCATTCTAAGGGGAGGCCTACTCCAGCAGTGGACTTCTGTAGGCTGATTGTTATGATCATGATGATGATGACACTTGGTTAGTCTTTATAGCTACTGTACGAATGTTTCTCGTTTACGAATGGAACGTACGACGAACGGTCTTGAGCCGCCTCCATCCACCGACTTCCTGCGACGTTTATAATGTCCTTAGTCCATCGAAAAAAAAATACCTATACCTATTATAAACTAATAATAATTATATGCCATACTACACCGCTTTTTAGTTAGTCTTTATAGCTACTGTGTACGAATGTTCCCCGTGTACGAATGAAACTAATCTTTGCCTACCCTACATTAATAAAAAGAGTGCAACAAAGCGAATCGAGCTCCCCAGTTTAATCTAAAATGCGTTTCCTCTATTTGCAGTTTTTCCTCTGCGAGAGGTTACAGCGTCTGAATCCGCAATGAGGTGAACAATGGATCATCCGGATATTGCCTGTCAACCGGGTCTACACGAGCAACCACTGAAGCGAAATCACTAGCTCACTGGCTGATCTATTACTTGGATACTTACCTAAGTTAAGTACCAACTTAACTTGTAAGTGATTTGAATTTGGAACGTCAAATTCGTGTGGAAACTCGAGGAAAACTCTAAGTAAAAAAATGCCCATAATGGCATTGTAAAGAGGTTGGTTCGAAAATCGAACTGGCCGCACTATAAGCAGAACTCAAAAAAAAATGTGCGTTCACAAAGATGTGAAACAAAAGACGGTATTTGGTGCTGTGATTTTCAGTAATTTCAGTGAATTTTATTGCAATATTTATGTTGATATAAAATGTCGAGTGATAGTGATTCTACTCGAGTTTATCAAAACAGACGCTTTAGAGATTATTAATAATCGACTACCGCAAAAATCAACACAAGCCCTGGCTTTTTTATGTCTCGCAGAAGGTGTGAAAAGTAGAGTATGCTCATAGATTAGTATATATGTCTATGAGTATGCTCCTCTGGAATAAAGCCTGTCTTCGTCTTGGGTAGCTTGAACCCCTCGCTTCACTCCAGGACTCTCTCGTTACGCTCAGGTTTCAATATGCCGCCTGCGACGTAAGACACTGCTTTATTCCCTTAGTGCATAATCTACTATTGTGCCTACACTATGCGTAACACATACCCACGCAAAATATCAACACACCTAAAACAGGCCGAGACTTCCTTCCATATTGATACAAGAACAATATCCAAGATCACTTTCACTGTTATGCACGTTATAGGTAATTACTTATGTTAATGAGTAGGTTATCTTTTTCCTCTTTTTTGAAAACTCGATTGAACTACTTACTCACAATCTAATAACTGGTTTGTTTATCGAATAAGCGTTTAAAGGCTGCTGTGCCTGTCACCTTTGACGATTGAGCGATTTTTCTTCTTCATCAGACATCTACGGGAGGAGACGGAGGGTTTTTTATTCTCAGGCTATACTTATAAAATATGTTGCTAAGTTTCACTGAGGACTAATAAGTTCAAGTGGTCTAGTGGTTACTATGGTAGTACGAACCCTCTCCACCCGAGTCCAACTTGCAAATGCCGGTTTTTTTAAATTAAACCTGCTTCTATATGGTTACGCCTGGTAGGTTTATTGTAAGAGCTTATTATTAAATTTTGGATACCGTAGCGGTTTTTCTCCACCGCTAACACGAAAACTACCATCAACGAAAAGATAAAACGATAGCAGGTAGTTATGTACCTACCTACTTCGTCGACTAGACTGAATTCGACTCGCCCGAAAAGTACGAGATGACCTCCAAAACGTTCAAAATAAATAATTATTTTTCATCATCAACTCAGTTAACTTAAGCAACCTACTGAAACAAATAAATACGTACCTACATAAATTGGGGTGCGTGTGATATCAAATTATCACATAATGTATAATGCGTCTAATCTAATGGTGGCACTCACTTGGCGTATTGCGTAAATGTTTGCATTATTTTGCAAAGGCAAACAACATTGTGTTGTGTACTGATGGAGTCATGGTTGATTTTGCCTTGGATACATAAAGCAAACATTTGCGAATATACCAACACCAAGTGAAGTTGCACCATAAAACTGAACGCCCAGCTATTTCATTCCGTCAAAATAAAATAAGTATTCCATAATCCCTAATCACAAGGACTGGTTTCGAATGTCAAGCTTGTGTCAGGGGGCTTAGTACTTATGGGTTTTGATAGTTTTCGAAACTTCAATAATAATGAAGTTTCGTTTCCATCCAATACATTTACTGTTAGCGTCCAATTAGTTTTCTTCTCGTTTTCGCTAGGGGCGCTGCAAGTAAATGTACGGTAGGAAACGAAACTTCATATAGTTTCGTAAACTATCAAAACCCGTACTAAGCCCCCTGTAGGTACTAAGGCAGGCGTAAAGTAAAAGCGGTGGTAAAATCCAAGGTGCAAAACCTGTATAGCCCTAGTACAGCTCTACGTCTCGTTAGAGAGTAGGTATTATATTCAGTGACGGATTAATCCTTAATCAAATTAAGCAATTGCCTAGGGCATCACGCCTGGGGGGGCACCAGAAGAAGCCCAAAAAAAAACCGTCCTTAGGTCATCACGTCTCACTATCAAGTCACCAAAAACACACCAAAATAAGTTTCAAGGACTAATTTGAAAATTCGCGCGTTTTAAGTTGACAGTTCGACCTAGAGTCATACATAACCCCGCTCCCGCTTGCCCACTCGCTGCCCGCTAGTGCATTCGGCAATTCGAATGCACCTGAATTGCGATCAGCCAATCACAAACCACCCCCCCCACCACTTCCCCGCGGGCCCCCCGCCTGGCGCCCCCAGTTCCAAGGTACGTTACATCTCATATACATATCATCTTATTTTACAAACAACTAATGTTTTTAGGGGGTAAAGGTTTAAGGTTAAAGACCGCTTCTAGTTGACATACGGATAGGGGCGTGGATTGACTACTAAGCAATCCACAGGCGTGGATTGCTTAGTAGTCAAGTAGTCTTAATCCGTCACTGATTATATTCTGTGCCCCTACATAAGATGTTGGGGTGTCTGGTAGTGCTTAACCATAACCACTAACAGTGCAGTTTTAGACTAGATCCTACCCTACCTAGGTACCTCTATCAGTAATATCCTTGTAAGCTGAGCGCAATGTATTCTGTGCTGTCTATGATATCTTGTAGAGAAAGCACGATAGTAGACAAATTAGATATCTATTCATTTATCCTCAGTCAACCTTGACAAGGTCGCAGTGACCGCGAAATTATTTGCAATAAGTGTTGAAAGGTAAGCCAGGCACGAGGTTTATTGTAGTAGCTCCATTCTGTTACAATCTAGCATGGAGCACAGTTCCGGAATACAATGATCAATGAAGTAAATCACTGTACCTATCTATAGGTACTTAGCCTAGGTAGGTATAGGTTGACACATCAGCGAACAAATACCTATACAAGTAGCTAAGTAATGTATGTTTTTCTGTTGATTTTAGGGTTCCATACCTCAACAGAAAAAAACGAGACCCTTATTTATAACATCACTTTGTTGTCCGTCTGTCAACACCCTAATCCTTAGGAACAGTTAAAGGAATCAACTTAAAATGTATACCAAATACCTATGCTTGAAGGTATGGAACCTATAATGCAGTAAAAAAAAAGCTACTAACTCAATGCATTAAAAAAATATGGCAATGAAAAGAAAAAGTGTAAAATTGAAGAATTTTGACTTTTTTATCACTAAAATGGAATGGTTTGTATGAAAAGTGGCTGAAACTCATCATGGGCTCTGATGATTTCGAAATAATTAACGAATCAGAACCCTCAGGGCACAAGTCTCACTCACTTGTCAGTTTTATTTTTTCTTAAAACAATATTTTGTGAAATTAGACTACCATCAGTCAGTCAGGCATCACGCATCAGTAATACATTAGGCAACACGCACTGATATAGGTAGGTAGACTGTAGACTTTCGTCTTGTGGCTCTGCGGTATCTGTGACGAGAAGATATTATACATATCGTATGTATGTAATAATATATAAGTAGGTATATATATATATATATATATATATATATATATATATATATATATATATATAGTCTGTCCAACAAGCCATTAACCGGCATTGGGCACAGCACAAATAGGCAATTTTATTAAGTATAACATGACGTACCTACCTAGCTATACTTATACCTACAGACTTCAATTCCAATTATTATCTGCTCCATTGACTTCTACTCTATTAGTTGAAGCTGGTGGAGACAAACGGAAACTATGAACTTTATGAAGTAGGCGAACTTATGCGTAGGGTACACAGGGTGTTTAAATATATCTACACCTACCTAAAAAGCAGAACAATTTTGCGATTAACAACTTTTGGATAAGGCTTTTTATCGTCCTGGAAAAATAACGAAAAAACCCATGAAATTTTGAACTTGGTTCCAAATTTGACTTCAGGACCTTGAGTTCAAAAGATTGAGGAGTTGAATTCAGATTCGTGATTTTTTTAGACATCATCATCATCATTACCAGCCTGTTTACGTTTACGTTCACTGTTGGACGAGGCCTCCCTAATTGAATTCAATGAGGGGATTTGCCATAATCACCATGCTTGGCAGGCAGATTGGCGATCGCAGTTTGGTATTAAGTACTCAGGCAGATGCTGCTGCCCAGCCCCTGGTGTAATAACTTAGTATAAGGCTTCTATATTCTCGAGAGGAGGGGTCACACCAAGGCGTTTTTAAGTCATATAATTTTAAATTTACGAATGTTGCTACACCAAAGCTGTCTATTCTGAATAGTTTGTAGAATCTACTACTGAAGATCCCAACTTCAGTAGATTCCGAGTGTCCATGGTATTCGGAACACCCGGTATGGAGAGTCACGGAAAACTTCACCCACTTGTCCAATAAGATTCCTATCGGTGATAGTCTGAAAACACCGCATCCGAGGGCAAAGTTTCCACAAGTTACGTAACATAATCACTTCTCTGACACTTTAGTTTCCTATTTTGAAGATGTGTAGGTAGGTACTTAACTGGAGATAGATTTATCGATGACACTTTGTATCAGATGTTATTATGATAGTGAGTGAGCCGTGGTCTTAGATTAAGAATAGGACTTCTCCAACCTCTCTCGTGGATGACATAAAAGCCGACTAAGAGACTACATCTGGGGATTGGTAGCTGCCACCACCTGAGCACTCAACACAAACTGCGATTTTTGAGTTATAGATGGAGAGCACTTTAAAACATAGCTGCGTCGAGAAAAATGACAACGAAACTATGCTTGGTCCGATCCGCATTTGGCAGGTAAATATTAAACTTTACCTGCGTATGTGTGTATTGAAAATACAAGTTAATTTTGACCATGGAAGTAATAAGTACTAGTTGTACGTAGTACTTATTACTTCCATGATTTTGACCTACTTGCCGATTGCATAACTGTAAATGTCAATCACAATGTCAATATTATGACAGTCAGATGATCTAATGATGGAGACGGAAGGTGGACAACGGAACTCCTCAAGTTAATAATACTTAGTCAATGCAGCCAGCGTCAATGCGGACGCTTCCGTCTGGGAGTAATTTGGATCAGTTGTGCAGTGCTATTTTTAGATCGTTTGCAATCTTTAGGCAGATTAACTGTCTTTATTTACTCTCATACTGAAATATAAAGATTAAAAAACTAAAAACAAAACTAAAATGACAGTCTTTATGCACATGCCACCGAAATAAATTTAAAAAATTACATTAAGATACAGCTCTTCTATGGACCTGTATCATAATACCTATAACTTTTTTTCCATTACGATACAACTTCACTTGGACCAAGGAGGTTGCAATGCAATTTTTCTATACATAATCTGTGGACACGGCGCAACACGCTCGCGCGTATGGATTTTGGCGCTAAACGTTTACAAATAAATGCAAATATAAGCTGTAATTTTACGCAAATTTCATTGTCAAATTAGTTTTTGTTTTATAAAATGTCTGAAAACACCAGTAGCGATACTGAAGAAAATTTTACACCACCGGACATTCTCGAAGCTGCAACGAACAAATGAACCTCTTACCGGCGAAATCTAGAAGGTATTACAATAAATGCTACAAAGACTTTAAAATATAATATTACCTATTTCATGAGATTAGATAAAATAGTGTATGAAACTGCACATAATTTGGTCTTAAAACACTCGTGTGAACTCACACTCGTGTTTTAAGAACCCTTATTATGCAACAGTTTCATAAACTACTATATTTGTATTTTTTAAATGTATTGCATGGTGTGTTACTCTTTCCCGTCTCACGACCTTTAAGCGTGGTCGCGGTCGGTGCTCATGAGGAAGGACCTCAAAATGGTCAACGAAACGTCAGCAGGAGAATAGTAAAGTACGTGGTGTATAGTCGTTATTTTTCTAAAGTAAATTCTTTCTCGAAATAAAGTAATTTTTAACCGACTTCAAAAAAAAGGAGGAGGTTCTCACTTCATTTGTATTTTTTTAGTTTTTAAATAAGATATCAATTATAACTCATGATATAGTTCGTGCATATATTTTAATCGATATTATTTCCAACGGAAGATTTTCATTGGCATGTTACATTTAACTTAATTGCAGGAAATAAAACTTGTTCTTAACAATAAAAACATTTATTAAACTTAACTCAGTACGCTTATTATATTTCCGCATTTCGAATGCATAGTTGAGGTAATTTAATTGATGGTTAAACAAACTTACCTTGTGACGTTTGACCATAATTATACAAACCTTGCATCCGAAGAGATTTATAATAAATAAGTAGGTATTAATTCACTTCGTAGTCCACTCTTTAATATACTGGGCATAAAGCACAACTTCAGAGCCAAAAAATAACAACACAATTGACTTTTTAGTACCCCCTCCAGCCACAGATGGCGCCCTGCCGCACCGACCGACAATGTCGCCTCATTTCTTTAGAGCAATATCCATTTCGCAATGTATATACTTATGGGGTATGATTTCGATGTTTAGCAAAATCGGGTATGGGAGGGTTATAAATCTCTTCGGATGCAAGGTTTGTATAATTATGGTCAAACGTCACAAGGTAAGTTTGTTTAACCATCAATTATACTACACCTTGCATCCTCGAGATTTATAATAAATAAGTAGGTATTAATTCACTTCGTAGGATGTTTAGAGCACATTGCGAAATATGTAAGTCGATTAAATAAAAAGAAAAATATTAAGTAATAGTTACATATTTTTATTGCTTATATATGAAATAATTAATAACTTAGGACTTTATTATGTCTAAGAATCAAGAGAACAATCATACACAGCTTCTGCAAAGGTTCTTTCATCATAACTTGAGGGCAAGGGTCTGTTGTAATATTTAGCAAATACTAAACTGTTGCCTGACCAGCCGGCACATTTCTTTATAAGATCTATTGACAAACCTTGTCGATGAGCTGCTGAGGTAGACGCATGACGGGTACTGTGAGCAGAGAAAGTATCTGTATTTACCCCGCTTGCACCCATGACGTCCTTGATCCACCTACTGATAGTCGATGGACTCGCGTTATGAAATGGTTTCCTAGTGGTCAGAAAAAGACGGTCAGTATTGGCCGCTGTCCGAAAGGCGTTTGTAGCCTCCAGATATGATGAGAGGGCCCTTGCAGGACAAACTTCTATTCGATCAGGAAAAAAAGGAATTAACAGATGAGGCATTGGGCGACTAGGCGCCGACGTTTTAATAACGTCATTAATTACAATATCTATTCTAGAATCAGAAATTCTAACATTAGATAATCTTATTAGCGATAGTGTCTGACCTCGTTGTCCTGTCGACAATGCGAGTAGAACTGCCGTTTTCTTCGAGATTTTAGGTAATGATAATTCTTCATTAGAAAAAAACGAAGTTATAAAATCGAGAACTAGATTAGGATCCCAAGTAATATGGTATTTTGGGAAACTGGGTCTAGATCTGAAAACCCCCTTAAGAAAGCGAGTAACGGTGTCATTTTCACTAAATTTTTTACCAAAAATTAAAGCTAAAGCTGAACGGCATGTGTTAAGGCTAGAATAACTTGCTCCGCTACTGTATTCATTAGTCATAAACTCTAATAAAAATGGTAAGTTCATGAGAAACGGATCTCTTTCCCTAGATTGACAAAATAACCACCACTTTCTCAATGTTACATTGTATTGTTTAAGGGAGTTTTTAGACAGTGATGATATTATAACACTAATGGTTTCTGATTGGAGGTTTTGTTGCGCGAAGGCCGACCTGATAATAGACATGATACCAGGGTAAGTGTCCTCCATCGAGGATGAGGTTCTCTGGAAGGAGATAGTAACAGATTTTTGTTAGAATATAAAAATATCGGATCTTGACATGCCAGGGAAAGAAACAGAGGATACCAAGGTTGACTTTTCCAGTATGGAACGACCATTATACCCGTAGCACCGTCATTAATTATTTTTCGAAGGCTTTTTAATATCAACGAGAAAGGTGGAAAAGCGTAAAATAAATAAGAACTCCAGTCTATTGTAAATGCATCTACATTGAATGCGGAAGGATCTCTTTTCCACGAGATGTAACTACTACATTTAGCATTTAACCTAGAAGCAAAAAGATCAACTTCTGGTTTTCCAAAATAATCAACGATTTGTTTGAACGCCGTGGAAGATAGATCCCATTCCGTATCTATGTTTGTACGCCGCGACTCTTCGTCGGCTTCTACATTTTCTTTGGACTTAATATAAGATGCAAAAATGAACAGTCGTCTTTCCTCGCACCATTCCCAAATGTTTCGTGTGATGTCATTCAAATGTGTGTATTGAATGCCACCCATTCTATTTATGTAGGAAATAGCCACAGTGTTATCGATACGTAGCAAGATTTCAGAATCGAGCATACTCCTAGCAAAACATCTAAGGCCCTTTCAAAAACTTTGGTGTAGATCCAGCCATAAGGTATGGCTGGGCAGGCTGACGTGAGTACGCCCAAGAATTTAGCAAACTCTCGAATTTTTATACATTTTTTCTTGGAAATATCTCGAACAAAATCTGATATCTTAATACGTTTTTCAATAGGGAGACTTAGTGTCATATCGACTGAATCAAATTCAAAGCCTAAAAACTTGCGACACTGACTAGGCACAAGTTTACTTTTCTCGTCGTTAACTACAAACCCCAAAAATGTTAATAATTTTAAAGTCTCAGACACACAACTGAGACAATCGTCATATGTATTCCGTAGGCATAAAAAATCATCTAAGTAGTTAACTATAAATAGGCCCTTATTTCTAAGGAAGGTCACAACTGGTTCAAGCAACTTAGTGAAGATGTAAGGTGCAGAAGAAATCCCAAACGGGAGGCACTGAAATTCAAAAGTTTGAAGTTCAAATTTAAATCTAAGATATTTCTTAGACGTTTCATGAATACCTACAAGAAAGTACGCATCTTTCAAGTCAATGCTGGCCATATAACACGATGGGGATAGCAGTCTAGTGGCTGTACGGTAATCCTCCATCTTAAAGTGACGTGTGTCAACTACCTTGTTTAAGGATTTAAGATTAAGAATGAATCTAAATTTGTTATCTGCCTTGGGAACGAGAAATATTTTAGAAATAAACTGACCTGAAATATCATTGCATGGTAATACAGCTCCAATACGCTGTAATTTCTCTATCTCGAGGCTTAAGTTAAGCTTTTCAAATTCAGAAAACTTTGTATTGCAAGGTTCTTGCACTTGAAAAACTGGCTTCAAAAGCGGTATTTTATAACCTCTAATCACATCTAAAATAACTGGATCGCTAGTAATTGTTTGCCAATTATTAAGAAAATTTCTTAATCTACCAGAGTGAATAGGTACCTCTATTGTGTCTTGGACTGTGGCTGAGACTTCGGCCGCTGTTCCTTTGCTCGATCCTGGTACTGGTGTGTGGAAGTCGTGGGTCTTTTCCAGGTTGTGGAGCGGTACGCGTTTTGTTGATTCCTGGCTCCACCCTGTCTGTTCCCGCGCTGATCCTGACGGGGTGAGCCTCTCCAGTTTCCCTGCCGATATGGCTGTTTCTTCGACGTCGAAGCTTCAGTCGTACTTGCCTTCTTCATCTGGAGTCCTGATCTCTCGGCCGACTTAGAAGCTTATATTTTATCAGTGAGATTTTCACCAAAGAGCATATTGTCTCTCTTAACGTCTTGAACAACGTCTTGAAATTTCTTATCCAATGTGTATGTAATTAGTTTTCTCCGATTGATGGTGTTTTCAAAATGCAAATCCAATAAAATTTGGTTTGCTTCTGATAACCTTTTGATGATGTCCATCTTATCCATATCCTTTTCAATAAGGGAGGATGTCAAAGCTGTCAAAGCTGTCACAGCTGAAATTCCTAATCCAAGGTAATTCTGAGCTGCCTCCATGCGTTTGTCCCGATTTCTGGTTGACTCAACAAGAACTGCCGATATTTCGGGATTCAATTTTGGGGCTTTAACCAATTGAAAGTTTTCGGGTACGCAGATCTTTTCGCCAAGAGACTTCTTTTGATCCTTATTTAACCCTTCACACAGAATACGCCCCCAACGTTTAGAGATTTCCTCCGGGATCTTTGGACCAAAAACTTCTGGTTTTTCCTTAGATTCACCTAATGCGTCCAAAATATCGCCGGGTAAACTAACGGATTCAGGGATGGCATTATTTTCAGCTATCTGGCTAGTCGAAGGTACAGGATCGATGGCCGATATAGATGGAGCAGTCACCTCAGGTTGGGCAGGTGATGGCAGCGCCTCCGCTGACTGTAGTGCATCCACTGCATGTACCGTCGAACGAATATTGTAGTAAGTGCTCACACCATCAGAGTCTATTAACTCTTCTACCTGGCTAGCCCCTTCATCGCGTGAGTAAGAGGGGCTTCTATCCCTGGAGTCATGGTGACTGTCTGTAGACAATGCAAAGCATGGGTCATGATCGCATCATGACACGAAAATACCAGTAGTAAGAGACCGTAATCGCATCACAGTACTAGATAAACATGGCTACAATCGCATTGTAGCACTAGTGCATGACTATGATCGCATCATAGTACCAAGACACTCATGTATAGGCTAATAAAATACATATTTTATAGATTCAGGGTCATTTTAGATCAATTACAGTAATTATGCGTCAAATCACAATTATAAAAAATTGAGGGTAGTTTTAAAACATTTAAACAGAAGGCATGTAGCCTTAAGTCATTTTTCATTCAGATTACAATTATGAAAAACTGAGGGTAGTTGTAAAACATTGAAACAAAAAAGGTATGTAGCCTTGTCACAAACCATTACTGGTTGTAAAATTATTTAGTGAAATGTGCAATGCAAAAAAAAACACTCACCTGAGTCGTCGTAGTTGCTATCCGAACTTTTGTAATGCCGTAAACATCTTTCCAGTTTACGCAACTTTCTTCTGATACGATTCTTGGATAAGCTACGTTTCCTTTTACCCATTGCACTCACTAAACCGTACTTGAACACTAACAAAATGTTATAACTTTTATTTTTGGATACAAAAATAAGTATCACGATGCTTCGATGCCCGCACAAAAAAAGCGAATGAGGCGACATTGTCGGTCGGTGCGGCAGGGCGCCATCTGTGGCTGGAGGGGGTACTAAAAAGTCAATTGTGTTGTTATTTTTTGGCTCTGAAGTTGTGCTTTATGCCCAGTATATTAAAGAGTGGACTACGAAGTGAATTAATACCTACTTATTTATTATAAATCTCGAGGATGCAAGGTGTAGTATAATTTTAACCTATAATAACAGGTGGGTAAGGCATATTTTGGTTTCGAGAAATGGTCCCTGTTCCCTGTTGGGAAAAGATATTGAATTTTGATGGTCCGAGAGTCGAACAACTTTAGCTTATAATCACAGGTAGGTAAGGCTCGTTTTCGTTCAGAGGAATGGTCCCCATCCGATGTACATCTGACAAAGGTTGTGTATGCTCGTTGCTTCGACGATTAGATGCTCGACTTGACCTTCCGGTGACAGCGAAAGCGACAGTTGTTTGTTTTTCGTTCGCACCTGGTGGAGAAAAAATTTACATTAGATTCGAAACAGACAACATATAACATTATAAAATATACACAAATTTAATAATTATTAAATATATAAGAATCAAAGTCCTGACTGAGAGTAGACAATGCAGAGCCGAAACCGCTGGACCTAGAGACTTGAAATTTGGAGTGTTCCGTTTAGGAAGTTGGGGTGTTACTAAAAAAGGAATTTGGAAAATTCGTCCTCTAACGGAACTAAAAAGTTCTTTAAAAATAAATAAAATGCTCTGTATTTCAAAAGACATTGGTAGCAGAGGCTTATGATGTCAGCATTATATTATATTTTGTATTATATAAAATCGTTAAGTGACGCACACCACAAACCGTATGGTACCAATTGTACCATCAATGGTACAACTCGATGGTACATCTGGGACGGAGGGACCGTATGTTCAAGAAACCTAAAATTTGGAGGGCACATTACTTTTATGGTCTAGGGGTGCACTAAGAATGGAATTTCCGAAATTAACCCCCTATGGGGGTGCAAGGGAAGTTGTTGAAGTTTGTATGTTAAAAACTCCAGTCTGAAGTATAGCTACTTCTGAGTAAGACTGCTCTACTATGCTTTGTTACTCACTATTAGTATTGTTGTCAGTAGTGTCAGAGGTTAGAACATGTTAAGATTCTTAACCTACACATTTTGTTGCAGGTATCAATTGTTGGTAGACCTAAATAAATAAAATATAAAACAATATATATATATATATATATATATAAATCATACCACACTCTCAATGTGACCCTCTTACTGAGTCATCCAGGTAAAATTTGTATGCATTCTTTATACATATTGGCCAAGTGCGAGTCAGACTTACGTACAGAGAGCTCCGTTATATGGGAAAGCTCGTTGAATAAAAAGCAAAATTATTTTGCAGTTAATTGTATACTATTACCACTTTAATATTTAGGCTATGTTTTTCCTTTTAAAATTTGGTATCGACTCTTCGTAGAGCCTTAAGTTGTGGGTTACCATTTTGTATTAATCTGTAATTTCAGTGTCTATAGCATTTATTTCTATTTTGGGCGCTATATGTGGTGATGGTGACAGACAGACAACTAAGCGAGAGCAATACGGTCCCGTTGCTCTCATAGGGTGCGGACCCCTAAAAATAAACAACTATATTCTTGATATAAATATAAGGAAAAAGCAAGAACGGGTTTTGCAAAATGAAATCGACTTACGGTCGCACATAACATCTTTCGAAATCGTAATTACAGTACCAGCAAGCTTTGAAGCCACTTTTTACAGCTCTTGCGTGTGTGTGTGTGTGTATGCTGTATACACTAGAACCTTCATTCTCTTATAAGATGTAGAGCTGCCATTGATGCTTAACTAATTGCTTAGT
Source organism: Epirrita christyi (assembly GCA_951392215.1). Taxonomy (NCBI): domain Eukaryota; kingdom Metazoa; phylum Arthropoda; class Insecta; order Lepidoptera; family Geometridae; genus Epirrita; species Epirrita christyi. The sequence goes on from OX595846.1 coordinate 10,052,135, forward strand.
AACTGTTCAAAGTGTTCCATACAAATACATAGAATTATGACGTTTATCACTCTGCGAAGTATTTATTTTGCTAAAGCTGTTCACATACTACAGACTAAACCATCTGTCAATAATTCAGTCAGATTAGAACACACTGAGAAAAATGTCATTTTGGCTTCATTATAAAATATCAATACATCTTTCAAAAATACGATGAATTGTTCTAAAATAAGGTTGCATCATGTATATATAATAAAATAATCTAGTTTAAATAGTAAGTAATACAATATTATGATGACCATTCTCCGTAATAAACGGTGACAGAATATAAGAAGATTAAATCGATACTTTACGATGCTTTCCTCTTAAAATAACACTACGTAATATGAAATGGTCTGCTGGATGTCTGCTTGGCAGAAATTCGATGATACCTAAGATATAACAGTTTTCGTCACTTTATTTTTGTAGTTAGCATCAATTTTCTTGAAGCTTCTATGCATAAAATCCTTATAATATACGACTACGGACTATATCTTCCGCCGTTTCGTTACTGCTTCGCTTGTTACTGTCCATCCAAAGGTTGTCTGGAAGAAATCGCTCTCAGCGATAAGGCCGCCCATTGTACTGCTAATTTTAATAAATCCTTTTATGTATTCCTGGTGTACAATAAAGTGTTAATCTATATATCTATCTATGTGACTACGGGCATACAAAAACTAATTAACAAATGAACAAACATCAAATAATGATTACGGAATCAATTATGATTCCGGTGATTGGTCACACCAAAATACCATGACTAGCACACAAAAATACAATTACGTAACAAATTACCATCGAATATGATTACGGAACCATAATATTTGACGCGGCACTCCAAAATACCGTGATCATCACACAAAAATACGTTTATCGTTTTACTAAAGTTTGATTACAGATTCATAATATTGGATGACCGGCATATTAAAATACTGTGAAATCACCAGTCTACTGCGAACGGCACGCGGGTAGGTCCTAGCCCGGTCATTTTATTCTATTTAGTTAGCAGGGAAGCACATGCGCTCCGCCTTTTGCTTGTAATTTTATTTTAAATATGTATTACGGATTGTCTATAGTTAGTGTTACAAAATGTGAAGTGATTTGAAGCAACAAAGTGCAACAAAGATCAGCTGGGTTTCATAATACCTAACATTTGTTCGTGTACAAAAATAAGTGTTTTAAGATTAGTGCACCAGTTTATGCAAGCTGTTGATGTAAAAGCTTGTGACAGTACATAACCCAGTTTTGCCGACTGATGCCCAGCTGTTCTGCCTGCTGACGCCTACCAAACCATGGCTGGTTGGTGAACGCCTGGAGGGCTCAACGTGCCTATCTTATTACGTTGGGTATCCTGGCAAAGCCCGAGTCTCGATCCCGTTCTCTGTCCAGCACGCCTGAAGTCGCGTCGTGTTCTAGGATCAATCACCAGGGATTTGAATAAGGTATTGATTTTAGTCTCGTATTAAGTAAAATATCTAATGTGAAAGCCCATGTTAATTAGAGATACTCTTTATGGTACCATAAAGTAAACATGTCACAAAATACTGTATTTAGGTAAATTTAGCTAATTTCCTTTCGAGTTTTGTAGGCTGACTTCGGCAGAATTTACTACCCCAAATTTAAAGCTACTTTCGACCCCCATATATAAAAATCTATTTGACCTAACCACTTGCAATTTTGTACAGGTGACGCGGATAAGGTGCAGTCAGCTTTGGAACAGTGGTCTCGACCCTCAGCTGGTCCGTGACAGGAGGTCGTGCGCCCTCTGACAAGAGACGGTGCGAGCCCGCCTCCGTTACCCCAAAACTACTACTCCGTTACTCTAAATTATATATTTTGCGTTATTTAATAATATTTTGTAATTTTTAATTAAAATGTTAATCCGTCATATGTTTTTCCATTATAGCAAATAGTTCCCCAAATCCCAAATCCACTGTTATCTAGAAGTACCTACTTTATTAGGGTTATTTTCTGTATTGCGTAGGTACTTTTTTCTGAATGTGCTTTCCTCTCATTTCCGAGTATTTCCTGTTATTTCATCCTACTATTTATCCATGCTTTCCTACTATTATTGATGTGCTTTCCTATTGTTTATTCTTACTAATTTTCTACGCCTCCTGTTGTAGCATGGCTCGGGTATTTTTCCTTCTTCTTAAATATGTGTGGGCCAATTTATAAAGATAATTGACACTTAGTAATCTACTCTGACCCATAACCGTGCAAAAGTACGGTTACGGGAGTGATGACGATGAACGACTATACATCATCATCATTCTCTTAACCGTACTCTTGCTTATTCTATGTGTCAATTATCTTTATTAATTGGCTCATACATATTTAAGAAAAAGGAACAATACCCGAGCCATACTACAACAGGAGGCATAGAAAAATAGTAAAAAAAATCAATAGGAAAGCACATCAATAATAGTAGGAAAGCATGGATAAATGGTATAGGATGAAATAACAGGAATTACTCGGAAATAAGAGGAAAGCACATTCAAAATTGTAGTAAAGCATACAATAATAGTAGGAAAGCATGGATAAATAGTAGGATGAAATAACAGGAGTTACTCGGAAATGAGAGGAAAGCACATTAAAAATAGTAGGAAAGCATACAATAATAGTAGGAAAGCATGGATAAATAGTATGATAAAATAATAGGGATTACTCGGAAATTAGAGGAGAGCACATAAAAATAGTAGGAAAGCATACAAAAATATGATGACAGTCATATGTAATGTTATGCTCTCTCTCAAAAAGTAATGGTCCATTACGATTACCGTCACCGTAAGTCCGGACATACGGTGATACGAACTACTAATGCATGGTGACAGCTCATCATAATATATGGTTAGCAGCAGCAACAGTAGTTTCATCGTACTTTATGGTTATTTCCGTATGCTCCCTACTTTACGTGAAATCACCATATTTTTTGATGAACTGTTTTCTCAGTGCACAATGGATTATTTATATAACACCCAAAAGTTACATACATAGTCCTGATCCCACACTAGGATTCCCTATGTATCAAGAACTAGTACTATGGTACCACAACACCCACACCTGCAACAAGTATTTGCAGCAAACATGCATTCAAATACAAAAAAAATACATGCAACAAATAATAATAAATAATAAGGTAACACGCGATAAATACCCGTGACAATATAAATAAATATGTGTTCTAATAGCGAAAGTTTAAAAAATTCTAAGTATTTGAAGATCATGCAAACATTTGTCTTGAAGCGGGAGTCGAACCCTCGGACGGAGTAGCCGCGGCACGGTGGTCGTTGTTTATCGAGGGTTTCTATAATCTACCTTCCGCCTCCATTATCAGATCAGCTCGCTGTCACCTTGTATTATCATGGGTATTTGACAGGCTTGCGTCATAATCCGATTTCAAATCTTTGTGTCATATGCATTGTAGGTCGATCAAAATTAATCTCTGCAGAAGCCCTGAGTCAACATTTTACATCATTCGTTGTACCCATAACAGAAAGTTATGCTTAAGCTGCCCTATTACAGTATTCAGAGTCAGTAGCAGTCATATGTTATGATCCTAACATAGGACTGCCCTATGTTAGGATCATAACATATGATGCCTGATGTTATGTCCTATGGTACATTTCTGGAGGAAAGTTTACAAGGCATTACATTAATGAAAAACATCGAAATCGAAGATCTCCATGGCGTGGTGGGCGAGTAGCCAGCTGAGACGCAAGAGGTGCGGGTTCGATTCCCGCTGCGGGACAAATGTTTTCATGATCTGCAAATATTTGATTCGGGTCTGGGCGTTGTATGGTACCATGGTACTCGTAGCTCCTGATACCCACGACACAGGGAATCCTAGTGTGGGATCAGGACTATGTATATGACTGTTGGGTGTTATGTTATGAAATTTATAAAACCTTAGAACTAAAGTTGTTCACCATGACGTGTGGAATACCCTCCCGTCGGGTTTAAAGGAGTATTTCGGTACACATTGTAAAAAACCAATCAATTGAACAAACTTCACAAACATCAATATAACTTAGTGTCTTTGTTATTTATTCCATAAACAAAATATATAGCGGAACGTGTATCGAATGATATTGTATTCAATTAAATATGCTGTCTTTCAGAATTCGTCATCATTTCATTTGACAGAACACATCGTACCTTCTCACTTGTTATACTCAATTGTAATACAAAAATTACAATAACAAAACAAAGTTTCATGTATAATCACACTTCACGCACGACACTATACTGGGTGTAGATCTGTACACTCGTCATATTAACAGAGGTTATTCTACCCAGATTTTATCATTCAGAGAAACTCCAAGCACAGCTCATTCCATAGCACGCTGTGCAACCTTGAACAAGTGGATTAGCCCTATCGTGATTATACTACAGAGAACTAAAGTCATCGACATAGCCCAACGGATTAGCTGAAGTGGCAATGGGCAAGCCATATATGTCGAAGAACCGTCACCCGGTAGGGTAAGCAAGTTTTTGGCATGCAAACGTACCTAATCCAACAGGGAATCCTAGTGTCGGATTAGTGGAAAAATCATATTATACTCTTGACGAAGCTCTTGCTGATGATCTAATTATACCATGAATGTATTATTATTTTTTCTATTTGCTGATTGTGGTAGGTAACTATACCCTGATTTTTAATTTCAGTCAATTTTTGTAAACAAACAAATGTCAAGATATGCCACTGTGAGTATAAGTGTCACGTGTAAATTCACATATGACACACATACATGACACTTATACATACAGTGACATTTCTTTGTTTACAAAAATTGTCTGAAATAAAAAATCAGGGTATAGTACTGTACTGTAATGTTGGATTCCAAGTGTACTTAATGTATGTATATTGGAATAAATGATTGATTTGATTTGATTTGATACTATGTATGTGACTAGTGGGTGTTATGTGTATGTATGTGTGTATATATAAAATTGTTGCGTGTCTGACTAACTCACTGGCTGACTATCGACGCACAGCCTAAACCATAAGTAGTAGAAAGATGAAATTTGAAATATAGCTTCGCATCATTCTCTAAATTAACAAAACATAACACATAACAGTCACACACATAGTCCGTGATCCCACACTAGGATTCCCTGTATCATGGGTATCAGGGACTACCAGTACCATGGTACCACAACACCCAGACCCGGAACAAATATTTGCAGATCATACAAACATTTGTCCCGCAGCAGGAAACGAACCCGCAACCTCTTGCTTCTCAGCCAGCTACTACCGTCGCATCACGGAGGTCGTCACATTCAGTCTATTACAAAGAGCACGCGATCATTTTAGCGCACTTGAAATTTAGTTGAAACTGCACAAAATCGCTACCGTTATTACTGTAACCGTACTGTATGTGTGTGTGTGTGTGTGTGTGTGTGTGTGGGGGGGGGGGTGTGTGTGTGTGGGTGGGTGTGTGTGTGGGTGTGGGTGTGTGTGTGTGTAAATTGCACACAAGCACACAAAGCATGCACGTTACGTACACACTACGTAACTTTAAGTCCATTCTCACCATTCCATTGAGTCGCTGTCGGATATGCAGTAGATGCTGGAGAGCCTGCTCGTTGGTGCGCTCCCCGCAGTCGACGGGCCTCGCTCGTCCCCACGACACCAGGGGGTCATACACAAAAGGCCCGATCACGGACATCAAGGCTGCTGTTTGGGCTCGGAGGGCTTTCATAACGGCCTCACAACTTTTTCTGTGGAGAATATTTTAGGTTAAACATTTAAAGTTATGTATGTAACATAAGATAACATAACACCCAACAGTCAAATACATAGCCCTAATCCCACACTAGTATTCCCTGTGTCGTTGGTAACTACGAGTACCATGGTACCAACCAACCAATTGCATGACCTGAAAATAACTGTTCCGGGTGTGGGTGTTGACACCCGGAACAGTTATTTTCAGGTCATACAATTTGTCCAGTAGCGGCAATCGAAACAGCACCTCTTGCGTTTCAGCTGGCTACTTGACCGCCACGCCGCAGAGGTCATCAAATTGAAACGTATCAGCTTAATCGGATAACGGGAATTGCGTCATCTGTACATGCCCTCATGTTTGAGCGGGACCATAATAGCGGCCTCCATGTCGTGCATGAGTAAGAAGAGCACTAGTTCAAAAAACCCACCTGAATATGCCGTTATGTTTGAACATGCCGTCATGTTTGAGCGGGCCCATAGCGGCCTCCATGTCGTGCATGAGTCGGAAGAGCAATAGTTCAAACAACCCACTTGAACATGCCCTCATGTTTGAGCGGACCCATAGCGGCCTCCATGTCGTGCGTGAGTCGGAAGAGCACTAGTTTAAACAACCCACCTGAACACGCCCTCATGTTTGAGCGGGCCCATAGCGGCCTCCATGTTGTGCGTGAGTTGGGACAGCACTCGTTCAAACTACCCACATGAACATGACGTCATGTTTGAACATACCGTCATATTTGAGCGGGCCCATAGCGGCCTCCATGTCGTGCGTGAGTCGGAAGAGCAATAGTTCAAACAACCCACCTGAACATGCCCTCATGTTTGAGCGGACCCATAGCGGCCTCCATGTTTTGTGTAAGTCGAAACGGCACTCGCTCCGGCCACTCGAACGCCTCGCCCTTGTTAAAGAGACAGTTAAAGTCCACGTGCACAGTGTCTCCGTTTGTAGAATCGAAGGATATGTTCTCTCCGTGTCTGTCGCCTAAACCTGTTGCGAAATAAAATGTTTTTAACCATCGATCTACTTTTGTTTTTAGGTCGATGTTTTTACCAAAATGTAATAAATGGTTTGGATACGGCTGACTGATTTGATTTTCAATTATCGCTAATGACCCTATCCCTACCCTATCTAGCCACCATTTCCGTAAAAACGTTAACGAAGGAGTACTTAGATAGATAGAAAATGCTTTATAGCACAAGACAATTTTTTTTTAAATTTTTTATTAATTTAATTTAATTAATTAATTAATATTGTCACGGGTATTTATCGCGTGTTTACTTAACCTTACAATTTTTTTTGTTCAATTTGTCTGGTGGTTACTATGGTAGCGTACTTATCGGAACCCTCTCCACGCAAGTCCGACTCGCACTTGACCGAATTTTTTAATCCTTTGTTTATATAGAAATGGTGGTCACGTGGGTCCGTAAAGAAATTGTATCGGAACTGGAATTACCAAATACAGAAACGCGTACCGAAAAGGCAGCAACAAAACAAAAACTTACCCAAAATATATCCAACCATGGACATGACAGCTGTGGTTCTGGTATAAGCAGATCTTGCTTGATACCTAAAATGAAAATAGTATCACGTCACAGGTTAATACCGTTCCTTCTTGGTCAGTGACTAGGTTGAGCTTTTCTATTGTTTCAAAAGGGTCTTTATTACTCACTAGCTGCAAACCGCGGTTTCACCCACAAAAACAATAATAAAAATTGATGATGATGATGAAAAGTAGCCTTTGTTAATCCAGGGTATAAGGTGTCTCTAAACCACACTCAAATCCGTTCAGCCGTTTGAGCGTGAAGAAGTAACAAACATACTCACAAACTATCAAATTTATAATATTTGTGTCATGGGATTGGACACTATAAATCTACATTCGTGATAGTATATGCAATTGACCTATGGTACGGTAATAAAACATTAGGTACTATATGAGCCAAGGTACTATTTGAGCCAAGGTACAATATAAGCCAAGGTACTATTTGAGCCAAGGTACTATATGAACCAAGGTACAATATAAGCCAAGGTACTATTTGAGCCAAGGTACTATATGAGCCAAGGTACTATTTGAGCCAATGTACTATTTGAGCCAAGGTACTATATGAGCCAAGGTACTATTTGAGCCAAGGTACAATATAAGCCAAGGTACTATTTGAGCCAAGGTACTATATGAGCCAAGGTACTATTTGAGCCAAGGTACTATTTGAGCCAAGGTACAATATAAGCCAAGGTACTATTTGAGCCAAGGTACTATTTGAGCCAAGGTACAATATTAGCCAAGCTACTATTTGAGCCAAGGTACTATATGAGCCAAGGTACTATATGAGCTACCTTAAGAGATGTGTTGGTGATTGATCGTGAAATAATTAGTTGTGGATGGATTCAGTAGGTACGCCTCACAGAGGCTCCCAAAACCAAAGATATTATATTATTTATCATCATCATCAGCCTATACAAGTCCACTGCTGGACATAGGCCTCCCCCTAGAATGCCACGACGAACGGTCTTGAGCCGCCTCTATCCACCAACATCCTGCAACGTTTATAATGCCTTTATTCCATAGAGCGCCTTCCTCTACCGCGTCGTCCGGTTTGTGTTTGCCACTCAAGAACCTTTATCCCCCAACGGTTATCAGTTCTGCGAGGTATATGACCTACCCATTGCCACTTCAGCTTGCTAATTCTGAGAGCTATGTCGGAAGATTTTATTATGAACCGAAAATTAGATCAATGTGGAAACCGACCGTGGTTGAGTCTTAAGCTCATTTATCACGCGGACAAAATTGTGAAGGAACACACCGTTATGTCACCGCTGCGTGGCAGATCCAGCTAGTCCACTCTCGCTAGTCACGAGTAGACCTTTATGTAGGAACATTTTATAACCCAATAATAAAATATTCATACCATCCATACGGATCTGAGAACACTCTTCGAAACCACTCTTGGAACAGCGGTGGGTGTCGAGGTAGTAGCTTCTCCTCGTATATCCGTCTCTTTTTCTCCACTGGGTCTTTGTTCAAACACATCATCTCTTTCAGCTCGCGGTTGCTGGTATGAATACCTGAACAGTTTGCAAACATGTCACTAACAGTACTTACCAGAAATTAACTTACGTTCAAAAATGGTCCTTGTGATTACGGATTATGGATTATATTATTTTGACGTGGGAAAGAATAGGTAACAGCCAAAGCCTTATGTGAGATAAATGCTAATAGATAAACACACCAACATATAAGCAACCTCTTACCTCAAAAGCATATAGGGCTCCGTTATAGGAAGCCAAAATGTTTCATATGTTAATGAACATAATGCTAGTTTTGCTATAGAAAGAATTACAGATATTATAAAAAAACTTTATACCATCCCCTCTCTAAAAACCTTATTTAATGTTGAGCACTTTTAATCACTATTTTGGTGTTTGAATTTAGAACACACCAATATATTCGACCTCCATCTCAATGCTATTCAACCTCCTTGAGATGTCTATTTTCGCTTAAATCTTTATTTCTCTCGTAGTCATTGTATAAAGTATAAGTATGCAACTCTTGAATAAAACGGATTTATATCGAGGGCCATGAAAGACTCGCGTCGCTCATGATTCTAAACTCGAATTATGTATCACACCCTCCGTTCGTGATTCAGTCGTTAGAATCGTTCACTTGCTCGTGATTCATCTATGGCCCTCGCTTTAAATCCTTCATTCACTAATAGCATAATATACTATTATGCGAGAATTCCTAAAGACGGTTATTTTCTATCTCTTACCTTTTTGTTTATATATATGCATCAAAACAGGCCTTAGTCCGACGAGATTAGGCACCCATTCAATCAACCCACACTCTTCATTCAATGGTAGGACGCTATAGGTTCTGATATAGAGCCTTCGTTTTCTGGTCTCGGGTGCGTCTTGTAGAAATCTGTTGACGACGGCATTGAACTCCATCAGGCGATAATCTTTGCGTAGATCGTCGCGAGGCTTTAGCATTATTATATAGGACTTGCCGTCGGAACCTGAAATAAAACTTTTTGGTATATCTGCGAAGCCAAAAAAGCTTGCATTCCAATGACAGAAATACCGGTAAAAATTGTTTAATTGTTAATTGTTTATTTATTGTCAACATGTACATAATTTATAGCTTAGGTCTAAGAGTAGCTTATGAAAGTACATGTACCCTGTAGGGCGCTGCAATTTTAATATTATAAGTCAAATTATATAAAAAAAAAATTGGTATCGATATTACAAACTATAATTATAAATTTTAATATCAATAACACGTAAAAAGATACTATTGGTACGTACTATACGTCCTTGTTGTGAGAGGAAGGGGAAATAACATTGCTAGATTGCTAATACCAATAATAAATAAGTTATTTTTTTCTTTACAGCCGAAAAAATAAATACAATAATAATAGCAAAAATGTTTTAGTAGAAATTTTTATTATTCTACGGCAACACATAACTTTTTTATAATTTGTTTTTTGTTTAGTTTGTTTGTGTTGTTTTCATAAAAAATATTGTGATAATGTGGATGAACATAATAAATTTTATATAGGTATATTTAGAATTAATTCATTATTTATTATCTGACAAGGCTTATGTGCGGCCGCTAAAATGTATGTACACCATAACAAAACCAAGTGCTCCCAGTGTTCCTATGGTGAATAAATGATATGAATATGAATATGGATGAATATTACGTATGCATACATAGCGTACAATAAGAGGGAATTGCCATAATCACCACGCTTGGCAGGCGGATAGTGATCGCAGTTAGGTGTTAAGTACTCAAGTGGATGCTGCTGCCCATCCCCTGGCAAACTAACTACATCCACAGGAGGAATTGGAGGAGGATTCCTAGGCCAAAACACCACGGCTAACACAGTACACGATATGCAGCCATATATTGCAATGACAATATGGCCACTTTAGGGCAACTATAGGTAACTTCTTACCTCTGAGAGTAACTTTTCTAGGTTTCTGAAGCGACGGCAGTATATTGATCTGTTCATCGATCCCCGCTATGTGGACGGGCGGTTCCGTCGGTATATTAAAGTCTATTCGCTCCTGTCGCGCAGCTTTCGAAGGCAGCACAATTTTGCAGAACTCTTGGAATGGCATCATGATGTGACTGAAGTTGTCGCTGGTGAGGAGACGCGGTAGTGTGCGTACTAGAGACGACACTGTTGTTGTCTGGATATTAAAACAAGATCATACAAAAGTGTAAGTGACCGGAATACTTGCGTGAGCATCCTGACCACGCTGCCATCAAGTGACGGCTTGGTGATTTTGTTAGTAGTAGAACTTCTAGTGAAAGAGTTTGTCCGGGGAAATACTACCACCGTGCCTATTTCTGCCGCCAAGCAGTGCTACTCGCATTGCTGTGTTTCGGTTTGAAGGGTACGGGTGCCGGTGAAATTACAGGCACATGAGGCTTTTCATCTTTATGACTCAGGTTCGGCAGCGCGCGTGTGATGCCTCTAGTGTTGCAGGCGTCCATAGGCTACGGTAACTACTTTCCATCAGGTGGGCCGTATGCTTGTATGCTTACCAAGTAGTATAAAAATAAAAAATAGAAAAAACTAATTGAGTTCATGTTAATTTTTGCGGATATGCGCAAACTAGCAACAACTACACAACTACAGTGCGGTTCAAAGACAAGTCTGTGTTTCAATTTAAAAAAACGGTTGTCTGTAAAGTCGGTTTACTGACGATAGTTCAACGTGTCAACGTCGTTATTGTGCTTCTTTGCCGCTCGTTCCGCGCTCGTGCGCATGCGGCGTTAGCGCATGCGCATATATATATATAGCATATATAGCGCATGCGCATATATATATATATATCGCATGCGCATATATATATATATATATATATCGCATGCGCATATATATATATATATATCGCATGCGCATATATATATATATATATATATATCGCATGCGCATATATATATATATATAGCATATATAGCGCATGCGTTTTGCGAGGTGACGCATGACGAGGTAACGACGTATGACGAGGTAACGACGCATTAGTCATGTTTTTTCGAGCGTGCAGCCGGCTCCATCGATTTATAAGACGTTAACACGTCAAAAAAACGTGAAATCGCTTATAACGTTCCGCAGTGAAAGTGGAAAAGTGATAAATTAAAGTGAAAAGCGAACCGTCTGATACCACCACTTAGGTGACAAACTTACCGATCCAGTCCCCGCTATGGGTTTATTGCACAGCTCAATCAACTTCTCAGCTAGTTGCGTAAAATCGTTGATAAGTTTCAGCATCCTCGGTTCTTTCAGTTTCGGATCAGCGAAGACGTCGTTACAACGTTTTATGCGTTGCGCGTAGCTCGATTTGATGACGCACATCATCATCCATAGCGCATGTTGTGGGTAGGCCATGATCAGCTTGACGACTATAGCTTTCAGTTGCAGGTACACCTGGGAAAAATCAATTGATAGATAAATAAATAAACACCCAACAGACACATTTTTTTTATACTACTTGGCAATCAAACAAGCATACGGCCCACCTGATAGAAAGCAGTTACCGTAGCCTATGGACGCCTGCAACACCAAAGGCATCACACGCGCGCTGCCGACCCTGAGACATAAAGATGAAAAGTATCATGTGCCTATAATTTCACCGGCACCCGCACCCTTCAAACCGAAACACTGCAATGTTGCTTGGCGGCAGAAAAAGGTACGGTGGTAGTACTTCCCCGGACGAACTCTTTCACAACACACACATACACTATATACTACACTATTTCACATACATAGTCTTGCCCCCCATATTGAAAGTCACTCAGTGACCACCGTTTGACAAGTAAAATTACCATCAATTGTCAATTCTTAATGATAATTTTGAGCAATTAATGGTCGTTCTACTTGTCAAACGTTAGTCACCGAGTGACTTTCAGTTAGGGAATAGGGAGGGCTGATCCCACACTACGATACCCTGTGTCGTGGGTATCAGGAACTCCGAGTACCATGGTACCACAACATGTCACGATATCATCATCATCATCAACTTTCAGTTAGGGAATAGGGGGCTGATCGCACACTAGGATTCCCTGAGTCATGGGTATCAGGAACTACGAGTACCATGGTACCACAACATGTCACGATATCATTATCATCATCATCATCATCAGCCTGTAGAAGTCCACAGTTGGACATAGGCCTCCCCTCCCCCCTAGAATGCTACGACAAACGATAAGTCGCCTCCATCCTCCGAATTCCTGCAACCTTTATAATGTATTTAGTACCCTACCTCCCCAACCTCTAGGGTACTTCCACTAATCCCACAATGATGAAATTTTGCATGCTAGAGCCGCCTTCATGCACAGACTTCCTGCTACGTTTATAATGTCTTTAATCTGACGATATACTCAAACTAAATGCCTCCCCACTAAAATATTCAGCAAATAATAAAGTGCCCTTTGCATGGTTCATGGTGAAGACAAGCTTATTTCAAATCGTGTTTTTTTTTTATGTTACCTCTTTCACAGGGTGACATATTCTGGACACGATCTGCGAGAATGCAGTGAGGTATAGGTACAGAGGTAGTCTTTCCGAGTATGTTTTGATGATGTCTGTCATTTGCGCGAGCACCGCGTGAACGGCGGTGTCTGAGGCTGTCACTTCTACGTCTAACCTGAAAACCAATATGAAATTTAGATCAAGAATAGTGCGAAAAAGTATTATACTGAGTACCCTAAACCGACAAGTATTTATCTCACTATCTCATTTCATCTCACTAAAATATTATAAATGCAAGAGTTTGTTAGTATGTTTGTTTCTCCTTCACGCTAAACTGCTGGAAAGATTTGTTTGAACTGTTAACGAGAGTGAAAAACGTAACATAACACCCAACAGTCACGTCACATACATAGTCCAGTCCCGTATTCCCGTTTAATTTTGTTTAAAAAAAAACATGCTGGACATTTCACACAACATTATCTAGCCCCGAGCTAAGCAGAGCTTGTGTTACGGGTACTAGATAACTGATATACTTAATAAAAATACATTACATAGATAGATATTTTTTATTATACATAGAAAAATACCCAGAACATCCTGAACAATTATCTGCACATCGTACAAATTTTTATTCAGAGGCGGGAATCGCACCCTCAACCTCTTGCGTCGCAGGCGAACCTTCGCCCGCCGCGCCTCAGATTTCGTCAAAAGTCAATTCAAAAATACAATCTTGAAAGTCACTTTCAACATTTGACAAGTAAAATGACCGTCAAATGACAATTTTTAATGATCATTTTGAGCAATTGATGGTCATTTTACTTGTCAAACGTTAGTCACCGAGTGACTTTCAGTTAGAGAATATGGGGACAGATTCCACTCTAAGATTCCCCCCTTGTCTAAGGTCACTAGAGGTGTTCTGAAACGTGCCCGTACCTGGAAACAGCAAGAGGGAGGCCATTTTGAAAATTTATTGCGATTTTTTTATTAACGTATGTACCAGATTGCTTACAAATTGTATGAGAAAACATTTTATTAAATTTGACTAACTTCTACCGCTCAGATTTTTTTCTTCCCATACAATGAAACCATCCTTACATGAAACTGAGTCGATACGCATCAAAAAAATTTTTGATCAAAACAACTAATTTTTATGGAGAACTCACGCTTGACTAAAAAAATAACTATGCCAAAATCGTTTTCATACAAAATGAGCAAATGGTTCCAAAGACAGTTTTCCCGTATCTCTTATGGATTCGGATATCCCCATACTGTCCCATTTAAAAAAAACACCCTGTATATAAAACTATCGATATCTCATCGACTGCAGTAATGCACAGGACTACGTGTGGGCGTGGCCTGCCCATAAGGCCCGTGAGTGGGAAAGAGAGCGAAACACTCGAATGATTTATGACCGAGTCTGCAGCGAGATTTTAACTATACTAGTACGTAGAACGAGTAGCCAGCGATGAACTATAAATATAATCTCTCTCTTTTATTTACACAGGAGCTATTATCTTTTGTTCGTTTCCTGGGCGAGAAAATCGCCGATAGCTCATCGCTTACTCTGCCGCGGTGGGACCAGTGCCTTAGTGTGTGTTTTTTTTTTGTCATTCAACTTACCAAATGGACAGCATTCTCGGCATACTCTGGTACAGGTACTTGTGTCCATACTGCAGCGCTTTTCCGTAACTGTTCAACGCGTAGAGACGTCGCGACCACGCAACGCTGTTATTAGTGACATTGTCACCGCTACTGACTTTCTCGTAATACGCGCCGAGACACACCTAGAAATAGGGCACAACTATATACTTTCAACAAGAGGTCCACCGACGAATCCAACTCGGATGGGCAGCGTTCGGGAAACTACGCCATATCTTCTCGCCACAGATACCGCAGAGCCTCAAGACGAATGTCTATAATCAGTGCGTGTTGCCAGTGATGACTTACGACACTGAGACGTGGTCGCTAACTATTGGCCGTATAGATAAGCTCAAAGTCACTCAGCGGGCTATGGAGAGAGCTATGCTAGGAGTTTTACTACGTGATGATAAGAATAGCATATAATAAAAAATACTTTTTGTTCGCCTTAGAGCCAATTTCACCATAATCTGTTAGTTAGTAAATGTATTGTTAAATCTAACCATTGGTCAAGGTGACAGAAAATCTTTGAAAACACCAGTCAAAAAGCATTGGTTAGACTAAACAGTTGTTTAACCGCCTGTTATTTGTTGGTGAAATCAAACATTAACATTATGAAAAAAAACAATACTTAACATGGTAAATAAAAGTATCTACAATTGACGGTCTTATCGCTAGATAGATCTACTCTTTATTGATCACCACACAGAAACAATGCAAAAACAATTTTACACTAAAAAACGGTCAAGTGTGAGTCGGACTCGCGTGGAGACGGGAACCCAAGTAGTAAACTTACCAAACTTTTTTCCCACTGCTTGAAAACATCCACAGATTCTTTGTAGTAACCAATATTGACGTCCACATCCACATTGGTTGTCTCGTCGTTGTATTTGGCTATTAGTAGTTTCGCTTTGGCACATATTTTCCTGCAAAGTATGTTAAGAGAATTTCACCGGTAGCTAGCAAAAAGACGCCATTCTTCTTCTTCTTCCTTATTCTTGCCTTTCTTTCTTTTTTTGTTTTTCTTCAAACTCCATGAAACTTTGTACACATTATCAGCACACTAATATCTAGACCAGTGATGGGCAAAGTACGGCCCGCGGGCCAACTCCGGCCCGCGAAAGCATTTAATCCGGCCCGCCGACCGACGGTCCTTTGACATGAATAGTATATGACCCGCGATAATTATATTTTGACGGTCCAGAAGTATAAAGTAGATTCTACAGTAGAATAATTGACGCATAGGTATAGGAGCCAGCTAGACTAGCCGTGTAGTTCGCAAATACAACCGTATTGAGAACCTCCTAATTTTTTGAAGTCGGTTAAGAATTCAAGACAAAATGCATTTTTCCTATAATTCTGGCCCTCCTCTGAAATTTCTTAAACTTTCTGGCCCCCAATTAAAAAAGTTTGCCCACCACTGATCTAGACCCATGGTGAGTTAGTTTCTTATAAAAATATCTGCTCACCAAATCATTACTAAAAAAAACGATTAAAAAAAATATAATAATAATATTAGTGTACTTGATCATGTGTACGAAATTTCATGGAGTTTAATAAAATAATAGCCAAAATAGAAGAAAACTTCGTTCTTGCGTACAAAAGGTCGTAAGCGGACTACCAGTAACCTCTAACGTTCACTGAGAAAGAGATTCTATGATAACATAAACCAACCCCCCTCCCTGGTATGCTAGTCTGATATCAGTTGTATCATCAGCAGCTAGTATACTTCCACTGCTGGACAAGGTCTTCCCCATAGAATGCGACAGGGGATTTGCTATTTTTTTTTATGTATAATAAATAAATAAATGCTGGACATTTCACACGAGATTATCTAGCCCCAAGCTAAGCAGAGCATGTGTTATGGCAACTAGATAACTGATATACTTAATACAATACATTTCATAGATATAATTTCTATATTATACATAGAAAATACCCAGAACACTGAACATATATCTGCAGATCATACAAATATTTGTTCCGAGGCGGGAATCGAACCCGCAACCTCCTGCGTCGCAGGCGAACCTTCGTCCGTCGCGCCATCTGTGGCGCGACGGTCGTCAAATAAAATGTATGCTAGGAGTTTCACTACGTGATAGAATCCGAAATGAAGAAATCCGTAGAAGAACCAAGGTCACCGACATAGCTCTCAGAATTAGCAAGTTGAAGTGGCAATGGGCAGGTCATATAGCTCGAAGAACTGATAACTGTTGGGGAATAAAGGTTCTCGCATGGCGACCACAAACCGGACGACACGGTAGAGGAAGGCCCTCTACTCGATGGACTAAAGACATTATAAACGTCGCGGGGAGTCGGTGGATGGAGGCGGCTCAAGACCGAACGTCGTGGCATTCTAAGGAGGCCTGAGGCCTATGTCCAGCAGTGGAATTTTACAGGTTAATGATGATGTATAATAAAAAAATATCTATGTATTGTATTAAGTATATCAGTTATCTAGTACCCATTACACAAGTTCTGCTTAGCTTGGGGCTAGATAATGTTGTGTGAAATGTCCAGCGTTTATTTATTTTTATTTATTTATAATCACCACGCTTGGCAGGTGGACGACTAGAGGCTACTGCTGATGATGAGAGAGGCTTTATGTCCAGTAGTGGCCTTCTATTAGCTGCTGCTGATGATAATGAATGGATATGGCTATAGTAAACTAAGTGCATTAAATCGAGTGCCGTAGTGATACCGGATGCCGTGATGTGTCCGGTCTAAGAATAGACCCTTCCTTCTCCTCACAGTGCACTGAGGGCGTATTACGAGTTTTGCATTGCAACAATCGATTTGCGAGTCGTGAGCTTTTACAGTGACTTACATAGTAACTATTTATCATTCCGTGCCGCGCAGTCGATAGAAATAGCACAGATTCATAAATAGTTACTAAGTCACGTTGAATACTGACGACTCGCAAATCGATTGTTGCAATGCAACACTCGTAACACGCCCTCAGTTTGCGCCACGAGTCGTGAGCACGATGTCACGTGACATAGCGACGCATGATTGGTGCGTGTCAGTCGAACGTCGTCGACCATTGGCTATACCCGCCCCCTCGCACCCTTGCCCCGCTATTCCGTGCTCACGTCTCGTGGTAACAACTGCAACAGCAATTAAAATAATTAACCTTTGTTCATTTGTGAGTTCATCTATCTTCGGATATGCATCATCCAGCTTTCTACGCAATGTCGTAAAGGCTTGTTCATGCTGACCCCTCATCCAATACATCTTGGCTTTTTCTATGAATAACTCTTCCGAATGGTACTCCTCCGCGTTCAATATGTACATGTACGACTAAAACAAAAATAACAAAGTTTATTTATTATTTATTTTATCTGTTTGCAATGCACTTGAAACCACTGATGGTCAAAGGATCTCGACTTCCGATCCTAAGGTTGCGGGTTTCAATCCCGATCATGCACTAATTGATTTTTCACATGGGAAAGGATGATCTATATTGATTCTGTAGGGTAGTACCCGGACTTGATGGAAAATTTTCGTTGATATAAGATTTGTCTTGGCTGCTGGCTTAATTAGGAGTGTGTTATTACTGGAAGAAAGCGTTAGCAGAGTTGGTCGTGGAAAGCAATGGCGGCGATGAGCTCACCACTTGTCACGTCTATCTTCCTGCGACTGTGGAACCCACGGCGAAGGCCTACTTTGAGGCTTTGCTTACCCCTTCGGTGAAAAAGGTGGGTGTTTATGTATGTTTGTATGTATAAAGGAAAACATCGCGAGGAAACCAGCATGTCCTAGAACCAAAAATTCAAAGACATGTGGCATGTTTATAAAAGGAGCTTTTGCGAGGTGCACTAAATCCTTTCACCACACTGATTCTTTCACCATTCGTTCAAACAATAAGAGACGATTTTGACGTTTTCATTAACCGATTGAGTCAAATTTAGAATAAGAACTAAAGCATGAGTCAAATTTTGCATAACTGTCAGGTTTCCAGTCACTACAATATTATGGAGTTGATATGATGATGGAGGCGGAGGGTGGGCAACGGAATTTCTAGTTGGATACTAGTAGAACGGCCGATGGGCTCATTTTAATCAGGTCACGGTTCTGATTGCCTACTTACTTCATGATAATTATCAGCCAACTTCTCTAATTTATTTTTTTAACCACTTTTGTTGATAAAAAGTTACGCACTTACTTGTCAAATTATACAATAACGTGTCATTTACTTGTGAACTTACACATTCACTTGTCAAGTTACACAATAGTGAATAATTTACTTATAAAGTTGCACATTTACTTGTTAAGTAAACACTTACATATCAAGTTTTAAACTTACGTGTCATTACTTGTGAATTTACACACTTCATTGTCAATTTACAAACTTCTTGTCTAGTTACACTCTTACTTGTCAACTTTCCACATACTTGTAAAGTTACACACTTACTTGTTGGAATATGCCAGCATTCCTTGCATGCTTTGCGCTCTGCAGCCATAGATCGCCGATGCATGATTTCAAGCGATTCGCTGTGAGTGCGTGTGTAGGTTCTAATAACTCCTGAAAATAAAAATAATAGTTTTATAAATTGTCGATTAGTTCCCAATGGAATAATTATCGAATGGTTAATTGATAACCATTCGATTTCCATTCGTAGTAATTACGACGATAGTTGGTTAATATGTGCCGTGGTTTGCCCGGCCTATAAATATACCCCTCCGTCTCCTCCCATAAATGTAATTACAGCTAACTAAGGGATTATCACACCAGGGTATGGGGATAGGTGGTACTATGACATTTCTGAAGTGTAAAATTATTTAACTCGGGATTCAAATATGGTTTAGGGATGGGGATTTCCTTATCGAGAAAGGTAAAGTATTCCACAGGCGTGCTGCTTGAATGATGATGATGCAAATATATGATGCAATAGGGGTCAGTATAATTACTAATTATGCAGAATAATGATCGAAAATAGTAGCTTACCTTTGTTTGTTGCAACAATATCCTTCTCAGTCTGAGAAGCGGTTCAATAGTTCTGACGTCCGACTGCACTACCGACAGACGACGACGCCATTCGTCCAACAGCTGGTTCAGTATCTCTGTGCCTTGTCGATCACCGTCATTGAGATTCTTTAGTCTGGAAAATAGTTCATGTTATAAAAAGAATTTCGTGGACAAATATGATAAACTAGGGTAACCGCCCGCGAATTCATCCGCATGGAGTTTTTTCCATACACACTTAAACACCCGGCTGCAACCCCTTAGGGGATGAATTTCAGAAATACCTTTGTCAGTGCACAAAATAAATATACCCTCAAAATTTCTGGTCTCTAGGTCTTACGGTTTAGGCTGTCCGTTGATCAGTAGTCAGTAAGTCAGTCACGCAACGATTTTATACATATTTACTCAATTAAATATGTATAAAATCGAGTTTAAAGGTACCTTCCGCCTCAACCGGTACAAGCATGTTTCGTTGCGTTTTTCTCCTATCCCTATCAATAGTGTCAATCTGGCAACGGTCCAAGCCGAGGTCTGTACCTAAGTGGTGCCCTTGCGCTCGTTGCCCCAACCTAACTTTCAACCGGTTGAGTGCTTTCTGCGCTCGCTAAAAAATCGGTAAAACAACATCGCCCATCTGAGGTCAAATGCACAAAAGTCAATCCTAAAAAAAAAGTTGGAGCCATTCAGTTGTGGACTCAGCAATATATAACTTTTCATTTATAAAACCGACTTCCGCCATTGTATTCTACTAAATATTTGGATGAAAAAAAAATGATGAAAGAACCATAGTGGTGAAAAGATTATGATACTTTTTGAATGCAAATGCTTGGTTTGTTGCTGAAAATATCAAAATCGCCATATGTATGCCTACAATATTTGAGGAGTTCCCTCAATTCCTCATGGATTCCATCATGAGAACTGGATTCTGAAAATGGGACCAATCTGGAAGTGTATATATTCAAATAAAAAAAGAATTTTCCAAATCGGTTCATAAACGCCGGAGATATGCGGTAACAAACATAAAAAAAAAACAACCGAATTGAGAACCTCCTCCTTTTTTGGGAAGTCGGTTAAAAACTATTTTAACGTGAGGCGATATTTAAAAGTAGATATACTTAAAGGAAATTCAAAATAAACAATTACATAATGTGTATTGTGTAACCTGATGGGAGTTTCAATAGAGATTATCCTACAATATAAACTTTTAACCCAACTAGGCAGCGCTTCAGCCAGAATGTGGCTGTGGGTTTTTTTTATACTGTAAGCAAAAGCATACAACTGTTCTGTTCTGGGTTTATTTAAGTTTCTTCTTAGGTTTTACATACCTTTTCAATACCTCCTCTGCATGCCCCGTCTCGCTCACAATATGCAATCCCAGCACGCTTTGATACCCGCTCCGTAGCGCACTCTCGCCTTTACCCTCGCCATCCATTTGAGCTAGTAATCTACTTGTGGCGTCTTTACAGGAGATAGTAAATCTATCATGGTCTTCCGCTCGGTAGGCGAGGAGTATGCGACCCATGAGCAAGCCCCAATTTTCTTTGCATTGCGGCTGGAAAATCCAAAAAATACATTAAAAACTTTTTTTTTACTACTTTTAGGCCCTTTTTCGTCAAGTTTGACTCATATAACTTCTAGTTTTTAACTGATGTATTCATAATATTCATATATAAATATAACCTATCAATCATTTTATTAGGTCCGAAACGAGAAGATCAGTTGAAGAACCAAGATCACCGCCATAGCTCTCAGAGTTAGCAGTTGTAGTGGCAATGGGCAGTCCATATAGCTCGGCTTATGTCCAGCTGTGGACTTTTATAGGCCGATGATGATGATGATGAATACATTTTTCGTGCTTCGAAGCTATTTTGCACGAATAACCAGACGACGTTCGCACTCCTCGCTCGCGGACACACTGAGTTAGACACACTAGCTAGTCAATGTGTAAAATGGAGGAAAGCTCCAATTTTGCCCTGACTGACGAAGTCAGCAACGCTAATCAGCCTAATTTAAATGGAGCTTCAGTAATGTCTAGGTATCATTTAATCCATTTGTAGCCGGGTAATATGGTACGGTGGTGGAAAATAGGTGTCAAACAAAAAAATACATTTTAAAAGTTTATCAATTCATTCATTAATCTGTGAGAACTACCTAAAATTAAATTTTTGAATTGGTATTTGGAAATTGGAACGCACTCAATATCACTCTCAGAGAAGGGTTTGATTTATTAATGCGGGCCTCGGTTTCTTACCACAGGTTTCTTCACAAGGTCATCGAGCTGCTGCCATCTGCCCAGACGCCAGAGCGGCTCAGCGGTCAGCTCGACCGTACTGTCGTCGCTCTCGTGTTCGCTGAGCAGGCGGTAAGCTGTGAAAGGTTGATCCAGGCCGAGATAGCAGTCTATCATACCCTGAAAAACATAACTGCAATTAGAAAATATGGAGAAACATTTTATTTTTTAGGTAGTGTATAATTAATTGATTCAAGCGTGACTTTGCGGAAATCCATTCTACAATATAAAATAGACGAACAAATATATAGTAACAATTCCGCTCCTCTCCAACGAAAACTCTGAAAGAATTCGAAACACGTGTCGAATTCTTTCAGAGTTTTCGTTGGAGAGGAGCGGAATTGTTACTATATATTTGTTCGTCTATTTTATATTGTAGGTAGTGTATGGTTGAAAATACAATCTATGTTATTTATCCCCTTTTCCTAGTTTCTAATAAGGCTTGCGCATTATAACGTATAGACAGTTATGTAAAACATTATTTGCTTCACTACTGTACTGTATACTTATATGGAAAAGAAGGAATATCTACTCTCCGAGAGATCTGGTGGTTGGGTGACCGTACGTAAATCCATCCAGTCAGCTTTATTCAATGATACAAGACTAGAAGTTCTTGAGTTGATTACTGGCTGGGTATAATATTATAGGGTAAGGGTATGGATTATGGATGGCAGGCTGGCCGTTCTTTACAGCAGAAAGGAAGGATAAATTCTGCGCAAATACGCTACGCTACAACACAACACTACACAAAGAGAAGCAATTCCAAAGATGGAAGTTTATTTATTCATTTCTGTGGGCCGATCCCGGCGGCACTGCAATGCCGGGCCGACCCGTGACGGGAGTGGAGCGAGCTCCGAACATCCCGTCGCTTTACAAAAATCAGTTTAATATACTGGTCCCTCAGTGAGGGAACTTTCAGATATTAAGCTGAAAAGAACAGATACTACACTTTGATCTTAGCCAAAAGGCCGAGAAGCGATAACTAAAAATTGCTAGCGGAGGCAAGTCACTCAGAGCCGTGCGTTTTCGTCAGCGCGATCGACAAACCGGACAATTTTACTAGCGCCCTCTAGTCTTAAATTGACTAACTAATCTGCCATGCTAAGCCCCTTTAATGAGAAGCATAGCAATGCACTGCAGACTGACTTGCCTATTACTACTCTAGTTTATCTTGTGTTTGCCAAAATCAGTCACTCAATCAAAAACACTAATGATAATAATGACATCGACGTTCACGCTACACGCTCGCGGCGCGGCCACACTGAGTTAGACACGCTAGGTAGTCAACGTGTACAGCGCGCTATCCAAATTTGCCCTACGACCTTGGCTGACGACCGACCTTCAGAGTAAGCGACGATAATTAGCCTACTGTAAGGCCTTTTTATTTACCTGTATACTATGCCGGTCCAACTGCCCTTCCTGAGCCAGTCGTTCGTAACACAACGCCGCGTCTTGCAACCTCCCTGTTACGACTTGCGCCAAGATCAATTCCTTCAGCGAAGGCTCGGATCGTTTCATTGATAGTATTCCTGGAAATACCACAGTACAGCTAGAACAGGCTTACTAACGTTACCAAGGCGCTAGCAAGACGACAGCAAATGTTAATATTGGCCAATGACATCGGGGTCATTCAAGCTTGAAATCTATGTAATTTGATTGGTTAATATTTGACACTTACTATCGTCTCGCTAGCGACTCGCTATCGTTACTAACGTTAGCAAGCCTGTGCTAGCCATCACCCATCAGTCATCATCATTGTCTTGCCCTTATCCCAATTTATTTAGGTGCTCGCATTGCTGTTCCGATTTAAAGGGGTGCCGGTGAAATTACAGACACATAAGACTATTCATCTTTATGTCTCAGGGTCGGCAGCGCGCGTGAATTGCCTCTAGTGTTGCAGGTGTCCATAGCCTAAGATAACTACTTTCAATCCGTATGCATGTTTTATTGCTAAGCATAAAAAAAATGCCAGAATCCAAGTTTCTTTCAGGCAACCCTTTAAAGCCGTTTAGGTTTGTACCATCTCCATTTACAGAGTGCCAGTGTAAATCAATCAATAAGTATTGCACTACAGAAAGGAAGCTGTATACCCAACCATATAATGTCTAAAACCTTACCGGCAACAGAGTCTGGTTCATCCAACAATGCGTATATCTCCGCTAAGAACGGCAGTTGCTCCTGCATTCTACCTTTCTTTTCACCCATATACAGTTCTAGATACTGCAGTGCCCTTTCTAGTTCTCCGCAGGCAAAATTGCCGCGAGCTATGGTCAGTTTGTCGAATTTATCGAGGAAGGATGATATTGCTCTGGAAAATTTACAGTTATAGTCAAGAAAATATGGTCCGATTGTGTTTGATATTATGTTTAATGAAACTGTTTCAAATAACTTACTTGTAATTCTCATTCTCCAATGGTCGTTGTTTCAAATAACACCATTCTAAGATCCATCTGTTCAGAAAATCGAGTAGAGTGTAAATTGTTTTGCTGCATTTATTCTGTAAAGGGCGTATAAAATATAACAATTAATTTAAAAAATATATATATATTATGTCTATGTAGTTGTGTATCTATGTCTATGTACCGTGGTTGTCTCGTCCTAAGAATATGACCCTTCTAACTCCTCCTGAGAGCTGATTCTACGTTTTGACAAGCAATTGGCACGGACGTTTCGTGTAGTGTAACACGGATTTTTGTATGGAGACACTGATGAGCGCCCCTAGCGTACACTCTGTGAACCTCATTTTCCATACAAAAATCCGTGTTACACTACACCTGACGTCCGTGCCAATTGCTTGTCAAAACTTAGAATCAGCTCTCTGTGGATGTCGAAAAAGGCGACTAAAGGATTACACCGGGGAATGGGGAGAAGCATCCACTTGAGTACTTAACATCAAACTGCGATCACCAATCCACCTGCCAAGCGTGGCTATGAAGTGATGCAGCAGATGTGAGGTGCAGTAGATGTCTACCGGCTGATGAAGTTGTGTATTTGACTATGTATGTATGCACATACATTAAATCTATGGGGATGAAGGATATCCTCAGACCTTCAGATCCGTGAAGCTGTATTAGGGGTTAGTAGTAAAATTGTAGTGGTATTCAAAATAACTGTTATACCGCATGCAATACCGCGACCTAGGCAAGGTACCTACCTGATTTCCTTCCTCGGCCTGAACCGAGTTGATGTTAGGAGTCATTCTGATATGACGCAGCATTTTGTATTTCGCTCGTTCTACTGATACTTGCTGAGATTCAAAATTTTCCAACCCTGAGAGCAATTGGAAATACAAGTTACCTACACATTTCTTATACACGCAGTGAATTCTTAGGAGCTCACTTCATTCGCCTTTTACACGCGATTATCTCCTTTCACACACAGATAATTTTAAGATTTACATACATATAACACCCACAGTCATATACATAGTCTTGATAGGTCACTAGGATTCCCTACGTCATAGGCAGGAACATACAAACATTTGTCCCGCAGTGGAAATAGAACCCGCACCTCTCGAGTCTCCGTCGGCTACTCTCCCGCCGCGCCACAGAGCTCGTCATCCCTTATCATCAGCATAGAAGTCTGCATATATACTGCTCGACATCGTCACGCACGATGAATGTTCTTAAGCCGCCTTCCAGTGACCATTTAAATATTGTAAATATACAAATGCATACCTATAACTGCCAATATCTCCTCCTGCACATACAGCGGGTTGTTTTTGGACATAACAGCATGCAGGAACACATATGGCAGGAAAAGGAACAGTGTTCTGACGTCACGCCGCATGCTCGGATGCACCGTGCGCAGCAGATCACGGATACTCTCTGATTCTATCAGAGGGATTAATTGACCGGCCCAGCTAAAAATTTTAATGTTTAATTATAAAACTAATATCCGCAAGCGGCTTGTGGCTTGACCGTGTTGTGTCTGGCCTAAGAATATACCCCTTCTTCTCTCGTGGATGTCGTAAAAGCTGAGTAAGGGATTCCACAAGGTAAATGAGCAGCAGCATCCATCTGAGTACACTGAGCGGTCACCAATCCGCCTGCCAAGCAACAAGTTTACGAGGCCTCCTCCATATAATGCAATGGGGGGATTTGCCGTAATCACAACGCTTATCAGGCGGATTGGTGATCGCATTATTGGTGTTGAGTACTCAGGTGGATGCTGCTGCCCATCCCCTGATGTAATCTCTTAGTGGCCTTTTACGACATATAATTGGGCCTGTGTAAATAAACTCATTTCAACTTTGAGAGCTATATCAAGTGCGTTCTATAATTTGAATTACCATCGAAAAATTTACCGGAACGCAACTTTTCCCGTAATTCCGATAGAGGTGCTGTTTTGCTGACCATTTAAGTTATTGGAGTAAATCCACATAAACAGCTAGATTCACACAAATTATATAAGGTAGGACAAATATCAAAAATTATGTGAGTAAATTCGAAAACCAGGAACCTCCTTGGACCATAGAACTTACTTGTGAGCCCACTCCAAAAACGTGGTTGCATACGTCGAACCGAATAAGGGATGCGCTTTCTTCGGCTGAGACGGATAGGCCAATGTGTATCTGCAATTTAAACAATACAATATAAATTTTAGTCAAATTTATAGGCCCTCTGCTCCCATGGGCACAGAATAGATAAATATATTAGATAGATAGACTAACACTTTATTGTACACCGGACCGGTAATATTCGAGTCAGACTCGCGAGGAGAGGGTTCCGTACAAGTAGGGTACCATAGTAGCCACTTTTATACGCATTTTCTCTTCACGAATATTTTCCGTTTCCCGGCGGCATTCATGGACTTTTTGTTTAGGTTTTCTTGTAAATTATGAGTAAGGCTTTATAATTATTTAGTATTTATTTTAAAAAAATGAATTTTTGTTTTCTGAGATAAGGGGAATGATTTTCGTATATTTTCTTTAATATTCCTAAATGGTTCCGTTGGTACCTTTTGAGGTACGAAACCCTACAAAGTGTCTAAAGCCGCTTTACACCAAGCGAGTTCACTTTCTTGGTCTAAATGAGAGTTTAAAATTGATGGCATATAAATAATACCTGGAACTCAGTAAAGGATGCATTATCTGATGCATGTGCTCGGGAAAGCTGTCCCACACGTCTTTCTTTGTGCCAGTCGGCGATATATCGTAGATTTTCAATATCTCTTGAATGGTTAGCGCGTAGCAATCCATATTCTGAAATAATATTCTTTTAACATCATTTTTGTGGGCTCATCGTCATCATCAGCCTATAGAGGTACAGGGCCTCTCAAGGTAAGTACCTATTCTTCTGTAGTTAGATAATTTTGTTATGAGGAAACATTAGATGGATTTTGAAGAGAGATACAATGAGCCAGGTAGTAGTAGAAAGAACGAGAGGTAGTAGGTAGAAGTTCTTGTGAAAGAGTTCGTCCGAGGAAGTACTACCACCGTACCTATTTCTGCCGCCAAGCCAGTAGTGCTCTCATTGCTGTGTTTCGGTTTGAAGGGTTAAGGGTGCCGGTGAAATTACAGGCACATGAGGCTTTTCATCTTTATGTCTCAGGGTCGGCAGCGCGCGTGTAATGCCTCTGGTGTTGCAGGCTTCCATATGCTACGGTAACTACTTTCCATCAGGTGGACCGAATGCTTGTCTACTTGAAAAGTATTCAAAAAAAAGTTAAGTAGATGAAAATATCATAATTCACCTAACGTTTGAACAAAACTATCTACAAAAATCTACTACTGGAATCTACTTTCCCTGAAAATCTCATTATCATGCCACGTCCTGTATATATAGGCTTAATCTATATTACCATTGTATCCTTTTCATATTGAAAAGCTCTGGAAAGTTCCACTAAAGCGGTGGCGGCGAAACAGTTATCGCCGATAGTAAAGGCGAATGGCGATCGGTCCGGTTGTACATATTGCCTAGGTAAATGTCCCGCTTCTATTGCGCCCAACTGGCCAAGACAAGCACCACTTGCTGAACTAACTTTGGCATCTGGGTCTTTGCAACCTGCAAAGAAACTTCAACTTAGTATTTATACAACTAAAAATCAATATTGCGTGTGCATCTGGAGGTTACAAACGTACCGATAAGCAATGAGTCTATCAGCTCAACAATAACAGGATCAATGGTCTTCCCACCGAATATAGCCTTGTGTATCTCAGTCCTATTACTCTTCAACAGCTTATCCAAGTGTGAGAACGCAAAGGCTTTTATACTCGGTATATCCTGATTTAAATGCTGCAAATACCATTTGATCTTATCCGAAAAAGCGTCTGGCTGAGTTCTTCTAACATGCCTTTTGATAACTATTTTGATTTTCTCAGATATCTTAGTATCTTCTATGAAGAATAAGTCGGATATGTGCGAGCTTAGTAGATTTTCATTGTTGATGACGAGGTAGTAGAATATTTTGTTGATTTCATGCGGCGCATATTCGAATTGTTGCATCAGAGAGACGGCTAAGTTGGACAGTAATGGACCGAGTGATATGCTGTCGACGTTATGGATGAAGGCGCCCCACGCGTCTGCTAGTATCTTCGGAAACTCTTTGGCCAACGGCAAGGCAGATCTTAATGTGGCTAATACTTTGAATCGTAGAGGAGTTAGATACTTCACTCCCATCAATTGGATTATATCTGGGAAGCTTGTCAGTGCTTTTCGTTTCACTGATAAAGCTACTTTTGCGTTAACTAGCTTGTGGTCAAAATAGGCTAGAACTCCCAAGAATTTCGGATTCAAAAAGTCTGCTATTTGAGTTGTAGTCATGTTCATACTTCCAACTGGAGTTGAGACATCAGGGTCATGGCAAGCCAAGTATCTACAAGCATTTATCACTTTCTCAGGGTTACAGCAGTATTGGAGAAGGAACTCTGTCAGTATAACCCTGAAGTGTCTTTTGATTAGATTCAGTATCGGCATTTTCGTCAACTTCTCGATGATATCGTAACACTTTTTTGATACATCGTTCGACTCGTTCAAGTAAACGTGGACGTATATGTGCGGGAATCTTTCCACTAGGAAATCAGTCACCGAGCATTGGACTAAGGATGCGATCTCTTCTACCATAGATGGAACTTCTTTTATCGTCACTGAGTACGGCATTAAGTAAGGCAGAAAATGGTGCACATCTTTTGATATGAAATCCCGATAGCCAACAAAGCCAAAAGCTCTGACAACTTTGAGAAGTACTATAGCGAATTCCTTTCCGTTAAACAGACTACATTCTACAAACAGTTTGCAGTAATCTTTCTTGTATCTGTGGTATACTTGGTTTGGAGTATACCCATGGGCTTCACAGATATCTCGCAAACATACAACCGCTTTAGGTCCCAGGGAGCATGGGTGTGGATGCATTATGTAGTAAATCAGAAGTTTGGTTGCAGGTAAAATCACTTTTTCATTTGTACATAAGCCAAACTCTTTGATGAGATTCAAGGTTGTGGTTTGTAGGGAATGGTTATTCTGCTCTAAGCTTGTTTTGGTTGATTCAACAAGCAAGTTGATGCAGAAATTGCGAGCTTTTTCTTTCTTGACAACCCATTCCGAATCTTCATCAGCCTGGAAAAGGAAGTTGACTCATCATCATCAACCACCATTAGGCTGTTGAACGAGGCCTCCCCCATAGAATGCAAAGCCCCCCTTGCATTCTGTGGGGCTATTTTTAATATTGCCATAATTAACACACTTAGCAGGCGGATTGGTGATTGATGGAGTACTCAGGTGGATGCTGCTGCCCATCCCCTGGTGTAAATAGAAATTCGGCTTCCAAAACATCCACGGGATGCCCAATCCGGTCTACTTTTAGGCCGGACACGCAAGGAAATGAATTATATGGACGAAAATCAATAAACCAAATCCAGAATTGAAATACGACTAAGATACTCACTAAATCTTCACAGAGAAATGGTTTTAATGCCTTCAAGACATGTCCACTATTGGCAATCGTAAGCAAGTCCTGAGTATGATCAAACACAAAGAAGTGATGACACAATGTATTTGCTAAGTTCCAAAATCCACTAGTTTCCAGATCAATATAGTGCTTAGAATTCAAAAATTTCGTAAACAAGCTTCTTAGCCCCATCATGGTTGAATGCTGACTTGGTGTGAGAAGGTTACTTTTTGAATAAATTTCAACTTCCTTTCTCATTTTCGAAAGAAAGACATCACAATTTAACTCATTTTTATCAGCATGACATCTTGAACATACAGCCGAAACAGCTATGGCATTGTTGGAGAATATTGTATGTCCCAATTCATCTTCAGGAGTGCTGATAATGACACTTGTGGTCCCAAGGGACATACAAGAGATAACCTGCAGGATTTTGATAAGCTCTTTCTGGAGTGTTTCATCTTTCATCAGTAGAGCAGGCATTAGGATTTCACCAATCAGTTTGCTTGCCGAGTAGATTTTGTTCATCAGCAGAAAAGGACACAGGGGTAAGACCTGAAACATAGTTTAAAATCATTTTTTTTGCAGTTTTTTTTTATTTTCTTTATTGTTGAAACAAACTTATATTAAATTACTGATCGGAACCGTGAGCTAAATGAGCCCAAACAATGCCAGGCTACCATTAATCATTGAAAAGTTCAATTTTCCACCTTCCGTCTCCATCATCAGATCAGCTCATCATAATATTGTATTGTCATCTGAACTTGACACGTATGAAAAATTTCAGCTCAATCGGTTGGGTGGAACTGGTTCAAAATTCAGTTTCACTAACTAAGATACATAAATACAAACAGGTCAAGTTAAATAAAAGCTTGTTTAAAATATCATACTGGTATAAATAACATGAAAATCTCATCAATATTTCAGTGCATTACTTACTTCTTTGTAAGCTTCAGTAGATTTATTCCTGATCAGAGAGCTAATCAAATGAGATATTATCTGGACCCATGTATCACTCAATTTGGATTTCAGTACAAGTTTTACCAGCATCATATATTTTAATATGAGGATTTTGATGGAGTCTGAGTATCCCAAGTTCTGTTCGGAGAATTTAGCTGTACTTTGTAAGCACAATATTTGCAAAATCATGTTGGAATCTTCTATTGACATGTTTCTAAATAGAATAGCTGTCATCATGGTAATTTCCATTACGAATTGCGAGTTTCTGTTGTCTTCTAGAAGGATACTTTTGTGATTTTGTATGGCCTTTAACAGTGAAGTCCAAATGCAGAAAACATTGTCTGTATCTAGTATTGGGCAGTCATCTTCGGTTTGTTTCTGTCTTTTCAAATAAACAGTTACAAGTATCTGAAAGGCAGCATGGCACTTCTTCAAATAATGTGGTATGAGGAATGCATCTATGTTACATTCTTCACAGGATTTCAATATTTTTATCACATCTAATGCTTGGACGTAGTACCAGTTTTCTCTAACTTCAACAATACTTTTAATTTGTAACTCTTCTAGTATTTCTTGGCTGTAGCATTTAGCTACAGCATTTATTTGTCTAGAGTTCAAATCCTTTAATGCTATCACATCTTTGGGTAAATCTAACTTATTGCTTAATGTTAAACATTGTAGTTTCAATTCTTTGTGGAAAGTTGTACTGTCTTCAGCCCGAAGTATTACAGAACAGATATTTGTTAGAACTTCTTCAAAGTCTTTGGTTTCAGAAGTTATTAGTAAACTAAGCATTTGTTTATTGTAGCTTTCAATAAACAGCATACTTAATTCTCCTTTCTCATAGTAGACATTCATGGACTTTGTCATAGCTTCAATAGCGCACAGAAGGTCTTTGTAAATACCAGGAAAGAAATTACAAAATTTATTAAGACCTACTTGGTTGTACTTTACAATCAAGTTTGTGAAGAATTTCAGTACAATCAATTTCAATTCTAAGCTGTAGTTTTCAAGCACATATATTATTTGACTGAACAGTTCTTCATATTGCTGGGTGCATCTGTCAATGTTTATGGAGTTAATTGGTAAACTTTCTGAAAGAAGCTGCAGAGTCAAATCAATCAAGGTTTCACAGGTTTCAAGATTTTTGACCGTCACATAAATTGGTTCCAAATTCAGCTGTACATTTGGGATATTCACATTTTCTGATGAGAAATTTACCAAAACAAGTTCTTTAGTTTTCTCATTATGCGGACTTTCTTTGTAATACTGTATTAGTTTCGCCAATATGGCACAATACTCGGAATGTATGTTATCGTAAAATGTTGCACCATTCATACACAATATGGCTAATATTTTCAACTGTGCATCTTTGCTGGTGACATGTATTCTGGAAATAATTTACAATAAAATTTACCCCTTAAACTCGTATGTTACCTGAAAGGGCAGTAACTGAAGAACTGTTCTTTCTTAATTCACAATGCAACAGTTTTACCTCATAGAAGTTAAAAATATAAGTAACTGGGTTGAATTCAAAAACCAAATTAGGTACTTTACTAAATGAATTGCATTTATCTGTAATTTTAAGATTAATTTAGGCTCATAGAGTTGGGCTGACAGCAGTTGTTGGATCAGTTGAACCCATATATGGGAACTAACAATTACTATTTAATGAAGGGGAATCACAAAAAGGTGGTGGTACCAAACATAAGACTATCTAAAAGGATTCCAATCTGTGCATGTCAGTTGAAAACCATTTAACTGTGTGATACTCAAACCTTCCGTAGGAGTATTAGTTATTAATATTAGTTATTATTAGCTGATCTAATAAGAAACTTAAAATTACACTTACCTGTTCAATTCTTTAACAGACCAAACATAGAACAGTCTCCCGAGCAGCCATGTATTAAATGCACTGTAGTATGTGTCAGGATATTTGTTCAAACCTGGCCGTGGTACGAGCACCTCGGAAAAGTCTCTGGAAGTTTACCAATAGTTACATTCTATACCACCATAATTAAACCTCGTCACTGACCTAACAACCTAACTACTGGAGAATCGGTGAACGAACGATCGGAGAGTTTACTGCTTTATATTTTTTAAAAAGGGATTCTGTAAAATTTATACATGCAAAACTTGAAGTCTACTTGTTCGTGATACTGACTTATTCGGAACCTCCAGGAACCTCAGGTAATAATGATACTTAGTAGTTTTACCCAGATAGCTTCAAGATCGACGTAAGAAGCCGGTCCAGCCCATCACCTGCATGCTCTAAGTTGTTGAATAGCACCATTGTCGGCGTATTGAACATCTGCCATACCGTGACCGGCCCATCTTGGTTGTCTTCTTCCATTACACACTTTCTTAGCTTACTCTACAAATTCATAAGAATTTTATATACAATTCTTAAGAAATCCTCGAAACTTGTTTGGTTATGGTTTGTTTTCGTTTTGTAGTAGTAAAAAAAACTTTATTGACATAAAACAGTTTGACACTGACATTCCCTTCCTGAAACCCGCGAATTGAGAGTACAGAGGATCACGTAAATCATTCATCCCATTCTAAAGTTAGGAACTTTGATTTGACCCTCGGACGAAGAATCAAAATTCGTCCGAGACTTGACCAACTTTATCGGCAATTGAGGAAAGCTTTAGTACTATACTTATAAATCTGTGGAGGAAAGGTTTCCTCACAGGCCATTCTTAGAGCATTTTCATTCGGTAAATGCTCTAACTAAGAGGTTTCGTTAAATGCTCTAAGCCAGTGGTGGGCAAACTATCTTAATTGGGGGTCAGAAAGTTTAAAAAATTTCAGAGGGCCAGAATTATAGGAAAAATGCATTTTGTGTTGAATTTTTAACCGAGTTCAAAAAAAGGAGGAGGTTCTCAATACAGTTGTATTTTTTTATGTTTGTTAGGTACCTCATAACTTCGTCATTTATAAACCGATTTGGAAAATTCTTTTTTTATTTGATAGGACATACTTCCAGATTTGTTCCATTTATATCAAAATCCAGTTTTGATGATGAAATCCATGAGGAATTGAGGAAACTCTTCAAATGTTGTAGGCATAAATACATATAGGTAGCGATTTTGATATTTTCAGCAACAAGTTATTATTTTGTATACCTTTAGCCAATAAAAACATGCTGATAGCCGAATTCAATGGCGGAAGTCGGTTTTTTAATGAAAAGTTATCGAATAAGGTTCGAGCTGTGACGAAGTAAATTCTGTATTCAACGATTTGATGGACGTCTCTATATAGGTTAAATTCTTCTCTATTTAATTTTGTGCTTGCAAGGAGAGTTTCGCGAAAACGTAACGACAAGAGAGACATAAAACTAGAGTGCGACTTTACACATATTAGGTACGAATTGCAAACAATCATCAACTACACGCGGCTAGTCTAGCTGGCTCCTTTACCTATGTAGAATCTACTTTATACTTCTGGAACGATATCTTAGAATAAAGACTGAAGCAAGTCATTATTCTAAGGGCCATATACTATTCATGTCGAAGGACCGTCGGCGGGCCGGACTTTGCCCACCACTGCTCTAAGCTAAGAGGCCATTTCTGGCCATCTAAAGAAAATAATAATATAATCATTCATCCAAATCATATAAAAAAGTCCTCTGTGATCCAAATGTTTGTGAAATCTCAGGTTTAAGATTTTAGATTGTCATTATTATATTAGTTACAATTTAGTACCTAAAAATAAAATTTTGCTGGCATGATAACCGATATAGCTCATTCTCTAAGCACGTTATATTATGAAGTACTATTGCGTGACTTTTCAAATAGGTGGAAATTGTCCACCAGTTTTAGTAGAACTGACACCGCTTTACTAAATTATGGCTTGACTGAGACTTTGATGATATGGAATATGCACAATCGGAGCGACGCCTAATTCCCACAGGTGGGTTTTTAGGAAATTATCCCTATAGTAAACCGTGGTTCGTTAAGAGGTTGTCACCTAGCATTAGCACGCAATGTAGCTCTTAGCACTGACTGCTGATATATCACCTGTTTGAAACAAATGCAGTTTTAGGGAAACTAGATAAAATAACCACAAAAATTTTACATGTTTAATTATCGTCATACATCATATAACTTATTGTAAAATATTGTAACAAAAACAAAATAATCACCTCAGCAATCGATAAAAAATAAACATTTTCATTTTTTTATAGTAATTTCTAAAATCTACTAACGACAAAATATTTATACATTTCTTTGCATTTACATACATTACAAGGTCCATTACATTTAAAGGAAATACATGAATACACAAACCAAAATTAAGAAAGTACCTAGATGATTTGATTAAAATCTCACTTGAAACAACAACCAACAAGCCTTTTTTGCGATTAGTATTTTTTTATTCTATGTAAATTGAAGTAAATGGGTGCGACGATCATCGAACTTCGGCCGCGTTTCAAGTTTTCAACCCTATCCTATATTATGAGTATGGTTATCATTAGTGTAATATTATTACTGTCGACTCTAGGTAGCATTCTCTAAAGCTATAAAACTCTCTAAACCACGCTAAAATATCTAATATCTTTTTCTAATAGTCTGAAATCAAAGTATGGCCGATAATTTTAGCACAGTTTAGAGTTAGGAAATGCTCTAAAGCTAAAAAAAATTGACATCACTAAATAGTTAATCCCCATATCCTGTGTAGATTTAAGTACAGCCCAACCAAACTTTCACATAGGTTTAGCTCCTCTACTTCCAAAGGTTGGCGGTAAGATATCGCTTTCTAACGAGAAGACTGCCCATTGTACATTTATTTTTATTTGATTGATGTGTGTAATTCTTAGCAAGTTTTTAAGGTGTACAATAAAGTACCTATATTCAATCAATCCATCTCCTGTTCTAATAAATATACTGAAACAATATGGACTGCAATGAGATTAGCGCTGTCAAATTTGGTTTAGCTTTAGAGAGGCGATTCGGTGCGTGCAGCATTCTCTAAAGCCAAGCCACACCAAAAGTATCGCGGTCCCTTTTATTTCAGTCTAAATAATTTTGTTTCAGAAAGAGATCGAGATAGTTTTAGCGCGGTTTAGCGTTTTCATTTGTTCTTTCTAGTGTTAAGAGTTTATAAATACATGCATACATAAGCTCCCGCTCACCCTACTTACAAAAATTTATAAACTAATAGCCCCAATGTTGAAAATTTTGATCTCATTGATTAAAACGCAGGCTAAAACATTATGCACAATTTATAAGTAAACATGTCACATTAGTGTACCATCTAGTATAAGATCCGGCCTAAGAGATGACTGCACTCGTCTTGATTCTGATGAGAGGTCATTGAAAAGAGATCTACAAGGTTTGTATACTTAGGGCCAGTTTCCACAGGGGCGGAGAGGAGAGGAGACGAGAGGAGATGTGTTTGAATAAACCAATCCGATTTCGTTATTTCCTTTTTGTTTTTACCTGTTAAGCCTGCCTACCAATAACCTGCCAGCTTTCCTCTCGTCTCCTATCCTCTCCGCCCCGGCCCTTATACGATAAAATTGGGTTGCCAGCTTAAAAGCTGTTGCACTTCCCAGTAGCCAGGGCTGAACGTTTCCTGATTATTCTAGGCTTGGTCGCGTTAGAACACGAGTAATTTAAGTTTACAAGACGATTCAAAATGATCCTTGTGATTTCAATGAATAAAATTGATTTGATTTGAATTGACTTGGCTGGGAAGTGCAATATCTTTGGGCTAGCAACCCAAGTGTAACACGGGTAAAAAAACCCGTGGTACTACAGGTAATAATACTGGTAGTACCACGGGCAACAAACGACTATCGTGTATCGTTTGTCGTTGTGCTTTCTTTTCAGCCATATCACATCAAAATCCAGATGTGTGCAGTCATTTCATACAATCTCATAGGACGGATCTTATACTTATCGCGTCTTATCAATATAACAACGTTGATGATATTAGTGTGGCGTCTTATGACCATCGCTTCGGATCAGCATCACAATGTTGATGGCATTAGTCTGTCGTTTGATCAGTGCATCGGATCAGCATAATGTTGACGTTATTAGTGTGGCGTCTTAAGACAATCACATCTTGCATAATAACGTTGATAGTATTAGTGACGTCTTATCACCATCGCGTTGGATCAGCATAACAACCGTTGATGGTATTAATGTGGCGTCTTATCAGCATAACAATGTTGATGGCATTAGTGTAGCGTCTGACCATTGCGTCGGAGCAGCATAACAATGTTGATGGCATTAGTGTGGCATCTGACCAACGCATCGGATCAACATAACAATTTTGGTGGCATTTGTGTGGCGTCTGACCATTGAGTCGGATTAGTATAACAACGTTGATGGTATTAGTGTGGCGTCTTATGACCATCTCATCGGATCAGCGTAACAACGTTTGCAATTCTTTTAGTGTAGCACCACACCATGCTGTCAATCCTGATCGTTCTTTCTTTGTTTGACGAGGCTCTCATTGTTAGAAAAGTTGAATGTCATCGACGACAAGCGCGGCTCACTGAAATAAAGATCCTTCTTGGATTGTTGGCATAATGTAGCGTCAGCCTAGTTTGCCTTTACATGGTGACCTATAATATGTAATTGTAATACTCGCAATTTTTTACTTCATCTAACTTGGAAAACCTAGCAAGGGTTTGATTCTGCTACTTAGCTTTAAATGCGCAACGTGTGATTGTTTGTTTGTACAGATGATACCGAAAACAGTTGTAACAATTTCATGAAATTTACATGAAGTGATATTCGGGACGAATAAACGATCTAGCTATCATAATATCGATAAGACAAAAAAAACCACATTTTGGAATAATCTTCGTAAAATTCGTAAGCGCAAAATTTCCGAACTCTGTGTCGTTTAAAATAAAGTTAAGTAAGTTTAAAATAATCACATTTAATTTCACCACCAAGAAATTTTGACATGGTAATTTGCGTGCTAGCTTTATTTTAATATATCCCTTGCTAGGCCCACCGTGCGATATATCACAATATATTTTATATTATAGCTCACCGCGAGAAGCCACCTTAACCGTATCTTACAACTAATATAATTCATTCAATCTTTACATTATTTTGTTTTTAAAATTTATAACAGCACAAACTTCTACGTGCATAATTATTGCAAATTCAAAGCAGTCAAAACACATCTGTCACTAACTATCAATCAAAACTAATAAGTTCTGCCGTATTATTGTTGTTTTCTGACTTAACGGGCGTTTGAGGTTGTTGCGTCTGTTGATTTACCATTGGATGTGGTCCTTGAAAGTTGCTTGGCGGTATCATAGCCTGACCTTGGACGGGGCCTTGCGCAATGCCAGGCTGACCTTGATTCTGCTGCATTTGACCTTGAATCTGCGAGTTCATCGGACCTTGCATCATTTGCTGCGGCAACTGGGATTGGCCAGGATTCCCGGGACCTTGATGCATCGGCTGGTTCATATTTTGACCTTGAGGGCCTTGAGGCATTTGCATGTTGCCATGAGGCGGTTGCATCATCATGTGCCCGGGTTGTTGCATCGGCTGCCCCGGCATAGGTTGTCCGGGCGCCATTTGATTTTGAGGTTGTTGAGACATTGGCTGTGGTTGGTTCATTTGCTGGGGCTGTT
This sequence comes from Epirrita christyi, assembly GCA_951392215.1. Classification (NCBI taxonomy): domain Eukaryota; kingdom Metazoa; phylum Arthropoda; class Insecta; order Lepidoptera; family Geometridae; genus Epirrita; species Epirrita christyi. The sequence continues at coordinate 10,090,713 of OX595846.1, forward strand.
GTGACATAGATTGAGGTTGCTGGGACATTTGCTGTGGTTGCTGGGGCTGTTGTGACATAGATTGAGGTTGCTGGGACATTTGCTGTGGTTGCTGAGTCATTTGCTGTGGTTGCTGAGTCATTTGCTGTGGTTGCTGATTCATTTGTTGCGGTTGCTGTGACATCGACTGAGGTTGCTGTGACATGGACTGAGGTTGCTGTGACATAGATTGTGGTTGCTGCATTTGTGGCTGCTGAGACATCTGGCCTTGAGCTTGGGGCTGACCTTGCGCCGGCATACTCGTAGGAATGTTATGTCCAGGCATTTGACCCTGCATCATCGGTCCTTGTAACGACATCTGGACAGGCACCGTCATAGCTTGTTGCATGCTAGGGGCTTGAGTATTGTTTGGTAAGCTCATGAAGCCTTGAATCTGTGGGTTATTGCCTTGCATCATGGGCATTCGCATATTCTGCAAATGCATACTCATCATAGGGTTATTAGGGTTTATCATTTGCTGCGGCATTTGTTGACCCATCGGCATTTGCGGCATCATCGAGTTCGGCTGTTGTTGATTCGGCATGTTTTTGGGCAATGTTCCGTTCTGTTGCGGTATGTTTTGCCCGGGTCCGTTTAGTGGCAGCATTTGGTGCATGCCGGGTTGTACCGGCATTCTCATCTGGTGCAATTGTTGCAACATCATCGGCGTCATTTGCATTTGCTGGTTAGACCGGACGTTCTGAGTCATGGATTGCGTGGCCGGTGGTGTTCCAGCCGCGGTGGATTGCGACATTGCGAAATTGGCTAATTGCGGCATCGATTGGGCGATTGTGGCCAGTTGGTTGGCCTGAGACATCTGCGGTTGGCCGGGCACGGGTAGGTTCGCGTCTGTGGTTTGCGGCATCATTTGGTGAAACTGTGGATTGGCGTACAGTGGCTGGTTGGGGTACGGCTGCTGGAATTGCTGCATGGACACTCCGGGCATATAGTAGCTGTTGGCTGACATCATGTACTGATGTTTCTGTTGCTCTTGCCTGATTTGCATCTCCCTTTCTTGTTCCTGAAACACAAAGAAACGAGTCTTTTAGACACAATCGGATTTTGTATCGTTAGCAACTCTGTCTCGGCATCATAATGTATGTTAGTCTATAAGGTATATATTTCTATGGGCTTAATGCTAATGTTGATAGGTATTCTCATACTCCATCGTTCTCTCATTGCTCAGGATCGTGACTCTTGGTGCAGTCTGTTTACTGCTTGTTTCCATTGTTTTGGGTCAGTTGCCTGATGCGAGAGCCGCATTGACTGGCCTCTAGGTGCTCATAAATAATAATAATTAAACATATTAGGTGAATATGACATCACCGAACGATAAACAACAAGCGCCATCCCTTTCATAAAGTCCCTTTTTAGGGTTCCGTACTCAAAGGGTGCCAACGGGACCCTATTACTAAGGAGTGTTTGGTCAGATTGGTGATCAGACTAGTCTGGCCAACGGGAATTATTTTTCCCGTTGTTCCAGGGGTATAGCCAGTTGAAATTTTCACAGATTTTGTGTTTCTGTGGAAATTATATTTTCAAATAATAAACATGCAAAAAAAAGGAATCCTGAGACGGTGTCCATACAATAATTCTTCAAAAATGGGAAAAAACCTTATTAATTATAATTAAACCTCCCTTTATCAAACTGATATATGTATTTTTTTTTTTACTTTACTACAATCAACGATGAATTGAATGATTGTTTTGCTTGATAAAATATGAACTTGCGTGTGATAAAATTAAGTGATATTCACCAAAATTACTGCAGACTGTTACTTGACTTCGGAACCCAAAACTATTCCGCTTTTCTATAAGTAAGACAGTTTACGCTGAACAGAGGGTTGTTGCACGTTACCTGGACGCGCTGAAGCGCGAGCTGGCGCTGATACTGCAGATACTCGTGCTTCTTCTTGCGCATGGCTTGCAACTTCACCGCCATCTGCATCTGGCGCTGCCGCTCCGCCGCCTCCGCCGCCTGCTGCGTGCGGGCTGCGTGCTCCGCGCGTAGCGTGTCCAACGCCGCACGGCTGTCGCGGATCTGGGTCACTTTATCCTGGCAATACACAACTATTTTATAATAACTGTTGTCGAAGTTGTAGCCGCTAAGCTGAAGTTAGAATGGGCTGGTATGTCTGTCCCATGGCAAGCAAGCTGTGGGCACATTAGAGATGGCGGGATGAAATTGATAACTTTCTGTCTGGCTGGCCTGACATAGCATAGGATCGTGATGTCTGGAAAGAATGACGAAAACTTTTGCCTAGCACCCGGACCAAGGGCTAGAAATGTAAGTAGTTGTTGAATCCCCTTATCTACCGTTTCGTGTCAGGCTTAAGAATAGAGCCCTCCATCTCCTCCCATGGATGTCGTAAAAGCCGACTAAGGAATAGGCAGCCTAGTACTAAACACCAAGCCTTGTGACTATGGCAAATCTCCCCATTGCATTCTAAGGAGGGCTCATTCAGTGGACATCTACCGACCCTCCAAAAACTAGCTGAAAAGCACATGGTTATAATAAAATGGACTAAAGGCCACAGCTCTTGCCCATGGAATGACAAGGCCGACTTCCTAGCAAGGAGAGCAGCTAAACTCACACCAACTTCTAAAGACATCAGCTTATCCAACCCACCAACAGTGGAGATTAAAAACAGGCTGAGACTAAACTACGAAAGGGAGCACCAAAAAATATGGGAACGTAGACTGGACTGTAAGCAAACAAAGAAAATGCTTCCAGCTAAAAACAAAAGGATAACAAACACATTGCTAAAGATGAAACGCGAAGACATACGGATGATGGTGGGCATCATCACGGGACACTGTGATCTCAACCACCATCTGCTGAAGACAGGGGCTACGGACAGTGGGCTATGTCGTGGCTGTCTTCAGGACGAGGAGACAGTGGAGCATGTTATATTGTACTGCACAGCCACAAATGAAGCCAGGAAAAAAACCGGACTCCAGGAGCTGATAGAGTCAGTTCAGTTCAGTGTTCAGAGTAGTTTCAGTTAGAATTAGAATTAGATCTACCGACTGATTAAGACGATGTTGTAGAATCGCAGTAGGTATCCATACTGATAAACTCGGACCATACTCCTCAAGTGGACTGATCTCATTGCTCAGTCGCAGGATGTCGGTGGATGGAGGCTGCTCAAGACTGTTCATCGTGGCATTCTATGGGGAAACCTATGTCGAGCAGTAGACTTCTAGAGGCTGATGATGACGTAGTGTTTAGTTACCTGTAAGCTCTCCAGATAAACCCGTTTGTCGTCCAATTGCTGTATGTACTTGAGTAGTCGGGAATGCATCGCTGTTATGTTCATGAACAGAGTCTGGACAGCCGTGTCGTTAGCTATAGACCGCCCTCTGCGAAAGTAATAACACCTAAATTGTTCGAAACCTCGGGTCGTATACTCGAATATAATCTACGTAAGTTATACCGGTTAAAATCTATCTAATAATGAAACGAAATTTATACGAAAGTTTTTATCAAAAAATAGTGAAGTTTGTTGAAAAAAGTATCTGAAACTCGAAATGGGCTCTGACGATTCTTTTTTCTACCAAATTTCATTTATATTTCATTTTATCGGTTCGGCCGTAGCGTCACTTCATGACGGCGACAGCGTCATGAAGTGACAAACATCCAAAGTTTCGCATTTAATTTTATAATATTAGTAGGATTGTTATCTTACCGTGAAGAATTGCTCTTCATTCTGTTGACGAATATCTCGACTTGTGACTTGAGCGTCTCAACGAATTCGTCTATCTCTTTATCCTGCGCGTCATCATCTTGAGCCTTGTTTGAGGGAGGCTTCGAGAAATCCTGCAACTACAAAAATTAATTAATATAAGTATATAAAATCGTGTCGTGGTGTGTCCGGCCTAAGAATAGACCCCTCCCTCCTCCTCTAGTGGATGTAGTAAAAGCCTTTCTAAGGGATTACACCAGGGGATTGGTCATGCCCTAACTACCCCTTGTAGGATATTGCATTTGTAATACCTGTACACCGATATATATCCACAAACGGACGACGCAGTGTAGAACTCCCACTTGATGCACCAACAAACATGTAGGAAGTCGATGGATGGGTCAACATTGTTTGTTTTGGCATTCTTTTCGGAAAGCCTATGTCCAGCAGTGGACCTCTACTGGATGATGTGTGTAAAGCCAAATGGTTCACACTTAAAATTGTATTATTACGGGAAAGTTTTAAGTACACTCACCCTGAGAAGAACCTTGATTAGGGTTCAATTTATACCTTTTGATGCAGACAACATTCTGTGTACATGAAAATTTCCGTGTCACAAAATGAATGGTGTACTTAATTCACGAAAGTTATTTTGACTCTTACTTCAGCGACATCGTTGGATGCATGGGAGCCGGGGGCGGGGGCGGTAGGCGCGGGCGCATTGTCGCGAGTCAACCGCGACTCCCAGTAGTTGCGGTCCAGATAGCGAGACAGCTCCGAGTTGGCCTGGTTGCTGTGCTCAGGAGACGCACTCACTGATGACGCAGTTGGAGACACTGGAATTACAAAAAAAGCTTAAGGTTACTAAAGGGTAACTTAAGACACATCGTCTAAGTTGTCGGCTGAATTATGCTAGCATCGCGAGTTTTGGTTCTAGCTTTAAAATGTAACTTGTAACAGATTAGGATTTCGGATTCGGCCGGTCTATTACCTAAAATTTGCGACCAGCAATTAGCAATTATTGTACAATTATCGCGGGATCGATTGCTAGATGTAACAAAAAATGCTTTGGCTATCGCTGAATTCGCTGGTACGTAATACGAATTAGCAATTAATTAGCAATTTAGCGATAATCGCGCGTTTATTGCTATTGCTTTGCTATTGCAAGATACACACAACAAGCCTGCGGGATTCGGTTATCTATGATTTCAAATAGTTACATATTAAATTTTTACTGGTAAACTTATATCATGGGCCATGATTTAAACTTAGTAGTTTCAAAAGAATCTTAAATAAATCAATAATTAAAGTGAAATTATATAAAAATAATATCTAGAATCATAGACATCGGGAAGCCAATTACAGCTAAGACTAAAAAATACGTGTTTTAAATTCTATTCACGTGGCGCATACTCCTTCGTCCGTATGAAACGGTGGTCAAGTATTAGACTTACAAACTATCTTAGCTTCATAATCGTACCTGTCGGATGAGGCGTAGGATCCGGCGCGATGTGCGGGCGGGACTTGCGCTCCTTCTCCTTGTGCTCGGCCTCTGATTGGCTGAGAGCTAGCGCGAGCTGCAACTCTTCTTCTTCTTGGAGTTCCTCGGCCGTCTTCCCGCCCGGGGCTGCAGAGGCAGGCCGCTTCTGGGAGTTTATAGGAATCGAATGTAGGTATACTATGATACATACAGGCTCTATCGGTAATACACTTATGGAGGATATCGTCAGATCCCCTTCAGACCAATATGTACATATATCCAAGTAAATCGTAAGTTTGTGCGACGCGACGATGCATTGTATTGTCTATTGAGAGCTATGCTAGGGATTTCACTACGTGATAATAGACAGTGCCTATTCGGCTCCACACACGCATCGCACAGAGAGGACTAATCAGCACTTTTGTTTATTGTAGCTATGTGTACTGTATAATGGTTTTGTTTGAGTTAAAACCCGTACTTGTTGGGCAATTTTAGTTGGTATAAGATCTGTCCTGGCTGCTGGTTTATTTAGGAGTGTGTTATACTTATTACTGGAACAAAACTTTAGCAGGGTTCGTTGTGGAAAGCAATGGCGGTGATGAGCTCACCACTGGTCACGTCTATATTGCTGCGACTGTGGAACCCACAGTTAAAAGAGGCCCTTTGAGGCTTTGTCTACCCCTTCGGGAAAAAGGCCTGTGTTTGTATAATGGCAGTTGTGAATATATCAAGTAAAGAACCCTGATCTCAGCTAACAAGGGTCATTGGCATTTACAATCACACATCACAAGTGGTCCAATTGGATGAGACAAGTGGACTTGTGATCACATAAGTAAATATGTAAGATATGTATATTATTTAATTATGCAGATACATTGATCACTTACAGTTTGTTTTCAAGGAAAGACAAATGCATAATATAACCTATAACTTTATTTATTACATATACGGCTTATCAAAACATAATTTTCATATACAAGTCATTAAATTGTTATTGAAAAGACAAATTTGCATCAAAACTACAACACCATCAAGACATAATAACCTTATACAATATCATAATAAAACATCAGTACATCAAAAGAAACATTATTTAAAATTAGTCTAGTCCATGATCAGTCAAACAGAGTTGAAATTATCATAGCTTGGTATTATTTTAGAAAAATTACGACTATAAAGTTATACTATGATAATAATAATACTCTTGCTGACATTTAGTTGACCATTTAGTGGTCCTTTGAGACATGGACCTTCGAGGCAGGTCGCTGTTGGTGCTCATGAAGAAGGACTAAATGGTCAACAAAACGTCAGCAGGAGAATAGTAGTAACGTGGTGTATCAGTTGCAATTTTTTTAAGATCTAGGAAGCTTCGTGCTATACACAACATTAGTTTTGTTTCAGTCTTCTAACAAACTTTGGAGTTTCAGGAACAGTGATAGGAACTCCAGATTTCTCTGGCACAAATGCTGTGTAAGACGGCGCAGGTTTAGCATGGTGTACGAGCTTAGCTCTTAGTTCTGTCTGTTGTCTTTCTAGAGTTATATCTTGCTCTTTCTCTCTCTCCTGCCTCAGTCTTTCCATTTCTTCCTCCTTTTCTTTCAGCTGTTTATCAAACTTTTCCCTCTCTGCTGCCCGTTTCTGAGTAGTCAGATCAAAAGGCATAGGTTTAACCAACTGCACTGGTTGTAACACTGGTTTGAAAGGCTGTTTGTATAAAACCACAGGTGGCCGAGCCTCGAATTTCATGTAATTTTCCTTATTTTCTGATGTAGATGAAGTTGTGGATGAGCTTCCCTTTTTAGTTGCACATTGCATGCGTTTCTTGATCGCTCCTGGTAGTGGATTAGCTTTGAAAGATGATGCCTGCTTTTTCTCTTCCTCAATTTGACGCCTGATCCTTTCTTCCTTTCGTTTTTTCCTTTCCTCATCCAAACCCTCGAAAGAAAAGGGCTCAGGACGCACTGGTCCCAGACGCTGGGATTTTTCAGGTTTGTTTTTGAGCAGGTTGTCAGAGTTGGCTTTTTTGCAGTGGGATGGTTTTGTGACTGCTGCTGTAGGTTTCACAGGAACTTGTGACTTTGCCAGAATATGCTTTGGTGCAGGACGGGCTTTGAACATGAGTACTTGGTTGGGAGATGTAATTTGATTTAGTTTCTTGTTAATTTCAGTTAGATGAAATGGTTCCGGTACAGTTATTGGCTTTCTGGGCACTTCAGGAAGAAGTATTGGTCCTTCTAAAACTGATTTTGGAATGGGAAGTGGCTTTATTTTGAATTTCTTTAGTTCTTCAATCTCCATAGCTTCTTTCTCTTGCTGTGAGAGGATATGTTGAGGTCGCGCACGAGATTTAGATATCAGCACCGGTGATTGAGGTATGGTGAGGCCCGTCCGGGCCGATACACCCTGCGGTCGGAATGTTTGCGGGCGACTCGAGTGAAAGCGTCCGGGAGTGTCTCTCTGGTAATGGTAGACAGCCTCAGCCATCGAAACAAACTTCGTTTTGGACAACTCTTGTGGTTGTCCTGTCGGCCTTCTGCGCCTGTAGTAAATATCGCTACTGCTGTCGCTGAACTCGCACTTCGCCAGGACATCTCGCATGGAAGTTATATCGTTCATCGACATTGATTTCCTCATGAAAACAACATCACTTTCGAAAGGGTAATCCAAACGATTGTGAACACCGAAGTCTTCTTCGATCGGAGTCTTTGGCTCGTCCTTTACGTGTATATTTCCAGCCGGAAGGAAGAAATTTTCACCGCGAAAGTTTGTGACATGTTTTTTAGACATTTTTAGAATATTCGTTGAATTTCCAGAAGAGCTAACTATTATTTTGTTGATGTTCGTTTCCAATCAAATCGCGTCGTTCGTTATTTTCAAACGAAAAAAGACACACACGACCTTCAATCAAAAACAATTTGCGAGACAGTGACAGTGACACTTTAGATGACAAACAATATGATGATGTTGCCAGTTCATTTCATTCAAAATGGGACCGGAAAAACAGCCGACAAACAAGACGCACAATTTCAGAAGGAAAAAAACGATTGCTGTCAGAATTTTACAAATGTCAAAGTCAGCTTAACGTAAACATTTTTTACTTGCTAGAAATAGAAAAGGAATAAGAAATAAATAAGGCGGCGCGAGATAATTTTCTAGCTTACATTCCAAAAATCTCCACAATTACCAAATTATAGAGTGAATAAATAACAAATTTAGAATGACGTCATCTACACTCCCCAACCCGAACACGCTTCTACCCCTAGAGCTCGTGGACAAGTGCATAGGTTCCCGGATCCACATTATCATGAAGAACGACAAAGAAATGGTTGGAACTCTGCAGGGCTTCGATGACTTTGTGAATATGTTGTTGGACGACGTCACTGAATACGAATCAACGCCCGAAGGAAGGAAAATCACAAAATTGGATCAAATCTTGTTGAATGGCAACAACATTGCCATGTTAGTTCCTGGTGGTGAAATGCCCGATTCTCTGTTTACTGACGGACAGTAGCTTTATTTAGAGTTAATAAACTTATTTTGTAAGGAATATTTGTTCATTTTAGTCTAACATAACCTCAACAGATACTGCACTGCTCTTTCATAGCTAGCTTATCAGCAGAAGTGATTTATATACCTGGGTAAATTCTAGCCAGGTAAGAATTACTTACCTATCCAATAATATGTATGTTGTCTAATTCCCAATAACATAAAATCACACAAAAGGAAGTTTCACAAAAAAGTGACAAGAAATACTTTTACTAACATACCTGAGGCTGTGTTGGTCCGTAGTCACTACCAGTGTCAATAATTTCCAACTTGGCTGAAGAGGATGGTGGTCGGCTAACTTTGTCAAAGCAAGCATCGCACACTCGGACCTGTTGTGATTTTTTTCCAATCAATAAAAAAGCTTTATTTTCTTTAAATATATTTTTTTTTTACTCAGAAATTCAGAATAGCCAAAACTAGATCATGTAACATTCAATGAACATTTGAGCAAATCAAAGACATCAGATATTCTGAAAACAGCTTAAATATGCCTCAAAAAAATTGGTTATATTGAATTGTTAAATTTGAGGTAAAAGGTTTGCTAACCCAAGGTATAAGGTTAATTTACTTACCTCTTTCTCAATTCCGAATTTAGGTAGAGTAGATGTTTTAGAACTACATTGCTGACAGAACACTTGACCGCATGCACGGCAATGGTGCCGGCGGACAATGAGCGAGAATGCCACTCTGCATCTGTTTTAGAAAGATAGGGTACTTACATCTGTGACTTCTGTGGGAATTAAACATTAAACAAAAGCTGGCTATCTCAATGAACCAACAACAAAAATGTTTGTTGTTGTGTAAATGTTGCTGAACCAACAACATTTTAAAGGTTGCAAGAAGTTGATGGATGGAGCCAGCTCAAGACCGTACATCATAGCATTCTATGGGAGAGGCAGAGAACTTCTACAGGTTAATGATGATCTCAATTCAAAATACAAGGACTGCTATTGTAAAAGAAAATAATATTTGCAGAAATGCAAAATTACAAACCTCTGATCTAAGGATCTGAGCATAGATGGATGGAGCTATTATTCCCATATGAGGTATTACAGTTTTAAAGTTATGTGTAGGCTATCTGTCTATAGGAACTAGCCAGCAGTTGGGTTGATGCTGTGGATATGAAGGTTGCGGGTTTGATTCTCATGCAAGTCTGTTGCACAAACTAGATATAGTCATCCAAGTAAAAGATCTCAAGCATAGTTTATCAACATACATAGACGAAGATACGATTAAATAATGGCAGCCTGCTTCATGGCAAAACATTCAGAGCTAAGGAAAAATATTTGCCTAAACCATTACTTCACTCACTGAGTACACTCAAAAGGACAACATCATTGAACTTAAATTCTACACATTTTAAATAATGACTCCAATTTCATATAATCATTGTAATGAATTCAATCAAATAGTCGCAGGAAGTCGGTGGGTGGAGGCAGCTGAAGATCGTGCGTCGTGGCATTCTAAGCCTATGTCCAGCAGTGGACTTCAACAAGCTGATGATGATGATTATGATGATAAGTTGAGCTAAGTGTAATAGACCATTATTTTCATATTTGCCAGTATTAAGTTCACATAAAAATGTACATACCTATGGCAGACCTCTCCATCTGCCCATTCCGGGGCGGTATCCGCAGAAAACATGGCATCAGACTCTTTGAGTGCGGGGAACTTGTATCCTTCTGCCTTCAAAATGTTCACCGTGTCCTACACAACACAACACAGTCAGAAAAATACAAAAAAGACCTTGTTCCAGTTGATTTCACAATACTTTCAAGTCATTGCCACAACTCAACTTGAAGGTAAAAGTCCATTTTTACTATGATCACTCATTGTGAAGATCACCAGTTTGTAAAGATTTATGTGGATATCAAATAAAGAAAAATGTTTTGTTTAGTTTTTGTCTGCATGAGTCACGCTTTCCACTGATAACATGTAACGATTGCCTGCCGCGACTGTGAATGACGCCGGCACCTACCTACACAGCGTTGTTTATTAGCAGTGCCACGTACAGTCAACTACATAAGTAAAAAAAAAAAAAATTTAAAAATTAGCTACTATTAGTAATTCTGTAGCACGTACAGTCAGCGAGTCAGTTGATCAATTGAGATACTAAAATGTATATACCTACTAGCTACTATTAGTCACTATGTACCACCTACAGTCAGCGACATAAGTTGATCAACATTTTTAGATTCGAAAACTATTTTTCCAAGTGTTTAAAGCAGAAAAATTACAACATTGACAAGATTAAGTTTGAAGATAGCGTTTTAAAAACTCAAATAGTTAATCAAATTATGTCGCTGACAATACCTTTACTGTCATAAACAGAAATCCTTCAACTACAGCGAACCTTTGCGCGAAGCGAGGTGATCGACATTTTGTCTGGCACTGTACCTTATCTACCTACGATTGATTATGATTACACAGTCGCATCAAACATAAAACGAGTCGTAATTGGTATTTGAGACAAAGAGAATTCAATGTTATACATGAGACATCATTCCAAAATTTGACTAAACATAACATTGGTAGGTACTTACTCAATACAGATCAAATTGATAATAATAATAACAGCATTGCTAGAAGATAATTGACTTGACATGACATGTACACACCCACACCCCCTGTTAGGTATAAATAAATAATAATACATAAATAAATAATGCTGGATATTTCACACAACATTATCTAGCCCCAAGCTAAGCAGAGCTTGTGTTATGGGTACTAGATAACTGATATACTTAATACAATACAATTACATAGATAGATATTTTTTATTATACATAAGAAAATACCCAGAACACCCGGAACAATTATCTGCAGATCGCACAAATATTTGTTCCGAGGCGGGGATCGAACCCGCAACCTCCTGCGTCGCAGGCGAACCTGCGCCCGCCGCGCCACATAGGTCGTCAAATTATATAGGTATTGTTCTTTGCAATGATATTTAAGAGACACACTGTTTACAGTTAAATCGCCATCACCATCACCTGTAGGATGATGTCCACCTCAGAGAATTTTATATATATTCTCTAAGATGTCCACTGCTGGATGAGGCTTGATTTGACATAATCACTAGCTTGACAGATGGATTTCAGTATTGGTGCTAACTAAGTACTCAGGTGAATGCTGCTGCCCTGCTGCCCATCCAAAATATTTGTACGATCTGCAGATATTTGTTCAGGGTGTTCTGGGTATTTTCTATGTATTGTATAATAAAAAATATCTATCTATGTAATGTGTTGTATTAAGTATATCAGTTATCTAGTACCCATAACACAAGCTCTGCTTAGCTTGGGGCTATATAATGTTGTGTAAATGTCCAGCATTTTTTTTTTTTTTATCCCCTAGTGTACCTTATCCGTAATAGGGTTTTACGACATCTACGAGAGGAGACAGAGGTGACTATACTGGCTTATTTAGGCCGGAAACACACCACAGCCTGCTGCACAGTAAGTACTGTGTCTTAAAATAACGGCTGTAAATCTTTTACGCTATTCAGAACAAACTTGCGACTATTATAATTAGATTATGTAAAAAATCAATAGTGGCGCGACTATCGTATAACCTTGAGGGAGGTAAAAAAGTTCATTGAACTAACTCAGGTAATTTACCTAACTGCAAAGCAAGAGCGTAATGTTTTGCGGCTTGTTAGACTATTGCCTGTGTGGGCTTTTCTATAGTGCAACAGCTCGAGTATTTGAAGCACCGAGACAATCATATGGAAGTTACGTTGTGTTAAAACTAATTTTGCACTGTTTTTTGTTTAATAAGTAAAATTATAAAACAAAAAATAAATTATAATTAAAATACAAATGTATTTTCTAAACTGAACTGTTACTTGGGTATTTTATTAGATTTCTTTGGCAAGTAATGACTGTGGGCTTACTTAAAAAAATCAGTAATATCTCACTGACACTCTGTTGCAGAAACAATCTTTAAATATTAATGACCACTAATCTTTCATTGAATCGCAACGATTGCAACAATTTAATGAAAGATCAGTATTTTAAGTCATCTTTAAAATTTAAAGATCGTTTCTTCAACTAAGTGTGAGCGTTATATTATCGCTCGCTGTTTTAAGCAACCTTGATGCATCTCGTCAGCTTTCAAACACTTTTATACATTGCCCATCATTGTAACTGATAGGTGACCTGCCATTTAGCAGGACCTGGTAAGAAAGGCTTTCTCTCATCAGGCAATAATAGGTAAAAAATGATACCTGAACAGCTCTATACTTGGGCGAGTTCCGGAAAGCGAAGGCCCAAGCTTGGATGAGGTCTAGGATCTTGGTTCTTAAGTTATCATGCTGTGTGGTCTTCACCAGGTCTCGGAGAGTCTCACAGAACGCTTTCGAAGTTACTTCATCATGTATACCAGAGCCTAGGAAGAGTTAAAACATTTTAAATGTGTGCCCCAGTACTCAATTGACTGACAACATTGGAAAGGTAGCAGGAAGTCGGTGGATGGAGGCGATTCAATCTCGTTATAGAACCTCCCTCTTAGAATGCCAAGAGGTATAATGTCCTGCAGTTGACAAGAATTGACTTAATTGATTAGGTTTTCTTAGTCCGCAGACATACAATCATGCAGGGCGAATTGTAGTCTGTCAGCATGTTGGTTACACGTCACCGCCAACTAACATACATGCTGATATACTTTTGGACAAAGATTAATAATGAGAATTACCTATTAGTAAAAAATTTATTGAATAAATAGTTTTGATATTACTGTTATAGCTTAGTCCAACCATCACAACACAGTGGCTTGCAATCTTACAAAGCAGTTTGAGATTGTATTAGATAAATGTTAAGTAACCACCTCTCGCCGATTCCAATTTATTCACGATTATCAACAGTTCCAAAATACAGTTAGCCCGCAATTACAGATAAATTCAACTCAGTTCGGGTTTTGCTATCTGGGCTCAGGATATTCACCAACACAGAAAGAGCATGTATACAACAGGCATAGTGTAGTGTACATTCGTTTTATAGTCTAGGGATGAACTAAGAATGGAATTTCCAAAATTCACAGCAGCAGGATGTTGAAATTTGTATGGCAAAAAAACCCACACAAACAAAGTCACGGACATTTCACTAGTATTGGATACTTACCACAATTTTTTACAATACTTTCTAATGTAAGCAATGCAAACATAGCTTGATGAGGGTTTGTTGAATAGAGTTTTTTCTTGACACCAGACACTGCATATTTAGGCCTAGAAAAAAAAAACATTAATAATAATGGCTTATTCTCCCAAAACTTGTATTAGTATTTACATTCAACACCGATTCACACGTGCCAAGGTGAATCCATCCGACCGGGCCGACCACTGGTGATTGGGTGGATGCCGGCCACACTTATTAATCGGTTAGACAGGTATGGAATTGTACCGACTGGTTCACATGTGTCAGCGATGGTGTTTGTAGGTGGGAATGTATTTTTATGTAATTTTTTATTGAAAAGTGATTCACTAGTCTCTTTTTCATTAATAATTTAGCAATCAGTTTACACAGGCTGGTTATTTAAGAGTTGATATGAAAAACTAGAATACATCTGTGCATGAGCAGAAAAAACCAATAATAATCATAATTGCTCCCTATTCAGAATAATCCTTCTGTATGTATGAGCCATCAATGCTTATGGATCATCAACACACACAAATTGATCAGCAAAACAATGGGAGTTATTATTCTAAGATGTACCTTTACATCTTATGTTTTATTTTTGATTAGTGCGCAGCATTCATGATAGCAGGAATTGCAGTTCAAGATGATATATTATTCTAAAAGGTCATTGGTTTCCTAATTATAGATGAAGCGTCTGGTCAATTACGCAGACCAGTAATCAGAACTTTATCAATGTTTGTTTACAAGCAACAAACAAAAGTTAGGAACAGCCATACAAATAGAAGGAATAAATTACTTACGTGCAATCATTTTGCCTAATCAAATCACATATTTGCAGGATCGTCGGCCAATCAGGGTCTAGGCGTAGATTACTCGTTGCTTTATCTGAATGAAACATTATTTCATCAATTTAATGACCATTGTAGGTACCATTTTCTAACTCATCAGAAACTTCTTTATTGGCTCTAGATTCAGCTGCAGAGTGTCACATTTGATCAAATAACTAGCCCGTTAGACTTATAGTCAACAAAAATAGAGAAAGTTCTATGTAAATCAGTAAAATTTTACGGAGAATACATCTTAGAATTTCGTGATTTTATTTCTGTCGGCATCATAACCGAGGTCGAGGAACAAGGCACATAAATATTGCTTACCGAGTAGCTTATCAAAATTATTGACACGAAACATATTTTCTTATTTTGCCAGCCACTAAACTTTTATTTTGGATAATCAACAATGATTAATCCTGAGCCAGAAAAATGACAGTACACTTTTGTCAATTTTTGTTATTTTTTTCAGAATGTTGGCAGCAAGCATTTGTACAACAGACGTCATAGCTTGCCATTCACGGTTTACCACAGATTATATAGATCGATCTTTTATTCAAGCCATCAAGCCATTCATTTTTCATTCATTTCATTCAAGACATTACCGATAGATGGCGCATTATCCTGAAAAGTGGCCATGATCAAGACATTGCTCAAGACAAAAAAAAATAGGTACTATAATGCAGAAATTTACTTTAAAAATCAAATCAACTACTATTTTTATTTTTTAATAAAACTAGACTCTGATAATAGTTTTACCTAGCAGGTATAAATAAATAAATGGTGTGTTCCTTAACTTACGCTTTATCTTATTCAACGTGACTAATATAATCTTATCTTTACGCTAATACTCCGGACATCTACCTAAATAAACTACTTCTTCTCTAGCTCTAGTACAACTAAGTAGGTATTAAATTAGGCTCACTTGTACCTAAGCCACATAAAACTTTAATAACTTTAGAAAACTTTTCTTGCTTGTGTATTCTAATATTTTGACCATGGCTGGCAACGGGAAGGAATATTTAAAAATGGCATTTGATTTCAACAACAAAATGCTTTTGAGGTTGGATGGGGATATAATAAAGTGCAACACACAGTTAACTGCAGTTAAATTAAAAGTGTCGGCTCTGCAAGTGCAAATGGTGGCCATGAAGGTAATATACCAGGACATAATGGAATTGAGGAAAATCATAGTGATACTGAACCCACATTTGAAAAAAGCCAGATGAAGATTGAATTAAGATTTTAAGACAAAATATCAAAATAATAACTCAAGTAGGTTTAATAATTTTATTTATACAAATGTGCCAGTCGATCGGCTGAACACAAAGGAGTATTAATTCGATAAGTTTCGTCAAACTTTTGAAAGTCCACAACGTGACCATGCTTTGTTCTACTATATTCAATCATGGGTGTGAAACGATGCCCCCACAAGATCTCCTGAGCAGTATAACTCGACCTCACTTGAACAGGCTGTCCAGTCGACTCAATGGTCCCTTCGAAAACCACAAGAATCTCTAATTCAGATTTCAAGATATCCCGAGCCGACATAAAATAGAATGGACTGCTTTCGTCAATTTTGTGAACAGCTGTCAAAGGAAAAACGAACGATATTGTTTCGCTGGAATCGACGGATAAGTTCAGTTTTACTTGCTCATCAAGTTTTGAATTAGCGGTGACGCACCTGATTAGGAAGGCGTGAACGCTCACTGTTATGATCCTAGATTTCCTCGTATCGCCGACTCTGAACATGAGGCAAAGATTCTTGTTTCTCTGGTTTATTATTGCGTTTTTGGAGAAAAGGAGAGTCTGCGCTCGGTTTTTGGGTCTCGTCAGTTTGGCAAAGACGACACCCACGATGAAAGATTGCGTGATTGTACCAAGGATGCTCTCTAAGCACATCGTCAAAATAGCCGATGGGCAAAGAAGAGTTATAGTTCTGGTCCCATAACCAATCGTGGTATGAATCTCTATGCTGAAGAGGAATATTGAAGTAAAGCCATAGATCTCTTTCACGCAAGGCGTCCAGTCGGTAGAGTTACTTGCGTGTGGAAGATGATCCGGCTCGAAGTCACCATGTGCGTATAGTATGATCCACCAAACAGCAGCAAAGAAGATCCAAATGAAGATATAAGTGAAGATGCAGTAGAATAAAGTCCAACGCCATCTTGCTTCTACGAATGCCGCTACGATGTCTTGGAACACGCGATATTTGAACTTCTTAGATCTTTCTAAGTTGAATAGCCCAGATTTGAAGACCACGCGCTCTGCTTTTCTTCCTTGGCTGGAAATCCTGTGTCGATGTGCCCTTAAATAAAATCAAGGTCAGAAGAATATCTTGTTACGTCAAAATATGAATGATGCGTTGTTCGTAGACCCTTCTTGGAGATCTACGATAACAAAGTCTGTGATCACACTGGTAGTCCTCCGCTTCGTTATCAGTCGTAGTATGTGATGGTAGTAGAGTTTCAATTGTTCTTTAGTCACAAAAGGCAGTATAGGGGCGGGCCATAATATCGTAGAGGATTCTACGTAAGGTCTACGAACGACGTAGCAAAGCAAAAGTTCGTTTCCTTACCGACAAAAATGTTTTCCATTTTCATTAGTTTCAACTTTTTCCATATCCACTGATTTGTAGACACTTGAATTTAGCAACTCTTGCTCGCCAGGAGGCTCCATTTTGTGTTCCAAACATCAATTGAGCTCTAGGAAATGAATGACTATGACCCAACTCATGTGTTTCGCACTTCATCTCATGTAAGACTGTCGTGAATTAAGTGACTTCCGCAATAAACCACTGATGATGTATTTAAACCTCTATCAAACAGTCCTGATAACATACAATATTTGAACAAGAAAGATTTTCATTTAGTTATATGATACAATCTCATTGAAATGTCATTATTGAACAACACCACTAGATATACAAGAAATAAAATAATTTATTCTATATTGTAAATTTTTAAGTTAGGTAGAAATAGAAATATTACATATAATTACAAAAATAGATATATAAAATAGAGAATAGATAGGGTTAGAGTGATAAAATAGATGTTATTATTTTTACTGTTGTAAAATATTTTCTTTTAATTATTTTTGTAAGTAAATTGTTGTTCAATTCACAAAGATTTCTTCTTTCTTAATTTCAAATATAATAATTATATTTACCTACCTACCTATTTACCTTCCTTTCTTGTTTATTTTACGTCTAGAGACGTCTAGTGCTACGAAATAAATCAATTCCTACATGTTAATTTACTTTTTTCGTCAATTATTTCTTTTACAAATACTTAGTTCTTAATCTAATTGTTAGCAAGGGAATCAAAAGAGCACGAGGTGAAAAATGTTTGCACTCGAGTGCAACACGTAACTTTTCATCCCACCTCAGTGAGGAAATTACTCAATGCATGTTTTCAAATTTCTTGTTTTTAGCCTAAGGTTTTAACAATATGACGTGAAAAGAAACTGGCGCGCGTAAAGCGAATTAAAAAAAAAGTAATACACCAAGAAGGTCTGAGTTTTTAACAAATTAAAAAAGTTTGTATGATAAATTCGGCACCATGGAGGTAGAAGTAAATAGGTTTAATGATGTTTTGAATTCACAAACTTAGTGCACACGATGTTCTAAATTCAATTTTACCTTATCTTGTAGCGGATAAAAACTGCTTTTGCATTCATATATCGAATAGCAAAAATACTCTTTCCGAGATGGTGGGATCAAAAGATAATTTTACCCACGATGGAAGGAGGTATTCAATAAATTTGTTTGAGGTATGAGGTTGTTTGTTAGTTGGTCTGTTACCATTCATCTCTAAAACTGTTATACCGATTGTAATTACTAGCTACACCAACCTGTGTTTGTTTTTCGAATAAAATAAATATATTTATTTTAATTAAATACCTACACCAAATAAACTTTCGAACAAGTTCAAAGAATGTTTTATTTGTTTTTAGGGGACACTGCGATAGTTATGTAAAATAGGTCAACGGTTATTTTTTGTTTGAGTTGGTTACCAATATAGATAGTTTTTTTTCATCTAAATCAGCGACTACGCATAGTTTCTGATTCAACAAATCATTTTGACTTTCACTAGTTGCGGACCAAGCGTCCTTCCTACAAAGTGGACCTATCTACATGCAACTGGTTCACGTAACCGATTCAAACGTGACACTCCTGTATCATTAATACAGTCAGTTGCCACCAGACCTTCCTGCAAGCGGAAAGAGCATCGGCCATGACAGAGGAAAGAGCATCCAGGCGGGGAGTTTTATTCGATAATGGTCTTGCTCTTGAACGGGCACGGCAGGCCATCTGTCATATCACCAGTCGCAATGATGCGTAATTGTTAAACGCTACCTGTATGAATATGTTCCTCTTATCTGGTATCCTTTTATAACTAGACAACCGATTCGACTGAACTTGGGATTCTTCAGAATAAAACATTACCTAACTAGCATTCATTACATTGTTGCCGACTCTAACATAAATGACAGTGAATGTGCGCCCGGGATTCGAACTCAGGATTGGAAGTCAGGGTAGCTCGCTACATACTAGCTTTAACCACTGCTCTACATGATGCTGCTTGTGGAAATGTAGAATATATATTGAACATCGTACTTTATGTAATTTCCGCAACTGACCACTTTCGGACTTTCGGATCTTCAGAGCTTTTTTCCAAATGGCTTTGTTCGTATTCACCCTTCACCTGAGTAGGTATACAGAGCAACAATTATTTAACCTTTAGCTGTCTCATGTCTTGGAGCCTACTTACTTAACCCAACTGGCAGAGACAAATGCCTTCCAATCAATTATTAGAAACCATAGACAACAAACAGTTCCAATTTGTCTGTGACATTTTAGTTCATTATATCCCATCCAGCTTAAGAGAAAATCACCGGTAGCTAGCAATAGAGCGCTTACGCCCTTAGTTTGCTTCTACTTTGGCTATTATTTCAAGCTCATTACACTAATATCTAGACCCGTGGTGCGTTATTTTCTTATAGAATTATGGTTACCAAAACATAAATTAAAAAAAACTGACACACCAGTGTTTAGATATTAGTGTACTGATCATGTAAACAAAATTTCATGGAGTTTGGTGAAATAATAGCCAAAATAGAAGCAAGCTTCGTTCGCGTACAAAAGGGCGTAAGCGCCTTACCGGTAACCACCTCTTAACTAGACTTCCGGCTGTGAAGAACTGGTTGGAGAGATGCGTGTATGGACATGTCAAAGAATACTGGGTGGTGAACGAGTGATTGACAGAGACTGGCAACAAATAAGATATGTCGCTGACGGTGGAATAGGCTAACGATCACGATTGTGCAATGGTTTAGTTAGAGCGTAAATAGAGTAATGCCTTGCACTTGCTAAATGGTTTGAAGCAGATTGGAATGTTATTAGTACCTAACTTATATCTAAGTAGTAACTACTTTTGTCAAAGTATTTCTATGTAGAGTCGTGCTTCGAAGTCATAACGATGTTTTACAAAGAAGGTTTTTTGTTATGAGGTTTTTACTAAAAGTTTGGTGTATTTTTTAAACTAGCATTCCTTTTTGTTTGTTTAAGACGTCCATGCTTAGCCTAAAAGCTGTTTACCGCTGGTTTGGCATATCCATATCCGCTGTTCTGACACCTATGAAGAACCTTTGCTATTTGTGACCATGTGAAACGGGATATGCAAAATCTTATCTGCAGCAAAGCAAACACCGTCAATTGTTTCCGAGCGCGTGGCCAGTTAACAAATAATCGCAGCTCACAATTGGACTAGGTACTTACATTGACAAACGAGAGGCAACCGCACACGCTTCTGCCAGGCCAGTTCACGCAATCCTGGCGGTCGACTCACACGCCGTGACCACCCTAGCCATGTACAGGTCATAAAGGAAAAAGTTTTTAATTCAATTCCATTCGAAAGTTTCAAATACGAACGGTCCACGAAAATCTGACACATTTTGCGCGCCAACGGTTATTTTGACAGTTCCATTTTCAAATCAGATTTGTGGTAACGATAGTGATGTCCTAACAATGGAGAAACATATCGATACAACAGGCCGGAAGTCCTCCTGAAGAGACCTATAGCTAGGTAAGAAGCTTAAACATTTTATATTACCTCTATTTCAAAATGATTGCTGCTTACTTTGGGAGTTTGGAGGAAGAAGTAGGTAGACAGGTATAAAAAGTTATTTTTTACCCCGAAGAGGTAGAAAGAGCTTCAATAGACTTCTATTCAGTGTGGGTCACACACACGTGATCGTAGGAGTAAAATGGTATTAACTTAAAAAATAAGATTAGTGTGTTGTGTAAGTATATTTTGGAATATGGTAATGCTTAATGCCGTTCGTCTTGGCGCTCTAGGAAAGGCCTTATTACAGCAGTGGACCTCTACAGGCTGATGATGATGATAAGTACCATGCTTTGTACTAATAAGTACCTATTGGCAGGCTTTAAATGCTAACATTGTCGGCTCATTTGAATTTCATAGAGGTGACAAGCTTAAGTACTTACATAAGAACAATACAATTATCAATAACTACTAAACGTAGGTACCTATAATCTCCTTACCTACTTAGATTTATCATAGGAAAATGCCATAAATAGGAAAACAATGTTTCCATGATTTCTGGTAGAAATAGAGGTAGTTACCTAACATAGAGTCTATCCTACTCTACTGCTTCAAAATTATAACTACCTACACGTCAGATTCTAGCCAAGCAGCCTTAATCTAATATTTACCTATTTAATATTTATAAAATTCAAGCACCATGAACTTTAAAGATTTATTTGTAAATCCATATAAATTGAAGTTCATTCATCAACATCATTAATAGAAGGCCACTGCTGGACATAGGCCTCCCTCATATAATACTATGACGAAAGGTCCCGGGCCACCTCCATCCACCGTCTTCCCACGATCTTTACACTTAATGTCTTTGGTCCATCGAGAGGGCCGACTGGCGTTCATTAGTTTTATGTTAATCTGCTACTTCGATCAATTAATCAGAAATGTGTGTTTTGATGACTGACTTTGATGCAATGACGTCAGACTGGAAAGGAATAGATGACCATGTCGTCATAAGAGATCTTTTTTTTTTATACTACTTGGCAAGCAAACAAGCATGCGACCCACCTGATGGAAAGCAGTTACCGTAGCTTATGGACCCCTACAACATCAAAGGCATCACACGTGCGCTGCCGACTCTGAGACATAAAGATGAAAAGTCTCATGCGCCTGTAATTTCACTGTAATTTAATATGATTAAATTAATAATTAGATTAAAAATGTAATTTCCGTACCCTTCAAACCGAAACAGCAATGCGAACACTACTGCATGGCGGTAGAAATAGGTGCCAACGGTGGTAGTACTTCCCCGGACGAACTCTTTCATAAGAAGTTCTGCTACTAACAAATCCTAGACCCATTTTTCGTAATGGTCCATCAGAATTAAATTGATATGATTTGCAAAAATATGGTTCGATTTATGCAGATTCCAAACATTACCGTATCACAAACATGACCGAGTATCCAGGTGAAATGTCAGAGCGTCTGTGCCGTGACATCTAATCTAGGATTGACTCACCCATCACTGTATTAATTCGTGGGTTGGGGACCTAACGGAATACCTTACAGTATAAATGTGTAGCTCTACTGCATGTTTGTAATTTACTATGGACGAAAAAGATATTGGATGTTTGTCCAATTTATCACCATCATCATCAGTCTCTAGAAGTCCACTGCTGGGCATAGAACTTCCCCATAGAATTCAACTTGCTAATTCTGAGAGCAATGAATGTATAGTATACTTCGGATCTCCTCATTTCGGATTCTATTCTCCAAGCATAGCTCTCTCCATAGCCTGTTGCTTGACTTTATGTGTGTATGAGGCCGATAGTTTCAGTGCCGTAAGTCATTACTGGCAGGCAACACGCACTGATTACAGAATTTCGTCTTAGGCGCTGCGGTATCTGTGACGAGAAGATATGGCGTAGTTTTCCGAACGCTGCTCATCCTAGTTGGATTCGTCGGCTGACCTATTTGTTGATGTTGGTGCAACCTAGTTAAATCGTCTGACCCAAACAGACAGACTAGTGGTCAACAATTTTGATGATTATCTTTACCAAGTGCATATTTATTATGTGTCAACGGTACCGGCATGGACCAATTTATCATACGATAGGATATTTTAAATAATTCTTGACGGTTTTCTGTATTGCTATGTTACAGATCCATTTTGATACTGGTCTGCAAAATGGAGTATAATGTAGATTATTCTTCAGATTATTAAATAGAGCTCTGAGAGCACTCTTGCTGAGTTCAGCAAAAATGTAATTTTTCGATTGAATTTTGAAATTGGAACTTACTCAAGTCTTTTTTTACCGCGCGGAGGTCTTATCTTGAGTTCTTATAGGAATCCAGTTCAAAAACTATTCATTAGGTACAAAAAATCGGTTCGTCGTTGACATCCGTCATCATTGAATAACTTTAATCGGAGAAGTCTATAGACCTTCTGCTTCTGTGCCTTTAAATATAGCTGCGGACATCACGGAACCGATATTTTGAGCTGAATAGGTTTTGAACTTAATCGCTAAGAAAAGAGCTCATAGTAAGGCCTCTGTAGAAAGAACAAAGTCACTCTGGACGTCATCGTCGTCTTACTAGTGAAACTAGTCCCTACTAAATCTTTGGTCACGTTGAAAAGACCAGAGGCCGTAGACAAAGTAACATTCTAATAGCGATGACGCTAGTAGAAAAGTCCAAAATGTATGAGATTGACGTAAGCTATCGATATGTCACGTGGTCTTTTGTATTGTATTACGACTGTAGAAATAGAATCGCTTCGAAGCGAATGCCGTTTGGCTAGGCCTGCAGTTTTTAACCAATTGTATTCGTAGAAGTAGATTTGAACGTGAAACGGCCCTTCAATATCAGGGGATCGGCGTAGCAATTGAATGGGTCTTCGAGTCCCAAAATAGACACTTCCTGCTTGTTCTTATTCCCAAGCGGTGTGTTGCAATAAATTTTAGGTTGCCTGTCACTAAGTGATTTAACAATTTGGGATAACTAAGGAAGTTGTCTTGGCCCCTTCAACTGCTACATCCAATCGGCTGAGAACGAGAGGTCACTGATTCGATTTTCGCTTCCTGACAAATGATTGTGCGATCTGTTAATAAGTAGTTGTTCTTGTAGTAACTAACACCGATGGGACATGAAATCGATGTCCGTATTACGTAAGGAAAGCAGTCAAAAATGTCGGAAGCTTTCATAAATTCCCTTCTCGTATTGGATGCTTTGAATTATTAAAACGTAATTTTCAGTGCGAACGAGACATGCCCGAAACCCACTTCCAAAAATTACGTTATTTTGGCAGTTCAAAGGATTCAAAATTAGTTTAAAGATTGTCAGTAGCCAATATGTTCGTCTGCTTTCCTCACAAAATACGCATACAGGACCACGAAATAATGTTTCTGTACACCACACACGTCTTTTTCCCCGAAAGGGTAGGCAGAGCATCAATGAACCTGTTTGAACTATCGTATAAATAGATAGACTTGACCAGTAATGAGCTCATCACTATTGACTTTCACACGATCAACTCTATTATGCTTCGTATACAAGTATTTCACTCTTATAAAAGCAAGTAGCTGGGACAATCTTTACATATACCAACGAAAACTGCCTAACAAGTGGATATATTCTCAACGTATTATGCACCACATACATAAATTTATCCGCACTACACAAATGTTGGCTGGTAGAGAATGCTTCCTAGCATTAAGTTCGCCTATGTACATAATTTGTTTTTTGTGCAATAAGGAATATTCTATTGTATTCTATATAATATGTCCTAACACGTGTGGCCTAGTAGTCAAGAACTATCAAGTCCTAGCATAGTTTTATGACTTGTATTGAGGTTAAGTGTGTGTAATGCTAAAGCTTAGAAATAAGTAGTACTTAGATTCTATTTGAAATCATTTATAAATTAACTGCAATTAAAATATTTACAGCTGTTTTACGATATTCGTAAGGTAGCTAAATTAGTATATATTTTTTTTAACATTACCTGCAGGCCTAGCCAAACGGCATTCGTTTCGGAACGATTCCATTTCTACAGTCGTAATATATACAATAGAGCACGTGACATATCGATAGCTAACTTCAATCCCATACATTTTAACTTTTCTACTAGCGTCATCGCTATTAGAATTTTACTTTGTCTGAGGCCTCTGTTAGTATGTTAGTGTGGAAGGCCTTTACATAGAATCGTGGAGTTGGCCTTTACAACATTTTGATAGGTACTTGTTTTAGCTTTTGCGTAGTCGTAATTTTTAAGCTTTTATTTTATTAGCTGTCACCATTTCCTGTTATTAATATTTATTATCTTGATAAAATCTCTATGAATTACGAAATTACGTAAATAGGACCATAATGGTGTAACGCGGTGATGCCCATTATCATAGCACAATGAAATGCAGTTCAACCATTTAACGATTGTGTTCGTGTGTTTAGCACGCACTGACTGTTTCGTAATCTGTATGTTTATAATAACTGTTGGTGTATTCTGTGTTTTGCTACATAGTAACTATTGCTTGATCTATGGTTAGTCATATCGTGTAGGCAATGTTAAATGGTATAAGTTCATGTTAAACTATCATAATTTGCCGAATTATTGCTGGTTAGTTCTGGTTTATTACCTAGAGAAATTGCTTTCGGTAAATTGTGAGACTCAGGGGTACGTTTACGGTACATAGCCAGGTTAAAATTTAAACAGAGGCCCAATTCTCTAATTTAAAAACATTCAATTCGCAGTATAATCTCGTCTCAGTCGCACTGTCAGCTGTCACCTATATAGTAACTATTACTTAATCTTCGCATGCCTACTGGAAGATTAAGTAGTAGTTACTATAAGATACAGTGCGACTGACACGAGATTATATTGTGACTGGAATGTTTTAAAATTAGAGAATTGGGCCTCTGATCAAACGTAAAATTCCACTTGCAGAAGGAACGTCAAGCAAAAAAAATTACCGGCTATAAAATTAAAACTATTCCGTTTAAGGACGTCTACATTTTCGCCTGCTAGGATACATTTTAGTAACATTTTAGAGGTCGCAAAATATTTGCCTTTTGTTTTTCATAGATAAAGTGTCAATGACCTTGTATTAGTGAAATAGCATTACGTTCCTTCCCTCTGCGCATACTTAACACTTTCGAGACTACCTTTAGACTACCGTTCCTCAAAAGCTTCTAAAACACACTCTAGGGCTGAGATAGTTGGTTCACTATAATTATACAAGTCTTTATTTAAACTTTAATGTGGGACAAATCTTGAAACTGAGTTTTGAACTAGCTCTACCCAACCGATTGAGCTAAAATTTTTAATACCTGTCGAGTTCAGATGACTTTACCAATATTACTGATAATACTACTATTACTACTATTACTATTAGTAAATAGTATAGTAGTAATAGTATATTATAGTTACTGTACTTTTACTACTATACTATTTACTAGTTATACTGACGAGCTGATTTGATGATGGAAAATTAAGGTAGGCAACGGAACTCCTCGATGATTAATAGTAGCCTGGTAATTTAATGAAAGCTTGTTTTGAAAAATACATTTTTCAATAAAAAACTTATATTTACTTACAAATAAATACAAATACAAATATTTATTTCGGTAAACTTAATCATATTACATCTCATGGGTTTGGGACCCTCTTTTAAGTATGAAAATACATGTATTAGAGGGTCTCGCTCTTCCGTAGGAACTAGCTTCTTTGATTAAATATATTAATTTTAGTACATAGGTAAAAAAGTTTAACAAATTAAATTTATAAGTTAAGAAATGAAGTTAAATAAAATAAAAACAAACTAAAATAAGGCAAACTGAAATTGATCTAACTTATTTATACTTATACTTTGTACTTATATTCGTAAGATTACTACGCTATCTCAGTATACTTACTTGGCAGAGATGTCGATAGCCACAGCCTTCCAGTCATAATAATTTTAAATTGAGCGGAGTCATATCAATAATTCACGTCACTTCGATCGTTTCACTTGAGTTATTAATTGTTGGTGACATGGATTTATTTTATAGCAGTACCTAAGCACCTTCAAGGAGCGGCCATAAGTAGTTGTTATAAACGTAGTACCTAACTCATACTTAATCTATTATAACTGCAAAAATATAAAGCCATTTCGACAGAATTTGTAGAATGTAACATAGTGTTTTCGATATTGTAGACTAGTAGACAAGTAACCAGGATCGCTATTTTACAAGAGCGCAGTGAAAATTGAGCAACCGGCCTAGACAAACAGTATTCGCTTCGAAGCGACCACGTGACATTTCGATAGCTTACGTCAATCTCATACATTTTGGACTTTTCTACTAGCGTCATCGCTATTAGAATGTTACTTTTGTCTAACGCCTCTGGACGTCAGTTAGTTTTTTGCTCGTACCAAACCTATCCGCTAAATAAAGTCCGTGCTATAAATCAGCGATCAAAATTTGCCCGATTATTGATGGATATTTCTGGGGAAACAGCTTTTGGGAAACAATTGGAATCGGAATTGCATTGCAGTTTGTTGCTCAAGGATACGTATAGCATATAAGCTTTGATTTCTTATCAACCGTCATATGACGGCCGTTAGGTACCAAACTTCAATATTTTTTTTACTGCTTAGTATAAATATTACGGCCGAAGTATGATTGAAACATTATCATTGATTCTACATTCCATCGATGGCTACCTAATGTTTGCAATGGCTTTTTAATGTACCTAGAGCCATTTTTTACCAACTAAATATTTCAGTGCCGTGGTGTGTTCAGCCTAGAATATACAATACACCTCCGCCTCCTCCCGTACCGACTACGAGATCACCAGGATATGAGTACCATCTTCCACCTGAGTACTTATCACAAATTGTGCGATCACAAATCCGCCTGCACCAATTATAGCAAATCATATAGGTCTTAGTCCAGAACTGGACTTCTATAGGCTGATGATGATGAAGTATTCTAGAGTTTTAAATTCGCACTTACTAGTCACAGTCATATAATGAGCTGACGAGTTCAATATTAGCCTTAGAAACATTGGAATTGGGTAACAAACTCTTTGTACCCAACAACGAACGCAAACGGTCATTGTAATTTAATCGACCTTCGCGTACAGGGAGATTCGTAGATTGTGGCTATATGTGACACAACTTTACATTGCTTTTCACTATTAATAGGAAAAATATGATTCATTTTCAAGGAAACAAAAATGTTGTCATGGTTTATTGTAATCTGATGTAATTTGATACAAGTTTTTGTTGAAAAAAGTAGTTTCTAAACAAGCTTTTATAAAAATTTAGTTATCGGAACCGTGAGCTGACCAAAATGAGCTCAAACACGGCCAGGCTACTATTAATTATTAAGGAGTTTAGTTGTCCACCTTCCGTCTCCATCATCAGATCAGCTCACCATCACCATCACCTACCCCTTGTCTTGGTCTGCATCGGTATGAATGCATAAGCATGTGATTTGATATCTTTCAATCCGCAATGGTCCTGTGTACCTATATGCATGTTCAATATTCACTCTTCACCTAGTATTAAAAAAACTGAGCCTTTAAAATGTCACTCAAGATACCACTTAACTAAGCGCCACTTTAATAAACCGAGCGCATACTCTATCCAACCGTTATGAGCAATACAGCTTAAGTGTTAAATTGAGTGATGTTATTCGCATCCTTCTCAAGTTTATGAACGCGGAATGGAGCTATTTCTCAGTCCAGTGTTTCCGTAGTCCAGTGGGAAGGAGGATATAAAGACTGATTTACATTGGTATAATAGCTTCCAGTGCAGTCCAGTGCCTTGTTTACACACGCCCAACGCCATTCCCCCTCTCGTAGACTAACGACATTTTGAAGGTCATATGAAGTTGGTGGAGGGAGGTGGCTCAAGACCAGTCGATGTGAAATTCTATTGGGGAGACCTATGTCCAGCACTGAATTTTTATAGGCTGATGATAATGAATGCCATTCCATTTGGACTAGATTCTTATACTGCGCCGATGTAAATGAGCCTTAAGAAGTCCGACTGGGCGTTAACAGAGTAAAGTATGGAGATCGACCACATCCTAATAAGTGCAAGGACGGTAAGATAGGTGGATAATAGTTTGCACGTGTGGAATATCTTACCAGTATTTTTTGGTAGTTCACAGAACTGTTAGGCAAAAAAGGTGCCACGTTGTCGTAGAGGATCTACGGTATGTAGACCTTCTACGAAAATGTCATGTTTGTATTTCCGGATAGTCCTAAAAAGTCTTTTATTTTATGTTCTGTTGAATTTTGTTTTAAATATAGAACAACATTTTGGCATTATATATACCTAGTGAAAAAGTTCTCTATTGGTTTAGTAAACAAACGGGCAAACAATTCGACCAATTCTCATCTAGTTAAGTCACCTATCGTGAATTTGTATCAAGTACTCAGTAGATAATTTGTGCTAAAGGCAATAGCTAGTGAGTGTTCTTAGAAACCTCTTCAAAACCAGGTCAGTGCTAATTTGTACGTACCTGTCATTTGTAATCTCGAAGTGGTCGTGTTTACATTCCGAATATTTTATTGTTTGATATCTACGATTGTGCACCTGGTTTGTAGTAAATTGTTATTTCATTGCACTGTTAAAAAGTTCGGCTACTCGTCGCTAGATGACAGTAGTTGTAATTATCACACAACCTTATTTGGTCATATTTTGTTTTTCAAATTTGGTCATATTTTTTTGTCTTGTCTCTTTGACTACCACTTAGTAGCCCTATTCTCAGAGAGAGTACTCAGTCCTCAGAGTTGAGTAGAGATCTAAAATTTGATCATGGGGATTAACGTGAACAAAAAAATGTCAAAAAATATACCTACCACTAAAGTTGTTTTTTTTTATCTATGAATGTTCCCAATTGAACTCCTTGTTCACAACTTGTTGCACTTGTACACTATTTTTATTTTAAATTGATTGCTAAGTTGCCCTTACCAATCAATTTCTCAGCTTTTGACCGTGTTCTTGTTCCTAATGACCCGTTGGTTACCTACTGACACGACAAATTAATGTTTCGACATAACTCATAATAGGTGCACAGAATAGTGAAGAGTTCCAGTAATTACGAACGAAAGAGTGAATTGTCTGACCTATGATCTCCTGGGGTTCGGGAAAAATCACATTCAACACTATATCCGATATACTTAGTTGTTAAACAACGTAATACTGTATAATAATAAGTATAACTTGATGAAGGTTTAAAAGCTACGCCATATTTATTTCATTTATATTTATTTATTTATAATTAAATTATATTTATTTATTTTACTTATTTATTTATTATATTGATGCTGTTTCGAGATTTTCAGTACCTAAGTCATTTCTCCCTAATTACTTTTTTTGTTTTTCTTTTTTTAAACAAGTTGGCAAGCAAACAAGCATACGGCCCGCCTGATGGGAAGTAGTTACCGTAGCCTATGGACGCCAGCAACACCAAAGGCAACACTCGCACGCTGCTGACCCTGATAAATATAAGTAGATGAAAAGTCTCTTGTTCCTGTAATTTCACCGGCACCCGTACCCTTCAAACCGAAACACAGCAATGCGACCTTTTATGGCATTCAATTGAATCCTTATCCTTTAAACAGGTAAAACATAACTTTTCATTTAAAAATGATATTATATTATGATGATAAAATTACTGTCATCATTGCCATAAACAGACATTAGATTACTATAACAAACCAGTATTTCACATACCTACCTTATGCGTAGGTATTTCTGTTAACCGTTGTAGTTTTGGCCTAAGAATAGGACTTCTCCAACACCTCGTGTGGTTGTCGTAAAAAGCGACAAAGGGATTAAGCCAGGTGATGGAGAGCAACATCCACCCGAGTACTTCACATCGAACTGCGATCACCAATATGCGTGCTAAGCGTGGTGATTAGGGCAAATCCCCCCATTGCAAGCTATGGGTTGAACGCTATGCATGCTATGGAGGAGGCCTTATCCAGCAGCAGATGTCTACCGACTGATGAAGAAAGAGATGTGTATTTCTAGCCTATATTTTTTACTTATAAATCTAGAAGTTGCGAGCAAAGTCGTTCTCTCCAGTTTAATTTAGGTAAATACGTAAATAATAATACTAATGTCATTTATTTATTCAATCAACGTAGGATCATTAGGGATTACACGCAACAGTATCTACAATAATAATATAAATTTGAGCAACACTACACAAATTTACTAACCTAGCAAACTTACAAGCCTACTTAGATTTGATTGTCAATAAATTAACCATGCAGCAATGATTCAGATACTGACAATCAAATCTAGCAGCAAACATCTTCAGAATTAAAAAAAGGTTGCTAGAGTCTGTTCAGAAAGAGAGCCGTCGTGGCCAAATTGTGAACTAACGTTGTGAACTACATAATTAAAACCATTATTAGGAGTTGGTTTTTTCTGTCAGCATTTTGAATCATAAACTAAAGAAATAGTACCAGTTGTAATAGGATCAAAACTAAACAGACAGCGCTATTGTATTGCCCGCTTAACAAAACAGATAATTAAGCACAGCAGCGCCCTCCAATCCCACGACGGGTCTCTCGCTGAACAAACTCTATCAGTGTTTCTTTGTTTTCTTTCAGGTCAACACCTGCGGATACCAATGCGATGATCGAGGACCAAGAAACCAGCGCGATGACAGAGATCATACAGAGATTCACCACAAGGACAGTGTTGTGACAGACCGCCAAGATGGAGCCGTCATCCTCCTTTGAGATGCATAGAGAGGCGGTGGAAGTCAAAAGTGATGATGAGAACCATAGAGAGAAACCACGTCTCTCAGTTGGAAAGATATTTTACAGGTGCGTATATTATTCAGCTACTTAGATTTTTCTATGTTAATTACAGGTTAAAACTATTTTTATACTATACAACCTATCCGATAAGACTATCCGGATCAGAATTTTTGGTTTACGTAATGTTTAATATATTTGAAAAAAATCTAATAAATGTTGCTAAAATTTTATACCGTGTGAAGTTTTGGTATGCTTCTTAATAAGTATCAAACAAAAACTGTACCAATCTGCCAGCGACAACAGGATATCCTGAATTATTGAGTTGAGTTATGGTCTGTAAGATGAGGAGTTAAGTCAACAAGTTAAGTACCTAAATAAATACATTGTGTCAACTATTCGCAGCGACTGCCAGGCTGATTAGTCTAACGTTTCTTGAGTTATTTATATACAGTATTTATATCAAAAATATCGATGGTTCTAACAGTTTTGGGCATTGTTTTCCCTTCCTAATTTTTGTAATGGGGACAAAGGGGTTTTTTTTCAACCTTCCGCAATGTTACCTAGCAACGAAGTTTGCTTCTAGTTTGGCTATAATTTCTTCAAACTCCATGAAAAATTGTACACACATGATCTAGCACACTAATATCTAACCCCGTGGTCCATGACCCGTTAGTTTCTTATAAAAATTATATGGTTACCGAATCATAAATAAAAAAAATAATTTAAAAGAACTGACCCAAAAAAAACTAACTAAAACTGGGTCTAGATAATACAGTCTACAGTGTACTGTAGGACTACACCGCAGTTTTTACGTATACTTTAATTTTGCCGGTTACTCAACAAACGCGCGTTTACGCGATTGCCACGTAAACGCGATGCTCACACTAGGCCCTCTGATCATGTGTACAAAATTTAATGAAGTTTGATGAAATAATAGCCAAAATCGAAGCCATGGAAGATTCATTCTTCCGTGATCGAAGCCAACTTCGTTCGCGTACAAAAGGGCGTAAGCGTCCTACCGTTATCCTTCTCCTTCCTTTTTTTTAATGGCATCTGAGGATTTCTCAATTTTGCCAATGTCAAGTAGCATAGATAATTATCAAACAATGTCCAGTCGTCATGTCCTCTGTTTAGCCACGTTCTAGGAAATCGATGGGAGTTTACTAGAATGTTCCTGGCATAGATTGTTCCTGGACAATTTCCACACCTTCGAAAAGACACGCAATACACTTATTTTATTTAAATTCATTACCATGTGCTTTTTATAAGCTACACCGGTTAAAATGCCACCAAAATTACACGATATAACTCAAAAAAACACTAGAAATTGAAATAAAATAAAAAAGGATGACGTCTCCCTTCGAAATCTGGAAAGAGCAGAAAAAGTCCTATCCTTCTCTTAATTGAAACTTGTATTGTCTTTGACAGGCCTGGCGCTATAGAAGAGGATACAGATGAGACAAGTTGCGCGTTCGAGAGCTCTGTGGTGGATAGCCCTATGTTGGGCTACACACGCAGTGGATTCCTGAGGGCACCCCACATACAACCGTCAAGTAGTCTTCACAGGATACCAACATACAGCAGCTCGATAGGTCAGAGCACGGTCTACCGTCAGGATACGTGCAGGTAAAGACCGATGACAATACAATACAATACAATTTATTCATAAAGCTGACTTACATGTCAAATTTTAAAAATACAATAATAAAGGTACTAATTAATACTTAGTGTACCTATACGAATAGTATACGAGTTTCAAAAATAGTTTTAATTAATATAAGTCAAGGTAAATAAATAAATAAATATATAAATGCTGGACATTTCACACAACATTATTAGGTATATACATACATGGTAACAGTAACCTTATACTGTCTTAAGAGTAAGTAGTTCTTTCACAGAATAGAAATTCTGCTCGATAAGCCAACGTTTTAGATGGAACTTAAAACTAGGTAAACTGCCATCAGATGTGACCTTTGACGACCTCTGTGGCGCGGCGGGCGAGTAATCGGCTGAGTTGGAAGAGGTTGCGGGTTTGATTCCCGTTGCGTGTAATTTTTCACCTTATTCGTAGAGATAAATAACGTGCCCTTTTTGCGAGAGTTTTAACTTTATTTTGTGAGTACCTATTACTTAGTTATCCTGTCTCATGTGAGAGACGCACTGAACCTACACAGCAACATAATGCAAGTGGTAATGACCTAATGCAGACCAAGAATTAACCAGTGACACGATAAACAGCGACAGTGCTAATAAAAATGCCTCTTTAACAACAATAATCCCACACTATTAGGATTCACTGAGTCGTGGGTGTCGTATCAGGGAACTACGCCTACAATGGTACCAACAACACCCAGACCCCGAACAAATATTTGTAAAACATGCAAAAAATTATCTTGCAGCGGGAATCAAACCCGCACCTGTCGCATCTCAACCGACTACTCACCCGCCTCGCCATGGAGGTCGTCGGTGATTCCCTATCAACCCTACCAACACTGATTTCTTCCGATTATCAACCGATTATAATTCGGATTTATGCTGGTTGTATCTGGCCTAAGAAAAGACCTCTCCATCTCCTCCCGTGGATATCGTTACCCGACTAAGGGATTACATCAGGGAATGGTTAGCAACATCCACCTGACTACTCAACATAAATACATCGATCTCCAATCCACCAGCCAAGCGTGGGGACTAGGGCGATTCACCTCATCGTATTTTATGGGAGAGGCCTCCTCCAGCAGTGGACACGTAAAGACGGATTTTTAACCGACTTCACAAAAAGGAGGAGGTTCTCAATTCGGTTGTATTTTTTTTTATTTGAATTGATATACTTCCAGGTTTGTCCCATTTTAATCAAAATCTAGTTCTGATAATGGAATCCATGAGGAATTGAGGGAAGTCCTCAAATATTGTAGGCGTAGGTACTTACAGCGATTTTGATATTTTTAGCAACAAATCAAGCATTTGCATTCAAAAAGTATCATAACTCTTTCATCACTATGGTTTTTTCATATATTTTTTTCATCCAGATATTAAGTCGACCAAAAATGGTGGAAGTCGGTTTTTTAAATGAAAAGTTATGTTGAAAAAACATTCATTTTATCACGAAATTGATAAAGCTTTTAGAAATCACCACGCCTTTTCCAATGTCATG
Organism: Epirrita christyi; assembly: GCA_951392215.1. NCBI lineage: Eukaryota > Metazoa > Arthropoda > Insecta > Lepidoptera > Geometridae > Epirrita > Epirrita christyi. The sequence goes on from OX595846.1 coordinate 10,125,380, forward strand.
TCAGTTAATAAGTGTTACCTTATTTGAAATTTTTTATACAGATATTTATATATCTCTATCAAGTTAAGTTACAGTACACTCTAGGGTCTTGGTAGTATTGTGAATCATATCCTTGAGTTGTCGTAGTATCTAATCAGTGTAAAATAGATAAGTTTTACTTATCGAAATAGTTATGTGAAAATCAGCGTTATTCGCATATTGCTTTCTGTGCCCGATACATTTAAATACAGAATCAGCTAAAGAGTTTCTTAGCCTCTTTGCAGAGTTTCACGTTCGGGTTCGAAAAACAAATTGAGCAATTTAACTTTTAAAAATTTGAATTTGGATTCTGCTAATAAGTAAATTTTTATCCATGGTGTGTAAAAGTTTGAAAATGGAAATGCAGTAGGAACAAAGTGTACGAAAATGCGTCGCAGACGCAAATAGTGAAGTGATAAAGAAGACATTATCTTTGTTGACCAAGTTTGTTCTACTTTTGTTTAATACACTCATAACTCATTAAAGTGACAAGGTATGTGGCCGAGGATTTAATGGACGGCAAATAGCATTATTGTGAATAATTTTATATAGGTGGAAGATAACGTAGGGTTGTAGGGATGCTAAACAAAGTACATATCTGCCCCCTTTTCTCGATCTTGAGAGTCACCCGTGTCAAACGTTTGACAAGTAAAATGATTATGAACGTACAAATAATTAATATGTAATCTTTTAAATAACCCCAAGATCAGAAGCCTAATTTTACCATCAGAATAAAAAACAAAGTATACTTCACTGCCTAGTTTATGGCATCTGTGGCAAGTTATCACAAAATACTTATAATTCGATATGGCTACCATAGGCTGACTAACGTTATTAACGATAGCGAGTCGCTAGCAAGATGATAGTAAATGTCCAATCAAATTACAAAGATTTCATGCTACCCCGATGTCATTGGCCAATGGTAACATTTGCGGTCGTCCTGCTAGCGTCTTGGTAACGTTATTCAGCCTGTGCTAGCTATACTAATCATGTCACAAATGGTATTCGCCTTTAATGATAATACAATGTGAATTTATCGAAATGTGACATTCAGACGCGTTTGAATTATTCAGTTATGATTTTTTGATTTATTAATGATTCAGATCTTGAACGGACATTAGGGTGGGGTAACATTCATGATAATTTTACATATCAAACGTTCGTCATCAGTGACTTTCAAGATATATAGAATTATAGGAATACAGCTGACCTGTCTTGCCTGAAAACATAGATACCTATAACTCGCGCCACTACAGAAGTGTTCTGGAAACCGCTCCAATAATGAAACTATTTAGAAATGGAGCCAGTCACGTGTTGTCTCTCTCACGCCTTTCGCTGTCTGCATTTACTATCACTATCATCTTTTAATTTCTGGCTTTTATTGTTGTGGTTGTCAAAACTTTTGATGCAACAGTTATCGAAATATCAAGACAACGTTACCTACCTATGACATTCAATATTCAATAGACCAATGACTATCTTTGTAGACAATTCGCTTCGCGGAAGAAGTAAAATCATGATCTTTTGTCAATACCTAGGAAAACCATAAATTGAACAAATAATAGTCGATTCTTGTAACTATTAATTGGTTTACTTAATAGTTATAACAAAAAACTTAAAATTACAGTGGATACGAAATAAGCTTTTTGTTTATTAAAAGATTTACTTTTCAAAAGAAGTTTTTAACCAGAACTATGGGCGAACATTATCTATGGTCCATTTGAGGTGTTGATTAGTGCTCCAAATTTAAAATAAAATTTAAAAAAGCGCATGAACCTTATTCTGCTATTACAGCGCCCCTAGTGCCAGTTAAAACCTCGACCTCTGTGGCACGGCGGGCGAGTAGCCAGCTGAGATGCAATAGGTTGCGGGTTCGATTCTCACTACGGAACAAATGTTTGTATGATCTGCAAATATTTGTTCCGGGTCTGGATTATGGTACCATGGTATTCGTAGTTCCTGATACCCACGACACAGCGAATCCTAGTGTGGGATCAGGACTATGTGACTGTAGATTTGACGTTTTTCCATTCAAATTGGTTATCATTAGCATTCCACCCAAAAATCATTTTTTTAATATGGGCTTGATGCTGGCGCATTGTGTACCTTGACCCTAATGCATTTATGACCCGAAAGGACTCTAAGATCCATCTACGTCATAGCAGGCTCTTACTTTAAAAATTACAAATCCAAGGACAAGGTCTTCAAATAGAGCTAACAGTTTGAAGCCAGGATAACCAGTTAATCTGGTAAGCCCGTGGAAATCTGCAAACACTGATAGGTTGAACATAATCTTGATTAATCACGCCTTGAGAACCTTTCCACGAGATGACACGCGGCTTTCATGATAACGGCTTTACAACTCTTGATCGTTGACCGTCAAATCAAATCAAAATTCATTTATTCAATAGGTATCTCACATCTGTCTGTCATCTATCTGACATGTCAATTTTTGTAAAATATAGTTTGCACTTTTTATATTAATTTTTACATTCGATTGGACCGTGTTAGCAACATCTATATGTGTAGGTAAATTAAGAAATTATATTGCATTGCATTTGCATCCCATGTGTAGGGAATGGCAGGTTCACAAATTCGCTTTGAGTCTACTGACCAAAATTCATAATCTGTGGGGTTAGCAATATTATTCAACGTTAGCAAGCATCCATACGCCAGCGAGGCGTAAATGTCAAAATTAAATATTGGCCAATGAGATTGAGTGAATTTAAATATTTGTAATTTGACATTCATTCTATCCCGATCGCGTTTGGGCTTTTGTCGCCTGTCTCACGGCATTTCCTCTTAACAAGTATTACTTGCACTTGGCCAATTTTGTTAAATCGTTAGGTACCTATTAATAATCCGTGGTGGTCTCGCGGATATGAGTACTTAACACCCATACTTTGATCACCAATCCGCTTGCCAAGCATGTGGAAAATCCTCCCATTGCATTCTTTGGGGAAGGCAGTTGGTGAAGAAGAAATTCAGGTCATTCCATAACATAGTCGGTGACTGACGTTTGACAAGTAAAATGAACATCAATTGCTCAAAATTCACGATGGTCATTTTACTTGTCAAACGTTAGTCACCGAATACCTTCATATCAGGGAATAGGGGGGGGGGGGGGGGGGCAGAGCTTTTTGGCTAGTAATAGTTATTTGTTATACAAGAGTGCAAAGTTGCTTTTTAACCGCGTGCTCAATTTTGATGCCCGAGCAAGCGAAGGATTCTAAAGAATCCTGAGCGTGGGCGAGGGAATCAAAAGAGCACGAGGTGAAAAATCTTTGCACTCGAGTGCAACACGTACTAACTTTTCATCCCACCTCAGCGGGGAAATGACTAAATGCAACAAGATACTTTTGCGCATTTTTAACAGTTTTGACAATTCTGTTGGCGTCAAATAAACTTCCTCGTCGCTAGAATCACTAATTTTAGGTTTTTCACTTGTTTTCAAGTTTCTTGTTTTAACAATATGACGTGAAAACATAATGGCGCGCGTAAAACAAATAAAAAAAAGTAATACACCAAGGTTCCGAGTCTCCGAGTGAGTTTTTAACAAATTAAAAAAGGTTGTATGATAAATTCAGCACCATGGAGGTAGATTAAGTTCACAAACTACGTGCACACGATGTTCTAAATTCAATTTCACTTGATAAAAACAGATAAAAACGGCTTTTGCACTCAGATATCGAAGAGCAAAAATACCCTTTCCGAGATGGTGGGATGAAAAAAAGTTTTTCCAAAAATAACTCCAATATTCGCAGTTGGTTATAACAATGAACAATTAGAATTAACATTCATTTAATCACATTAGCTTTGATGCAGTTTGTATCAACAACAATAAAACATCTTCAGACTTCCATGTCACCAGATAAAAACCAAATGATATTTTATGACTCTTATTATGCAAATTAAACATAATACAGTAATTAAAGCAGTTAGATTATCTTCTAAATGATTATGGTTCGTTAGTGGTCTTTATTTTATTGAATGAGGTACTTTACATTTATGACTTAAAATATTAGCTCAAGACAGCTTAGATAATATAAAATGTAGGAAATTCCTGATTGCGTAATATTAAGGTGCCAATAGAATACAGCCATTTACTTATAACTGAACATTTTACCTACATTTGACAACAACGCAAATATTTAAGGCCAAAGCACACCAGATGCGTATGCAGCACGTAAAGTAGACACGCGCGTCTCTACGCTGTAGAGACGCGTGGACGTCACGCAAGCGGTGTGCCATGGCTCATACAGCTCCTATTACAACGTAATGGTACGTCCACATGCACGTCTCCGTCTACGCATACGCAGCCGGTATGCTGTGGCCTTTATTGTAATGCTAAGGACTTCCGTTTTTTCGAAAAGAGACGTCGCTCATTTTTTTAGAATAGAATATTCTTTCTTGCACAAAAAACAAAACATGTACATAGGCGAACTTAATGCTAGGAAGCATTCTCTACCAGCTAACCTTTGTTTAATACGGATAATTTTTTTTTTTATTTAAATTTCTAGTGTTTTTTGTGTAACATTTTGTAATTTTTGTAGCATTTTAACCACCGAAATTACAAGATACATGTATAGAGATACATTTTACTTATGAGGTAATTGGTAACAATGTAGTCTCTGAAACCTTGAGGTAAATACATTTGAAACAAATAATGATGAAAGTATCACATTACGTGGATTATCTTCACGGTGAGTCTTGTTTAGGGTTAGCAGAGGATTGAGCACGAATATGAATGATATCGGTATCAGTGTATGGTGATGCGTGTTTTAAAGTAACGAAATCATTTATTTGTTACTAAATAAAAATATACCATATATGCCTAGCAGTGACTTGACAGTTAACAATGCATGATTAGACGCCATTTTTTGTCACGTAGCGACACTTCGCATAAGGTGACTTCCCGGCGGTACTTATAGTGGGCTTACTTATAAAAATCTGTCAAATGTTAAGCAACGTTTAAAATATTGCCATCTCTTACTATTGCATAATATCAAAAAGGGCTAGGACTAATTTTAAGCAATGCTTAAATTTAAATAACGTTTATAATTAAGGAGCTAGGTATGCGACACTCCGCATAGGTAAGGTGACTTTTGCCATAGGTACTACTAGTGGGCTTACTTATAAAAATCTGTCAAATATTAAGCAACGCTTAAAATATTGCCATCTCTTATTATTGCATAATATCAAAAAGGACTAAGACTAATTTAAAGCAATGCTTAAAGCAGCTAGGTTCATAAGCTTTGCCCTAGAAATGTTTTTAATTTAGGTACCTAGTAATTACCTACCACTAAAACATTTACAAAAACATATGATCACCCTAAAAACACATTCTAAACACACCCTCTTTTCTTAAAGTCGAAAAATAAACAACAACACGAATGACGTGGAAACGGAAAAAAAATGTCACCAGATGGGTGCTTATTCCATAATCACGAAGTGTCGCGTATTTACAAACCAAATAAATAAATCGTGCTGAAATATTTACTCGGAGGTGTGGTGATAATTAATCCACTGAAAATAACATATAATTTTATCTGTATCAACTTAGACACCTACTCGCTTAAGCCAGGATTTGATAGCTGCAATTCTTAGATATTATATGATAAAGAATTTTATAATATGAAAATTAAAAATAAAGCTCTTGATTGTAAAAAACGTTTTTGCATTATTTCGTAGATTGGTGTTTTAAAAAAACAAATAACTGTACCTAAAGGCTAAAGTATGGCACGTATAGGTACTAAATGTGCCAGACCCTTATAAATGGGCCTAAATGTTCGTAAATTGGCCTAGAAGCACATCCGAAGGGATGGCCGTTTGGTACAATTTAATTTTGCAATAATTACAATAAATAAATGCAGGACATTTCACACAACATTATCTAGCCCCAAGCTAAAGCAGAGCTTGTGTTATGGGTACTAGATAACTGATATACTTAATACAACAACATTACATAGATAGTTATTTTTTATTATACATAGAAAATACCCAGAACACCTTAAACAAGTATCTGCAGATCGTACAAATATTTGTTCCGAGGCGGGAATCGATCCCGCAACCTGTGTCGCAGGTGAACCTTCACCCGCCGCGCCACAGAGGTCGCAATGATATAAATCTTTGGATATTTGGCTATTTAACTACAAAGAAGTAAAAAAAAACAAGTGTTTGAGCAGCCGTCATTCATTTGTTTTGCTTGATTCATTTATCGTTCGAACAATCAGCATCCTACTTTCTGAGTGTGATGATTGTTATAGATATGACATAATTGTTGGTAGGTGTGTAAGTACCTATCCACCAATATAATAAGCTGCCAATTACGATGTTAGAACCTCATTCGACCTTCATGAAAATGGTCGAGAACTACAAATTAGTGGGTAAAAGATTCGCATTAGACCAATTCGCGCGCTGTCAAATTAGCTATTTTAATGAAAAGGTGCTTTTTCGTGTATAGAGGATGTTACAGTTTCGTTGGTGTTAGAGCCACGCCCACTTAATTGTATTTTTATGATTGAATATGAGCTGTTAGCTACTTGAGTTATCCGTAGAACAAACAGTTCCACTTCTCGTGCCGTGTCCGTGCGTCAACGATTGGTCGGTGCTGAAAATCAGCGCTGCAGTTTACTGCACCTTTATGCTGAGCACGGACCTTTTTGTCAAGTACAAAGAGTCAGTTGTTATTTTATTTCCCTTTGTTTGTGTACAGTATTGATAAAAATATTGTCTTTCTTCTTTTTCGTAGCAATCGGCTACGCGTGTAACAATCTGCTACAAAAACTCTCCACCGCTTGTAGATCAAATTAAAAGTATTTCTCAAAGCTTCTTTTGCAAAAGTAAATTTTATCTTTAATGAGGATTAGAGGACATAGTAAAGCAGGCAAGTTTTACTCAAAGTTCCGTAATTTATTCTCAACGCAGAGACGCTGTATTTAGTAGGTACTTACGTATTTAAAACCTTTCATTAAACAAAGTCAGGCAGAATGCTGCGGTAATAGCTTTTTAAGTAAATTTTACTTATTAAATGGTTGTTGTCGCATTTGATTTTTTCAATTTCAGGGAAGCAATAATAATACTTTGACACAACATTATTTATTCTAGTAAATAACAGAACAAAAGAACATAAACTATTTAAAATAACGAACAAACTTCTTTTGTTTTAATCAATTACACAATAAATCAAGTGGCCGTATGCAAGTTTGCTCGCATAGTAGTATTAAAAAAACTTACTGTATTGAATATTTATATTTCGACGTACTCTGGGTTTTTTCTATAGGGCCCTACAATTTTCCCAAATTGCATAGTCAAATAACACATTTTTTTTATATTTTTTTATAGGACATTTCACACAACATTATCTAGCCCCAAGCTCAGCAGAGTTTGTGTTATGGGTACTAGATAACTGATATACTTAATACAATACATTACATACATAGATAGTTTTTTATTATACATAGAAAATACCCAAAACACCCTGAACAAATATCTGCAGATCGTACAAATATTTGTTCCGAGTCAGGATTCGATCCCGCAACCTCCTTCGCCCACCGCGCCACAGAGGTCGTCAATTTTGTTAGGTGCATTGTCATGTCATTAAAAGTTAAAACCAAGTTTTCTTTGCGATGGCTGCAGTTTCGCGAGCTTTTCAAGCAAGAACGGATCCAGCTTTTCAACCATATATGTACTTGGTAGAATTTATCTTAAAATTTAGTAAGGCTTCATTAAAAAAAACTGCTGCACCCTGTACCACCCAACACCGACGTAGGCACTAACTGAAATTTGTTTTCCGTAGCACACTGATAATTTCCGATATAGAATCTCGCGATACAATTATACAATATTTAGCGCGTCGTCATAGTCGGCGGGCACGAGAGAATCAGTCGTGACCGAGGCATTATCGCGCGCGATGCTTCAGGAGGCGCGAGACCGAGGGATGATGGCGCAGACGCACCGCTGCTAGTGAGACGCGCGCACGGCACCATGAACACCGACCCGGAGTCCCCCGCCTGCCGCGAGGAGAGCCAGCTCTTACCCGACGAGTGGCTCAAAATCAAGACTGTCCCCGCCAACGGGAACCTCTCCCCCGGAGTCTACTACCCTACAGGCAGCAAGAGGTTCGTCGACGTACGATACCCCGCGCCCATCTCTCTAACCAAATTCAACCCGTACTGTATCACTTTTGTCCGACTTTGACCACCTGACTCCTTTCATGTTAATCTTTGTAATTATTATTACAAATAATTTACATTAGAAAGCTATTATAGTAGGCGACGTACATTACTGACATTAACATTAACGAAGGTCGCATAGATGCAAGCGTGAACTAGACATGGCACACTCACGGGAGCACAGATAGATAACGATACTCATCCGTATGATGTATTACAGTGTGCGCGTGTTTTTGTTTGCAGGAGCCGCTCGCACAGACATGGTGTCACGAGGAGGACGAGACGGCGGGCAGTTCTCAAAAATGGGGAGTGCAATATTCTCAAATCAAAAATCTCTCAGCGGAGGTTGCGATTCCTCCAGGATATGTTCACGACGCTCGTCGATGCTCAATGGCGATGGACTCTACTGGCCTTTACTCTATCGTTCATCCTCTCGTGGCTGGGATTCGCGCTTATCTGGTGGCTGATTGCTTTCACCCACGGAGATTTGGAGCTCGATCACCTACCGAAAATGCAAGAATCCTCAAACTGGACACCATGTGTGTTCAATATTTTTGACTTTACATCGTGCTTCCTGTTCAGTATCGAAACTCAGCATACCATCGGTTACGGTTCCCGTACGACAACGGAAGAATGCCCAGAAGCTATATTCATAATGTGCCTACAGAGTATCGTCGGTGTGATGATCCAAGCGTTCATGGTCGGCATAGTGTTCGCTAAGATGACGCGTCCCAAACACAGAACACAAACGCTCCTTTTCTCGAAGAACACTGTAGTATGCCAGAGAGATGGCGAGCTCTGCTTAATGTTCCGCGTGGGTGATTTGCGGAAATCGCATATAATCGGAGCTAGTGTAAGAGCACAGTTGATACGATCTAGGACGACGAAAGAAGGGGAGCTGTTGTCACACTACCAAACGGAATTAGATTTGCACGCGGATGGATGTGACAGTAACCTGTTCTTTATTTGGCCAATTACTATGGTGCACCGAATAAACGCGGAGAGTCCATTCTATGGGGTCTCAGCGGCAGACGTTCTACAGGAGAAATTCGAAATAGTTGTGATACTGGAGGGAACGATAGAGTCTACCGGGCAAACGACTCAAGCGCGTTCGAGTTATACTTCGAGTGAAATAATGTGGGGTCATAGATTTTTGCAACTCGTGACATATAATCGGGAACGACAAGGCTACGAGGTGGATTATTCGAAGTTCGACGAGACCTCTCAAGTGGATACACCTCTTTGTTCCGCGAAGGAGCTGGACGAGTTCTACGGCAGTCAGGGCGACCGTAGATCTATCGGTGAGTGTTATTTCAATGTAAAGCCTAGTGGTTGTGGCTGGATATATGTGCAGAATGGTTTGTAACCGCTTGTGATTGTTCTTCGTTATCGTGACAGTTTTCCCGTTCTATTAACTAGATAACGCTTTTGATTAGGAATTCAGTTTCTTGATACCAAGCTAGGTATATGAGACTTTGTGACGTCTTATATTTACACTGGTGATTATGTTTTCACCAAATGTTGACATGCTTATGTCATCTATCTATTTCCTAGTTAAATTCATTAGAAATTATTTTAACTACATATTTACAGAAGACATTCTGATAGAGTTTGTGCGGAAAGAAAATAGGCATAGGAGATGTGGGTATAGCAGTGCTTAATTACATTTATTTTTTGTTGTCTCTTTATTATAACTGGATTAAAAGAATTTGAGACTATTATTAGTCTCAAATTCTTGAGAAAGTAAATAAAAATATAAATATCTTAAATGGCTGGATATTACTATTATTTATTTCATGAGAAAATCTAGATATTATAGCTCCATTTTCGCAACGCCTATTCTCTTTCCGCACAGACTCTTTGCCTTTAAGATGTAGGTAGGTAATATTTTACAGTCATAAACACTAATTATCATACCATACTTACTTTTATTTATGACTATAAATAATAAGTCAGCATAGGGTATTAAATTGAGTTTAAAGCTAGAATATTATATTGTTGCCAATAATTATCTAAGTAGGGTCAATATACGGAACAGATGTGTTGTTTACTTCTCAGTTTGATGATTATTATTGCAATTTATTGCAAGAACTGATTGCATCCTACTAATCGTCTACATGATATAAATATATATATATACATATACATATATATATATATATATATATATATATATATATATATATATATATATATATATATAAATATATATATATAATATATGTATGTTATAGGTATATTATATATCATATGTATCAATTATATATTAATGTTTCTTTGTTTGCTTGTTCCATATGCATTCCTAAACCACTTTGACGATAGCGATGAAACTTTGTCGAGTTGTTTTTTGTACGACGGGAAAGGTTTCTTACTACGCAAGTTTAAATACAAATTTATTTGTTGTTCAATCACATCAAAAGGCTGAACTGATTACGTTGATATTTGGTTATTGAGATTAATTATTTTCACATTGACACTAGGCTACTCTTTGTCCTACTAGTACCACGCCAGCTAAGCGGGGCGTGGGCGTACTTATCCTTACATCTCTAGATATATATAAAAGAGAAATGATTATGTTTTATATGTCCGTGCTTACACACTAATGGTAGGGCCAACTTTGATGCAATTTGGTACACAGATAGATATATCATCATCAGCCTATATCCACTGCTGGACATAGGCCTCCCCCATAGAATGCCACGACGAACGCTCTGGATACAAAAGCTCAAAGTCCGCTACGCGACTTGGCTATGGAGAGTGCTATGCTCTGAAATGAGCGAATCCGTAGAAGAACCAAGATAAGCGACATAGCTCTCAGAATAAGCAAGTTGAAGCACGAACTAGACCACTATTGAAGAATAAAGGTTCTCGAGTAGCGACCACAAACAGGTGACGCAGTAGGAAGGCCCTCGATCCACCGACGACATTTCAAGAGTCGTAGAAGGTCGGTGGATGGAGGCGGCTCAAGATCGGTTATCATGAAATTCTATGGGCGAAGCCTACGTCCAGCAGTGGACTTCTAAAGGCTGATGATGATGATGATAAAATTAAAAATAATTGATGTATAGAGTTATCATTATAATTATATCTGAAAAATATGTAAGCAAATAAGTATCTACATTATAATAATGTAGATACATATTTGCTAACAAAGTAAGTACATACAAAAACAATATGTAGTGTCAATACTTATATTTACTATTATCATAAAGTTATTATTCGTACCTTGTTAGAATACAATCTCGAGATCTTGTGAAGCGTGTCACATTCACATATCTACAATTGTGTACTTACTAACCCATGAAGTGCAAACAGTAGCTAATAGATACTCAGGTATCATGCAGAGGTATAATATACGTATTTCCCTGCGCAATATAACTTACTGAAATCAAATAACCCAAGCTTATACAAACTAAAACCTTCTTATACTGAAAAAGAAAAAGATAAAATAAGACTTTTCCCGCTTTTTCTATAAAAGACGTCGTTCATTTTTATTTTATTTCAATATCTAATATTTTTTTAGTAACATCATGTAATTATTAAAAGAGCACGTGAATTGAAATATAAGTGTATTGCGTGTTTTTTCAAATGGGTGGAAATTGTCCACAAACATTTTAGTAAAACTAGTAAACTGGTAAAGTAAACCGCTTTACTAGAGCATTTTATCAAACTGTACCAACTTGATACTAGCAAAACCGAGGAGACATTCCCCAGAGACCATAACTAAAAAATAGTTTAAAAAACTAAAAAAATACGCTATTTATAGAAAATACAACTAAATAGAAAAGAACATGACATGACAGATTACTTGACGACTGGACATTGTTTGTAATTATCTATGCTACTTGACATTGACGCAGACCTTCCGGGTCTCAGGAAAACAAAAATCGCTGATCCTGATTATCCTAGTAAGGATAACGGGACAAAATGTTTAAAATATTGAATTGTCATCGGTCCTTAATAAGTATGCCGAATTTCGAGTTAATCCGACGTTTTGAAGGGGGTCAATATCATGTTCAAAGATTCCGTTACATACTAACATACAAACATACTAACATACTAACATACGTCTGAAACTAATAAAAGCGTATTAAAAAGAAGGTAAATTTATTATACAACTAGTTTTATAGGAAAGTTAAAGAAATTATCAACAAAAAATATTTATATAAAGGCTCCCCCACCCCCCTTATCCCCTTTGGGGTTAGTGTAATAATATATCTAGTGACATTTCTGGACCAGAAAATAAAATCAATCTATCTAAAGATAGTTTTTTTTAAATACAAGATGTAGATACTACTTTGCCAATTTGTTTCCCCCTTTTTGATACAGGATTCATTTGTTTTGATAAATAACGGTGTCTTTCTTGTGGGTGTAGGTGTAAACGCGAAAGGGCAATGCACTAACACTAACTAACCTAACCATAAACTTAGGTATTAGTTGCAAAGTGATTATCGAATTGCATGTTCAAAATATATTCTTGAGTTTAAGAGTCAGATTATACTACACTCGAGAGCAATGAATCCGGGTCACTTAAAGAATCCTAAAAATCTCGGAAACTAAAAATGCTAGGTTAATGCAATAAATTGTATTTAATAGACAATGTAATACTCCTTAAATGAAGGTATTAAAACTTCTTAGTTATTGTAAAGTTATATCATAAAAAAATCAAATTTGAAAAAGGGCCACTTTCGAAGATGGAACTACGAAATTAAGTTAAAAAAAAAAAAAAATGTAAATTTAAAATTAAAATTTAATAATAAAAAAAAAAAATTAAAATTAAATTAAAAAAGCACGAGGAGGCAATACGAAGTATTAAAATTCAAGAAAATCGTAATAAAGTTCAAAAATTTCATGTTTCCTATTTTTGTTTTAAGGAGAGATCAGCCGTTTTTTTCTTTATGTAATTTTGTGTTAATAAAATGTATGGTGACTCATATTTTTTTTTACCTTCATTTAAGGAGTATTACATTGTCTATTAAATACAATTTATTGCATTAATCTATCATTTTTAGTTTCCGAGATTTTAACATTCTTTAAGTGACCCGGATTCATTGCTCTCGAGTGTATTTTGTAAACTTATGACTGAGCAAACTTTATTTTTAACTGAATTCACAAAAAGGGGCGGAGGTTCTCAATTCAGTTGTATTTTTTTTATGTTTGTCACCTCATATCTCCGTCGTTTATAAACCGATTTGGAAAATTATTTGTCTATTTTAATAGATATACTTCCAGATTGGTTCCATTTTTTTCAAAACCCAGTTCTGATGATGGAATCCATGAGGAATTGAGGGGACTCCTCAAATGTTATGTATACATATAGCAATTTTGGTATTTTCAGCAACAAGTTATTGTTTTCTATGCCTTTAGCAAATAAAAACATGCAGATAGCCGAATTTAATGGCGGAATTCGGTTTTTTAATGAAAAGTTATATAAGATGTAGTCCAATGTATTTGTTTTCCTTTACAACTGTAATTTATATGTGCTGGTTATATAAGTTTTCAAATAAGAAGATCATGACCTTACTTGTATATTATTCCGTGATAGTTAAATAACTCGTAATTAATTGCTGTTTATAGGCGCAAGTCGTGTAAAGCATTCTCTTGTATGGATAGATCAAGTGGTTAAGTGTGTTTAATGATTGATATCATTCCTTATCAGGAGATAGGCAAGTGCGACCTTAGAAGAAATTATACATTAACGCTGAAGATATTCATAACTAGCTACGTCTCGTGGTTTCACCCGCGTGAACAATGATGAAAATAGATGATTATGATGATGGAAAGTAAGCTATGTGTTAATCCAGGGTATAAGGACCATTCCAAATTTTACTCAAATCCGTTCAGCCGTTTGAGCTTGAAGAAGTAATAAACATTCTCACAATCTTTCGCATTTATAATATTAGTGTGATCTTTCCATGTTATATGAGAACTTATAGCTCATATATTATATATATAGGGTCATATAGCTCTCAAAACTGACAACCGTAGGGGAATAAAGGTTCTCGTGTAGCGACCAATAACAGAACGACGCAGTAGAGGAAGGCCCTCCTCTCAATGGACTAAGATATTATAAAGGTCACAAAAAATCGGTGAAAGGAGGCGGCTCGGGATTGCTCGTCGTGGCATTCTAGGATCTGGAAGTCTATGTCAAGCAGTGGTATTCTACAGCCTGATGATAATGATTCTTATTATTTAAAGTTAGTGATATAATATTATCTGTATATTGTTTGTCGGTTTTAGATATTTTGATTGTTTTCTTTGAATTAACATTTCACAGGTAACCGCATGTTTCATTATTCTGTCGGTACATAAATGTTTTCAAATTTCTATTGTTGACTACTTACTAACAATATATGTATATATATTTCTATTGTTGTTCTATTGTTGTTGTTGTTGTTTCTATTGTTGATTGTTGTTGTATTAGTGTTACTAATAAGAACTTCTCTAAATATATTTTTCTCTAATAATATTTGCTTTTAAGTTTTCTGTTGTGTAAAAACTGTTACTATATAAAAAGGTTTTACTGTTTTTTTTTTATATTAAGATAAATGTTTCAGCAGTGTGTGTGTTGTTGTATATTTGTTGTTATATTTGTAAATGTGTATGTCTTGTGATGTGACAGAGAGCACGGAACCACAGCTGACGCTGAAGATGCCGACATCGGACCGGACGCCCGCCTCGGAACCCAAAGCAGAACACAACGACGGAGACTTTACTGTCACGTTATAAAATAGATTTTAATGAATTTGAAAACAAGACGAAATAACGATACATTTGTTTAACAATGTAGTCAATTTAAAGGTTCAACTTTAACAACGATACCAAAAGTAGATACCTAACTAAAAAACAAAAAATATAGGTTGATACATAACATGAACTTCTTAGAAAATATACAAATGCAGATTTACACTGTGTCAGTTACTGACGCCAGTACCTAATATCTGTTTTCAAAATATACAGCCAGAATACTTAAGCAAGCACTGACATGGCAGCGCTGTACTGACTTGATATTGTATGTTTACACGATGCCAGTAAGGTCAGCACTGACTTGTCTCGAATTTGAAATCAGTAACTGACTCAATGTAAATCCACCTTCACTGAAGTCTAAACAAAAAACAAATGTTAAAAAATAACGTTCGTTAAAATTAGGTAACGTTTGATATTATGTAGTTGGACCAAAATAAGAAATAAAACATACTAACAGTTGCCGCTAGTCGAATTTTACATGCAGAATCTCAAATATGTAACACTAGCTAGAGTATTAGGTCATAAGGTTGTGCTGTTCGTACAAAGCTTCAATACATTCCATATATTTTTGGAGATTTTAATATGATTTTATTCATAATTAAGTAATTAAAAAATACTGTTATTGAAGTCAATGAGTTGCATCAAATGTGGCCATGATATTATATTTTGTAATAATGTTAAGTGTAGGTTCGATTTCATTCATAAAACTTCGAGTGTATGTTAATTTAAAGAACAAATATTATGAATATTTGGACGATTAACGTAGATAACATGATTTAGATAGTTAGAAGTTAGGTCTATAACGATTCGCTGTGCAATCATTTCGTGCTTTAAGGGTGTGTGATATCATTAATCAATTAGTCAATTTAAATTTTAATTAGATCAAATAATGAGAATTATTTAACCATATTTTTGAGCTTTTATGTAAATTGGTAGCTCATTTCATATATTTTTATTTATAAGTATTCCCAGTTCTAACTATAATAATATATTGCAATAAATATATGATATTTAAGTACGAAGTCTAAAAATAATATATCACAAAAAAGTGTAATATTTATACATAACGCATATCATGTGATTGTCTCGTTTTGTTGTATGTAAATATTGAATGAATAATTATTTATGTTGTGACGTTGATTTGTGTTTGATTTATGTTGCCTTTGGGGTTCCACTTTATTATTTCCACTTTGATGTCGAGGTCGTACGGATATGGTCAAGAAAGTCATTTAATAGTCTCTAAATGAGCTAAATTAGTCAAGCTACAAATTTCAGTTTTTGTAAACTTTTTTGTATACATATACAATAAAAGTTTTTATCTAAAAAAAGATAATAAATAATATATAAACAGTTTATTAATAAATAATAATATAATATAGCTACTTGCTATATATATTGCTACTTGTCTGGTGTGCCTCTGAAGTCGTCTAAATGTTATACATACATACCTATACTAAATGTCTACTTGATAACTGTCGGTTTGTTCTATTAATTATAATGTAAATCCGTTATTGGCTGTCGGTTTGGAACATTGGTTTAATATCTTATTTCTAAGAGCTGTGGATTTTGTTGTGAAATAAATAAATAAATAAATAGGTAGTTAAAGATTTTAGTCCCAAAAAAGTAAATTTAAAAAAAAAATCGCTAGGCCGCAACGTCGAATCCAAATATTTAGGCTTAAATCCACCAAAGCAGAAAGGATCGTGGTGTCACAAAGACATTACTTCTTCTACCAGCGAGTCTATTGTTTATTTTGACAAACAACCGCATTTTTTTTATACTTTGATTAATATCAATATCAATTCAATATCAGCCCTTACACATTTAAATTGTGACGTTACAAAAAAAAACAATTTAGGTACCTAGATAAGTAATAAGTAAATTAATTTTAACATAATAAAAAACTGTTCAAGTGAGAGTTGAACTCGCGTGGAGAGGGTTCCGTACAGTAGGCTACCATAGCAACCATTAGAGCAACACATTTTATACGCATTTACACTTTACGAATATTTTCCGTTTCCCGTGGCCGTGGGAATTTGAAGACATTTAATTTAAGTTTGCCTGCCCAATATTCCCTTTTTTTATGGCTCGGTAGTTTCGGTTCGTGGGGAATGGTACCTAAACTTTCGCATATTTTCTCTAATATATTTTGAACTAAGCATTTTAAAATTTAAAATAAATACTTTTGTATTTCTCATGAGTTCTTTCATTTGATTACATTTGACATAGGTTTTTTTTTAATTTTATTGTTTGGCCCCCCATAATCTGAATTCGTTGATTTACGCTATACATCCGTGATTGGGTCACCTAATTCTATATATGTAGGTACCAAATTAAATTTCGGCCCAGTAGATTCGGAGAAAATAGGCTGTGACAGACAGACAGACAGACAGACACCTGAGTGATCCTATAATGGTTCCGTTGGTACCCACGAGGTACGGAACCCTAACTAGTTGTGGTTTGTGGTAATATTTTTATCAATCGGTTATTTGTGGGCTAAGTGATGTCTGTGGTTGTCCAAGCAATGTGTTTTATGTTTAACATGTTATTGTGAATTGTTCTGTGAGTATAAACTTCTTAATTTAATGTTCGAGTAGTGTTTACTTTTAGTAATAAAATAGACTAATAACTAAGTTATTTTCCCGGTATAAGTATATGAAGCAAGCTGTGAAACGAGGTTCGATTCCTATGTTTTTTATTGTTTCTCAATTATTTTTACTAAATCCGGGAAATCTGAGAAATTATGACATTTTATGTATTTTGCGCTATGAATGCATCCTTTACTTATTATTAATAATATAAATAAATGTGACAGTGAAAACTATCATACGATAAATATAATGGACATAAGTTTTTTGTTGAAAAATATATTTTTCAAAACAAGCTTTTATGAAATGTACTTTCAACTGATGATGATGATGAAATCAGTAATCGGAATTGTGAGCTGATTAATTAAGTCTTAACTCGACTAGTCTACTATTTTCCATCCAGGAGTTTCGTAGTCCACCTTCCGTATCCATCATCAGATATCAGCTTTTGTAACCATAATATCATTTGTATTTTAAAAAAGAATAATACGAGTATGCATTACATCTTAAAATTTTAAATAATGTGGACAACATTAAAACTTGAAAAATTAATAATTCGAAATGAAACCCTGACATCGTTGTGCTATCTAAAGACCGTTGCAAATACAACTATATATCAACATAATATTGAATTGTCATCAAAACATGACAGGTATGCAAAATTTTAGCTCAATTAATGGGTGTAACTGATTTAAAAACTTTAATATGCAGTTCCAAGAATTGACACAAACATCAAAATTAAAAAAAATTGTTGCATAGTAAACTTTTTTACTAATTTTAATTTTGTACTGACAAAACTCTTTCTATTTTCAGGCTACCTTGGTAACTCACCAATCGCAGGAGACATAATCCTCCGGACATCACTAAACTCTCAAGGGGTGCCTGGTTCACCCCTAGTCAACATATCTGACCGACTTGTCGCCGACGCGATCAGACGAGCCAGTCTGACCCACCGACCATCCATTGTGAAATATCCAACAGACTTCTTCAACGCTCCTGAAGACCACACCTCCTCCAGTGAAGATGAAGAGGAGAATAAGAAAGGACGGAAGAAAAGCAAGAGCAAGATACCGGCGATTATGCTGAAGTCATAGATGAATTACTGTTTTTTTATATTAATTAGCACTAATTTAGTAATTAATGGAAACGAGATGTCTGTTGATCTAATTATTCTTATAGATAAATAAATTTAATCGAAAGTATGAAGATACAAAGATATTATGTAAATTGTTTTTAAAACAATTATTACCATGAATTTAGCTACGTGGCTGATATAAACTGCAATAGAAGTATACCTACCTATCGCGTATAATAAAACACTTGAGTTAGTACTGATAATGATAAGCATAGAATTATATATTAGTACGATTCAAAATAAGTGCTCTGGATAAACTACCTACATAATATTGTGCCATGTTGTAGATAGGTAACCAAATATTTATTAAATATTTAGTTTAATTATTTTGTTGCTTGGAAGGTTAGTGATCAAGCAAGTTGAGAAGCTTACTTTAATAAATGAATGTACTACGCCATCTATGGTCGAGTAGCAAGTACCATTACAAAGATAAGAGTAGATGTAACCGTGACGTGACGCACCATTGAATCTGTGACTAGAGCAGCTATTTTTTCCTCAAAGATTTGAACATTATTTACATACCAATTTAATAAATTTCTAAAACTAGCTGAAAAATTAACAGCAATATTATATTGTAAAAAAAGTATTTTTATATTAAGCAATTATGTTTTTTTTATTTGGTTGATCTTGGTTTTGCATATACATGCAAATATATATATGCATACATCATAAATGCCGATTAATTAGGGAAATAAGAAACTTGTTTTATAAATAAAAAAATCATTTATTCTGATAAAACTATCAGGACAACATAAGCAGCTATGGGCATTCATCAAATTAACATCGGCGCCTGCGCCGGTCTAGACCCCTGATTTTTTCAAAAAACATAATAAACCGTAAGAAATTACAATTAAATAGCATTGTTTTTTTTCCCAAATGTACAATAAATAGTTTAAAAAATAGTTTTTTTTCTAACAATGCTGACCAAAAAGACACCAAAATTTTCTAAATTGTATAATATAAATGTAGGTACATTATATTATTTTGTGTTTTATATTAGCAGTTGTATAGATAACAAATCACTAAGCTCTAACGCCGAAATATTTTTTAAACTTACGTTTTTATAAGCGAATCGCAGCAAAAGCATTAATTTATACTCGTATATTTGTACATTCACAACTCAATACGTAGCTTAGTTGACAATATATTGTACTTATAAATATATTTGCACCATTTATAAATTTGTTTGGATTTCATCCGATTTAAGCCCATATTTATTAAAAATCATATATATTTTCTTCTGCTCTATTTCCAGTGACTCTTTGACACAGGAGCCTTAAAATTATCATGAATTAAATTCGAATGATTGGGATACATAGTTAACTCCATACTTTTTCTTATCTATCTCTAGTTTAACTATTGATAGAAATAGTTGGTTACAAAACAATTCACCCCAGCGATATCTAAAGGCTGAAACATACTAACCCTTTTATTCATAATCATTTTTTTAACCTATTTTAGTTAAAATAGCTTTTGTTTTGTTTTCTCTGATGTAAAATGCCATACGCCAAAACAAGGCTAAAGCTATTTTAGCGATCAAAGGTTTAAAAATTGTTTGTGAATAAGAGGGCTAGTATATAGGTATTAGTTACGAAAAACGTCCAACATTCAGCCAGAAGTGAAAACCAGTTGTGAATTATTTTGCTACCAAAATTATAAGCCTTAACATAATTCTTATAAATAATACAGGGACTGCATTATTAGGAAAATTTAAAGCCTTTTTTGTCAATTTTATTATGCTACAAGCTTCGTCCCCGCCAACTAATTTCACTAATGAATTAACTAAATACATACAATTGTCTAAATACAACCCTATCTGGTACATCAGTATCTGAAGTAGAAGACATAGAAGATTATTTGTCGAATTTTACTAAATACATAATTATACTAACAAATATACATTAAGTACCTACTATATTTATAAATTGTACAGAAGGATTTATCGGTATCGATAAAAATATTGGATAGTTATTAATAAAAATTACATAAATTAAAAATATTGGTGCTTAGTTTCTTCGCTAATATTGGAATCATCGAGGTGTTTTTGTCAATACATACTTAAATAAAACGCACCCTGCGTCTAGTCTAAAACTGAATGCCCCCCACTACTTCTAGTTGGCACTTGACACAAGCTTGACGTTCGAAAACAGTCCTTGTAGTTACAGAATAAGGAATATTTTATTTTGACGTAATGGAATAGTGGGGCTTTCAGTTTTACATTAGATGCACTCTACTCATCTGGCCTATGCCTCTGTTCTTTAAAT
Organism: Epirrita christyi; assembly: GCA_951392215.1. Lineage (NCBI taxonomy): Eukaryota > Metazoa > Arthropoda > Insecta > Lepidoptera > Geometridae > Epirrita > Epirrita christyi. The sequence continues at coordinate 10,146,306 of OX595846.1, forward strand.
ATTATCAACTATATATTTATAGCCTACAAATCATCTACCAGAGAACGTCATGTGCGGTCTTCTTGTCCTTGTTTTAGCCATGTCTCCACATAGTCAATGACATGTTTTCAATTTGTTTCCTATTATTCTAAATTAACACTATAGTGTCAGCTAGCTTGTCTGTAAAACATTGGCCAGTTCAATAAATATTATCAACTATATCCTAAAAGTCAGCTACAGAAACATCTATGTTCTCGACGCTCTCACCATTACCGCAAGAGAATCTCACGTGAGGTTTCCTTCTTGTTTTTGTCGCTGGTGGGTTGTGCTCGCGGAAGGGTCAGGCAGGCTCTGAGGTCGGTGATGTCGTTACCAAGGTGGGTATCTCTAAGTGGTTGTCACTGGGAGATCTAGAAACAAAAAATATTGGTAAGCTTGAGTATGCTTGAGATTTGCAGGGCTATTCTAAAACGTTCGAAAGGGTTTCCGATCGGATTCGTTAGTTTTTCATTTCGATGTGGTAAGTAATCCTTGCGAATGTTTTAAAATAGCCCTGTAGGTCCCCCTTTTTATACAGAAGTCAGGCTATGTAGAAGACTTCACTGAGAAAGGAATCGCTCTAATTGTATCATTAAGTAGTTAGGTATATATTTTTCGTTTCTATCATCTTCTTCGTCCTGTCACTGGTTTTTTATTTACCACTATCACCCTGATTTAGATCATTTACCAGTTTGAGGACTAATGACCCTGAAAATGGCCTTTCAAGTGATGGCGAAAGAACTAGTGTGTTGTTTGTTCCTGTGATTTGGATACAGGAATGTTTCATCACCGCTGTTTAATCGATGAAAGAAAGCATCACCAAAATACAGTGTCATGATGACTTAAGCAGTCATAGATAAAAGGTTTAATGAATTTTAAACAGTAGAAAACTTACTTTTTAATTTTATTATGATGTTCATGGCCATGGTCATGGCCGTTCCCCGCATGACCTACACCATTAGGTATCTGTGTATGCTTCTTCATGTTGGCGTGGCTATGACTTCTGTGCATATGGATCTGGCTCTCCCGACCTTCCTTCTCAGCGTTCTTCTCTATATGGTTCTGTAGCTTCTGGAGTAGCTCTTGGCCATTTTCAACGGATAAATGACTGTGGCTGGAATTTCTTGATTTCTCATTTATTTGTTGGACGAAGTTGTTCTGAGCCATCAGGCGGTTCTCGCGAGCTCTCGATTCAGGAATCTTGATTTCTATGTGCTCATCTAAGGATATGGAGTCGACGGAGCTGAGGTCCAGGGTGTCGTTGGAGAATGACTTGGGAATGGTGCCGAGCATACGATCTGGAAATACAAATCGGTAAAACATTGACTTGATTGCAATAATCAGTTGTGATTGAGCTTTCTAAGAGGTAAAGAACACTATGTACATAGGAAAATAAAAAATAAGGGTGTGACGACATACTTATGTTCAAAACAGCCAGCACACCAATAAAAAAAGCTTCCAGCATTATCCAGGAGTAAGAAACCTATCCAACAGTACGGCCTGAATTAATATTCATACAAAATATATATATATTATATTGAATAGGTAACTAATTTGTATTCTGTTTAAACAGAAGGCTCTCGTAATTATTTAAAAACCCAACTGAAAGTTGACCGAAGCGATAGGTACCGAATTGTGAATTGACTGAAAATTGGCAGAATACTGCTCCCATCATAAAAACAATTTAGTCTACTTTCGATTCATTATGAACGTAGATAAGATAATATAAGATAGATAAGTAAAATAGTGCTATGAAAAGAGTGAAGAGCGATGCGACTATAGCTAAAGATCTAGGCAAAATTCTTTGTAATAACTTTGAAAGGTTGTATCAAGTTTCAAGATATAATCACATTCCCCTGTTATATTGTCAATTGACGAGAATGCCATTTGAACATTAATGACATCGACATAAGCTCGGAACTTGATCCGGAGTTAATTTTGACTATTTTTATTACGAGATTTTTTATTAGGCTTCAGATACCACTTCGTTCAAAAGTGAAATCATTTTGGTGATCGTTGTTGACATTTAAAATGATATCATGTCGATTGTCGGTCACAAAATCAGAACAGTAGGTTACTTTGGCTCATTAATATACTGTAGGTAGTTACCTAGTTTCTGCGAGGTAGACACGGTCGCTCTTAATTCGTCCAGCTGCTTCGCCGAGCACAGCGGCGTGTCTACTTCATACGTGTTGTTGAATTTTGTGTAGTCAACCTGAAATTATCAATATGCAAATTAATTCCTACCACAGTATTTAAACTAAACTGTTTTTCATTCATCAAGGATTATTCTAATAAACACGTGCACTGGCAAAATATAAAATATAAGATTAATTTATACATTTGGGTGACTTTATGATAAGGTAAGTCTTATTTTTGATTGCTCCGACATCTTTGATGTTTAACTGATAATAATTGAAGTTATCAAAAGATGAGGAAAATTAGCTGAAATCAATACGCTAGGTAAATCCCTAAGAATAATAGAATTTTCCTACTTCCTTAAAGTGACCTCTATGAACATCAAGTGCAAAACGTTTGTTGGAGTTTGCTTTAAGAAATGAACAGTCTCAATTTCAACGAGTAAGTCATTTATGAGGCGAAAGATCTTAACTATTGGATAATAAATCTCATTTGTCTGTGTAGTTTAATTGATGTCACCATTTTTGACTACGGCTAAATGATCTGAGCAAAAATGAAAATTATTGCGGCGAGTAGAGCAACATTAACACTCAAACTAGTTGTGGTAAGCATCACTTAATCGGAAAAAACATAGGACGCAACAGGAACTCTTCATCATCAATCTACTGCAATCAACTACTAGGCATTAGTTGGTTTTTCGCAAAGAGCTGGTGAAGTGGTGACGCTGTTGGGTTTGTAATTCTGCCAACTATGTGGCGCGTATTAGTTATAAAACATCTAGCAGGGCTTCTGCCTAGAAATCCAAATTAAATCCTTACCTCATACTCCCCAGTGTCTTTTCTAAATGTCACCATGGTCTCAAACCGATGACCCCACAGGATTTCAGAGGGCAGGAAACTGCTTCGGGCCTGCGCCGTCATACCGGTTGATTCGATCACCCCCTCTGAAATCACAAAAGCATCAATTAAGCGTCTGATAAATAAAAAGCAGGTAATTAGTGTAAATGAATTATTGTGAATTGAAGATTCTCATGTCAATTTCTACCAGCAAATAAGCACAGCTGCACAAGCGTCTTTATAGGCAAACAATACCTATCTGGAATATTAGAACATCAAATTAATCTAATCTATCCGCTTATATTGAAACAATTAAGTTGTCGCCGAACTTTCACCAACAACATCTATAGGATCAAACATTATAGGAAAATAGACACTGATAATGGAACATGTGTTTATTTATGGGTTTGTCTATCTATATTTACTTCTGCCCTATCTTCTAATCCCAAACGAGTAAATGTTCCAAATGTCTGCGTCATAGTGTTCAACGTATAGGTGAAGTTCAGGGCAACCTACCAAATTCCTGTCAAAGTGGTGCCAAGACAGAGCATGTGGTAGATACCGACCCTCGTGTCAGCCCATCTGATACAGAGATTGGACCAATATAGCTTCTATTATCAGTATGGTCTATCATCGGACTTAAATTGTTCTACCTGATAGGTAAAGCAAACTTTAAAGGCAAGGGCAAAGGTGTTAACTTGAAACTATAATGTCTGGAGACAGCTGAGCAGATCAAAAGTTTTTTAATCGACACTATTGTGATTCATGAAAACATGAATGAACTAACTAGATCACAAAAAGCGCGCTACCTACACACTATCGTAAAAAGAAATTATGTGCTTTTAAATCTTTTAGTTGGAAACAGGTTAACTAAATGCCAGCTTCTAAGGTATTAATGATAGGTGATAAATGATTATAATAGAAAACTTCAGAAAATCTGGACTTTTTCTCTTCTAAATCAATGAGAGAGATCTTACGATGACCTTTATTTGCTGATTAAATTTGTTTTTTTTTCCATTTAAGGAATGTTGCCAGTGAGCAACGGCACTGAGACATATTTGCTAACGATTGGCCTCAAACACTAGCTCAAAGTCATGGAGAGAACTATGCTCGGAGTATCTCTACAAACCAAGATCACCCACAGCCTTCAGAATTAGCAATGGGCAGTTCATATAGCTTACAGAACTGATAACCCTTGAGGAATAATGCTTATCCAGTGGCAACCACAAAACGGACGACGCAGTAAAGAAAAGTCTCTCTCTCGATGGACCATGGGCATTATGTAAGTTGCAGCAAGGTGGCTCGAAACCATTCGTTGAGGCATTCTATGGGGGTGGCCTATGTCCAGCAGTGGACTTCTTCAGGCTGATGATGATGATGATGATATGAAATGATGTTTTTTTTGTTGCTTTTACGATTTTACAAATAAATGAACTATAAAACTTACCTAGCATGACAACAATCTCGAATCGCTCCTTCAGCATGTCCGAAGCAGACAGGTTATAAAGCGGGGATTTTTCATTGATCTTGTGCACTATCGTCATGGGCCAGATGAACATCAATCGGTCCTCCTCACCATCGGCTCCAACCTTCAGCTCTTGCTGGTAGAACGGCAGCATTTCACCTTCACGCGTGATCTGGAGATTAAAAAAAGGTATGATGAGATTTTAGTCGTGAAGTTAAATGTTCTGGAGTTAGCTATATGGGCTATGTACCTCGTTTTATGAAAACTCTACAGGTCTCTTCTCTTCTCCTTATTCCGAGTAAAAGAAAGAAGCACCTCAATAAACCAAAACATTTTCTCTAAATTTAGTAACTCACATATTTAAATCTATAGTTGTAGAGTCGTTAGTTGGATGGGCCACTGAGGTTAATAGTTTATCGATGATTCAAAGCCATTTTGGGGTGAATATTTACTTATTTTAAGACTATCATGCAAGTTACTAAAAACAGACATTGTTAGTAGGTACATAAACATAGGATTAATGTAAACAGCAGAAGGTCATCAAACCATAGTTCACTACTGTTACAGATATTAAAACTATTGGGAAAAGAAATCACTCTTGGAACACAAAAAATAGGAACATGTGAGATAATATCAGTAATTCGTTATTCAATTAATTGGTTGGACATAACATTGTTTTATGATTGAAACCATACACATATTTATTTTTCTTTTATATGTAGGGTAATAAGCAAGCGACCTTTCGTCGTGGCATTCTAGGGGGAAGGCCTATGTCCAGCAGTGGACTTCTACAGGCTGATGATTATGATGATGATGAAGAAATAGTAGTTGATAGTTAACCAAGCGTGGTGATTATGGCAATTCCGCCCATTGTATTTGGGAGGCCGCTTCCAGCGGTGCACGCCTAAAGGCTGGTGATGATGATGATGTAGGTTAATATTTACACGCTTAATATAGCTACATAGTAGACTGGCAGAATTATTAATTTGAGATAACAACTGTATTATCTCTTTGATACCCATGTTTGTGGCAAATACGTAAATACGTCTACGCAATGGTTAATTACATAGAGGCAACGCATTTTTTTAAAGATTTAAGCAACATTATTATTATTTTTTGACATTTTGTTAACAACGGTTTGTAACAATTTACAAAACACAGGTAGCTTGAAGGAGAAAAACACATACAAAAAACAAGCAATAATAAAATGTGAGTGTCATGCATAGAATGTCCATAAGTGGGTCTTAAAAATAAAACACGCAAACCAAAACTGTACAAGATACAACGAAAGCACATCAATACATAATGTACTGCATTTAAAAGTACCTTCTTTCGTATTAATTGGGCTCGGACATGGGCCTCCAAAATATGGGACTTGCGGATATCTCCAACACGAAACAGAAGGCAATACTCTCCGTCTCTAAGGCAGATTACAGCGCTCCTCGAGAAGAGAAGGGTGGTATTACGCTTTTTAGCACGCGCCAGCTTTGCAAATATAAGACCCACCTATGGACAAGAGAAACTATAGTTTAAAAATAACATTCCAAAACGTTGAGAGCTGAAGTCTGTACGGGAGAACAGACCTCAGCTCTAAGTTAGAGAGAGGAGTCAGTACAATACAATGTTAGACTGAAGCGTGCTGACTGAAATCCCCAATCACTAACCAGTCTCCGGTTTTGTTGGATTATTATACCTTGCGGCGGATTATCTGTGCTCTAATATGGGCTTCCACGATATGTGATTTTCTCATATCACCCACTCTGAACATGAGGCATAGTTGGCCATCTCGTAAACAGATAACAGAATTCCGGGAATACAGCAGGGTCTGAGTGCGCTTTTTTGGTCTGGACATCTTTGCAAACACGATGCCCACCTAAAATTAGAACAACCTTGTTGCAATATGTGTGTCGCTTTGAAACAGATGGACTCTGTACCTCTATTGTTTCGGTAAACCTGGAATGTACTGCTTATTTTTACACCGAAGTTCAATGACAATAAGACGTGACTCAAAATGATCAATTACAAAGACGTAATCCCATCTGACCAATTCAGCTAATAAAAAGTCGATAAAACTGTAGTGGCATTAATTCTTAATTATTTCGAGAGCAACATCTGGCTGGATGTACTATAGTAGATTCGTTACGTTAATACAATTGGCCGATAGCCAAATTTATATTAATAAACTTAAACGGAAGTTTTTTTTAATAATCTGACGCGGTGTAATAACCCTTAATTTATGTTTAGCATGAGCAGTATTTGTCTTAACATTTATGTATTTGTACTAGCAGTTGTTTTCGCTTAGGGTCAGCGTCAAGAAGATTTATTGGTCATTACACTGTTATTGGCGGTGAAGTACCGAGTTTCATCACCAACATGCAAACAACACAATTAAATATTGTGGTTACGGAATAAAACAAAGAAAACTCACCATAAATGCCTGAATGAATACGCCAACGATGCTCTGAAGGCACATTATGAATATGGCTTCAGGACACTCCTCGTTCGTCGTCCTGGATCCATAGCCAATCGTGTGCTGCGTCTCGACGGAGAAAAGAAAACAACCAGTGAAAGTGTTCACGTTGTTAAGGCAGGGTATGAAATTCTCGCCTTGTTCTACGGGGTTTAAGTCTCCGTGGGTGAAGATGATGAGCCACCACAGAAGTGCGAAGAGTAGCCAAGAGAGGATGAAGGAAAGGGCGAAAACGAGTAGCGTCCACCGCCACTGTGCGTCCACGAGGGTCGTGAAGATGTCCTGCAGGTATCGGCGCCTGCGCTTGGCCACGTTCCATTGGACTACGTTGCAGTCTCCGTGCTTGAAGATGACGCGCTTTCGGACGCGTCGAGCTGCGTATCGAGCTTGACGATATCTGGAAAAAATAAATTAAAACTTTAGCTTCTTAGGTTCTTTGAATAGGGAATATGTTTGGTGAATGCTCTACTTTCTACAGATTTTGTCATACGAGTGCAAAAGTATGGCAACTTTAACCACAAATTTTGCCTTAAAACTATGAAGTTTTCACTTGTAGTTAAACGTAGGTATACTGTTAACTGCATGGAAATAATAGTTCTTGTAACTATTATTTTCTCAAGAATTCCAAGCTTTTGTCATCATAACTAGTACCCGAAATATATTTATTATATTTCCTGTGTCTACTTAACATTGTCCAAAGCAATTTCAACATTTTATGATGGCATTTTCAAGATAATTTACTATTAGTATTGTATAGCTTATTTGAATTGAGATTGTGTGTGTGCTTTTATTCTATTTATTATGACGAATGTGAGTACCTAGTCAAACCTTTGGAGGTTTTTAAGGTACAATATTATATTAAGTACTGTAAGAAATATTGTGGATAAATAAACAAAAAAAAATTACTTCATTTCACTGTGTTTTCAAATGTGTTAGTGAAAATTATGTATTACCTAGTAAAGTATAATAATATCCACTCAGAACAAGTATTTAAGACTATTCAAAATGATCCTTGTGATTTGATTTGCAGATCATAAAAAAATTTGACTCGAACCTTTTTTACTTTATTTTCGGCAACATGTTCAGGTGGTTTTGCCCATAAAATCAAAATTCTTAGGATATAGTCAGCTTTATTTTGTCCTGCATCAAAATATAATATCTTCATATTTTGAGAAATCATAACGCATCGATTGATCGATTGTGTTGAAATGACGTCAATATTATTTAAAATAAACAAAGGGTCAAATTACTTTCCCGATGAGCGGTAAAGGATAATTGTGTAAATATCATTAATCATTTTCAAAGTCGGATTTGCCTTTGTTGCTTTAAATGGCCATAGATATACATAAATCAAATAATAAAACAAGCAACAGCATGCAATATCACGTGGATAATTAAATATGTTATGACAAAGTATTGCAATGCCTATTATTTACTCAAGGAATCCATTATCTCAATAGCTCGAACAACCATGAATGAATGAATGAATGAATTAAAATTCTTTATTTTATGCCATACATAACATAACTCTGCACCTATCAATAAAATTAAGGTAAATATGTATAATAGCTAGTAGTAGTCTTATATAATTTTATATTTGTCTAAAGACCTAATACACACACACACACACACATATATATATATATAATAATAATACTATCGTTATTTATTTGTATCAGTTATCAGAAACAGGATATAAGAATCGCATATATTATCGTCGCCGCTGGCGATGCCCGTTTGGATTTCCAAAAGTACATGTGATAACAAAATACAAGACAGGACAGGAAACATTGGCGTATACAAGGACAATCGAGACTTTTGGGTAAGAAGTACTTTTTTATTCAAGGAAGCTTTGATAACCAAAATTTTAATTTTTCAGTTGTTAAGTGTTCTGCAATCTGATAAGCCCATTGCTCTCTGTTTAATGGTTTACCCATCAACTCCATTGAACGATGCTTTTAAGTGATTCTAATATTATTGCTTGCATTTAGCACTTTAGCCGTTTTATCACTTTAGCAATATAATGAGCACTCATACTTAAAAGCTTAAAAGCTTTTAGTATAGAAAATATTTGCCTTTGTCAGGTTATGTTATAAACTCTTTCGTAGATACCGAATGCCAGATAGTCTGGCGAGAACAATGTCAGAACTTCGATTCTTGTAATAATTGAACATTCAATTCACAATAATAATTTCAGTCAACTGTTACGTTTGTTACTACGTACGTAGACGTAGCATGGATTAAGTACGTATGAAAATTCCTTGAGACGTAGTAACTAATACCAAGCAACGTTATCTTTCTCACTCTAACAAACGTCTGGATAAGTGACAGAAAGGTTGGTGATTTTAATCGAAAGGTAACTGAGATGTGATATTGTGTATTTGGATGTCAAAAAATAACGCGATTTGCGTTCCAGGTTTAAGGGTATAACGGACTGTAGGTACTTCATAAACTAAAGTCATCCACTAATATATAAAGGAATTAGTTACAATAAAGTCGTAATTACGCTCTAATGCCACAATAATTCTAAAATAAGGAAAAAAACTATATTCTATAACAAATTTATACGCTAGTTACGAAAATTCAAACCCTGTGTACTACCTATTACCACGTAATTAATTAATCATATGTAACCAATTAATAATTAATAATAATAATTAATAGTAGTAGTTAGTCCGTTGGGGAATATAGGTTCTCGAGTGGCGACCACAAACCGGACGACGCGATAAAGGAAGGCAAATGACGCAGAAAGTCGGTGGATGGAGGCGGCTCAAGACTATTCATCGTGACATTCTAGGAGGGAGGCCTATGTCCAGCAGTGGATTTCACTTCAGTGGATGAAGTAATTAATACATAATAGGTTACTAGACTGTTATTGATTTCGATTTCTAGAATAGAAGCGTTCCACTAAGAGCACCGAATTGAAGAGCACCGATCCAATTCCAATAAGAGCACCGATTCATATTTTCGATCGGTGCTCTTAGTGGAATAGTAGAATATATTAAAAATCATTCCACGAAGAGCACCTAATACGGAGCTGCTAGTGATGGGGTATTTTATACATAATACTATTTACGTCAATGCATAAATAATACCTACATGTACATTAATAATACCTACATACATAGTAGCCTGTTAATTTTGATCGTTTGTTTGCTACGTAAATAATGTAGTTTTATATGTATAGTCAATATAATGCATGTTAAAGAAACTTGAGTTATTAACTCAAGATTTGCGTTAATGCAAATTCTTGAGTATAAGCAAACACTGCGGCTTTTTATTCGTCGTTAATTATCGTTAAAAGTTGATTGTCCTTAGTAACAACTGGTGACCTTAAACTGGATGGCGCAGTAGAGAGGCCCCCCTCTTGATGGAGTCAAGATATTATAAAGGTGGCAGGAAGTCGGTGGATGGAGGCGGCTTATGACCGTTTATCGTGGCATTCTAGGAGGAGGTTTATGTCCAGCAGTGGCTGTTGATGATGATGATGATGTGTAACAACTGGCTGTATGGCTACGTTGCTTGAGAAAAACTGGTCCGCAAGCAAAATGAATGCTGCAAGGAACCTATGGTAATTTGGGTAGAGTTTAACTTCCCAATTTCAGAAGAACAAACTTACACATAGGTATATCTACAAAGCCAATCAGCGAATCAGGGCCAAGTGAAAATTTGCGAAAGTTGTTTACGCAAACAACCAAACATCAAAGGAAATCCTTTCATTTATTTGTAGCCTGTTGCTTTTAGAAAATCATTGTAGGAACCGTGAATGATTTTTTTAACCACCTATTCTCATTCTGTTTACCCTTCTTCACCAGCCATTAGACGTCCACTGCCGACGAGGCCTCTCCCATAGAATACAATGGGGAGATTTGCTATATAACCACCACGCCATGCAGGCGGATTGGTGATCGCAGTATTGGTTTTGAGTACTTAGGTGGTTGCTGCTGCCCATCCCCTGGTGTAATCCCAGTCGCCTTTTACGACATCCGCGGGAGGAGACGGAGAGGTTTTTTTTAGGCCAGACACACTAAAGCACCCAGACACGCCGTTTACACCGATGTACACCTATAAATGGTTTAATCGTTATTTGATGAATTAACCAAAGTGAAAGTAGTTTGGTTTCAATTGCTATATACCAAGTTAGTTGTACCAAGGAGCTATTAATTTTATTACCTAGCTAAAGTTTTTCTCGATTTTAAATAATACCTTTTTGCTCAGCAAACAATGTCAATTAAATAAGTTGTAACTACCGATTTAATCAATGTGAAACGTTTTCAAAACGATTATGCAAAATGTAATCTGCGTTACAATTATCGCATAATAAAATTAACTAGTTCAAGCAAACCAATATTATATAGGTAAACAATTTAAACAATGCAACATAACTCAGAGACTCTGTCAGGCGTGACCATCAAAGATAACTTTTACAGTACATTAAGTAACGCAATGTTTTACAACAATAGAAGATAGGAAAAAGATGACGCTACATGATGGGACGCGGATGAATATTCGCTACTGAATTAAGCTGAAGGGGCCTTTGATCTGTTCTTTCCTGTACTACCCTGCTTATATTGCCAAGATAAACCACAAAACATGAAAATCGCGTGGTGCAAGCAGTTAAAGTTGATGTTAATGATGTTGTATTTAATTCGTGTCCATTAATCAAAACGCAATAGTGGGAGTGATCAGAAAACGTACTTCCTATGTTATATGCCAAGTACTTAAAAGGCAGGTTTCGAAAGCTTATCAATAGTATGAAAATGTATTCAACCTAATGGTTCTCGACAGGAATGAAGGCACCTCCCAATACGTAGTTACTTGCTGTGTAAAATCACCAACAAGGTAATATTGCAAAATGCAATCTTCACAAAAGGTTTACGGTTTTTTTTACTATCGTCGATGATCTCATGGTAACATAAGGTACCTCGTTTACGTAATAAGGAAAATGGGTTTTACTGTCTTCAGTGACGTAAATTATGTTCCAGTGAAGGACCACTGTTGTTTAAATGAAATGAAGCTTAACATCATAGTATATTACTGACCCACCCGGCAAATCAGCCCAGAATGGGCTCACGTACCTCGGCGTAAAAGCGCCTAATTGCGGCAGCGGCTTGATTAGGATATCTCAAATAATGCTTGGATATTCATTAATGTCATTGACAAGGAAAAGCATGAATGAAATTGCTTTTGTGATAACACGACAGATATGGATTGTCATACTAATATTGCCGGTCTAGCCCGCCAATTAACGCCAGAGGATGGGCAGAAAAACATCTACCAAACCGCTTGTGAAACGTGCTGATTATGGAAAATCTTCCCAATTACATGGGGGGCCTCGTCTAGTAGTGGACGTTTAACCAGCTGATGAAGAAGAAATGATTTTCCCAGACTAGATAATTCTACAATTTACAGAAATTAGAAAAATACCTACCTTTTTCAACAGCCTATAGCCTCCCCCATAGCATGCAATGGGGGGATTTGCCATAATCACCACGCTTAGCAGGCGGATTGGTGATCTCAGTTTGGTATAAAGTACTCAGGTGGATACTGCTGCCCATCCCTTGTTGTAATCCCTTAGTAAGTAAGGCTTTTACTACACCCACGGGAGGAAAAGGAGGGGTCTATTAGGTGGTATTAGGGCACACCATGGCACTACCTATAAGCCTATACCAACCTATATGAATATTATGTTATATACCTATCTATATGTATATTTCCTAACGATCTACCGATATAGGATAGTTTTATGCATTACTTTTTAGTGAGGGTAAGAGAAACACCCACTTCAGTTGGATGACGTCATATCACGAACACCAAGGAACTCAGCTGAAAGAAACAAGCTTATTCAAGTTGACAGTTCAGTCGAAGATCCTGGAATAGATTAGAAGGCCATTGACGACAGCCAATTCTACAATTTGCAAGAGAGAAAAGGTGAAACGGAAAGTTTAAAAGAAAGTTTCTGCTGGAATATAATATGTAGGAACAATTCTGAGAACTACAGAGGTACTAATTAGCGTTTCAACTGTTGCCAAATATTTGTACTGGGCACTTATCTGCGATAAACGTTACGGATTTCCTCTCGCTGGATAAGGAATCTGCGCAGAAATCTTTTGTTGTTAGCAAAATGTTGAGCCAAAAATATTCACGTCGTTATTGCAATATGTGAGAGTAAATTAAACAACAAACGTGAGTACGGTACAGCTGTAGTACAGTTATTCTTAGAATGGGCCCCAGGGGTCAAAGAACAGGTACCTACTTACTTCTGTAACTCTTCGCTCCAAGCAGACTCTGATGAATTGATCGGTTTTCCAGTCATCAACATGGATACTTGGCTTATACATTTTTTTAGTCCCGACATTCTTTAGCTTTAATTTTAATATGTCTTTCGTCAACGTCAATAAACACTTTTACAGACTTATCAAACCTTGTAAACGATACAAAAATAGCGCTGTTGCGTTGAATACCTTGTTTATACTTTAGAAACTACGTTTTAACACTTTATCACATATACTGTACGGGTTTATCTTGGACTGCACTTTATAAAATCGTCTCTCTATCATTTAGGAGTACATTAATTAATGATTCACTAAACACTTCTCTGATATCGAATAACAGCACCACGAATCTAGTCATCGTCCCAAAAGTCATCTTTGAAAAAAGTTCCCAGTGTATAAAATGGCGACGTTTTGAAAGCCGTGTTTATCCCCTTTTCCCACAACGAATGAGAAGGGAATTGGTCCAAGACTGAGGTGACTATTTAATGAAACAGATGCAAAGATGCGCGTTTCTCGCAAACTACGCTGTCCCGTGCCAAAGTTGCTTGTGGCGCCGAATCGTCGGTCGCATCGTTCGTCTAATCTATTTTTTGAATAAAAATCTACTCTGTGAACCACATGATACACATAATTATAGTTTCATAGTAGTAGCTTGATATAGACGCGCTGGCGAGTTAGATAAATATTTTGACTGCGTTTTTACAGATAAGTTAATTAAAATCACTTTGGTGAAGAGCATAAATTCAACGAAACGTTTGTTTATGATAGGTGATTTGTTGGTGAAATAAAATCTAATAGGTATAAGTACTTTGATCAAAAATATATTTTTCATAACACGCTTTTGTAATTAGAACCATGAGTTGATAAAAATGAGCTCGCTCTACGCTCAAACGTATACTATAACTATAACGTATATCGAGGAGTTAATAGGAGGATTAGTGATATAGAGCCGCTCTCGGTGCACGGTCACCTATGACCCACCACATTTGGTATTACTATCAGAACATTCAGCTCAGGTGGGCATGTAATATCTACATTTTGGCCTAGCATGGTGGATTAAAGTCTATTCAACCTCGTTGCTAGTACCTAGGTCTCAAGCAGCGGGAATATTATAGGCTAATAATGCTTATATTTTTCCACATTTATAAGCAGATGCAGACTCGAGTCCCACCTGATCGTAATGTTTGGGTCATTCTTAGACATAATATTTTTTTTGGACTGCCTCCGACTACCCGGGAGTTATATGACGGCCGTAATTGTGCGGAGACACAGATGTAGTTATTATCAAAGCTCTATAACAGACATTTTATGGCGGTTGACATAAGAGTCTATAATATGGTATGTTTGTTATGTAGAGCACATCTTGAATATTTGGTACAGTTGACACAAAAGTCACTGATCAAAAATTTACGGTTTATAGATTATTTGGCATTAATTATATTACGAATACTATCTTCCATGCAAGAAAGTTATAGAAGGTGCCTTAAAGATTATTAACTTCCTTTGAATGTTAAACAAATTAATGTAAATTGTTTTAACACTCATTCGTTTAATGTTGTTTATGGTACAAGATCCGGCATACGATAATGACTGGCGCGCTTATTTGGATTTTGTGTGGCTGAAAAGAAAGCAGGAATCTCTATGATTGAATTGGCTTGCTTGTTTAAAAGCTGCAGTACCTACTTCCACAACTTTATTTTCATTATCCAGAGTGCAGTCATCTCTTAGGCTGGATCTTGTTGAATTTAAATTATGGGTCAAAATTAATATAAGCGATTGAGGTTTTTCCCTCCATTGCCCTATCATCAAGCATCCGACGCAACTGCTTCATTTGAATTAAATCTCATACTTACCCGCTAATTTCTAAGTATGTGCAAATGACTATCGAGAACAGACGTGACCTCGACTGAGGATAGGTACCTACAATAGATCGACCGATTACATTTGAAAACCAAATGAAATAGACATCAACAGCAAGGCTTTCTAGTCGTGTCGTTCTAGATTATGTATTTTCTTAATTTGTATAGAATTATTCAAATAAGATGTGCAAACTTATACAAATAAATGCAACGAACGATTTTTTTGAAGTCGCGTGTTTAAAATTAGAGTAATATTGTATTTTTCTGTATTGTAAAATGCATAAGACATTTTTGACTAGGTTTGGTTGAGCTGTGAGTATTTACCGTCCTGTCAAAAGCAACTGAACTGAAAAAAAAATTACCTCAAATTAGTAGAAAACTTTTTAAATATATATTAATCAAAAATATACAGAGATGTAAAGAGGAGCTTTTATACCAGGATTTTTTTTTATGATATGAAAATGAGGAAATTGGAAAGTTCATAAATTGTAAATAATTGTATTAATAATTTAGACAAATAAGATTATGTATTACAAAGAGATTCTAAAATACAATAAATAATGTGGAAAACCCCGAATTTGGAACTTATCGCTGACACACGTCTCCACGTTATGTACCTACTGGCCTGAACGACGTGCCATACAATGTGTTGTTGCATACCTACCTGTATGGCCCTAGATGGAATAGGTATATGCAGGTATTTACTTTTTAACAGTCAGTGAGAAAGCAGACTTGAACCACCCCACTTTTTTTATTCCTTAGTGTAATTTGTCTAAATAAGAATATAATTTACTACTGTATCTGCATTAATGATAATTTATTGCGTCTGGAATTATTAACATTTTTGTATAAGAGCATCATCTTTATAAAATATTTTTTACAAAAGCTATTCTGACTAACAACGTGACTTCACAAACGTGTCTATTATTTATAGAATACTACATCATTTTCAATAATTAAAAATACCATTGCAAGTGCATGCAAACGTGATCTAGCTTGTTTTACTATGGATCTATTACAATATTCTAATATATTACGTATGCTTCTTTGTATGTATTTGTCTTATTTACCTAATCTCCTGAGTAGGCAGCTTCAAACGAGTTTATGAGACTAAAAGTGGCAAAAGGATTTTGGAACTAAGTTTTTAGATGCCCACTTGGTGATTAGATATACTTTGAGACATTGATTAATTTCTTACTTCTTGTTGGAAGCTCTGAAGCCAAAATGATTATGATCGAAGCTGAGAATCTATTTTAATCCTAAAGGTATACGAAATAGGTCTCCGTTCAGAGGCAAAAATCACTCCCTAAACAGAATCACGACGACGCAGTGTATAGACCGATGTACCGAACACATTTTAAAAATAGCAGGAAGCCAGTGGATGGAGGCCGCTCATGACCGTTCGTCACGGCATCAATGGGGAGGCCTATTTTTTTATTTATTTAATTATTTTTAGGAAAACCGACAGCTTTTATAAAAAATATTACACAAAATGCTAGATTTAGAGAGCCACAGGTTCCCTACACATAATCTTACCTTATATAAAGTTTATAGCGAAAACTAATTAATTAATTGAAAGAGTGACATTAATGGGCTACATTTATGGTGAAAAATATGTCCAGCAGTGGAGTTCTACAGAATAGTTTTTAAATATTTTACAATACACGGCCCACCTGATGGAAATTAGTTACCGTATCGTATGGATGCTGCAACACCAGAGGCATCACACGCGCGCATCCAACCCTGAGACATAATGATGAAAACTCTCATATCAGTCTCATGACGAACTCTTTCACAAGAAGTTCTACTACTAACCATAGTTCTAGTGATGCCATGATAATGAAATAGAAAAAGTTCAAAATTATCCTTGTGATTTCAACGAATAAAATACTTTTGACTTTGACTGCGTTATAAGCAACCTTCTTATATGTGTCTTCGTTCAACGAACGAGACTCAAAGTTCATTATCCCATCACCAGGTCACCCTCCGGCGCCGGCGTCTTGGACGCTGAGGAGAAACAGGTGTCGTCTCTGGGACTGGGAGTAATTCCAGTCTGTACCGCTCGTCCGAATTCGGTACAAAGCAGATTTGCAATTTCAATTTTGTTTTCGTTTATTTCTATACCGGAGCCATTTATTACTTCCACATGATCTTGATTTGGTACAGTCATTATCTAAAATGTGGTATAGAAAACATGTAGAACCACTACCAAAAAAGCTTCACACTGAGAGCTGATTCTGAGTTTTGACAAGCAAATGACACGGACGTCTGGTGTAGTGTAGTGTGGATTTTTGTATGGCGAGTTGGCAACACAGATGAGCGCCCCTAGCGTACACTCTGTGAACCTCATTTTCCATACAAAAACCCGTGTTACACTACACCATACGTCCGTGTCAATTGCTTGTCAAAACTCAGAATCAGCTATCTGGGGTTTGTGTGTTTCACACATTTTAAGGTTACAATTTATACATTATTTTCTAAAAAGTTGCACAACCTTTAATGATCGTAGTAACGTTGTGATCAGGGACCATACCTTTACAAACTTTAACCCCTTTTGACCCCAAACCTCTGCCAAACGAACTGCAACCCGAAATCGTCTTATTTTAAATCGAAACGAATCTTCCTTTAGAGATTAAGTATATACCTACATTATCAGAGACACGTTGTATACTTATTATATACACTTGTAAGTTCGTGTATGTGTAGCTTAACTGTATTTAATACAGTAATTGTAGACTCCTACTTGTATGTGTAATAGCTGTGATTGTATAAACTACTGACACTGAAAATGGAAATATGTTATGAATACCTACTAGCTTTCTTCATGTTGCAGTTGAATTTTTAAAACAAATTTCGTAGACAGATGCACCAGTGATAATAAAAATTCATAATATATGTTTAAAGAACTAACAACTATTGTTAAGCTAGACTTAGCTTAGACACTGACTCTCATATGACGCCGAGAATGGTCATGAAGTATTTTGAAGGAAGATAATCTATTGAATTATCTCAAATAGAAAATTGTAAACCGGACAGGCAGACTATTATATTAACAATTTTATTTATTCTAGTGACACTTTTGCATGAGACACGTCAGATTTGTAAACTGTTGAGCATAAAAGTTCTGACTTCATTTACGAAATATTTTGCAGTTCTGCCAATACCTAACTACGCGATGCCGTTTAGATCCTCGTTCAAATTTAACCAATGACGAATGACATTTGAGACTTCGTCCTTATCGGAATAGGAATAGTGCTGTTGCCAACTCGAATGGTGTCACAGGTGCCGGAAATAGCTGTGCATAGGTATATACCATGGTATTTTATGCATGAGATAGGTCACAGCCTTCTCTATGATAGGTAGGTATATTTTAGCTCTGTAATCAGCTAGTTTCAGGAAATAGTTTCGCTACTTGGTGGTAGATGGCACTGTGATAAAAAACTAAATGGACGGTATTTATTCAATTGTTTTTTGATAAAAAAAAGATGAACAAGATCATAATACGTAGCGTACCCATTTTTCCAGCAATAATTGAATGAAAAGTGTTAAGTTATTATGTTATGTGTGTGAAATAGACTATTTAAAGTAGACTAAGTATAGGTACAGGGTTTTAATATTTTTTATCTTGTACTGAATTGTGAAAATATAGTATAGTTGTCTTTCAATTAAAGATAAAATCTAGTAAAAGCGACGACGCTAGTATAGATGCTGATGTGGTATCTACTCTACTAAGTAGTACAGTAGTGTAATAAGTAGTGTGGGTAGGTAAGTACTTTCTTAACCCTTGTGATCGTTCGTCTGTCGATCTACTGACTTTTTTTTTCTTTTTTTTTTTACAGTATCCTCGTGTGAAATGACTTAGTGCATTTTAAATGTCTCTTATATTCCCAGCCAAATTATGACAGATTGACGTGGAAACGTTAATTCTATCAACACTCTCGTGATGTGCTATTTTTTGCTCAGTTCAAAGATTTCTCGGAAAATGATCTGCAACGTATTTGCATTGGTAAAATCCGAATTAACTGTCATGTGTTTTAGTAGTTTGCCTTCCTTGTACCTACTTATACTTATATCTATTTTACCCACGTTAGAAGGAGCCGGTAAAAAGGTATAAAATTACGTTTTCCCTATTTATTAATTTGCCTTTTTGTCTTTTACTTTTACATATAAATTGGCCGAATCATATTCAATGACATCGTAAGGTTATTAGATAAGTATTTATCGCCACGCATCACTAGGGAGCGCTGCATGTTATAATCAAAGGAAAAACTATCGAATGGTACCTGCCTAATAGACAAAGGTAATTCATGGAATTTGAAAAGTATTCTCAGAATATCAGAGATTGTGTATCTCCATCATTTACCTCATGTATCTCAATGTTACCAAATCCAATAGGTCAATGTATCGAACGAGACTGGTTTGAAGATGTTGATTTATGTGAAACAGAGACGATGCAAAAATCTGTGCAAAAACTTTTAATAAAAACTTACCTATTCATTTTCTCTAACGGAAAACTTTGCTTGGTAAAGTTATCCTCACTTTAAAGTTATTCTTGTTTGGATTTACCGAGTTTTTATTCAAAATATTATAATGATTTAAAAGAATTTAAAAAAAACAAAACAGTCAAGTGCGAATCGGATTCGCATGGAGAGAGTTCCGTACAAGTAAGCTATCATGTAGTAACCACTACGTTATTTAACTTATTAGTCAAACAATACAACTTTATATACGCATTTTCTCATTATGAGTATTTTCCGTTCCCAGTGGGAATTTAGAAATTTTCCCTAACATGGACATGACCCCTAAATTGGTAGATTGTTATGTTTTAACTATGTTTTTACTCACAACTTGCCATAATTGCGTCAAGACGTCCGATTTTTAGGTGTTAGGCATAGTTTTTATTTATAGTGAAGCATTGTTCGGTGGACTGACCTCTAGTCAGACATGGTAGAGTACCTAATTATACGGTAGAGTCGAAAAAGGAAAAAGGTTCCTACGCAGACTATTAGATACTGATTTAATTTTAATCAAGTAGAATAAGGTTTAGGTTGAGTTTGTCGTGGTGTGTCCGACCTAAGAATAGACCCCTCCATCTCCTCCCGTGGATGCCGTAAAAGCCGACTAAGGGATTACACAAGGGAAAGAGCAGCAGCAATCACTTGAGTACTCAACACAAATACTGCGATCATCAATCCGCCTGCCAAGCGTGGCGATTATGACAATTCCCCCCCCCCCCCCCCCCCCATTGTATTTTATGGGAGAGGCCTCGTCCGACAATGGACGTCTAAAGTATGCTGATGTTAATGATTGTTTAGTTCCATACCCAGCCCCAAGGCCAGCAACTAAAAAAACGAGTACCTATGGAACGAATTTGTACCAATTCGTCTAGCTGTTTAGAGATCTATGTATGGAATTCAATATGGAACTACGGCCATGACTCACTTGTTAGATGCATTACATAAATACTATAGCAGTTATTTTGTCAGTGCTGTACGCTTGATGTTATGTAAATCACGAGTTAATTGAATTTGATCGGTTTGTTGTATGACAGTAAGTTCTGTTTATTGCCTGTGAGACAAGGGATCTAATAAAATGGAAAAGCATCAAATGTATGCATGCATTTTCTCAGATTAGCGCGCACACTGAAAAAGCACAGGGCATTTAATGGTGGACTTCTAATGGTGGCACTACACTTGGCGTATTTGCGTAAATGTTTGCATTATTTTGTCAAGGCAAACAACATTGTGTACTGATTGATGGAATCATGGTTGATTTTGCCATGGATAAATAAAGCAAACATTTGCGAATATAAGTGAAGTTGCACCTTAATACAAAAGATGATTTAATGGCAAACAATCAATTATGTATTTTAGAAATAATGAACCACGTGTTGTTTAGTGTCCGAGTTGTGAAATGTATTCAAATTATGTGATATCCTTACAAACATCGCATGCGCATGAGATAAATTGTAACCAACAAATACCTACACAAACACAAAAACTACTTACCCTAAACACATAACATACCTATATAATATTGTCTACATCACGTTGTGGGTAAAACAATATTACAATGCTGGATGAAAAACTGTATAGCCCTTTGCTGAATGGACCCCAGGTTCAGTCCTGACTTTGTTTCAGAACAATACAATCTTTAGCCAATGTAGTGCATGCCCGTTATTATTACCTATCGGCTTTTAGGGTTCAGTACCCAAAGGGTGACAAAGCCAAGGCAGGGAATATTACTAAGCCTACGTTATCCGTCCGTCAGTCTAGGAATGTCTGTCATCTGTCACAGAGAGGTATATTTTGGCAGTCGTAAGAGGTAGTGATGTTTTCACAATTAAGTGTTGCTTGGTCATTAATCCAAAGCAAATAATAAAAATACAAAAAACTAAATCCCAAGGGCGGTAAAAAAGTTCACAAACCAAGGAATAAAACTGCACGTTTTGATCTATAGTGGCGAAAACTACGGAACCCTACCTACACTAATACCTACGCGGTTCGAGAGGAGACGTATGTCTGGTTTTTTATGAATCCCGTAACAAACGTCTTGCGTCATAGTCAGCCAGCAGTCATCTTGTACAAAGTACTTATAAATCACAGCAAACTTTTGTACCAGGTCTATGATTCACGTTAGTGCAAAATGATTCATAGACCGTAAGTAGCTACGTTATGATTTCACGTTTGAGTCTTTATTCACAGAATTTTACCTTAGGATTGCGTGTGGTATTGCCGTTTCTTATAGATGATTCTGTCGTTTTTGTGACGTCGTGTGACGTAGATTAAAAATAGGTACATTACCTTCACCATCATATAAAACAATTATACATACAAAAATCTACTATTATAGACAATGGGCGGTCTTATCGCTTTGCAGCAATTTCTAAACGTACGTTGGCGTACCTAATAGGAAAGAGTTATCTTTATTCGTGTTATTGAACTCTAATGTAAACCCATTTTTAATTGTTAATTTACCTAGCTGGTGCATCATTTAGAAAATTGCCATAATTATTTTAAATCAATAGGTTTATGTAGTTATTTATCGCTGTTTTATTTCCTTTACTTACGTAATTAATTTCCCAAACTTGAGACACCCTGTTTCCAAGTACCACAGCACAGAATAAATATTAGTGCAAACCACAGTGACGCGGGAGACGAACTCGGTTCATTGAAAAATTTTGCAACTTTTCCAAAACAATGCTACCTCTTTGCAAGTTTTTGTTTCGTTTGTGAATTTTCATGAAAAGATAAGTATTTTGTTCATAGATTTACCTATGGACGTTAACAATATCCTCTTTTAACCTTGTTTACTCAGGTGACTACTGGCTTTACTTTATAGGTAGCTACGTTTTGTGACGGGGTTTTGTAGCTGGTGAAAAGAAATGCCTTCGTACTTGTTTTTAAAACTATCTTTTATTCAAAACCATCAAATTTTATCACCGATCATCTCATAAAAATGAAATTGAGCCATTGCGGTGGTTTATACGATAAAGAACCATAAAACAAGCCAGTAATGTATGTACATCATAATTTTTGAAATTGGTTTAGTTTTAAAAGGAAGCACTCAATATTATTATCACCTTGTCGCAGATAAATCTCTTGGTTCTTCAGAGATTTGACCTCATCACGTGCACGATATTTTTATGAGAATCACTCCCCAGATAGTAAATACCTAAGATAATTCCCAGTAGCCCATTAAAATTTTGCTACATTGCTTTAGTTTAACCCCCTTATTCATAATCATTTTTGAAACCTATTTTAGTTAAAATATCTTTTGTTTTTCTCTCTCTGGTGTAAAATGACATACGCCAAAACAACACAAAAGCAGCTACCAAAGAGCGTAATTTTTTATTCACTTACTTTTACTTTCATTATAAAACTACTTTTAATATTAGAAACAAGGAAAGTAATGAAGTGGCACTAATAGTTATTAGCTATACTTCCGCTAGCCAGTAATCTTTGTTTTATTGAAACTTGCCGATAACGAAAGTAGGTATGTACCATAATAGACCATTAGAAACTAGAAACAAGGATTCAGGTCAAGCTGTAATCATTATGGAAAAGCCAAGAGTGATAAGGCATGCCAGGAAACAGAGTACCTTCGTACTTACTTCATCATAACCATTGACTCTTGCGTACCCGTTACGCACACAGACTGGGTGGGTAGAGCTACAGGCAATTCATATCGCACGGCAAGAAAAATAGGGGTGTGTATAACGATTCTGTTTTACCAGCAGCACTGCTTTTTAGGGTTCTATACCTTGTGAGCTCCCCCCCCCCCCCAGCTCTTTAACCCCCCTCAACTAACAATCCTACGAACATTCTATGTGATGAATTATGTTTTACTGTAGATAGCATTGGACTCGAACGTGTAATGAATTGGTAATATTTATCTTGGCCAGATAGTTTAATGTTACTGTCGTCTCGTGATCGTCTATATGTAATGGTTGAAATCTAGATACAAAGATTAGCGTAACCTCAACACTTGGAATGCAAACTGCCGTCAAACAAATTAACTTATTGTTGGAAGAAAGCGCCGTTCGTAATTCAAAGGTCACTCACCCTAATCACCTCTCCCTGCTAGTAAGTTGGCTCTCTGGATATCAGGGTCCTGTAGGATTTAATGTAAAAATGAAGATAGAGTCATACCTATTTCCCTACTCTAACAAATGGCTTGAGGGTAAGTAATTAGTGTATCGGGATATAAGTGGTTCGTGTTCATTGTCATAAATATGTCAGATCAGTCGATTTATGTGTTGAAGTAATACTTTAGGTACTTGTTGATACTGCTCGTGGAATCATGTGGAAGGCTTCAAATATTAACTTATGTTTATGCTTATTTAGTACTTAGACAACTAGTTGGTTGCTACGTTAGATTAACCGATACCTTTGTTTATAACTGAGGAGGTTAATTTACTGCGTTATTTTAGGCTTTTGGAAGCATGCGTTCGTGCTAGGCATTGTGTGTGTGTGTGTGTGTTTTGTGGCAAGTGTTGTCTTGTTGTTTTGTTGTCTCCGAGCTGAGGACTACGACTGCTCCAGTTTACCATAGTTCTCTTGGAGTCCCACGTTGTGAGAAATGCAAAGAAATCTCTTAATCCATCGGTGTACACGATTAAGTGTAAATTCCCTATACGAGAATGTTGGCGTCTCTATCATTGCTGTCTACCAAAGCTCTTCGACGTTAAACAATACTAAAATATAAGGCAAATGTCAGATTTCATGATAATATGGGTCACGTAATTATTTTACGTATAGTGTTGACCCTATGTACTTTTCTCCAACGTGTCACAAGCCCCAACCAGGGTATCGAAGGTAACAGTTAATTAGGTGAAGTGTTCACATAGTGATATTGTAATAAAATCCAGTGATGAGTATTTATAATGGTTTTGTAGGTATTCCAGCATCGTCACGTCCTCAATTCCTCTGGTATGGTGACTTGTTCCACCAATAATCATAGCGTTAGTACATAATATGTTCATAAAGATTCATAATTTGTTCCATTCAGAAAGTGTTTCTCCATTTAGTTCAGCATTTTAAGTAGCCCACTCTCTAGAGCTTTGATTCGATATTGTACATATTATAAAAAGATTCGCTGGGAGGTGTAATTATCCCGCTCACTGCGTCCAGAGTAACGAGCTTCAGACACATCCTAACGAGAATACATATATATTATTTTATGGTGTGTGTGGTTCCTTCTTATCACTACACGTGATGAAATGGGATTGAGAGTATGTATGCTTGTGTGTGCGTCTGCATTAAGCGTATAATAGACCTCCTCAGTACATTCGCATGCGTGCAATATAATACTTTGTAAGCAAGCGAGTTAAGTTTCCATCCATGATTCCAAGAAGCTTTCAATTTACTTGTAAATTGATAGTTTAATTTAATAATAATGTCCATAAAATGTTTCATAAAAAGTCTAGTTCATTCGTAGTTAATTTCCTGCCACGTTTGAAGTCATTAAATCGGTGATTCATATGCATATGATCAGTTAGGTAGTTCTAGTGCTTTCTCTGAAGTCTAAATCTAAATAGGTATGTGACCGAACATCTCCAATACTTAAGCTAACACATAGCCTAGGTACTTAGTTGTTTATAAAGTATATAACCTAGTGCTTTCTCTGAAATCTAAATTATATAGATATGTGAGTTGTTTGTAAAGTATAATATTATCTAGTGATTTCTCTGAAGTCTTAATAGGTGTGTGAGTTGTTTGTAAAGTATAATATGATCTAGTGTTTCCTCTAAAGTCTAAATCAAATAGGTATATGACTGAACATCTCCAATACTTAGATATTACATAACCTTCTCAGTTACGTCTTATCCTAGGTACTTAGTTATTTATAAGGTATTATGATCTAGTTGAAGTCTAAATAGATATGTGACTCAACCCTCCTCCAGTAATTAAGCTAACACACAGCCTAGTTACTTAGCTTTAGGCCGGGGAAACTCGCGAAGTCGTTGTTTGTAGACACTGTATTTCACACACACTTTATTAACACTTTAAGCAAAACATGATCTTAATTCAGCGGAGTATATACGTCTCTACGCTTTGTTCATCGATTGGTTAATTGTCGCGTCAACAGTGATTATTCGATAATTACTCCCGCGCGTCTCGTTTGGTACTGCTGGCCTCCCCGTGTTCACATAGGCACCCCCACCTTTACGTATTTCATGTTCTCACGATATTTTTTTGACTGTTTCGTAGCAAAAAATTCAAACCAATTAATAGTTTTGTCGCGCCAGTAAATTTAGAATTCTCAAGTGTTTTCTGTCACGTTTAAGTGTGAGTTATATTTTGTACTTCATAATTCAGACCCTCCACTTGTGATAATAGTGTTTTTCTATGTTGAGCCCTAAAAAAATAAGTTGCGACTCTTGTTAACCGACTGCATTAGCAAAGAGGGCGATGTTTTTAACAATCTATGTATGTAACTATTATAAATTATCGGCAATCTATGAGGGTACGGTGATGATCCGTTACATCTTCCTCCCTGGGTGTGCGAGTGAATACGACCTGAATTCACACTCACATCCACACTATTCTAGGTCCCACGCATACAAAGAAACTCATATCATTAGCATACAATTTCAAATTAATCTAACAGCAAATAGGTTCAATATTATTTGTTCTCATTAAAAAAAACTATTGATAATCTAACCTTAGGTATCTCTATTTTAATTTAGTTTTTTTTTTCAATCTATTAACTAACATAACTTCTAAACTTATTTAACCTTATCCTAAATAGATGTTACAAGAGGTCCCTAATCAAATCTATTATTCTTGTTTGGTCATGTAATAGCGCGCTAAACGAATCGCATTATAATTGCCTTTAATTGTTCCTGACTCCGGATAAACAAGCGTATAAACGTTATCATAAGGCACTGCTCCTACTCTATACGGCCCTTCATATTGTAATGAAAACTTTTCCATAACTTTTAATTTAGCATTTGGTTTGTGCATTGCTCTCAATTTAACCAATCTCCAATCTGATAAGCCCTTAATCGATATGTCTTATCAAAACCTAATGCACGTCTCGTAGCGGCATTCTCTAACTTTCCTCTCACCTTTTCACGCGTCATATTTAAATTTCTTTCATCCTGTACTATTAATTTGTGTTTTTGCAATACTCTCTATCTAAGTTCAACCTAGTATTTCTTCCAAAGATAATCTGATTCGGTGTATAACACGTGCTATCATGTACAGTGTCGCTTTAACATTCTTCTATGTCCTCTACGATTTTTTAAATTGACTTCCATTATCAGTTAACCTGTTTAATTGGGATAACTTTGTGGCATGTTCTAATACTGAATTTATCCTGTACAGCACATAGGTATATGCGCCCAATTTTCCTATTGGCAAAAGCACGTAAATGTCTGCAAGTTCTAGTTCACCTATATCTTTAGCGCTAATCGGTTTGTATTTCCCATCATATTTTTTTTTTGTTTCTTTACGTCTAATAAAATCTTTATTGAACCGTTTTGTTCCAACATGTAAGTTAAAAGACTCCAATTGGAAGTGCTCCCATAGTTTAATTTCCCCAGTGTTTTGATTTTATTTTCAACATTCTGCCTATATGCAAATGTCACAGAGTACGTTGCGTTACAAACTGTGTCTAGTTAGTCATCCTTATTTTCATGCACATACTCTCCCGTCTGACCAGCTTTTCTGCAAACGCTTGCCTATTATTTAACAGTACAGGCAATATAACCTGTTTAAATTTGAACGGCATATCTGATTCTTGCAAGCAACAGTGCTTTGATTATCCATCGCACCTTTTGAATTTCCAATTGGAAAATTATCTTTTCCTCCCCGTTTGGTTAGATTCTCTAACGTTAGGATACTACATTGTCCAATGCAGTGTTTCTCGAATTCAATCCTATTTTTTCGTTGTTAATTTGCGTTGTAAATGTTCGATTTCTCGAGGCGACCCAAGTCCGTCTGACGTAGTATTCTAATGAAAAGAGGTCTAACAGAAGACTTCTACAGGCTGATGATAATGATGATGGTGATTGTATGCAAACCTCTTGGTATCCTTTTGATCTTACTAGAATTTTCTATTTCCAATTGGTTTCTGTCTCCAGATCCTTCATAGAATCATTAGAATTTTCCCTTTCAATTGGAGACTCTGCACATATTGGACCCATTGCTATTACCTACGTCCCAGATCATGTTCATAAATTAATCTTTATCTTCTTCTTATCTAGAAAACCTATGATGAAGTCCTCGAAGCAAAGTGGTGCTAGTCCACGGTTTTTTTCTGTGTTCCCATAAACTTTTGAGTTGGCCCGGATAAACATTCCAACGATATCTCTATAGTGTTGTCCCCTTACACCTTACACCTTTTTAGCCGGCTTACACGCTTTCGATATATCTTTTAACTGGTTGATAAATCGCACAGGATTCTGTCCGTTTGAACCATTGAACCTTGGTTGCTTCATAACAGGTGTCATTACAAATGTCTTTGGTTTTTAGAGACCGCCTTCATTGGCCTCACGCTCGTACTGGATTCGCTTCCACGAATAGTAGGAACCTCCGGCTTTTTCCGTGCTCGTATCCGGCCCACTATTACGAGTCGCATGAGCACCCATCTCTACCGTTTTTAACAGCGCTAGGCTGGCGCCAGTTGAAGTACGGTCACACATGTCCCTTTTTTTTTTTTGCTTTCTTTCTCCAAACTTTTGTGCAAAGTGATTCATTAAATTCGCCACAATACTAGTTTCTTCCAGTTCAGGTTCTAATCTAGGCCTCTTCGCCCCTTCAGTAGAAGAGTTGCCTCCTTTGCGAGTTCGCATTTTTCATAATGCCTGGCACAGCCTTGAAAGTATAAATTCACTTTTTTTCTTTTCACACTAGTTTAAATAACGTTAATGATCAACACTATTTATTTTCACTCTCACTTTGAGATATATCACTATTATTCCAAAATTGTTTTATCTGCTGTATGCGTAAGTATTGTTCACTACTCAAATATTATTACAAAACTGACCATGTGCAAGTCGGACTCGTACACGTAGGGTTCCGTTTGTTCACTACTTAAATATAATTACAATAACCGGCCAACTGCGAGTTGGATTCGTGCACGAACGAGTTGGGTTCTGCACCAGCACCTATAAAATGGCACAAAATCACGTTTGTTGTATGCAAGCCTTCTTCAACATTTATTTAATTCTGTTTTCCAGTATTTGTTGTTACAGCGGCAACAAAAATACATCATCTACGACAATTTCATGAGATAAAGCCTGGTGACGTACAGCCAGCGGAGCCTTAGTAAAATGGTTCGTTTTACCCTTTGGGTAAGGAACCCTAATAAGACCTTCCTCCCTTCCTACCAGAGTTTGCTAAGGGTTTAATGATCGTCAGGAAACTTAGTAATAGAGTCCGTTTTTCCCTTTGGGTACGGAACCCTAATAAGACGTTTCTCCTTTCCTCCCAGAATTTGCTAAGGGTTGTATGAACGTCAGCAAAACACACATGTGTTTATAAGTTCTTCCAACGTTTTTCATTCTATTTTATAAAACAAGTAATATAACACCCAACAGTCACACATATATGCAGTCATGACCCCACACTAGGATCCCCTGTGTCGTGGGTATCAGGAACTATGAGTACCATGGTACCATAACACACAGACCCGGAACAACTATTTGCAGATTCTACAAAGATTTGTTCCACAGCAGGAATCGAACCCGCAACCTCTTGTATCTCAGCCGGACTCGCCCGCTGCCCACTGAGGTTTTCAATAAGTGACCTCTACATTACGAACAATCGCTTTCCTTTCCAACGTTAATCTCTTTGTTCAAAGAATAAAGAATGAATTCTTAACAGTTTTTTCAGCTATTGTTAACTTATTAGCGTAGCAGTATGCATTGTTTACGGTAACCACTAAACATTAGTTTAATATTTTTATGATTTCAGATGATTTCCTACGTTGTGTATTTTTTTCTAAATTAATGATTTTCTACGTTGTGTATAGTAATCCAAGTTCTTTTATTTTCGTTGCAATAATTGATAAACTGTTGCATTTGATGACGTAATCCTCGATCTCTCGGGGTCAAAATGCAACAATCGATCAAGTAGTACATTTAATGACGAAATCTTGGTCACCCGGCGCCAGATGTGAGCTCCCCCCCCCCCCCAGCTCTTTAACCCCCCTCAACTAACAATCCTACGAACATTCTATGTGATGAATTATGTTTTACTGTAGATAGCATTGGACTCGAACGTGTAATGAATTGGTAATATTTATCTTGGCCAGATAGTTTAATGTTACTGTCGTCTCGTGATCGTCTATATGTAATGGTTGAAATCTAGATACAAAGATTAGCGTAACCTCAACACTTGGAATGCAAACTGCCGTCAAACAAATTAACTTATTGTTGGAAGAAAGCGCCGTTCGTAATTCAAAGGTCACTCACCCTAATCACCTCTCCCTGCTAGTAAGTTGGCTCTCTGGATATCAGGGTCCTGTAGGATTTAATGTAAAAATGAAGATAGAGTCATACCTATTTCCCTACTCTAACAAATGGCTTGAGGGTAAGTAATTAGTGTATCGGGATATAAGTGGTTCGTGTTCATTGTCATAAATATGTCAGATCAGTCGATTTATGTGTTGAAGTAATACTTTAGGTACTTGTTGATACTGCTCGTGGAATCATGTGGAAGGCTTCAAATATTAACTTATGTTTATGCTTATTTAGTACTTAGACAACTAGTTGGTTGCTACGTTAGATTAACCGATACCTTTGTTTATAACTGAGGAGGTTAATTTACTGCGTTATTTTAGGCTTTTGGAAGCATGCGTTCGTGCTAGGCATTGTGTGTGTGTGTGTGTGTTTTGTGGCAAGTGTTGTCTTGTTGTTTTGTTGTCTCCGAGCTGAGGACTACGACTGCTCCAGTTTACCATAGTTCTCTTGGAGTCCCACGTTGTGAGAAATGCAAAGAAATCTCTTAATCCATCGGTGTACACGATTAAGTGTAAATTCCCTATACGAGAATGTTGGCGTCTCTATCATTGCTGTCTACCAAAGCTCTTCGACGTTAAACAATACTAAAATATAAGGCAAATGTCAGATTTCATGATAATATGGGTCACGTAATTATTTTACGTATAGTGTTGACCCTATGTACTTTTCTCCAACGTGTCACAAGCCCCAACCAGGGTATCGAAGGTAACAGTTAATTAGGTGAAGTGTTCACATAGTGATATTGTAATAAAATCCAGTGATGAGTATTTATAATGGTTTTGTAGGTATTCCAGCATCGTCACGTCCTCAATTCCTCTGGTATGGTGACTTGTTCCACCAATAATCATAGCGTTAGTACATAATATGTTCATAAAGATTCATAATTTGTTCCATTCAGAAAGTGTTTCTCCATTTAGTTCAGCATTTTAAGTAGCCCACTCTCTAGAGCTTTGATTCGATATTGTACATATTATAAAAAGATTCGCTGGGAGGTGTAATTATCCCGCTCACTGCGTCCAGAGTAACGAGCTTCAGACACATCCTAACGAGAATACATATATATTATTTTATGGTGTGTGTGGTTCCTTCTTATCACTACACGTGATGAAATGGGATTGAGAGTATGTATGCTTGTGTGTGCGTCTGCATTAAGCGTATAATAGACCTCCTCAGTACATTCGCATGCGTGCAATATAATACTTTGTAAGCAAGCGAGTTAAGTTTCCATCCATGATTCCAAGAAGCTTTCAATTTACTTGTAAATTGATAGTTTAATTTAATAATAATGTCCATAAAATGTTTCATAAAAAGTCTAGTTCATTCGTAGTTAATTTCCTGCCACGTTTGAAGTCATTAAATCGGTGATTCATATGCATATGATCAGTTAGGTAGTTCTAGTGCTTTCTCTGAAGTCTAAATCTAAATAGGTATGTGACCGAACATCTCCAATACTTAAGCTAACACATAGCCTAGGTACTTAGTTGTTTATAAAGTATATAACCTAGTGCTTTCTCTGAAATCTAAATTATATAGATATGTGAGTTGTTTGTAAAGTATAATATTATCTAGTGATTTCTCTGAAGTCTTAATAGGTGTGTGAGTTGTTTGTAAAGTATAATATGATCTAGTGTTTCCTCTAAAGTCTAAATCAAATAGGTATATGACTGAACATCTCCAATACTTAGATATTACATAACCTTCTCAGTTACGTCTTATCCTAGGTACTTAGTTATTTATAAGGTATTATGATCTAGTTGAAGTCTAAATAGATATGTGACTCAACCCTCCTCCAGTAATTAAGCTAACACACAGCCTAGTTACTTAGCTTTAGGCCGGGGAAACTCGCGAAGTCGTTGTTTGTAGACACTGTATTTCACACACACTTTATTAACACTTTAAGCAAAACATGATCTTAATTCAGCGGAGTATATACGTCTCTACGCTTTGTTCATCGATTGGTTAATTGTCGCGTCAACAGTGATTATTCGATAATTACTCCCGCGCGTCTCGTTTGGTACTGCTGGCCTCCCCGTGTTCACATAGGCACCCCCACCTTTACGTATTTCATGTTCTCACGATATTTTTTTGACTGTTTCGTAGCAAAAAATTCAAACCAATTAATAGTTTTGTCGCGCCAGTAAATTTAGAATTCTCAAGTGTTTTCTGTCACGTTTAAGTGTGAGTTATATTTTGTACTTCATAATTCAGACCCTCCACTTGTGATAATAGTGTTTTTCTATGTTGAGCCCTAAAAAAATAAGTTGCGACTCTTGTTAACCGACTGCATTAGCAAAGAGGGCGATGTTTTTAACAATCTATGTATGTAACTATTATAAATTATCGGCAATCTATGAGGGTACGGTGATGATCCGTTACAACCTCAACTGGTAAAATTATTGTCCGTCTGTCTGTCAAAACCCTTATAAATTTCCTGGCGTTAACACGAGTGGGGGACGATGGCACTTTTTCTACCAACGTCCCCCAGTGGAGCCAGATACGTGGGGGACACTGGGTATATACCCTTATTCTCAGGAATCGCTAAGGTATCAACTTGAAATTTATAAAAAAAGTCTAGCTTACTCAATGCATTAAAAAGATATGACAATTTATGTCTAATTTTTGTATGGACAACGCGAAAATTAAAAACCTTTAAGGTAGTTCCAATAACCCTGAACAATTCCGAAATTTGGAATGCTAGAAGTCTTTGTGATACAAATAACGGGAAAAGTCTAAAATTGAGGAATTTCAACTTTTTTACCCCTAAAAGTGAAGTTTTTAGGAAAAAGGGTTCTGTTAATTTTGTAATATTTACGGATTTAAACCCTTAGGGCGCAAGTCTCGCTTGCACTTTTCCGTTTTATTTTCATGATTTATACACCAAACAACACGGTAACACGGTTGATACTTTCTCTTGACTTGTCGAAACGACGGAGTCTGTCTGCGCTCTCCTATACTGTTATGAGCTCCTGGTACTTTCTGCACAAAAATACTGCAGTTTTTATGCATCAATTGATTAAAAAGTGCATCTTCTCTGGACACTTTTACACATTATAAGTAAATTGGGTATAAATTCATCATTTTAGCGATGGAAAAAGTTTTTTAGTGTAATACCAAAATATTTATTGAATTTTCTCGACATGCCTTATCGATTGCCGGGTACTGCATGCATTGGTATTGTAAATTGTCGTTCAGGACATCACGTTCAGTTTGCGAAGTGAATGGCCTCGCGATGTTCTTGGTACAATCGTGTCCTGAATCCAGGGACAAGATTAGCAAATAATAAATCGGTTATAGGCATAAATTCGTGGGAGTGACCCTGCTTTCTGATCCATTGGTTTCAATAATGCATGCCTTTCGTGAAAACGGTGAAGGAACGTGAGGCAAATGGCTTGTTCTGGTAATATTAAGCCTGGAACGTGAGGCAAATGCTTGTTCTGGTAATATTAAGCATTGCTTTACACAATTTGCGCAAGTATTACATAATAAGTAGGTACTAAAAAAAAATAACTTCAAACTCAAAAACTGTAGTGTGTCTTTATTGCCTCTGAATTAATAACCTCCTAAATATTTAAAGTTGGTTAAAAGTAAGCCTGACATAAAGCGTAGCACACATTGTGAATTCCTTTCACTTCTTCTTCTATTAATTATGGCCACAGAGGAAAAAAAATCTCCTCAATTTTGCCAGTGTCAAGTATGTATATTATTTTGATAAAATTAGATCAAGTCTCAGTCAAGTAATGCTCAAGTAAAGCGATGGCAGTTTAAAAAGTTGGTGGACAATTTCCAACCATTAGAAAAGACGAGCAATACTACTAAAATAAATAATACTGTTATTAAAATTCACTACCATGTGCTCTCACTGCAATAAGCTAGACCGGTTAAAATGCCACCAAAATTCCACGATATTACTCAAAAAACACTAGAAAATTATATAAAATAAAAATGGACTAAAAAATAAAATAATAAAAACTAAATAAAATAAAAATCTCTTTTTAAAAAAGAAGAAAAATTCCATGACATGATCAAGTTCCGTTTTGACAGACATCTGATAAGACAGTATGCAATACTTCATAATTTTTGAATGTATCATTAACAGAACTTTTATGAATTTGATTTATTGATGTTAAAAACGTTAAATGTGTATCAATCATGGAAGTAGAATGTATTTGTTCTTCCATGGTATCAATGGAATCGTTCCATCAACACTACCGTAAAATCTTATTGGTGCTCTACACCCAAAACCCTTTTGTCTACAAAATTTGAACAAATTCCTATAACCTACATAAGTAACTCGAGATCAAAGATTCTAGATTATATTAGATTATAGATTAAAACTTGAAACAAATCTGTGGTTTGCGAGATAAGCCACATAAACGCTGTAGTGGAAAGATATTAGATGAATTTATGTGCAGTCATTATCGTAAATCTATTCGGAGAATTCTATCAGTCTGGGTTTTAATGAAGATTGGCAGAGTTTCTAGTCCTTATATAATAACATATAAATGTATTTCTTTTAGACAAAAAAAACTAATATAACAGAGTCTCCAAACGTGAACTTATGCCCTAGTTTTAAAAAGAATAGATATTCATTCCTGTCCAAATATCCAAATTCCTATCCTGCCTGACAAACACCTACAACTATCAAGATTGTGGCTACAAGTTCAATTAGGTATCTGTTAATTAGTTTGTCAATGCAGCCAGCGTCTTGGGGAGGCTTCCGTCTGGTAATGATTTGGATCAGTTGAACTATCTTTAGATCGTTTGCCGACGATCGTTCGCCTTTAGGCAGCCCAACTTTTTCACTTGTTTATTTTTTATTTTTGTGTATTCTTATATTAGTTGTATTATTCTTTCTAACAAAGATATAGTTTTAAAAATAAAAAAACTGTTCATGTTCTAATTTTTCAATGTCAAAAATTTGCATTTTAATTATATCATGTTTACAAAATAGGGCGATAGCATGTTCATGACCTGAACTATCTTTAGAACAGCGAGGTTCTTATCTGTAGCCGATAACGGCGCATAGCCTCATTGACAGTTTGGAAGTGATTTAAAAGCAAAATGGCAGTTCCTTTCACACATAATGACGCAGAAAAGAGTCAAATAGGCTTAAACGTAATATTTCTTTTTTTTATACTTTTGCTTTTTTGTTTTACTTTTTGTCCCAATTATAGTATATATATAAAAAAAAAACGCTCGCCATTATTTAAAAAAATATAAATAAACTCGTAGTCTACGTATAATTTTGATGTGATTCAATCATTGTATTGTGTATTATTATTGTGTAGTCCAGTTATTCAGGGCAAATAAATCACCTTTTGCTGTCATAAATTCTGATCGAATCTCACTTTGAGAAGCAAGAACAACTAACTTTCACACTTCCTCTTACCGTCTTAAATCTTGTTGACATTGACATTGGCAAAACTGTAGAAAGTAAAGTCACAGAAGCCATAATTAAAAGAAGAAGAAACGTAGGTATTAACCAACTTCTATTTAGTAAAATTTACACAATGGCAGGGGAAAAATGGCTTATCAAAGGACATACGAAAGTTTAAAACACGATTTCGATATTTTTTTTAGATTTGTGAACTAACCTTTAAAATGCGCTTCTACCGTATATTATCTCTATACATACCTTATCAACGGACGTTGATAAAATAAAAAAGAAACAAATTATCATAGACATAAATCTATGCCAATTATATTATTATAAGGAGCTAAGTTGATTTAAGTATATTTTTGATTACGCAACAAATAAACAACGAAAAACAATATTTATTTGTATAAATAAATATTGTTTTTCGTGAATTTCACTCACTTTTCGTTTTGTGAGTGCCGCGCGATAATGGGAACCATTCACAACTTTGTCCAAATTTCTTATTTGCTTAATTTATGGTTTTTCACTGTAGGCTTTACCAATTATAGAATTAAAACTTTCGTGGTTGGAAATCATTTTAAATTGAAAAAACGGCTAATTACCACTGTTTTTCGTCACTTTCGCTGTCGCTGACGTTTCGAGACTAAGTTCCGACACCTCTTCATCATGAGCACCACCCGCGACCAAATTGGCTTTACCAATGGTGAAAATCCGATATTTGTTACTCTCGTCACCACTTACCATAACAGCTAAAATCATGGAAGGTTTGCCGCCTAGATGGGCAGCAAACTAACTTAAAAAATCTGCTAACCTAAATATACATTTGTTTTTGTCATCTTTGTTTGGCAATAAATTATATTCATACTTTTATTGTTTTCTATTTTATCTACTTCATTTTTTTACCATCAAAATTCTTTATGATGAGCAAATTTGAAAAACATTAGTAATTTACCCGTGGTGTCGTGGGGTGCCCGGCCTAAGAATAGACTGCTCTATCTCCTCATGCGGATGTCCTGTGGATGTAGGCTGACTAAGGAATTACACCCGATGATGGGCAGCAGCATCCATCTGAGTACTGAACACCAATACTGCGATTGCCAATCTGCCTGCCATCCTATGATTAAGGCAAATCCCCATTACATTTAAGGCCTCGTCGAGCAATGGACATCTGAAGGCTGAAGGTGATGAGTGCTAATATTTATTGAGAAATGACAAAAAGTTGGGGTTTCCAACAAGCATTTAATAGGTACTCGGAAATTCTAAAGTATATTCTCAATAGCTGACCCTGATCGGATTTAAGTAAAGTATTTCTATTCAATGCATTGTGTCTATCGCAAGTTTCCTGCGAAATCAACACGACACCATGGTCTAAGGACATCCGTTTCCTTTGCAGACTTTTGCATACGCGAAAGTTATTTATACGTTCGTATAGCATTCATAAACGGAAGAGCCATTTTTGTATTCTCATTAGCTTTTATTGTCAGTGACGTAAGCGCGAGCAATTCGGTTCATATAATTGTGCAGGCATACCATAGACTACGTGGTATATTATAGCCACACATACGATAACTCTATCAAATATGTTTCGCAAGAAGAGCTAGTTTTTGTTCAGAAATCGAATTGATAAAAACTATTAACAAAAACCCAAACTACCCAATAACTATAAACTACTCTCTGCTTGAAAACAGCTTATTAATAAAAAACAAAAAGTCAAGAGTATTCGATCATACAACGGCAAAAAGTCAAGATCAAGCATTAAAAATTCATCTTATCGCAGAAACCATCTAAACCATGAAGGCTACTCTCGTAATCATGGCAATTTCATTGGAAAAGTAATAAACCAATAGACGAAGCCATGCAGGCGCCATTCGCACTTGACCTCTACAACGGAAGAAATAAAGTCGTGTATTCACTAGGCAACATTTCCTTCGGCAACAAGAGTCGGAAGCTTGTAATATCGTACACTGTCCCGTGAGGCGTTAAAGGTTGCGCAACATGTCATAATCGTTGTCGTGTGAGGTTCGGATACATGTTTCCGAACTGTTTGCGAAACATGTTGCCCAACATTGGGCGACTAAGCGGCTGGCATCCACAGGCATGGCATGACTGACCTCTTATATAAGTACAACTTAATAATTAATTTATAGACAATAATTCAGTCATGTCAGAGTTATCTGTTTATACTAAACGGCAGAATTCTAAAAAAAAACTCGGTCTTTTGATTCAGCATATAGGTATGTCAATTTGTAGAATAGCTGTGGATATTATTTTTAAGCAGGTATATGAATTTTAATCAGTTATTTTAAAATCTTTCGAAAAGAAAACACGAATAGGTACATCACATTTCTTCAATAGAATTAATATGTTCCAAAGTAGGCTCTGTATATTAACTATTTTGCTCGGCATCTCGAGACGCTATTTTAATAGCTATGATTTTTGCACACACGTACATTAAATAAATAAATAAATAAAGTAAATAAATAAATAATAAGCCCTATGACTGTTGTGTGTTGCTTCCAGATGAAATTTTTACGCTAGCGGACTGGTAAATGAATTTTAATATTAAGTTCAACATATCTTATAATATGAGATCGGTTGTAAGCTGCGGAAGGCAGCCGTGTAGACGCTTTATGAATACACAGCTTTAAAGTACGCTCTACTCATTCTAAAGAAAATTCCATAGTAAAGTGCTTTGGAACGCGTGACCTAATAAATTATAAAATAACGTGTAGGAACCTATAGTATGTCATCAGTATGCGTTATGTCACCATGATCTAGAAAATTAATAGCTAAGTATCTATAATTAAATTGCCCTTAAAAATAACAGGAAGCTTGTGTTCTAGGGCCTGTTGATTACAACCCGTAGATAGGTACTTTCGATTGAGAATGACGGTGAAACGATTAGTCCAAGTTGATAACGATCCCTCGCGATGACAAATATCAGAGTCAGGGGTGGATAGTGCTATAATATCAAAACAATTCGATTCAGACAGTTTATTCCATGAGTCATCATCATCATGAGCCTTTAGAGTCTAACGGTCAGCAACAGGCGGACCGTCGCGAAAGGTCGAACCTCGGACCGCCAAATATTGTAATATTTGTAATGTATGTATCCACTGAAGAGATTTGGCCTAAACATGTTCCAGAAAAATATGAAAATTGCAAAAAACTAGCTATCAATTTGGCCACTATGTTTGACTCGACAAACGTATGTGAATCATCTTTCTCAAAGATGTTTTTTTTTTAAACAAATATCGTTTTATATTTAACGATACCTCCTAGAAGACACACTTTGAGTTTTCTGTTCTTCTCGAGAGCCAAATTATAAAAAACTGGCTCAAGACCGTCAGTGCAGTTTCTCACATTAATTTTAGGTCTTGTTTTATTTAATTCATTAATTATTTATTAATTAATTAATCTTAATTCAGAATTTTATTTGAGACCATACAAATTACAATAAGTAGGTAGGCACTTAATTAAAATCAGTAGTTTTTTTTCTGGCCCTCGTTCAAATTTTCCTACAGTATCCGGAATTCCGGAACCCACCTAAAACTACTTGCCGATCCCTGTTTAGACGTTCACAGCTGGATGAGGCCTCCCTATAATACAATGGGAGGATTTGCCATAAATCACCACGCTTGGCAGACGTATTGGTGATCGTATTAGTATTGGCGTTGAGTAGTCAGGTGGATGCTACTGCCCATCGCCTGGTCTTGGTGATGGTAGAATTAATTTTGAATAAATATTTAGTTGGCTTTTACGACATCCACGGAAGGTGACAAAGACGGCCGTAGATTTACAGATAAGCAAAGGTAGTATTAAAAAGTACTCACTTAAGGAAAAGGTTGAATGAGCTATCATTCCTTGTCGTTGGGACATCCTTGACGCTAGACGGCTCACTACGAACACCTCGCAAAGAGTTCCTCAGTTGTCTTGGAATGGAGGCGAGGAGGCCACTGCTATTTCTGCGCTGATTCAAGCTCTTCGAACGCGTCAACTTCCCTGATTCCAAGTCAACGCTTTGAATAGGGGACACTTCATCTTGGCTTTTAGATATTGTAGTACTTGACGCGTTTGTTTTCACTATAGTTGGAATAGGAGTCTGATCTCCTAGCAACT
Source organism: Epirrita christyi (assembly GCA_951392215.1). NCBI lineage: Eukaryota > Metazoa > Arthropoda > Insecta > Lepidoptera > Geometridae > Epirrita > Epirrita christyi. The sequence continues at coordinate 10,185,835 of OX595846.1, forward strand.
TCTCCCACGGCGAAGCGAGGTCTTCCTCCGAGATCGTTTCGAAGCTCCTCGGACCCACCGACGAACAGGTTTTATCAGACATTTTGATCACAGCTAAGGGTAAAGAACGTAGCACAACAGACACCTACAGGGCACTTCGTCACTTTGGATTTTTAGTTTCTTGACAGCACTTCACCCGAATCATAATATCCATTTGTAAATCATAATGTTTGGGATAGAAATGTTGACACTGAAACAAAAGAAAGGTGATGGTCAGTCGAATGGCCGAATGTGAATGTAGACTGTTATAAAATAGAAACTACATAATATGTGTGTAACGGCTACAATCTGAGTGGTGTAAAAAAATTAATTTTATATCGAAAGTGTATCACTTTCATGAAAAGAGAAATTTAATGTTTTATTTTACCAAAATTTCAAGCAATTATATAACGCTGAAATATGTAGAGACTATTAAAATTGCATGAATTTAACTACAAAGCTTGGAGTATTCACTCATATAGGTACTTTCTATTCTTTTGTTAGTCATTTATTGTTTAAAGAGAAAGGCAGCGGTTAGAAAATTGCAAACAGACTCTAGTAATTACTAGGCATACAGTTTAGACTCTCTCACTAGAGCTTGGCAAAAAAATGCGAATTATGAGTTTAATCGGAGATTCACGTTTACTGAATTAATTAACATACATAGAGACGCGCCTTTTTCCCCGAAGGGGTAGGTAGAACCTAAAAGAGCCTCTTCACCGTGGGTCGCAGTCACAGGAGGAAGGACCAGTGGTGATCTCATCGTCGCTATTGCTTTCCACGACCAGAGGCCTTACCATGAGCTCTTATAGCGATTCAGTTCAAAAACTATTTAGTACAAAAAATCGGTTCCGTGATGTCCGCAGCTATATTTAAAGGCACAGTAGCAAAAGGTCTATATAGACTTCTGCGATTAAAGTTATTCAATGATGACGGATATCCACGAACCGATATTTTGTACTGAATAGTTATTGAACTGAATCGCTATAAGAGCTCATGGTAAGGCCTTAGCTCTGCTAACGCTTTCTTCCAGTAACACAACCTTCCTAAACAAGCCAGCAGGCATGACAAATCTTATAGGTATATAGATACCTACCAACGAAAAAAATTCAACAAGTCCGGGTTAATAATGTTATGTCAATAATACTGCTGATATCCGTACATTAAGATCTTACGAAATAATTGATGTGAAAGTAGGTTGATGATCCTCATAATATAAATGAACGCCTGTACGGTATCTCTCATCAACTATACTTACTTGACCCATTAAGAGTTATTTTGTTTCCCCATTCTTAAGAACGGTAAAGAAAGGATTGAAAAGCAATGTATTAAATCAGTAACCATACTTAATTGCTTATTATCATTAAAAATTAACTGTTCATTAATTAATTAATTCATATACCTAAGATAATCTGAACTTTTTTATTAAACTTTTCCTTATTTTAATATCTACTTTAGGCTATGTTAGCTTTTTGAATATGGGATTAGTTAGTTTTGCTTATTTTGAACGGCTTTTGGCTCCTTAGTAAGAAAAGCTGTTAGTTTTGTTAGTAGGTACATTATATGATGTGTGATCGCCGCATGTTCCTTTACAGTTAAAGTTGCTTTTTTTACGTGCTCATCTAGTCACAAGGATGTAATCAACACTCAGAGCTGATATTAGTATACCGATATGATAATCTTCTATTTATTAGTATCATAATTTTATTCAGTCATCCTTTCTAATACACTGGGTTTTAGTAAGATTAAAGAGAATAATGAAAAAGGATTCAATTTTTTAGTGGGAAGTAAATTAATTATTTATTATAAGGAAAATTAACTTTCTTAGTATCAATAGCATCAGCGAGCCGATTACATGTATATTCAATTCACTGATAGGCCCATAGTAGCGATGTAAATGTTAACACTTGCTTGATTGAACACTTTACATAAAAAAAACAATGTATAAGCTATTAAAAAAAATACATATATCATATCTGTAGTAAACATTAACCCCTTACATAAAAAGAAAAAAGAAAAATAGCTAATAAATTAAATATATATAAAAATCACAAAAACAATGTTGTCAATTAAACCTTCCTAAGTATTATAGAAATTACATCGCTATTGCCCTTGGAACGCTAGTAGGTACTGAATGGATCAATGTCAAACAATCTACAAAAAAAATTGTATATAATTATACTAAAGTAGGTACGCTAGGTACCAATATAGTATTTAGTTAACAACACTCCAATTTCTGTTAAACTCCAGTTACGTTGAGACCTATTTAATTTTCTGTTCCTACTCTTATAATTGCCAACTTGCTTGCCACAGTGATAACTGCTATTTTCACGAAAGCGGCTTACGAAGAAATGAGTAATTATCTTGTATGGTTTGCAATGGAACTTATAGAAAGTAATTTGAGCGACATATCATTTCACTATAACTAATTGTATCATCCAAATGCCTCTTTATTAAACTTTTTTAAATAACAATAAAAAAAGTGTTTTATACTCAGCTAATTAGTAAATACTAATTGCACAAACCGTGCATTTAGTTTATGATAATTAGAATAACGTCGTTCCGAGGTGTGTTCGGCTTTAGAATAGACCACTCCATCTCCTCTCGTGGATGTCGTAAAAGTCCACTAAGGAATTACACCAGGGGATGGGCAGCAGCATCCACCTGAGTACTCAACACCAATACTACGATCACCAATCCGCATGCCAAACTTGTTTACTATGGCAAATAGCAAATACCCTGGCACCAGGGTAACTATTTAATAGCATCGAAGCATCTATTTAATAGCGTCTAAGCAGCATATTTAATAGCTATATTTTTATATAACATCATACAATTCTCGAAAAACTATGACTAATATGCAATTTTCTATTGGATTTGGAATGTGTTTTCATGTTATTTTAATTAAACGCGAAAAGAAAAAAAGGTATTTATGACGCTTTTTTCGGCACCTAATATCGAAAGCGAGGTTTCTAATCATGAATTCTTTATGAATTATTATTATGCAATAATTTGTAAAAAATACTTTATCACAATGTTTCACTTGCTTGATTAGTTTTTATCGAGTACGATTGATTAAAACTGTGCATTCTAATTAATAATATTTGCGATAGTATTCACAATTAGGATAAATAAAATGATAAGTCCGTATTCTTTAAATAAAGCAGCCGAAATTTTCAGATAATTTAAATTTTTAACCGACTCCCAAAAAAGCAGGAGGTTCTCAATTTGGTTGTATTTTTTTTTTTAATGTTTGTTACCGCATATCTCCTATTTTTATTTGAATAGATATACTTCCAGATTGGTCCCATTTTTTTCAGAATCCAGTTCTGATGATGGAATCCATGAGGAATTGAGGGAACTCCTCAAATATTGTAGGCATACATATGGCGATTTTGATATTTTCAGCAACAAACCAGGCATTTGCATTCAAAAAGTATCATAATCCTTTCACCACTATGGTTCTTTCATCATTTTTTTTTTCATCCAAATATTTAGTCGAATACAATGGCGGAAGTCGGTTTTTTAAATGAAAAGTTATCAATCTCACCCTTCGGCCGCTTTGACAACTAAGTTTCGCAAACAGTTGTGAAAGAGTAGTTATATGGATGGGTTCCCAAAACTACCGAAAATGAGGTCGTTTTTGACGCTTAAAAGCATCAAAATATGAAAATTTAAAGCAGCCAAATATTTCGTCTGTTTTGCTGTCGAATACGGACGAAGCTATTAGTACTTATTATAAAATAACCTTCTGTTCAGAAACCATGATGAATTGGCACGGCATAGTAATAGTACATTTATTTTTAAACAAAGAACACTGAATTACCTAATGATCCAATTCCTGATCAGTATTGGATAGCATCTTGATATTCTAACTCTTTCCTCGGTCTTCAATCTGCATTAAATTTGTTTAAATATTTTGTTTTGTTAGGTTTTCAATTTTTATATATTTTTACCAGAACCACCTAATCTTTTCCTATAGTTCCTATATTCAATAAGTTATTTGCTCAATCACTTTTTGACCATCTCGCAAAGCTGTTGAGTTAGTTCTAATAATATGTTCTGATATTTATTTATAGTTATTATTATTTTATGTGTATTTATATAATATATTTTTTATATATTATTAGTACACCGTATGTACACTTTTATTGATTTAACACCACAGTCTTTTATCGTTCTCATCAATTTCAGTCCATACAAAGGTTGTCTAGAAGAGATCGCTCTCAGCCATTAATCCCATTATACCTTTAATGAATTGTTCATCAAAGCATTATACTTCTATATTTATAGTATCATGATTATTTAAATATGTGGTTATTTTTAATGCGTTGTGCAATAAATTGTTATCTATCTATCTATATAAAGGGTATGTGCGTATGAATTGCATTGATATTTATTATAAAAAAATCTAAAACAATAATTTCATTAAAAATACCGCTTGCCAATAAAAATAAAGGCCTCGACAGAACCATCGACGCCGGCGACGACGCGACGTTGACGGCACGCCCCGCGCGGGCGCATAGTGACTGACATTTATTTTGGTACAAAGAATGGAACACTGAAATAACCGTGATATCGAGACACCGGAAAACGATAAGATTAGTGGAACACTATACCCGCGAGCTGGTTCGCATGTTGTACTGTTGAGGGAAAAACATCTTAAATAAAATGAATAGGCTGAACGACTAATAACTTCCTACTAATATTACAAATTCTAAAGTTAATCTGTTTGTTACTCAATCACGCCGGAACGGCTGAACTGATTTCGATGAAATTTAGACAGTGATAGGTTATGGCCACGATTGACATATTTTGACTACTTTTTATCCCAATTCCACACGAGCAACACAGTGGGCGTTTGCTAAATAAGTCAAAAATGATGGCAAAAAGTAACTTTCCAGGTGATTATGGCACCCATCCAAGAATACACACCTGCTGACCGCTGCTGAACTTCAGATTGATCCAGTTTAGAGGAAATTATCATCGAACTACTTTGAAAATATTTTATAAATAAAAATTTACAATAAAAAGCATTCAAAGATAACAATTATTACGGCGGTGTAATCAGTATCAATCGCGGCGCAACTGATCCGAGGTCAGGGGAACCGAACCGCAGCCTGGCCCGCAACCGGCCTGTAGCCCAGTCTGTATGGAGCCCTTAGATGTTTGGTATCTGATGGTTTTCCCCTGCATTGTACCTCTGGGCCATCGTATTTTAAAACGGTAGTACGTCTGCCAAATGTCCCGCGCTTAGTGAATTTGGGTCAATGCTCCAGTGTGCTGATTCACGGTCCGGTGGACTCTTGCACCAGATTGGAAAATGATTAGGTATCGTGGAAAATCATTTTTGTGGAAGTCCATGCTCCGCTCCTGGAAATGATTTTGGACGCTTACCCCGTTCTGATTTATTTTGGTGGCGTTTTTCATGGAAATTCAGTTGATGAGTGCATCTTTATTTCATTTTATTTGCATTTGCTAATAAGCTGACTTTCTTCCTATTGAATATCTCCCTACTAAGTCTACTTTTAGAATAAAATAATAAACAAAAGTTTACACATCAGGTTTTTTTTTAAAGTGAGCAGTTATAATAGACGAGCATAGGTATAGTATATATACCTACTTATTATTATATGCAAATGAGAACTAAAGTTATTTCTCACAACATCTACCTAACCTACACGTGCGTGAGCCTTTGTGACGTTATGGCAATACCAAAGTATTGGATAATACTCGACACTATGCGTCTGAAAGAATACTCAGGTGTCATTATACTCCCATAAACAGAGGAGGCTTATTATTGGTTTAAAAACGTTATACACTCACGGATATAATATATCTAAAGGATGCAACAAATAAAAGATTGCACAAATCCAGTTTTAATTATGCTTACTGAGCTTTTCATAAGGACTGATTAATAAAATTAACGTAATGAACAAAACGCCTTCTTGAAAAAATACCAATTAGAGATAATAATTAACACTTTTATCCCAATCATAGTAAACAAACTAAAGATTGTGGTTTTTCTAAGTGATCCTATTTCATTGCAAGCCAATTTATTTAGTTTGAAAACATAACAACATATGTTTTCAAAATTAAATGTACTTAAATAAAAGTAGGTGGTTTATTCAATGCATCGTAACAAACCCACTTTTGTATCAAAGATAAAATACTTAGTGATATTCAACTAAGTAAGTGGGAAACTATGGTGATAACTCTTGGATAATCTACGGTGAACTTTGCACGTGCTCAAATTGCCTGGCCAAGTTATAAAGCTTATCGTCAATCACGATAAGGCTGATAAATAATAATTCCTTGCTCTGTGGGAAACACAAACAATGCACCCCGTTATTATGCAGATAGCAATATTATCTGATCTTGTTCAAATTGTTTTAATAAGGACCCATTCTGTGTCACGCTAGCTAGCCTAGCCTTTTCAAGAAATGTGTTTTCATCCCATCTATTCGAAAAGGACGATTTGGTTCGCCTTTAAGTGTACCCAAAGGTGGTCTTTTCTGTATGAAACTTCTATAAGTGCGCCGCAATTATCTTTGCCGCGCACTTTTTGAATTTGGAACAAATCGAACCCAAATAATGTTTTTTTGAATTTGGAACATCTTAATGTTTGAACAAAAATATTGTTTGAATAAATACTGGCTGGTATGCGACCGCCCATAGTGGAGCCCCGCGCCCGCTGAATAAAAAAAACAAATGAAAAACGCGTTTTCATAAAATTTCACGGATTGTTAGAAATTCATCGTTTTGTTTTGAAACTAGTGGTTCGTCCCGAACTGAGACCTCGCGATGACACCATAATCAGCCCGACTATTTAAGTACCTACTAAGTCATAACATATTTTCCATTATTTTTTTTTTAAATCACCTCGAGGTAATTTCCTACACATCATCGAAATAATCTTTAAATAGGACTAAGCAACGAGCGTAATACTACATACCTGTAAATATATCAAGTACCTGACGAATCAATTGATAACATCCTTTTGATGAAACATAGAACTCCAACATCATTCAAATTCCTAGAAATGTCAACAATGGATTTTATATTGTTTTATGGAGTACAAGTTTCTAAATTCTTCAATTTCAGACTTTTTCCTGTATTTGTGTCACAAAAGCTACCAGCATGCCAAATTTCAGCATTGTGGGATTGCTGGAAGTACCCTAGAATTTTCGATTTTTACGTTTTTGTTTTGCCCTAATATCTCAACAACTACATTGTCTAAATACTTATTAAAAACAGTTTTGAAATGTCCAACTAAAGCGCTTTCATTAGACATCCCACTTGATCTGACTGTCTCACTTTTTTTTTTTTTACCCCAACCGATATAGTTTACCTACAAATTGTACCAATACTATCTACCCCTATACTAAATTTCATGAAGATCGAATTAACGGTTAGGAAGTTTTCATCGGACAAACATACATACATACATACAAACGCCGATTCTTCCAACTTGACTCAGAGAACTCGCTTCGCTCGTTCAATAAAATATGAGGTGCCTTTTATTTTCTCATAGTGGGTGATGAAAAGTAGAGTGTAACACTCGGGCGCAAAATATATTTTTGGCTCGGGCGACGTACTTTGAATCCCTCGCTATCCCTCGCTACGCTCGGGATTCTACTCTAGAATCGCTCACTTCGCTCTAAATTCAAAAAAGCGCCCTCGCCGTAAAAATATTATTTTGCTCCCTTATGATACAATCTACTAATGATGTATGTTTCCTATCTGAAAATGTGTATCAATTAATCCAGAAATGTGTGTTGCATCAGTGAAATGAATCTACTTTAATATTAATTATCTACCTAAAGTACTCAAGCTTAGAGCTGAATACCAATTTTTTAGTACATAATTAAACTCTTGGTATGAGACTATGACAATTGAAAACTTTGCTATAGAAATATAATTGATTGTTCTCTTGACCCAGAAACTAGGTTTGTTTTGTCATAGTCATTTACACCAAGGAATTTTCTAGAATAATTTAATATTCTACATTATTTTTGTTATTTTTTTTATTAATTTCGCCTACGTACTATGAACCTACCGGACGTATCTTGCTAGCTCTTAAGTTTACCATCCATCATCTTCTCTTTCTTTCTCTGCTCTTATACTAACACTACGTGTGGTTGGCACAACATTCTTCCATTCACCTCTGTCATCTGTATTATCTCAGTTTTCACTCTTTTCTTATCCAAATCTTTCACACAAACATTGGCGCGTTTGTATTGCTGCTAGAAGTCGGTCTGTGCCCTAGTAGTCGTATTGTAGATGCTTGGCTGTATAAGCCTGATATTTTGGCGCATGATAAAATAAACGCTGATGCCATATTAGCTTTTTGAATGTAGTAATAGTTAGCTTTGCTTGTCTTGAACGGCTTTTGGCTTCTAACAAGAAATTTGTTATTTTCGTTACTATGGTAGGTATGCTGGTACATTCTTTGTTGTGTGATCGCTGCATGTTGCTCTACATTTAAAATTGCTTTGTTTAGCTGATCTTCTAGTCATAAGGATGTTATTAACATTCACAGCTGATATTAGCATACCGACATCACAATCTGTCTATCTATTAGTATCATAATTTTATTCAGTCATCCTACATAGCGGTTAACTACGCTGTGGGCCTGAATCTTTTTAACTGGTTATTAGTGAGTTTGGAGAGAATGATGAAGAATAATGTAATTATATGGTAATAATGGGAAGTATAGTATTTAGTCAATGATACTTAAATTTTCCGTCAAATTCTATTAGTTGCGAAAATATATATATTTTTCCCTAATTTTAGCTATCTTTTTACCAAAGCCTCGATTCTCTTAATTATTAAATATTCAATTCACAATCTAATCTCATCTCAATCAACTATCACATCTGTCACTGCGTGCGTAGATGTAGTAGCTATTACTTAATCTTCCCATGCATACGTTATCTTTCTCGCTCAAACGAACGCCTTCCTGAGCGATAGAAAGGTTTATGACTAATCGAAAGTTATCAGAGATATTGTAAATTCAATGTCAAATAGTTTACGAGAATTGCTTTCCTGACTTTATGAACCGATGTAATCGTTTTCACCTAAATGGTCCTCATTTTATTTTCTAACTTAAAAATACTGTATTTAATACCTTATTTGAATTGAAATTCAATACGATCGATGACGTCGTCTGTGCTTATTGGTAATTTTGCAAACCAACCGTATAACTCATCAATTTCAACATGATTGCTGCATGGGCGGAATAAAATATTTTCCACTTTACAAAGATTTGGACTTTGGATTTTTTTTAGATGTGATACAGAAACGTGATTCCATTTCGCAATGTTAGCTGTAATTTCCAACAAAAAACATCGAACACTTTTAGAAAAAAAAATATACTCATCATTTTCAAATTTGTCGCAATCATTCTTTACCTACCAACTAGCAATTGTTTTTGCATCATCAAATAGTTTTGTTCGAAAGTAGGTTGTAGTTTGTTTGTAGACATGAATCATGAAATATTTTATGAGCTCGTAAAACTATACGGTACTGATAAAGACATGTAAAAGTTTAAATATTGTGTTTGTAAATTACTGACACGGTAAAAATAATATTTAGGGCGGGGAAATGAATCTTTTCAAAAAATTTTTGAACTATTCCTCCTATTTATAAATACGTTATTTATATTTAATTTCGTTATTTTTATTTACGTTAAATTTGGTCGTGTCACTGTTTGACGTTATTCAATAGAAAGGGATGGCAATACTTTAAGCATTGCTTAACTTTTGACAAATTTTATAAGCTTATAAGACAATTAACCCCTATTCACAAAAAAAAACATGTTTATTGATATAGATGATGATTATGTATCCCTGTACAATGTTATGCAAAGAAAGGTTAACTGATGTTGGTTTTTATTTACAAATAAATGAGGAATAAGCTTACAAACCATTCAAAACAAAGCATTATAACAATAACAATTTTATATTTTTTTGTTATTTTATTTAAGTAACTTATCAAATGTTTTTGTGTTGTTTCTATTTTAGTAACAAACAAGCAAATAAAAACAGTATATACCTGACCCTTTGAATACGTTTAATTTGGCACAAATTATTGTAATCACATCACAGTTAAGGCCTTCGTTATTTTGAGTTTATTTTAAAAGTCACATACGCATTTGACCATGAAAAATTACATATAGTCACGGAAGCCAACGAACCTCATTATAGTGATTTTTGACAATAAAATGATCATTATTAGCTTTTATTTGTGCCACCACGCTCGTTATTTAACCAACTGTCACAAGGCCCATTTCAGGGCCACCATAAGCACAAGATGGTCATCGACCTAGAGCAGTAAAAACCAAGAAAAAACCAGCGACACGACAAAGAAAAAAATGCTGTAATACCTAGTTTTATTTCTACCGTACAAACACGGAAGCCAACAAACCTCAATCAGTTTTAGAGCATTGTATCTTAAGTAGGATTAAAAGTTCGTAAGCATCTGACCCGTGCAATCCGGACAGATGTGTCGTTAAGGATTATTTACGACACAATGATATTCACATGGAACTGACAATCCGTTTATACACTCTATGTGTCACTATTTAGTATTTTGGGACAATATTTGAACACTGAATGATTTACTAAATGCACTCTTTATGATTACTCACTCCATTATCTCGTGTTATACTTTCGCAAACAAAAGAAAGATATTTTTTGTAACAGTGAACAACCGACACTTTTTTGCAACTGGTGTAAAACCAGGATCAATTATATTTGTATTAATGTTTATTTATTTATTTATTCATAAAAGGCACGCCAACAGCATAAAATATTAACACTTTCACAAAACATGACTTAGTTAGATAGTTTTAGTCTGATACATGTACCAATTATAGGCGTACACAACATTGACATTTAATCTTACGAATTAAAAGGCTGAGATAATTTTCAACTATAGGTACATAGTATTAATTATTTAACTTAATAATGTAAGTTATTATTAAATATTTAACTTATGTTTGAACATAGATGTTGTAAAACTGTATTAGTAGGTATGTTTGCATTAAAATTACAAATGATTGACACTAATTGAACTCAAACTCGACCAAACAACAGAAACCTTGAAAAAGTTTTACGCAAATACAATAACACAATATTTACCTTGTTGGTTTTAAATCCGTAAGTGTGTGAGAACCTTTCTTTGTAAGTGGCCAGCTTTCGTGAAGGGCATTGCAATCTAGCCCTTTTTAAAAAGAATAATTTTGGATATTGTATTCGAGATATTTGGCTATAATTTTTATTCACACGAGTTCGCACACCTTTTTATCATCTCTCTCTTCACTTAATCAGCTGGTAAACATCCACAACTGGATGAGGCCTCATCCATAGCATGCATGGCGTACACCATAGCGTGCTATGGGGGATTTGCCATAATCACCACGCTTGGCAGGCGGACTTGTGAACGCAGTTTCATGTTAAGTACTGAGATGAATGCTGCTACTCATCTTTGGCGCAATCTCTTAGTCGCCTCTTACGACATCTACAGGAGGAGAGTTGGAGGAGTCCTACTCTTAAGGCCGAGACTATTATGACTATCATGGATGGTTTTTTATCATCACAAGAGTAGTAATAATCCTTGCATAATTGGTATCGCAACAAATTCAGTTGCCAAGCATTTAATTATCTGCACGTCATCTACTTTTCATGCTATCGGTAACTGGAAACATGAGACTGTTACTAGGCGGGTTGTATTGTAATATGCGTCAGGTAGAGTCGTTCCCCAACGGCATAAGTTAATAAAGTACGTACATAGTTTGCAATTATACTCACACGTGTATTTTGCAATGGTTAACAATTAAATAATATACAGAATGTTTTTTTAAATGGGACAGTATGGGGATATCCGAATCCATAAGAGATACGGGAAAACTGTCTTTGGAACCATGTGCTCATTTTGTATGAAAATGATTTTGGCATAGTTATTTTTTGGTCAAGCGTGAGTTCTCCATAAAAATGAGTAGTTTTGATCAAAAATGTTTTTTTATGCGTATCGACTCAGTTTCATGTAAGGATTGTTTCATTGTATTAGAAGAAAAAAATCTGAGCAGCAGAAGTTAGTCAGATTTTATAAAATGTTTTCTCGTACAAATTGTAAGTAATCTGGTACCTACGTTAATAAAACTATCGCAATAAATTTTCAAAACGGCCTCCCTCTTGCTGTTTCCAGGTACGGGCACGTTTCAGAACATCTCTAGTGGCATAAGACAAAGATGTGTGGTGAATGTTGTTCTACTGCTCTGATGGTCTCGTGAAATGAGAAAAATCAGAGCTGTAGAACTTAGTCAAACTTTAATAAGAAAATCTTTGTCTAAGGCCACAAGAGGTATTCTGAAACGTACCCGTACCTTTATTGCGATAGTTTTATTAACGTAGATACCAGATTACTTACAATTTGTATGAGAAAACATTTTATTAAATTTAACTAACTTCTGCTGCTCAGATTTTTTTCTTCCGATACAATGAAACAATCTTTACATGAAACTGAGTCAATACACATAAAAATTTTTTTGATCAAAACTACTCATTTTTATGGAGAACTCACGCTTGACCAAAAAAATAACTATGCCAAAATCATTTTCATACAAAATGAGCACATGGTTCCAAAGACAGTTTTCCCGTATCTCTTATGGATTCGGATATCCCCATACTGTCCCATTTAAAAAAAACATCCTGTATTGTAATCAAATGCGTAACAGTGATTGATACCTATGATAATACACGATCCGACGTTTTTGTAGACGCCAGAAATGAGGAATGAAATTTCACTTGTTGCTAAGTAGAGAAAAGTGATATCTAAATCAGCAAGCTCTAGCTATAGATAGTCAAACTTCATATTGTACACCTTATAAAAAATAAACAACAAATTGTTAGGTAGGTTCTGAGTAGATACATTTGTGACAAACGTTAGTATAAAATCTACAAAAAGGATGAGCACCATGCGATCTTCAAAAAACTATAGAACAAAATGACAAAAAGAATTTTCTTGTACAGAATTATTAATAACTTTGTCATAATGTTGAAGAATTTCCACTGACTTGAAAGAACATCAATGCCAGTGTATACAAAAGCAAAACTTAAACGGTCTTCTCTTGAAACAAAGGTAATTAATTCATAGACAAATGTTTCTATGTACCAAAGCAAACCTTGTAGGGTTTTAAGGTGCTTATATTTATTCAGTTAAAATGTAATATAACATCATCATCATCATCATCCTGTAGAAGTACACTGCTGGACATAGGCCTCTCCCTTAGAATGCCACGACGATAGGTCTTGAGCTGCCTCCATCCACCGACTTCCTGCGACGTATATAATGTTTAAACAGTTACGATAAATAATAAAAAAGAAAAACATATATTTTATAAAAAAAACAATACAAAAACAGTGACGTGGTATATCGTGACGTGCCTGAATAAACTTTATTTAATATATATATATATATATATATAGGTTACTTATTATCTTTATTTACAGAAAGAATACTGGTACTGATAAAAGTGTATGCAATATTTTATATTACAAATGGAGCAGTCAGAGCTATCCGTTGCTAATCCGTTGTAAGACCGTTGACGACCTCTGTGGCGCGGCGGGCAAGTAGCCGGCTGACATGCAAGAGGTTGCGGGTTCGACTCCCGCTGCGGGACAAATGCTTCTATTTAAATTTTAAAAAGCAATCTCTTCGTTTTGTACTCTACGTTTTGTATCGTTTACCAACGAATAAACCCAAGTAGGTATCTATTCTTAAGCAACTTTAATTAATTAATATAGTCAATGATGAAGCTGAGACAATGGGGCAAGGAACTCGTCACGCGATTGCAAAATATATGGATTTGGTATAACAGCTAACGTATTTTATCAGATAATTAAAACCTGTGTCTTGAGTTGTCTATACTGAGAAAAACCTTTATTTTATTAGACTTGAAGTAATTAAGACCTTTTTGTATTCATCCAAGCGCGAAATAAGGTCGTTTGTAAGAGATATTTTTCGGAAATTTCCACATCATATTTGCAGGGTGAAAAAACATGTGAATCCAATTATTTTAGTTCATAAGTTCTTAATTTTATTCCAAACTCGTCATTTCATATATGGGTCATTTACATCTAAACACATAAAACCCATTTCCGGTTTTCTAACTATAGAGAAGATTTGATGACGCCATCATTAAAAGAAACTGCCCAAGCAGTTATTGAGAACCTATTGCCCGAGAAATCTAGGAATAAATAAAACAAGACCTAAGTATGAAGATTTTTACAATGGAAAAGCGAGAAGAATGTTCCTTCTGTTATGAAAATGTTTTACCATTTTATTTTAGTAAAAAAGCGCAAAAAATATAACCTAAAGGAATAAGTACCTTGTGGTCTTTGTATTCTTTGTTAAAATGTACCATTATTTTCCTCGTAGGTATAGTACGAAGCACTATGTATCAGTTGGAAGAAAGTGCGATTCCCAGTTCGTGGTAAAGCCCTCGACTGCGCCTCGGGCTTCAAACTACACTCTCGTTAGGAATCGGTCACTTTCTCCCCTCAGTGAACAATGTACTATTGCACGCAGATTTAGAATGATAAACAAAACCTTACCGAGCTTGTCAGGTGAAAATTATATTCGCAGGCAAAAAAACTGTTTGAACACTTTCTTGCATAGTCATTTATTTTATTTATTAATTGAAGGCCCATCACTCAATATGATCAAGTGTAAATCGAGACTCAAACATAGATTTATTACATATTTTATGCTTGAGTCTTGTTTGAGTTTAGTTATGAAATACGGGCCTTATGAGAGAAACGAGGCTTATGTACTTATGTCTGTCTATCAAAGAACCGTTTTCTCAGGAACGGCTTAGTTCCTGAGAAAAAGGTTCGCAGGTACCAAATAAAAAGGTCTGTGAGCTAAAGTGCTGTACAAAAATTAAGCTTCTAACTCAATGCATTCAAAAAATATGGCAATGAATGTCTAATTTTTGTATGGAAATAGCGAAAATGAAAAACCTCCAGGCGCAATTCTGTAATGTGGAATGTTAGGAGGCTTTGTGACACAAATAAAGGAATAAGTCTAAAAATGAGGAATTTCATCTTTAAGTTTGTTGGTCTGAAACTTGAAAAAGGCGCTGATGATTTGAAATAATTTACGGAGTGGAAGTATTGGAACCCTTAGGGTCAGAGTCTCGCTCATACTTGTTCGTTTTATTAGTAATGTTTTTGAATTTCATTGTCATATTTTGTGCAATATGCAGAATCTGTATCTATTAATTTATCATAATCAAACTCATAACGAACCAACTTTGGTAAGTCATCATTAATATCAAAGTCAAAGGTGTATAATTTAGCAGTAACTGCTAACCAGCACTCGCCATTGTTATTTTAATTACCACTTGTACAATGTACAGTCACAGAATATCATTGAGTTTCTGCTAGTTTTTTTTATCTTTGACAGTTAATAAAGGTACTGTATCCACAATAAAAAAACAGCTACGAATTTAAAGACCTATATATACTGCCGCATATATAGGAGACGTGGTGGGCCTGGCGTGAGAATAGACCCCTCCATCTCCTCCCGTAGATGTCGTAAAAGCCGACTAAGGGATTACACTAGGGGATGGATAGCAGCATCCACCTGAGTACTCAACACGAATACTGCAATCACCAATCCACCTGCCAAGCGTGGTGATTATGACAATTGCCCCCATTGTACTTAATGGGGGAGGCCTTGTCCAGCAGTGGACATCTAAAGCCTGCTGATGATAATGATGAATACAAAATAGCCAGCATTCATCATGTGCTATGACAGAATATCGTGCCTTGAGCGCTGGTCTTCCGTGGTCCCGCTAATATACATAATGTTCGTTCGTTCGTTTTTATATCGTATCAATGGTTTAGATTAGGTACCAAAGTTCTTGTTGTGGTAGGATTTGAACCCACAACCATAAAGTTACTATAGCCACTATACACCGCTAGTGCAATTGGTTGACAGATGTGATTTGTTGTTTATCTAGACAATTTTCTCCGCGGAATAGGAAGGACAAGTTCTGGATTCCGTGGTTACATTAAAAAGTTAGACTGGTTTTGATGTAGTAACACCAGTTTAGATATACTACGAGCTACAAATTAAACACCGGACAAATATGCTGGTCAGATTTTATGAATATCAACAAAAACTAAATTTTAACAAGCTCAAATCATAGAATTATTTAAATATAACAAAGGTATTTAATTTGATCTCTGGAGGGGGAGTTTGCTGCGGCGCCATTTACCTTCAAGTGGGGAGTCATAAAAATGAACTGTGTCTATAAATTCCAAAACTATTTTTTTTTCTAGGATGTATAGCCAGGTAGCGATAAAATGAAAAAAAAAACAATATTACGTGAGCTCTCATTTGTTAGAGTTTCAATGACTTTGTGGTTCAGGTAAGATCGGTTATATACTATGTAGATGGATGGGATTTTCAAAGTTTATCTCAATTGTGCCTCAAACTCAACGATCATCAAAGCCTGATCACAATTGTTGCAAAAAGTTTGTGCTCGCTGAACTAATAGTAATTACAAATTACTTATGTGATTTTGAAAGTCATTATTGAGTTCCAAGTTGACTGATAGCTGACGTAAAATAGCGATTACTCACATCAATGATCAAACATTGCGGAGCGGAACCAGTCAGACATTCAACGCGTGATTCAAATTATCAAACAGCCATCTATGTGGGTGGTTTATGTACGCATTATGCCACACTCATTTTAATTCTAATTTGTGTTAATACTTCTAGATAACAGCCGTTTCTACGTCAGCCTATACAACAGTGTATGTAAACGTACACTGATGGACGAGTCCTCCCCTGTTAGAATAAGGGGATTTGCCATAATCACCACGCTTGGCAGGCGGATTGGTGATCGCAGTATTGGTGTAGAGTACTCAGGTAGATGCTGCTGCTCATACGCTGGTGTAATCCCTTATAGTCGGTTTTTATGGCATCCACGGGAAGAGAAGGGTATATTTGCTTGGACAGTCCAGCCTAGACAAGCTGCACAGCCTAGAATTTTATTGTGCAAGACAATTTCCATACCAGGTGCAATTATAAAATAAAGATTATGTACACTGAATAGATACAAAATATTTACTTTTTAAGGTCCATGAGTCATAAGTATGTTCGTGACGACTGCGAGTTTTCCGACGAAGGCTCTTTTCATTATAAAACTAGTTCTTTGCTCATTTAAACAAAAGTGTAATATCAGACTTTATTTTGATTGGATTAAGGTTTCCAAGTATTTCTATGGAAAGGCCGCCAACAGATCTACATGACAGGATTGCCAATTTATTAAAAGTAGGTGTAGTAGATGGTGGTTCCAACATAAATGATGAATAGTTTTTTTACTTTTGGCACCTAGTAACAAGGTTTGAATTAGTTGGAGAATTGAAATGGGTTCCAAAAAAATCGCCGTGACTCGAAGTCAACGGCTTTCGACGGACCACAGATTACTTAACAGCCAGTAGGGACACTAGGGTATTGGTGAGTCATAAGAAACCGGTACGCGCTTTTTGCAGTCCATTCTAAGAATTCTTCTCAATATAGTTTTGTACCTGGTCTCCAAGAAAAACTTGAATGAAAACGTATGTATTGAAATGCCACCTATGACGTCACGATGCTTTAGTTTGTATATACAATTGCCAATACGATACAATTCAATTTATTTTAATTGAAGTGTTTGTCTTGTAGATATTTCTAATTGAATTACAAATCATTTTTCAACTTCAATGTGTTCTTACTCGTGATTTGTTAATACATTTCATAGACTGTAAAATCGATTATTTACGTTATATTAAAGAAGGTTGTTCGAATACATTTCTAGGAAAACATGTATGTACCTACCTAGATAATTCTTTATTTTTTTTATGACCGTGCAATTCAATTCTAATGTGTGCACCTATCTAAGTTTAAATAATACATTACTGCGTAAAAAAACTTTGTTGTCGTCTCAATCAATAAACAGACCATTACAAATGTCGAATGTAAATATATTTGTGTCAATTATCCACGTGTGTACATACTTAGTACATATTAGTTTCTCATATATGCATATAATCTCTCTGTTGTGGTATATTAATAAAATGCATTATACTAAGAAATGTTGTATTATAATATTTATATCAGACCTCACCCTCTCTTTCTTCTCTCTGATTATTTAAATGAATAAATAATTGAGATTACAACACACACCAGTCTAATTTTCGTGTAATAACTCTACTTAATTTAGCAAAAATTATCTCGGTTACCCCAAATAACTGTACTAATTAAAAAAATGTTGTCATAATATATTTTAATTGAAACGAATTATAAAAAAGCATGGGCTTTACTTTTTTTTTAAATTAAACAAAAACCGTTTTTCTTGCTCCGACATAAACTCTAAAATGGGCTTAAAATTAAATCAGATATTTTCCTCACAATTAATCAGTATTAATCAACAAAGAAGATCACATTATAGATAAATAACGAACCAATAGGTCAGTAGAATTAGTTTTTAATGGTTTCAGAAATCTTCATGAAGTCATAATAAGCCCACATAGTCTTTTGATAGTAAACTCTAATAAAAAAACATGATTATAAGTTATACCATGTTTCAAATGTGTTAGTTAGTTATCTAACCAATAAAATAAACGGCATTGAACTTTTTATGGTAAGGTCTAACGTCGGTCTCTACCGAGCCAATGTTGTTATCACTGACGTCACTCAATGTAAAATAAAAACAAATGGAAACTCACCTTCATATATGGACCTATCATAAAGAACTATTTATTTCAACGTTCCGCGAAATCAAATTTCACGAAACCAGTCCACTGGATAACTAAAAATAGTTTGTAAATAAGTGTAAAAGTTCTCACAGCAAATATCACAGGTTTTTTTGTACACGTTATACAGCACTGAAAGTCTGAACATGCGGTGTAATGTCAGGATTTCACAATTTGGCCGTGTAAATTAGCACATGTTGCGTTACAATCCGAACACAAAAACTTTTTATTTTAAAAGACGCGTTATTTCTTTTTCGGCATTTTATTTATAGCTGGAAACTGGAAACAAAGTTTGTTTTGAATTTGGAACGAGTTTGAATTCGCGGCGGGAAATATAATTTTCTTGCGAAAGAGACGCGAAGTGTACCGTGCGTTGTTCGGAAAGCGACTGGCCGCTCGCTACTAAAATCCTACATTTGTATAATCGCAGACGTTAAAAAATAAATCAACCGGTGATGATGGAAACCCTGTTTGCTTCGTAGGACTGTTATCTAACCTACATAGTCCAACAAAATGATGAGTATCCTCAGATGACGTCACTATTACACGAGATTAATCCATGTTCTCATGCGTTGCTACAGTAATTTACTGGTCCATGAAACCTATCTACTAAATGTTTCTTAGAGGAATGCTTAGCAATTCCACGTTACGTAGGTAGGTTCCGTTCTACTAGGTCACACCTTGTTTTATTTTGTATAATGTGGAAAGCTTTGTAAGGCCTAACTAAAATCTACTTACAATCCAGTTTCAAGTTCCAATACACGATTTTATCTAAATCTAATACCTGTGACAGCATCATTTTGAAGTTCTTGTGGTTCTATGGGTCACCAAGATACAGTCTTCGCCTAGTTTGGGACCCGATGGAATGTCTGTAGCATTAAATAAACATAAGTTATTTTTTGTAGCCTTAGTTCCTTTTCATGATGTCATATTTTATAACTGTGTTTATTGATGTGATTTGTAATTGTGTTTACTAAAAATAAATTTATCTTATCTTATCTTCGTTGCAAACAAATTTCAGTAGTTAGATACTTATGCAAAATATTCTAATCAAGCACGTGTAGAGCATGATTTGAAATACAGATTGTTTTAAATCTCACTACCACCTTAAACTTCTTTGCACTTCAATGAAAGTCTGAAGTTCTCCCACATTGCGCTGACCCATTTTGCCTATCTTAAAATTAAACGTCACCCGACCAATGGCCTACCTAGCTATTGGGAGTGCGTGCCCCACTGCCACAATGAACTATAATTGAGGCTATAAGAAAACACGGAAATTGTCTGAAGTTCTTAGGGGCATTCTGTGAAAGTCTGTTCGGTATAGATGCACAATAATTAATACGAATTATGACCAATGATAGTTTACCGTCAATGACCAGTCGCTAAATTTTTTTTTATTTATTTACCATTTATCTTTGTATTAAAACTATTTATTTGTACTTTGTATTTGTATTATATATAGAAATATCACTTAAAACCCCACCAAGGTGTGAAGGGATAGTGCTATTAGTGAGTCTTAGCTGAGACATAAACATTAGGAATGTGGGAAATATTAGATACAGTAAAATAAAGTAGATAACAGACTAAAACACTAAGACTAAACAACAAGACTAAAACAACAACTAAGACTAAGACTACTACTAACTAAGGTAAGACTTAAACAGAGGTTTTTTCTTCATACTTGAAATAATAATAATAATAATTTTTATTCCACAAAGAAAGCAATATTACAATTTTAAAAACTAGGTACAATATACTTAACTCAAAACAATACATTACATTGTAAGGCTTGTGCACTTATTTGATAGGCGTGCAGTATTTACACTAAGTGAAAAACTTGTGCTGTAAATACCGCTATACCTTCCATTTATTAAATTTGATGGATAGCCCAGTTGCGGTTTATAATGGTAAGTGAGTGTAGGTAATATAAATAAAATCGCAGTAAGTATACTTTTAAATGGCCCTCTAGATACATGTAGGTAGTTCTTCATGTATTTTAGTTTATAATTCGTATGTGTACTAGCTGTAAGTTTTCCCAAAATTTGTAAAATAAAATAAAATAAAATAAAGTACCTAATAATAATAATTCACAATTCAATTAATCATTAACATCATTCAAACAAGGTAAGTGCGTTATTACTGTTGATATATTCCCATGTTAGCAAGAAAATGGAGTAGTTACTGATAGATCCCTTGGTTATGATTATTATCCTGTGAACTTTGGTGTTACTAATAGATCCTTTAAATTTTTAGGCAGTTATCGAATTACTATTATATATTATATTACTATTATATATTATATTACTATTATATATTATATTACTATTATATATTATATTACTATTATATATTATATATATTTATGGATATTTGCTAAATCACAAGCGAAATCCAAAACAATTACAATATTATAATTTATAACAGACAGAGCAAGAGTGCAATCAACTTTTTTTACCTTCCCTTATAACATTTTGCACTTTTTTGAAAGAGAGGTAATCTTAAGCAGTAGTGTTCGCATTGCTGTGTTTCGTTTCGAAGGGTACGGGTGCCGGTGAAATTACAGGCACATGAGACTTTTCATCTTTATGTCTCAGGGTCGGCAGCGCGCGTGTGATGCCTCTTGTGTTACAGGTGTTCATAGGCTATGGTAACTGCTTTCCATCTGGTGGGCCGTAAGCTTGTCTGCTTGACAAGTAGCATAAACAAAAAAAAAAGGTACTGTATCATACCTGGGGTGCGATTTTTTAAAGTCACTGAGTAACTAAATATCAACAAAAAGGTCGCAAATCAACGTTTTCCAGGAAATTTATGGATGAGGCACTTGTATTAATATCATAGGAATAAGAATTTTAGTTATCAATGAGTTTCAGATGTATAGAAATTTGGAAATCGTGGAATAAGTTCTTATCTCCATATAATTTTCCTGCGTAATACCATAGACAAGAAAGAACTGGAAAAAGGCTAATATCCATTTTCACCGTTTTCAACTTATGGCATTTAAAGTTGACAGGTTTGAAAAACTATGAGATTTGAAATGTATAAATGTTTATTTAGCGTTAGTTATCCCATAAGTTAGTGCTATCGAGCTTAGGAGGCTTTTGCCCTGCAGTGGACTATGGACTGAATGCATATGGCAAAACTAATGTAATTTTGACTGATCAATTCTTATATTACGGGTTTTTAAATAAAACTGTAAAATTTGACATTCGTTAAGTGTCGCATAAGCGTTAGGTTAGGTTAGCTTAGACCCCTAAGTGGTCAATTTAAGTATTCATAATTATATATAGGTATAGTATTGGTACTGACATAGTCGTAAAGCGACACAAAATCATTATAAAATTTACCTGGTGCCTGTCTTACTTCAGATATTATGTGGATGTGAAATTGATGATTTTTAAGTTCTGAAATTCGAACCCCATAAACACATAATGGGAAACATCATGGTACCTAGCTACTTGGCTATATTGAGTAACCATTTATGTGTCGGTACTTAGAAACTGCCCGGCAAACTGCGATCAGGATCGGTGCTCTTCAAATCGGTGCTAGCGGTGGAACGCTTCACCAATCCGCCTGCCAAGCGTGTCCCTGCCCCCATTGTATTTAATGGGGGAAGCTTCGTCCAGCGGTGGACGTAAACAGGCTGGTGATGATGATGACTGGTTGGAATATATCGTGTATATTTACACCTTGAATAATTTACGTGCTTTTAAAAGATGAAGAAAAACACCGTGAGGAAACTGGCTTGTCCCAAGAACCAAAAATTTTAATATTTAAATGTGCATGAAAAGAGTAGGGCTCTTTCCATGCACACTGAGTTCTTCACCATTAGTCTTTTTCTGGGCCACCATATCTCATGTTGGTCTCTGACCAAACGTTAGAGTGACCAACAAAGAACCAGTGACAGGAAAGTAGTAGGTACTACCAGTACCATCTAAAAAACTTTACCTACCTACATAGGCACTTGTAAAAAAGTAGAATAGAAACTTTTTTACTACGTCGAACAAAAATGCGCTGAACACGTAAACGCTTAGTTTGATTTGCAGCTTCTTAAGGTAAATATTATGATTTGAACAGCAAACATTTGGATTTAATGGCACCCCTGTTCCGTTGCTTTATCAAATATAAGAAAGAGTACTTACTTTATAAGTACAGTAAAATCCGAGATATGTAGAGGTACCTATTTATGGAATTGAAAACATACCAGCGTAGTACCTATGTAGACAATCGTACCTACACTCAAGCGAAAGCGTAAGGCGCTTAAATTAACACGAGATAAAATTGATATTTATAGTACCTATATTATTTAGGATGGAAAATAGTAGGTAGATACTCAGGTAGGTACCTACATGTATAATTTTAAACAAACTTAAAAATGGATTCCTTAGAATGATGTCTTTTTTTCTTTTTTTTTTATAATGGCATCTGAGTATATACTTACTCAATTTTACCAATGTCAAGTAGCATAGATAATTATCAAACAAAGTCCAGTCGTCAAGTACTCTGTCAAGTCATGTTCTAGTAAATCGATGGCAGTTTACTAGAATGTTCTTGGACAATTTTCACCCCTTCGAAAAGACCAGCAATACACTTATTTTATTTAAATTCACTACCATGTGCTCTTTATAAGGTACACCGGTTAAAATGCCACCAAAAAAACACTAGAAATTGAAATAAAATAAAAAAGGACGACGTCTCCCTTCGAAAGAGCAGAAAAACATCATGGTACCTAGCTACTTGGCTATATTGAGTAACCATTTATGTGTCGGTACTTAGAAACTGCCCGGCAAACTGCGATCAGGATCGGTGCTCTTCAAATCGGTGCTAGCGGTGGAACGCTTCACCAATCCGCCTGCCAAGCGTGTCCCTGCCCCCATTGTATTTAATGGGGGAAGCTTCGTCCAGCGGTGGACGTAAACAGGCTGGTGATGATGATGACTGGTTGGAATATATCGTGTATATTTACACCTTGAATAATTTACGTGCTTTTAAAAGATGAAGAAAAACACCGTGAGGAAACTGGCTTGTCCCAAGAACCAAAAATTTTAATATTTAAATGTGCATGAAAAGAGTAGGGCTCTTTCCATGCACACTGAGTTCTTCACCATTAGTCTTTTTCTGGGCCACCATATCTCATGTTGGTCTCTGACCAAACGTTAGAGTGACCAACAAAGAACCAGTGACAGGAAAGTAGTAGGTACTACCAGTACCATCTAAAAAACTTTACCTACCTACATAGGCACTTGTAAAAAAGTAGAATAGAAACTTTTTTACTACGTCGAACAAAAATGCGCTGAACACGTAAACGCTTAGTTTGATTTGCAGCTTCTTAAGGTAAATATTATGATTTGAACAGCAAACATTTGGATTTAATGGCACCCCTGTTCCGTTGCTTTATCAAATATAAGAAAGAGTACTTACTTTATAAGTACAGTAAAATCCGAGATATGTAGAGGTACCTATTTATGGAATTGAAAACATACCAGCGTAGTACCTATGTAGACAATCGTACCTACACTCAAGCGAAAGCGTAAGGCGCTTAAATTAACACGAGATAAAATTGATATTTATAGTACCTATATTATTTAGGATGGAAAATAGTAGGTAGATACTCAGGTAGGTACCTACATGTATAATTTTAAACAAACTTAAAAATGGATTCCTTAGAATGATGTCTTTTTTTCTTTTTTTTTTATAATGGCATCTGAGTATATACTTACTCAATTTTACCAATGTCAAGTAGCATAGATAATTATCAAACAAAGTCCAGTCGTCAAGTACTCTGTCAAGTCATGTTCTAGTAAATCGATGGCAGTTTACTAGAATGTTCTTGGACAATTTTCACCCCTTCGAAAAGACCAGCAATACACTTATTTTATTTAAATTCACTACCATGTGCTCTTTATAAGGTACACCGGTTAAAATGCCACCAAAAAAACACTAGAAATTGAAATAAAATAAAAAAGGACGACGTCTCCCTTCGAAAGAGCAGAAAAAGTCCAGAATAAGGACTAAGATGGATTCAATAATTTGTGTGAAGGATTTTACATAAAAACGTCATGTTTTACGTCTTTTTTTTATTTATTCTATAGCCGCAACGCGTTACATGCATTTTAACAAAGAGACCGCCGATTTTAGTTCCAATTTCAGAAAAAAAAAAACTTTTTTATGAAACAGTAATAAGTAGTCTTCATTCATGATCCACTTATGACTAAAGACTTTTTCGTTCTTGAAGGCTCATTGTCATTTGACAGAAAAATTAAAAAAAAACTTTTTCCCCTGAGGAAGAAATTCTATTTTTGCTTCGCTCTGGTACGCCACAATGACGGTCTTTTTGAGCAAGAGGAGTGAAAAAACAATTTTTGAATTTAATCAGGATTTTTTTATCGGTTCATTGTTCAGTTATCGCGTAAAAAAATTCGGCATAATTTCGTTGCATCCCAAATTTTGTCTTATGTACGAAACCGAATTTATAGTTATAAAGGTTCGAGTCAGTCAACCTCGACAGATGTACAATAATTATTCAAGTTCAACTATATTTATAGGAGTCACCTTATCCTCCACTTACACCACACTGGCTCGACAATGCACACGTCCCTGCTAATAGCTTCATCACCATGCACACTCACCCATGGCTCTCGTCACAGTGACATCTAGCTAAACCAGTCCACAGACAGGAGCACACGAGACAGCGTATGTATGCCACAGAGCATACACTACAATATTGTCCTTTGCTTCAGTCCTTATTCTAAGATATTGTCAAATTAATCAGAGCCCTGATTCTAATTATGGAACATATATTTTACAATTTAATCTCACCTCAGTCAACTGTCACGTCGGTCACTACGTGCGTCACAGAGCAGTTACTAAGTTATCTTTCTCGCTCTAACGAAGGCCTTTCAGAGGCCCAATTCTCTTTTATAAAAAACATTCAATTCACAGTATAATCTCGTCTCAGACGCACTGAGCGATAGACAAGTTAATGATTAATCGAAAGATGACTGAGATAAGTAGTAATTAGGTACGAAAATTGCCTTGCAGTTATTTTCATGATGACTTGTCCCATGATGCCATAAGTGAAGATAATGAAAAAAACATGGTAAAATTGTCAAAAAGGTAAAAATTATCAAAAAAGGTTATTCCCGTACCGGGAATCGAACCCGAGCCTCCTGGGTGAAAGCCAGGTATCCTAGCCACTAGACCATACGGGATATGAGTAAATTGTTGAAATTTTCATTTATAAAACCAATTGAATTAATTAAACCTACACTCAAGCATGTATTACTTGCAAGTGCGTCTCATTACTCCATAGAATGATAACCTTCAAAGTTATTTATGTATACATTTATAAACAATACTTTTTTTGTGAATTATCTCCCCTAATGATGATTCGGTGCCATCTAGCGGATATTAATGACACAATTGAATCATGAAAACAACAAAATGGCAAAACCACCACCCTCAGATTCTCCCTCGCTCTTTAAACGATGACAAGTGATTCAGCTACTCGCCGTTAGATGGCAGTAGTATTTTCATAAACAAAACTGCCACGAGGTGGCGACAGCTGTACGCAAAAGAGTAGAGCAAAATGTAGAGCGCTATGCGTCATACCGTAGTTGAAGTTTTAACAAACAATTCTTATAGGGTATGGTGTAGTGTAATACAGATTTTGTAATGAAGACACCAATGATCGCCCCTAGCGTGCACTTTGAACCTCAGTTTCCATACAAAATCTACACCGTACGTCCATGGCTTGTCAAATCTCGGACTACAGCCTCAGCGTAGCCGGCACTGCTCGATTCTTAGTGACTGCCCTCTTAATTAAATTATAAAGCACTATCATTCGGGGGTGCAATTTTTTATGTATTTTTATTAAGAACTTTTTTTAGTACCTGTGTCCACAAAATGGCCGTTAGTTAGTTAGTTAGTTACCGATATCTAGGAGACCAACTGGATGAGGCACTTGTATCGATATCATAGGTATAAGATATTTTTATCGTCTATGAGTTCTAGTCACTTGATAACATTCATAAACAGCACCCCACTGCTTCAGCTATTACCGGCACCTTATTGTGTACCAATGATGGACGTCTGCCTTGGTAAGTCGTCTAGGACACCATAGGGAAAAACTCAACGGAATAAATGATTTAGAAATGCTAATTTACTACGTCATTCATTCTTAAGTATTCATACTTGCAGTTAAGTAAGCAATCGTGTTATGCACGCGGAAGATCTTCAGTTCCTTGTGTGCAGTATTGAATTAAGAATTAGACACTTTACTTAGACCGTTTACCCTTTACCGTTTGGTCCGTACCTACTCTGGTGTGCTCGTGGCAGACGGGCCATAAATCAATTAAGAACGAGCTAGGGCGGGGGAAGGAGGCTAGGAATTTGTAGCACGTGCCGCATGCATTAAAGTAGATTCAAGAGGTGAGTGTAAAGGCTCCTTTAGCAGTCATTGTGTGGAATGAGTCATGTTTAACTATTTGCAAGATACCTATGTGTGTCATCGATTCCGCGAACTATTTGCAAAAACTTAATTAAAACGTAAATGATAAATGATAAATGATAAATGAATTTATTATTGGTAGATCTAGGTGGTAACATAACATTGGTGTTAAAATCATATTTTGCATCTCTAGTCTGCCATGCCAGGCCTCCAACATTCGTATAATTAAACAAAAATAACAGCTAAAATCAAATTCTAAAATTACATAAGTCAAAAAATAAAAAATATAAAACAATGCTCATAATAAATTTCATTAAATGTCAAATAATATAATATAATATACGTCTGTTCTGTGTTGTCATTTGACAATACAGATTAACCGCTAAGACCAAAATATTTACATCTATTAAAATTAAACAGTGCTATCTAAACAAAAATAAGAAACGTACAGTACAAAGGCTTTTGACGATACTAAAACGGTTGGGCCCGGAATCCTTCTGACGCATAAGAATGTCCACTCCAATGGGTTGGGTGGGTATGCATCATTTATTTACCGAGCAAATCTGCAACTGCAACTGCGACTGCGACTGCGATTCCACAGCTGAGCTGGCTGAGAGTTTCATTATATTTTCTGTGGGCCGATCCCGGCGGCACTGCAATGCCGGGCCGACCCGTGACGGGAGTGGAGCGAGCTCCGAACATCCCGTCGCTTTACAAAAATCAGTTTAATATACTGGTCCCTCAGTGAGGGAACTTTCAGATATTAAGCTGAAAAGAACAGATACTACACTTTGATCTTAGCCAAAAGGCCGAGAAGCGATAACAAAAAATTGCTAGCGGAGGCAAGTCACTCAGAGCCGTGCGGTTTCGTCAGCGCGATCGACAAACCGGACAATTTGACTAGCGCCCTCTAGTCTTTAGTTGACTAACTAATCTGCCCCCATACTCAGCCCCTCTGCTAAGCCCCATAGCAATGCACTGCAGTCTTGCCTATTACTACTAGTTTATCTCGTATTTCTCAAGAAAAGCCCTGACTGCAATAATGTTATTACTATGGTATCGATTCTGTGAAGCATTATCTAAACATGTACGATGGAAATCTAGACTGAGTTGTATGAACCGTAGATCACCGTAGATGTATGCATTAGTTAGTTTATTTCATGAACCAATTCAAAACTATTGAGCAGTCCGCATTCAAAAATCGCCTTACAAAAGACATCAACGCGCTCCGTATACTAAAATTACATTATCAAAAAATAAACTTAGCTTTTCCAACTTTACTGCAGGCTAATGAGTTGTAGGTACAATGACTTGTCAAAAGTACCTATAATAGGTATCGAAATCAAACTTAAAATGCTTCAATACAAACACAAGTGTTTTTGAGTCTTTGTAAGATGGGCATCTCATTAATCTCATTATATATCAAATCATCATCAGCCTATAGAATTTCACTGCTGGACAAAGGCCTCCCCCTAGAATGCCACGTGGAACGGTTTTGAGCCGCCTCCATCCACTTCCTGTGACTTTTATAATTTATTTAGTCCATCGAGCCCTTTTCGGTGGACTAAAAGCCTTCCTCTACTTACGTTGTCCGGTTTGTCATATGATACATAAATATCATTGAGCAATATTCCCACGTTTAACTTTGTGTTATTTTTTAATTGCACTTTTAATATTAATGTGTATAATAATAAAAATAGCTCACGTCTCTACATAATCATTTTTTATGGTTTTCTTACCTTGAATGGTTCTAGCACGTCTTAAACCAAGGCTGTCTATATGTTATCATCTCGAAATTTCTCATGCTCAAGTCGTGAGAAGATAGGTAGATCTTAATATTACCATGTGTGTGACACTTGTGGACACTTCCTGTTATGAGAACTATCACAAAAGTCATCTACTTCCATTTAGTTTTATTATGTAGTGTTTTTTGAGTTATATCGTTTAGTTTTGGTTGTATTTTAATCAATGCAGCTTATTTTAAAAGTTTAAATGTATTAAAATGAAATAAAAGTCTATAGCGTGACTTTTCAAAGGGGTGGACATTGTCCACCAAAGTTTTAGTAAAACTGCCACACCTTTACTGAAACATGACTTGACTGAGACTTTGACGACTTGGAAATTAATCTTAGAATACACGAAACTAGCAAATATGCGCAAACAGTGCGATGACAAACAAAAAATAATAAAAAAAACAAACCCGTCTATTAATTCAAGTGCGGTTTATTAATTTTTAATTTATTCCGACCAAAATATCATCTTTCCATGTAGCGAGGCACGCAGGGCTTGGCTTACACTGGAAGCAGTTAGAGGTAGCTACTCAAAAACACGTTTTTACTTTAGCGGTTGACAGTTTTGCGAGCTATATGGCCTGCCCATTGCCACTTGTTAATTCTAAGAGCTATGTCGGTGACCTTGGCTCTTCCACGGATTTCCTTGTTATATCGCAGTGAAACTCCAACGATAGCTATCTTCATTACCCGTTGAGCAACATTGAGCTGTGAATGAAACCAATATGTAGTTAGCGACCACGTCAAACAAGTGATGGATTACTGACAGCCGTGGCCAGACGAGAGTCTTACTTCCTACTCATATTATAAGTAAATGCGAAAGTTTGGGTGTTTTTTGTTACTTAATCGAGCTGTAACGGCTTTTAATGACATCTGATAGAGAGATAGATTATAGTATAGTGTACTAATCACTTATGTCGCACACTGCTATTTTGGTTTCGAACCTACAACCATTGAATTGGAAGATGAGATCCGTTCCTATTTGGCTACAATCCAATCGCACTTTGTTTTACTTGATTGTTGATTGTTTCCCGACTGAAGAAGGATTACCTATTTATTGAATTTGTTAAGAATAAGAATAAATTTATTTGACAAAAACTAAAAAACAGTTGTATACTTACTTACAAAAATCTGATGGTAAAAATCTTACGATTGTTTACAAATAAAAATGTAGAAAGGTAGGTATACAGTTCGAAACCTTTACCTCCCGTGCTAGTTAGAAACTGTGTTACGGGCGAGGTAATGATTCTCGTCCCATACAAATACGGGTTTTTATTGAGTGTCCGGTTGTTGAATGTCTATTGATATATTTATTACTTTAAATTATGTATTTATCATGTGTTAGCCAGGTCATGATCTCTCTACCAAAGTGGGTGAGATTGAGTAGCAAGCAAACAAATATTCCAACTTTTGTAATTTTATTATATAAGTAGGATGCAGATATTATTAATGGAATCTTTATCAAAATTAGTCATGCAAGGACTTTGAATCCTACTTACAATTAGTCACAGATGTCTTTAGTGTTTACGTAGGTACATAATTGATGAAGCTACCATGTATCCACGGGCCGTGAGTCAGACTTTAGTAACCTTACAGTTTTATAACCTTTTGTCTTTGTTTTCAAGGCACAACACTAGACATTACTAAAAATATTATATATTGGGTACACTTTAAAATTAAGAAAAAAGTATAAGGTATCCCTTATTGATTTAATCTAAATAAAATTTATAACTTTAGATATATATTTTTTTTAAATATTTTCTAATTTGGCATAGATGAACTACATAGTTTGCCAAGCCCTATTCAAGGTAAGCATTTGGAAAATATTGTTATTTTAATCAAATATCCAAAGGGAAAATTTAAGAAAAAAAAAATACAATCGAATTGAATCCTTTTTGTGAAGTCGGTTAAAAAACAAATTAAGTTAAGCAACCAAGGTCAAAAGTATGTAATATCTTCATTGAAAAACCAGTTAACAGTATCGGCTTTTTCAAATTTTAATAATATACTTACACCGGTTTTTTTTTTATTTATCGCCAAAATTCAAACTAGTGGAAAGTAAAAAGGAAGTTTCTAACATGTGAAAACAAAAGTTTTTTTTTTTAAACCCATTTATACCCATTGGTATTTTGATTATCTCCCAATACAACGAAACCCTGTGAGCGCGAGTCTGACTCGCTCATGACCAAATTTATTTCCATTGGCTTAACATGAAACTAGTAGAAATCAAGGTTCATACCTACTCACATAAAAAATACCTTAATTATGCATACTACGCAAACTGAATAAATATTTACACATGCAGATGATGATGATTGTAGCACGCTCGTAGAAGCCGCCTACGCAAATGAACTCATTAAAACAAAACAAACTAATTGCACCCAGAATCACGGCACTGCTGTGACACGAAAGTAGGTTGCTAAAATGTTATATTATTATACTTTTATCAATCAAGCGAGAAAGTCAATTACAAAGTAGTTTTCAAAAAATATTTAAATCACCCTCTGTCTGCGTTAGGGTGAGATCCAACCTTGGGGCACCCTTACTATAGACATTTGCATAATATGTAAATATAAACTGTTTACCTAGTAGTTCGCGAGACGTTATGTTAAGCGAGTAGATTGCGTGTTGATAATGTTTATATAGATGGTTTAACTATTTAGAGATATTTATTAGTCAGGGTCCGTTTGTTTGCGTGGTGTGGTGACGACGTAGCGGTGCGGTCACGCGCGGAGCCCTGTTCGCGCGGCCGTGGCACTCTGGAGTCAGTCACATCGTGAGCGCCAACCGTGCCGCACGCCATGCTACCCCTAGTGCTACTCGCCGTGCTCGCTGCCGCGGCCGCGCAGAACGAGAGCAACCCTCCAAGACCCCCAACTCCCCGCCGCGAACAGTTCCGCGTTATATACGAATGGAACGCCATCGACTTCGAATGGGACTCCCCGGTAGACCGCGAGGCCTACCTCAATACGAGCCAATACATCCCCAAAAACGTTTTAATCTCTGGCATAAACTTTTACGGAGAAAACCTGTTCCTGACGATGCCGAGGTTGCTGGACGGGGTGCCGGTGACTCTGGCGACCATCCCGGTGCAGAGCAGTGCAACGGCGCCCAAACTGCGGCCGTTCCCTAACTGGATTAACAACACTGTCGGCGACTGCAACGCGCTGCAGTTTGTTCAGAACGTGGAGATTGACAAAAATGGCATCATGTGGATTTTAGACAACGGAAGAGTAGGAACTCTTACCCAAAAACCTGACGCTAAGTGCCCGCCCTCGATTGTGCTCATCGACCTAAAAACCGGTAAGAACAAAATGGAACGCATCCCCTTTCCGGCAGAAACAGTGAACCCCAAAACCACATACTTGAACGATCTCGTGGTAGACAACAGAGACGGTGACTACGCGTACATCACAGACAATAGTGCTTTAGACCCAGGTATTATCGTCTTCCGCCGCAGTGATAAAAAATCGTGGAAGCTTCGTGACGCGCAGTCAATGTCGTCCGCGAATGACGCGATGCTCTTCCGCATCAACGGCACCACGGTCAACCTTCCAGTGAACATCGATGGCATCGCTCTTGGCCCACAGTACCGCACGGAAAGAGATGAAATCGATAGGAAGGTTTACTACTGCCCACTTTCGAGCTATCATCTCTACGCTATCAATGCCTCAGTTTTACGAAACGAAAATTTGGCGGAAAAAGGTGAAGGTGCCCTACGACCTTTCGTCACTGACCTTGGAACCAAAGCATCGCAGACTGACGGCATGAAGATGGACTCTACTGGAACTCTGTTTTACGGTCTGGTAGGCAACTCGACCATCGCAGAATGGAACACTACGGTCGATTTCCACATCGGTCAACGTACGATCGCCCGTGACACGAACTACATTCAGTGGGTCGATCGTTTCACTTTCGACGATCAGGGCAATACGTACGTAATTGTCAACAGACTGTTCAATTTCGTGAAAAATCAAGTGTCCATCGACGAAGTAAACTACAGGATTTTAAAGTCACATACTGGTTCTAAGAGCTACGTGTTCGCGGAGGACCTAGTTATTACTGAGGAACCAGTGCAGCAGAGTGCGGCGGTCACGCCGGCACTGGGTGCATCGGTGGTGATGGTGGTGCTGGCACATCTCCTCGCCTAGTCTCCATGAATGAGCTGCCTCCGACGTCACGTTGGATTGGACGGTGTTCAATAAGCAACGCTCGGATGGATGCGTAACATAACCTACCAAAAATTATGAGTTACCTTGATCGTACGGTCATACCAGTGATAAGCGTGTAGATATCGCTTTGTATAATAATTCTAGATTCGTAAGTTAACTTAGTAGGAATATGTATAGCGATCGAAACCTTTTTGTTTAGGGTAAAACACCGAAGACGAGTCAAGTTGTACATGAATCGAAAGGTCGAGGATGAGTTGCCAAATGCCGCGATTCTGCTCAACACTAAACATTCCAGCTTATTCTAAGTAGTTAAGGATAAAGGTGCATCTGCACAATATTTATTTTGTAACCTATAGAATAGACAGGCAGTAAGAATAAAATGGAGCTCAAATCTAGAGTAGCCAGTTTACCAAATTAATATTCACACGAGCAAATCTATAGATAATAAAGCGTAATGTATAATATTATAAGTAATATAGCATGTCTGTATTGTGATCGTGATTGTGTGGTTCGAGAATAAACGTGTTTATAATGTTAAATTTTATTTGTCGTTTTTATTTGCAAGTCTATGCTAGGTTCATGTCTCAGGTGATAAACAGCTAATCGTTTTAACACCATAATATGTAGGTACACGTATGATAGCATCACTCTAAGCGTAAGTTAACAAGGATATGGCAAAAATAATACCCACTTACAATAACTCAACACAGAGTAGCGTACCTTAACACTCGTGCTTAACCTAAACTTTATGATAACAAGTGACGTCATAAAATAAGTTAAACCTACCCATTGATTTAAAAGTAACCTACCATAGATTTCTAGATATTTTTCCTATGAATCTACATCGTTGTTGATTTGTTGAATCAATCAGATTGAAAAATCAAGAATACATTGAATCATGCAATGTATTCTTAATTTTTATTTTATTCAATGTTGACGTTCTAGCTCACAATAGTTTGGTATTGTTTGTGTTTTATGGGTTCTTTAAGTATTTAACATAAAATGCCACACAATCATCATACAAATACCTACTTTAGTATCTTAACTAACTACGGAAAACTACAAATGGAATCATAATATATGTTCATCATCAATAAATCCCTAAATAAATATTAAATAAATCAAATAAAAATAATTATTAAATAATTAAATAATAATAATAATAATATTGGAACAATGAACCAAAAATTAATATAATATTAATATTATTTCATAAAATAATGTTTTCAACAAGGTGTATTTAATGAACGGGAACGTGCGCTAAACAGCAATGGCCGGAATTATAACGTATAAAATGTGTTAAATACGGTATTCATGCATTTTGCATAACACCGGATGCGAACTTACACAATGTTGCGAAATACCGATCCAATCGGTATTCGGCTGAGGATTTCGGGAATAACCCTTCGAGAGCAATCGGACGATGCAGTGTGGGGTGGCCCCTACTCAATGAACCGAAGATATTGTATAGGTCGCGGGGGGAAGGGGGTCTTCGTCCAGCAGTGGCTATCAACCAACTAAAATGATGAGGTTAATCGTTTATTATTTAGAGATTATTTGTGGGAAAGCCGTAAGACCTGTCGATATTACCGCCGGTAGTGTAAATTTTTCAATTTTAATGGTTCTTTTTTACCTATACATAATGTAGGTATCATAATACAAATTCCAGTGTAGATATCCTAGAACTTGACAGCAATACTTTGATGTACGTTTTTCAAGCAAGACTTTTTAAAACTTATAATAATAAAATGAATAGCAATTTCATAGAGGTACATAGGTAAGTAGGTCCTAATATTAGATTTAATTAAGTATGTAAGCTTTTTTTTTTTAAGTGCTGAGCTTTTCATACAACATTATCTAGCGCTAGCCCCAAGCTAAGCAGAGCTTGTGTTATGTTACATAACATAGATAAGATAGATATTTTTTATTATACATAGAAAATACCCAGAACAAATATCTGCAGATCGTACAAATATTCGTTCCGAGGCGGTAATCGAACCCGCAACCTCCAGGCGAACCTTCGCCCGCCGCTCCACAGAGGTCGTCAAGATGAAATACTTTTACGTATTTGACGTATTGTCATTGTGTGGGAGAGCCTTAATTGTACCTAACAGTAGGTAGTAATCCGTTAATTAAAAGAAACAGGATGTCAATTTGAAATAAAAATAAACAATAGTGGTAGGTAGTATTTAACAGAGGATACAAAAAACACTAAGCAAAATGAAGATATTCTCATTGACCTCGAATGTAAGAGAGGTCATATTTGTTATGGCAGTAAGGTGAGCAGCATTGGAGCCTTTATTTAAGGCCCACTACCGACTGAAGCGTTACTACTAAGCCACTTAGCGACATTTAACTCTTGCTTTAAGTAGCCTTGCCTTGCCAGGTGCATCTCTCTAAACTCAACATTGTTGCCTTTGTCGTCGGATTACATGACAGCGTGACATCAAACCTTTGACTATTTAACTGTCTAGAGGAGTGCTTAGATAGATAGATAGATAGATAAGGTCTTTATTTGCATCTGCAGACACACGCATACAAATTACAACAATATACAGAGTGCACAAGTAGAAATAAACAATAAAATGCAGTTTACTAATAAAAACAAACAATTATACATACTAAAACCAAGTAAAATGCCTGTGTGTGCTGCAGTATGTCAAAAAGGCCATGGCTCAGCGTGATATTTTGCTTAAGAAGCAAAAACACTGATTTTCAGCCATAACCCATTGAGAGCAAGCAGAACGAGTTTCAATTTAATATGTAATGTGCACCTAGCTACTAAATGTTTGTGTATGTGTAGTAATAATGGAGTCCCTATAATATTGGAGTTTGCTACCTTCCTAGTAGGTGACGTAATGATAACACGTGTAAATGCGAAGTGATAACAGATGATACGTAGTATCTCTTAGTAGTCTATGAACAGATGGTAGTTTTATTTTATTTTATTTTCGGCAAACGAAGTGCTTAGGAATACCTTCAATTTGTTTCTGTAACAAAAACTTTTTAAAATGTATTTTAAAGGAGTACTTTGTTTTTACATTACGGATCGGGGGAGGAATATTGTTCCAGCACTTCGTTGCCGATTATCTAAAACTTCCTCTGAAGGCTGCAGTCTTGTGATTGTGATAAAGCAGTGCAGATCTGACAGAGCGCATCGACCAATTATCACAAACGAAATTAAGTTTTGAGTGCAGATACTCAGGCTTTCTAAACTTTATGACATCAAAGACCAATCCTCCCAGGTGAAGAAGCCGACGTGACTCCATGTTTAACAAGGACATATTGTTTAAGAACGGTGTTATGTGGCTACGAGGCGGAATATTGAAGCAGAAGCGACAACAAGCATTCTGCTTATACTATACACACAGTGGCATATCTTGACATTTATTTGTTTACAACAAAATGTCTAAAGAAGATTAAAAATCAGAGTATAGAATCGTAAGCATAGCATTACGAATTTACGAGTCCAATACCCACCTTTCTATTGTCTATCAAACTGGTAATCGCTTTCGAATACGATTTTACATTACATTGCTTTTTATGCTTCGAATATTTCTGGTCATGGAAAAGAAGCTAAAACACGCGGCGCAATGTACTACAAAATTGTAATCAAAAGCGATTACCAGTTTGATAGGCAATATCCCCCCCCCCCGTATTTATAAATCGAACTTGACGCTGAGAACGATCTTGCGTATGTTCCAAATTCAAAATTGTCATAAAAAATTAATTACATTTTTGATGTTCTTTTGTTTTCATTCAGTCTTTATATACGGGCCAAGATTTGACGTTTGGTTTTTATGAATTCAAGATTTTGTTTGTCGGTTCACATCAGCATGTGTGTCGCGTGTGTAGGTAGGAACTCTCGAGGACTTAAGTCATACTTAAGTCGATGATGTTAATGAGATGCCATGGCTCACGAACGTGCGTGAGCATCCAATTTTCATATCAGAAGGTGACGCAGGTCCTAGCCTCTTACTTCTTCTTGTTAATAGTGCCTGAATTTTTACAGCTGTGACGTAACACCTAACAGTCACATACCACCCTAGGATTTCCTGTGTTGTGGGTATACCATGGTACCACAACAAACATACCCAGAATCGCAGCGGGAATCGAACCCGCACCTCTTGCGCCTCAGCCAGTTACTCCCTCGCCACACTACGGGGGTATTCAAAGGAGGTAAAGAGGGTACTATCATCATTATCAGCCTATAGAAGTACACTGCTGGCCATAGGCACCTCCATAGAATACAAGTCGGTTGTTCGCCACGCATGTAACACGAACGCTACTCGCTAACAATGCGCCTACGCAACGGGCGCTCGCACTTTTAAATGGTTTTATGCTAGAGTTCCAGCATGTTAACATATTTAACGATAGTTTAAATTCTATTTATGTATCCCTTAGAGTGTATTTTAGTTTTATATAATAAGTCTTGTTTTTTTTTGTAATATGTGTTAGTTAAGGCAGTTTGCGCTTTGGTCAAAACTGTAAGCAAACTGTTTAATTTCATTCAATAAATAAATAAATAAATGATCTTGAGCCGCCTCCATGAATCGAACCCTGCTGATCATGATCTCAGCGACTACTGAGGGCGTATTACGAGTTTAGCATTGCAAAAACCGATTTCCAAAACGTGAGTATTCAACGTGCCTTACGTAGTAACTATTTACTAGTCTGTACTGTTTCTACCGACTGCGCGGCACAGAATGATGAATAGTTACTAAGTAAGTCACGTTGAATGCTCACGTTTCGGTAATCTGTTTTTACAATGCAAAACTCGTAAGACGGCCACAGATATCAAAATTGATTTCGCTGTGCGTGCTGTGAAAAATTATTTCCGTCTGCAGCGATACTTTTCAACACGTTTAATTGACGTACGTTTAACCACATACTAATCCAATTGAATTCCAAATATACAAAAAACCATTTAAATAAAACTTGTAAAATAACGACAGTACCTACTACCAAATATAATTATATACAACTAGTATTTGCTCGCGGCACCGCCCGCGTGGGACCTCTAAATTGACTCCACCCACGTGAAACCTCTATTATAAATTATAGCCTATATGTGATTCTGATGAATAAGCTATAATACTGTAAAGTTTCATCAAAATCCGTTCGGTAGTTTTTGCGTGAAAGAGTAACAAACATCCATCCATCCTCACAAACTTTTACATTTATAATATTAGTAGGATTGATGATGATGATGAAAAGTAGCCTATGTGTTAATCCAGGGCGTAAAGTATCTCCATTCCAAACACTCAAATCCTCACAAACTTTCGGATTGATGATGATGATGATGAAAAGTAGCCTATGTGTTAATCCAGGGCGTAAAGTATCTTCATTCCAAATTTCACTCAAATCCATTCAGTAGTTTTTACGTGAAAGAGTAACAAACATCCATCCATCCTCACAAACTTTTGGATTAATATTAGTAGGATTTGAAAGAGAAAGAGTTTTCCTAGAATAATATACGTAACTACTTCTTTCAATGGCATAAAAAATAATTCTTATCAGTTTAATTATGTAAGCCACTAGAGCATAATATAGAGGCTATTTAAAGGCTGACGTTATATTAAAACTTTCAATTTTAATAGTATTAGAAATAACACAGACTACTCAATAGTTTATACGTTATAAGTAATGTCAATTAAAAACCTTGCGAAGAATTTGACGTGTGTCAAATTAATTAAACCTGTTTCATATAATCCGGAACTGTCAATATCTCGTTTTTTTTGCATACCTTATTAGAAAGGTATAAGATGTATAGAAAGTAATGCATGTTTTTAATGAAAGTCAGTATGAGACAAACACACTATAGCCTCAAACAAACACGAGGGGGGCTTTTGTTCGAGGGGGGCTATAGGTATTGTGACATTCCGTATTGCCGACCTCAGTGGCGCGGCGGGCGAAGGTTCGCCTGCGACGCAGGAGGTTGCGGGTTCGATTCCCGCCTCGGAACAAATATTTGTACGATCTGCAGATATTTGTTCAGGGTGTTCTGGGTATTTTTCTATGTACAATAAAAAATAACAATCTATGTATTGTTTTAAGTATATCAGTTATCTAGTACCCATAACTCAAGCTCTGCTTAGCTTGGGGCTAGATAATGTTGTGTGAAATGTCCAGCATTTATTTATTATTTATTATTCTACCAGGGTTGGTCGATTCTTCCGTGGTTGGTTGACAGACCGCGTAGGAGATGAGGATGGCAAATTGTAATCTCTACAATCAGGGGGGAGTCGCCTTTCAAACTGGTAATCGCTTTTGATTACAATTTAGCAGTACATTGCGCTGCGTGTTTTAGCTTCTTTTCCAAGAGTAGAAATATTTGAAGCATAAAGCGCAATGTACCTTAAAATCTTATTCGAAAGCGATTACCAGTTTAATAGACAATACGGGGGCCGGTCCGGTGAATCTTCCATGACAAAGTTATAAGTATCCAAACTTAGAAAAACCAACAGCACCGACATCGTTCTCACAATACCTCGGTCGGTGAGGATAGGCTGAGACGCAAGTGGGTACGATTCCTGCGGAACAAATATTTGCAACACCTCCATGTATTTGTTCCGGGTCTGTGTGTCATGGTACTCGTAGTACCTGTGATGTGATGTGTGTGATGCCGCTTCTGTTGCAGGCGTCCATAGGCTACGGTTACACTTTCTATCAGGTGGGCCGTATGTATGTTTGCTTGCCAAGTAGTATAAAAAACATACGTAGTCTTTATCCCACACTAGGGTTCACTGTCGTGGGTATCAGGAACAACGAGTACCATGGTACCATAACACCCAGGCCCGGAACAAATATTTGCAGATCATACAAACATTTGTATACCGCAGCAGAAATCGAACCCGCAACCTCTTGCATCTCAGCCGGCTATTCGCCTGCCTCTATAGAGGTCGTCCTCGAGGAATATTTCTAAATGATTGTATATGTTTACTAGTAACATTTGTTGAGATAAGATAAGCTAGGTATTGTTATTACCTCGATATTAAAATAATGTCAATCTAGACGTTTCTTTGCAGTTCATTAACAGATAGGGAGTTATCAAGGCACTTCCCCATCATTAATACAATTTTCCTTACACCGGCTTGTCTTTATTAAACGCCAACGCTCTAGGCAGACGCGGTCATAATGACTTATAACTTATGGGCTTTAGCTTTATGTAAAGGCATAGTGCACCATGGTATGGTTATGTCAACGTCAATAAATTACCAGTATTTATACTATCGGCGCGTGCGCATCCGTAGCGCGTAATTGATTGATAGTTCATCTGTCACGATCACGACCGTTGGCGTTAACTGTAAATATATAGAGTAAGTTTTATTGTTTATTCTGTACGTCTAGTACGGGTTTTGATAGTTTTCGAAACTATATGAAGTTTCGTTTCCATCCAATACATTTACTGACAGCGTCCTTAGTTTTCTTCTCGTTTTCGCTAGGGGCGCTGCAAGTAAAATGTATGCAGGGAAACGAAACTTCATGCAGTTTCGAAAACTATCAAAACTCGTACTAAGCCCTTCTGTTGAACCTTGATACTTTACTGTGAAAAACACAGTACAGTAAAGGCTGCCTATTCATTACTACACAATTAATTAATGTGTAACCTTTCTTGAACAGAGTAGCAACAGCTGGTAGTATTACTTATTATTATTAGTATAAATAATATCACAATGATCATTGGTTTACCAGAACTGTAATGGAATAATAAACTATTCATAGTTAGCCATGTCTTGAAGCAGATTCAACAAAATTGACACGGACGTATGATGTAGTGTAAAAAGGATTTTGTGTGGCAACACCGATGAGCGCCCCTAGCGTATACTCTGTGAACCTTGTTTTCCATACAAAAATGCGTGTACACACCATAGTATGATGTAGTGTAACACGAAAATAAACCGAAATATGAGTCTTAACAAGCAATTTACAAGTGTAAATTGCTTGTTAAGACTCAGATTTCGGTATCTAAGCCTGTCCGCATTCCGTGTATTGTATATGACCGTCTAGGTTCCTTGCTTTACTATAATTTCAGCCCAGAATCACCCGCTGCTGGGTAAAGGCCTCCTTTTGCTCATGTCAACCACCTATATCCTGCGTGTCCCCACATTTTCACACTCCCTCCGCTGATCTCACTCAGGTAGAGCAAATGTCATAGTCTCTTCAACCCTTCAACGGCCTTTAGACATCCACTGCTGGACGAGGCCTACCCCATAGAATGTCATAGTGGTGTGATCTTGAATAAAATACTTGGTAGATCACTAATTTAAAGTTTATTGGCGGAAAGGCGAATATGTGTTTTTGATGAAGCTAAGACAACTGATAATTTATAACTTTTCATTTAAAAAACCGACTTCCGCCATAGTGTGCGATTAAATATTTGGATGAAAAAAAAATTATGAAAGAACCATAGTGGTGAAAGGATTATGATACTTTTTGAATGCAAATGCTTGGTTTGTTGCTGAAAATATCAAAATGGCCATATGTATGCCTACAATATTTGAGGAGTTCCCTCAATTCCTCATGGATCACATCATCAGAACTGGATTCTGAAAAAAATGGGACTAATCTGGAAGTATATCTATTCAAATAAAAAAAGAATTTTCCAAATCGGTTCATAAACGCCGGAGAAATGCGGTAACAAACATAAAAAAAGTCAAAAAAAAAATGCAACCGAATTGAGAACCTCCTCCTTTTTTGGGAAGTCGGTTAAAAATAGTGTTTACAGATACAAAACAATAGTTATTTGTTATACAAGAGTGCAAAGTTGCTTTTTAACCGCGTGCTCAATTTTGATGACCGAGCAAGCGAAGGGTTCTAAAAGTTAGAATCCTGAGCGTTAGCGAGGGAATCAAAAGAGCACGAGGTGACAAATCTTTGCACGTGTTGCACACACGTAACTTTTCCTCCCACCTCAGCGAGGAAATGACTTAATGCAAAAAAAAACATTTACAATCACAAGATTCACTTTTGCGCATTTTTAACAGTTTCAGTCAATTCTGTTTGTTAAATAAACTTCCTCGTCGCAGAATCACTCATTTTAGGTTTTTCACTTGATTTCAAGTTTCTTGTTTTTAACCTGTTTTAACCTTTTAGGTTTGGACTTTTTTC
Source organism: Epirrita christyi (assembly GCA_951392215.1). Classification (NCBI taxonomy): domain Eukaryota; kingdom Metazoa; phylum Arthropoda; class Insecta; order Lepidoptera; family Geometridae; genus Epirrita; species Epirrita christyi. The sequence continues at coordinate 10,228,186 of OX595846.1, forward strand.
TGTTCTTTCGAAGGGAGACGTCGTCCTTTTTTATTTTATTTCAATTTCTAGTGTTTTTTTTTAGTTATATCGTGTAATTTTGGTGGCATTTTAACCGGTGTAGCTTATAAAGAGCACATGGTAGTGAATTTAAATAAAATAAGTGTATTGCGTGTCTTTTCGAAGGGGTGGAAATTGTCCAGGAACATTCTAGTAAACTGCCATCGATTTACTATTATTATAGAACATGACTTGACAGAGGACATGACGACTGGACATTGTTTGATAATTATCTATGCTACTTGACATTGGCAAAATTGAGAAAATCCTCAGATGCCATTAAAAAAAACCCAAGGTTTTAAGAATAAAGTGAAAAGAAAATAGCGCGAGTAAAGCAAATTAAAAAAAAAAAGTAATACACCAAGAAGGTTCCGAGTCTGAGTTTTTAACAAATTAAAGAAGATTGTATGATAAATTCGGCACCATGGAGGTAGAAGTAAATAGGTATAATGATGTTTTGAATTCACAAACTTAGTGCACACGATGTTCTAAATTCAATTTTACTCTATCCTCTAGCTAACGGATAAAAATGGCTTTTGCACTGAGATATCGAATAGCAAAAATACTCTTTCCGAGATGGTGGGATGAAAATTATATTAACATTGCCAGCTATTTGAAGTAGGTAACTATACCTACTTATCTATCCATTATTATGCATATTTTATTATATTTTATGTCTCCTAAGTGCTTAATGTATGTTTACTAGTATTGTCAAACAGGTTAAATCGTTGTGTATTGCGACGTAAACAAAAAGGTTCTTATTAAGTAGGTACATTATTTATTTAATATAAGTATTATGCAAAAACTCCGCTAAGCAGGTGCCAAGCCAGTGTGGCTCAAAAACAAGACAAGTGACGTCACGCAAACACTAGATATGTTTACCTGAGTGATTATTTACCAGTTCTCTTTTTCTCGTCTCATTGGTTCTTTCTTAGTCGTTGAAATATGTATTAAGTATATAATAATATGTTGCTCAACTGAACATTTTAAGGTCTAAATGATTTTACGAAATGCCACCGATTTGAGGAAAACACAGACAGCGTGTATTAAGATCTAACCTCAATTTCTTAAAAAACGTAAAATAGACAAGTTTAGGCACATTTATTACGTATTCGAAAGTGCAAGTATCACGCTTTCAACGCTCGTAATCTCATAACTCGAACGAGACGAATCCATCAGCTGCTCAGCAAGGCTGATAAAATACACGTTGTTTACATCTCCTTTTCTAGACATATTAATAAAAAAAAATGTTTCTCATAACGCGCTCTTTGATACGTCACATGATGCATTCCATTCAACAAAAGTTTTTTTTTTTAGATTCTTGTTCCCCAACTTCTAGCTGTTTGTCAACTCTTGGCATTTGGTAGGTACTGTGGATTCGTCGTTCTGTAAATTCGTAGAAAATAAGCTGTGACAGATAACAGACGGACACGAGAGTGATCCTATAAATGGTTCCGTTGGTATTTTTTGAGGAATGGAACCCTAAAAATCAAAGCAAGCACTTTTGATTTTCATTGCCCATCGAGTCTGACAATGAAACACCACACGCGCCATGCTGTGTAATATAATGTACCTAAATCAAATTACGTTACGTCTGAAAACAGTTTGTGTAGAGTCGACACTGTAATCGATTTCACCATTTCTTAGGGTTTATAATATTTTCAAAATTCATTTTTTAATAATGCCGTGTCTACGTTTTTTTATCGTAATAGCATACGCACTACGTTCACACTCTGAGCGTTCACACTATGCGTTTGCATGTAAGAAGTTCATGCGCGCGCAGCCTACGCCTCTAAGAACTTTGTGTTTATGCCATTCCGCGCACGCCATAGAACATAGAGCAATTAATCAGAATAATTTTAGAATTACTTTAATATGAATATTACAAAACTCTGAAAATAATTATCTGTCTAGTTTGATTGTGTGCGTGTACCCCACTACTAGGGTCCTCTCTAATACGTCACTCTTTCTGGTCCTGCGCTATAAACTAAGCTGACGATGTCGTAAATAATACTAAGATGAAAAAAATTAGGTAGTAAAAAATATTGTTTGAAATAGATCAATTTATTGCAATAAAAATCAGTTGGATTGTCTGAGCTTTTGCCCCACTAAACCGGGTCTCTTGCTACCTCAGTTTCGCAACATTGTTAATCCAACATATTGAATCAACATGTTTGATAAACTTGTTGACTGAACATTCTGTCTCCTGTAACTTCCGAGCGCCGAACAATGTTCAACTAGAGAAATGCGATCAATTTATGCGTCACTAGCGAGGTAAATGTGTTAGTAGACGCACAACGAAAATCTGTTACCTCACCCCCCATAGGCGTTTGCGGGGATGTTTTCCGTCCGCCGCGCCAAAAAATGTTTGCTATTTTTTTTGAATGAACTTTGTTGCATTCCCCAAACCACGCTGTTTATCAAAACATGTTGTGATAACGTCATACTTCAGGTAGCAGTAGACCCGATTTTACAAATAACTGCATGTCGTAGAGCTGTCTTGAAAGAGAACGTTCAGAAAATAGCGCTCAATATACATCTAGGAACAAGTTGCTGGACATAGGCCACCTTCATAATAATGCCACGATGAACCAAGTTGGCCTGTATCCACCGACTTTCCACGACCTATACAAATGGCGTCGGTCTATCATCCTATATCGCGACGTCCAGTTTGTGGTCGCCACTCAGGGACCTTAATTATTTTCTACCTGTGTACATTATTATTGTGTCTTGTCTACTGACCATCATAAATTAATTCAGGAATTTACATCTCTTGACGAATTGTCGTGTGTGAATTGTTGTCGATATCGTTAACAAAAACAATGGATAATAATCCATTGTTTTTGTTAACGATATCCAAATGTATCGCTTCTATGGTATGCCTTCTAGATCCAAACGTGTACTCATGAATAATGGAACACCTCCAGTTCATTGAACATGACATCATTGCCCGGTGGTATAGAATAAGAGTAGATGTAAATAAATAAAGTCATGTTTGTAAATAGGATAAGATGATTCCTTTGTAATCTGTGATTCTTTCCAACACATCTTGACAGCAAAAGGTGTTGTTCCAAGATGTATGGAGCCTAGCCCTTGTCGGTGTGTAAACGTGGCTAAATATATGTAAAACCTTTTCCCATTGTCATTTTTTGATTATTTCGCTTCATTTAGTGCAGATTCCTAAAATAACTTTCTCACGGAGGGCAACACAAGACAAAAAAATATGGCGGGGCGGATACAATTTACTCTGTGGTAAAATGTTTCAACAGCTGTTGACAACTTTGACCAGAACTGCATTTCGTTCGCGTCTTGGCTCCAAGGTCTTGGAGCAAGGAAAATATTTTCGCGTAGAATGAAAATGTTGAATTGAAGAACTTATACTGATGTGCCGATCGTAATAAAGCTAGCGTAGGCAACGCGTTTTATTTAGACACACTACTCCCAACAAACGAATAAAGCAAGCAACCACAGAGCAATAAAGACATTCCCTGTCATGGCTGCTCAGGAAAATATGTTACCACTGTAAAAAAAAACGAATCGTAAACATTTCTGTGCAGTAAATTATGCTTCAAATTAGAGTCAGAGTATTTTTACGATAATCACTGGTTTTTTCGCCATTCTCTGTCTGGTGTACATCTATATAGGCCATTTTGGAACATGTCCTTTGTTTTTGAACAATGATGTATTCTGTGTTTTGCCAACACAATGGGAGAGTTTGTTATCGTCTTCATCATCAGCTGTTGAAGTCCTCTGCTGCAGGATGAGGCCTCCCCCATAGATTTCAATGAGGGGATTTGACAGAATTACCACGCTTTGCCGGCGGATTGGTGATTGCAGTGATGATGTATGGTACTCAGGTGGATGCTGCTGCCCATAACCTGGTGTAATCCCTTAGTCTCTAAGTCCAGACACAAATCAGCAAAAGGAATTATCTGCGGAAAGAGAAAAGGTGTTGGAGATGCTAATTTTGTGTTGTCAACAACAAACTCTACCCATCATGATAGGTCCAAGGTCCACATCCAAGGTCATATTGCAGTTCCATTCAAAGCGTCATAAATTCAGGTGCACACATATAAAAATAAAACAGGCACGTGCGAGCGAGGCTCACGCCTTGAGGGTTCAATACGTTAGAAATTACAAAACCATCAGAACCCTTTTGGAGTTTCAGCCACTTTCTCCTACAAACTTCATAAGCCCATGTTAGGGGTATAAAAGTCATAATTCCTCAATTTTAGACTTTTTCCTTTATTTGGAAGCCCATTCCAAATTTCAGGATTGAGAGATCAATGTAGTACCCTAAATACCCTAGGTGTTTTTAATTTTTGCTATTTCTATGCAAAAATTATATAGGTACTTTAATTATATAATTATAAGTACTTATATAGATTATATACTTCAATTATATACTTCAATTATATACTAATTCATTGATATACTTTTTAAAAGCATAGAGTTAGAAGCTTGATTGTTTTACGGCACTAAATATAAGCTCACAGACATAATATTTGGTATAAATTTCAAGTTTATACCTTTAATCGCTTCTGAGAAAAAAGGTGTTGACAGACAGACATACAGACAGACGGACAACAAAGTGATCATTAAAGAGTCCCGTTTTTTCATGTTATGGTACGGAACCCTAATCAAATTCATTCTAGCCAATGTTATTGTAGTACTTACGTCATGATGTGTTTATTTATTGTTGGTTTGTTACCCTTGCCTTTTCCAATGAATAACAAAGTGGTATTCACATTCTGTTTGATGTTGAAGGACTTTCAAAGGTTTATAGATTGTTTGCAAGCTTAAGACAAGTGCAATGATGGTTTCGTTGCTCTAGCAATGCATTGGAATCCATATTATGACTATACTTTAACAAACATCAAAACAAGCTAATCTTATCAACAATATTTATTCAAAAAGCGTAGTATTTGTTGCTATTTATAAAGTTGTGAGTTATAAACCTTGAAGATTAATACTAGAGGATATAAATAAGACAAGTGTCTTGTAGGCTTTATTTCTAAATCGTTCACTGATAAATTGAACCTTATGTTGTAGCCTTAAAGTATCACCAGTAAGTATACAGATCGTCTGCCTGGAACAAATACCCAAACCTATTTAAAGAGGTTACCAGTTGCATAAATATTTTTGTTGAGAAAACTTTACGGCCTTATTACAGAACATGGACTAAATCTGAATTTAGTCCAGGCGTACTAGTCCAGGATTAAATATCTACATTAGGCATATGCGACTTTAAATACGAAAGCAGATGGTTTGTTTACTTTGTTTTCAGAAATCAATTATCGCGCTACTTCGCAAATTTCCAAAGTATCAAACTGACGGATTGTGTCACATCACAATTGAGATGTCCAAATTCTTACCTCTAACAAGCAATCAACTGTCAATTTATAGACCATTGCTAAACTAGGGGGCTGCCTGGTTTTAGATAAACCAGAGATACTCCAAGCTTATGTCATTTTTGGCATGAGCGAGGAATATCTAGTTCAAAAGTTGCTTCTGGAAAACAGACCATCTGCTTTTGTATTACAGTCGTATATACCCTGGGTCGATATTTAAGCCTAGACTAGGTAGTCCTGGTTTAAACCCAGACTAAGGGCATTTTTTATAATAACACCCTTTTTTGTGACTCACAAAGTTTAGTACCTATACAGAGAGCTGATAGAAAAAATACGATCCATATCGTCGAAGACCTCTGTGGCGCGGCGGGCGGATGAGATGCGAGAGGTTGCGGGTTCGATTCCCGCTGCGGGACAAATGTTTGTATGATCTGCAAATATTTGTTCCGGGTACCATAACACCCAGATGTTATGGTACCATGGTTCTCGTAGTTCCTGATACTCACGACAAAGGCAATCCTAGTGTGGGATTAGTTATGTTATGTTATATTTACGGAGGTTTCACTGTCCAAGGTCCCGAACAATCATAACCAGCCTATGTACGTCCACTGCTGGATGGGGAGATTGGGCATAATCCTCGCTTGGCAGTCGGATCGGTAATCGTAGTTGGCGTTAGGTGTACATCCATGAGAGGAGACGGAGGGGACTATTCATAGTCCGGACAACCAACTCCACGAACAATGTTTTTTCTTTACGTAGGTACGTAATATAACCTACCCTAATAATATTAAATGATTTAGCCGTAAGGCAGGCTAATAAGTAATTTAACAATGACCTAGATTTATAGAATAACTGTATCCAAGAATGTGGTACAGTTCACTATTATTACAAAATGTGTATTGTTTTCATAACTAGTTTTAATTTTAACTTTTGCATGCTATGATATACCGAAATATGAATTATATATCATCACCCTGTATTAATAATAATAATAATTTCATTTATTTTTTAGTAATCCGTGGATAACGTCGTGGGTTGTACATTTACTCATATTTATATAAACAATGTTATTTAGTAATATCATAATGAATTAACTGTTCGTTTTCCCCAATTAAGTAAAATAAAATAAAATAAAATTGAAGTTTGGCACCAGATTTTTATAAGTACATTAAATCCAATGCACAATAGAACAAAATAGAACATAAACTGACTGGCAGAAAGTGCTGCATAGCATTAAGTCCTCCTTTTGTACTATTATTTTTGTAATTGTGCAATAAAGAATTAAACAACATAGAAATATTTAATTAAATTACATTATTTATTTAGCGCAACGCATTTAGTGGCATGTCAGCACATGCGTTTTGGTCCAGTGGCTGAGGATCGGACCATCCACCCGCTCCGCCACCGTGGTCAGAAGGCTGTTGGTGTTGTCGCGCATCCGCCGCATCAGGGAGGCACCTCACTTGCGCATGATGGCGTAATTGAACATTGGTATTGAACTTTGAACTTCGTAGGTTCTGTAAGAGAAGTGAGTAACAAAACGTTTTTACATCAAAATGATCTAACCAACAAACAGCCCGCTCAATGGGTTTAGTTATTTCTTTCACTTGTTTATCTCAACACTATCTGGTATACAATAGCACAATAGCGTCGCATCATTGTTTTACTCCAGGTTTTGTTCTATTGTCATTTTTACCTGACTACGACAGCAAAAAGAGAGTTATGATATTAGCAGTCTATGTATGTATGTTTGCGCAGTGGGCTATAGAGAGAGCTATGCTAGGGGTTTCGCAACGTGATAGAATCAGAAATGAGGAAATCCGTAGAAGAACCAAGATCACCGACATAGCTCTCAGAATATAGTAATTGAAGTGGAAATTGGGCAGGTCATATAGCTCGCAGAACTGACAACCGTTGGGGAATAATAGTTCTCCAGTGGTAAAGAAAGGCCCTCCGCTCGATGGACTAATTACATTATAAACATCGCAGGAATTCGGTGGATGGAGGTAGCTTAAGACTGTATGTCGTGGCATTCTAAGGGTGAGGCCTATGTTGAGCAGTGGACTTCTACAGGCTGATGATGATGATGATGATGATGATGTATGTTTGTAAACTACAAAAGTAAACACTTTATCAGTTAATGCTTCATCAAACGACAAAAATAACATGAGTCACTCTTGCAAACAAGTAATTGTTATTTTTGTGCTTTGAAGATTACTAAGTTGCTAAGGTCATTGGAACTGTAATATAAACATGGTCAATCGATTTACAGTTCAAGTTTGGTAAATAATTAAGTAAATTAAACTTCCACGTATGTAGCTGTCTACCTATACATAATTATGTATCTACGTAGGCTGACGTCAGACAGTAGGTAATTTTAATAAGACACACATATTCAACATATATATATATATATATATATATTTTTTTTAATTATTTCTTCTAATATCACCATTATGTATTATTATTGTATGTATTTTATGTATCAATAATATTTATGTAGGTATATAATTGTGTGTATTATATTATACATACTGGTAGAATATATTTATTATTTTGTTTTTTAAATCAATTTGTTTTACCAATGATGATGTTACTTGTCTTTTTGTGATTATACTAATATGTACGCCACCGTCTTTATTTGTTAAATAGTTTCTGTCCAACCAAAGGTTGTCTGGAAGAGATCACTCTTAAGCGATAAGACCGCCCATTGTACCTCTGATTTGAATCTTTGTATCATTATTTTTTTGTTGTATTTTTGTTTATGGTGTACAATAAAGTTATAATCTATCTATCTATCTATCTATATTTTTATTATTACAAGCTTTTTATTACAAAAACATTAAATTGAAATTGATTGAGCTGAAATTGTTCATATGTCAAGTTCAGATGACAATACAAAATTATGGTAACGGCGAGCTGATCTGATGATGGAGATGGAAGGTGGACAACGGAACTCCTCGATGATTAGTAGTAGCCTGGCAGTGTTTGGGCTCATTTTGATCAGGTTCTTATAACGAATTTAACAAAAAATTGTTTTGAATATAAACTTTTCAACAATAAAATTTACCGCAACAACTTCAAAGTACATACAGTCTTGTTTGTTGGTGTGTCATTTTATTCTACTTGATATTGTTCATCAAAGACTTGATATTACAAACGCAAAAGTTTGTTTTCATTACTCAATCACGCCAACACCGAATTTAATGCCGTGGTGTGTCCAGCCTAGAGTAGACCCCTCGTTCTCCTCCCATGGATGTCGTAAAAGCCGACTTGGAGATTACACCAGGGTATGGGCAGCAGCGTGTACCTGAGTACTCCACACCTATACTGCGATCACCAATCCGCCTGCCAAGCGTGGTGATTATGGCAAATCCCCTTATTCTAGAGGGAGGACTCGTCCAGCAGTGACGTCTACTGGTTGATGAAGAAGGGATAGATTTTGATTTCTATAAAGTAAGCAAACAAAAATAACCGGTCAAGTGCGAGTTGGACTCGCGCACGAAGGGTTCCGTACCATTATCTATAAAAACGGCAAAAAAATCACGTTTGTTGTAAGGGAGCCACCTTAAATTATTACTTTTTTTTGTTTTAACAGAAATACATCATCTGTGAAAATTTCAACTGTCTAACTATCACGGTTTATGTGATACAGCCTGGTGACAGACGGACGGACGGACAGCCGAGCCTTAGTAATAGGGTCCGTTTTACCCTTTGGGTACGGAACCCTAAAAAACGATTCGTACCAATTGATAAAAAACAGAGTTCAAGTCACTGACCTAGCCGAGGGTGCCCAAAAGACTGGCAACTTTACCTCGTTGGATGGCAATACTGATTTACTGACCGAGGTAAGCACAAGACCTTTGGTCATTAGTCTCATTAGCCTCTTGGATCACTCCTTAAAAAGGAGCCACGCATCAGGTACCCACGGTATCCATATACTTATACCAAGATAATAAGTAGTACTAGGATAATAAGTAGTAGTAGTACATACCTACTAGTACTTTAGTTGTAGTACTACTGTTTATCTTGGTACCAAGTATACATATAAGCAAAGATGTAAACGAAAGCTAGTTAACGATAAAATAACAACTATGTCCGTTACACTCAGATACCAAAACCATAAATTCCAAGTTTAAAAGACATTTTTCGCATCATAAGGCTTATCAATGCTATTGAGTGAGGCTTCAATGTCATACTACAATACCTAACAAGCTTGTCATGACTCAACAATTATCGTCCACTGTAACCCTGAAAACAATAAGAATTCCTGGTCAATTTGCTAATACCATAGATAAGTGTTAGTACTTTAATAATACTTGGTATATTTTTACTGGACCGTGTCCACAAAACGAAAATCCAATAGAAGAAATAGGTGTCAGATATTGGAGTCCGTAAGTGGCACTGCTCAGGACACTTGACCAGATTTTGTAACATAGGTGATGTAAGGCTCTGACCGAGTGGTGGCCGAGAGGCAGAAAAGACCATGGTAGACCATCTGGTATGGGCGGACGATATAGAGGGCGTAGAGGGAAAGCCCTGGATACGAATAGCACATAACCGGTTGGAGTGGCGTTTGGGGAGGTTATAATAACCCAATTTACCAATTGCAAAAATATTATGTTGAGGGAAGAGATTTAAAAACAAACAAATGTGATGTATATGGCTATTTATTCATAATTTTATAGCAGCACCAACTACGAACCTTTCATATAGATAAATAGTTATCTGGAGCCTTATTTTGTGTGGGTATCCCCTACCAATATTTTTGTAATAATTATGTTACTAACTTAACCTAACAATTAAAATAGTATGCAACTATACTTTTTATTAATATTTTGCTCAATTATCTGAACATTGTTACCTTCAGTACCGAAACGGGTTAGCTGTTAATTAATGATAAATATATAATTAATTGATAATAAATGTTTTTGCAGTACTGGAAGCACTACCTATTCGCATAACTATAGCCGACCGCGCTGCGGCTCGGCCTGTCCTACCTTACCTTGCACTACCCGCAACTCAGTCATGCATGTTATTTTTAGACAACGTACTTTTTTCGTATCAAATAAATTAAGTTTCTGGAATTGTTTCTACTTCTTTGTATTGTATTGTATTGTATTGAATACAATGGGGAGATTTACTATAATATCCACGCTTGGCAGGTGGATTGTTGATCGCAGTTTAGTGTTAAGTACTCAGGTGTATGCTGCTGCCAATCCCCTGGTGTAATTCCTTAGTAAGGCTTTTACTACATCCACGTGAGGAGACGGAGGTGTCCTATTCTTAGACCGGCTCAGACCAAGAACACCACGGCTCACTACCAACTAACATCATATTTCAATTTATTTTGTATATCTGTTTCATTGTACCTATTTGTTTTAAATAAATAAAAAACCGCAGGTTCAACGATTCAAGACAGATCTTCAAAATTCGAGGTCTGAAGGTCGGTTACCTTAAAGTAAGAAGTCACGCGAATTAGCGGTTAATTATTATTAACCACATAGAATTTGCCTTGTGACGTGAGTAGGTTTGGCCTTTGGAAAAAGGTTGTCAACCAATTATCAACATTATTATAGGTATCATTATACAATTATATCTAATTCACTTTCTGCATACAATTATATTATATTACTACCAAGGAAAGTACTATAACTACTACTAACAGACCACAGAGTACTTTTTTAGTATATTTTGTTGATAACTGTGTAGTAACTAGGTATTTCTTTATATTTCAGTTTGCTGATGAATTAATTATTTATTGAACGAGCGAAGCGAGTTCTCTGAGTCAAGTTGGAAGAATCGGCGTTTGTATGTGTTTGTTTTCATCGGACAAACAAACATACATACATACATGTATGTTTGTTTGTCCGACGAAAACTTCTAAACCGTTAATCCGATCTTCATGAAATTTGGTATGGGGGTAGATAGTATTGGTACAATTTGTAGGTAAGGTTATGAGCTATATCGATCAGGGGGTTGCTGAGATATTGGGATCCAAAAGGGGGTAAAAAAAAAAAAGTGAGACAGTCAGATCAAGTGGGGTGTCTAATAAAAGCGCTTTGGTTGGACATTTCAAAACTGTTTTTAATAATTATTTAGCCTTAGTAGTTTTCGAGATATTAGGGAAAATAAAAAACGTAAAAACCCAAAATTCTAGGGTACTTCCAGCAATCCCACAATGCTGAAATTTGGTATGCTTGTGGCTTTTGTGTCACAACTACAGGGAAAAGTCTGAAATTGAAGAATTTAGAAACATGTACTCCATAAAACAGAAACCAATATAACCTCCATTGTTGACCACCCATTTCTAAGAATTTGAATGACGTTGGAGTTCTATGATTTCATCAAAATGACGTTATCAATTAATTCGTCAGGTACTTGATATAGGTACTAACAGGTATGTAGTATAATTACGCCCCGTTGCTTAGCCCTATTCAAAGTTTATTTCGATGATGTGTAGGAAATTAGAGTAGTTACTGATAGATCCTGTACTGTACTGGTAGACCTCGAGGTGAAAATTTTCAAAAATAATAATAGAAAATATGGAAATTACTTATTTAAGTAGTCGGGCTGATAAAGGTGTTATCGCGAGGTCTCAGTTCGGGGCGAACCACTAGTTTATATAATATATTTAGTATATTCGACTTCAACGTTCGTGATGTCACTCGGGCAGGCCCTGTCTGAAAACCAGCGCCGCGCCGTATCTACTTGTAGGTCCGGTGTAGCTGTATGCTGAGACAGGGACCTATTTGACCCCCACACAACATGCATTACGCCATTTGGTGTTTCTTTAGTTTTTTGTAAAGTTACCTACTACTTAGGTAGGTAGGTACCTGCTTTTGTTTTTATTTTGTTTCTTTTTAAGTGGGGACAAATAAACGTATTTTCTTTCTTTCTTTCTGCATGATTTATTACGAAAGGACCCTATGACTCTGACCTTAGAGTGCCTACTTCAACTTTGAGACGGTATATGCGTGTTTGACTAGGTAGGTAAGGTACAACCCCCAATGAAACTTGAATAGGGGAAAATTCTTGACCTAAATATTCCTCCTTTCAAGTTTCAAAAGATTTGGACAGCGCTAAAGCTGCCAAAATGGTCCCTATTGTTGCGTTCCATGGGGAACGCAACAATATGGCAATGGTGCCAATTGCTTTTGTAATTTTGTTGTTGGAATGGGCAATTTGTTTACTACGATGGCCTTACCTAATCTAGAGCAGTAGTAGATTTTCCTTGAAGGTCCAGTCAATCTGATCAAAGATTTGCCTTGTAACCTTACAATGCGCTGTTGTAAAATATTCAAGGTTTTTTTTGCGTGATGCTGAAATGGGAGAAAATATCTACTTGCGGCTACTAAGTAGATCATCAGCAGCCATTAAACGTGCACTGCTGGACGAGGCTTCCCCCATACAATATAATGGAGGGAAATACAATTATCATGACGCTTATAGCAGGTGGATTGGTGATCGCAGTGATGTTCATGTAAGTACTAAAATGGATGCTGCTGCCTCCCTGCTGTAATCCCTTAGTCGGCTTTTACGACAACCACGGGAGGAGTGGGTGATGTCCACGGGCCTCGCCAGGCAGCTTAGTTTCGGGTTAGGGGGGTTTTCAAGAAAATAAAACAACAAAAATGTACACGTCACTGCTGTTTCTTCAAAAAGTATCAGATTTTGACAATATTTTGAATATATTTGGTGGGGTCCGACCCCCCTTGGCTACCCCATGGTGGGGTCTATTCTTAGGCAAGACACTACGGCACTACGAAGTAGATGAGTGATGTTATATAAAAAGAGCTTTCTGCTTCACAGCACAGGTGGCGTAATATACACTTTTACCAATGGTTTAGGTTATACCACATTTTTCCGATGTTAAAAGTGTGTACATAAACGTCATGTTGAAATGTTATGCCAGAATGTTTCACTTCAATTATATTGTGATAAATTAGTAGTTTCTTCACCAACCCCCATTCACTAGCCGCGGGGCGGGTAAACGGTTTATAGGTATCTGAGTAGGTACTTAATAAAATATTTATTTTATTAATCATTATAAAATTCGTAAGAAGGATAGGCCTTGAGCCACCTCCATCCACTGACTTCCCACGACGTTTATAATGTACTTAATCCATCGAGTGGAGGGCCTTCCTCTACCTCTAAATTTTTCAGAAGTAGTTACATAGTACCTACCAATTCAGTGTCCAGGGTTTTCCATTTGGTCTAAACGAGATTGAAATACCTCTAAGCAAAAAATTAACTAAAAATTTAGGTACCTAGAGTTATATATTGTAGAGCCACAAACTAACTAAAACTGCTCATACATTCTGAAAATCTTAGAGTTTCAATGTAATTTCAGTAACCTTGACTTAAAGACAGAAACCTCTGTTTCAGTGTCTTCTGATTACATCATATTAGGTATCGTAAAATGCACGAAATCGTTGCAAAACGTATGGTCGCTGAACCATAAAAGCAGTTTCTTTAAACTGTTATTGTGGTTACCAAACTTTATTGAAAAGAGTAAACAGCTTTTTTTTTGTTAAACCTATTTGTACCGGCTATTTCAAACTTTCTCTTTGTTCGGATAACATGGCTCGTACATACGTTCAATATACATAATAACAAAATCAGACAATCATAATTAACATGTTCGTTCGTTACATATACAGAATGAAATCAGATATAACCTACCTAAACCCAGGTACAGGAATTGAGACATTATGTAGGTAGTTTTCTTGACTATTTTTGCAAGAGGAGTATAATTTATTTATCTGCAAGGTATTTTTAGCGTTAATTGGTTCCTAATAACACTGTGAAAAAAACCTTCCTGATAATAATTTAGAGCCATATGTTTATTGTATGGTTTCAAATAAAATTCTGAATTAAGAATCAATTAATTATTAATTAAAATTCTTAATGTTCTTATTAATAAATTAATTAAATAAATAAATAAGACCAGAAATCCGCTTGCCTAGCGTGGCAATATTTGCAATGGGGGAAGCCTTGTCCCGCAGTGGACTTCGAAAAGCTGTTAATGATGATAATATTATGATTCTTTTCTGAACGGTAAGAAAACTACAATGTTCAGCATACCTAGTTCTTTATTGATCTGGACTGCTATAGTATATAGGTAAGTGGATTGCGTGTCTATGCGCAACGGTTCTGTTAGCTCAATTATTACTAGCAAGGTACTATAGTTTAATACTTACACTTACTTGTGCTGTATACTAGGTACTTTTCTAAAGTAAAGAATGTGGTAAATTTTACCACTGAAAAGTATGTTGGACTGAGCCTTGGATTCTAAATTATTCTAGGCTTGATCGCGTTAGAACAGGAGTAATTTAAGTTTATAAGAAGATTTAAAATGATCCTTGTAATAATAATAATAATAATGCTGGACATTTCACACAACATTATCTAGCTCCAAGCTTAGCAAAGCTTGTGTTATGGGTACTAGATAACTGATATACTTAAAACAATACATTACATAGATAGTTTATTTTTTACTATACAATGTCGTCAAACTTAGAGAATTTATGTAGGGAGATGGCATGCTCAACTTCTAGTACTAAATTATTTCTGCCACTTTTTGCGGGAGGCGAGGTAAACACGTACAGCACACATTTACTTACTCACGCACACTCATGCAGAAATTTGAGGCGTCTCTATAAACGCACACGGAAATAAAAACTGTCACACAATCATAAAACACGCACACAAATAAATAATTTATGTAATTACACTATTGGGTAGTTGCACACTAGCGCAAAAACTAGTGATGGGGTGTAAAAGACTGAATGAAGTTAAGATTATTAATTGTCTATGGATCTAGTCTATGGATGTATGTTTATTATGTTTGAATGGGTGAATTATTGAATCATATTGATCAAAACTAATCGCGTAACAAACATACAAAACATAGTCAGTTAAAATTGATTTTTAGGATTTGAGAGGTCACCGGTAGGACGCGTACGTCCTTTTGCACACGAACGAAGTTTGCTTCTATTTTGGCTATTATTTCTTCAAACTCCATGAAATTTTGTATCCGTGGTGCGTTGGTTTCTTATAAAATTATATGGTTTCCAAATCACACGCATCAGGCATGTATGATCTGCAAATATTTGTTCCGGGTCTGGGTGTTATGGTAACAGGTACTCGTAGTTCCTGATAGGTACCTACGATACAGGGAATAGTGTGGGATCAAGACTACGTATGTGACTGAAGAGTGTTAAAAAAAACGGTTGTCTGTAAAGTCGGTTTACTGACGATAGTTCAACGTGTCAACGTCGTTATTGTGCTTCTTTGTCGCTCGTTCCGCGCTCGCGCGCATGCGGCGTTAGCGCATGCGCATATATATATCGCATGCGCTATGCGCATGCGTTTTGCGAGGTGACGCATGACGAGGTAACGACGTATGACGAGGTAACGACGCATTAGTCATGTTTTTTCGAGCGTGCAGCCGGCTCCATCGATTTATAAGACGTTAACACGTCAAAAACAATATTTTGGCTCCTGCTCGGAATGCATGTAAGGTTGGGTCCCGTGGTAATAAGGAGCTCCTCCTCATTGACATGGTCATCAGACAGAAGGTCAGGAGGAGCAAGGGAAACCTCTCGGCTGCTTGTATTGGTTATAAGAAGGTCTATGATTCGGTGCAACATAGGTACATGGGTTTAACAATTTTATTATAGACATTTTATATTGCATTTTTTTTATGTTAATATAAGCTATTGGTTTTAAAATGGATCAATTTATTGTTAAGAAAATGTATTTTCGTGGATTTGCTTTTTTCATACGAAACGAGATTCGAATATCCGGATACTTCCTAATTTCATATTGTGATTGACAAAATAACCCTAAAACCGATAAAAACGGGAATACAAACCTCTTAAATAACCTTACAACCCCTTTTAACCCCAAAAAACAGCTAATCAAGACCAATTAACCTATATATTAGGCTGGTATTGAATGATGTAGGTATTGATATTTTCTGTGGAATCAGGTTTTTTTTTACAGCTTTGATCGTTTTTTTCGGCCTGAAAACTCCCTATCCTGTTAATTTCATAAAAATCGTTGCAGCCTCTTTCGTTCATTCATTCGTTCGTTGTTTTCACATCACTTGTCCCCGTACCAAGAAATTACGTATCGTTATTTCTGTCGTAAGCTTGCAGTAAGAAAATATATTTTACGGTGAAATTAATGGCTTAATTGTGTTGTCAATTACTTAAATGTGATAAGAAACTCCATATTTTGTTAAATTTGATGTTTCCGACCGCCATTTACACGAAACCACAGCACAATCAACCATTTTTAGGAGCTCCGTATAGCGACAGGTATGAACGCAGAATGGCGAACGATCATGGCTAAACTAGTTTTTATAAACTGACACGAACGACCGTTCATGTACTTCGGCAGAGGGGAAAGCGTATGCTTGCCATCTCCATACTATAAATTCTCTAAGTCGTCAAATGATTGTGATTTTAATGAATAAAACACTTTTGACTTAAATTTATTATAATATATTATTATTTGGGACGACATAGCTACGAAGAGTATGCAACCAAACTGCACGCCGCTTCACCGTTTTTACTTTGCACTTGACACAAGCATGACATTCGAGAATGGTCCTTCTGGTTACAGATCATGGAATATTTATTTGTGGGGCCTAATTAGTGTGGCCTTCCATCTCTTCCCGTGGATGTCATCAAAGCCGACTAGGGATTACACCAGGGGATGGGCAGCAGCATCTACCTGAGTACTCAACACCAAAACTGCGACCACCAATCCACCTGCCAAGCGTAGTGATTATGGTAAATCCCCCCATTGGATAAGCCTCGTCCAACAGTAGACGTCTAACGGCTGATGATGATGATGATGAAATAGTGGGGTGTGCAATTTTAGACTAGTCGCCTACTTGTTTGAAATGCTTGACTGTACTCTCATGGTATTTATTTTTATGGATGGTACATAACATTACAAAGTTATGTCAATGATAATGATGACGTAATAATACAGGTAAGAGTGGAAAAATTTCCATTTGTTTAAGGAGTTGCGTCTGAAATAGAAAATTCCACAGCCATTTTATCACTATTTCAGTGATTCTTTTATTGTGTTCATTGTCGACACAAAGGTTTCTAAATTACACTACCGCACGCTCCATCGTTTGCACGCTACGCCAATGAGTAGAAGAAAGAAATCATTGCATATTATATTACTTACCAAGTAACCTACCTACCTACTTCTAATCGATTATAGCTTGCGGTCATGTTATTTTTATATTTACTTGTAAGAACTGCTCTCTACAAATACTACTCTAAACAAACTCTTCTTTTTCCTTGGAATGATGAGGCTGGAAGTAGATTTTTCAAGGAGGAGGAAGCATAAGGTATAACTTTTGAAAATATCATAGTTCATTGTCAGCCGCTAGAAGTTCAGTGTTGGACGATGCCTCCCCCATAGAATGCAATGGGGGAATGCAATTTGTCATAATCACCACGCGTTGCAAGTGAATTGGTTATCACAGTATCGGTTTGAGTACTCAGGTGCATGCTGCTGCTCATCCCCTGGCGTCATCCCCGGGGTATATTTTTAAGCCGGGCACACTACGGCATACTACCATCTAGTGTACTACCACGGTTATGCAAATTATTTTAATAAACTCACGAAATCAAAGAAAATATTCTGTTTTGTGAGAAATATGAAGCATTATTTAGTCTTTTACACTCTAGCCTACATATTTATATCTTTCTTCTACTATATAAAAATAAGTCGGGTTTTCCTTCCTGACGCTATAACTCGAGAACGGCTGAACGGATTTATCTTATCTTGGTCTTGAAATGTTCGTGGAAGTCTAGGGAAGGTTTAAAAGGTGAGAAAAATTCGAATAACTGCCGGGAACACCGGGACCACGCGAACGAAGTCGCGCGCGGGCCGCTAGTCTACTATATAAAAATAAGTCGGGTTTTCCTTCCTGACGCTATAACTCGAGAACGGCTGAACGGATTTATCTTATCTTGGTCTTGAAATGTTCGTGGAGGTCTAGGGAAGGTTTAAAAGGTGAGAAAAATTCGAATAACTGCCGGGAACACCGGGACCACGCGAACAAAGTCGCGCGCGGGCCGCTAGTACCTCATAGATAAAGGATAGAAAATACAATATTGCACAATACCTACCATATAGGCAAATAAAAAAAACTTGATATGATTACCAATGAACGGTCTTATCGCTAAGTAATGATCTCTACCAGACAACCTTTGGATGGAATGGAATGGACTGTACGTAGTAGACAAGGGTGTACTAATAGTGTACTTACATAAATTATATTGATTAGTTGGATCACATAATCTGTCACGAATCCCTGAACCAGATTTGACGACCCCCGTGGCGCGGTGGTTGAGTAGCCGGCTGAGGGGCCGGGTGTTGTGTTACCATGGTTACTCGTAGTTCCTGATATCCACGACACAGGAAATCCTAATGTGGGATAAGCCGGCCTATACAAACGAAATTCGCTTCGAAGCGATTCTAGTTCTACAGTCGTAATAATATAATACAGTCAGTAGGCCACGTGACGCTGCTTTTAGGTAGGTATTTTGTGACGTGAGATTTGCGTAGCTTACGTCAATCTTATACATTTTGGACTTTTCTGCTAGCGTCATCGCAATGTTCCTTTGTATATTACCTCAGAACTATGTATGCGACTATTGGGTGTTGGGTGTTATGTATGTTTATCTTATATAAATGTAGAACAAAACCAACACAAACATCTCTCAGCAGTCTCAGATATTCAATAAAAATTATCTTTCCTTCTTCTTTGTAGTTTATCTTTAAGGACAAACAGCAACTAATTTGATGTAAACCTAATACGGATAAACAGAAATGTTTTTGCATCAATCAATGTTGGCAGAAGGTAAATCAATGCTCTTAATCACAAAAGCGACAGTCATAGTAATTAATTAATTTCTTTAATTTCATGGTTAATGTTTGATTCAATCAATCAGTTCAGTGATAAAAAAATTATTAAGCCCCAAAACCTGCCAGTTTGGTTCAGTTAGTGTGATCTAACTAGATGTAGCAAAGCCGAGTACAATACCAAAGCATAGGTCACCTACCTACTTACTTATAACATCTATTGTAAATAATATGGTTGAACAAAGTAGGGGATCTGCACTACTAAACTTATACAAATTGATCGATGGACTATTTTTTGTCCGCATTACTATTTCTATTAATTTTTTTAATGTATTTCAAGCCTGCTCTACAGTACTCTACATTGAAAATCAAATACCGTGAAGATTATCGTGAAGCGTGCAACTCGGGTAGGAACCATGACGTAAATACAAGTCTTGTAAGATTGATAAAAAGCGACCTCAAGTATGATTGCTTTCAAGAATTTGTCACTAAAAGTATTGTATTAACAGATTATCCACCTATTTCCCATATCATGATACCACTAACACTATCAGTAACTACAGCCTATCAGCCTAAAAGTAAATAAAATTTCTCCTCCCTACTACAAACATACACAGGCAAGTCTCTCCAGATTATAGTCCAGAATCTCCTGCTACGCGGCTGCCTGCTACGCCGTAGGCCTAAGCTACGTAAACTGGTTCTTCGCAGTTCCACTTCTTTCTTGAATGTATGACTTACACAAACAGAATGATTCAACAAACAAGAATCAAGCAAAGCACCAAAGGTCATCTAAACTTCATGACCCTTCCGAATCAGCCCCATAGTTTTAAGCTACTGAACTAGCCAAAATTGTATTTATTATTTATCACTGTTTATCAGTATTTTAATTATCATTTTATATAGTTATCTAATTATTATTATTATTTTTTTACCACTAATTATATAAATTGTATTTATTTATTGCAATTTATATGACAACTATATTGTAAAGTACTACACACACGATAATATTTGTTATACTTGTTTATTTTCCCTTTCACTTTGTTCTTTTTGTCTGTTAAACACGGTACACTGTTACTATAGTCTATATTTTAGTACCTTGTGTATAACACGTCTGCTGTAATGTTCTCTTGCTTTGAAAAAGGCTCTAACGGAAGACCAGCGTAGGTTGTTTACGACCTGTATATGCTGAGTTAAGGCCTTTTTGTAACAGGTATACTTCTTATTTTTATTTACACTATCTTTTTTTCTTTTATTTGTTAAATCTATGTCTTGTTGTTGCAAATAAACTTTTTTGATTTCTAATGACATAGGTACATAAAAATGACTCGGTCGGGCCATGATTTTCTTTTCCACCCAGCTGCAATTGCACCATTGTCGGTGAATCACCCAGTATTTCATGTACTTACTACAATAATATGTATGATAGTGAATACAGACTTCTAGAACACAAAAAATTCGGTGTCTTGTCAAACAACTTTGTTAGAGTAATTATTTAGTGTAATAAAATTGGCACAGCTGCATGTAATATTTTGTCTTTGCATGGTTCGTTATAAACTTATCAAACCTGCTACATGTCTCCTGCGTTATCTAATTAAATACAACACATGCCCAATGGTGTATTTGTGTAAAAAGTCTCACTTACATATAATTTGAACAGCACCCATACAATTCAAACCGAAAGATAAAAAGCGGTGGTACTTCCCTGGACGAACTCTTTTAAAATGGGAGCTGAGTACTAATGATTGTTATACCTTTTTAAAGTTCCGACCAAATTTGGAAAATCTCCTCGATTTTGAAGTCTTATCTATGCTTCTGTTACAAAAGTTGTTTGAGGTAAATTACTGTTTGGTGCACGATTAAGAAAGTGATCATCATCATCATTATCATTAGCCTATAGAAGTCCGCTACTGGACATAGTCTCTCCCCTAGAATTCAACGACGGACAGTCTTGAGCCGCTTCCATCCACCAACTTCCTGCGACGTTATATGTCTTTAGTCCATCAAGTGGAGGGCCTTCCTATACCGCATCATCTGGTTCGTGGTCACCACTCGAGAACCTATTCCCCAACTGTTGTCAGTTCTGCGAGCTAATATGCCTATTGCCACTTCAACTTGCTAATTGTGAGAGCTATGTCGATGACCTTGGTTCTTCTACGGATTTCCTCATTTTGGGTTCTATGGTACTATGGTATGGTATTCTACAAGGTGGATATGAGTCAAGAAAGGCAACAATAATAAAAGTACCACCAGTCAGATTTAGCTCATTATAAACATATAGGTACAGATACAGTGTGTTAAGTATTCGTCTGACAAACTTAAAAGTTGATTTGGAGAACACGCTTCGCTCGTTGACATAAGTACAACAGTGAAAATCTTGTTGATTTCTGAGGATTTCTGTCCACTGTTTCTTTTTTTTTTTCATAAAACAACAGGATCAAATTACGATTGAACTGAACACACCAGTTCATTGTTTAAATTGTAAGTATATTTAAACATAATTAGTAGCTGGACCTGTTCAAGAGCTACTGTTTGTTACTTTTGTTATGTTAAGCTCAGTTTTCAAATGGCTGGATCGATTGTAAGAATCGCCGCACGATGCCACGACCACCGACGTCGGCGAAATGTGATCTCGGCACTGCTGGCTGGCTGGTTTGCTTCCGCAGCCCGAGCGGCAGAGTCCAAAACGTTAAAAGATAGCAAGTGGTGACCTAATTACAGGGAAATAAGGTTGAATTTTATATTTGAAACTAATTTTAGTTGATTACGAATTGAAAATTAAGTTTTTCAAAATTGTTGGGTACGTATCGAATGATAATGAAACGGACATCTCGAAAACATTTATTAGTGATTTTTATAAAGATAATTAATTGATTCAAGCGTGTCTTTGCGGAAATCCATTCTACAATATTGACTAGACGAACAAATCTAAAGTAACAGTTCTTTTGAAAGAATTTCTTCCAGAGTTTTCGTTGGAGAAGAGCGGAATTGTTACTATTATATATTTATTCGTCTATTCAATATTAAAAATCACAATCCTGTTATACAAGCCATATCAGATATGAAACCTATACCTTATATGTTTCATATCTCAACAAAATATGTAATATGCAAAAGAAAGTCTAGTATTTATCATATTACAACAAACTGCCTCAATTTTATGTTTCTTAATCTTTTGTGTCCCTCTACTGGGCAAACGTTTCCCACAATTTATTCCGACCGTTCCCGTTTTTGGCTGTTCTTCCCACCATTCATAAAAAATGAATTAAAAAAAACACGTGGGTGGGCCGTGTTTCAACTCAGCATTAGTTATTAGCTGTAGGTACATAAACGTAGCGCAGTAGAAAAACATCTGATTTGAAAATGCGATACCTTAAACAAAGTCTGCATGAAATATTACAAAATCCTAGTCATTATACTGATTATGATACGTATTTTGATAACTTTCTGAAAGTCATCAATAAATGTATTCCTGTGACTGAAATAACAAACAAAAATAATATTTCTTTTCCTAAATGGGCTACAAAGGGTAATTTGGTGTCCCGATTAAGACTGTTTGACCTTTATGCTCTCCTTAGATTAGATAACAATTTATCACTAAGACAATATGTAACCAAGTATAGTAAGATATTCAAAAAAGTGTGTTTGTCAGCCAAGCAAATGTATTTAACGCAAAGGATTGCAAAATCTGAAAATAAAATTCAATGTGCTTGGCAAATTATTAAGGAAAATACTGGTAAAAATTCTAACTGTGATATTAAATGTGATAAAATTATTGATAGGAATGGTAAATCAATCTATGACATTAATGAAATTTGTAATTACTTCAATGAATACTTTGCTGATGTGGCTGTTAACGTGACAAGACCTCTTAAATGTTCTTTATATGAATCTCTTAATTATCTCCAAGAATTTATGCCCCGACAAAATACTAATTTTACACTAAGACCGATTAATATACCAAGAGTTATTAAAATTATTAGAGCACTGAAGTCAAAAAAATCAAATGATTTTTGGTATGTAACACCCAATCTTATCAAAAAATTGGAATGCGAGATAGCTGCACCTATGATGGTAGTTATAAATAACTGTATTACTCAAGGGCTTTTCCCAGATCAAATGAAAATAGCAAAAGTTGTTCCTCTACATAAAAAGGGCAGTACTACATCCTGTGATAACTATAGACCGGTCTCAGTCTTACCTAGCCTAAGTAAAATATTTGAGAAGTACATAGCGGAGGAGCTCATGGAATACCTATCAGATAATAAAATCTTGAGTGAACGACAATTTGGTTTCCAAAAAGCCAAATCAACAAAACATGCCATAATGAGGTTAATTGAAGATGTGTTTGCAGGACTGGAGAAATCCCAAAAAACTTATGGTATTTTTTGTGATCTTTCCAAAGCGTTCGATTGCGTCTCACATGCTGTTCTATTAGGAAAACTACAACATTACGGTGTCCGAGAAAAAGAGATAGAAATCCTAAGCTCTTATCTTAGGAATAGACTACAAGTAGCGGAAATAAATGGGTGTCGCTCAAATAAACGTAGGATGGACCTTGGCGTTCCTCAGGGATCTATTTTGGGGCCCTTGCTATTTTTAATTTATGTTAATGACGTATCGGTAATTTTCAAAGATATTGACGTGGTTCTGTTTGCCGATGATACTAGTCTGATTATAAAAGACAGGAATAATGAAATACTTAGTAGCAAAATTCAAAAAAGCATTCATGATCTTAAGGAATGGTTTGCTGCTAATAATATGTTATTGAATGTCAGTAAAACTAACATAATACAATTTGCACTAGGATCTAGATGTAATAAACGCATTCCAGAATGTATTGGTGAAGTCTTGGATGACCTGAGTATCACACCATCTAGTCACGTAAAATTTTTAGGTGTATGGCTAGATAGCAAACTAACCTGGTCAACTCATTTAGATCAGTTGACAAAAAGATTATGCTCGGCAACTTACGCTATTAAAAAAATAAAGGAATTGGGAGGAGAAAGAGCAGCCCGTGAAGTATACTTCGCGTACTTCCATTCTTTATTGACATACGGTATAGTTTTCTGGGGAAATTCAGCGGGTTCTAATAGGGTGTTTGTCCTTCAGAAGCGATGTATTAGATATATTTTAGGTCTAAAGCAGATGGACTCATGTCGAAATCATTTTAGGGAACTTCAATAATGACAATGACATGTGAATTTATTTACCAAAATTTAATTTATATTAGAGAAAATATTAATAATTTATTGACTGTAAGGGACACTCATAACCATAACACTAGATATAAGGATCGCTTGGTTATTCGTAAAACTCGGCTTACGAAAATAACAAAAAGCTACTGTTGTACATCAATTAAACTGTATAACAGGATACCCCTAGAAATAAGAAATATGAATGATAGTAGCTTTAAGTCATATGTAAAAGATCATTTACTAACAAAAAGTTATTATAAAATTGCTGAAGCATTGGCAGACGGAAAAATATTTCAATGTGAAACAGACAATAAGTCTTTATCTGTAATTTGATAATTTAGCTTTTGTTTTTGTGTTTGCGTTACGATGCCTAATCGGATGAATTCTGTATTAATTTACTAATCCTTTTAAATATTATAATTTTATACAATTTGACGATGCTATTGCTGATTATTAATTGAATGTTGGTAACATTAATTTAGAATCTGTTTTGTTTTGACTTGTTCTAATTGATTGATTGTTTGACATTTTTGACATTTTATTTTACTTCATATTTTTATTTAGATTTTGGATTTTTTTGTTATATTAAATGAATATGGCTATTATGAATAGATAGGTAGTAATTAGTGTAAACTATTTAATTAATTAATATGTATTTCCTGTCTGACATGTCTAAGTGCCTAGAATTGTGCCAAAAGATAAATAAATTAATTGAATTGAATTGAATTGAATTGAGTTCTCAAGGCGTTAATTGTCGGAACAATAATTATCCAAGTGCTACTTACACTTGGCCAACTTGTCCATTGTCATCTTTATCAGCAGGTATTTACTGGATACCTATAAGCCCAGCAGTGGACGCCCCCATAAGATATCACGATGACTGCCGGTATTGGTATCCACTGATTTCCTGCCAAAGTACTATATTTTAACGAACAACAATTACAAAGCTACATAAATACTCCGAAGTAAGAACCCTTAGTCATTATGATGAATGACTCGTTTTCAACCGAGCTGCGTAGTTCATACCTAACCAAACCAAGAAAACCAAACCAAGCGTGGTGATTATGGCATGAGCCCTTGATGATGATGAACTTGAAAGGACAAAACATCTGACCATCAAAGCAAAATGATTTGGTTATTATAAAGAAAGAGACCTTACCATGAGCTCTTATAGCGATTCAGTTCAAAAACTATTCAGTATTATCCTACTTAATATTATAAACGCGAAAGTTTGTGAGTATGGATGGATGGATGTTTGTTACTCTTTCACGTAAAAACTACTGAATGGATTTTAATGAAACTTTACAAATATATAGCTTATACATCAGAATAACACATAGGTTATAATTTATAAAGATATTGTGTGAATCCTACTATCCTATCCTACTAATATTATAAAGGCGAAAGTTTGTGAGTATGGATGTTTGTTACTCTTTCACGTTAAAACTACTGAATGGATTTGAGTGAAATTTGGAATGGAGATACTTTACGCCCTGGATTAACACATAGGCTACTTTTCATCATCATCATCATCAATTTTCATCATTATTCACGCGGGTGAAACCGCGGGGCGCAACTAGTACAAGATATCGGTTCCGTGATGTCCGCAGCTATATTTAAAGGCACAGTAGCAGAAGGTCTATAGACTTCTGCGATTAAATTTATTCAATAACGACGGATGTCAACGATGAACCGTTATTTTGTACAGAGGGCCTACTGTGAGCATCGCGTTTACGTGACAACCGCCGTAAACGCGCGTTTGTTGAGTAACCGGCAAAATTAAATTATATGTAAAAACTGCGGAGTGCGAGCAGTTTTTACGTATACTTTAATTTTGCCGGTTACTCAACAAACGCGCGTTTACGCGGTTGTCACGTAAACGCGATGCTCACACTAGGCCTAACTGAATCGCTATAAGAGCTCATGGTAAGGCATCAGTATTTTTAACCAGTTTTAAAAATAGAATTACCGTGGCAGACATCTTTACTTTAATAAACTTGGTGAATTCAATGTTAATAATGAACAAGGAAGCAGCAAGTCAGCAAAAAGTCAGTGGATGAAGGCGGATCAAGACCGTTCGTCGTGACATTCTAGGGATGGAGGCTTTATGTCCAGTAGTGGGCTTCTACAGGCTGATTATGATCGATAAAATGAAGAAGTAAATAGTGACATCCAATATATCGTTCTGAAACGATGCACCATACCAACACGTTGACAAGGTTTTTAGGCCAAGGTGCGAACATCTACCTATAATATACACCTTGGAAATTAAAACTCGTTAGCACGCTGACATGGCGAACCGGTTCTGCACATCTTCGTGGTGACATTCGTTGATAAACATAAATAAGATACACTCGAGAGCAATGAATCCGGGTCACTTAAAGAATCCTAAAAATCTCGGAAACTAAAAATGCTAGGTTAATGCAATAAATTGTATTTAATAGACAATGTAATACTCCTTAAATGAAGGTATTAAAACTTCTTAGTTATTGTAAAGTTATATCATAAAAAAATCAAATTTGAAAAAGGGCCACTTTCGAAGATGGAACTACGAAATTACAGCATTTGGTTTTGCTTTTGTTTGTAATCTGTCATTTATCATTGTTTGATTTCTGTTTTTTTGTTGTTTTTTTTCTGCGTAAACGCAGTAATGGAAGCACGAGGAGGCAATACGAAGTATTAAAATTCAAGAAAATCGTAATAAAGTTCAAAAATTTCATGTTTCCTATTTTTGTTTTAAGGAGAGATCAGAAGTTTTTTTCTTTATGTAATTTTGTGTTAATAAAATGTATGGTGACTCATATTTTTTTTACCTTCATTTAAGGAGTATTACATTGTCTATTAAATACAATTTATTGCATTAATCTATCATTTTTAGTTTCCGAGATTTTTAACATTCTTTAGTGACCCGGATTCATTGCTCTCGAGTGTAGTTCAAAGCTTCGGTCTAGTTTTGGACCACCAGCATTGAAAATGGTTTTTGATAAAGTACTTTGTATCTTAGGTATAGCTTTGTTGTGCAAGAGGTTGTGGGTTCGATTCCCGCTGTGGGACAAATGTTTGCATTAACATGAGATTGTTCTAACCAGATCTGAATCTGTTATATAAGCTGCTATTCCACTATTCCTCACAGGCAAGAAGACGAAGTGACAGATTATAGCAATATTGTAGCTAAACCTACTTTGTAAATGCTATCGCTATCTGTTTTATTGGGTACTTTGCGAAAAATGTCTTCATTTAAATAAATATTGAACTATTTATTTAAATTAAGCCATTAAATTTTAATTATACGCCCCCTATAAAACGCGCATTCACTGTAATCAATGAAAGTACCTAGGTATGTTGATAATTTTTACTTTGTTGGACAATACAAAAGAAAAACATTGATAAAAAATATTATTTATTTATAACTAGCTATTGCCCGCTGTTTCACCCGCATTACTCTCCTAATCTATCTATCTAAGGCGCTCTTATGTTTTAATAATAGTAATAATTCAATTATTGAATCAGATACTTAAAATCAATTTTTTTGTTAGTTAAATTATTTGTTAATTACTTTTCATTTAAAAAACCGACTTCCGCCATTGTATTCGAATAAATGTTTGGATGAAAAAAAAAATATGAAAGAACCATAGTGGTGAAAGGATTATGATACTTTCTGAATGCAAATACTTGGTTTGTTGCTGAAAATATCATAATCGCCATATGTATGCCTACAATATTTGAGTAGTTCCCTCAATTCCTCATGGATTCCATCATCAGAACTGGGTTTTTCCAAATCGGTTCATAAACGCCGAAGACATAAGGTAACAAACGTAAAAAAAAAAATACAACCGAATTGAGAACCTCCTCCTTTTTTGTGAAGTCGGTTAAAAAATACATAATAGCCGTCAGACAGTAACTGGTGGAAGTAGGTAATTAAAAACTTTTATCCGAATCCCGACCAAAAAAATTCCAGCGAGACGCCTACCTGATCAGGACTCGAACAAAAGCCTTCATTACTGGCAGGTCGTAACGATCAGGAATGAACTGTAGGATGCTGTTGGAACTGCTCCGCACTCTGCTGAGCAATGCGGCAGTTTTCTTACGAATGATGGCGTGAAAACCATCAACCCTAGCCTCCGCAAACATTGTAGATGCACTGCTTAATGATGCTGTTGCTTTAATGCAAGTTTTGAATACTTACCAAATTTTATTAAAATTATTGGCCCAGTCGTGTTAGCGTAAAAACACGACTAAGAAAGACTAGTGGGAAAAAAAAGTCCCAGTAGTACCTTTAAAGGGACTGCCAAAAGGGACTAGTGGGAATGAATCAACAAAACTACTGCTGCCAGCCTGATGCTCGCCTAGTATAGGTATTTTATTAATTCCGGTATTCCGAATATCTGGTACCAGTAACCGTACCTACTCCAGTAGCCTGTTGCTTGCCTAGTAAATTCTGGATACCAGAGGGCCTAGCCAAACGGCATTCGCTTGGAAGCGATTCCATTTCTACAGTCTTAATTCAATTCAAAAGACCACATGACATATCGATAGCTAACGTCAATCCCATACATTTTGGACTTTTCTACTGGCGACATCGTTATTAGAATGTTACTTTGTCTACGGCCTCTGGTTTACGTATACCGGATAGCGGTCTACTCCATTTTACCAGTATTTTGGATATCCGGTAACCGGAGTACTCTTGCAGCTATCTTAGTCGTAAATCGTAATATCGTAGAATTAGTGCTACGGCGTAGTACCTTGGGCCACCTAGATCCCTACTCCAAAAGGCTCCTAATCAGGTCCATTTTAGTTCTCCAACCGGTGTTATTGATTCACCATATTTAGTTAGGAGCAAAAATACGTTATTTACGCAATTTACTAACGTTTCACCAACATCGGAAAAGGAAGGAGTCACGCTTCACTGAAAGCGAGTGTTAGAGTAACGTATAATTTATACTACATATTCATGTAACTGGTTCTTTGGCTAATGCGAGCAATCAGTATCAAAAAACTGTCTCATATGTAGCGTAAAAATGTAAAGTGTAACCTACCTAAGTATGTTGTTGTAGATAACTGAGCGTTCGAACGGCTATAGTACCTAAGCAGCAACAACAGGCCTGGCAGAGATCGCTGTTAGCGATAAGGCCGCCCATTATATTGTACTAGGTACCTTGTTATCATTTTGTTTATATTTCAATATATGTGCACACAACAGTATATTACAGTTACAGTATATTCGTTTTGCCGTGGTGTGTCCGGCCTAAGAATACAACCCCCGTCTCCGCCCGTGGATGTCGTAAAAGCCGCAAAGGGCTTATGTACACCAGGGTATGTGCAGCTGCGTCTACCTCAGTATACAACACCAATACTGCGATCACCAACCTGTCAATCGTGGTGATTATGGCAAATCACTCGGTAGCATTCTATCCCCATATAGAATGTCCCTTATAATGGCCTCTTCTAGCAGTCTAATGGCTGATGATGATGATAATATTTTAGAGTGGTGTCAGTAAACAGTTATCTATACATCAGGCATAGGTACAGCGTAGTAGGTAGGTAATCTTACTATCCTACTCCTACTAATATTATAAACGCGAAAGTTTGTGAGTATGGATGTTTGTTACTCTTTCACGTAAAAACTACTGAATGGATTTGAGTGAAATTTGGAATGGAGATACTT
Organism: Epirrita christyi; assembly: GCA_951392215.1. Taxonomy (NCBI): domain Eukaryota; kingdom Metazoa; phylum Arthropoda; class Insecta; order Lepidoptera; family Geometridae; genus Epirrita; species Epirrita christyi. The sequence goes on from OX595846.1 coordinate 10,258,341, forward strand.
TACGCCCTGGATTAACACATAGGCTACTTTTCATCATCATCAATTTTCATCATTATTCACGCGGGTGAAACCGCGGGCGCAACTAGTAATTAATATTCTAACAATTTACCTTTAGCTTGCCTGCATACGCGATCACAGATGGTATAACCTGTTTGTCCGGGATAACTCGATACTCTGACTCTGTACTACATACTTGATAGATTATGTAATACAGAGGAGACACATTTCACTAAGGTACGTCAGCTGATTCGGTTCTAAGTGTAGGCTCTGTAGACATTACACAAGCGAAAGTGATAGCCGCATAGTAGCGAAATAGAAGCATGGATTAAGGCACTTGTCCCACCGCCGGCGACGAGCGATAAACGAGTAAATTTGTACGTAGAACGAGTAGCCCAGCGATGAACTATAAATATAATCTCTCTCTTTTATTTACACGGGAGAGATTATCTTTTGTTCGTTTCTTGGGCGAGAAAATCGCCGATAGCTCATCGCTTACTCGCCGGCGGTGGGACCAGTGCCTAAACGGGGTAAGAAAGATCGCGGTACGGCTAGCTGTGTCATCTAGTACCTATTATTTACGCAGTATTAGGTTGGTATTAGGTATATCCGTGACCGTGGTGTGTCAGGACTAAGAATAGACCTCTCCATCCTTGAATGGATGTCGTAAAAGCCGACTAAGGGATTACACAAGGGGACGGGCAGTAGCATCAGCAGTAATGATTATGGCATTTCCCCCCATTTTATTAGGGGAGCAGTGGAGTTTTTTTTATGCTTCTGTACAGCACAATTTTATTGATTTTTTTCTTTTTATTTATGTGAATTTTTAATTTATGTGTACCTACAGTTTGTATGAATGACGAGTTAAGGATTGTTGCACTGACCTTAGTACCTATCGGTAACCTCACTGTATTGTGTCTGATGTAAATGTGTCATCATCTTTAATAATAAATTTTCTGATTTCTGTTTTCTGGACGCCTCTAAAGGCTGTTGATGGTGATGATGACAATGAGGTATTCTCTTTGGTACCTACGATGAACATTTAAGATAAGATAAATCATTAATTACCAGAAAATACAGTAGGTTCAGTACAGAAATATACATGGAACAAATAAGGAAAAAGGATGTTGCCGAGAGCTCGTACCAACTGCGTCAAAACCAAATGTATTTCATAAATTAAAAAAATATGGGTTAATTACCCATATTTTTTAAATTACGTAAACATTTTCGATTGATTTACATGAACCCGTGATCTTGAAATGAAGTTAAATAGGATTTTGTATTGTTTACTTCCGTGCGGTGACGGCGCCATTGCTTGGCAATGAACCTCACAAAGAGAAATTATCGCAGGTAGGTATAGTCTATGCTCACAAACAAAGAGGATGCAATAACTATACGTAAGACCTCAGAATAATAACTACGTAAGACTCACAAATGGCATTATCATTCATGACAGGACAGCTCTGTGAAAGACAGCGGCTTTTTTAAAATACGTATACTCGATTTACAAAAAACTAACTACAAACTAGAAATAACGCATCTCAACTTGCGATGGATGATTGCTTTGATGAACCCAGGTCATCATACTTGGCATTAGTGCCGCGAAACTTACGGATACATGTCATGCCCTTAAGGCATGACACACACAGCTATGATCAATGTGGATTATCTGATCATGGATTGTGCCCACACCCCCCCGTAAGTATTGTTTGTACTATCTGCATTAAAATAAAATTAGGACTTTAGTTTATTGTTAGATATTGAATGTTTAAACATCAATTTGTTACAGATAACCCCTGATAAAATACTGAGCCATTAATGTTTCATATTAATTTAAGAAACAACGCCCTTGAATTCTGAAAGTGTACCTGAACCTAGTATTTTGGTCACCATAGTGTGTGTTTTGCATGCATAAATATTTGGAACCACCTTTTTTTCCTTTTATTATTTATTGGCTTTTGAACATCAAGCCCATTTTTTATAATATCGTTTCTTTTCCTATATATACCCCACTCGACTAATCAACGACACTGTTAACGTTCGCGTGAAGTCAGTGGATATTGGCAGCACAACCCCGTTCATTGTGAAATTCTATGGGAAAGGCCTATGCCTAGCAGGGGACGTCAAATGGATGAAATTATAATGATGATGAAAATGATGCTACGTACCTATGTTTACGTACGTGTTTTATTGTACATTAGAAATGTTTTATTGTACCTATACTTGCTACTTTCCTGACTTCATTAATAGCTGGTTATTAATTATATTTAAATATATACCTCACCGAGTTATTAGAACGTCATTGCCTTATACTTAACAGTTACTGATCCCAAACTAGGATCTCCTGCGTGTCGTGGGTATCACGAGTAGGTACCTACCTACCATGTTACCAAAATGTTGGTTATTTTTATTTTATATTCCAAATAAAAAGTAAACCACTTTTGTCTTAAAACTATACCTAGATAATAATCAAGTAGTTTGGTTCCTTCCTATCCCTATCCAGCTACCTACTTGTTTGTCTTAGACGTAGCAACTTTTGTTGTTTACTGCTGGTATAAATATATGTACCTACATTATTATACCTGCACATGTTAAACATAGTACATGTAGATGCGGAATTAAACACAGGTTTTAATATATGAGTATGAAAGTTAGTTAAATGGTATACAATACATGAGGAATTTTCTTGTTGCTATTTAAGTAGGTACTTAACGTAATATTTTTACGTATAAATTATTGATGGATTAGTAGGTAGCTGGTAGATTTTATTATCGTGTGTGTGAGTGATTCGCTTCTGTTTTGTGGTTGAATTGGATTCGCCCTACCCGCCGAACTAGTTAAAAAACTGTATCTCGGTGAGCAGTGTTTGTCCTCCTCGCACAATACCGATACGCTATGACTCATCTTTGACTACACTTTTGTTGCCCTCAGTTTTAACATAGTACAAGCAAAAATCCCAGAGAAAAAAAAAATATACCTATAGTGCCATATGTATATCTTTAGATAATGTGTGTGTGTGTGTGTGTGTGTGTGTGTGTGTGCGCGCGTGTGTGTGTGTGCGTGTGTATGTTTGTGTAAATAATGATTAGTTTAGGTAATATAATTGTGTGAATAGATAATGTATGTATGTATGTGTGATGAAATAATAACATAAATAATTGTTATACTAATCCGATTATACTTAGGAAGTAAGTACCAAATTATTGAGAAATTAGTTCGTGGGCCTAAAGTATTAAGGTAAACAAATACTTGTATGGATTAATTTGATTATCATTCTACAGTACTGATTAGTGATTCCGTGTCATCGTACGAAAACGTTTTAAGAATTTCTGTAACGGCTTTCTTACAAGAATATTTAGACTTTGATTTTAGCTCAATTTTTAGACTTAATTTATTGTAAATGTATGGCCCGAGAAAGTGCATAAAGCGATGTGCAAACTTGGTTTTGCAGGAAGATGCTAAGTACACTCTGTCCTGTCTTCGGATATTTAACATAGAAGAAAGAAAGAAAGAAAGAAAACACGTTTATTTGTCCCCACCAGATAAGAAGAGAATATAAGAAACAAAATAAAAACAACAACTACTTAGGTAGGTACCTACCTACCTAAGTAGTAGGTAGGTAACTTTAAAAAAACTAAAAAAATAAAAAATAAACACCAAATGGCGTAATGCATGTTGTGTGGGGGTCAAATAGGTCCCTGTCTCAGCATACAGCTACACCGGACCTACAAGTAGATACGGCGCGGCGCTGATTTTCAGACAGGGCCTGCCCGAGTGACATCACGAACGTTGAAGACGAATATACTAAATATATTATGTAAATAAATAATTAATTCATCAGCAAACTAAAATATAAAGAAGTAGTTATACTACACAGTTATCAACAAAATATAATATAAAAATACTCTGTGGTCTGTTAGTAGTAGTTATAGTACTCTCCTTGGTAATGGCGATTTGTATTGTCTATGGCACAGAGCACTTGTAGTCTATGGTCAGTCAGAGTCAATTTAAAATTTAAAATTTTCAAGTAATTAATTAAGGTATACCTACGTATTTTTGCGAAAAGTTTGGACATAATCGTTCGTCATAATAGTTCTGGGACATAATATCAGATATAGGTATTTTGTGTTGTTCTAATACGACCGCCTTAATAAAGCACTGTCTTACAGTAAGGATCGAGGTTTTCTTATAAAGTTGCGATGTTGGAAAACTACATTTTTTAAAACACATCACTTTTAATAGTGCCCTTTGAGCTCTTTCTAAAGCAATTAGAGTAGTCTTAGGACACCCACCCCAGGAAACTGTAACTACCTAAGTGCTAAGATTATGCAAATTATTTATAAAGTAAGTTTTTTTTATCAGAACATCCTTTTTATCATGCCAAGGCCCAAAAGATACTAAAGAATGTATTTATTTTAAAACTAACCTCAAAACTGTATGTCCCAAAAACTATGAATTGCTGTTATGAATCTTGAAAAGACTTGTTGGTAAAGCAAAAACGGTTTATTATCCTCATAATACACTAGGTATTGTTTTGACGCTATTATTTTTGGTGTGTTACGACCTGCCTTGCCGAAACGGCAAGATCCTTTAGTAACATTATGGATTTCCATAAATTACAGAAACTATGGCCCCACACTAGGCTCTAAGTCTAGGCCCGTGTCGTGGGTGCCCAAAGCGATTAACAAAAATTAAAGAAATTTCTGGGGTATCCATAAGAAAAGAAGATTCACAAAAACGTATATATATACCTAGTAATAAGAAAAAGAAAATAATAATATGAATAATGACATGATAAATCCTTGCATATTGTGTGTGAGGGCGAAGGTGTGTGTACCTAACTAAATTATTAAAGTGTACCTACTTTTTTATTTGCATGGTAACATTGTCGAAGAGCACCGCGCCGCCCGGTGTTGATCCAGACCATGATAGTTTTAACCCTATTGCTATACTTATAAATCTGTGTATTAACCTTTTGGTTCACGTGGTCTTTGTTATATTTTGCGTGCAGTTTGCTATTCAATTAATTTCTATCACGATTCTATGTATTGAAGCTGCTCGTATCTGAAACCAGATGATGTCATCAATACCGTGATTTACATCCTAGTTAACGATACACGGCAGTAGGTATGTTATATACGTCGTGTATATTATGTACTTAGTCACGTACATCAACTATGTATTTCATCATCAGCCATTAGCCGTCAACCTGTTGGTCGAGGCCTTCCCCATTGAATGCATTAGGGGGGAATTTGCTATAATCACCTCGCTTGACAGGCGGATTGGTGCTCGCAGCATTGGTGTTGAGTAGGTACTCAGGTGAATACTGCTGCCTATCCCCTGATGTAATCCCTTAGTCGGGTTTTACAACATCCACGGGAGACGCAGGGGTCTATTCTCCCTATGTGAAACACCACTTCACCATTTCTGTCCATCCAAAGACTGCCTGGGAGAAATCGCTTTCATCGATAAGGATGCCCATATCACAGTACTTACTAATATTTTTGACTTGTCAACGTCTTATAAATCGATGGAGCCGGCTGCACGCTCGAAAAAACATGACTAATGCGTCGTTACCTCGTCATGCGTCACCTCGCAAAACGCACGCATAGCGCATGCGCTATATATGCGCATGCGCATAGCGCACGGGCTATATATGCGCATGCGCTTGGCGCATGCGATATATATATATATATATATAAATATAAATAACTAACGCCGCATGCGCGCGAGCGCGAAACGAGCGACAAAGAAGCACAATAACGACGTTGACACGTTGAACTATCGTCAGTAAACCGACTTTACAGACAACCGTTTTTTTTTAGTTTTTATTTATCCTATTGTACAATAAAGTGTTAATCTATCATATATCTTTTTATACACAAATTTTCAAGGAGAAAATGTACGACTCGACGATCATTAAAGGGTTCCATAGTCCGTTAAAAAAAACGTTTAATATATTAATGCAAGTAAAAACGACTGTACGTCATCACCTGCCTGTTTACGTCCAGTAATTTAGTTCAGAGGCCCAAGCACGAACATCTAACGTTATCGAGACGCTAGCGTTACGATAGTAAACGTCAAATATGAACCAATCAACTTACTAAGGTTCCAAGTTACTCTGATGTCATTGGCCAATATTTGACATTTGCGATCGTCTCGCTAGCGTCTTGCTAACGTAAATTATTCGTGCTGACCCCACTGTAGTTTAGAGCTTCAACAGAGTAACAAACCACGGGTCTTTCCCTGTCCTCCGATCGAAACTCCGATTGGTAGGAGCAGGAATATTTTTTCCGATGCCTCCGATTGAATGGTTTTTGTTTTTATCACTTAGTTTTATTATGTGATGATCATCACCGTGAAATTGTTGAAGCAACTATTGTCATGAAACTAATTTTATGCAACTAATTTGTATGTAACTTAGGCTTTAAATAATGCTGCCTACGATCGATAGGATTTTAAGTTATATCTAGATAGCTTCATGGTGATGATCAAATACATACATGAAGTAAGTTATATTTATATATTATATTGTATATTCTAATTTTATGCCACTAATGGACAGAACCGACAAAAATAATTCATTCATTCATTTTGTGTCCATGCTGTACAAAATAAAACAAATTTATAAATAAAGATAATATATATTCATTTTCTTATAAAATTATTTACAACGCCATTATTATGCACATATCCATTGTCATATAAAACTTTATCATCGAATCGATATAAATAATATCTTAGGCGAATTTACAGCATACTTCTACTGGCGTATCTATCGCTATACTACACTAGATTACAGATCGATTTTAGGCACCATTCTACAAAAACGTAACCATACCTACTAAACTAGTGTTTAATATTAGCTACCAGTCCGGATCTCAAATATTTTAATTCTCAAGCTTCTTATACAAAGACAGGACATTATTCAGGCTCCATACATTTTTGGACTAAATCTGAAACTGCCGACCAAAAATGGGTTATTTTAAGGCTCGAGTTAATTTAAAACATTAAAATTAACCCAAAGCAAAATTTTCCATTCCTTGGCTAGGGATTTTTTACAATATTGATATCCAGTATTAGTCCATAGAGACTGCCTCTATTTGAGTGAGGATAGTTGTAATTTCTTAGATTGATTTCACTGGCGTGCAATGAAAAGGGACACTTGGAAGAGCAAATATATCTCCGAAACTTTGCAAGATAGCTCCCTGAAATAATTTGTATGCGAGAGAGAATTTATTTAACTATATAAAAACCTTTTCTGAGCCAATATATCTCCAAAACTATGCAAGTTAGCTCCATGAAATAAATTGTATGTGAAAGAGAATTGAATTAACTATATAAAAAAACCCTTTTCGATGGGCAATTTTAAGATTTATGATTTTTATTTAAATTCGTTATCTTGCATAGTTTGCGAGGTATTGTGGGTTTTCTAAGTGACACTATTTCATTGCATGCCAGTTTATTTGTTCGCCAATGACACGAAACAAATTCCTTTTTACGCTTTTTATATTGGCTTCCCAGTTTCCTCAATCGCAGCATGACAATTCAATACCACGTTTGCGAATTGGTGTTACATTCAGAGGTCCTGGGGCCTGATTCTGAGTTTTGACAAGCAATTGACACGGACGTATGGTGTAGTGTAACACGGATTATTGTATGGAAAATGAGGTTCACATAGTGTCGGTGTCGCCATACAAAATCCTTGTTACACAACACCAAACGTCCGTGTCAATTGTTTGCAAAATTTATGCAGAGATAAATAGACGTTACTTAGCACAAGCTTAGCACGTACTAATGCTTAGACCTGCCCCTGTCACTGTCACACAAATGTTAAAACACGCGTATTAGAGAGAGACAGGGACGATTTCAAAGTAAGACTTAAGACTTAGTCACCGTGATGTACGTTCTATTTATCTGGACCTCAGACTCGGCAACTCGACAATGGTTTTACTGTATCTATATGATACATTCGATGACGAGTCATTTCAGGGAATACTGGTTTCGTTTTTATACGTTTTAAGATATTTTTAAGTGGACTGTATTTTTTGTTTTGCCTTCCCAGGCATTGTATGGTCCTTCGAGCCGGAATGTTTATCTAAATTGGTTGAATCTGATAGCGCTATTTAACGAGGAGCTGCATCACGGTTTTCCGACACTACTTTACGCTGCCTCATGATTCCCACATGGTTATTGGTTTTGTATATCTATTCATCCGACATTTACATCATCATAAGTATTGGCTATAATCCTATTTTAATTATATTTATACATTTTGGATTATTTTTACATTTATCAGTTGTATGTTACATTGCCTAAAAGTAATACTTTAGTTTGAATACGATAATTTATGAAACTATTTTAATTTGACAAAATATTGCCAAACTATTCTTTAGATCCCAACTGCATTATCATAAAGTATTATATTTACGTCACGCGTTCTTGTTTATAAATAAAATTTCTAGAGATATATGTTCCACTCACCAAATCATTATTGAGTATTTTTTGTAGCGGATTCAATTTAAATTAAATGTTATTGCAAATTTATTCGTAAATTATAATCATCTTTATGTTGACGCAGTTGTAGAACTATTTATTGTCAGGCCAGAATAAAGCTTTGACAATGACACGAAAATTATACTATACAAGACGCAAATTATTTAAATAAATAATATTGCGAGATAACACACTTGCCAGTAACCTCTTTGTGAAGTTAGAACTAGAGGCTTGTTCATTCTACATTTTACCTAGGGCAAATCGGACGACGGCACAATTTTATCAACTTGACGACATGTGTGGTGCAATGGTGCACCATTGGTGGATGCCACTGCCCATGGAGATTGGTGATCGCAGAATTGGTGTTGAGTACTCAAATGGATAATGCTGCCCATTGATCGCAGTATTGGTTGTACTCAGGTGCCCTTCCTCATGGGCAGCAGCATCCATCATTACCAATGCGAAGCGTCATATTTACGGCAATCCCCAATCTCATTGCATTCTAGGCCTCGTCCAGCACTTCGGCATTTGACCTAGTGCGTACAAGTAAATTTTTTACACAAAACGGTGCTCGTTAATTGCCTTCTTCCGATTAACGCTAGCTTCTCCGACGAAATCATGTATTCACAGTCTCATACCTCCGTTATATACAAACATGCATGGACAAGAGCTGACGAAATGCTGATATTTCGTTGGATGTTATCGATATGATAATTCAAATACGTTGTTAAAATTAACTCACGCACTTCCATTTATAAAAATTATAACATTTTACAAAGTTAGAAGGATACCGATTTTTACTAGCCAAATATATACTAGTATATACATTCTTTCTGGTAATATATACTGGCTTTTTAGTAAAGTAAAAATTTTTTTTTTGAAAGCAATTTTTTTTAATGGACGTCTTTTTTGCTTTCTAATTCTAACAAAAATGGTCAAGTAATAACTAATTGCTATTAAAACTTCACTGAAAGATTAATATGCTATGCAAACATCATCATCATCAGCCTGTACAAGTCCACTGCTGGACGTAAGCCTCCCCTCTAATTCCACGATGAACAGACTAGTGCCTCCTCCATCCACCGACTTCCTGCGACCTTTATAATGTCTTTAGGACATCGAGAGGCAGGCCTTCAAAAATAATCATAAAATATTAAGCTCATTGGTTGAAAAAATGGAGGACTTTTAATTGCAGCATGTAAAATTTACATTTTCTTTCTGCTTGGGATAGTCCTACTAGAGTTTAAATACCAGCAACATTTAATAAATTAATGAGAAACGATTATTGTTGTGTGAACAGACTCAGTATAGTATCCTTTGGTAGAAACAACATCGAAAACTAGCTTTTGGCCACGGTTTCGCTCGAATGTTACCCGGATATCCGGACAATAAGTAGCAATAAGTAGTATATATACTCAGCTCTCAAACTATACATATACTAACATATATCTATTCCAAATTTCATTCAAATCGCAATCGGTTTTGGCGCGATAGAGTAACAAACATTTTTACAAACTTATTTTAACTCTTCGCATATTTTTTAGGCTGGCCTTTAAATATTGGATCATTATTTAATATTTTTTTGTTATAAACTTTGTATTTTTTGTTATAAACTATCTTGCAATGAAACGGGGTCACTTAGAAGACCCACAATACCACCCAAACTATGCAAGATATTAAATTGAAATAAAAATCATATTTAAAAATATTTTATACGGCATTAAATACAATAACTTTTGTAAAAAAATACTTAATATTTAATAAATATTAAGTAATTTTTTAATCAATAATAAATAAACAAAAATTAGTTAGGTAAGTATTATGGCTTTCTATATAAGTGACCCTGTTTCATTGCACGCACGTTTATTTTGGATTCATACATGAGGAAGATCGATCGGAGAAGTCCATATCATACAAAGAAGCATAATGATGATTATATGCAGTTGGACTCCCCCTTACAGAGGAATGTGTCTATTATTATATGCCATATCAAATAGACCTAATGTTATTTACAAACTTAGTTTAGCCTCGCTAGTTTCGCCGTCTCTCTCAAATAACTAATGCTAAGAGAGCCAAAGCTGAACTATACCGCTAAACCACGTTTATAAAAAACGAGGTATCCGTACATTTCAATCAACTTTCACCTGGTTACCGCCGAATTTGGACGAAGGCTGTTGTAGACCTAATCATAAAATCCACTCGCACTTCAAATTGACTCATTTCTATCACTCTATAATAACACGGCTTCGAGTCTCTATCACAAGTCAATGCCACCGTTTAGTTCCGAGTTCTAGAGTATTATGCTGCACTTTCTAGAATGTCCTAGAGTATTCTGCCACACTTCTAGAATGTTCTAGAGTATTCTGCAACCATTCTGAAAAGTTACAAAGTTTTCTGCAACACTTCTAGAATGTTCATGCTAGAGTATTCTACAACACTACTAGAATTTTCTACGTAGAGTATTCTGCAACACTTCTAGAATGTTCTAGAGTATTCTGCCACACTTCCAGAATGTTCTAGAAGTATCTAGAAGACTAGTGCGCGTGGTGCACGTTGTGCTGCGCCTTTTTCTTGCGTTGTGCGAGCATGTCGTAGAAAGGGTTATGACTGATGGAGCGACGGAGACACTCGATCCATTCGTCTCGCTCTTCCACAGTGGCCGCTGACATTCTGAAAGGCACAAAACGGTGTGTTACTGATAGAAACCACGGATATGCAGCTTGGTTTTTAAAGTGTTAACCAACAACTTTGTGTTATCCACTCGACTGCGCATGGCCACATCTGTTACCAATCTAATTCGTCTAGTCGACTGCGCAAGGCGTCGCGGACCGCAGACCGTTGCGTGCGCGCGAATATGACAGCGCATACATCGCTTTGTAACGCGAGCCGGCGTCCGATAAATAACCCCCTCCCTATTGCATTCTATGAGGGAGACTTCGTCCAACAACAACCCAAAAGTCACGTACATAGTCCTGATCTCACACTAGGATTCCCTGTGTCGTGGGTATCAGGAACTACGAGTACTATGTTACCATAACACCCAGACCTAGAACAAATATTTGCAGATCATGCAAACATTTGTCCCGCAGCGGGAATCAAATCCGCAACCTCTCGCATCTCAGCCAGCTAATCGCCCGCCGCCAGAGGTCTAATGGCTGCTGATGATAAAGGAATGTAGTTGGTTATCATCACCATTATGGAAACAATGTTATTAACAAACCGTTATTAAATGGTTTCGGTTGACCTTTGATAAGAGGTCAAAATAACAAGGTGTTTCGCGGTAATGTTCACAGAAAACCCAGCCACCAAAATGCGAAATAATACTTAGTATTTACCTATAAACAGTGTGTTTTCCTTCAACGACTTTCCCCTCTGAGTCGGTTTTGCAAGCCTTGATGAGATCGGCGCCCCCGCTCGCGTATAACTCTAGGCAGTGAGGTCTTTGCCTATCGCTCGCTGGACGAACCTAGAAAGAAAAAATGTATAATTTAATTGTAGTCAAAATTTGAGCTAAGTTTATAAACGAGAGATCTCCTGAAGAACCCTGAGATAGCATTTCCTGAAGCTACACCGCGCTAAAATGATCGCGGTCTCTTTTATTTTAATCTATTAGAAAGAGTAAGCAATAACTTTAGCGCGATTTAACTTTAGAGAATGCTGCACAGAGTAGACAGCATTATGCGAAAAGCATCTTGAAGTAACCTTTAACTTGTACCTTTCGAGAAATAGACCCCAGGTCGAAAAAACAAGGTTTTGCAGATCAAAAATCCTGTATACCAGTCAAACTTCATCGATACCGAAGCGTTACGTTTTTTTTATTTTCAAGCAATAAAAGAACGCGATTTTTCCGCATAGGTCATGAACTTTAGATTTTAGTATTATACCGGTTTTCCTCATATGGACTTAGATCAAGTACGCAGTGCATAGTCATATTCATTAGATATTTATTCATCCTTCACCGGGTATGACCCATAACTTAAATCGGAAGGCAAGGTTATCCCACTGTTTTTGTTTGTGTCTTTACTTTTATTTACCTGAATGTGATTATTCAATTGTTATTTTTAGCCCGTGATCTCGTAGTAATCCATGCGACAGATCTCTGTTTTCCGCTATATAAACTTCCTCCTAGCTGTGCGACACACTTTGTTTAATAAGTAGCTATAGTAGCTACTACGTGTAACCTTGTCGCGTTATCCGCGCGGGTGGGTATCGCATTAGCGTGTATTATTAGCGTTTACGGCGTATTATGCAATTTACTCATGGATTCGTCTAATGCACAAATCAGATGGGAGAATAGGTGAACTTTGAACGACTATGATCGCTCGTTTTACATAGAAATATTAATAGATCTAGGGCAGTAGCCGTGGTGTTTCCGGCCTAACAATAGACCCCTCCTTTTCCTCCCATGGATGTAGTAAAAGGATTACATCAGGAGATGGGTAGCAGCATCTACCTGAGTACACACCAAACTGTGATCACCAATCCGCCTGCCAAGCAAATGGCAAATCTTCCCATTGTATTCAATCAAATTGTTTTGTGTGTGCTTCGTCCAGCAGTGAACGTAAACCGGCGTGATGATAATGAGGGCGGTCGCCCAGGATGCGTTCTCGAACAAAGCAAGCACAGTTTTATGCCGAGATAAATATACGTTACTTAGCACGTACTAATGCTTACCTGTCCCTGTCACTGTCACTGTCACACAAATGTTAAAACACGCGTATTAGAGAGAGACATAGACGATTTCAAAGTAAGGCTTAGACTTAGACACCGTGAAGTACGTTCTATTTATCTGGACCTTACTGTCTCGTTTTGCAAACATACGGCTGTTCTCTTATTGGTGCTTCGTTCACTTGTGCACCGAATCATGAACGCACTCAAATAAATCATTCAACCGAAACAATCAAGTGAACCAGTTCTGCGTATACATTATCTTGAAATGTTTTGGAGTATTAGTCATGCAGCTATAACTACTAATTAATAGACCTTCCGATATCATCTACCTTTGTTGCAACTCGTTTTGTCGTTCATTCTTATCAATTTATCATTAGCATAATTAGCTTACAACGTTCCCACTACTGGGACTCGGGCTTTCTCTCGACAAGAGTGCATAGGTTTTAAATCCATCATGCTACCGCAATGCGGGTTGTGGATATCACACCTTTGTATTTTAGGTTTGTCAGTTTTCTCATGACGTTTTAACCTTAACCGTTTTTGGGTACATGATAAATGCGCACATATTTTTTTCGAGTGTAAAACCCCGATCCACGCCCTAGATTCGAAAACAAGACCTTTGGATCGGATGCTTGGATAATCCTCAGTACAGTATAAGAAAGCTAGGCGACCCTAGATGCTCTTTCTGGATGCTAGTGCGATTTTATGTTGTGCCCTAAGATTGTGGTGTGTGCGGCCTAAGAATAGATCCCTTCATCTCCTACCGTGATGTCGTAAAAGCCGACTAAGGGATTACACTAGGGAATACGCAGAAGCATCCATTCGAGTACTCAAAAACCAACACTGCAATCACCAATCCGCCTTTCGAGCGTGGTGATTATGGCAATTCCCCCCATTGTATTTTATGGAGGAAGCCTCGTCCAGCAGTGAACATCTGAAGGTTGCTGATGATAATGATGATGCGTGTGATTTTACTAGCGAAGGTTTATACCGCGTGTCAAAACATTCTATGAACCTGCTCTGACGTGTATTTGGCATATTTCTATTAAAATCTTAAGCATATCTTTGATTGCAGCCTTACCTAGCAGAAAAAAAAACAGATCAATGGTAACACACTAACGAACAACGCATACACCGGCTCTTTCCATCACAGTTAAAGAGTTACTTACAGATATATTTTCTAATGGAATGATTCCTCTGGGCTCCTTATCCGTCGTGTATTCGAAGTAGTACAGGCAGTTATCATTCAGAATGAACCACCGTCTCTTCCACGACTTATATCTGAAATTAAAAACAATACGAATATGACTAAAACATAATAATCAGGCAACCGAACACGGAGTCACTCCTCATTGTGATTACATTTGTGGTCAATTAATTATTTATGGAATTAATATCAAGAAATCTACGCGAGTGTGTAGTACGGCCAATTATTGACCGCCCGCTATGACACATTACCCTCAAGTAATGTTAATGTGTCATGGCGGGCGGGACATGGGACTTTCATCTTTGTCTCCGGATGACGGTCGCGGTGCAATGCCACGTAGGGCGCTCGCTCTACGCGCTCTAGGTAGGCGACCTAAGAGGTATTGCATTTGACGTGGGCAACATGCCAGGTCGGTCACTTGCTGAGCGTATGTGCATAAGCGTGCATGCAAAATATAGCGCTTAATAATAAGTATGGAAACTACAAGAGCTATCGAAAAGTGTCGTCCCTTTCACGTACAATATTTGAGTGATCACCGCGTCTTTACAACGCCACTGAGTTTCAAGATTCGGAGTCTTGGACTCTAGTTCGCCAAAGTGTAGCAGACTCTGTCTAACATGGAGAGACTTGAACCTTTGTATAACGCTCATACGTTATACAGTTTCCTTATTGAGAGCCCATGTTTCGTCTCCGTAGCTCAGAGTGAATTGGGCATATTGATCGAAAGCTTGATTTTCAGGCACTGGAGTATCTTTCGAGGCTTGATCATGGCTTCGAGTTTACCAAGGGCTTTGTTGTATAGTAAAAAAACAGTCACATACATAGTCCTGACTCCACACTAGGATTCCCTGTGTCATGGTTATCAGGAACTACGAGTACCGTGGTACCACAACACCCCAGACAAATATTTCCAGATCATGTAATCATTTTTCCGCAGCGGGAATCGAACCCGCACCTCTCGCGGCTACCCACTCGCCGCGCCACGGAAGTATACGCGTCACGATATCTCGTTAAAGCAATGCACTCAGTTGAATCATCAATCAATATGTATAAAATTGTAGCTTGACCGACTGACGAACTGATTGACTATCAACGCACAGCCGAAGCCGTCAGTCCTAGAGATCTGAAATTCGGAGGGTACATTCCTTTTGTGGTCTAGGTGGTACTAACAGAGGAATTTCTGAAATTTATCCCCTAAGGGAGTGCAACGGGGTGTAGTTAGACAAAATCCACGCGGACGCAGCCGAGCAAACGTCCCACTATTTATAATATAACAAGATAATTGAAATGGTAAGTACCTGCCACCTTGCTTCCACAGCCAGCCCTCCTTGTCCGGGTTGAAGAAAGTATGCATGAGATCGTTGCCGTCGTCCTCCGGAATTTTGAACGGCTCCGTCTTTATCGACTCGTATAGCGACTGTAATAAAATAAAAACAAAATTATTATTAGTCCAAAATTTCCATTCCCTCTTAGAATCGTCTACATCTTAAGGTTCACACGAAAAGCGTCACAAACTGAAATGCTTTTATTAACCTAAAAAACAAAGGACAACGAATATCCCTTCGTTTGTGTACGTTATTTTACCGGCAAATCCATAATTAAAACAGAAACACACGACGAATTGAAACTCTGGAAAATGCACTACGTTTAAACTTGCTTTTAAGACGATTACAACACCATTGACAAACGACAAAAGTAGTAAACTGTCACTGACACAATTTTCTAGGACACTGAACGTGTCATCAGTACATTACAACACACAACTACTTTCTTACAGTCATCGGCGATTACTGAATATTATAAGAGTCGATTATCTTGTGCAGATAATAACTACTGCACTTGCGTCAATAGTTTATTGACATTAATGACTTTATCAAAGAAGCTATCAGGAGTTAATGGACATTAAATTATCGTATTTTTTTTATAAGCTGAAATTAATTGCATTTTCATGCATGACCATAATTATCATGGACACATTATAGTCAAAGTTGTGCTCTATGTGAATAATACACGAAAGCAGTCACTTATTTTTTATACCTACATACCTATTCAATGTTTAACCTAGTCCTGGCCCTGTCTGAAAACCAGCGCCGCACCGTACCTAGGCCTGGCGCAGTTTATGATGAGACAGGGACCTATTTGACCCCCCACAATATGTCAATATGTGTTATATTGATGCCTACCTAAGTATTAACTTCATATTTATTTTTAATGTTTAATCTTTTTAACCGTCTTCAAAAAAGGAAGTGGTTTATCTATTTGGTTGTATTTTTTCTCAATTTATTTTGGTACGTGAATCTTTTGGTAATTTATTTCATATGTTTAATTTTGTGTTGTGTTCTTTGGGGAAAAATAAATAAATTTGCTTTCTTCTTTCTGTCTTTCTTCACCGTCACGTCACTTGTTAATTTCTGGTCACCCTGCTTCAGGTCAGTGATCAGCTTGAGGCTTACAAGTTACCATAGATAGACTATTAATAAACCATAGCACCGGACAACATAGTGATAACATAGACCAGTAGATTTTACTTGCGTAGAACAGAAAAACTCACAACAAAAAAGAAATATTTACTCAAGATTTTTTGCGGTGTTTACCTGTCATCTGCACTACCTATATCACAACTATTTATCTCAACAGGATAAAAGGAAGTGCGTCGAAATATTTTTCCAGATAGGTGTAACTTCCGACAGGACGAACAGAGAAAGGTCGCAAAACACTGTTTGAACACGTTTTGACATTGGAAACTTAATAGGCGTGTAACACACACATATTATTGAATGCAAATTCAATATTTAATTTGCCGAGCTATCTTGACACAAATATCTGTGACCTTACTAGCAGCCTCAGTCACAATTTTAGCAATTGTACATCTGGGTAAGTCCAATAAGAATACTACGAAAGGGAAGGGAAACTTGTTATTGTCAAGGTTCTTGTTTTTTCTAATCGATGACGTCAAACTATTTTTAGCTAATTAACCATAAACACTTACACCCTTAAACATCTACGGGGAAGAGCAGCAAATTTTATGCTGACAGAGCTACGTAGTCGTGCCATCGGTCAGCACTCGTGAAGTACGAATCACGCGTCAGCAGTTGAATGCATAGCACGTGTCAGCATTATTATGAAACTTACCAAAAGCAATTCCTGTGGTAAATCCCCGCCATTGTTGATCCCTCTGTTCATAGCCACAAATTGTTCAGGCGCCGGTTTGTCTTTGACACTTGGATTGTGTAGGGAAGTGTTGAGCATTATGATAGCGAAGCTGAGTACGTAGCACGTGTCAGCGTTTGTGAATATGTCCGGGTTGAGTTGGCAGTATCGTTGCGCGAAGCATTCCATCATCCGATCGATTTTCTGAGCCTCTCCGGGAAGTCGGAAGCTCCAGAGAAATTGTCTGTAATGGAAAGATATAACGAAAGTTAGTTAATTTACAAGCATTTTTACCATAAGAACCGACTTAACTTTTGCTACAATACGACAAAGTATTGTACAATACTATTTCCGTATGTTTAAATAATGAAATCCGGGTTTTCGGTGTTTACATTTAATACTTTCCCTGTTAAAAACAAAGTCGTCTGTGTTTTTGTTTTTTGGGTAAATGCATTTAAATTCTATGATTTTTGTCTACGTACGAATTTGTGCCTTCAACAGTGCGGCGATACGCAGTTGGTATTTGATGAGGCGCTACGAAAAACCATATTTACACGCCTATCGCGAATACGGTCCGAAGTTAAAGTGTGTAATTCCCACAGGAGGAGCTGTATACCAATATTACCTACCTATCTTACCTACTGAATAAAATTCAAAACCATCATCTTCGCTATTCACATACTTACCTACATTTAGTACTTACGAAGTGATAAAATACTTTTAAACATTTAAATTCATGAGTATAACACTAAAAGGATACATTTTTCCCACAAAGAATCTCAGACGGGCGTGAGCTTTGAGCAAGTTATATGAGCGACTGCCAAGTCAGCACCTCACAAAATAAAAAGACTTGACGAGTACACGGCCGTGCACCCAGATACCCGCCACCGGATCACCATTCAACTGTTTCTGTATCACTGACTCTTGAGGACTGAAGTTCCGTACACACAGCACGATAGTTCACACATGAACAAAACATAAAATTACACATATAGGTAGATAGTATTTAGCCAGGACATGTCGTTTTCCGCAAGATTGTTTTCTTCCTCGTTTTCAAGATCAACGACCTAATGCGATTACGCTGAAGAAAGGTAAACCTTGAAAAACGTGTGACGTGTTTCTATAGTAGACTCATAACTAATTATCGACATCGATAACCCCTGTGACGGCCTGATAGGTATTTGTTCTCTGTTAGCGCACTATGTTCTCTGTACGTGATAGAATCTGAAATGAGGAAATCCGTCGAAGAACCAAGATCGACAAAGCTCTCACAATTAGCAAGTTGAAGTGGTAATGAGCAGGTTATATAGCTCGTAGAACTGACAACCGTTGAGGCATAAAGGTTTTAGAATGGTGACCACAAACCAGACGACGCTGTAGAGGAAGGCCCTGCTCTCGATCGACTATATACATTATAAAGGATGGTGGATGGAGGCGGCTCAAGACCGTTCGTTGAGGCATTGTGGAAGCCTATGTCCAGCAGAGGACTTGTACAAGATGATGATGATGACTCTGGAGGTTGAGTCTAAGTTTTTTGCAAGTAGTGTAACGCGGATTTTGTATGGTGACAACGATAAGCACCCCTAACGTACACTATGTGAACCTAATTTTTCATACAAAAATCCCAAAATCAGAAAAAAACTACACCGTGTAAATTGCTTGTTAAAACTCAGACTTCGGTCTCTGTTCTCAAGGCAACGAAAACAAATTAAAAGAACATATATTTGCGTTTCAATTTCTGCTCCTATTTGTTTGCTGAGTAAACAGATATCATAATTAGACACTCGCATTCTCAGAAGTTCAGTTCCATCGCAATCTTTATTTTTCTTCACAATCTGCTAGCAAATCAAAACGGCATAAGTACACAAGTACTTGCCGTGGTAGTTTTGGCCTAACAATCGGACTCCTCCAACTCCTGTAAATGTCGTAAAAGACGACTAAGGGGTTACATCCACTTGAGTACTTAACACCATACTGCAATCACCAATCCGCTTACCAAGCGTGGGGATTATGGCAAATCCCCCATTGCACGCTATGGATTGCAATTGTACGCTATGCATGCTATGGGGGAGGCCTCATCCAGCAGTGGATGTCTACCGGCTGAAGAAGAGAGAGAAGTTACGAATAATATAATATTTGAT
The DNA here is from genome assembly GCA_951392215.1 of Epirrita christyi. Classification (NCBI taxonomy): domain Eukaryota; kingdom Metazoa; phylum Arthropoda; class Insecta; order Lepidoptera; family Geometridae; genus Epirrita; species Epirrita christyi. The sequence goes on from OX595846.1 coordinate 10,278,003, forward strand.
TTTGTTACTCTAATGTTTCCTGAGTGATGGACACACAAAAACCTCTAGCAAATGGGCAAACAGTGTTATCATTTCTTGGAAATGTTTGAATTGTTTTCAAACATGGTAACAACAATACATTGTTTTAAATAAACTTACCTATCTTTAAAGGAAAAAGATTCATATAACCTACATAATCAGAATTTAATTTATCTGTGAATAATGTGTTGCCTTAAAAATTTCAGACAAGTTATATACACTCGAGAGCAATGAATCCGGGTCACTTAAAGAATCCTAAAAATCTCGGAAACTAAAAATGCTAGGTTAATGCAATAAATTGTATTTAATAGACAATGTAATACTCCTTAAATGAAGGTATTAAAACTTCTTAGTTATTGTAAAGTTATATCATAAAAAAATCAAATTTGAAAAAGGGCCACTTTCGAAGATGGAACTACGAAATTACAGCATTTGGTTTTGCTTTTGTTTGTAATCTGTCATTTATCATTGTTTGATTTCTGTTTTTTTGTTGTTTTTTTTCTGCGTAAACGCAGTAATGGAAGCACGAGGAGGCAATACGAAGTATTAAAATTCAAGAAAGTCGTAATAAAGTTCAAAAATTTCATGTTTCCTATTTTTGTTTTAAGGAGAGATCAGCAGTTTTTTTCTTTATGTAATTTTGTGTTAATAAAATGTATGGTGACTCATATTTTTTTACCTTCATTTAAGGAGTATTACATTGTCTATTAAATACAATTTATTGCATTAATCTATCATTTTTAGTTTCCGAGATTTTTAACATTCTTTAAGTGACCCGGATTCATTGCTCTCGAGTGTAGTTTAATTAAAACCCCTGCAAAACACACGAGTTTGTTTTAAATTTTACCAGGAGTTTATAATGACAGCTGTTCGAACCAGACCCTTTTATGGAGGAAATAAATCAAAGTTAAGGTAAAGTGACGTGAGGTTTGCAGAGAATTAGAATGACGTGTGCCCAGAGTATTTTCTATGTATAATAAAAAATATATATTTATGTAATGTATTGTATTAAGTATGTCAGTAATCTAGTACACATAACACAAGCTCTGCTTAGCTTGGGGCTAGATAATGTTTTTTATTTATTTATTGAGAGAAACCAACAGCGATACAAAATGTATAAGCAGAAAGTTAGAGATATAAACATAAGGCTAATAACAGGCTATAACAGGTTTCTACATTTGAACAGATGAAGAAAATGCTGGGAACAAACAATAGCTGTCTGCAATCTAGTTAGGTACTTAAATACATACATAATGTTGTGTGAAATGTCCAGCATTTATTTATTTATATCTGGTAAAAACCAAGGTAACTTGAAAATGTCATGACGGTGGAATATTTCTCCAAATCTTACGTTCTGGGGTGCGATTTAAACTCAGTGACTAAAAGGTCGCAAATCACCGTTTTTCAGAAGATGTATTGGAGGGAGCACTTGTATTGATATAATAGGTATAAGAATTTTAGTCATCAATGAGTTTCAATATATATAAATTTGGAAATCGGGGATTAACGGCAATTTTACTGACGTTAAGTCACTCGATGACATACAAAAATCGCACCCCAGCCTATAAAAATATCACACTCTGATACAGACATATCCAGATTCAGAAAAAAGATACACCATTCCCCCGTTCCCAGCATGGGTACTCATGTTAACTCACCGTAGTGCCTGTACAAGTATGAGGTCCGTGAAGTCGTGTAGCTCGACGAATGCCTTCAACACAGCCTCGTTGAACTCCGACCGCTCGCCAAGATAGTCGCCTATAGCCGTTTTACTCAACCCCTCGCCTTTGTGAAGGAACTGGGCGACGTCTTCGGCCGTCCTCTGCAGTAGACCGTTCTCGTATAGATATTCGATACCTGAAAAATGGAGATGGTTATTAAATCATCATCATCATCATCATCATCATCATCATCACCACCATCATCATCATCATCATCATCATCAGCCGGTAGACGTCCATTTGCTGTACGAGGCCTAGCCTATAAAATACAATGGGGGCATGGGGGGAATTGCTATATTCACCACGCTTGCCAAGCGGATTGGTGATCGCAGTGTTCGTGTTGTGTACTCAGGTGGATGCTGCTGCCCATCTCCTGGTGTTATCCATTATTCGGCTTGTACGACATCCACGGGATGAGATGGAGGAGTCTATTCTTACGCCGGAGACACCACGGCAATTATTTAGTTTATTATTTAGTATTTTGAATATTGGAATCTAAATTGTTATTCGGTTTACAATTTGTGGTGGTTTGAATAATGGCTAATTTCAATCTATCTCATCATCATCACTATCAGTACCAGTATAAGACCGCTGCTGGTCATGGATCTCTTCATAGAGTGCCATGACAAACGATCTTGAGCCGCTTCCGCCCACCGGCTTCCTGCGACCTTTAAATTTTCCTCCATCTATCATCGTCTTTCTAAAGCAATAAATTTCTTATTTCGATATATTCTAGTGGGCTAACATCAAAATCTGTCAAAAGTTAACCAATGCTTAAATTTAAATAACGTTTAAAAGTAATGGGGGTTAATAATTTACGTTTTAATATTATATTAAGTACATATATACTTTTACAATCTATAAGCTTTAATTTATAACTTACAATTCACAGAGTTTCTAATTGAATCAAAGTTATAGGCATCAGTGAGCAATAATCAAAAGAGACGCCAATTTATACAATCCCAACTAGCTTATAAACTTTTAATATGAGAAATTGCGTATCTAAAGACAAAAGAAAAGAAGAGGCAGTCTGAGAATTTCCATTTGAATAAGTCCAGTAACGAATTCCAATCACGCGTGGGACTGAGAGGAAAGTGCAAAAGTACGAGTCCGCAGTACGTGGCGAAAGCGCGTTCATTCTCACATTAGGCTCACTTGTCTACATGGAAATAGATTCAGCGGAGAAACTGAGTTACATCAGCATATCTTAACTCATGTTCGATCGAAAGAAAGTGATAGTGTGATCGAAAATGTCACGACGCACATTGGAACAAATCTTTTTGCTTAAAACTAAAAAAAACTTATTCAAGCTATGTTCTTTATTTAAACAGTCTACTAAGCCCACTTTAGATCACAGCTTTGAAAAATAATGACACTGCTGATATCATGATCTTTCGAAGGCATGAAGAATAAACTTTGCTTTATACTTACTACTGTATACTTTTACTAAGTACTGTATACTTTTGACTTTATACTGTATACTGAGTGATACGACGAACAAATTGGTATACTCAATGAGTTTCTTTAACATTTCTGCACGGCTAAAGTCTATTGCATTAAAATTGCACCGTTTTATAAAGTCTTACCGTTGAAGGACTTCGGCACGGCAAGCTTTCCCAGCTATAGTGTTGCGAATACTACATCAAGTTATGCAGAAATATGGCGGGAGAGTGCCTACCGGTGGCGAGCACCCATTTACGTTTCAATCGTAGTTTGCAAAGGAATGCAACTTCTATCCCAACAATGCCTGCAGAACGCTTTGTGTATCGACCTTTACAAGCTCATACTTCAAATGTCGAAACGTTTGGTACAGGATCAAATGTACTGCGCTGCTTATTAATATTCGTAGTAGTGTTTGTGGAACAGATACGGAGATACCATCACGTATCGTAAGTAGCCATTATTATACATCAGCTTTCATGTAAATGACGTCATGCTGCTCTAGGTCCCGCGTGAGGAATACTGATGTACAAACATTGAAATAAGGACTGTGACGTCACCCGCCTCCACAGATTCCCTCCCTGAATGGAGGGTTATTTTATAAAGCGTGAGCGACCGGCGGTGGCACGTAACATCGCAGACATCAAAATCATACTAATATTATAAATGCGAAAGTTTGTGAATATGTTTGTTACATCTTCACGCTCAAACGGCTGAACGGATTGGAGTGAAATTTGGAATGGAGATACCTTATACCCTGGATTAACACATAGGCTACTTTTCATCATCAAAATCATTAATTTTCATCATTGTTCACACGGGTGAAACCACGGGGTGCATCTAGTTTAAAATAAATCCTACAGCTTCATAACAATATTTCACTCGAAATCCAAGTGAAACGATAAGAGCTCCTTGATGTGAGCATTGAGTGTAGTAATGGCGAATGTTATTTCTAGGCGCTATTGCTTTATTTGGTACTGTAGGGAGTAAGGATCTTGCGATTTCAAGTTTTGGAACCATTTACTTTGAAGTAGGTGTGTATTGATGAGATTAATTTTATTTTCCATCACTTTTATTTTCTTCTCAACAATACTGCTGTTCCAGACCATTTGAGAACAGTTCGGGTAAGTCAAAGATAGCGTAGGTAGCAAAAAAAAACAAATGCACTAAGAATTAACCAATCCATCTTTCACCAGTACGTAGAACAGACAGCTCCGGTAAAAACAAACTATAAATCTCTTTCTCGCTACCATTTTGCCGCCGGATAATGTTGACTGTTCGTGGCATGCGAAATCGCTGATAGCACCGCGACTGATGGATTGAAGTAAAGTGAGAAAGACCAGGCTCTTGACTGTACAATAACAAGCTTGTTTGATGCCCACTTTACAGTTGGACTGGTACAGCACTTTTAGCATTTCTGGATTTAGTACATTTTCGAAATATAAATGTTATTTTTTCTAGTGCTGTCATCTAGTTTAGTTTTTAGAGTCAATTTGAAAAATCTTTAACTAACACTACTTTTGACGAATACTGCATTAAAATCCGCCAAAAAAAAATGGACTAACGAAGATAAATTATAGCAACGAAGTATGGCACTTTCAACTAAATAGCCTACGTATATTTTTATAACCGAACTAAAATAAAATGTCGTAATTTGCAGCACTGTTACTCGTTGGGATGTTTTTGTCCTATCGAGTAACAGTTTTACACTGGGTGTAACTCGTTGGGAATACTTCTTTTAATTTGTATCCCATCGAGTTACACTGTTACTCGATAGGAAAAAAAATCCCAACGAGTAACAGTGTTACTCGTTTGGGTGTTACTCGTTGGGAACCCTCCAAAAGAACTCATGGATTATATATAAATATCAAGGACCACAGTGAATAGACCGAACTCACATTAACATGGGCGCGGCATGATTAATAACGATAATAAAATCGTATATAACGTAGGTAACATATAAGGTAGAAAGTAATGAGAACTTTTATTACAATGTGACGGTACGGGAATTTCCCCGGTCCAGTTTTGGGCAAATAGGTAAATTTTATTTTACTGAAATTACATAAAAAAATCAGCTAACATCCAGCCCTGGATTTTAAAATGCCGTGCTTTTTCTTCAGGGAAAAGGGCATAGAAGCGGTTTAATTTTTATAGAATATTCCTTGAATTATGCATGATTGCGTATGCAAAGCAAAGAATTTTCGAGTTATGCAATATCGACGGGACATATACCGAGTACTTGACATACCCAGGGCAGTGCATACTTGTTCATCGTCGTACGTAATATGAACTGGACCGAGACATGTATTTCACATTGAAATGCACATCATAAATTAAAACTGTCAGTCAGTATGCTGTATACGACAAAAAGTTGTCCCTTAGACTAGATTCAAACTGATATAGAAAACGGACAAGTCTAGAGAAGACAGGTGGAACTTGTAAGTGATCATATCGAGCATTTAAGTAACGAGAGGTATAACGTTTAGATTAGCATAATCCTTCAAGTCTAAGAATACCTTGCGGAATTGAAAGTTCACCTTCCGGCGAATAATGTCTCATAGAGCACACTATAATAGCACAGAGCATTTATGTACTGCCTGTGAATTCGAATTCGTACAACTACGCAATGCAGATGATGCAAAAAAAACTGTAACGGGTATGTTAAATAGTTACCAATGCGGAAGGGTAAAGAGTTATAAAAAACCGTTCAAGTGCGAGTCGGACTTGCGTGGAGAGGGTTCCGTACAAATAGGCTACCATAGATAACCAGTTTATTAGTCAGTCAACACATTTTATAAACATTTTATCTTCACGAAAGTTCTTCGTTTCCCGTAGGATTTTTAATTTAGTAATTTTGGATTAGGTTTTCTTGTGAACTATGAGTAAATTTATGGTTCGGTAGTTTCGGAGAAAGGAGCTCGATTTTCTTGTATTTTCTTTAGTACCTATATTTTAAAGTATGAATATAAAAATTATTAAAGAAAATATTCAAGTTTGGGTGTTACTCGTTGGGAACCCTCCCAAGAGGGCAAGAGGGGAGGAGGAGGTATACAAGAATATTTGTGTTCCTCTTACAGAGATATATTTAATTTTATACGTCGTTTGACACAAGGTTTTCTTTTAATTTTCTAGTTTGTCCCCCAAAAGAAGAATTCGTTTACGAACGACGTTTGTATACGTCCGTGATTGGGTGTCACCTAATTATGTATATGTACCAAATTTCAACCATTTTATGAAGGTGTTTTGGGAAAAATTGCTCGTTACATACAGACACGAAAGTGGAATGGTTCTGTTGGCAACTTTTAAGTACGGAAACCTTCAAACATTTTAAATCCCCAAATATATTAACTCTCTAAACTCAAAATCTACTCGATCACCTAATCACTCGTCAGCTTAGTTTTAATTCACAGTTAGCTCTCAAGTCCTCGTGTAATTAGGTAACGATGACAGTAACAACAAACTTGGCGAATAACGAGAGCTATGCCAGCACAGGTACGGCCCCTGAATAGATGCTTCAGGCCGGCTCACTCCTCCACTAGAGTGCTCAAGACCCGACAACTTCCTAATGATATGAAGTCTCAGCCCGAAGTAGGACATGCCTTGTGACTACGAGAATTTTTCATGTCCTAGATACTGTATAATGGAATTTCTAAACAACGTGTAGAATCAGATTACATTTTCGTAATGGACATAGTATGTCTTTATGTATGTCTGTTTCTTCAGTTTTGGTCTCAAAACTAATATTTTCGATGATTAGACATAAGTGCATGGTGGCCGAATATGAATACTTTTTTTCCTATATTAAAAGTAATAGTATTCAAATTGCCTACCTAGAAAAGTAATTGAATATTCGGAAGTGCTCCAGGAAGTCGCTATATCAACGTAAATGCGATATAATCTTCAAGGAAGGAAAATAGCTTGGAAATTCAAGAATTTTATTTCAGTTAAGAAAAATAAAGTGCATTGAACGCAAATTAATTTAGATAGAAACTCAACTTGACCCGTTTTGGTTGGTTGAAAAGAAGTTAGCAGGCGTTAGATTTTTATATAAAAAGTAATTAATACCTACTGAAGAGTTAAAATTGGAATTCTATAAAAGACCGTTGGGCAGGTGGAAAATTACATGCTTCGCTGACGTAGTGTCATCAGAACAGCCGTGAGAACCAAGCACCTGCTGTCGCATACCATGGTACCGGGACATTGTCGTTATACGCCATCATTTTATTGTAATTGGCTACAAACGCCGGTCCTTATCGATCTTTCATATGCATAGTTGATTGTTTCAACGACCAGGGAATTCAATATTTTGCTTTATGCATAACTATGGAATTTATGGAAACTAGTGCAAATATGAATGGGATAAGTATCAAATTCAAATGCATATTTCTTGCATCGATAAACTTACCAGGGAATTGAGTACGGTTTCCGGGTGGTTGTTTTGTATTGCGTTTTTAACTCTATGACATTCTCATAAGACAGCAGCGTTCGTGATAGACAAAGACAGCCATTGCAACAGCCCATTTCTGTGATAGCAAAAGTAGATTATCCTCACCTTTCTTAGGGTCCATATTGAATTTCTTCCTTCCTATGCTCATCTGTTTGGCTTTACTATTCTGCTTGCATTCCTCCTGCCCGTCAAGGGCCTCCAGTTCTGCGACCACCTCGCCGAGCTCATCTTTGAGTTGCTGTAACAAAAGAGAGAAACTGTTAAAAACATCTAGCTAGCTAGACTAAGTAACAGGGATGCAGAGGGCAGAGTATAGCTGGAAATGACTGCACGAAAAAGAGCCGCAGATCAGGCGCATTGACGCATTTTCTCTGTGGTGACGCGCTCAGGAAAGACACGCCTATTACCGCCTATATCAAGGTTTACAATGAAGACGACATTAATATGGTTAACGGTTACAATCTCTTTGTACTTGACTGTCATTTGACCAAGGTTTCAGGTGAAAATCAACCTCACAGGACTTTAAAACATAATTCTTTGTCTTATCCTTGCATGCTAAAATGACGATCGCATAACATAACGGCTGCTCGCCTACCAATTATGCTATTACAATGTTGATACTAGGCTCGTAGATAAACTGGTCTCGACGGTGACCAGGCGACCACAAGGCAAACCGCAAGTCAACACATTCTATAGTACCTTATAGGTAAGATACTATAGACTGTGCCACCGCCAATTTTGATACTCTCTGCTCTGGGAATGCTTAGTAATGAATGATGCTTGACTACACCCTGTTAGAGCCGATACAAGTTTTTTATAACTTAACTAAATGGTTTTATGTACTTAAGTACTAGGTTCAAAATGATCAGCCATCTATCCAAATATCTAACCAAATCTATGCCAACAATGCTATTGCTCTGTTTTGAGTTCAGAATGCGTCATGTTGGAGAACACAAAAAAAATAACATCAAACAGTCACATATAATAGTCCTGAAGCCACACTAGGATTCCCTGTGTCGCGGGTATCAGGAACAACGGGTACCACAACACCCCAGTCCCAGCGCAAATATTTGTAGATCATGCAAAAGTTTGTTCCGCAGCGGGAATCTAACCATCAACCTCTTGCTCCTTACAGCTACTCGCCAGCCGTGTCACGGAGGTTGTCAAAGATAGCAGGACAAGTAATTCTTATAAAGATTTTTTGAAGAAATTAAGAACTATGTCAAATTTTAAAACGAGATTTTCAAGAATAATTAATTGGTTAAATGTAGAGCAAAAAGTTCGTAAGAATCTTCGAAATGAAAGTTAACAGTCATAACAATAACATAAAGTAAGTTGGCAACTAATGGAACGAAACGAAGAAGGTATAACTTCAGTTGAGCAAATGCTCCAGTAGCTGTTTTCGTAACTTTGAATCACAAAAGTTGTAATTTTACGCGCGTGTAATCGATTACTGAGAGTACACAATAAATATTTATACACGCTAGATTGGCATTACAGTTTGTTTCAATGGTCAGTAAACAATTGACAGACAATAGCCGCTAAAAATTATAAACGGAACATGGGGGGTCTATGTACGAAGTAAGTATTAAAAAAAATAAGTTTATTGTTGTAAAATGTATTTTTCAAAACAAACTTTTGTTAAATTCGTTATCGCAACCTGATCAAAATGATCCCAAACACTGCCAGGCTACTAACCATCGAGGAGTTCCGTTGTCCACCTTCCGTCTCCATCATCAGATCAGCTCGCCGTCACCATAATATTGTATTGTCAACTTTGACAGGTATGAACAATTTCAGTTTCGGTTAAAGATAAGTGATTTAAAATTAATTTGCTAGATTCCATGCCCGGACAAACATACCGTACATTGCAAGTTAAATAAAAACTTGTAAAATAGTCAAACTCTTTACGAAAAGTATTTTGCATTGTGCTTGTTTGGGCTAATGAAGTTCATACATTATGTATTCATCGTATATGTGGCGTCTTAAAAACCTCTATTTTTAGTTGTTTTTTTAGTAAAAGCCGTGGTGTGTCTGGCTAGACCGGCTGTTCCGGTAGAATTTACACCTCCCTCTCCTCTTTTGTCGTAAAAGCCGCCCATGGGATTGCACCAGAGGATGAGCAGCAGCATCCACAGGAGTACTTAACACCGATACTGTAAACATCAATCCGCTTGCCAAGCGCGGTGATTATGAGTTTTATGGTGATTACCCCGCCCTCATTATGGTAAAAACAAAAATAAAAAATTCGTGGCATTCTATGGGGAAGCCTATGTGAAAAATATGAGTGGAAGGTGTAGAGAAAGAGACATAATAACCTAGTCACATACACCGATAACAAACGAATCCATATACAAACCACTTATTTAGGAGTGGATGTAATAAAATGCCAAGGTGCAGGTTCGGTTCCCGCTACAGGGCATATTTTCGCATGGTCTGTAAGTATTTATTCCGGCTGTTGAGTTGATGAACAATAATGAAACGGTAGAGCGACTTATGACATCTACCATCGAAGCGGACTAAAATACGAGCTTAGCAGAAAATCACAAAGACAAACCAACTGCGAACCTGCGAACAATGGCCGCGCATGCAGGCGACAAAGTTTCGTTAGTTTTGTCGTTCTTTCACTGTAGGTTAAAAAAAAACAAAGCACCTTTCGTGGAACATTAACTCGTTTATTTGCGGAATTTCAAATTAGAGTTCGCAAGGCCTTTGAAAGTGCAGCGAGCGTGGCTAAACTATTACCTAAATAGCACGTTTCTATTCCATAGGATCACAGTTTCTTATAAGGCTTATTTGCTCATTAGTTACATGTAAGTATGATAAACGAGCATTGTTACGTGTGCAAGCAGTGTAGGTGTATTAACCCGCCTGTCAAGGTCTAGTGAACGGAACCTCTACTCTTTGTGATTAAAAGCAGATTAATATTTGCGCAAGCAATTGAAGCGGATCAGCGAGTTTCGTTGAATGCAGCTGTTCAGTCACCTCTGTCTTCTGATAATACTAAAATAAACAAGCTGCAAAACAGTCCTTATGGCATTCTCAAAAAGACAACATTGTCACGTAAAACAGGCTCGAATCGATAATAACGAGGCGAGGCAAATGCCACTTGGAGGATAAAAGATTCCAAAGCACTCATTTATCGAGAAGTACAAAATAACTTGCACAACGATGAGCGTGTAGGTGTGTACACAATGCCGCTTGTTTTCGCTACGGTCTGGCTGCGCTAACATCATTTGCGGTCCGCTACCTATTTTCCCTAGAGACATGATACCGACCTTCCGAGTAGGTATATACGATACAGCATAGAAAATGCCTCGTTTATGAATTTAGCCTGTTTTAAGTACTTTGACTCCACAAATGAGGGCTTGCGTGTTGTAGGGAAGCACTAATCGAATAAAGGCGAGCTAATGTAATTATTTGATGGCAGCTTTGCGTGAAATTTAATATAAACCATATTTCAAGGATCTATAAAACACGTGAGAGGCAATAAACATGTCATAAAGTCTGGTGAAAACTTTGAGAGTTGCGATATACATTGAACGCACAGGAAAAATTAAATTTATCGCCATATTGTCACATCCAACGGGCGCACTTGTTTCGCTTTCAATAAGGGCTTTGAGGAGCCATCTTTCTGAGCCGGATTGTCCTAATCCCTTTGGGCCGGGTCTGAATCATTCGGTTTGAATGTCTATCACTTTACTCGTGAGGATAAGATTGACAATAAGTTGGATGCTGCATTGCAATCATCGCTACGTAGAAACATAGGAGTGCTATCGTTAACGCCAGTCTAGACAGGTTTTTGCCCTGCAAAGTCAGCAGGTGCCCGGATTGTATAAGGAGAGGAAAGCTACATCACGGTTTGCTTGGATTAGCCTTAGAGTGTATTGACATAAGGATGTCGCCAACCCCATATGCGAATTCATTCAGACAGAAGTCGGAAATACCGTTGAACTCAGTTTAATTCAATCTAACAATTCTACACTGAATCGTCGCATGCCCTTATTATAGTAATTAGTGTTGTTCAAGGTTCTACTCGTAGTTCAATCTAGATATAAGTATCTCTATTTAGTGAATGTGGAGTAAAAATCTGAAATTTCGAAATGAATGTAATGTAAATGAAATTAGTCTTTTAGATAGACATTTTGACATAATTATACATTGGCATTATAGCGCCATGGCAGGACATGTGTCTTTGTTTTCGAAGATATGAGATATGGAACCCACACAATGCAAGAAATTCCATTACCATGGCGATAAACATTGGGATTTGCAATAGCTGAACAACAATACAGACTTTCGCTCTTAATACCTTTCACCAATATTGAGATATGAAAAGTGAATGCTGTGAAATCAACTACACCTCAACATGCGACAGACAATCTTCATTCAAAACATTTTAATATACAATATAATTTCCAGACTTTCTCGTTTCTGCTTTTATTTTCCTAAATAGTGTTTTTGGTATTTGGGGGGTCAATGTCGTTAGTAGAAGCTGTATATATATATATACATATGTATAATGTTTCACCACTGCGAGCCATTGGTTTTGAGACTTAATCGACTTTTGAGATTTGATTGATTAAGTCTCAAAACCAATTGCGTGTTCGTCGCTCGAACATGAAGTATCAATCTCGTCTAGACGAATCTTAAGGATTATGTGCATACGCGGCCTGGGTATTGAATAGGACTGTTCTCGAGATGTTACTTTACAATGTAATAGCAAGTTGTGTGATGGTTACGTATGCGTGTTGTGTGTGTGACACCACTCATTAGGATGCGATGCGTGCGAAGCCCGTAACGGCAGGCGATTAGGCCCGCACTGTATAAATAGAGATACAAACTGCCGACAGTTGTAGCGATTGTGAAGAAAATGGCGACAACACGTGAGGCGACTTTTGAACCTACGTGAATATGGTTTATGCAAGTGGATTATCCCGCTGAATAAGACGCGTCATAACAATGAGTCAGGTTACGTTTAAATATAATTGATTTGATGTGATTCATACGTTGTTCATGGTATTAACTACATTTACTTTTGTGATTTTTACCAATGCTTCGTCCGCAATTAATAACATTTAAGGCACTGAATTCAAATCATAAAATGTAAAGCTTTGTGACAAGTGTGAAAAGACAAAATAATTATTCGAGGCTGTACTGACATCAGGCAAAATATATGAAGATTACATTTTGAAAACGTAAGACGAGCACCATAAAACTCTTGGTTTGTTTTCAACAATACATAAAAACTCTACTTTGTTTGGATGTATGGAATTAAAACAATTTTCTTAATCGATCGAGCCATATCCGTTAATTTAGAAGTAAAAGTGTGACCGAAACATACATCATATTACATCATATTTTTAATTCGAATAAACTTTCTACAACATGGATAGATAGACTATAAACAAACCGCGTCACGTTACAATAAAATTATATAATTGGAAATTCGAACATTTATAAATTTTATAATTTATATAGGTATAACTAACTCCATTGATTCCGTAGTTCCGATGGTCCATTGGTCTTCAGAAGTAGAGCACAAAAGTTAAATTCTATTCATTGAAATGGCGTGATTGAAACACAATCTACCGAAGGCAGAGATCAATGGATGTCGTTTAAGAAGGGACGACAACACACCCGAAATGAGGGGTCAACGAGAAACCGCAATTGATATTTGACCCAAAACTTACTGAATACAAATAACTTGCTTTATCTAAAGGCATTCAGACGTTGATGTGTAAGCTTCACTTGTGCGCTTTCAAGTCTTTTGACACGTGACAGTGTAAATAGCATAACATTTTTTAGAAATTCTTTGACTCAAACAGATGGCTGTTACACCACTCCTCATGTTTCTGAATTATTTTTAGACTAATTACTTCGGTTTCTTAAATTTGAAAATGTACATAATACCTGAAGTTTTTTAGGGCAAAAAGTTTTTGTATACGCTTGTGAGCAATGAAGCGTATAATTTGAAATTTCTATGTTAAACCTATTCTGGCATCGTGCAAAAATGTTATGGACTTGGTTACACATCATCATCAGACTATAGAAGTCTACTGCTGGACATAAGCCTCCACCATAGAATGCCACGGTGAACGGTATTGAGCCTCCATCCAAGGACTTCGTGCGACCTTAAAAATGTCGATGGTTGGTCTATCGAGAGGGGTTATTCATAAATGCATTTTATTCGTCGCAACAACTCTATGGGCAAAAATTTGTGGGATACCTCTGATTATTCTACACAATTTTATGGATATCACGCACATGAATAAAGGGATGGCGTGGCACGTGACCCACATATTAAAAATTTGAATAACTCCCCCCAGCGCTTTAAATAAGACATTTTAAACACGCATCGTGTTTAAAATAACTGATGAATTATGTGGGCGTATAAATTTCTGATTTGATATGACATTTTCGATCAATGACTTATCAACAGCAGCAACACCATTAACCACTTCAAGACCAGAAACTTATGACAGTAGTTTTTCAATTGTTTAAAGAGCAAATTCGGCCGCGTTGATCCCTAACTTGCTAAATAATGATATGTTTGAATCTGGAAGCGCTGATTCATACAAATAGAATACATTCGTATTGAACAGAATTTTTGTAAATATTGTATCAAAAGAAGCGGTTCTAATTCAAATTTATTTATACCATGGACATAACAGTTTAAAAACGCAAAGCATTAGGTAAAGTATTAAAATACTTAAGAGGGCACTATACTACAATTTAGGCGGTTTTTCTTTAACGCATGCGATAACCCGCGCGCCATCTCGCTCGACAACAATGAACAGACAAAAATGAAGTTTTTTGTTTATTATGGCGAAAATAAAGTGTTTATCAAAAAAACTAATTTTAGCATAAAAATAAATAGTTATTACTTGTTGTAGTAAAATTTATCTTAAAACACCGTAGGGTTCCTGAGATTTCTTTCAAAACGTGTTTTTTCAAAACAAAGATTTTTCATTAATTAAAACTATCGAGGTTTTTTTTACATATCGTGTTTTCAACTTTACACAATAAATGCAAAAATATAAAATTTTCATATTCCAAAATACTTAACTCGTAGATACTGCATGAGTTCTAGATCGATTTTATTAAGCAAAATCACATAGTACGCCTTCTTAAAACGTTGACAAAGCCATCAAGACATAGGTATACCTTGTAAATCGAATAAAATCTGAGCATGGCACAAACGGTACCAATTGTATTCCCTGTGCAATCATCTTTATGAAATCTATTGAGCGAGCGAGCACTATAAATCTACATCAACACTGACGTTACAAGCAATCATGTAATTCAACCTGTAATCCTCTATTTGCAACTTCGCCAATTGCTTACATTTATTGACTAAGTTACTAAATCAGTGGTTCCTATGACAATTAATACAATGTCATGGTGACTGTGAGCTGATCTGACTATAGACACGGAAAATGAAAAACTCTTTGATGGATTATAGTCGACCGACAACGATTAAAGCCTTAGAATAAGGACTATTATTCTAAGATTTAAGCTAACGGTTCTTTCATATTTCATAAAAGACCAAATTAAAAAAAACGCATAAATAAAATATTATTAACTTGTGTCAAAATTTGATACAAGTGGCTACGAGAGCATCGATGACACTTCGAACCTTTTCTGAAAACTTGTCTACCTATAGTTCACAAATTCACTTCCTTGATTCGATTACGATGCACGTACGCGTCGTCATAATAAAAGGGCTGAGCACAGTTTGATATGTCTTTTAATAGGAGCCCACAAATATAAATGTGTAGAGTTAAAGATATATATATATTATATTTGACCAATATGTATAAGATTTGTGTATACGAAGCTAATATGTTTTGGATGTGAAATTGGCATCACGTAATGAAAGCGAGCACGCGAATCCCTAGAGACTTTCCCCGATTAATTCACTTTCCCATTTCTGTTTGGCTTCAGTTCCACAGGTTGTAGAGATTCACTTGTCTGACGTTAGGGTAAAACCTTTTAACAGTTTTCACTGTTTAAAAGTTTTTTTTATTTATTTTTGTAATGCGTAATTGACTAAACTGGCATGTGGCCCACCTAATGCAAAGCGGTAACCCTAGCCCATTAGAAATAGCTGCCCTTAGTTCGCGTCCACCTAGGCTAGAACGCGCCCTACTTGACCTATTCAGTCCGTTGTGTTTTATCCTTTTCGAATTTAATCAGGAAATTTGCAGGAGATCGGTGGGCAGCCGAATATTATCGCAACAAAATCTCATACATATGATGATGATGATGTAGCTGTATTGCCTTTGCATTTATTAATAATATCGATGATGGCGTTCTGGGTAGATGACACCATGATTGCTATAATATTGTAGATGACATCATCGTCAAAGTTGAAGAGCAAAGACAACAGCATGGTGCGATATTGCCATGTCAATTTGTAACTAATAAATGGTGATGGTACTATGGGCGTATTGACAAGCTCAAAGTCGCGCAGCGGGCTATGGAGAGAGCTATGCTACTATATACTTTAATTATGTGATAGAAACCGAAACAAGGAAATCCGTAGAAGAACCAAGGTCACCTACTCAAGTTGAAGTGGCAATGGGCGTCATATAGCTCGCAGAACTGACAACCTTTTAGGAATAAAGGTTTCTCGATTGGCAACCACAAACCGGACGACGCGAGAGGAAGACCCTTCACTCGATGGACTAAAGACATTATATACTTCGCAGGAAGTCGGCGGCTCAGGACCGTTCGTCATGGCATTTTAGGAGAGAGGCCTATGTACAGCAGTGGACTTCTACAGTCTGATGATGATGATGATAATGATGTTGATGAAATGGTGATGATGGAATTGTTTACCAAAGCCATTGTCGACATGCTAAAATTCCCGGTAAAATCACATAAAACTAATCTGTTACAGAGCGTGCAAATATACATTGTTAACAGCGGTAGTGAAGCTAAAGTTTACTAAGCAGCATTATGTTCACCTCGGGTCGAGTTTCATGCAATGGACGTGGGTACAAGTTCACACGAGCAAACAAACGGACGCGTACCCTCCGGATGGAACGTCAAACTTAAGTATATAAATAAACTTAGCATCCGTATTCCGTAGTGAGATTACCCCAATGGAATATCATCTCTACAAGCATTATTATCATCAACAACCGAAAGACGACCACTGGGCATTTGTCCACAGCAAATAATGGTCAACGGCATTAGAAATGATCTTGAAGTACCCGCCTACCTTCCTGTGCCAAAAAGTATTCCACCAAAAATTACGAGCTTAATATTTTTTATATGTAAAAACAAAATTATTATTCTTGAACTGCGCGTCGACTAAATTTCTAAGAACATTCTTAAATACATTTTACAGCACGAATAAAATTGGGATGGTATTCCATGAGGGGTGGTTTTATAACGGGAGCTTAGTTTAATAGCAGCTCATGTTTACATACTTTCCCTCCTTAACATCTGACAGCGCCTAAAATATTAACGTCATTAAGGGTCAGGGTGTAAATATAGCTACAGGAGGATATCTCCAGGCCATTAAAAGCGAAATAATGTGTTATCCAATTTAAGTTTCAGAACTACGAGTTTCAGTAATCTCTGAGATGTGTTTATGATGCTGATTATATCAAATCTTATAACTGATGTACTAAAGAATATAGATTAGTATGTATTTGACGAAACGGAAGCCGTTTAGTTTGAGAAATAAATAAGTAGAACATGTGTTAGTGGTAGTTCCCGGAAAGCCTACACCGAAAAACATCCGAACCAAATGATAATTGAAAACAATTATATTGCTGGCCCTCAATTTATCTTTTTATTAAAATTAGGTGCCGTGGTGCCCTCTGTCTCCTTTGGTGGATGTCATGCAAGTCGACTATAGGGTATTACACCCGGTCGAGTACTCAACACAAACACTGCGATCACCAATCCGCCTGCCAAGCGTGGTGATTATGGCAAATCCCTCTATTACATTCTATGGGGGGAGGCCTAGTCCAACAGTGGACGTCTAACGGCTGATGATGATATTGTTGTTTTTTTTTTTTATGCTACTTGGCAAGCAGACAAGCTTACGGCCCACCAGATGGAAAGCAGTTACCGTAGCGTATGAACACCTGTAACACCAGAGGCATCACACGCGCGCTGCCGACCCTGAGACATAAAGATGAAAAGTCTCATGTGCCTGTAATTTCAGCGGCACCCGTACCCTTCAAACCGAAACACAGCAATGCGAACACTACTGCTTGGCGGCAGAAATAGGTACGGTGGTAGTACTTCCCCGGACGAACTCTTTCACAAGAAGTTCTACTGCTAACAAAAAAAAAGTCATATAGTGGTTAGTCTCATAATAAAAATATCGTGTACCATAATAGATTTCAGGTCATCGCTCAGCCCTTAACGTGGCGGCCGGCTCATCGACTAATGGGCTGGCTAATGTGTGCCGAGCTATAAATAATACAGCCTACTTTGAAAGTAAACGGGCATTTTCCGATAAATAGGTAATTATAAGTTGCACAACGCGGATAATCATTTGAAAGCTTCCTATCGCGACAAAAGAACGAATATTTTAATGGTCTTGAAGAGTTATCGGTCGGGGTTCCTGGGTTTAAATCAAAGTTTGAGAGACGAAATAATTGTGAATAATTGCGGTATTTAGCGGCACAAAAACGTTTAGAAATGTGGTAACTTAATAGGAATTAGGTTGTTCGATTATTTATTGTACCACATTAACAGGACCGGTTTGACTGCATCGCACACCACAGACGCCGCTGAGGTGATTCGCCTTTGAGCAAAATGCGTACTGGCAATCTTCCCAACCGCACAACAAATTACACTATTGTCATTGCACAGGCTACGGCGACCGACCTTCACACATACAAGAAACCGGAGAACGTTATAGAGCAGAGTTCCGTTAATTTCCAAGATGCCAAATTGATTCAATTCACACTCAGGGTTAGCGCCGCGAAAACGTCGGAAGTATTATTAATTAGATGAAAATGATTTGTTGCAAACCAGTGTGAATAAGACATATTTTGGTGTTGCTCATTGGTAAATGGTGACGACATCCAGCTGTAGATAATTTAAAGGTTTAATTGATGAAACGACTACACAAGTACAGGAATGTAGTCCTTGGAAACTGTTTTCTGATTCTCAGTACCCAACTCACCAACGTAATATTGAGAATGTAGCAATACAGTTAGATTAAATTTTTAGAATATCTTTTGATATTTTACTTTCTGTACAGTTGTAACAATGAAGAGAACATTTAAAGAGTTTTCTTGTGGCCTAGTGATATTTGCCATTGCGGCAGTGCGACGTCTGCCAACATTTCTGTTCCCGCAGCCACCATTTTTGGACGAACTCTGATATTTAAAGAAATATCGTGCATTAATTTGATTCAATGTACAGAATAAACCGAAATGTAGGTTAAGAACGCAAATGATCAGCTATAAAATACGGTCAGTGTTTCCGTGGGTGGGATTTCCGAGACTAGTGATCCATCCTTTGTTAGTGTCCTTTCATATGAGATCATTCGGTTTAATATCCTTATGCAATGTGTATATTGTATTTATTTTTAATATTTTCAAGGCGAAACTTCCATCAAAATGCTAAATGTTGAACAATCTAAAGGACTTGGCCCAACATTATACTAGTTTAAAGGCAAGGCATTTATGCTTTCTATAGTTACAACAAAAAGTTTTTGATACGTTTAGCGTGTTTTACGAAGGGAAACACTTAGCTTTTGTTATTAATTCAACCAAGTTAAGGTCTAATTTCACTTTGGCTTCGATTATCCACTTGAATATCCGCCAAAGTGTTCTGCAAAATGAATTGCAAGTTCTCGCCAGGAGTGCAAGGAAATGGCTTTCGGACTGTTTTGGAAATGTTGTTCTAGACATTTTTATTTCAAAACTAAACTTTAAGAAAGCTTAAGAAATAATTGAAAATGTTTTAGATAGGTGTATCATTAAAGCCCCATCATAAGTTAAAGGTGGCAGCATGTAACCTCTATTAGAACTGACATTTTTTGACATACACGTATCAATTATTATTTATGATAAAACTTACATAACATGTTCGGTGATAGGTATGTTTATTTTTGTGGTGTTATGTTATGTTTGCAAAATGTTATGATAATTACCAAAAAATCTACTTTTACTTAAGAGGAGGTTAACGTAGGGCGCTTACGCCTTTTTGTACGCGAACGGAGTTTGCTTCTATTTTGGCTATTATTTTATGTTCTCAATTCGGTTGTTTTTTTTTTTTTTTAATGTTTGTTTCCTCATATCTCCGGCGTTTATGAACCGGTTTCGAAAATTCTTTTTTTATTTGAATAGACATACTTCCAGGTTGGTCCCATTTTTTTCAGAATCCAGTTCTGATGATGGAATCCATGAGGAATTGAGGGAACTCCTCAAATATTGTAGGCATACATATGGCGATTTTGATATTTTCAGCAACAAACCAAACATTTGCATTCAAAAACTATCATAATCCTTTCACCACTATGGTTCTTTCATCATTTTTTTTTCATCCAAATATTTAGTCGAATACAAAGTCGGTTTTTTAAATGAAAAGTTAGTCTGCATGAAATTTTGTACACATCATCAGTACACTAATATCTAAGCTTCAGTTTTTTAAAATATATTTTTTATGCTTTGATAACCATATAATTTTAAAAGAAACTAACGCACCACGGGTCTAGATATTAGTGTACTGATTATGTGTACAAAGTTTCATGGAATTTGAAGAACAAACGGACGACAATCAATATGTAACCGTGTTTGACTACGCAAAAAATAAATGGATGGACTGTGTAGGAATGGTGTGAGTACTGATATGACGGAAGATAGGGAAGAATGGAAGAAAAGAACATGTTGTGCCGACCCCATCTAAGTGGGATAAGGGCAGGGAGATGATGATGATGTTTGACTACGCAAGCAATAATTAATAATGGCTATCCCTTACGCAATTTAACTGAGCATTTGAATTAATTGTTTTAGTTGCCATGACTACTGTTAGTCAATTTATTATTGTGTTGTTTTGTTGATGATGACATCAACATCATCACTGCTAAAAATGCAGTAGTCAGTACGGATAATTATTGGTAACTTTAGCGAATAGGTATGAGACAGTACTCAGTATTACTTTTGACCAAATTGTTTGCATTTTCATGGAGTAAGTATTTATTTTTACTTTATGGTTATCCTACTTCCTACTAATATAATAAATGTAAAAGTTTGTGAAGATGGATGGATGGATAGATCTTTGTTACTCTTTCACGCAAAAACAACCTACTGAACGGATTTTGATGAAACTTTACAATATTATAGCTTATATATCAGAATAACAAGGCTATAATTTATAATAGAGGATCCACGCGAACGGAGCCGCGAGCACATTCTAGTATTTTATATCGTGATACGAAAATATGAGATTGTTTTAAACATTAATGAGATAGACAGTTTGACAGTCACAATTTCATCGTATCGCAGCAGATGGCGTATCAAATATTCAATATCATTCAAACTAAATCGAAAATCGTATAAATTCTAATGCAGTAACACTAGCCGAGTTCAGTAATAGCTGTTCGATAACTTAACTAGTTACTAGACAAGATAACATTACTGCAGGAATGGTCTGTGACAGAACCTGTACCGTAATAACTTTAGCGATACCTATCCAGGAGATGAAGTACTTTGTTTACTGTCCAAGTTTTTGTTAGCAAAAACTTATAATTAAATAATAGTTCCGGACCATTTACCTCATAATCTTCACAAGGACGGATAGAAAGTCACAGAGTCAAATGAAGTTAGCCCTTTCATACAAAAGTTCGTAAACAGTAGACACACACACACACACACGAACACACACACACACACTCACTCACACACGCGCACACACGCACACAAACAGAAGCAGAGATACAGAAGCGGTATTACCCCTAAGCTTATCAACGTTACTATACTAGTGGTTCGCCCCGAACTGAGACCTCGCGAATACACTCGATGTAGGCCCTAAACTCACTCGCCTAAGCTGACTCAGAGAAATCGCTTCGCTCAATTAACTATATAATAAAAAAAAACGCATCGACTCAACAAAAACAAGGTAAATATAAATACTAGTCGATGTTGTAATTGTTGAAGAATTTCTGATACCAATTACAGCATCGGTGTGACAGGGCTGACCTTCAGGTGAGTTCCGAGCAAAGTGCACTTCACATACTTATTTTCCGAGTGCCAAATAAAGCAAAACAAGTAGATAGAGGTACTATTGTAACTGGACATTGAAACATATAAAGAAAGGTTAAACTGATAGAGCTATTTCAAGTTCGGATTTTGATTTATTGATGAAACAATAGAAGCGGTTCAACAGATGAATGGTTCGAAAAATGCAGAAAAGATAGAATGGAAGAGAATTCAAGAAAAAATAATGTTGGTAGAGCAATTGGATGTTATGATTTCAATGGATACTAAATTAGTTTCATACGAAATTACATAAATGATGCATGCTCATGAGTAATTCATATGTACATGGCTTTTATTGTGATTCTTGTTAGAAGTCACAAATACATTGAATGTAGATAACACAAATAACCGATGAAACATCCTTTCAATAAATAAACATGCAATTATAACTTTGTTAAAACATCATCATCATCATCATCATCAGCCTGTAGAAGTCCACTGCTGGACATAGGCCTCTCCCCTGGAATGCCACGACGAAGGGTTTTAAGCCGCCTCCATCCACCGACTTCCTGCTACGTTAAAATTATCTGGGCCTTTCAACACTGCGTCGTCCAGTTCGTGATCGCCACGAACCTTTATCCCAACGGTTGTCAGTTCTGCGTGCTATATGACCTGCCCATTGCCACTTCAACTTGTTAATCCTCAGAGCTATGTCAGTGATGTTGGTTTACCAATAATAAATAGGTATAATAGGTACTCAACTATTTATAATGAAAATCATAAAGCTTACGAATTAAACCTGTTTTCTACACAATAAAATTTATCTACACGTTACGGATATTTCCTCCCTGGATTTTGACTCTAGATTTTTTAAATAAATGTTTATATTTTTACCTTGTGTTTGTCAGTAAAAACTGAAGATTATTTTAGAAATAGAATAATCCTTACACAACCTCATAAAAAACGCGACAATGGTAAAAATATGTAGGCAAGGTACACTAAAAAAAACGTTATATAGACAGAGAGAAATAGAGGAGTCGGTTTGAATGGAAAAACGCCACCTGCGTTCTTATGAAGAAACAGTTAGCTCGGGTATGAACTTCATACCCGAGCTAACTGTTTCTTATGAACCAACAACTAATTTAAATCGCAAGGCGACATAGAGTTTCGCACGGAATGCAAAAGTTGCAGACTATTCAAGGTGACCATGCCTTAGAGAGCATACTTTACTCTGAGATCAAATTACATTCGTTTCTGAAGTGGAACTGCGTACTGCGAATATTCAAAATGAACGGGGAACTCAGCACATTTAACTATAAACATTTCCGTACCCTTTACCTGTTCAGTTTTAACTGCCGACACTTTTATCCCAACTACGCAAAATGCTAAATTAAACAAACGTATTCGCGCACTCATCTACTTTATGCGAAAATTAACGATCAACCAAAGGAAAGCTTACAGACCCAAAATCATTCTACTGAATGTAACAGTTTACCAATTACTCTATAAAACTGAAGCAGAAGTGATGATATTTTAAATGAATACCTCAAGTTGGATTTTACATTTAAAAAGCCAGAAGAGAATTAACTCATGTGATGATTCAGAGAGAAACACTAACTTAATAAATCTTGATGGGTACATCAAAGACGAAAGCTATATGCAGTTTGCAGTGATTCAATCAATGATGAGATGACCTAGCCGACCTCAATAAGCACCACTGCCGCATTCTTGACCTTTGCCCACCACTCGAGAAAAACAACATGACTATAGAAAAGCAAAAACCTCTATAAATAATTAAGTGTAATCTAAACGGTAAGCTTACCGCATCTTCACCATAAAAAGCACATCAAAAACATTTACCATAGTATGTGGCGTACATATTACAATTTGATATTTAATTTTGATGCGCATTGGAGTTCCAAAATTCCAATATTATCCCAAAAACGGATGCTCAACAGTAAAGACCGGTTATCGCGACAATTTGCAAGATATTCCAAACGGGACTGATATTTTTAGGGTTCCGAATCTCAACATGACAAACGAGAACCTTATAGAATCACTTTGTTGTCCGTCTGTCTGTCTGCCTGAAAAGACCCTTTTTCTCAGGAACGGCTAAAGGTATAACTTAAAAATAAAGGTGCGAGCTTAAGTGCCGTAAGTAAAACAAGCAACTTGCTTCTAACTCGATGCAAAAAAAAAATGGCAATTAATGTCTCATTTTTGTATGGAAATCGCCTTCCAGTAACCTGATTCTGAAATATGGAATGCTAGGAGGCTTTGTGTCACAAATAAAGAATAAAGTCTTAAATTCGAACTTCGACTTTTTTACTTCTGAAATTGAAACTAAACTGGGATGAAGTTTGTAGGAAAAAGTCGAAGAGCTTTGACGATTTCGAAATAATTTACGAAACGGAACTCTTAGGGAGCGAGTCCTACTCGCACTTGTCCTTTTCATTTTATAATGTTGCTGGTAAAATACCCACTAACCACGCTTTAGGCAGCAGCGAGTTTAATCAAGTTCCGTGAAATTGTAAAAATAAAAGAGAGGCTGTAAGTAATTACATGACTGAAGCAGCCCCAGAGTCCCCGGCACAAAAAGACGAGGCAGTACAATGGGTTCATATTTCCGGCCGCGGTCACAGCTCGGGTACCGACCGAGCAACTTGCAAAGGTTCTCGCTTCATAGTCTCCAACAATCCGCGTGTAAATTAAGGCCGATTGTAAATCTGGCGAACAGCCAAAAAGGGAAGAAGAACAGAGAGACATTAGAGAGATTTAGGAGTAGCGCCGACTAGCGCCCGAGCCACTTATGTCGATTGCCGATAGAATCACACGGAGACTCGTGTTTTGCCCTACTTTAAGCAATTTACGAGTCTCGAGAGTCAAGATTTCTACTTTTAATCTTAATTAAATAATTATTACGTAAATTTGAATATCAACAGTCAAATCAACAAACTTTCCCTAATACAATTATTCAAAATCGCTTTAATCGGCGAAATATTGAAATCAAATGTATCCTGCCACAAACAGATTACAAAATTAGCACCTAACAACAAAACTATTCCTTTACTCATTTCTTCGTAGCCACTTACGACAGTGAATGACTCTAATGGCGAAGCAAATAAAAGATGTTGGACTCATTTTAATTAACAGTGCGGGTTGCTTCCTAGCAAATAAAACAAATGGTATGTCCGATGTCGGACGCCATTACACTTCGATAACGAACGTGGTAACTCCGAGGGTCAAACGGGAGTACGAGCAAAAAAGCAAAGAGTAAGTGAACTAATGAGACAGTTATTGTGCATGTGGGAAAGGACAACGCCCCGTACACGGTATTCATATCCACATTCGAAACGCTATCTAGAACCCCAGTGAAATTATCAAAGTAGTCAGTCACGCACGATGGAATACAACAAGATAGGAATAAAATAAGAATCCCAAAAAGTTAAGTGGTAGCGATACATGATTTTATATGTAAAGCATTTGTAAGAAAGTTCAAAACAAAGTTCACAGACTTGCATTTGAATACAATTAAATTATACGTCGTCGGTTTGAGGAATTAAGTAACAACGGGAAATGCAAATTCTCAAGCCAGGATTTCACATCCTTTACACAATACAACTGTAATACCTACACAGAGTAGGTAAGTATACAGTTCATCAAATCTGTGTTTTCTAATGACTGGTTTCATAAGCTACGTCGGAAGATATCTTTCACAAAATCAAGATTTCCGCAATTATACACATTCTATTGTATCTTGTAAGCCCGATGAATAGCGAGTTCGCATTATTTAATAATCGAGATTTTTCGATTTCAAATCGGGACTGGACTGGTTTTATTTACTATTATCTCACGCAAACTGTACAAAACTTAAGAAAATATTGCTTCATAGGTAGGTACAGATGAAGAGTTTGCCCTAAAAATATAATATTTAATTTGAAGATGACGAAATTTCCCTCAAAGAATGGAACTTAAAAGTAACACAAAAAATTATCATGACGAAAAAAAGCCCTAACCTATTTTACTGTCCATTTCTACTCAGTAAATAATACATACATACATAAACACACGTCTTTTTAACCTTAAGGGGTACGCAGAGCCTCAAAGAGCCTCTTTTCACTGCGCAGGAATAGTAATCGACAGTAAGGTGAATCGTTCCAGTTTCTTGACGCTTAAAAACATTACGTCATAAATCATTTTACGAATACTTATATATTTTATTCTCCCTATTTCAAGTTATAGGCAAAGTCCCTGTGCGTCATCATATCACTACAGTAGGTCAATAATCCTATAAGCTTTGATGATCAAAGGAGGAAATATGAATATTGTACTCGCCGGTAGCACACAATGGCCTTTTTAAAATAATTTACACAGAATCACTATCAATTTACTTTCAATTTCAACAGTCAAATCATTGAACGTGAATTATCAAAGGTAATAACTAAACCATTCTTTGTTCTAAAAGTATAAGGTGAAAAGGTCAAATGATAACTTTGTTTTGTTTATCTTCCAAGCGTCTTGTTTCCTTTCAAGTGTTGTGATAAAAGAGCCACATGGCCAGCCAGCCACATGTTCTCCTATTGACTTTTTAGAACGGCCATGACCGTGTACGCAGTACTATTTCTTATCTGTGCCGTGATGAAAGACCACGAAAAATTACGGGTACCTGAGTACAAAATTTTAATGAAACTCATCAATTTAGGTAATAAAAGGGATCATCCTGGCGACCGTTAGAATGGTACACAATACATAATATGTATAATACGTATACGAATATAATAACTTTTCATTTAAAAAACCGACTTCCGCCATTGTATTCGACTAAATATCTGGATGAAATAAAAATGATGAAAAAACCATGGTGGTGAAAGGGTTATGATACTTTCTGAATGCAAATGCTTGGTTTGTTGCTGAAAATATCAAAATCGCTATATGTATGCCTACAATATTTGAGGAGTTCCCTCAATTCCTCATGGATGCCATCATCAGAACTGGATTCTGAAAAAAATGCGACCAATCTGGAAGTATTCACGTAAGACAAGTTGACATGCCCGAAGCGTACAAAACATTACATACTTACCTACAACTAGTACAGGCAAATTAGCAAAAAGTGTGGACCTAAGTCGTGTAGTCGTGGATTCTTATGTAAACGTTAGATGACACGAAAAGAAGCTTATCCTAGGTTTGCACCGTTTCTGACGCTTACGGAACCCTTTTAAATAATAGGTACAAACTTAAAAAGGCCGTAAATTTTAAAATAGGAAGAAATTACTTGATGCAAGTTAAATTACGTACAGAGAGACAGTTTTAGTGCATTATGATTTTAATAAAAAACACGTGCGTGCAGGGAACACAGTGTAGAACAAATGCATCTTCCGTAAAAAAAAACCAGTATAAAACTTTGCGCGGATGTAGTACTAATTAAATGAATAAGTTTAAGTCAATTTCCAGACCTACATTAATTTTCCCCGAAGTAGAGCGACACTAAAATATGGAAAAGTGCCTTCCGGTGAGACGCACCATGGTGAAGACCTGGTAATGTATTTCGAGCATTTTTCGGATAAGTCTATCAATTTGCACCGACTACCTTAATTTTCCCGGAGCCGTAATAACCACAAAAAGTTTTTTTTTGTAAACGATTTTTTTTTGTATGTTCCGTATGTCGGATTTAAAAAATACTTGGTGCAAATGTAGATCATAACGGTTCAAAGTCTATGCCAAATTGCACCGACTACTTCTATTTCCCCCATTAAGTTACGGATATTTTAAGGTTTTTCACCCTATTTCACCCTGTTCCGGAGGGTGAAATTGCTGATGCTTATTATTAGAGGTGATTTTTAAGCCATACAAAACAATTAGAAAAGTTTTCATGACTACATCTAATTAGTTCCACACTTTTGCAAAAAATCACCTAATTTGACTGTACTAAACGTTAAAAATAGGAATTAATATGGGAGGAGAAAACAAAACAGAAATTTATACTAACATACGAAGTGCAGAAATACAATTACTACATTGCTTATGGCAACACATGTAACGAAGTAGGGTCAAGGACTTGGGTATCTGTAAAGATCGTACGAAAAAAGGAAGCTACAAAGTAGACGGATAAAAAGCCAGTCCCTAATGTGAACGACGACGGGCGGTCTTAGAAAAAGGCCAATTTCGTCTTTAGCGGGATTTTGACGCGGCATTACCCAACCCCATGGGAACTCAACAATTTGCTCCTTCAAGCGTTTAGGAAAAGCCCTCAAGTGCATCTCTTTAGTTACGCGAAATTAATTCCTTGGCATGAAATGCCGTGAAGAATAAGGGAAGTACACAAAATTAAATAACCGTAGAATAGAAAATTTGCCCAAATGCGAGTCGAACTCGTGCACATCCCGTATTTTAGTTTTTTATTCATCAATCCGGTTTTGATACGACGTACAGGCGGGTAAGATGTCTCTCGAATTAAAAATATAATTTAAAAGATTTTTAATACTAGACAGATTGATAAAATTAAATTACCCTTTTTGATCTTCGCTACAGACATCCTGTCTCCTATCTAGTTATAAATATATTGAAACATTATATTCAGTCACCCGATAATCCGATGTATATTTAATTTCAAAATTGGTATTGAAATACTTGGATTATATTTCTTTGGCCTTGCCAGCTTAGGTTTATCGCAAAGTAGAAAGTTTAAACACGCACAAAAAACAACACAGAGTTATGTAAGCAGATACCTGCAGTAGTTTCAGATAATTATGACTATGGCACTTAAACCTTTTACCTTTTTTTTTTAACTTATGAAGTAACTGCAATATATCACGCAAAGCCAGGAAAGTAGGTAAATTAAGCAAGTGCATCTAATCAAAAACTGAATGCGGCACTATTTCATTACGTCAAAATAAAATATTCCATATATCTGTAACCACAAGGACCATTTTCGAACGTCAAGCTTGTGTCAAATGCCAAATAAAAGCGGTGGAGGGGCAATCAGTTTTAGACTAGAAGCATCCTATCACATACAACACAAATGCCTTAACATTTTTGTGTCTTAACATACAATTACAAAATTCTAGCAATGACCAATTCATTTATCGATTAATTTTTGTCGCATATTTTCAATGTCAAGAATACCATCTTGAAAGGTGTTGATGTTTTAAAATCGTTTCGTTAAGCTAAGTTTGCTTTTGAAAAGAGAGTTAGAATGTAACATCGCGTGCAACTAGACCCTGAACCTCCATCGCCATACAGGCTCACAATACTTGCGAAGTAACAAGAGAAATCACTTAGAAGCTAAAGAAACCGAACTTAACAATGGAGGTAATTAACTACGCGACAGACAGAAAAAAAACCATTTAAGCAGACTTCAAACACGGCAGCTAAGATTGAAAGACCACTTTGAAAAACATAGAACAAAGGGTTTTTAATGAAAATTTTAACGTTTTAAAGCAGAAATTCACGAAAAGAGACGAGGGATTTAATAATTTTCGAATTTTTAACACGGAATTTGTGTGGCATTATATCATTTGCAGGTTTTTGCGAGTGAACCAACGCAGCTTCCATTCCATAGGAATGTAGGAATGTATCCTACTAATACCAGTTTAATAATGGAATTCATAGCCAGTGCCTGACTATTTTATAAACAGTTAACCCAGAGTGGTGTCAATTAATTTGTTTTTAATGTTATCGCACAGAAGACAGAAATTTTCCAACTAAAATTAGTTGTTCATGTGCGAGACAGGCTACGAGATAAATCATAACAATACAGCGGCCGTCAAACTAGTCGGACGAGTCAGCGACCGTTTTGCGAGCAGTCCAGGCCTTGCCTCCCACCTCCCCTGGCAAGGCCGAGGGACCCCTCTTTTTATGCGCTGACTAAAGCTATTCCTGGAACGTCCCCATTCAGAGCCAGTGTAGCGTAGTATTGAGGAGACAGGCGACTGGAATCAAGAGAAATTGGGACCGCAGTCCCAGTCGCCCAATAGCTTTTTTGAATCTGTCGACTCAGACCACAAACAGCATGACGTAATTGTAGTCGATAGAAAAGCCATACGCGATCGATTATAGCAAGTCATAATTTTAAGTTTCCAAAAATCGAATACAACGTATATCATAAGGCCAATATTCAATGATTAAACAACACGAAGAAAAACACATTTAATAATGCGCGATAAAATGTTTACGTGCTTTCAGAGAACAATGAATTATATTTTTATATAGGTCACATACTCATCGATTCGCTCATGTCATATCACAATCGACATACGACCTAATAAAATTCAGACAGCGAGAGTAGGGCAAGGAAGTGGATCACGAGGAAATTTGCAAGCTCGTGACAAAGTGTCAACCGTGTCGAGTGTCGACCGTGGCACGCACGGTGCGACTAATAAACTGCCTCATTATCACAGGTGACGCAAGACAAAGATGGATAAGGTCAACTCAGTCAACAGAAACAGACACGCCATAACCGTACCAAACCACGGTAATGAAGAAAAATGGCAAATTTATGTTTACATAACCGTTCGAGAAACAAACGAATGTCTTGTGATCTTGCCTCTCAACAGAAACAGAATCAACCGACGCGTCGGTCTAGTTTTGCAACACAAAAGACAATATTTTTCTAATAACGCATTCTGTTTTGCAATCTATCTAGACTGTGCATTCTTATGTAATGTCATGGTCGAAGCAAAATTCCAAACAATATATTTCAGATTGTTCGATCCAAGCAGCAACAAGGAACACATTATCTTAAATCTTTATGGTTTGTCAATTTTAGCGCTACGTTGTTGAAGCAACCAATTTACTAAAACTGTTGCCGTGAACTTAATTTATTGACAGAACATGGATCTCTACTATTATATTTCTTTCTGAACGATAAACTGTTGGGAACTAAATAAAGCGGTGAAAAATATAACAAACAGTTAATTGAGTGCGTTAAGCTACTGTTTTGGATCGGTCTCCCCGATCCTATTGACTTTTTACCACTTGGATGATTATCATAGAAAATTTGATAAATCTATCGTTTATATATTGATTTCTTAACATTGTTTCAGTCCTAATCACAGAGCATTAAGCCCTCCATTTGTACTATTTTTTTTGTTTTGCATTATAGATAAAATAAAATTTTATATTTATATCCAATCGAGATTCCATGAATTCACGAAGCGTTGTGGTAAAATAGGCATCAGTAAAAACACTATGGGTGTTTGCAGAAGATAATCGTGTAATTTTCAAAGCAACTCTATGCAATACCTACTGATTGGTGGGTAGGTATTTAAAGGAAAATATACATACCTATTGAAAGTCATGCACGACCGGATCTTTTATGTGGAATTTTTATACAAACGAGTCACGGCAGGCAAATACGTCAATGTACTCGTAACATTGTTAGTTCAGAACTGAGTTCCGAGCGAAATGAAACAAGTTTTTAACACCAACGGTGAACACAAACACTGCACGATACATAGATACAAAGAATCTAGAAATAATTAAGAGACTTACAACCTGTTATCTCCAAAGCCCACTCAAGATATCCCGAGTAAAAACACCTAAGGATTAGTGGAACGCGTCAAAGTAAACCGCAAGAATTACTGTAATGCGAACAACCGAAGAATGAAGTAAGACAAGAATTTATGGGCCATAGGAACTGTCTATATGAAAGGACTGGATGCGGGAAGTAATCGAGGAGTTTAACGTTCCATTTTTATGATCCATTCGACCACACCAGGAACCTAGCTCTTCCATTCTCATAATGAAACCCAAGTATTATGTAGACAATGATAAATAAAAGCTTTCAAAACTAAGGGTACCTACGTCAGAGAAGCCTGAAAATTGAATGATTGAAACCTGTGATCAAAAGCATGTAAATGATTGTGAAAATAAATTAGCTCAGTAATTGAATTGTATTTTTTACGGGCGTGATACAAAAATGTATATTTAAGTCAGGCAATTAGGAGACCGTTGACATTGTAGGAATACTTTCATGCAAATAGCTCGGCTGTTTGTGCCACACCGTTGTTTAAACAAAGGACGCATTTGCATGTAATGACGAAGCATACTATTGACAGAAATACCATGAAATGAAGACATAAAAAACATGTAGACATAATAGTAGGCTCATTTCTAGTTCAATATCGACTAGTAGAAATAGAATATTTTCTTCGTGGTAATTGGTAGGACAATTTTTAAAACGATTTCTAGGAAAAATGCTATGCGCCAGCAGGTATTTGCATGCGAGAATATTATTATTTTTGGAACAATCCTACGATCAGCTTTTCTTAGAGTTCATTCAAAAACACCAAATGATAAGAATAAGAAACAGATCATCTCTAAGCCATTTCAAATCTCGAAGGAAATAATTGCTATTTCAGATACGAAAAGAACAGTTTATTGTATTTACACAAGTGTGGCGACAAGTAGTGTGATACTATTGATATGTCTCGTCCATTGTTCTCATGCTTCCCTTTATGAGAACTATTAGGTCGGGCATACAATGTTTTAGTTAAACATACTGCAGCCATTTGTTTAGTGATGTCCCATCGCATGCTAGCTATAGCTAACAACCAATGCTATTTTTTTATCGAAAAGCGATGTATCGATTTGTTAAATAATAAGTCGAAACGCAAGAATCAAATAACTTAATATGTTCATGAGGACTTCTGCCATATTATCAACTTGTGAGGATTGATAATTGGATAACGAAAATAAATTGTTTTCAGAAATTTTAAAAGACAAGATGTGTTTGCGTACTGAACATACACTAAAAAACAACATACTATATACCAATTTACCGAGGAAACATGCATGACTTTGTTCAGAGACAATCAGAGGACTGAAATTGGCATTTAACATGGAAATTTCAGTAGATATTCTGGTTAAAACTTTTATATACTGATTACAAAGGAACTGCAGTGGAATATATCCACAAGAGACATATAATGTATATTTTGTGATATATTGCTAAGTTTTGCGTATAGAAATTCTTTATTGCACACAAGTAAACACAAACAAAAGTAAGAGTTAGCGGACATGTATAAACTATAAAAAGTTTTCTTATTTATTTTAGGATTTTGAGTCATGATTTAAATATTGCGAATATTTGTTGCAACTGGAGTGAGACATCTACGCTATAAACGAATAGGTACCTAAAAAGTCCACATGTATGTAACATTGATGTAGGAATAATTTTACCTTTAAACTTGATCGTGGAATTACACATATATTATATTACGCACAAATATTGGTCAACAAAATAAAATTATAAATATTATGCAATATGAATGTGACGCCAAAGTTATGAATAATAACAAGTTTAGAATCAAAATTACCAAGTAGGGCAGTATCGGCTGATAAGTGTACAAACAAATTGTGCTATCGCCGATAAAGATACAACGTTCAATACTGAATTCAAAATAGAACTGCGTCGTACGTAAGCTCTAACAGTACATACCAAAAACAGCTAACAAAAAACATTAGTAAAAATTGTGCAGTCATTTTGCATGCAGACGCAAACAGCGTGATCGATCCAGTGATTTGGATATCCGCCAAAAGCAGTCTCCAGCGAGTTGCCACGGCAGATTATACGATAAAATCAAATACTTCCAAATGAGATACAGACCAGTCTCGTGACGGTGGTAAGGTCCCAGGCGGACCTCGTCTTGCCTCGCGGCTGCGGACCATCCTTCCGCCTGCCCAGTGAACCGTAATTTGACGGTACGGTAGTCTCCTCACGTTTACGGCGACCCGCACCGCGTCTCAAGGATGAAAACCAGTTAGAGACAGATCCACGGCGCTCTTGCTGTTCGGCCGCTGCCGACCCACTCTTGATAAACATTACTTCACAGGTGCCCGAGCACGGCGCACATCACACTCTTACTCCGTGAACTTCAATACCACACCAACACAACAATATTAGGAAGCTTGCAGCACACGTTACCTAAAAGAAGCCGCATTTTAAAATAATTGCCAAAATAACAAAGCGAAAAAATCGGTATGTGGATGACTGGGCGTCGCCGGATCGTCGATGTCGTGACCTATGTCGGAATTATTGCCAAAACAGAGCGGGTGATGCTACACAAAAGAGGTTGGGTTGTGAGGTGCACAGTAAGCGGCGTCGCTGATGGCTTGAAGACAGACCTGTTCATAGTCGTCGTCGTAGATGCGGGTTGCGCGCGCGCATCGAACCAGCAGTGGCCACCACAAAGCTCCACACAGCAGCCGAAAATGTAAACACATCGCGCGCCATACACTTCCCTCTAAGGTACGCACTCTACTGAAGATAGTCGCGGGCGCCGCTGCTGCCGGTGTTTGGCACGGTGACAATTACAATTGTACACCCATATAGATAGATATACAATACAGTTTTATCTTTTTGCACGCCTAAGACAAGGACGACGTCACATATTGTTTTGATTGAATAATTTATCAGATGACTACATAAACAATAAAAAATTGATTTTTATGAATTTAAGCAATCAACAATGCCATTTAACTACCAACATGGTTTAGGGGTCCTTAACATTGTCAAATCAAATATTAATTGGGGCTTCGTTCGTTATGAGGATTAATTAGTAAAGGTCTGTTGACGATATCCAAGTGACAAAAGGGGACCTCAAGCTAGGACGACGAACTTTAGAATATCGACACAATCAGTCCAAAATCCAATTAGTGATGTATGTTTACAACAAACTGAACTGAACGAATAGGTATTTTGAGTCATATGTCTATATTGCGAATATTTGTTGCAACTGGCGTGTGAATGTGTATGAATCAGACGGTTTGTTATCGAGACCAGCAGCCACAGCGCGGAAGCAGCAAAGGAAGTCTGATAAAACTGAAATAAAACGCAAACATTGTCCAGTTCGAGGGAAATTCACACTCCGTTTAACTGATGCAATGCATATAGAAAAGACACATGGGAATCGCAAATTATATTCAGACACGAAACTTTCAGGGGGTAGTTTTAAAGGACTAACAGAATAGTTTTACATTATGACATACATACATAAGTGCACAAAAAATTCAACAGAAGTAATTTGAAGATTACGTCATTAGCAAGACCAATCCGAAGATAAGAGATAATGACAACAACGTCATGGCGTGACGTAACTAGAAACTACCAAGGATAAAAATAACAGAAGAATAAATCAACTAGGGATTTCGGTAAGTATACCTAAGCGAATCTATTAAATACGCATAAGTAAACAAAAATTGAAAATTCAGAACTTTATACATTTACCTACCCGATGAAGCTATCAAATGAGATGGAATATTTTGGAAGTAGTGATTGGTCTTCTTTTGGTCTTGGACAAGTAAGTTATGTGGGTAGTTTTAACTGTATGTTTGAATTAGTAAGGTGCAGGATGGTTTAATAAGGACAAGGCAAAATCTATTGATTATTAAATTATTAAACATTGCCTCTACAAACGGCAAACGCAAAAACGTATTTTCCTCGAAAAAGGTGACTAATGGGTTTGGTAAACACTCAATAAATGTGAAAGTACCGCAAGATTCTTCAAGACCCAGATATATGGAAACAGACAGATCCTTTACAAATTTCAATACAAAAGAACCTGCGTATATGCACCCGAATCTAATGGTAGAAACAAAAACAATAAACACGACGACGTCCAACAAACGTAGCCTCCACATATCCATCTTATCACTGCAAAACTTACACGTGATAAGCACTACACGTACCCGAAATTTATGAATGAAAACCTTTCAGAAAATTCACTAGGTATTTTGGTCACAAAACGTGGTTTTTGTATATTATAAACCCCTATTGTGGTTATTGATAGTAGAACGTAACGCGCGACAGACGAAACGCGTGGCGTCCGTGCCGCGACCGGGTTCTCACTGGCTGGTTTTACTTTATTTTACTACTCTCTACTCTGCCTTCAGTGTATACATTGACGGCTTACGTCAGAGTGGTCCGCATAGTATTGAATGAAACGAGGGGACGACGCGGTTAGGGTGCGGATTGCTATACCGTTAATTAAAATCTATCTATGCCTGGTGATTCAAAATTGAGGAATCATTTCAACAATATTGCTTCACAGCTTTTATGGCTGTTGTTATTACGTAGTATTTTTCTGATATTGCGTGGTATTTTGTACAGAGACAGAGCATATTTTTCTGTAGGTGATAGTTGAAGTGAGAGTCCCAAAATGTGAAGACAGGTAACTATTATGGTTTAAATGTAAAAAAAACAAGGCAAACAGGAAAATAAAATCTATACTATAGTAAAACTTTGGAAATCATTTCACAAAAAGCGGTAGGTATCTAACTCAATTTCTTTTTTTTTTTTTTAATTTTTAGGTCTCTTGTCTGTCTGTTCTCAGATCACATCACGCAAAAATTACTAAACCGATTTGAATGGAACTTCACTGTGTCTACACTTGTCTACTTAGTAAAAATGCGAGTGTCGCGAATGAAACTCTTCACAGAGGAATTACCTAGAAAACAAAATTTATTAAGTAGATGAAAAAACAATTTCAAAAAATCTTTAAACTGAATTTTGTTCCACACTACCGATTGAGCTGAAATTTTTTATAACTGTCTAGTTTAGATTATTAAGGTGACGGCGAGCTGATCTAATGATGGAGACGGAAGGTGGACAACGGAACTCCTCGATGATTAATAATAGCCTGTTAGTTTTTGGGCTCATTTTGATCAGCTCACGGTTTTGATCACTAGTAATAAGCTTGTTTTGAAAAATACATATTTCAACAAAAAACTTATTTTACAGTTAATTAGGAGCCACTCCCAGTACTTTATTTATTTAATCGTATGACGCAGGCGAAATCACATAGTTGAAAAATCTAATCTAAAACACTAAACAAGAAAACTCCTAGTAATCACTAGATAGGTAGGTTTTCTTTATTGGAATACATTCAGCTTATAACCTTTTCGTAGCGATCTGCGATAGCGTTACTGTGGTTAGATCAATCTAACACAACCAATCTGACCACGAATACAGGACCTTAAATAGGATAAGGTAAGTAAATAGGTACACTACATAGTACCTATCTACGCGTGGTCGAAGTCGAGAGCGGGACAGCTTGTAAAAAATATAGCATAGCATTTTTGGATGTAGTAGGTACAGGTGCTAATTATTCAACTATTAACACACAATGCCTAAAACTTGGCCTTGTGTATACATTTTCTTCTAATGAGGAGAACAAAAATATGCTTCATAGTACACCCAGTATGCTGGTACGTACATGATGCACCTGGTAGCTTTAGTACAACAAGTTAACCGAGAAATTAGTATCATGAGGATGTATACAGGAGGAGGATGGTATATCATGAATCAGCTGCAATTCTATTATGCCCTGATTCAACCTGTCCTTATTTTAATATATGTATGAGACCCTGATAATATATTCACAATATAAATCACATTCACATATAATCACATATATAAATCACAATAATGAAGATGGATCTTTACAAGATCAATCTTCATTATTTCAAGGAATAGTGCTAGTTCGCACTTACTTCCTGTAAAACAAATTCTGGTCAGTGTGCTCCATTGAAGATTACTCTCAGTGTAGTGTGCGTTTGCATACTAAAGAATAACTAGTGGACTTTGTTGATGGGTTGAATCGTTTACCAGTAATTAACCAGTAATTACCTGTAATTTTTATTCTTGATCTTGACTCCAAATTGCAGCGCCCTGACGGGGTTCATGTACCTACCTGACTAACAGTAAAAATAAGACCTATTACTAACTATATTGTATGTACATGTGAGCAATAAATAAATACAAATACAAATGCTGTGTGATTACAGCTATAGTGTCTCTAAGTACCATGACAAACCTTGCAGGGTTTTATGATGCTTATTAAGCGTACAACATGTAAACAACCCCCCCACACTTGTGATAAATAAATAAACAATAATAATAAAGAAACTTTTCAACAACTATTTCCCAAGTACTCTCAGAACTTTGCAACCTCACCCAGCTAGTTCGGAAATAATGTAATCAACATTGTATCTGAGTTGTCAGACCTATCATAATATTATGTATTTATACTACTGCTTTTTTGTAGCCCATGATCACCAATATCAATATGTGACGTGAGATGCGGGTTTGAGTCCCTGGGTAGAAATTTCAGGGTCACATGAAATAACTAGTTTAATTAGCATTGTTTTCTTCAATCAACCATTGCTCAATGCAATAACTATATAGTGCTTACTCATTACATTTCTGTATAGCTATATCACCCAAAATCTAAATTTAGAGCCCAAAATACATGGACAGGCACAGGCTTTCTCTAAATTTGAAATCTGTATTGGACAACACAAGCGATACTGCTTGGCAGCAGAAATAGATATGGTGGTAGGACTTTCCTGGACAAACTCTTTCTCAAATCATAGATGAGGGGTTTCATTGGTACTCACATAATTGATTAAAGTTTTTAAACAATGTTTTATGCTATTTAGACATGTAAACACAGATAATACCCAATTTCATACCAGGATTATTACTTATCATTAATTTGATTATTAATCTACATAGATTAAGCTTAGGTACACTTTGTTTCAAACAACTTATTCAAGCATTTTGTGCAGTAGTTTTATAATGCGTACCTACCTTACAGCATTATTTGAACCACTATGGCTCATAGTTTACAAACAATAAGACTGTACGAGGTTTCCTTTGGCAAGTCTTATGAAAATTGTAAGTAATTTCAAGAAATCCTGTAAGCAAAACAAGAGCTTGGACATACCTGGATTTCCAGCAGTAATTCTGTCTTCCGACGTCTTATATCAATCAAGGTCTTCTGCTGATCGGTTGTTAACTCTGAAAACAGTAGTGACCTTATAAATACATCAACGCTTTAGGTCCTAGCCATTGAGGTCATGTTTTAAATTGGAAAACAACTTGTTCTACGTCTACAAACTTCATAAGTCAATAGGTGTAAAAACTAACCCGTATGTGTAAACGGGTCACCGTGATTACTTGCAGCATTGTTTCCTCCAAGGGACAAATTCTCAAAATCACTAATCATGTCTTCTATTTTATTTTAAAAACATAAACAAAGTTAACATCGTTAGAATCTGCTAGGCAGCCATATTTATTTACTAAACTGGCCCGCCCGCCTGCCATTGGCTATGCTATGATGACAATGTTATGTCGAGCGAACGTATCGTCGAGACAATCACTATTTTTGGCATTAGAGTGAGTCAGCAATAATAAGAACTACGAAAGATAAAAAGAGATGACACAAGACAGTAAACGAAGCGCTTGAGTTTGACTTTGTAGAGCTCCGCTCCCTAAAAATATTAGGCTATTCTTGCTCCAAGGGCTATTCGGCCACGGCATAGTCAAGCGTCAAGCACTGTCAGCTGGGTTGAGTCAACTATTTTTTTTTTTTTGGGTCTGTCTGTGATATTTTTTTGGGACAGAAAAGAAAGAAGAACAAACTCACGTCACGCCCCCGTTTGGTATTTCATCTGTTTTTGAATTATTTTCTTTGTTTGATTATAATAAAAAAGCTGCATTTATTTGTAAAATTATGAGTTCTTTGTGCTTGTTGTGACTATTACAGTTTTAGTTTAATCTATTAGTGTGGGTTGTACGGAGAAGATAAGATCACGAGATAGCCGGTTTATTTTACAAATCGACATGAATGATACTGGTTGTATACACTTGAATAATTTTAAGGCGGCCAAAGGTACAAACCCTTACAGAATCGTGCATGCCTTTTTCGTAGCGTGCACGTCCTCTGAAGCAAGGAAATACAAGGTAGGTTATTCAGCGAATTGAACAACGGAATCCTTTTGTGTTTCCTGGCCCTGCCAAGCGACGCAAATTGATTTTTCGAGTAATTTTATTCTTTGCCTGTTTTGGTGTTGTTTAAACAAGCTCATGTGCTCATAATTTATCCAAAAAACTTTCTGTCCAAGCAAAATGTTGTCAGCTGTAATTGGTAATCAGCTGATTATTGATCTTTGACCTTGAAACAGCTGTTTGCTTTAGTTAGATTCATAATGTAATGTCGGTCGCCTGATGTATCCATGTTTCTGAGAGAAGATGATGATATAAAGAGAACCTTCCATTGACATTGTTGTATGTAGCAAGTATATATATAGCAGACTGCAAAAATATTATATATTATATACTTACAAGGACCAACGTAGGTATATTTTGATTACTTATGAGCACTAAATTGTACCTTTAAGTAGGGTGATAAAAAGGATTCAACAGGTCTGTATATGATTTCCAAGTGGGCTTACGTTATGGGCTTACTTATAAAAATCTGTCAAAATTTAAGCAATACCTAAAATGCCCATCCCTTACTATTTTATATTGGCAAAGAGTGACAGGACTTATGCAATGCTTAAATTTAAATAACGTTTATAAGTAAGGGGATTAATTTTTAAATAATTAACAAACATAATTTTACTTTGTTTACGTAAGAGCACCCTAAATTGTATAGATAAGTAGGTTGATAAAAATTTAGGGTGGATGCTGCTGCCCTTAACGTTAGCAGGCTTTTACAACATCCATTATTGTGGTTTGTTCTTAATCCAGAAACACATAACTAAAAATCAGAATCTAGCAATCTTCACTATACCTACCTACCATCCAATGCAATGTATTTACCGAGATTTATGAACAACATGATTTATGGTTTACCATGGCATGTATGTTAATGCAGACTATGTATAAATGACTTCCAGGCAACTACATGCCTTTGCTTTGCCTGTGGCAAGCCCGGGCCGCGCATGCATTCCTGCATGCATTGCATCTACTTCGCCTGCTATAATGGACACATCCAGGAACATGCCAAGATCAAGAAGCATTTCCTCCACATTGACCTGAATTATGGGAATGTGTACTGCACTCAGTGCCAGGATTACATCTATGATCGAGAGCTGGCAGAAATTGGTATCTCCCACAAGATTCTCCAAGCAAAGTAAGTTGGAGGCAGTAATTTAATAGGCCAGCGGAGGATGAATAGCCTATCCAAAGGAAATACCAAAATAATTTGTAATTCAAGCATATTTTCCACCATATTATGCTATTATTCAGACAAACGTTGGGCAGTTTTTGTTTGGCGAGTTGGGGAACGACTTATATTCTTACCAAGTACTTAAATGATTGTTGAATATTATTATTGAGTCCGAGTAAGAAAAACACCCTAAAGGGTGTAAAATAAATTTTAATTGATAACTTAATTGTATAACTTGTAACAACAATAAAAACCTTTTTACTTTACTTTAAATATTTTGGTGACAGCGAGCTGATCTGATGATGGAGATGTAAGGTGGACAACGGAACTTTTCGATGACTAACAATAGCCTAGCAGTGTTTAGGCTCATTTTGATCAGCTCAGTTTTGAAAAAAAATTTTTTTTTACCTAAATAGGTTTTTAATTTAACCAAAGAAGTAAAGAACAAAATCTCAGGGTGGATATCCACTATGCTCACGAACCTATACTGCATACGCAATAACTACTCAGTATGGAGGAGCGTGGAGCGCTATAGGTTCGCGAATATAATGGATACTTGTCACCTAGTGCATCTAAAAAGAACTGAACTAACTTATAAGGCTCCTGTTTTCTGTGGTTTTCTATAGGTTTGGTATTTTGTTAGAAATTGATATTTTTGACCATAATAAGAGGATTCATCAAGAGAGTTTATTAATAATATATTTATGATATAATTATGATAACTCTCATGATGAACCATCAATAGAGCTAATTAATGAATTTTGGTCTTACATAGATCACTTGGGATCAGCGTGCCATGTATGCCATGGCTACCAACCAGCGACGATGCCATGGCGTTGCGTCGTCTTCGCAAACGCCGAGTCATCGGCCCACACTCCACCATTGGGCTGCGGGGCTTGCAGAATCTGGGATCTACTTGCTTCATGAACTGCATTGTTCAGGTACAAACAATAACATACTCTAAAGAAACCAGTATTTCTGATCAAATTCAATTCTAAGGCTCGTTATATCCCTCTAATAAATAAATAAATGCTGGATATTTCACAGAACATTATCTAGCCCCAAGCTAAGCAGAGCTTGTGTTATGGGTACTAGATAACTGATATACTTAATACAATACATTACATAGATAGATATTTTTTTATTATACATGGAAAAAACCCAGAATACCCTGAACAAATATTTGTTCCGAGGCGGGAATCGAACCCGCAACCTCCTGCTGCTCTAGTATCTAGGTACCTGACTTTGTATGACAAGTGAGACAGGCAATTTAAAGGTCGTATTCCGAATGCGCGCAGTGCGCCAAAGCGAACTGCTGTATGTGCGTAAGCAGTTTAAGCACATACAGCAGTCGCTGTGGTACTCGCGCGTTCCAGAACGATGACCTGTATGCGTTCAATTGGCGCACTGCGAGCATTTAGTATACCGATGCAACCGATGATAATCGGTGGATGGAGGCGGCTCAAGACCGTTCGTCGTGGCATTCTATAGGGGGTAGGCCTATGTCCAGAAGTGGACTTCTACTGGCTGATGATTATGAATGTATGTATGTTGCATAATTAATTTCAGACTCTGATACACACGCCCCTCTTGCGCGACTATTTCCTGTCGGAGCGACACAGGTGCCGTTCGCAGAGCTCCGGGAAATGCCTCGTCTGTGAGGTTTCCAAACTGTTTCAGGTAACCTTCTAAATAATAATATTTTTAATAATATGTAATAATAATATATAAACATTCAATTAGCATGTTCTTCTTACAATAGCACCAACTTTCATCCATTTCCATAATAGTTTAATCATATGTCTTCCATCCACCATAACAATGTTTTTGATATCCTAATTGTAAAAGGGCCCCTTACTGTTAGCTAATACGGCCCCAGTAATGCCTCATAAAGGTCCAGGTTA
This sequence comes from Epirrita christyi, assembly GCA_951392215.1. NCBI lineage: Eukaryota > Metazoa > Arthropoda > Insecta > Lepidoptera > Geometridae > Epirrita > Epirrita christyi. The sequence goes on from OX595846.1 coordinate 10,320,666, forward strand.
CGCCTGCGTTTTAAAATAAATGACTGAAATAATAATATATTGCCGCAGGGCACGCTTGTGGCGATCGTTCGGTGAGTGGCGACACCGCGGAGCCCCATTACTCCCTGGGGTCAACAGAGACCCCTGACTCTCGGCTTGCCTTAGCCGGCTGGCCAAGGGTGGAGGCGTAAAAGCGAAACCTATGCTCTAAGGGTGGAAGTGTTAAAGGCATAAAGCCGGGAGTAGCGCTTAGTGAAACTGCAGGACACCTCTCAACACCCTTTAGCCGTCCACGCCAACGTTGCCCCTTACGCTGCCTTCAGTGGCGGCACCTTTAAGGGGCCCATTTAGTGAACGGCAAGTCACCACCTGCCTAAAACGTTTTCAATAATTTTTAATTGGCAGGTGCCGTTACTCATATTATAATAGCCCAATAAACATTCAATTAGCATGTTCTCCTTGCAATAGCAACAACTTTTATCAATTTCCACAATAGTTTAATCATCAGTCCTTCCATCCACAATAACAATAATGTTTTTTTTTATCCTAATTGTAAAAGGGCCTCTTACTGTTGGCTAATATGGCCCCAGTAATTCCTCATAGAGGTCCTGGTTAAGCCTGTGTTTTTTTTAATAATATAATAATATTTTTTTAGTACCTATGTAACAATAAAACATATTGTTTGTTATTTTATAGGAGTTCTATTCGGGTGCTAAGACGCCTCTGACTCTGCACCGGCTGCTGCACCTAATCTGGACACACGCTCGACATCTCGCTGGGTACGAACAGCAAGATGCTCACGAATTCTTCATTGCTACCTTGGACGTGTTACACAGGTGAGCTACCTAAAATTATGTTTCATCAGACCTAGAGGGCAATCTAGACTTGTAAACTTGTACTATAGTATAGGGAAACAAAAATAAATCCACTTTTTAAAATGAATTTTACACATGAAAAGTTTATTATTTAAAAAAAACACACGAAGTAATTTAACTGAACTAGCAATTTGATCACAAAATACGTCTGCATAGCGCAAAGTGTTAAGTCGAAGCATTTATAATTTATTAAACTTTGTTATAAGTAATTTATTATTGTTTCGACTTTTATGTGAAAATACTAACAGTAACATAATATGGTGTAAAAACTGAAATAAATTACATATTATAATTTATTCAGCATTGTGGAGTTACTTGAAGTACTCTTGAAACTTTTATTGCTGTGATTCAAATAACACTGACCATCATTGTCAGCTTGTATCTAGCTAATGGGTTTTTTATTCACTTTTAAATTCGTTTGATCATTAGTAGATGTCACAGGCTTTGGAATTTACGGTTGTAGGACATCCAATGTGTTTCTGCGTCAGCGAGACCTACAGCGAAATTAGCAACGCATCACTGGTTCAATTTCGAAATTTATTTTTTCACTGCATTGAGCGCGTGGTATTGGCGTTTATGAGAACTGTGTTATCCATGCGGGATTCGACGCTGAATTTAGGTCCAATGATAAGGGACATTCAAATTCGACAAAACGGAACATAGTCCTGTTTTGTCGAATTTTAGTGTAAAATTTTATCGATTCGGAGATCCATACTTGCAGCCCTGGTCCCATTGGTATGTCCCTAAGACTCTTCAACACAACTAGGGCAAAATAACATTTTAATTTATACACCACATACTTTATTATTCTCCTGTTGATGTTTCGTTGAGTGTTTAGAGGAGAGAGGAGAGGTAATTCCTCATGAGCACCAACTACGACCACGCTCGAAGGTCGTGAGATGGGAATACCCGGGGAGTTCTCACGGGGGAGGGGAATAATAAAATACTCTGTGCATGGTCGTAATTTTTCTAAAATGATACCAAGCCACGACCAATTCTACATTTACTTTTGTTAATAAATTTAACTTAATTAGTTTATTAATTATGGCCTATGTCCTGACTTCTATGTCGACCTCTGTGGCGCGGCGGCCGATGGTTCGCCTGCGACGCAGGAGGGGTCGATTCCCGCCTCGTAACAAATATTTGTACGATCTGCAGATATTTGTTCAGGGTGTTCTGGGTATTTTCTATGTACATAATAAAAAATGTCTATCTATGTAATATATTAAGTATATCAGTTATCTAGTGCCCATAACACAAGCTCTGCTTAGCTTGGGGCTAGATGATGTTGTGTGAAATGTCCAGCATTTATTTAATTTATTTATTCTACAGGCTGATGATGATGATTTTTTAATTTTTCAGACACTGCATGAATGGCGTCGACGAACAAATCAAAGCCGAGGACAAAACAGAAAACGCAAACCGTTGCAACTGCATCATCGACCAAATATTCACAGGCGGACTTCAGAGCGACGTCGTATGCACTTCGTGTTCCGGCGTATCGACCACAATAGACCCCTTCTGGGATATAAGCCTAGACGTTGCCGGGCCGGGTTCGTTGCACGCGTGCCTGGAACGGTTTACACGCGCGGAACACTTAGGTTCCGGTGCTAAGATCAAATGTTCGAATTGCCGCGTGTACCGCGAATCCACGAAACAGTTGACGCTGGAAACTCTACCCATCGTAGCGAGTTTTCATCTGAAGCGATTCGAGCATTCCTCGCAAATCGATAGGAAGATATCAGCTTTTGTTTCATTCCCGGCGGAATTGGATATGACGCCATTTATGTCGTCACACCGCCGCGCGGCGGACATGGGCGCTGATAATAATAACGCCCCAGAAGGTCTGTTCGAGGATAACCGCTACTCGCTCTTCGCGGTGGTGAATCATCTGGGCTCGTTGGACGCCGGGCACTACACGGCGTACGTGCGTCAGATGAAGGGCAGCTGGTTCAAGTGCGATGATCATATGATCACGAAGGCGTCGCTGCGGGAGGTGCTGGAAAGCGAAGGGTATGTAGTAATAACATACTATACTTATAAATCTGTGAATGACATGCCTGAACTTGATAATCTGTGTAATTTTAAGTAATTTAGGACCTAGTTTGACATTGATTTTTATGATTGATTGACTTGTTTGTTCAACTTTTTTAGGTAGGCGCGTTTTTTATATATATATAAATATCATACTTTCACACAACACAGCACACCGCACATACCTTTTTAATGGGTTTGTATAAGTTAAGCCATCTAGTGGCAGTCGTATTGTTAAAAAATGTTAATCCGTCATTGGCTTTAAGTAAAGTGCGTTAGATTTAGCATGTACAATTTAAGAGCTGTGGATTTTGTTTAATAAATAAAATAAAATGTGACTTATGATATTAAAATTGCAGCGCCCTACAGGGTACTTGTACTTTCATAAGCTACTCTTCGACCTAAGCTATAAATTATGTACATGTTGACAATTAATAAACAGTTAATGTATCTATATGTTATAGCCTATCTAAAGTGTTGGTCAAGAGCAGAGACTTGAGTCTTAAGTGGTGGTCAAGAGCATAGACTTGAGTCTTAAGTGTTGGTCAAGAGCAGAGACTTGAGTCTTAAGAGGAGGTCACCGTTTTTTACGCGAACGAAGTTTGCTTCTGAATTGGCTATTATTTCATCAAACTCCATAAAACTTTGTACACGTGATCAGTACACTTATATCTAGACCCATAGTGCATTAGTTGACAACAACGTGATTGACGAAAATCCTGTCTGTCTGGTCACTTTTGGTAATTAACTAACAAAATTAATTTTTAGAAAAAAAGACAATACCGGCTCCTTTCAAAAAGCGCTGAATCAATTTCGATACATTTTATATGAGACCACCCATGAAGTATGACATAACAAATAAAAAAATAATCATCAAAATTAATGCATAATTGGCGGAGTAAATCGCGTAACAAACATACAAAGAAAACATACAGTCGAATTGAGAACCACCTCGTGTTTTGTTGTCTGTTAAAAAGTAACTAACTAAAATTTGAAAAATTGACGACCTCTGTGGCGCGGTGGGCGAAAGTTCGCCTGCGACGCAGGAGGTTGCGGGTTCGATTCCCGCCTCGGAGCAAATATTTGTACAATCTGCAGATATTTGTTCAGGGTGTTCTGGGTATTTTCTATGTATAATAAAAATATCTATTTGTGTAATATGTTGTATCAAGTATATCAGTTATCTCGTACACATAACACAAGCTCTGCTTAGTTTGGGGCTAGATAATGTTGTGTGAAATGTCGAGCATTTATTTATTTATTTATTATTAATTTTAAAAATATGTTTTCTCTTTTACAGATACCTGCTTTTCTACCACAAGACAGTGCTGGAGTATGAATAAACCAAGTATCTCACGTAGTTAAGGTACTTATTATTATCTGAATGTTCATCGGTCTACGCAAGTCACTCGATGTTGTGTAAAAGTCATTTTCCTCTCGTGATACTAGTGTTAGATGTTTGATGAATCTATCATCTCGATGTTGTCTGAATCATTCACGAATTTGTTAGTCTTAAGCTTTAATGGAAACAAATTAGAGTTCAAATTTTATCTGTGCTTTAAAATAAATGTTTTCTATCTGAAAGTTTTAGAACAAAAAATTATAAGTTCAAAATGAGTTACCTATCTGAGAAGTTAGCTAATGTTTTTTATCTGACAGATAAGTTTTACTCAGAGATGGTAGCAAAAAAACCCTAAATATTTAAATATATTTATGTGTATATATGCAATGTTTAAGCACTTTGTTTATATCATTTACTTGGCTCATAAAAATCCCCTGAATTAGTAATGTACTTAAAGCTTAAACTACTAATTATTACTACTATTATCGATAAGAGTGCAGTAGCGTATCATTCCTAGTAATTTGCGTGTCGTCTTTTTCATGTTAGGGCCCGCCCAAACCGACCACTTTTGAACCAGAAGCAGCCACAAAAATGGCACAACTTTATTAATGCTTGGTTCACATCTACTGCTATTCTGTTGTCCATTTTGTCAATTTGTACGAGTTGGTATAGATAAACTATATGAACAATATATTTACTAATATTATCACGGGTATTTATCGCGTGTTACCTTATTATTTATTATTATCGACGTTTCGAATGTGTTACTTACAGCAATCGTGGTCGCAGGCTGACAACACACACATACACTGTACATGGACTACCGTCTAGAAGTGGTGGCAGCTGCAGAAACTACCCTCACTTGGTCTTCAAAATTAGAAATGTGGTTAGGATTAGAATTGAATTTAGAATTGTGTTAGTGTGGTGTATTGGACTATGAATACGGACATTTCTAATTTTGAAGACCAAGTGAGGGTAGTTTCTGCAGCTGCCACCACTTCTCGACGTGACGGTAACTCCATGTACTCCAGTCAGCCCGCGACCACGATTGCTGTAACGCATTCGAAACGTCGGGAATAATAAATAATAAGGTAACACGCGATAAATAACCGTGATAATATAAGTAAAAGTTTAAAAAATACTATATTAACTATGTAGTTTATCTATAACTACGCAATCAGCCACAAATTTTTACCTGTTGTTACCATATACCTCCAAAACGGCTAGACTGGTAATGTGGGTTTTTCCATTGACTCATGGTTTACCATGACGAAGGTGCACTGCAATAGACGAAGAATACCAATAGATCGTGGGTTTTAAGTTGTATGTGGTTGTAGTCTGATTCAAAAGTGTTGTGTCTAGCAAGGCCTTTATTTAGCTCGTCTGCAGTATAATCATTTGAATCTACCTCGCTGTTATATTTTGTTTGCATTTCACTTGAGCCTCGTTATGAAATGTTTGTGAATATCGCTTCGTATTGTAAGGGTAAATATACATGAGCGAATTTACTGTTAATTTCAAGTTAAGATCACAGACATTGTCATCTCCTTTTGTGTTCAATACTTGCTTCACTAGTACCCGGGCGCGGGTAACTTGACCGAACGCGACACAATTTACGTTCTGTAGTATTTTTACATATTGTTATGTAGATTTGGGTGATATCCAAATCATAATGTCGTTTTTCTATTAAATCCCAGTGAGGATGTCGATATTTGATTCAAAGTTAATAGTTATTGGTTAGGTTTTGTATATATTTCATTTTCTGACGTGGCTTTAGGAATTGAATAATATTGTTTTGTATTGTCTTATGAGTAATAGGTATCTACGTATGATTGTGTTCTGTTTTGTATGTTCATGTTTTTATTTTAATTTGTCGCTCATGTGTATTTATTGTAAGGCCGGGTACAAACGGTCAGCTGGAGCAGTTCTTGTTCGTTGTGTGTTCCATAATCATAAAAGGCATACAAAAAAAAATTTTGGTGTAACCTACTTAAGACCGTTCTCAGAGTTGCGTTCGATCTGGGGTCTTAGTACGGGTTTTGATAGTTTACGAAACTATATGAAGTTTCGTTTCCTTCCATACATTTACTTGCAGCGCCCCTAGCGAAAACAAGAAGAAAACTAAGGACGCTGTCAGTAAATGTATTGGATGGAAACGAAACTTTATATAGTTTCGAAAACTATCAAAACCCGTACTAAGCCCTTTGTTTAATACGGACATAAGAATGCCGGTCGCATGAGTAAATTATTTTTATGATGTGGTTTTACTTTGTGTGCTTAGTACCAATAAAACAAAATAATTAGTGGCTGCTTGGGGGGGTCCGTTTCTTCTTCCAGCTGTCTTGTCTATTCCCGGCCTAAGTGGATAGAGTAGTATGTAACTATGACTGAACTGACATTAGCTTAATGTGATATTTAATATTTATGACTTGTATTAAAATGTAGTTAGTTGTATTCTACATCTGATTGTAGTTATTAATTTAGTTTTTTTTTTAATTTCATTGCTAGCAAATGATCAAACGTGCTACTCTGAACTTGTATTGAACTGAGGCCCAATTCTCTAATTTTTTAAACATTCCAATCACAATATAATCTCGTGTCAGTCGCACTGTCTCGTACTTCGCATGCGAAGATTAAGTAATAGTTACTACGTGGCAGTGCGACTGAAACGAGATTATATTGTGAATGGAATGTTATTAAAATTAGAGAATTGAGCCTCTGATTTTTAATGTAGTATCGTAATGTTATACATAGATATTATCACGCCTATAAGAACCATTAAAGGAATACCTAACTGAGAACACAAACAATTACATACATTTACATTTGGACATTTGCTAGATAGCCTATAGCTGAAGATATTAAATTGCATTTAAATAATTAAGTTTTAGTTATTGGATCCACAAAAAAAAGTCTGTGCAGATAGAACGCGCCGCCAAAAACGGAACCATCATTATTAAATTAGCCATTGCAGATTTTAGTTTTAACATTTACTTTTTCACTATAAATACTTGTAGCTGACCTATAATGACGAGACAGTGTAGCGAACAACACAAAACCAGCAGCGCCCTAATCTCCCACGCCAGTTCTTACCGCACAGACTATCTAATTTTTTAGTACATACAAATAAAAACAATGTGATAGACACAGTCATTGATTATTTTGTGGATAAAATTAAATTTCAATACATAAATAAGTATACTAACGATCAAAATTTAGATGTAAGAATCATACTGTTTAGTTTTACCAAATCAATGCAATCAATCAATGGTATTTAATCAATTAATTTAAGATCAATGTGTCATGTAATTTATTCAGAAACTATTTTTGTGTTTAGCAAAAAGCTAATTCTTGTACTAAAAAATAGACAAAATATAGTTCGGCGGGGTTAGCACGAATATCTAACGATATCGAGACGATAGTCGATGTTAAATATTGTCCAATGAAATCGCAGTGGCTTGAAATCTTTGTAATTTGATTGGTCGACTATTGTCACGTTACCGTTAGATATTCGTACCACACGGATCATGTTCCGCCCCCATATTCCCTAACTGAAAGTAACTCTGTGACTAATGGTGGTTTGACAAGTAAAATTACCTTAAATTGTCAAAGGCCCATATTCCAGAACAATGCTAAAGCGTGAATTGAAACTCAAGCATAGATTTGGTGACAGTTTTTCATTCAAATATGTCAAAAAATCTATGCTTGAGTCTCGATTCAGTTTGAGTTTAATTTTAGAATACGGGCCTTAATGATATATTTGAGCAATTGATGGTAATTTTACTCGTCAAACGTTAGTCACCGAGTGACTTTCAGCTAAGGAATAGGGGGGCTGATCAAGTGTCGATATCATAAATGTCACAAACGGGTATTCAGTGGGATCAGCACGAATAACTAACGTTACCGAGACGATCGCAAATGTCAAATATTGGCCAATGACATCAGGGTAACATGAAATCTTAGTAAGTTGATTGGTTAGTCATTTCCGTTTGTTATCGTCTCGGTAACGTTAGATATTCGTGCTTGGGCCTCTCACAAAAATCAGCATGCGATCGGGAATGGATTTGAAAATGACTGTCATAAGAATAGACTGAAATCACACATGAGATTAAGATTGTTACTAAGAGGGAGCAGAATAAAAAAATCAGTCAATTCATACTCTGTCAACTTTCAGTGTACTTTTAAAATAATTACGAGAATTGGGCTTCTAATCAAGGTTTATTTTGGCTTATTGTTAAAGTATTATGAACAAATCTTTGAGAAATTTTTATATTTCAAAACTGCTAAAAAAAAATCTTCTGTTAATAGAACTAAATGTGCCCTGAATCGCTATCTAAAGTTCTAGTAGCATCATGATAGCGTATTAATAAACTCCCAGTGCTTTCTATGTACCTATTAAAAGACGTGAATTTGAATAAACTTATGTAGCTTCTAAAATCAATGAATCTGAATGTTTAAGGGCCAAGCCACACAGATCGCGAGGAGTCTCACTAAGTGGCTGTCATCCCATATCCTACTAATATTATAAACGCGAAAGTTTGTGAGTATCGATGTTTGTTACTCTTTCACGTAAAAACTACGGAATGGATTTGAGTGAAATTTGGAATGGAGATACTTTACGCCCTGGATTAACACATAGGCTACTTTTCATCATCATCATCAATTTTCATCATTATTCACGCGGGCGAAACCGCGGGGCGCAACTAGTAGGAGCATATTTTATTATTATCGCGTACGTGTGCCGGTAATGCGGTGCGATCGCGTTCCCAATGTATGGGATGACAGCCACAAAGAGTAGTGTAGCTTGTCCCTAAAAATTTTAGTGCTTTGTGTATGAAAAACTCCTTATTAGTACCCACCAAATGACGTAGTCCTTTTCAGAAAAGAAGTTCCGTAACTGGGCGCTGGTTTCTATGCCCAAAGCGAACAGTTTTCTATCTGTTAGCCGTTAGTTCCTCAAATGGCCGTGTTCAACTTCTTTCGAGGAAAAGACTCGAAAACGCATTTATCAAGTTAGTTAAAAAATAATGTTTTAGTAAATCGATGCCCAAATTATGTAATTTAGTTAATGTCATACCAATTGTATGGGAAATCAATGTGAAACAATAAACATGTTTGTAAAATAAATCTACGTTTTAGGGTCAAGTTACACTGCATTGTTTCCATCACTTCGGCTATACTAAAATTAATATTTTGTATTGAATGTCTATTCAATTCTTTATGAATGGCTTGGGGTGGTGTTGCCACTAGTTCGCCAATGTCACGTAGTAAGTATGGAATGTCATCAGCGCAGAGTGTTTTGTTAAACACGCTCTCAACGTGTGGGATGACAGCCGCACAGTGCTGAAACATAATGACATGTGTAGCTCAACCCTTACCCTATTTTTACTAGTTGTTAATGTGAAACTAGCAGATCTGAGAATTCATTTGTTCACTTATGGTCAACTTAGCGAGCCGTACACTATTTTTCACGACTTCGTAATCGGTAAACTTCGCAAACCATGGGCAACAAAGGAATCAGTCAACTTTTTGATCGGTCAACTTAGCAACTAGTCATCCTCGCAATCGGTCCTCATAGCGTTCGGTAAAAAAACTGATTAGTTTGAAGCAAATATTTTTTTTTTACCTACACTTTTTTTTTGTTTAAGTTTGAAACATAATTTAATATAAAAATACTTTTCCGAATTCATTACTCTCGAGTGTAGTTTGCCGGACACAAGGAATAGGGGACCGTTTGAGAAATGGACCGATTGATACGCAGACCTTTTGAGAAGTGGATGGTTTAAGAAGCGGCCCGATTGCGAAGTTGACTATGTACGAAAGAGACCGATTGCTCATCTCCTACAGAAAATTTTAGTGGACGGTTCGCTAAGTTAACCATATGCGAACAAATGGAGAATTCAGTTTCCAAAAAGTTTGCTGCCAAACGTATACTGGCGTTTGTTAAAACGACAGTACTGTATTTCGTCATTTGTAGATAGTCGATCCACCTACATAATAAGCCAGAGGTTTAAATAAAACATTGGTTTCTGAATAAGAATTTTTATTATCATAAAATATCACAAAAACAGAAAACAATTTTGCTTTAAGCATCTATAAAATTTATAATTAAAGAAAAACATTGCTGTACCAACATTTCTGTACGCGAGTACAGGTTACAACACTATAACGGTAATTTTATGACAAAAAAATTGTCCTTTAAATATTCCAATTACATATCTGATACCTTATATAAACTATATTACAGTAATATAATTTATATATGATACAAGAGAAGATTTACTCGTCTCTGATGATACTATACCAACCTAGACTGAGCCTACTACTTGTTGAATAGTATTAAATTTAAATCAGTACTTATTCAATCGTGAGCTATCACATCCTGGGTCTACCGCCGCCAGCCTTATCTATTCTGCTTAGATTCTAGTTTCTAAGAATTTTATTGGGAGAGATTCTAAGAAAAATTTAACAGTTAAAAATATTTTGTAAACCACTGTGCGTGTGAGTTGCATACGCGTACGCAATATAATTTTGCATTGACTATAGGAAAAGGAAAACATAAGTACGTGAAAAATCCCGTATTACAAATTGAATGGCCGAAACGAACCGCTAGAGGCGCTGCTTAGATTTCCACATAAATTATAGTTAATACTGATAGATATAGAAGAACAGTTTTAAAACGAAAGCTACCATAGAAAGTAATTTAAGAGCTTATAGGATACAAAGAGCATAACAAACAATGCCATCAATGTTAGAAATCATATAAGATCTAACAAATATATTCAAATGTGACCCTAAAATTCCTATCTACGGGACTCGATTCCGCATCTTCGGGTCTATTTGCAGAATTGGTCTAGACATTACCGATACAGGCAAAGGTGCGGATTCGAGTTCCGCTGTATCGGGATTTTTGGGTCAGATTTCTTCTCCACTACATAAAAATATTACAATCACATTCCATAAAGCATCAATTACGTTCACCGTATCAACCGATTTAACATTTGAAAGTATTTTCCACGACAGTGAATTTCGATTTCAATCCAAAATCTGAGATCTTTTTGTTCAGGAGGTTTCCGATTTTTCCTTTGTATGATATCAGAAATAACTATTTCTGCTTCGCTTGTATTGGTGGCTCGTCAAGGATATTCTCGAGGTCTTTGACATCGGTGACTGGCAGCGAGCAGGCGTAGCGCCTACAGACATACGCCGTTGGGACGTCGTTGGTCTTCCTTACTCGACTCAACACTGAAGGAAAAATACTTTTTTATTAACAACATAACACAACAGTCACATGTAGTCCTTGACCCCACACTAGGATTCCTTGTGTCGTGGGTTTAGGTACTACGAGTACCATGCTACCACAACACACAGACCCTCGATACTTGTATTCATCGTCAGCCTGTTCATATCCACTGCTGGACAAGGCGTCCCCCATTGAATACAATGGATTTGCCAGAATCACCACGCCTGGCAGGCGGATCAATGATCGCAGTTTGGTATTAAGCACTCAGGTGGATGCTGCTGTCCATCCCCTGGTGTAATCCCTTAGTAAGGCTTTTAGTACATCCACGGGAGAAGACGGTGGGGTTTATTTTTAGCCGGACACACCACGGCCTACTTGCCATACTTGTGTTATGTTGGTACAAGTTTGATTTCATTTGTTTGTTCCAACCGGTTGACGTCTTTTGCTGGACATAGCTTTTATTAAGTTTATTCAGTAAAATACTTTTTAAGTCTCACAGCTAACTAATTGATGTCGATTAGTGAGCATTCTCTAAAGCTAATCCACACTTTAATTATCGCAGAATATATCACACAATCAACATCTTTATCTATCTAAGTAACAATACTTACTGATACTTACACTTACTTAATTAAACGTTATTTACAAAGCATCGTTTAAAATAAGCTCAATAATAACGGAATGCCAATATTTTAAACATTGCTTAATTTTTGAAAGCATCACAAAATCTTTAATTATTCCCATTTCTAAAAAACCGATTGTGTTGAAATTTTGCACACATGCGGTAGTTCCAATGACAATACAATATTATTGGTGACAGTGAGCTGCTGGAGACTGAAGGTGGACAACAGAACTCTTCCATGTATTAGTAGATAGTGCCGTGATTGTGCTCAGTTTGATCAGCTCACGGTTGCAAATACTAATTTTATTCATCACTAGACTGCAGAATTACTTAAATGCTTGCTTTGAAAAATATTTTCTCTACTAAAACCTTTTACATAATCGAGCAAAAGAGCGGTCTACTCACTACTCACAATGCAATACTCCTCAACGTTCGTTACCATTAGATACATACTAACTAAATGAAGAGTGGGGTAAGTCAATGGTAGCCTATTTAAAACATAACCTATGTCTTCTTCTATTAGTATATGATGATGAGTGGAATGGCTATCTTTAGCGCTGATGAATTTGATTTCAATACTCAATTCATGCATTTTGTTTAGTAGTGGCAGTTCAGAAGACTATAGAATATTCTGGTTAAAATATTTGCATGTGGTCGCCACTCGAGAACCTATACACCCCAACGGTTGTAAGCTCTGCGAGCTATATGAACTGCCCATGTCGGTAGATGGAGACAGTTCAAGACCGTTCGTCGTGGCATTCTATGGGGGATGCCTTTGTCCAGCAGTTGAGTTCTACAGGCTGATGATGATGATGGTGATTTGTATGTGATGAAATCATGTATGGTGTGGGTGAGTAAGTAATGGTTAGATCTACTTATGTCTAAATTAGCACACTATTGCAATTATTGCGTCATGATTTGAAAGTTGGGTATTCTTACTATCCCGCTCAGGAAGGCTGGTTTCTATTGGAAAAAGTAAAATAAAATCCGTTACCAATTATGTGATTTAAATTCTGTGTCGTCTCAGCTGTTAGACGTTCGAGGTATAATATGTGTTTATATTTATGGGATCCTTAAATAGGACACCTCATTCAAAATGGCCTTTTGGTCGGAGACAGCAGAGGCAATTATTATGGAGAATTTCTAGTCTTTTGAAAGTAGACTCTTAAGTCACACAGCATAAGGTACAAAACCTTACGTTCACTGCTGGACGAGGCCTCCCCATATAATGCAATAGGGGATTTGCCATAACCACCACGCTTTGCAGGTGGATTGGTGATGCTGCTGCCCATCCCCTGGTAATCCCTTGGTCGGCCCTTATGAAATCCACGGGAAGAGACGGAGGGGTAAATTCTTAGGCCGGACAAACCACGGCTAATTTGTTGCCTTTGAAGGCTTTATCTGATATTTTAATTCATCACTTGCTCAAAAAGTGCGTGAAAGTCAGGCCGCGGTAGACTTAATTCAGCTGTGTTTAAGTCACCTAGGCGCATTAAGGGTCCCACGTACACTTCGTGTGAATTACGCTACAACTACCTATCTAAATTTTTTTTAAATCTACGTCACGTCGTTCCTTGGTAAATCTTATTCGATTATATGTCTACAAAATTTTATGGAGATCTGACTTGTAGTACAGTACAGTTCATTAGTAGGAAAAAGACAGAAAGAAAAAACGTAGTTTCTCATTAATTTAACAACACGTCGGAACTTCATAAAATTTGAATATATAATCGGACTTAACACGGTAAGCAGTGTTCTAGATTTTTGAAAAAAATAAGCGTAAGTAATTCAGCCGAGAAGTTCGAAAAAGTGTAAGAACAACGGCCCCCGTGTTCTCTATCTCGCGACATTTTTGCAACAGGGGTAAATTGTGCGATCATTGCTGTCAAACGGTAACCTTTGAATGAGAAAAGTGACGTTTACAGCAATGATTGCACAATTTACGCCTGTTGCAAACCTGTCGCGAGAGAACAGCCCTGCCGGAGTGTACCAATTGAACGCACCCTGGGAGTTCCTCATATCAGCGAGTTGTCTTTTGTTTTGGTCGTGCACAGTTTAAAACAACTAAGTAAGAGAACAAATAAGAGTTTACATCAGAGCGCATCATTATCAACGCGGTTGTATTCAGTGTACTATTCAGCACCTTTTAGCGTTGACAATACATAGAGTTGAGATTCACGGCGGGCCTTGTTATAGAAGAATATATCTAGGTACAAATACTTGTAAGTGCAAGTATAGGCGACATACCAGTCTCGACGGCAGCGGGGTCGGCCACGCACAGCACGCGGCCCGGCAGTAGCCGCGAGCGAACCACGCGGACCAGTTCCAGCGTACGAGGGTCTGTGCAGCCGCCTGATATTAGCACCTGTAACAAATAATAACAGTAAACTGTATATTTTAGTAGTAACAGAACTTTATCTCTTGCGAACACTTTGGAGCCTTTATTACGCTCTATGGCGTTTTTAATACAACTAGTATTAAAACGCAAATCGTGTCGAATGAACTTTGAGATCTGTTTATTGGGCAGAGGAGGTTATTGAGAATTTCAACATGTTAAGACGAGGCTTCTTGACTTTGGAGTCACTTCGTTACATTCTCACTCAGTAAAGGTATAAGTTACAAACTTGATGTTTATACTAGTGATTACTTGAGGATGTAATCTAACGAAATCATAGATCAGAAACACGATTGGTAAAACTTTTCTTGATAGATTTATTTTTTGAAACCGGCCCTCCTTAAACCTTTTTTACGTCCATCCTTCGAATCTAGAAGATATTGACGGTAAATTTTTATACAATTCGGTAGAAAATCACAGCACGTAACAAAATAGAAGATGATTTATTTTTATATTTGCTACTTTTTAAGCAAACCGAAGTTTTATCACATGTCGCTTTTACGTCATTTACTTCTGAGTGCTTCTGGGCAGGACAGAATCTATACCGCATCTCTTCTAGGGCTCAAGTGAGTAATAGCGCTATCACTTTCTAATCGGGGCTCATGGGCGGAGTTAGCGTGGGAAATTTGAGACTGAAGATTGCAGTCTCATTTCGTTTCGCTCTGCCATTAGATTTAGAGTGTGCTCAGAGAGTGATAGACAGAACATTTTGAATTGGTTGTTATTTTTTTGTTTCTTAACCAATATCAAATTTGTTTTCACACTTTTTTCTGTTGTTTTTACATGTTTTGCAAAGAAATATAGTAATTTCAGTAGCATTGTACTACACTAGTCTGTGCAGAGTTCTAAAAGTCATAGATCACTAACATAATCTAAAAAAACATAAACTAAATAAAGTATCTTGTTTCGAAATGTTTTTTTTGCAAAATAAATCATTTTATTTTCTGTGGCAGCGTAATGCTGATTAACGTACCTGAGTGGGTGAATCGTTATAAAACATGAGCGCAGACATCATTTCGGGCAGCGCTGTGGGCATTTCGTTCAGCCTCTTAGCGAAAGCTTTCAGGATCTGCTTGGCCATGTCGCGGTGCGCGTCACCCCCCTCGGGCTCTGCACTCTTGGCCGCGCAGGCGGCCAGGCGCTGTAGATTGTGACACGACACGCTGTTTCCGGACGGCTCCGCGCTGTCTTGGTCTGAAATAGACTCATCATTATTTGAAAACCTCTATAACGCGGGTGTGGGGTGAAGTGAGGAGGGCTAGCAGGAACGTGAGTAGGAGTGAGGAAGGTTGTTAGGTTTTTTCACAGAAAATAAATATAAGTACCTACCAAACCTAGTGACTTATGATGGACACTGGATTTAACAAAGCCCAAATGAAGTCTACTAATTATAGAGGGGTACCTCTTTTCTACTCCTTTAAACCGAGGTAAAAGTCTCGAGCTTTCGAGAAGGTGAAACCTGGTGAAAGGGGGCTTAAACCCGCTTTTGATCCTTCAGGTCAATAACCAAATTTTATCAAAATCGGTTCTGCCATTATGGCGTGATTTAGTAACAAAAATACAAAACTTGGCATTTAAATACTTATATAAAAAATTCAGTTACTAACTTACCTTCTTTCAAACGCAACACAACAGTGGAGTCATCAGCCGAGCAAGTATAGTACCCCGCATTGTCCTGATCCCAGAACAGCTCGTTCTGTTTCATCTGCAGTTCACGCGCC
This sequence comes from Epirrita christyi, assembly GCA_951392215.1. Taxonomy (NCBI): domain Eukaryota; kingdom Metazoa; phylum Arthropoda; class Insecta; order Lepidoptera; family Geometridae; genus Epirrita; species Epirrita christyi. The sequence goes on from OX595846.1 coordinate 10,336,877, forward strand.
CACTGCAGCCAGCGAGGGTCTAACGACGCTTCGTACAGGTCGAGTAGGCCCTTTATCAGAAACGCGTAGTCGTCTAAGAATCCTTTTATTGGTTTTTCTCTATAAAAAAATAAGCAAATATGTACCTACATATATGTCATTTTTGGGATACGTTAACTCGGTGAGAACAGACTAGTCTGAAGATTGTAGCTTTAATCTGATGGAGGAACAATGAACCTTGTGCGCAAGATTAGCACGCTCAAACTGCGAAGGAAAGACACATTCACATTAACACACACATACATTCACATGGCATTTCTCATGCAAGTTATAGGCATGTCCTAGAAAAGACAATATACAAATGTATGTTCCTGCATGTTATCCACATCGGCCTCGCGTGAAGTATAACTATATATACTCTCGCTAGTCAAAAGTAGGTAGCCTTGAGGTTCAAGTAGATGATGATAATAAAAGTCTAACTTACGTTTGCGCAACCGATCCATCATCAGATCTGTAGCAGGAATGCAACAGCGTGTTTGTAGACGAATTGTAAAGATGCTTCTTTATAAACTCTGCAGTTTTAATCGCGTCATCAACGAAATCCTTTTCTCCCAATGCTTGACCAGCGCGTGCCAACCCAGCGATCATCAGGCCATTCCAAGAACAGAGCATTTTTGTATCCAAGTGAGGGCGCGGCCTCTTTTGGCGCTCCTCATACAAAATCCCGATACACTCGGCTAACACACGTTCAAACTCTTCCAAAGATATTCCGAACTTCTTGGCTGTATCCTCTTTACTGCCGTAAATTATCAAAACATTCTTATCGGTCAGTTCTTCATGTGGATCACTTTCCGGTGAAATATTCCCGTCTTCCTCTACACTGAAATAATCGGCAAATACATCCAAATATGGTATACCATTGATTTTTTTGCCATCGAGAAGCGATTTCAGTTCATTATATTCCCAAATGCAGAACGCTCCTTCCTTTTTTTCCGAAGCTCCAGCATAAGGGTATGAGTCAGCGTCTTCTGCGCTGTAAAAACCCCCAGATTTGTGCCTGAGGTCTCTGTTCACGTATTTTACTATGTCCCGAACTACGTCAGCATAGAATTCGTCTTTCGTCGCGAGATAAGCATCGGTGTACGCTACTGTAAGCTGAGCTTGATCATAGAGCATTTTTTCGAAGTGAGGCACATGCCAGTCGTTGTCGACTGAGTACCTAGCAAAGCCACTGGATACATGATCGTGAATGCCGCCTTTCGCTATTTTAGTCAACGTATGAAGGCACATTTCCAGACACTTCTTTCCTTCAGAGTGCGTTTTGTCGCGCGCGTAATAATGGAACAGAAAATTGAAAATGGATGCCTGTGGAAACTTAGGGGCGGTTCCAAACCCGCCAAATTGCGACTCGTAAGACGACATGTATCTGCGCACACATTTATCCCAAGTAGCTTCGCCAGGGACTGCAGTGTTGGATTCTGGGTCAACAATGGCAATCTTCTGCAGTGCTTCCATGATACTGGTGCTAGCTTCCAAAAACTGTTCCCTGTTATCCTTCCATTTCTTGGCTATGGACAGCATGATTGATTTGAAGCCCGGTCTCCCCCATCTGTCTTCGGGAGGGAAGTAAGTTCCGCCAGTTACTGGACGTAAGTCAGGAGTGATGAACACCGACATTGGCCAGCCACCGCCTCCAGTTGTAGCCATTATAAACAGCATGTAAACTCTGTCTATATCAGGCCTCTCCTCTCGGTCTACTTTGATATTGATGAAGTGCTCATTCATGATCTTAGCCACATCTTCATTTTCAAAGGATTCTTTCTCCATGACGTGGCACCAATGGCAAGTTGAATATCCAACGGATAGAAAGATCAGTTTGTTTTCTTTTTTAGCTTTGTCAATAGCTTCTTGGCCCCACGGGTACCATTGAACAGGGTTATGTGCATGTTGCAGTAAATACGGAGACTTTTCTGAGATCAATGTGTTTGTGTGTTTTGGCTTCTCAATGGGCGGTGTTTCTGAACTTGATGAGGCCATTTTAATTGTGGTTTCACTGAAGCTTCTTGTGCGTGTTTGTAACACCAAGTTATTGTGACCAAATGTTGATAGTCTGTAAATATAATGTTTTTTAATTATTAAGGACTGGATCTGGGTTCTACAAATAAAAAGCATTCCTTCATGTAGCGGCATACAGTACTTTTTAAAATGGCATTTGAAAATCAAGCTTTTATGAAATTAGTTTTCTTGGTGATAATTAGTTTTAATAGTCCACCTTCCAAGTCATAAGATAAATTCAATGATAATATAATATTATATACGACACAGGAGATAATGTGGTATAAGGACTATGTGTATGACTGTTGGGTGTTAACTACTGAACCGATTTTGATGGGATTTTTATTTACAAAATAAAAATTGCGCAAAATTTCGTAAGAGAGAATCCTAACGCGTGATGCAATTTTTGCAAACTTTATTTAAATACTTTCCAAAGCAAATAATGAAACATAAATTTTAGGGTTTTTTACTAAACCACCCTCACATAGGGGTAGGTAAATCATTCAGAATGCTACATCATTGTATTTTTTTACTTTGATAGGTACGTCTCCATCTCTAATAGCTAGTAAGTTATCAAGTGTGCCACTATATAGGCAGTCACTAGGTAGGTATATAAGTTTTTTTAAATTAGTAAGTCTATTAAGTTATTAAGTATGTATATACCTATTCAGTTCTTTCACGTAGCGATCTCAACCACCTGATATCTACATGACCATAAGTACCTATATGTCCTCGAGACTATTACCTACCGCGGACGAAGTCGCGGGCGGGACAGCTAGTTTAAAATAAGAAGAGATAAAACAAGGAAGTAACTTTAACCTTATCAAGTTATTCTCTGATCGAAAATGACAAGGTCAAATCCGATTCAAGTACGTAGTTAGTTATTAAAATCCAGTAAAATATTTCTCAAAAGATCTGTAAAACAATTTATAGGTTAGGATTGTGGTGGGAATGTAGGCATCATTATCACCAGCCCTTAGATGTCCACTGCTAAACGAGGCCTCCCCCATTAAATGCAATGTGTGAATTAGCCATAATCACCACACCACGCATGGCAGGCGGATTGTTGATCGCAGTGTTGGTGTTGTGTACTCAGGTAGATGCTACTGTGCTAGCCATGGTGTAATCCCTCAGTCGGCAATTACGACATCCTTGAGGAGACGGGAGGGTCTATTCTTAGGCCAGGAACTCCACGACATGATGTTGATATGATTCGTTGTGAAGCTAGTTTGAACGGTATAAAACAAAATGCTCTCTCACAAAATCTACTGCACCTATACCTACTTTAAATGGTAAGCAGGTACGTAGGTATATTATCAAGATAGCATCCTTCCATACTCAGAGAATTTATGTACTAAGCTTCCATAGCCTACTTAGTTACATATGTAACATACAATAGGTACAGACTGGGCTTAGAATCAAGACACCTGATTTTGGAGGAGGTGTGAGTGCAGGGGTTTTATTGAAGCCCACCTGCAACCCCCCCCGACATTTTTTTTTGTTATTCTTTTAAATTATATAGGATAGGTATTAGGTAAGTTAGGTCAATGGTCCATCAAGAAACCTAACTACCCCACTTCCACCTATTACCAACTCTAATGAATGGAGTGTATTTAAAGCCGGAGGCGCGTAGCAGCGCCGACCACGAGCGCCCGAGCAGTCCAAGGAGCAAATCATTTGCAAAACAGCTTTAATTAGGTTAAAAAATGAGAATTTCCCATAAACTATAAGAATTCATAACTTATACATACTCCTCCGTCTCCCCACCTTAAAACAAGTTAATTTGGGTCAAAATATACTAACCTAACTAAAAAGGAGCACATAAAAATGAGGAAGTTTATGGAAAAAAACTGTAGAACTCAAATATCCGGAGAGGGTTGAAGGGAGATCCCCATCCCCTTTCTATGAAGGTGTCTTAGTACTAAGCCTTTAAGTACTCATAGTAATAGCTAACATACGTACCTATCAGTCGGTACAATCAGTCTTCAGAATCAGTTAATAAATAATACGATAATAGATGAATTATTTATTACCAATGCATACAGGCATATTTGTCCAAATCCCCTCTTTTCACTAGATTACTCTTAAAAACACTTATAACTAAACAGTTTTCTCTCGTGCTTTATTCAGTAAGTACTATGTGCATTTGCAACAATAAAAGATGGATAATCACACAAAGTGGGTACTGTAGGTAGTGACGTTTAATTATTTAAACACATGCTGGACTATTGTTCCACATTCACTGCAAGCCAGGTATGATAGCAACAGATTCAAAGAAATTGGTACCTAAGGTTTAGGTAAGTACCTAGTATAATATTTTCGACTTGTGATCTGCTTTTTAGGTCATAAACTCTTGTGTGCGACACATAGTTTCCTTCTTTTTGAGCAAGCACAGCATGTAAATGTAAACAAAAACAAGGTCAAACAATACATTATGACAGGGTAAAGCGAGATACGAAAAACGGTAGTAAGTATCTTGTTGCAGCTATTTTGACAGAGTTGTAGAGCAAACAAATTTCTATAAATACCTTTTAGATAGTCCCAAATCCCTGTGATTGCAGGAAGGATTCCCTATTAACGTTTCCTTGGTAGAATTTTGATTCAAACTTAGGCCTTTCAATCTGTTATCTCCCGTCGACAAACGCCGCAGCAACAACGCAGCTCGGCCAGCAGGCATAATATTAAGTTCGAAACAGAATGTTTCGGCTTTATTACAGCATCGAAATATCCAAGAAACAAAACCTTACATAATTTTACAATTCTCTCTCACTTCTCGCAGCACTGTTTGACGCATAGAACAACAGTTTGACGTCTCCAAACTCCAATTTGTTATGTCAACAAATACGTCGCAGGTATCTGAAATAAGACAACCACCACCTTTTGCCCGCAACATTGCCCGCTTTTTTATGATTTTTGGTTAGGTTAGACTCTCATCAACTAATTTTGGCTGCCTGGCTATCACTAATGTATACGTAAATTAGAATGAAATTGCAGTATAATGAACAGCAGTACCATGCTCTATTAGAGCATGGTACTGCCCTTTAGGTAAAAATAACTGTGGCCTAATACACATTCATAATACCATATATTACTGTACTCTATGCATAATACTATAGAAAACAGTTCATATAAACTGCAATTTCATTCTAATTTACGTACACATTAGTGATAGCCAGGCAGCCAAAATTAGTTGATATTGTGTGCAACTTTGACACTCTTTAGGTAATATAAGCTAATAAGCATTAGCCCGCTGATTTCTGGAAGAATTACTATTTTTGTAGGTTGCAGATGCGAACTTATTAATCAAAATCAACTGATTCCCTTCGGCCTATCGGAAACATAAGTGGGCTTAATTGGGTGACTAGAGAAACGTTATACAAAAAATGCTATGAATGGATAGGGGGTGTCGCAATCGGAAAAATCAAGGTTAAGTATGTGAATATTACTGATCACATAAGTATTAGTTTAGTTTACAAAAAAAATATCATAACATAACACCCAACAGTCACAATACGTAGTCCTAATCCCACACTAGGATTCCCTGTGTGGTGGGTATCAGGAACTATGAGTACCATGATACCATAAAAACCAGACCCGAAACAAATATTTGCAGATCATACAGACATTTTCCCGCAGCGTTAATCGAACCCGCAATCTCTTGCATCTCAGTCAGCTACGCGCTCGCCGCGTCACATAGGTCGTCACTTATCAGTTACTTGTAAATTCAATGTTTTATACTTAAGTATTATTTAAGATTCATAATTTTATTTTTATTTCATAAAATAAAAGGGGGAGAAGACAGCAATTGGTTACGATGCCCTGAACAACTTGAAACTTAGTTTAGCTTATGTTAGTTAGGTGATGACCTCATCATTATCATCAGTAGTCTTTAGGCGTCTACTGCTGGACCATGCAGTTCAGCCCCCCTATTCCCTATCTTGAAAGTCACTCGGTGACCAAAGTTTGACAAGTAAAATTGCCATCAATTGACAATTCTCAATGATAATTTTGAGCAATTTATGGTCATTTTACTTGTCAAACGTTAGTCACCGAGTGACTTTCAGTTAGGGAATAGATAAGGCGACTGAGCTGTTCACTTTCAGAAATACGATTCACGAATCAATATCTCTATGCATAACATTATCATAAAACAAAATAATGTCAGAGATAAATTAAAAAAACTGTTTTTCTTTGGGCAAAGATTCACTGCAAGGGCAATGTTAGAGGCGTTTTATATACGCCTGGATTTAGAGATCCTATCCACAGAGTACTTTTATATATCCTATCACCAATTGGTCTAGAGCGGCTCAGGTTTTTTCTTTGATTTGAAAGTGCGCTAAAAGGATCGCGTTTCGTTCTAATAGACTGAAATAAAAGGGACCGCGATGATCTTAGCACAGTTTAAATTTAGAGAATGATGCACATAATCACAACCTACCTCTGCCTGAATTCGCTCGAGTGGATACCTACCCGAATAGTTGCACCCCTGTGGCGCGGCGGGCGAGTAGTCGGCTGAGATGCGAGAGGTTGCGGGTTTGATTCTCGCTGCGGGACCCTGATACCCACGACACAGGGAATCCTAGCGTGGGATTAGGTCTACGTATGTGACTTTTGGGTGTTATGTTGATGTTAGTTAATGTACCAACCATGGGCGTGGCCAAGAGTTATTTTCTTGAACCCCCCCTTACCTTAAATTCTGGCTACACCCGGATACCGACTATCATTGAATCTGTGTTCGGAGCATGTAAATAAAAGAGTGAAACATAATAGATTTCTTGAATTTTTCTGAATCGATTCTAAACATTGAAAAAAGATACACAAAGGTGAAGGTTTGAAGCTCTCGAGATACCTACTTTTGAAGTCTGTAAATTTTTGGGTGCAAAGAGAATGCAAATTCAAAATTTCAATTATTTATTTATAAATTATAAGGTGTTGTTACACTGGTTACATGGGTTGGGATCTCTTCTTTTAAGTTATAAAAAGCAGTATTAGAAGAGTCCCCTCTTTTCATTTGTGATGCAAGAAATCACTTACGAGTGTAGGTATAACTGTCCGACTAGTCAGGCAAACAGTTTGGAATATTTATGTCCAAACAGTTAGATCATCGAACTGTTGGTAGGACAGTTTGGAATAAACGATCGCAAGCTCAGAGCATTTACCCAAAATCAAAAGGTATAGTAATTTCCTCTCTCACTCTATTTTATTTTATAAATTTTTGGAAAACTTACAGCTAGGTAAACAAACAAACAAGTAAATGTAATATAGAGAGCCAATTACAATTTTCCACACACAGTTTCTGACTTTAACAAAAAAAATAAGAATTTAGAAGTAGAAAGGCAAACACTATTAAGTATAACACTATTATAATTAACACTATAACCTTTTAGTTACAAACTCTCGAGTTTCAAGTACAAAAAGGTTCATACAGCTCATAATTTGTACTGAAATAAAATTTGAATAAGCTAATTTGGTCCTGCCAGGATGTATCACACTTTAACAGCATGTTTCGACTAAGTATATAAATAAATTGAACCTATTTTTATTTATTTATTAAGCAAAACGTTACAGTAAGCAGTCTTAATTTATATCACACACACCCTAAAACCGAATGAGGTTTGTCTCGGTGCTTCGAACACTCGAGCTGTTAAACTATAGGTAAGCACAGCACACATTAGGTTAATACTGATAGATTTAGGCCACTGTTCACCAACACATAAACAGATGGTTAAAAGACTGTTTAGCCGAACCAATTCCTTTTGACAGATGCTTTCATACATTATCTGTCACCTTGACCAACGGTTACGGTAAACGCCCGTTCATTTGTTCGTGAACATGGGCCATAGAACAACAGCGTAAAACAAAAGCTACCACAGAATAGTAATTGAATTGCTTATGGGATACAAAGAGCATAACTAACAATGCAATCTTGTTACGTTTCCGTTTGCCAAGTGTGGTTATTATGGCAAATCCCCTCCATAGCATTCTATGAAGGAGGCCCCATCTAGTAGTGGACGTCTGGGGGCTTATGATGATGATTATGAGTCTTGCTAGAAACCATCAAAGATCTAAAAAACATAAAATTAAAAGTGACCCAAAAATCCCGGTGTAGCGGGCCTCAAATCCGTATTTTCACCTCTAATCAACGGAATGGGAAGTTTTCAGGGAGGCATTTAAAAAGAAAAAATAGTACTTAAATTTCCGGTAGATGGCGGTGACTCGACATGGTTGTGTCTTCTGAAGATTTTGCGAAAGCACCACAGAGAACAAATTCTCTTTGGTTTCTCTTTTTTTTTCTCCAAGTGTCGCGTTACGATTCCGAAGCTCGTTTTTCAAAAGTATGAGCGAGTGAAGTTAGTGACACTGACAGTTGGTGGCTAACCGACAAAATTTAGACAACCATATCTGGACTGCGCCATCTAAGTTACTTACTACTTAGGTAGGTAGGTACCTACTGTTGTTTTTATTTTGTTTCTTTTTAAGTGGGGACAAATAAACGTATTTTTTTATTTCTTTCTTTCTTTCTATGCATGGATTTAGAACTGTTTTCTTTCAGCTGTCAGAAAACTTCTCATTGTTTGGGATTGCCGATTACGAGGCAAAGATGTGGGTTTGAGTCTTAATTAATTGGAATTTTTGGGTCGCATTTTGCTGTCCATAAGTGTTACGTAAAAAACAATTACCAATTAAGTAAATTCAAGAGTCAATTATCTTCACCGGAGATCTCCTTTTTTTCCACTGATGAATGATATCAGAAATAACTATTTCTGCTTTGCTTGTATTGGTGCTTCGTCGAGAATATTCTCGAGGTCTTTGACACTCGTGACTGGCAGAGAGCAGGCGTAGCACCTACAGACATGCGCCGTCGGGACGTCGTTGGTCTTCCTTACTCGACTCAACACTGTAAATGGAAAATGCTTTTTATTAACAAAGTACCAGCTAAAAGTCAGATACGTAGGATTCCCCGAGTCATGGGTATCAGGAACTACGAGTACCATCCTACAGTACCACAATACACAGACCTTGATACTTGTATTATGTAGGTACAAACTTCATTTCATTTTTTTATTTAATTATAAGACAATAAAGAAATTAATTTACTTACATGACAATAACAAAAGGAAATATGAATACTACTGGCCAAATAACTTGATTTGAAAGTGCTGAGAGACCTAAGCCCTAATCTTGAATCTATGTTAGAATCCAAAGGAAAAATACGTTTTATAAACTTTTAATTTCACAGCTAACTACCTAATTGGTGTCGATTAGTGAGCATTCTTTCTTTTGTTAATAGTAGAACTTCTTGTGAAAGTGTTCGTCCGGGGAAGTACCATAACCGTACCTATTTCTGCCGCCAAGCTGTAGAGTTCGCGTTGTTGTGTTTCGGTTTGAAGGGTACGGGTGCCGGTGAAATTACAGGCACATGAGACTTTTCATCTTTATGTATCAGGGTCGGCAGCGCGCGTGTGATGCCTTTGGTGTTGCAGGCGTCCATAGGCTACGGTAACTGCTTTCCATCAGGTGGGCCGTACGCTTGTTTGCTTGCCAAGAAGTATAAAAAAAATCTGTGATGATAAACCGCGCTAAAATAATCGCGGTAAAATCACAGAATCACCACCATTATCTAACTACCGAACAATCAAATCTTTAACCGTCTGCCCTCAGAAAAATGGATGCTTCAGTCATTATTCTGAGCATCTGCCGACCTTCGGTCGCGGTCGGTGCTCACGACGTATGTCCTCGTGACATAATACAACAAGACCTCTTTACGATCAAAGAAACAACAGCAGAATAATAATAAAGTAGGTACCTACCCATACGTAGTGTAGTCATAATTTTTCTAAAGTATTTACGAAGCCACGATAATTTAAATTCGTAACAGATTTATTATGGCCGTGGTTTGTCCGGCCTAGAATAGACGCCTCCCTCTCCACCTGTGGATTTAGTAAAAACCGACCAAGGGATTACACCAGGGGATGGGCAGCAGCATCCACCAGAGTACTTAACACCAATACTGCAATCACCAATCCGAACCGAACCACGCAGTGTAGTCAGGCCCGAGAGGATCGGCTGTGAACGCGTGGTCCGACAGCATAGTCCGCTCGATCGGACCAACGACATTTTAAAGATAGCAGGAAGTCGGTGGATGGAGGCGGCTCAAGACCGTTCGTCATGGCATTCTATGGGGAGGCATATATCCAGTAGTATACTTCTATAGGCTGATGATGACAATGATAGCCGAACAGTGTAAGGCAATTTCTGTGTCCTATTTAACACCGCCCAGCGTTGACTCGACTAGAGTTGGGATTCATGCTGCCCGCATGGTCATGTTATCAAAGAATATAATAAGTACAAATACTTGTAAGTGCAAGTAGGTAACATAGGCGAGTGTCGATTGACTCGCGTATATTCGACCTACCATTATTTGCGGCAGCAGCGGGGTCGGCAACGAGCAGCACTCGGCCCGGCAGTAGCCGCGACCACACCACGCGGACCAGTTCCAACGTACGAGGATCTGTGCTGCCGCCTGATATTAACACCTGCAACATCAAACTCTCTTTCAAAAGAAGTGCCTCTGCAACTTTTGAAAGAGAGTAGTAGACAGAACATTTTAAATTGACTTGAACTTTTTTGTTTCTTAACCGATTTCAATTTTGTTTTCACACTTTTTTTAATGCTATATTTTCATATTTTTAAAAAATGTATAATAATTTCCGTAGCAGTGTATTAGCCCTATAGTCTGTGCAGAGTTCTCTAAACCTAAGCAACACTAAAATTATCGCAGTTCTCTTCCTTAATAAACATGAAAGCGCTGTGTAGGTTTAGAGAATACTAGCTGGGCACCAGCTAGTATTCTCTAAACCTACACTGCGACTACACTGCGACTTGGTCTGCGCAGGATTAGTATTTCGAGTAGCTTATATTAGCGTGGCGTAGAAAAGAACTAACATTATGTCATTAAAATTATCACATAAATTATTTTTGGGTCGCATTTGAAAAACACAACAGCCTGACAATATTGAGATGTTACAGTCGCTCTATAATAACGTAACAATATTGTCAACATATAAATATTAGTAGGACAGTAGGATAATGTGGGACACCCACAAAACAAAACTGAATGAATACATAACTGACCTCTAAATAGATTGATTATTGCAGCAGTGATTGTTACACTGCAGGGAAAGGCTGAAATCTTGGCCAGTAGAAGTGTTAAATCGCGAGGAGTGCACACTCTGCCCTAGTTCCACTCCTCCCGATTTAACAATTCTACAGGCCAAGATCTTAGATGCGCGTCAAGCCCGTCTACCATCTTCTTCTGGGCCTTCCACGTCGCCGCCTTGCGTTGGGTGGAATCCAATATGTGGTGGTCTTTGCCCGCAATTCGCTTGACCCAGCTCAGTCCCACTTCAGGATGAACTATATCGGTGATTTGTGTTTTGGAGCGCCAGTATGCTGTTCCGCACGCGGTCTGACTCCTAAGAAACTGCGCTCCATGGCTCGCTGGTATAACCCGAGTGCGAACTTCTGATATAGAATGACAGAGGTTCTAAATAAGAAGAAAGTTTTTTTTTATTGTTTGTCTCTTGGTACCATCCTCTCATCATTGTCACAAATTGGCGTCCGCATTTGTTGTGTTATTGACGACCTCTGTGGCGCGGCGGGCAGTGGTTCACCTGCGACCACCTGGTTGCGGGTTCGATTCCCGCCTCGGAACAAATATTTGTACAATCTGCAGATATTTGTTCAGGGTGTTCTGGGTATTTTCTATGTATAATAAAAATATCTATCTATGTAATGTACTGTATTAAGTATATCAGTTATCTAGTGCCCATAACACAAGCTCTGCTTAGCTTGGGGCCAGATGTTGTGTGAAATGTCCAGCATTTATTTATTTATTTTGATTTATTTGTTTATTGCAACACAAAGCTGAATACGTACTTGAGTGGGTGAATCGTTATAAAACATGAGCGCAGACATTATCTCGGGCAGCGCTTCGGGTATGTCGTTCAGCCTCTTGGCAAAAGCTTGCAGGATCTGCTTGGCCATGTTGCGGTGCGCGTCGTCCCCTTCGGGCTCTGCATTCTTATCCACGCAGGCGGCCAGGCGCTGCAGATTATGGCACGACACGCTGTTGCCGGACGGCTCGGCGCTATCTTGGGCTGAAATGTTAAACATCATCAGTATTTTTTTCACATATTTATTATATTGTCACGGGTATTTATCGCGTGTTACCTTATTATTTATTATTCCCGACGTTTCGAATGCGTTTCAGCAATCATGGTCGCTGGCTGACTGGAGTACATGGAGCTACCGTCGAGAAGTGATGGCAGCTGCGCAGAAACTACCCTCACTTGGTCTTCAGAATTAGAAATGGTCGTATTCATATTCCGACACACCATACTAACCGTATCTACGCACTGAGACGACACATCGCGACGCGTCCGACACACCACGAATGATAGGATTCCACGACGAAGAGTCTAAAACCGTCTTCACGGTTGAAATAAGGTAACACGCGATAAATACCCGTGACAAAATAATAAATAAACATCATCATCATTCAACGACCTCCGTGGCGCCGCGGGCGAATAACCGACTGACGTAACAGATTCAAATCCCGCTGCGGGGCAATGTTTGCCAATTATATAAAATTTGTTCCGGTTCTGAGAGTTATACTACCATTGTACTCTTAGTTGCTGTTACCCACGACACATTGAATCCTATAGTGTAGGATCCAAGACTATGTGTGTACCTAACTGTTGTGTGTTAATTAATTTATTTATAAGCATGCAGAGGCGCTTTTGGCGCAATGGAAGCAGACAATGTTTAAAATCCCGGGCGTTCATTACTGGACTTTTCCACTCAAAATTGTCTATCACGTGCTCAAAACGGTGTAGAAAACATCGTGAGGCAAACGGCATGACCTAGACAAAAAATCCAAGGTATGTGACATGCTAGCGAGAGTAGATCCCGAGTCCCAGCAGTGGAAACATCAAATGCTGATTATGCATCATTAGCACAGCTGGGTATGAACCTCCGTCAAACGCCACTCCAGTTGGTCCTGTGCTAGTCTTCTCTAAGGCCTCCATATCGTCCGCCCACCTGGCTGACAGTCTACCATGGCCTCTACTCTCTTGACCGCCACTTGGTCAGGTGGTGACCTGCCGACACCATATCTGGCTATTGTCTTGCTTAGCGCCACTTTAGCTTCAGAATAGAAATGTATCACTTACACAGCAAATTAATATTTATTAATGGTTTGAACTCGCGATCTTCGCCTAATTACAGGGTTCCGCTAACCAACTGCACCACCGGTCCGCTACACGCCACAGGTAGAAATGATTGTGATTAAATCAACACGAAGCGCCGTAGAAAACATAATAACCTACTTAAAAATCCAAACGCTACTGGGAACTTCCAAGATATACCTAAATGTCAATTTGATAACTGCAGAGCTTCTTACAGATGTATTGTTACAGTTTGAAGTTTGAATACCATACCGAGTCTGTGGCTTTACTCGCGTGGTGGATAAAAAGCAGCCTGTGTCAATTAATCCAAATTTCATCAAAATCGGTACAGCTATTATGGCGTGATTGAGTAACAAACATCCAAAGGAGTTGTTCCAAAATGGCCTATGTCTATGTCCACCAGACAGAGAATGACGAAAAAATCAGTGATTTTCGAAAAAATACTCTTACCCTAATTTGAAGCTTTAATATATGCATAAAAATATTTGAGATTTGAAGAATTTTTACAATGGTAACATATTTTCCTGGGCAGCCATGACAGTGAATGTCGCGTTTATTGCTCTATGGTTGCTTGCTTCATTTGTTTGTTGGGAGTTGTGTTTAAAAACGTAGTGTTTCTATACAGTTGTCAACTGCTAAGCATTTTACCACAGAGTATATTGTATCCGCCCCGCCATTTTGCTATGTTTTGAGTTTCTCTCCGTGAGAAAGATTTTTAAGAAAATGCATTAAATGAAGCGAAATAATAAAATAATGACAGTGGGAAAAGGTTTAAATTATATTCAGCCACGTGTATACAAGTGAACACCGACAAAGGCTAGGTTCCATACATTGTGAAACAACTCCTTTCGCGTTTAAATAATACAAAGTAGGATAACTCACCTTCTTTCAACCGCAACACAACAGTGGCGTCACCAGCCGAGCAAGTGTAGTACCCTGCATTGTCCTGATCCCAGAACAGCTCGTTCTGTTTCATCTGTAGTTCGCGCGCCCACTGCAACCAGCGAGGGTCTAACGACGCTTCGTACAGGTCGAGTAGGCCCCTTATCAGAAACGCGTAGTCGTCTAAAAATCCTTTTATTGGGTTTTCTCTGAAACAATTACAAATATGTACCTACTCAGGTCATTTAGGATCAAACAGACTGGAATTGACCTCTTCAAAACCAATTGACCTCTTCAACCAATTAATCTTGTGCGCAAGATTCGCACGCAATAAACATAAACTTTTCGGTCAGAAGCGAGCATTTCTTCCAGACAACCTTTGAATGGGGATTATGATTGGAAGAATGGGCGATATCGTATAATCTTGTAAAATTTACGTACACCCCTGGCTATTTGTCTAATCTTACTGATCTCTCTACATCCAAAGGTTGTCTGGAAGAAATCTTTTTCGCTTCTAAGAGATAAGACTAATTTTATAAGTTTTGTTTATTTTTTGATTATCTTAAGGTTTAGTGTTTAATATAGTGTTTTCTATTCTAGTCTATTCTATTCTAAGGAAGGATTTATATTTTAAGGCCGGGGATTGTAACTATGATGAAACATAGTAATGATGATGTTGAAAGTCTAACTTACGTTTGGGCAACCGATCCATCATCAGATCTGTAACAGGAATGCAACAGCGTTTTTGTAGACGAATTGTAAAGATGCTTCTCTATAAACTGTGCAGTTTTAATCGCGTCATCAACGAAATCCTTTTCACCCAATGCTTGACCAGCGCGCGCTAATCCAGCGATCATCAGACCATTCCAAGAACAGAGCATTTTAGTATCCAAGTTAGGGCGCGGCCTCTTTTGCCGCTCCTTATACAAAATCCTGACACACTCGGCTAACACACGTTCAAACTCTTCCAAAGATATTCCGAACTTCTTGGCTGAATCCTCTTTGCTGCCGTAAATGATCAGAACATTCTTTTCGGTCAGTTCTTTATATGGATCACTGTCCGGTGAAATATTCCCGTCTTCCTGAACGCTGAAGTAATCGGCAAATACATTCAAGTACGGAATATCATACATTTTTTTGCCTTCAAAAAGCGATTTCAGTTCATTATACTCCCAAATGCAGAACGCTCCTTCCTTTTTTTCCGAAGCTCCAGCATAAGGGTATGAGTCAGCGCCTTCTGCGCTGTAAAATCCGCCAGATTCGTGTCTGAGATCTCTGTTCACGTATTTTATGATGTCCCGAACTACGTCAGCATAAAACTCATCTTTCGTCGCGAGATAAGCATCGGTGTACGCTACTGTAAGCTGAGCTTGATCGTAGAGCATCTTTTCGAAACGGGGCACATGCCAGTCATTGTCAACTGAGTACCTAGCAAAGCCACTGAATACATGGTCGTGAATTCCGCCTTTCGCTATTTTAGCCAACGTATGAAGGCACATTTCCAGACACTTCTTTCCTTCAGGGTGCGTTTTGTCGCGCGCGTAATAATGGAACAGAAAATTGAAGATGGATGCCTGTGGAAATTTAGGGGCGGTTCCAAACCCTCCGAATTCCGACTCGTAAGACGACATGAATCTGCGCACACACTTATCCCAAGTAGCTTCGCCGGGGACTGCAGTGTTGGGTTCTGGGTCAATAATGGCAATCTTCTGCAGTGCTTCCAAAACACAGGTGCTGGCTCCCAAAAGGTGTTGCCTGTTATCCTTCCATTTTTTGGCTAGGGACAGCATGATAGATTTGAAGGCCGGACTCCCCCACCTGTCTTCGGGAGGGAAGTAAGTCCCGCCAGTTACTGGGCGTAAGTCAGGAGTGATGAATACCGACATTGGCCAGCCACCACCTCCAGTTGTAGCCATTATAAACAGCATGTAAACTCTGTCTATATCAGGCCTCTCCTCTCGGTCTACTTTGATATTGATGAAGTGCTCATTCATGATCTTAGCCACATCTTCATTTTCAAAGTATTCCTTCTCCATGACGTGGCACCAATGGCCAGTTGAAAATCCAATGGATAGAAAGATTAGTTTGTTTTCTTTTTTAGCTTTGTCAATAGCTTCTTGGCCCCATGGGTACCATTGAACAGGGTCATGTGCATGTTGAAGTAAATAGGGAGACTTTTCTGAGATCAATGTGTTGGTGTGTTTTGGCTTTTCAATAGACGGTGTTTCTGAACTTGATGAGGCAATTTTAATTGTGGTGTCACTGAAGCTTCTTGGGCGTGGTGGTACCACCGAGGGAGACTTTTCTGAGATCAATGTGTTGGTGTGTTTTGGTTTTTCACTGGGCGGTGTTTCTGAACTCGATGAGGCCAGTTTAATTGTGCTGTCACTGAAGCTTCTTGGGCGTGGTGGTACCAACAAGTTATGGTGACCAAATGTTGATAATCTGAAAATACATTTTTTTTTATTAATTAGGGCCTCTTTTCCATCATCACTGGGTATTGCTACTTCGCGAATTAAAAGTATTATTTTCATGTAGCCGTGGTACATGAAAATAAATAATACTTTTCGTCTCGGCCTAAGCATAGGACTCCTCCAACTCCTCCTTTGGATGGCGTAAAAGGCGACAAAGGGATTACACCAGGGGATGGGCAGCAGCATCCACCCTAGTACTTATCACCAATCCTCCTGCTAAGCGTGATGATTATGGCAAATCCTCCTATTATGGGGATGCCAGTGGAGTCATTCTAGCAGTGAATGACTGCTGATGAAGAATGCGACATTCAATTTTTTATAATTTCATTTGTCAGTACAAGATTTTATGAAATGAGTCTTCGGGCTGATAATAAATATGAAAATAGTAATTAGAACCGTAAGATGATCAAAATGAGCTAAAACACATCCAGAAGTAGTAGTATTATCCATTGAGGAGTTCCATTGTCCACCATCCAATTAGATAAGCTCGATGATATTATAATATTATATTGACACTGGAACTACCTAAGGCGTGCCAATTTTAAGCTTATCAAAACTTCGGACCATGAGAGTTAGTCTTACCCCATAGAGGAGACCGGGAACGGACGGCCGTGGCAGGCAGGTTCGCAATCCTGCCACAAGCGGCAGAGGAGGAACACCATTGAGTTTTAGTGGGGTGGAGATCCAAATAACTGCACTGTCTCCCTGTGGCAGAGTGGTATGCATGCGCATTTCTCCACAAAAAAAACAAGTAGGTACACCATCAGTCCAAGCTCATCTGTTAATTGTTCTTGGATGTGTTGCTTCCTTTCTTTTATAATACTATTTTCAATTACTGTTCCGATTTGCCACATTTAGGTATTATTAAATTTTATATGAAATATAAAAAAATAACTATAATTTGACTACCATTTCTACCATTTGACTAAACCCAACTTTTTAGCAAAATCCTTTTCTTCACATTCTTTTGTTTGTTTCGTCTGATCACAACTTAAAGTTTTATTTACTTATAAATGTATGTTAAGGCAGATTTTGGAAGATTACGTTATGTTTAAGAAATTAGATCTGGGAAAGGTCCAGAAATATATTCAAAATATACCTAAAAATATATTTTGATGAAGTTAGTGAATAAAGTGTTGAAATAATAGTATTACAATATTAATACAAATTTATGATCACTAATTATTTGTAATAATATTGTAACATTTTTAGCTACATAGGTTTCAATTGATAACTCACAAAAGCACTTTTATTCAGTAAATAACAGTATTCAGTGCATAGAAGATGCTTGAAAAATATGTGGCATAGGTATACGGACGTATCTTTTGATTGCGTTGAAATAGAAGTTTGTTTTATTTTTATTAAAGGGATTGCAGCCTTGAGTAACTGATATTAATTTTAACTTGATAGCTACATGCGTTCCTGAGAAAAAGGGCCTTGACCAACAGACAGACAGACGGACAACGAAGTGATCCTATAAGGGTCCCGTTTTTTCCAGTTGAGATACGGAACTCTAAAAACATCTTGAGACTATTATTCCCTGGACAGTCACTGCAAGCCAGGTTGTAAAAGAATTATAAAATTTAGTAGTTTGTTATTTTCGACATACATGTGCGACGCGAATAGTTCCTCATGGTAAAAACAGCATGTAATGTAAACAAAAACAAGGTCAATTAGCAACAGGATAAAGGAAATGAAGGAGAGATAAGAAAAATTATAGTCTGCCAGTATTTTGTTGCAACGATTGTGACAAGAGTCGTAGAACTAAAAATAGGTAAATTTGTATACCTTTTAGATAGCCCCAAATCCCTGTGATTGCAGAAAGGCCCTATCAGCGTCTCCTTCGTAGAATTTTGATTCAAACTCAGGCCTTTGAGTCCGTTATCTCCCGTCGATAAACGCCGCAGCAACAACGCAGCTCGGCCAGTAGGCATAATAGTATGTTAGAAATTACGCTAGTAATATATTTAAGTCAAAGTTGGAAATAGAATGTTTCGGCTTTACAGAATCCTAATACCTACGTAGGTATCCAAGAAAAGAACAATCTTACAAGTTTTCTCTCACACTTTTCAACTTCACAATCACGATACACCACCCATTCGTGTAAAGACCGCCCGGTATCGGTCGGTACTCCGCTCAGAGGATAATTCCTCTGAGGTACTCCGTGTCCGATGCTCACTCATTGCATCCTGTATATGTATATTATGTTCTTCCATGATATATATATATAAGGTACTCTGTGCATTGCATGCAATGCAGTGTGCGTGCGGTGTACGTTTGTTTGGCTTAGTTTGACCTTGACTTTGACGTCCCATTTTTTATGTCAACAAAACAAAAGACAACTTATGTTGAATTGAGAGGTCCTAACACCAATTGGTCTGAAAGGGCTCTTGTGTCAGATTTTTTATTCATGTGCTATGTGGTAATATTAAATACAACCGTAGAGGTTGCATGATTCGTATTATGTCAGACTTTAGTAATATACTTATATATCTGTGATGTCAGAGACATGACAATACAACCCAACTATGTGTAATTTTGCTAAATAAAACCTAAGTACTATAAATACGGGTTTATTCATTACTACAATTTATTTAGCAAAATGGAAAAATATCTACGCCCACTTAGAGAATTTATAGTAGGGAGATGGCAAGCATACGCTTTCCCCTCTGCCGAAGTACATGAACGGTCGTTCGTGTCAGTTTATAAAAACTAGTTTAGCCACGATCGTTCGCCATTCTGCGTTCATACCTGTCGCTATACGGAGCTCCTAAAAATGGTTGGTTGTGCTGTGGTTTCGTATAAAAGGCGGTCGGAAACATCAAATTTAACAAAATATGGAGTTTCTTATCACATTTAAGTAATTGACAACACAATTAAGCCATTAATTTTACCGTAAAATATATTTTCTTACTGCAAGCTTACGACAGAAATAACGATACGTAATTTCTTGGTACGGGGACAAGTGATGTGAAAACAACGAATGAATGAATGAACAATGGCTTGATTTGCTGTTTTTGGGGCTGTTTAAAGGGATTGTAAGGTTTTTAGAGGTTTGTATTTCCGATTTTCAATTCGGTTTTAGGGTTATTTCGTCTATCACAAATATGGAATTAGGAAGGTATACAAAAGTATACGGATATTCGAATCTCGTTTCGTATGAAAAAAGCAGACCCACGAAAATACATTTGATCCATTTTAAAAATCAATAGCTTATATTTTCAATAACAACAATACAAAATAAAATGTCTTAATCCCAGCTTATAATGAGGGCTTTTCATCTTCGATAAAAGGAAAAAGTTGTTCAAATTTGTTCGATAGATGGCGCTGACTCAACTGTATCAATCAAGATTGTCTGTGGTGCACGCGTACCAAAACTATTATCTAAGTAGACTGTGGCTAATAGTCATGATATTCTGTTTGTGATTGCTTCTTGAGTGTGCGCTAGTGATTTCGTTGTGTTTTTAGAAGCAGGCAAAAATAAATACCACGAAACGAAAATTATTTCTACGTTGTCGATGTTGACATTTCACTTTATTTTGACACTTGACTGCTACGTTTTAGAGCAGCGCCATCTATGTTCAACGCTGAAAGCATGATTTGAAACGGCCGTGAAAACCCCTCATTGTTAAATCCATGTATGTGGCACCGAATCATAGGCTTTCTTATAATCAACACTGGCAGCCGAGAGGTTTCCCTTGCTCCTCTTGACCTTCTCTCTGATGGCCATGTCAATGAGGAGAAGCTCCTTAGTACCACGGGACCCCAACCTTGCATCCATTCCGAGCAGAGCCAAAATATTGTTTTTTTAACACTCAACAATCACATACGTAGTCTTGATCCCACGCTAGGATTCCCTGTATCGTAGGTACCTATCTGGAACTACGAGTACCATGGTACCATAACACCCAGACCCGGAACAAATATTTGCAGATCATACATGCATCAGCGTGTGATTTGGAAATCATATAATTTTATAAGAAACCAACGCACCACGGGTCTCGATATTATATTAGTGTACTGATCATGAATACAAAATTTCATGGAGTTTGGAGAAATAATAGCCAAAATAGAAGCAAACTTCGTTCGCGTGCAAAAGAACGTATACGCGTCCTACCGGTGACCTCTTAAATCCTAAAAACCAATTTTTATCTGACTTAAAAAAAGCAGGAGGTTCTCAATTCGCATGAATGTTTTTTTGTGTTTGTTACGCGATTAATTTGGTCAATTTGAATCAATTCACAAGCAACATTCAAACATAATAAACTTACATCCATAGACTAGATCGATAGACAATGAATAATCTTAGTTTCATTCAGTCTTTTACACCCCATCACTAGTTTTTGCGCTAGTGTGCAACTAACCAATAGTGTAGTTACAGAAATCATTTATTTGTGTGCTTGTTTTATTCTTGTGTGACAGCTTTTATTTCCGTGTGCGTTTATAGAGACGCCTCAACTTTCTGCATGAGTGTGCGTGAGTAAGTAAATGTGTGCTGTACGTGTTTACCTCGCGTCCCCCAAAAAGTGGCAGAAATAATTTAGTACTAGAAGTTGAGCATGCCATCTCCCTACATAAATTCTCTAAGTACGCCCAGAACGTTTCGACGGAGATCCATCCTCGAACCAAGATCTGTCCCCTCAGTGGACACATTGGAAAAGAACTTTTGAAATTTTTGTGACAGCGATCTCAACGACGGAAAAACCTATTGCGAAAGAAGCGAAATTCCAGCTAATGACGAAATAAAACGGATTACTTCTAATTGCCCCATATGCGCTGAAGTAAAGCCTCGTTTTCAAAAAGGGGTAGGAAAAATAGTAAAAGCAATGGCCCCCTTTGAGAGGATATCGATAGATTTTAAAGGCCCCCTTCCTTCAGATGGTACAGGAAATAGATATATCCTAACTATTGTGGACGAGTATTCTCGTTTCCCATTTGCTTATCCATGTCCGGATTTATCTACGAAGACGGTGATTCATAAACTAACGGACCTATTTTCTATCTTCGGTATGCCGACATACTTAGAGAATTTATGTAGGGAGATGGCATGCTCAACTTCTAGTACTAAATTATTTCTGCCACTTTTTGGGGGACGCGAGGTAAACACGTACAGCACACATTTACTTACTCACGCACACTCATGCAGAAAGTTGAGGCGTCTCTATAAACGCACACGGAAATAAAAGCTGTCACACAAGAATAAAACAAGCACACAAATAAATGATTTCTGTAACTACACTATTGGTTAGTTGCACACTAGCGCAAAAACTAGTGATGGGGTGTAAAAGACTGAATGAAACTAAGATTATTCATTGTCTATCGATCTAGTCTATGGATGTAAGTTTATTATGTTTGAATGTTGCTTGTGAATTGATTCAAATTGACCAAATTAATCGCGTAACAAACACAAAAAAACATTCATGCGAATTGAGAACCTCCTGCTTTTTTTAAGTCAGATAAAAATTGGTTTTTAGGATTTAAGAGGTCACCGGTAGGACGCGTATACGTTCTTTTGCACGCGAACGAAGTTTGCTTCTATTTTGGCTATTATTTCTCCAAACTCCATGAAATTTTGTATTCATGATCAGTACACTAATATAATATCGAGACCCGTGGTGCGTTGGTTTCTTATAAAATTATATGATTTCCAAATCACACGCTGATGCATGTATGATCTGCAAATATTTGTTCCGGGTCTGGGTGTTATGGTACCATGGTACTCGTAGTTCCAGATAGGTACCTACGATACAGGGAATCCTAGCGTGGGATCAAGACTACGTATGTGATTGTTGAGTGTTAAAAAAACAATATTTTGGCTCTGCTCGGAATGGATGCAAGGTTGGGGTCCCGTGGTACTAAGGAGCTTCTCCTCATTGACATGGCCATCAGAGAGAAGGTCAAGAGGAGCAAGGGAAACCTCTCGGCTGCCAGTGTTGATTATAAGAAAGCCTATGATTCGGTGCCACATACATGGATTTAACAATGAGGGGTTTTCACGGCCGTTTCAAATCATGCTTTCAGCGTTGAACATAGATGGCGCTGCTCTAAAACGTAGCAGTCAAGTGTCAAAATAAAGTGAAATGTCAACATCGACAACGTAGAAATAATTTTCGTTTCGTGGTATTTATTTTTGCCTGCTTCTAAAAACACAACGAAATCACTAGCGCACACTCAAGAAGCAATCACAAACAGAATATCATGACTATTAGCCACAGTCTACTTAGATAATAGTTTTGGTACGCGTGCACCACAGACAATCTTGATTGATACAGTTGAGTCAGCGCCATCTATCGAACAAATTTGAACAACTTTTTCCTTTTATCGAAGATGAAAAGCCCTCATTATAAGCTGGGATTAAGACATTTTATTTTGTATTGTTGTTATTGAAAATATAAGCTATTGATTTTTAAAATGGATCAAATGTATTTTCGTGGGTCTGCTTTTTTCATACGAAACGAGATTCGAATATCCGTATACTTTTGTATACCTTCCTAATTCCATATTTGTGATAGACGAAATAACCCTAAAACCGAATTGAAAATCGGAAATACAAACCTCTAAAAACCTTACAATCCCTTTAAACAGCCCCAAAAACAGCAAATCAAGCCATTGTTCATTCATTCATTCGTTGTTTTCACATCACTTGTCCCCGTACCAAGAAATTACGTATCGTTATTTCTGTCGTAAGCTTGCAGTAAGAAAATATATTTTACGGTAAAATTAATGGCTTAATTGTGTTGTCAATTACTTAAATGTGATAAGAAACTCCATATTTTGTTAAATTTGATGTTTCCGACCGCCTTTTATACGAAACCACAGCACAACCAACCATTTTTAGGAGCTCCGTATAGCGACAGGTATGAACGCAGAATGGCGAACGATCGTGGCTAAACTAGTTTTTATAAACTGACACGAACGACCGTTCATGTACTTCGGCAGAGGGGAAAGCGTATGCTTGCCATCTCCCTACTATAAATTCTCTAAGCCGACATATGTTCACTCTGATTGAGGTGCTTCTTTTCTATCAAAAGAGATGAAAGATTTTCTGCACGACAAAGGCATTGCTACCAGCTACAGTACACCATACAATCCCCAAGGGAATGGACAGACAGAGAGGTACAATGGGATAATTTGGAAAACCATACAGTTGGCTCTGAAAAGCAAGGATTTGCCTATAACCAAATGGGAGGTAGTTGTAACTCAAGCTCTGCATTCAGTTCGATCACTTCTTTGCACTGCCACAAACAGTACACCCCACGAGCGAATGTTCTCTCACGCTAGGAGATCTTCGAATGGCCAGTCGATGCCTACGTGGCTAACTGTACCCGGAAAAGTGTTAATGCGAAACCATAACCGAACTACCAAATATGATCCGTTAGTTGAAGAAGTTGAGATGCTGGAAAGCAACCCTGAACATTCTCGGGTACGAATGGGTAGTGGAAGAGAAGTTGTCGTCTCTAATAGACATTTAGCTCCTGCTGGAGAAGAGCTTATAGAATCAGATGGAGCCACTTCTAACGATGATGACGATGATTTCATCGATGCAGTTGACGGTAATAACGTAACCATGGAGGAGCAAGCAAGTTCTCAGAATGAGTCTGGTCAGCCAGCACAGAACATTGTAATGGAGAGCTTACGACGCTCTGAAAGAGCACGCCGCCCACCTGCTCACTTATCTGACTATGTTACGCAATAAAGGAAGCCCAGGAGAATGTGGTAATATTAAATACAACCGTGAGGTTGCATGATTCGTATTATGTCAGAGACATGACAATACAACCCAACTATGTGTAATTTTGCTAAATAAAACCTAAGTACTATAAATACGGGTTTATTAATTACTACAATCTAATTCTAAAGTTGTTCTCATAGTGAACTAAACCAAAGCTATTTCAACTAAAATTGGTAAAAATATAGGTAGTTGGTACCTACCTACTTGGAAGTTTTGTCATCCGTAAGTACCTACGTAAGAAAAAGACCAAACCAGGTTTGGCTGGTAGAAAAAGCTGTTAGCATTAAGCCCACCTTTTGTTATTTTTTTATATATGGTAAAGTGGGTAGGTACCTAGGTAGGTATAAATAAATAAATTAAAGATTACCTACGCTACGGTTTTGTACTCCATATCAGCAAAGGTTCTAGCAAGATTGCTAGTAATTTTAATCAAGGCGCAAGTAAATGGGTTTACTACACAACAAGTTTAGGTCTATGTTGTAGGTGTAACAAAATAACAACGTTTTCGTCGTTTTTTTTTCATAAGAATGTCGGATGACTCTTGAAGATAGCCTACGTATCTAAAAGGTAAAAGCGTTTAAGCAGGCTTTGTTCACATGGTCTGAAAGCAAATTGCTGCTGGCAATTGAGCGGGCTCAGCGGGTCACGTACCTACAAAGCGCATGTTGCATATTTCATGACAAGACAAGTCACATGCAATGCATCCCATCCCATCCCATCCCTTCTGTTTTAAATGGGTCTACGTACACGCATGCGCGAAATGATGGACGCCGCAAACACTTTCACCAGTAGTGTTTTGACGTATAGCCAAATGTCCACTGCGTTGCTAGGCTCAATGTGTTCTTGACACGAAAGATACGATAATTTTGAGAAATGGAGCCACGTGTTAGCCCCCCTTTATGATAGTGAAGTGAAATAACAGAAGAATTTGTAAAGGTGAGTGCTCATTGGTTATGTTCGCATTGAGAGCTGTTTTCATCCGGCTTTAAAATATATAATGTAAACATATGTAAAATAATGGATAGGAACACATAACCACTGGGAGGTAAGGTGCCTAACTCTGTAGGTACAGTAATTATGTATGTACGTAACCTAACAAAATTCTAGTTGTTTACATTACCTACCTACTTAACTCAGGTACTTACTACATTATAGCTTTTTAGAAAAATTACGACTGCACCACGTACCTACTTTACTATTCTAGATGAGATTACATTACATTTACTGCGTTCTTCATTACTTATTAGCTTAATATTGTCATCGCTATAATTTTCGGTAAAACGGTAGGTACCTATCCATACAAATTGTAACTTTGTACAGTACACTTAATTTTTAACGTAAGGCTGATTCCACATTGGCTGAGTTAGATCATAAACGAAGTCTATGATCTAAGCTGGCTAAAAGAATCACGTGTCGTACCAACGAGAACGAGAATCGTGCTAAGTGGGGTAGGTATATAATTGCGGTCCGTTGCCATGGCGACGTCAAGAGGGTTGAAGCCCTCTGCGCCGTTCGCTCACGTTTTCCTCCCTCAGCTGATTGCCTATCTCGGTGCTCGGAATTGCATTATGCTCCATAAAACGTGATCATGCTAAAGTCACCTTTACGTAAGCTTACACAATAGGCAAAAACTTAAAAGCAATAAATACATTTAGGACGTAGGTTACCTACATACAATTTTCAGATTTAATTTATAAGTTATCTTTATCTTTAGTACCTAGTATATTATGTGCAGGTCGCAAACTCGCACTTACGCAGTCTGTTTTAATTCGGACAGAATAAAATGTTATGAACTCTTTGCGAGTGTGTGTGTTCTTAATAGGTAGGTTGTAGATTATACATTAATTGGATTGCTGTTGGTATACGGCTGCCCAAATACATACATATGCATATACATACCTATACACGCCCGAGGGGTATTCGGGGTAGGAACAGAGCCTCAACGGGCCTATTTTCATCGTAGGTAACCTTATAGGTTGCACCTTAGAATAAGGACGTGCTTCAGTCCTTATTCTATTTTTAATAAATTTCATATGATATATGTAGGTAATATATAATATATAAATATCATTAATTAATTACATTGATACCTTTAGCCGTTCCTGAGAAAAAGGGCCTTGACAGACAGACGGATACACAGACAGACACCAAAGTGATCCTATATAGGGTCCCGTTTTTTCCTGTTGAACTACAGAACCCTATAAAATATACGTTGCGTATGTAAGGCAGGCAATCTATCCCTACTTATTAGTATACACTTGATTTTCGTTTCAGGTCAATCGAAGCAATACCTAGGGTGCCTTAAAATCTTTGTCCGTTTCTCTACAATTTTATAAGTAAGCCTCAGACGAAGAAAAACAGGGTACCTACCTACTTAGTTAACTAGTGAAAATTGACCACTTTGTTACTGTCCACTATACTATTTGTCCGAAATAATCGTCCAGAATTAAAAATCTGTCCATTTTCATCGAGACTGCTATTGTAAGTTATCAAGGGCAGAAGATTGAACGAAAAAACACATGAAAACAAGTCCCCGCAAAAAAGAAGTAATTCTAAAAACCGTGCCTGAACTAAGACATTTTAGGATTCAATACAAAAAACATCACCAAGATTCCCTGAGATTTCTGAACTGACCATTGAACTCTGGTTGTGGTGTGGATGCTGTTGCAACTGAGATGTCGGTATGGGTGGGCAGCGGTCGCGCGGTCGAAGCTCGCCCGCCTGTCACCACGGCTTCCACCCTGCTGTCAACTAACACCTCGATGGAGTCCGGGATTGAAGCGGGTGTGTTGCCGACTGTCACGGGATCCCTGGCTTCAGCGCGGGATTCACTCGGCTCGCTGTCTCGGGCGGCTGAGCCGATGTATGATACAGACCACACAGACCTGGGTTCGGAGCTGGACGAGGCGGAAATACGGAGGGAGTTGATGCATGATGTGAGTATTTGTTCTCTTTGTTCTAGTTTAGTTTATCTCTGCTATCAGCTAACCCCGTAGTGCAAGAGAGAGAGAGAGCTGCCTACGGTCCCTATACTTAGCAAAATTGGTGTATTCTATAACGTAATTAATAATTGTAATTGTTAATTGTAATTTTAGTTGTTGTGTTTACACATCGTATTGTACCTATAAGTCGTTGTAGGTTGGTTATAGGTTATAGGTTTTAGGTCTTCTCTATTTTAATTATATTTTAGTTTATTTAATTAACTAAAAAACCTACACAACCTACATTATCATCATCATCAGCCGTCAGGGCTTCCACTGCTGGACGAAGCCTCCCCTATAGAATGTTATGGGGTGATTTTCCATAATAAACCCCGCTTGGCAGACAGATTGGTGATTGCAGTATTGGTGTTGAGTACTCAAGTGGATGCTACTGCCTATCCCCTGGTGTAATCCTTTAGTCGGCTTTTACGACATCCGCGAGAGACGAAGGGAATCTTAGGCTGGACACACAAAGGCAAACACAAACCAGTCTTTTTAAAAAAAAAGCACACTTAGGTACGTAACTTTCCGTCAGGCAAAACGTGCATGATCGTGGTGTTTACGTGTGCTATTTCAGATTTCATGGTAGAGCCAGTAGAGCTCCTAAAAATGATTTTTTCTAGTTTCTGTATATTTTCCGAATTCATTCGTTTAATTGTTTATTAATTGTCAACATGTACATAATTTATAGCTTAGGTCTAAGAGTAGCTTATGAAAGTACATGTACCCTGTAGGGCGCTGCAATTTTAATATTATAAGTCACATTATATAAAAAACGCGCATACCTAAAAAAGTTAAACTAACAAGTCAATCAATCATAAAAATCAATGTCAAACTAGGTCCTAAATTACTTAAAATTACAGATTATCAAGTTCAGGCATGTCATTCACAGATTTATAAACAAGTATAGTAGTATATGTCGTTTATTCTTCTTTCCAGAAATGGCGCCTTCTCTTCGATCGTGTAAGTATATATCTAACCTACCTAAAAGTTAACTACCAATACGAATAAAATATATGTCAACGTTGTTTTAGTACGAATCAAAACAGTAAAAATTCATAATCTACCTGTTATGACAAATAATACTCGCTTCAAATCATGAAACACAGGTGCCAAGAACCCTTGACTCACAAAAACAACTTTTACGATTCGGGTACGAATTTCAAAGAAGACTCTTTGTATTTGACTGATTAAAATGTACAGAAGCGGGGTATAAAAGTTTTTTAAACAGATAAAGACAAGCGGTAGCGCCGTGGATCAAACGTCGTATGATCACGTAGCCCATTGAGATAATCTGTAGTCCTCATGCTTCTGGTCTCAGAGATAGAGGCGCTATTTTTTATGACTGTTTTTGGAAATGATATTATTAAAAACATGTGTGAAGTTGTTAGTGGCGCGTGAGTATGACGTTTGGGGTGCTGCGTAAAATTATAATTAGGAGTTGATAGGACGTGCGTGACCATGACAGAGTAGGTAGATTAAGGCTATAGATAGATCCTATCGAAGATTTACTGTGAATAACACAGTTGCTCACAATATCTCATCTATCACCATCATCATCATCATCTTTAACCTTTATACGTCCACTGCTGAACAAGGTCTCCCCCATAAATGCAATGGGGGGAATT
The DNA here is from genome assembly GCA_951392215.1 of Epirrita christyi. NCBI lineage: Eukaryota > Metazoa > Arthropoda > Insecta > Lepidoptera > Geometridae > Epirrita > Epirrita christyi. Next base: position 10,365,857 of record OX595846.1, read on the forward strand.
GCCATAGGCACCTCACCTACTGTCTAGGCACCCTTATCTATTCGGGCATAATTTTCCCATCGACAATCCTCAACATCATCATCATCATCAGCCATTAGACAATAGGGAGATTTGCCATAATCACCACGCTTGGTAGGCGGATTGGTGATCGCAGTATTCATGTTGAGTACTCAGGTGGATTCTGCTGGTTGTGCCAAGCTGTTGTGTCATGGTCATATGTAGCTTATCCAATCTTGCAGTGAAGTCTTCCCTACTACACTATGATACTATACTATACTTATTTGTTAAATAGTTTCTGTCCATCCAACGGTTGTCTGGAAGAGATCGCTCTTATGCGATAAGACCGCCCATTGTACCTCTGATTTGAAAATTTGTATCGTTTTTTTTGTTTTTTGTTTATGGTGTACAATAAATTTATAATCTATCCAATCTATATCACTCTTAGAGCATTAGATATCACTAATACTTTCTAGCTTGATACGAATTTCTTCGGTCGATTTTTTTCCTGGCGATACGCAGAAGTTTGTGTTTGACTTGGCCCTACTACAGTGTGGCTCACTCACACATACGTGTTTTAATTCGAAAACTGTATTTACACGTGGAATCGGCAAAAAAGTCCGCAGTGAAAGGGTGAGCAGGTCGCGTATGAACCTAAGGCTATTGAATCAACCTTCAACTGACTGCTTACGGCTGAAAAACTTTGCACCTATGTGCAAAGTTTTTCAGCCGTAAGCAGTCCTAGGTACCAAAGTTCTTTCTATAGTCTACAATGATAATTGATAAAGCTTCTTTACGATTTTTTTATTTTTTTTGTATTATTTCAGTTCGATCCAGAAGGGTTTGGAGAGATCCCGTGGCCTGACTTTATACAGACTTTACAACACCCAGACTTCAAAGCACAGGTTTCACATCATAAACGTGAGGTAAATTAATTTTACACACCCCTGTAACTATATCTATAGATGGAAAACAAGTTCGATAATATCGATGGCCGTGGACCCATGGCGTATCTGGCCTGAGAATAGACCCCTTGTTCCCCGTACATAACCAAGTTACAAAACCAGCACTGGAAGAGGACAAATAATTCCCATTCCAAAACCGGGTTTGGTAAAGAGATTTTTTTTTCCTTGTACAAAACCTTAGTTATGGGCTGGTTATGTACTAGTAAAAGAAATTCCTAATACAATACCCGGTTTTAAAGTAGGAATTATTATTGCCTTGTACACAACCAACGTTGAGATCGGTAATGTACGAGGATAAATATTTCCTGTCGCCAAACCGGGTTATGTAGCAGGATTTTCTCACTCTCTTTACAAAAAAACAAAAACGTGACAAACCTCATTATACCTCGATATAATACGAAAGGATACGGACTAGGTGGATACTTGTGTTTGCGTATTTGCGTAATTTGCTTTTTCGTGCAAAATAGACAAATGAATCCCGTACACATAGTCGTTTTGGCCGAATAAAGCAAATACGCGAACACGCAACGCATTACAATCATATAAAACCTCAATCTACCATATAATAGCTGTCGGCCTACTCTGTCTATAGTAATAGAAATCGATTGAAATAAAATAAAAGGAATTTTCAGAATTTCCAAGAACCTCATTCATCATCGCTAGAAACTACCGCCATGATAAAAAGGACGCCAGAAAATAATGCATGCATTTTCGGCGGATGTCCGATGGAAACCCCAGATATACCAAATCTGTTTAAAGCTAGAATGCTCTATATTCATAATTTGTAAATATCGCCTGGCACGAAAGCGTAGCTATCATCTTCGCCCTCTCCAAAATTGCTCCGAAGTGGCTGAAGCGGACGACAATCTAACCAATTTTGAACAGTTGCCAATATTTGTGTACTTGTCAAATGGTACAACTATTGGTTTAAGAAATGAGGTTTGTCACGTTTTTGGTTTTTTGTAAAGAGAGTGAGAAAATTTTGCTACATAACCCGGTTTGGCGGCAGGAAATATTTATCCTCGTACATTACCGATTTCAACGTTGGTTGTGTACAAGGCAATAATAATTCCTACTTTAAAACCGGGTATTGTATTAGGAATTTCTTTTACTAGTACATAACCAGCCCATAATAAGGTTTTGTACAAGGAAAAAAAATCTCTTTACCAAACCCGGTTTTGGAATGGGAATTATTTGTCCTCTTCCAGTGCTGGTTTTGTAACTTGGTTATGTACGGGGAACAAGGGGAATAAACCCCTCCGTCTCGTCTCGTGGATCATGTAAAAGCCAACTAAGTGATTACACCACGTGCTGATGGGCAGCAGCATCCACCTGTGTACTCAACATCAATACTGTGATCACCAATCCGCCTGCCAAGCGTGGTGATTTTGGCAAATCCCCCTATTGCATTCTACGAGGCCTCGACCAACAGTGGACGTCTTAATGGCTGATGATGATGAAGGAGACGATTGTCGATAGAAAAATTATGCCCGAAACCGAATAGATAGGGGTGCCTAGACCTGAGGGCTAGACAGTAGACAAAGTGACCTACTATGCGAAAGTTTGCTTACATGTTTGTCGCTTATTAACGTATAGAGATGACTTGCTCTGCGTATCCCTATCTTTTCTGTCTTGTACTGTCTTTTATTTCACTATTATCGTTTATCAAATCTTATTGAACTTGGTTCAGCCGTTATGGTGTGATTGTTTGCCAAACAAACATCCAAACTTTCGCTTTTATTAAATAAGTAGGATAGGAAAAGATATACAGCAATTCATATTTTCTTTCAGATTCTTCTGGACAAAGCGCAGAACGCAACGAGCAACGCCATCACCTTCCAGGATTTTGTCAATGTGGTGAGTGAGTGTCATATTTTTCTTGCTCTACATTATATTTTTATTAAAGTGACTGACAAATTCTGTCACTATCTAACTCTTTAAAGTTAGAAAGTGTCAGAATAGCGTTCGCGAAACGGAAAAGTGGGCGGACATCACGAAAAACAACATTTAAACAATTAATTTGCTGCGTAACCGAAAATATAAATTGGTGCTATAATAATGTTATTTGTTACTCTTATTTAAATTAATAAATTCATTTTATCAACGTACTTTGATACGTAACAGAGATATTTAAGGTAGCAGTGCATTTTTAACCGACTTCCCAAAAAAGGAGGAGGTTCTCAATTCGGTTGTATTTTTTTTTGTTTGTTACCACATATCTCTGGCGTTTATGAACCGATTTGGAAAATTCTTTTTTTATTTGAATAGATATACTTCCAGATTGGTTCCATTTTTTTCAGAATCTAGTTCTGATGATGGAATCCATGAGGAATTGAGGGAACTCCTCAAATATTGTAGGCATACATATGGCAATTTTGATATTTTCAGCAACAAACCAAGCATTTGCATTCAAAAAGTATCATAATCCTTTCACCACTATGGTTCTTTCAACATTTTTTTTCATCCAAATATTTAGTCGAAATTCGAAATGGCGGAAGTCGGTTTTTTAAATGAAAAGTTATGGAAGGTAAGTTCACGATTTTTATTTATCTAGAAAATTGATCGGAATCATACTTTGGTATTTTTATGCCAATTTGATATGAATCTGGGTCTAGATATTAGTGTACTGATCATGTGTACAAAGTTTTATGGAGTTTGAAGAAATAATAGCCAAATTAGAAGTTAACTTCGTTCGCTTTCAAAAGAGCGTAAGCGCCCGTAGAACTCCTCTTAAGTCTACGCTCCACCTAGCTTACGGGTGCCCCACAGTGACACAGAGACTATAATGGAGCCTAACAATATTTATCAACTTCCATTTACCCGACACGCACACAATTAGGCTAATATATTTTTACGGTCTCCAGTAATAAATACGACGTATGCTGGCAGGCCTCACAGTGGGTTAGGTTATGTCCTATCGCGCCGACCGACTCCCACAATACAAGACAACTAAATTAAGATGCAACGCCGATTAAGTTCGAGTCGCGCCCGTTGGGAAACCACACGAGTCACTTAACCACAAAACTAGTGAACATAAAGTTAGACGTTGAAAATACCAGTCGGAAAGTTAACGCAAACTTGTCAGTTTCGGTCCAGGTAACAATCTTTCCAAAAGGACCATGCTCTTATCGGGTCCTTACTGTCGCGTCCGAAATGAGATAAGGTCCGCACGATTTATTAGGTGGACATTTATTTTTGTATGGTTAAATATATTATCTTAAATGCGTATTAACACTGAGCACTGTCGTTTGTTATTTGGTTTTATTCTGTTTAAGCAATGTAAAGCGCTAATTAAGTGAGATAGGTAGGTACCTTGTTTTATCTACTCACCTCTTAAGTTCTATCAATTCTAAAAGATAACTTGAGATATGTATTCGTCTAGGTAGCAGATACTATTAATATTTGATATATTTTAAAAAAACCTACATACCATACCTAACTATTCCTACCATGCATAAAAAGCATTTTGCACCTACCTAAGTGTATCGTGGAGTACCTAACCACTAATCTAGACCTACGCATAACCTTTTGCATAATTTAAGGTTGGGCAAAACCAATAAAATCAACCTCATAAAAATCATCTTATTTAATTTATTATATTCGTAAGCTGTTTAGATAATTAAATGATCTTATTAACCCTCATTTCTCACATTGAGGTTCGATCCGACAAATCCGATTGTAACCTCAATTAATTTATACGAAGGATATTTTTCCCAATAAAAATAAAATACCAATAAATAAATAAAATACAATATTTGCATAAAGGAATCTTAAGAAGCACTTCGTGTGGGTATATAGCCATGCTTTATCTTATTAATTAAGTTATTTTAAAGGTACTACAACCTGATTCAGTTTCTTTCGTTATTGGTAACTTAACACATTTTGCCTCGTAAATTGACTTTGTTTGTTTTGGATTTGTTGTATTGAATTATTGAATTTTTAAGGTTCCGTACCTCAAAAGGTACCAACGGAGCCATTTTAGGATCACTTTGGTGCCTGTTTGTTACAGTCTATTTTCTCTGACCAATTGAAATTTGGTACAAAACATGTTGAGAGTTAGGTGACCCAATCACGGACGCATAGCGTAAATAAACGAATTCTGATTTCGGGAGTTAGTTTTAGGGAGCAAACCAGAAAATTACAAAATAAGCTTTTCAAATTGTGACATAATTCCCAAATGAAACAACTCGTTATGATTTTTAAATCGAGATTGCGAAAGTGGTTGCTCGATAATATATTTTACTCAATTGATGAGTTTTATGAGTTGCCAATTATATAATTATATTTTAATAGTTTTAATTCTGACGTGTTCTGGTGTGTTCGTGTTCTGGTGTTATTAATAAAAAATTGTATTGTATTGTATGAAAAATACAAATTTATTTTGATTTTATAATTTAAAAATGCTTAGTTCAAAAGATATTAAAAAACAAAAGAGCCAAAATTTAAAAAAAATATGGTTTTGTTTGTCTAATAAGTGATAATTGATAGGTGAAATGGTCTAGTGGTTACTATGGTAGCCTACTTACGGAACCCTGTTCACGCGAGTCTGACACGCACTTGACCTTTTTTATATCGCAGTCACGTCAATTTAACAATCAACGGTTGACAGCAGGTGTTTGGTAAAAAAATATGCCTGTATGGAATTAAGAAAGAATGTTATAATTTATGACATCATCGAGCTGATCTGATGATGTAGAGACAATGGAACTCCTCAACGGAGAGTAGAACGGCATTGTTTGTGCGTATTACGGTCAGCTCACGGTTCCAATGATTAATTTCAGCATTATCAACATCTGTTAAACCAATTAAACTTTTTTTTTGTAACAAAAATCTTATTTAAGCTTTGAAATCTCTCATATTCACTCTGCCAGTTGCAAAGGGAGGCACAATGATCTCTAGAAAGGTGCGCTGGCACCGATGACGTGTGTCGTCGCGACTCATATTCATTTCGAAAAATGTTTTACTTACAATTGTGTGTATGGTCGTAAATCAAAATTAAATTCGACGTATAAAGAGACAACGAGGGACATTGTGGCTCGTAGGCGTTCTGATGTAGCATTCTTATGGTAATCCGGGCGAACCATAAGGCGAATTCACGTAGGAAGCAGATTTCCGGCAAGCAGGTCATCGCCTTTTATACCTATATACCTACTGAGAAGGCCAGTAACTGCGACCGTGCGTGATTTTTTGACATCCATACATCACACGACACTTATATACATAAGAGAAAGACAAGACTCCATGGGATTAAGGTTGAGATAAATAGACGTTATTTAGCACGTACTTATGTTTAGCATTGTCCCTGTCACTCTCTAGCACGCGTGTTTTAACATTTGTATGACAGTGACAAGGACAGTTCTAAGCATTAGTACAGACTAAGTAACGTCTATTTATCTCGACCTAAGTGACCCTAATGTTTGTTTGGTAACGATCAACGCAGCTCCGTGCCCGGTTAATTTTGACGAACAATGAACGCCCGTGACTTCGCTCGTGTAGTATTTTTTTTTCCATACAAACTACAACACTCCGCTGCAGCCCCCTCAGGGGGTGAATTCCGGAAAGTCTTATCTTATTGCACCGCTAGAATACATAACGAATGTACCCTCCAAATTTCAGGTCTCTAGAATAGTACCTAAGCTTAACTTCTTTTGTATTTCTAGTAAATTAATTTTTCACCATCTGTTTCTTTACTTTATAAGTATAAGTTTTATATTCATTTAAAACACTCTTTTTAACTTTGTTCATAAAAGTAGGAGGTTATTTGAAACCGATATTTCTAAACTAAGCAGGGTGTGTTTATTTAAAGGATAACAACAAAATTTATAGGTAGTGGATGTTTGCGATTTTTGGTATGGTGACTAAATTCACGAGAAAGCCCGATTGAGTAAAATCCGTAAAACAAAAGATAACCTAATTAAATCAGTCTATTTGCGCCGGCAATCTGTTTTCTACTTGGAATGCATCATACGAACGGGGTGGGCCAAATTGTTATTTATATTGTCACCTCACGATTTTTTGTTCGAAATGCACCAATCTGAACTAAATTACCTACTGGCTGACTTCATTGCCAGTGCCACGGACGATATTGTTTGTAATATAATGCTATATTATGTTGGAATATTTGCGCATATGCATTTGAAATACTTACTTCTTTGTGCATCTAAATAAACAAATAAATAGTAGGTTGCTGCTTATAGGTTCGTGATGGGAATACCTACGTATTTTCCTTCGATTTTACAGTTTATATGCTTGCCTTTTTATTTGGTAACTTCTTAATAGAGTTTATGTTCGACTTCAGTTATCTGAAATTCATCAAACCCTAGAGCCTGAACTCTAGTCTCTAGTCTGATATACTTGAAAATTAACATTTTGAGCTCAAACTGAAGGTTCTAGGTGCAAAAATATAACATATTATAATATAACACCCAACAGTCACAACGTAGTCAAAATTACTGAGTTTTCTTCAAAAAGTGTTGCGATAATCCTGGAAACAGCTGCACCAAATTCCACCCAACATAGCTATGAAAACATTCTAGAGCTATGAGTCCAAAGACAAGCAAACACAGTATGGTATCAAACTTATAACACTCTTCTTTTTAGTCGGGGATGAAAATGAACTAGGTATTTCGACGAAGGTCTAACTAAACTAGGTATACCATAAAATATTCTTTAATAGGTTGGAACTGCTGTTAGGCAATATGAACACTCGGCCTCGTTTTCCTCAAAATAATTTAATATTTTCCTCAAAACATTTTTCTTTTGTTGTGAAAATATGAACCTTCCATTTTGAAGAGCATGATAAATACCCTGTATAAATAAAGCAGCTTCAAAATGATTGATGTTCAGAAGATGACTGGAACAGGCTTTTAGGGAAATCGCAGTCGGCGGCGCAATTTCCTATAGGGGAATTAGTTCACTCCATTTGGCTGATACAGCAGCTATAAACTGTGATAAATAAAGTAATAGAAGCCAGTAATATCTTGCGGTAAATAGATAGATCCTGCTACCTTTATGATGTTTTTAGTCCATCCAGAGGATAGGTATTTGCTTTAACCTATACTTACCCATGAGTAGGTACAAGAATATGATAAAAAATAATAATAATAATAATAATAGTCAGGAGGTTCCTCTCTCTGCAGCCCTAGCCTCCGACCGCTTGGGCCTTGCTCCGCGGCCGGAGGTTTCCCGTTTAGATATATATTTTTACTATAATTTTTTTATACTTATTATGTTTTTGAATATAGTAGGTATTCCTTTATAGTAAAAAATATATTGTTGTAAAGTTGTAACGAGATTTTAAATAAATAAATGTCATAATAATAACATACATATAACATAACATAACACCTAACAGTCACATACATAGTCTTGATCCCACACTAGGACTCCCTGTGTCGTGGGTATCAGGAACTACGAGTACCATGGTACCATAACACCCAGACCCGGAACAATTTGTCCCGCAGTGGGAATCAAACCCACAACCTCTTGCATCTCAGTCATAATAAATAAGCTCTAGATTTGCCTCTATCAAGTGCCTATACACAATCCAGTATATCTTACAAGTGCTCACTATTAGGCATTAATTTCTCATTTTTAGTACATTTTATCAATACATTCGAGTCATCATCATCATCAGCCGTTAGACGTGCACTGCTGGACTAGGCCTCCCTCCCTCATAGAATGCAATGGGGGGGATTTGCAATAATCACCACGCTTGGCAGATGTATGGGTGATCATTCGAGTACCAACAAAGAAAAATTTGGTCAATTAGCATCATTATATTTAATCTTATAAATAACAACTTGTTTCAAAAACTTATCAGATAAATGAAACGTCCTTTTAATACTTTGATAAAAACGATTCAACCCTAAAATGGCAGCAGTAACATATGACGTACCTGCACAGCTTATAAACAGGATGGCTCGGTTACTCTTCAGGAGAAACCTCACATACCTATGCAGTTCAAGTCATGCTTACAAACAAGTGAACCTGAAAAAAACAGATACGAATCAGTGAATTATATGCCTACTACCGTCTTGTATTACGTAGGTCAAACTTATAAGCACAGCAGGTCAAAATATAGTTCTGATCATGTTCCCATATAGTGCCAATGTCATAAATGTGTCAAATGGTATTCTTGTCAGCTGTCAATTCAACTGAGAATTGTTGATGTTTGATCGAAACATGTTCGAAAGTAGACTAAATTGTTATTATGAGGGAACCAGAATACCAATTTTCTTTCTGATATCACACACCGTGTATAACTCAGCCGAATGGATCTTGTTTTCTTTATAAGCTGTGTTACCTGTCTCGCACCACAAAAAACATTTGACCGTCGCCGCTGACGCGTTGACCCTTAATTAATTTATAGGGTGCTAACTGGAACACGGAAAATGTATTAAAGCCAGCCCAAGCCTGGTGGGAACGACTCACGCCAAACATACATTTGAACTATAAAAATCTACCTACATTGCTTGCTCAGGAATGTTCATAAGGTGTTTGTAGAAACTGAAATGAGTTTCTGTTTCAGACTCGATCTATCTTATTGTGATGGATATTAGTATATAGATTAATTATTGAGCAAAACACAGAAACACTTTTTTTTACGAAATAAAAAAAACAAAAAAATGCACGGTGGGTGGTTTTATCGCTTATAGTGATTTCTTCCAGATACCAGATTAGATTGGAGAGGACTATATGGAAGAAAGTGGTCTTATCACCTTGTTTAAATAGTTGAATACACATATCACTAAAAATATGTATACAATACATACCTTCATAATATAACATTTATAAATTGATACATAATATGTAAAATTCTTTTGATTTGATTTTGATTAAGCTTAACAAATCTGTAATCTCATTTTTTTTCTTATTTAAACAAACTATTAATAATTTCTATAGATAAAACTACTGACCATTTAAAAGTTTCCGCGTGTTGACAACGAAAAAAACAGTCTCCTAAAGTAAAATCGACCAAATCTCAACTCGCCTGAAAAAAACTTGATTGAGTACAAATCAGAACATGAAGCGTCTCAAATTCACATTGGGAACAAAAACAATTACTTAATAAAACACACCTCAATCAAAATTAATTGCTTTACGCATTAATCTCTTTATCTCTTAACAAAACAACGTGTCCGTCTGTGTGTCCGCTCTGTAGGTAATGGAAGCAATCATTCGAGATAAGGTCCCTAATGTGAGAAAAGGTAGAGTCCGTTCGGATCGTTAATTTAATTTGAAATAATAAAAGTTATATCCATCATTTATCACTTTCGACAAATTTATTTTTAAATGCCCACTTTGACGTCCTTCTTATCTGTGACTGGCCAGTGGGGTGGGAGAAAAAAGACTAAAAGTTGGGTAATAAATAGGCGTAGGCGTGCCTCCGTCGAGGAGTCAAGCCGTCATCAATCCGGGTGGCGTAGACGCGTAGCGACTTTGGAAGTTAGATTTCAGGTTTCAAATGGGTCAAGGTCTAGTCATCTAGCCATCTAGGATTGGACTAGTTTTATTTGGTTTTCACAAAAAAAAAGAATGTATTCGGTAGCGCTTGACGTAGACACGTAGCGCTGGGAAGAACTTCAGGAAGTAATAAGAAATGTTCTATAAACTGGCGTGCAATGCAATATATTACAACCTATTACATTGTACGTAAAAAATAATAATAATATTGCTTTCTTTGAAAATTACTTCGGCGGCTAGATGTAGCTTGGAGATTGAGTGTCGTAGACGCGTAGCGCTTGTAGTAGATTTCTGTCAAAACCTGGCTAGTGAACGAGATCTATTTCTAGGATAGGTCGACATCTGTTAATTGAGTATTTTTCATCGCAGATATGTTTGTTTGGAAATTTTCAGTAATTATTTGTAATATTGGTGCTATATCTAGATTAATAATGGAAATTAATTTTGAAGAAACTTAGGCATTACTTGGATCTAAGTGGCACTACACTCATAGGTATATATAGGTAGAGTGCGTTTAATTTAAAACTGAATGCCCTACTATTTAATTACGTCAAAATAAAATATTCCATAATCCGTAACCACAAGGACCGTTTTCGAATGTCAAGCTTGTGTCTAGAGTCACACATGTAAAAACAGTGGAGGGCATTTGGTTTAAGACTAGAAGCACCCTACGTATCCCGCCGTGCTTTTTACCGCATGAGAAAAATAATGACCAGAAGATTTTTTTTCAAAGGCTAACTAAAACAAACATAACGCCTCTAAATCCTTATAAATTATATCGCTCAAGGGATAAAAAAACAGTGTGAGTACCCAATTCGTTAGCGGGTCCTGTCTTGCATTCCATCGTCAAGTAAGTTTTCGTGTTCTGTGCGCTGTCCGTCCGTAACTCACTCGTATCGGTGCCATCTAAATTGAGATTTTATTGTCGATTACTGTTCTAGCGAGGGGTATCTTGCGATCTTGGCGCCCGCCGGGTCCGATTGATCCTCTCCTTGATTGTTTTGATTTTTTAAACCACTCGTGACAGGAGGTGTGATAAAAAGTAGCCGTAAAACTGATCTAAGCCCTTTTTGAAATGGATCTCACATGATACTATGAAGTTAACAAACCGTGCGTCGTCGCCGTTCTGCGAGGCGCATTGAAATTTTCACGACAATGGTTGTCGGTTGTTTCATAATCGACACATAGTCCTTTTCATGGCTGTATCACGTAAGCTGGTGACTGAGCTAAAGCTCAACCTGTCAACCCGTGATGTGATGAATAAGAAAAATAAACATTTAAAAGCTGAAAGTTGATGAAAATTCAGAGCTACTTGTACCTATTACTGGCTAAATTACTTGCTGTTCTACGCGTAGCGATCTCGTGATCTTATGGCGTCCGCGGTGAAACTGGCGCCACATTTCGATCACGCTTCCGACTGTTTTTTAACCGACTTCCCAAAAAAGGAGGAGGTTCTCAATTCGGTTGTATTTTTTTTATTAATGTTTGTTACCGCATATCTCCGGCGTTTATGAACCGATTTGGAAAATTATTTTTATATTTGAATAGATATACTTCCAGATTGGTCCCATTTTTTTCAGAATCCAGTTCTGATATGGCATACATATGGCGATTTTACTATTTTCAGCAACAAACCAAGCATTTGCATTCAAAAAGTATAATAATCCTTTCACCACTATGGTTCTTTCATCATTTTTTTTCATCCAAATATTTTGTCGAATACAATGGCGGAAGTCGGTTTTTTAAATGAAAAGTTATTGATTTCATTAACCATTCTTGCTGGGGTTGTCAAATTCCGTTAGTAAAGTAGCACTGAAATGGACAGTTTTCTATAGTTTTTTTTAAAGTACTATTTATTCTGCTTACCTCAGATTCGATACAGTGTTACCAAGCTATTGGCAAGCAAACGCTTAACCATAAGACACTGGTTATCTATCAATAAAACTTTAGTTGTTTATTTTTTTTCGAAATAAACCTTATGAAGTTAGTTATAACCGGAGCCGCGAGCGGATCAAAATCAGCCTTTAAGCTTGCCACATTTAAACCAGACCTAAGCATGTGTTGCCATACTGCGACCACTAATCCGCTTGCCAAATTTGGGGATTATGGCATATCCCCCCATTGTATTCAAGGGGGAGGCCTTGCTCAGCAGTGGTCGTAAACAGGCTGGTGATGATGGCGATGAGGCATGTATTTACATGTACGCAAGTTATTTAAAAGCTTAAAGTAAAAAGGAAGTAAGGCTGATAGAGCCATTACAAAAAAATTAAGCTCTTTCAAACTTGGAATAATCTACAAGCTTTAGCAACATTCGGAGATCTAAAGAGCTCTCTGGTTTCTCTCTCCCTTCTGTCTAGCAAGACATTGTAAGAAATATGTCATCTTCTAAAACATAAAATTACATAACACCCATCAACAATCACATACGTAGTCATGATCCCACACTAGGATTCCCTGTGACATGGGTATCAGGAACTACGAGTACCATGGTACCATAACACCCAGATCCGGAACAAATACTTATAAACATTTGTCCCGCAGCGGGAATCGAACCCGAAATCTCTCTTATCTCAGCCGGCTACTCATCCGCCTCGCCACAGCCAAAGACTAATGAAATTATTTAAATATTCACACAAATGATTTGCAGTATATTCGAGTCGTGTTTATATTTTGATTGACAAAAACTTACTTAACCCTCTGATATTCCGGGGAGGTAAATGATGATGGCGTTTGGAGGTCTCCGTGCCGAATTGTCGGCGGGGGTTGATGGTTCGTGAAATCGTAATATTTTTTCTTAGACCACACCGAAGCAAATTTACAGTGATTTCACGGTTGTGGGTTCACACGCACCTGTGGCCACAATGGGTTTGTTTACGCTGATAGTCAGTAAAGGGTTTAATGTCTTATTTCATCAAATAATTAAGAATCATCGTAGAGTTGTGTGTAGTCCTACATAACCTATATGGAAATAAGGGTTTTGAAAAATGTATTTTTCATAACTTTTACTCCTATACTTTTAAATTAGTGATAGGAACCGTGAGCTGATCCAAATGAGCCTAAACAATGCCAGGCTACTACTAATCATCGAAGAGTTCCATTGTCCACCTTCTTTCTCCATCATCAGATCAGCTTGCCGTCACCATAATATTGTATTGTCATCTGAACTTGACAGGTATGAAAAAAATTCAGCTCAATCGGTTAAAGATAACTGATTTAAAATTCATTTGCAAGATTCCACCCGGACAAACATACATACATTGCAAGTTAAATAAAAGCTTTTAACTTTTAATAAGTTACACTAGCGAAAGTGGACTACGTATTAAAAAGGCTACTAAAACTAAAAAGTCATATTGTATATTGGATATTGTATATATACAGTATACACCTAGCACCACCTAAGTCTGGTCCACCTAGGACCAGAAACCAACTCTTGATTGTTGCAATTAACCTACAAGAAACAACCAAGTTTCAACATGTTCAAACGGATGTAAACGGAGCTTCCTGATTGCTTAATAACCCAAGGTTAACTTTATGACCATACCGTTGTGGCATAACAAACGTCCACTATTATGTCACTAGCATATACATCAGCAGGCCATTTGAATAGTATAAAGGCCTATCATTCATTAGACGGAAAGGAAAACCCAGACATTTATTACAACCTTGCCTTCATCCATTCACGCCTTAAGTGTTTTAAAACAAGTGACATCCTCAACAATTTAACTGCCGTATTCAAGAACCTTACTTATTCAGTTACTCACTTAGGTGGCATGTGCTAGAAAGAAAGGGACACTGATCCAAGTAAAGTTCTTGAATACGCCAGTAAGTGTCGGAATTATACAAAGAGTTCATCAATTCACGGATGCTTGCAAATAGACAAGTTGACAATAGTAGTGATTCTGTGCAGGTAATACTAAATTTAAAGCGCCTTAAAATTGTCGCGCGCTCTTTTTAGGCGTTGATAGACGTCAAATTTTGTTACTATCTAACTCATTAAAGTTCAGGTAAGTTAGAAGGTGAAGAATAGCGCTCTCGCAACAAAAAGTGAGCGAAAAGCACGAAAAACAAAGATTTACGTATTAAAAAAAGATTAATTTGACAAGCTAATTGTACACTTTGTGAAAAAAAAGTTGACAAATATTTGTGTCTAAGAAAAATACTAAAATTCAATGCCGTTTAGGACTAGTTACAAAATTTCGTTCAAAAAATGCTTTACTTTGGATATTTTTTGAATATTGTAATAATATGATTAGAACTTTTTAAATTGTTTGAATTATAGTTAAATGTCTTATAAGCAACATATTTTTTTTTGTACATTTATGTTCACTCATAAAAGAAGAGTTACATGGAGAAAACCTCTAGTTGGCATCCATCTACGCCTTAATAGACTGAAATAAAAGGGACCACGATAATTGTAATGCACTTTAAATTAAAGAATGTTGCACAGAATCGCTACCATTGACATTCGCGCAAGTGAATGAACCGCGAGTTGTGTGGAGGTGTCGATCGTAAAGATTCCAAAACGGGCCCCCCAGATGATGGCATGGGTCCGGTAGGCTGGTGACATCACCTTGACGACAATAAACTTCTAAATAGTCACACTGGTGGACCACCTCCCAACTGGAGTATCGAACAAGCGGCATTTAAAATAAAAAAATTGTAATCGAAATTAATGACGGCACAAGTGCGAGTAGGACTCGCTTCCTAAGGGTTCTGGTACTCACCTGCTGCTATTTTTAACCGACTTCCCAAAAAAGGAGGAGGTTCTCAATTCAGTTGTTTTTTTTTTTTTTTTTATTGTTTGTTACCGCATATCTTCGGCGTTTATGAACCGATTTGGAAAATTCTTTTTGGCATACATATGGCGATTTTGATATTTTCAGCAACAAACCAAGCATTTGCATTCAAAAAGTATCATAATCCTTTCACCACTATGGTTCTTTCATCATTTTTTTTTCTTCCAAATATTTTGCCGAATACAATGGCGGAAGTCGGTTTTTTAAATGAAAAGTTATGTACGATTATACCTTAAATGGTCTTATAATGCTTAATTGCAGGAATTTGAAAGCATGTTTTTCTAAACAATCTTAATCTTCCAATTTTAGGAGTAAAAATGTCAAAAAGTTTTTATTTTCATCAAAATCGGACTCCATGTGTTGTTTGAAAAACTTTTTATGTATGCGTCAATCGATATAATTCTGCAAAACAGGCACAAATTTATATTGTAATATAATAATTAAAAAAACGGCTAATTACCACTGTTTTCGTCACTTCATCGTTCGTATGTTCTTCATTTTAAAATGATTCCCAACCACGAAAGTTTCAATTATATTTTAATAGTTTTCCAGAAATATGCTATTGTATTTGGTATGAATTTTAACTTGATTCCTTTTGCTGTTCTAGAGAAAAATGTCTCGACGGACAGACAAACGAACAACCAACAGATCCATTTTTAAGGTTCCGTGCCTCAAAGATACCAATTAAACCACTATAAGGTAACTCAGGTGTCTGTCTACCTGTCTGTCACAGCTTATTTTCTCCGAATCTACTGGATTAAAAACAGTTGAACTTTGGTACATATACAGTGTTAGGTGACCCAACCAAAACGTATAGCGTAAATAAATGAATTCGGGGGTTAAATGGAGGAGCCAACAAGAAAATAAAAAAAAACTTGTGTCAAATGCATCATGTGAAATCAAATGAAAGAGCTATGTGATAGTTTTAAAATGCTTAATTTAACAGATATTCAAGAAAATATGTAAAAATTGTCTACCCTATCTTTGAAACAACTGAGCCAAAAATTTTGAAAAAAATATGGAATATTGGTAACTCGTAGTTTGCAGGAATCCGTAACTAAAAATCCTAAATCCTTATTCATAATAATTTTTTAAACCTATTTTAGTTAAAAATGATTATGAATATGGGGAATTGTCTCTAAATTCTCACGGGAAACGGATAATATTTGTATAGAGAAAACGCGTATAAGATGTAAAATATTGATTGACTTATAAATTTAATTGGTTTAGTGGTGGTTACTGTGGTAGCACACTTGTATGGAACAATCTCCACGCATGTCCAACTCGCACTTGACCGGTTTTTTATTCCTTTTTAGGTACGGAACCCAAAAAAAGGATAATAAAACAATTGGACAGTGCGAACAAGGCGCGTTCCTCACGGAATGCAGCTCTCTATATTTAGCGAGCTCGTTTGCGTTGTGTCGAAATGAATAATATTGTATGAGAGAACAGAAGTTGGCGCTTATAAATTAGCAGATAATCGTCGACATCACCATTCACGTGCTGACGACGCACACGCGACCACGATGGCGGATTTCTACTCGCCAAGCAAAGCAGCCATGAGCCAAAGTAATTCAAAACAGCCGGCCTAGACAAACGGTATTCGCTTCGAAGCGATTCTATTTCTACAGTCGTAATACAATATAAAAGACCACTTGACATATCGATAGCTTACGTCAATCTCATAAATTTTGGACTTTTCTACTAGCGTCATCGCTATGGCCCCAGGGGCCTTAGACAAAGTAACATTCTAATAGCGTTGACGCTAGTAGAAAATATGCTGATTAGTCAAAAGAGGGCTGCAAGTACGTAGGATTCGATTCGATAAATTTGACATTAAAATTCGACAAAAAAGGACTATGTAGTCATCTACATAGCCTCGTACATAGCCTCTACATAGTCTCGTTTTGTAATGCACTGCAGGAATGTATAATTAAGGCTATAATTCCTGTTTAGTTTCCGAAGAACAGAACAGATAGAAATCAATTCCTATTTATGGCTTCTGCGAGCGCGTCATTTGAGACCTGCATTTTGTAAACTTTACCCTACACAAAATTTTTAAATTATAGTGGCTTTGACATCATCATCATCATCATCACCAGCCTGTTTATGTCAACTGCTGGACAAGGCCTTCCCATTAAACACAATAGGGAATTTGCCGTAATCACCACGCTTGACAGGCGGTTTGGTGATCACAGTTTGTTGTAAAGCACTCAGGTGGATGCTGCTACCCATCCCCTGGTACAATCCCTTAGTAAGGCTTTTACTACATCCATGGGAGGAGAAGGAGGGGTCTATTCTTAGGCCGGATACACCATAGCAATATTGTATTAGACGGTCCGAAATCTGTAGAAAAACCAAGATCACTGACATAGCTTTTAGAGTTAGCAGGTTGAAATGGCAATGGGCAGGTCATGAAAACCGTTGGGAAATAAAGGTTCTCGAGTAGCGACCACAAACCAGACGATGCATTAAGAGGAAAGCCCCTCTCTCGATGGACTAAAGACTAAAGGAAGGAAGTCGGTGGATGGAGGCGGCTCAAGACCGTTCGTCGTGGAATTCTCGGTGAGAGGCCTATGTCCAGCAGTGGACTTCTACAGGCTGATGATGATGATAATTAGACGGTGCCAATTAGACCAAATGCTGCGTTGGGCGTTATCAACCTATGCATACATTTTTCGTCACCAGCCATGCTGACTGCAGTTGTGGAAAACGCTTTATCTTATCTCCTGTGCTGTGAAACCACGTGTCTACGCCGACAGATGTAAATAAACACACAAAGAGATTACGTAACTTTCAGGAAGCTAGTTCAGGTGCCACTATCTATCTTTTACGGCTGCATCCTGTGCCGTCGATGCCCGTGAAATCTACCAATAGAGAGATAACACAAACGCGATTCCAGACGTCTCTCAACTAAATATTTACAAGATACAGTCCCCAGCTGTTTTCGTGGCACATCAAGGCAGAGTGTTCTCTACACTACTCTCTACACAATACGAAGTTGTAAAATGTGTAACGGAATCGCTTTTTTATTCGACTGTACGAATAATGACCATTTGGCAGTCTGACCAATTGAAAATCTGACTATCTAAAAATCTGGCCATTTGAAAATCTAACCTTTTGGAAACAAACGATGGTTTTGTATCGCTGTCATTGTTGATGTAATATCCAAAGAAAAAGTTAGTGCGATAGAAAAAAAACTACTTACCTCATCTTGAACCTTATTCTGCCGGCAAGCATAGGTCGCATAGCTGTGTTCTGGGTTTTGAGTTAATGGGTGCTGGTGAAATTACAGGCACATGGGACTTTCATCTTTAAGTATCTGCAGTGCAAGTACGTAGGACTCGATTCGGTAAATTTGACAGTTATTCTTGATAAAATCAGTTTTTTCGAATCGAATCGAAGTCGCAAGTACGTAAATGCTACTTTGACGGTCGGTAGTTATACTCTAAAATTTTAACGAATCTAACGAAAATGCAAGTACGTAACGTGATTTTGACAGTTGAGATGAGAGAGAGAGAGAGACCATGCGAAGATTATGTTATAGTTACTAAACGTGACAATGCGACTGAAACGAGATTATATTGTGACAGGAATATTTTAAATTAGAGAATCAGGCCTCTGATTATGGCGATTTTCTTTTGTAAACGATGTGCCATAGCAACAGCCGCGATGTACGTACCTGTACTTATTTATAGTGCGACTGAGGAAACATAAATAGTGCACGTCAGACAGATTCGTTAGTGCTGTTAATTGGATTCGTCATGTCCCGCGGCACTGCGGAGCAGGTCATTTTCACAATCACTATCATCAGTGATTGATCATCCATCAGATATGACGGCAACATAGCATTATTATCATTTGATGACCTGTGAGGTAATGCAGTGTTATAGGAGCCATCTGCTTGTTCAATCACTTACTCAAATAATTAAAAAAATTGACAAGTACGTACGGACTCGCGCCCTGAAGGTTCCGATCCGTAAATAATTTCGAAATTGTCAGAGCCCTACGAGAGTCGAGAGTATTACGAGTTTCAGACACTTTTTCCTATTAAATTAAATTAGATTAAAATTTATTTATTTCACTATTGTATTTATTTTTTTCCTATAAACTGCACCATCCCATTTAAGGGGTTAAAAGTTGAGATTTTTTATACAAAAATAAGGCATTAATTGCGAATTCTTTTTAATGCATTGAGTTAGAAGTTTGATTTTTTACAGACTTCTAAATTTTCTGAGAAAAAGGGTCTTTACTTTACAGAAAGATGGAATACAAAGTGATCCTATAAAGGTCCCGTTTTTTCCTGTTTAGATACGGAACCCTAAAAACATCCTTAAATTCTTCGTGAAGTCCTAGTAGCAACAAACATCATAGATAAATGCAATAAAGTCGAACCCGCGACTTAACCCTGTTAGTTGCAGTTTGACACTCCATAGAACGTACTTCACGGTGACTAAGTCTAGTCTTACTTTGAAATCATCCCTGTTTCTCTCTAATACACGTGTTTTAACATTTGTGTGACAGTGACAGGGGCAGGTCTAAGCATTAGTACGTGCTAAGTAACGTCTATTTACCTCGGCATCAGATACGACCCTGCAACCTCTACGGGAGTTTTCTTTAAACAAACTGAAGGAAAACTAGACGTTAGTTCAAATTTTATAAAGAAGTTCATAAACTTGATCAATAATGTAGCAATACAAAGAAATTAAAGAAGTATAGAGTTATTACTTACCTTACGTACTCATTATTACCCAAGCACCGAGCAAGAATGCACGCGAATTACCCCCAAAGGTATATGCACTAGAAATATAGGGTAAACGCCCCCATGCCTGCGCTGCCATGCAGGCCTACGCATTAGGGTAACGTAATAATGCGTGTCTGATAATTAAACTACGGTTCCCAGGCTCCAATTATAACGTGCATTGGATAGAACCAAAGAATGTCCAATTGGCAGTGATCGAAGAAAATGTAGGAATTTGTTGGAACAGCTCGAATCGTGTTTGTTACGGTAGCGGATCATACAACTTCCTTACAGCATGGCGTAAAACATAAATTTTATTGGTCCTATAGTAGAAAATGTGCTTGCTTAACAAACTTTAGAGGACCTATATCTAAAGAGTTGAAATTAATTATATTTGCACGCATTATACGGTACAGATTCTTATGCGAGTGTTACACACACTTCGGTGGAGACCGATGTGCATAGATTAATTGCTGGCCCCTGCTTGATCTCTCCACATAAATAAATAAATGCTGGACATTTCACACAACATTATCTAGCCCCAAGCTAAGCAGAGCTTGTGTTACGGGTACTAGATAACTGATTATACTTAATACAATACATTACATAGATAGATATTGTTTATTATACATATACAAAAATACCTAGAACACCCTGAACAATTATCTACATATCTCGGTTTTGTGCCTATGCTGTGGGTCCACCACACTCTGTCAAAATTGACTGATCACCATCGTTTTTTGGTCAGCCACGACCATGGACTTAAGCCACGACTCACTCCGTCTCGCTGTCTCAAACAGCAAACAGTGTTTGGTAATTTTGGCCCACAGTTCGTCCAGCTTTACGTCAGCAACGTCATCAAGCTATACCTACAGCATAGAATACGTAATAACCACAGGCCTACAGTGTCATTTTGTCTCTACATTTTGTAGAGTCGTAGCTTTGACGATGAGAGTTTTTATAAACTTTTGTTCGACCTTTTGACCCAAAACTTTCCAGTTCCAGATAAAAATACTACATAATTACTTGTAATTTTTTTTCAAAACAACAATATTTTAATACTTAATCAGAGTTGATTGTTTGAGCTATATGTGTTTAAATGTAATTTCACGGTGGGTGAGCGAGGCAATTAGTCACTCGGACGTGAGAGGAGAGTTGATAACATCTTATAGTTACTTTATTCTGAAAGCAGGGAAAGTAGGCGTCAAAGGGACATAGTCAGGATATAGGGGGGAGGGGGACTAGGTAAAAGGCAGGGGAGTAGAAGTTGCTAATGAATGGATACCGGCAACGATCCATTCATTGTGGGCATTTGAGGAGGGACAAATGTTTGTATGATTTACAAATATTTGTCCCGGGTCTGGGTGTTATGGTACCATGGTACTCGTAGTTACTGATATCCACGACACAGGGAATCCTAGTTTGGGAAGGACTATGTGTGTGACTGTTGGGTATTATGTTATGTTTGATTATGGAACGGAGCCTTCTCGAAACCGTTCGTCATAGCATGGGACGCCAAGATTCACCAGCGGACGTCTCCAGGCTGTTGATGATGATGGCGTTGTTATAGCCCCCCCCGGTTACCGCCTGCTTTGGCCCTGGGCGTCGTCGTCGGTTACACTGTATGCGCCTGTAGATTAGGTGGTTCTCACGAGCCAAGGCTTTATCTATAACTGTATGATCATGGAAGTATGCTTAATTGTTCGGAAATTGCATGTGTATGGCTTAAACTTTATACACAACTAAATTCATAATAAAACGAGACTGATATAAAGTATACATTTTTTAGAGATTTTCATTGATTGCCTATGAACATGTTGTAATTTTAAAAACCTCCTGTACTTCTCTGAATAACTTCATGAACACAACTATCTTCTGAAGAAAGTGTTTTCATGAAAAAAAAACCTCTTACATCTTTGAAATTCAATAAAAGTATTTATAATAATAGTAGGATTGTGTTTATATCATCGGCCTGTAGATGTCCACTGCTGGACAAAGGCCTCCCCCTTATAATGCCACGTCAAACGGTCGTGCGCCGCCTCCATCCAACGTCTTCCTGCAACCTTTATGGTATCTTTAGTCCATCGAAAGGGGGCCTTCAACTATACCGCGTTATATTGGTAGCAATTCTTTGCAGTATAATCTAAATTTAAAGTGCGCTAAAATTATCGCGCACCCTTTCTAATAGACTGAAATAAAAGGGACCGCGATAATATTAGTGCAGTTTAAATTTAGAGAATGATGCACATAATCGCTACCATTGTATGTGTATTAGATGTGGATTGTGTTATAAATGCAATTAATGTAGGAGGAATTATCTATTTAATTATTGTAAAAACCTACTTAGCACTTCAGTTTTTAGAGAAGTCAGTAAGTGGAACACCATAAACATAGGTGTGAAGCTCGCAGACGCTGGGAGCGGGTCGCGTGTTTGAGCAGTGGATTAGCAGCGCGTAGGCCTCCGCCCTCGACCGTTCTCACGCCCACTGAGCCTTTCTTCTTAACTAGCCGCTTCACGTGACTTTATTCACGTATCCTTTCTTTAACTCACCTTTTTAGTATAGCCCAACAGCAAGATAGTAACATATTTATTATTTTAGTTGATTAAATGACGGAACAAACAGGTGGTCCACCTTCTGCCTATAACAATCCACGGAGGCCTTACCATGAGCTCTTATAGCGATTCAGTTCAAAAACTATTCAGTGGAAAATATCGCTTCGTCGTTGACATTCGTCATCATTGAATAACTTTAATTACATAAGTCTATAGACCTTCTGCCTTCTGCCTTTAAATATAGCTGAGGACATCACGGAACCGATATTTTGTACTAAATCGTTTTTGAACTGAATCGCTATGGTAAGACCTCAGGCCAGGTCCACCTGGGACAAGCCCTACTTGGTATTTCACTGCGTCTCTGAGACATGAAGCTGAATGGTATCATGAATTTGTAATTTCACCGGCACCTATACCCTTCCAACCAGAACACAGCAAT
Source organism: Epirrita christyi (assembly GCA_951392215.1). Taxonomy (NCBI): domain Eukaryota; kingdom Metazoa; phylum Arthropoda; class Insecta; order Lepidoptera; family Geometridae; genus Epirrita; species Epirrita christyi. The sequence goes on from OX595846.1 coordinate 10,388,814, forward strand.
GTGACCCTACTTGGCGGCAGAAATTGGTACGGTGGTAGTACATCCCAGGACGAACTCTTCCACAAAAAACACTACTACATATTACTAAAAGTAGTAGTAAGTACTATACATTAATGATGAACCTTGTGTGTCTTTGTGTATGCAGGTCTAGGGTAGGTTATGGAGTCTAGGTGTTGTGATGCCATGATACTCGTAGTTCCTGATACCCCGGACGCAGGAAATCCTATAGTGTGGGATCAGAACCATGCATGAGAATGTTGGGTGTGTAATGTAAAAAAAAAGTTAGTTTTGTCACAAACACACAGAAATGCTCTATTCGATACCTCATTGTAAATAAACAAAAAAATATGAAATACGAATCTTTAATAGACTGTAGGAAGCAAAAACCTGGGGCTACTGAGTAAAATAAAGGACTTGACGAGGCCGGCCGGCGCGGCGTGAAGTTACCTATTACTTACTCCAGAGAAGTTTCAAAATACCCAACAGCAAATGCATTAGCAATGCAAATAATAATTTCACCAACATCCGAACGGAACTAAACATTATGCGTGCAATCTTCGCCACACAAGTCGCCCGTAATCCCCCAATACCGAGAAAACGTCTGGAATAAGCTCGGCTCAACCGATTGTCGTTACTAATGTGTTTACCTTACATTAACATCTAAAGGAGTCTGAAATGAAATGTCATTGAAGAATTCATAAGGGTATTGTAACAGGCTTAGTGCTAAATTCTGCCGTGCCCAAAACTGAATGTCGACTGATCGGGCCCCCGGTAGCTAATCCGGCAATGCGAGGATTATGCTAGTTCTGCTTTTTATTGGTAAATGGAGGAATGGTTTTGTAACGTTCATTCATTTATCTACACCAAGCATGTCAAACATGCGGCCCTTTACAACTATGACTGCGGCGAACAAAGTATATTTTTCTGTCATTTTACTATTAAGTAATGATTAAATTTTCTTTCTTGCTATTAGCGTCCTCCCCCCTTTTCCCTAACTGAAAGTCACTCAGTGACTAACGTTTGACAAGTAAAAATATGACCATCCATTGATCAAAATTATCATAAAGAATTGTCAATTGATATTCATTTTACTTGTCAAACATTACTCACCTAGTGACTTTCAGTTAAGGAATAGGGGAGCAGTACTACTTGCAATGAGTTTGTTTTCTTCGTGGTTGGGTTTTGCGGCCCACTGATTCTACGGTCTTTAAGCATTTGGCCCACCAATGACTTTGAGTTTGACATGCATGATCTACACTCTACCGTATATCATTACAACGAAGTAATCGTTAACCTCACGACAAACATAAACTGGCGTGCAAAGAAAAAGGGTAGTAAAACCACAATACCTCCCAAACTATGCAAGATATCGAATTGAAATAAAAATAATGTTAAAATATATTTCATACGGCATTAAATTCAATAACTTTTGTAAAAAATTACTTAACATTTATTAAATAAAATATAAATAAACAAAAATGTATAGGTAGGTAGGTATTGTGGTTTTTGTAAGTGACCCTATTTCATTGCACGCCAGTTTAGTTCAAAAGTGGTTTGACTAATAGGGGTAGGCTGTTGGTAGGACAAATTGAAATAAACGGTAGTTATGAGATACTCCTATCCTAGGCACCTAACAACGTGTCTCCTCTCTCATAGTATAAGTATAAAAAGTTTATAAAATATAATACATACATCTTGACCTAGGATAGTCTAGAAGAGATTTTTTGCGATAAGCCATTGCACCTCTGAGTTTTCCTTTAAATACATCTTTTTCTATTCATATGTATAAAATAATCCTTGTATATTAAAATCTATCTACAAAATAAACCCAGAAATGTCCAATTAACATGACCACTTCTAAATCGGGAAAATCATTATATCAGAACACGATGATCTTGACGACTCTACTTATACAGAAAATGAAACATCATGTTCTATAATATTATAGCACTGGCTATCTTTATTGGCAAGCTGTTTTTGAAGCCTCTACAGACATCCCAACAGAGCCGATTGCCCATTTGCAGATATTGTAGACATACTACACTCGTAGATGACTGAGTTGACAATTATATTACTGTTTTAAACTTTATTTACAGAAACAACTAATACAAGTATATATCAAATTAAAAAAATACAAATAAAACAGTCGAGCTATCTAATAGAGCGTTACAAATGTTCTAAAGATAGCTCATTTGATCCAAATCACTACCAGGCAGATGTAGATTTTATAGTTTAGATTTTCATATCTCAATTTTAAAGAAAAAAATGTTGTACAGTCTAGTCACATAATCTACAATAATGTAACAATGTAATAATTTACAGATTATTCTTTTAAAAGCTGGAATCTACGAGGATTAATCGTATGCCCAGTATATTAGCGTTCCTTCTGAGTAAGGTAGAGGCGAGCGCAGTGTCCAATACATTAACACTATACTGTATAGCCTAAACTATACAGGATTAGGCCGATTTTCATCTCCCTTGCAGATTGTATCCAAAATTGGGTGATCCGTATACTCTTCCCATGTTTAGCAACTCTGTTTTATTTTCCTTAATTACCTAGATTCTTTATTTGGTACGTGACGTCACGTCTCCTCGCAGTCTGGTTTTCTACATGTGGGTAGACAATAGTGGAGGTGTGGGTGGTGCGACAAAACGCAAGCCTACACGGTCACGCCATCGGTATATAATAGGGCTGCTAATAAATAATCGCAAATGACCTAGAAAATTATTTTTGTTGAATTTTAGAGGCATTACGACGTATTTAGTAAAACTACACTCCTAAAACAGAAAACATGACTTTCCCAAATCATATTGGGTGTGAAAGAGTGAGATTCTTTACGCGATGACTTTCTTTTGAGACGCTCATGGAGGCCTCATGCAGTTCTCGAGGTCTGCGGCTCTCAGGCTTTCAGCTCTGGAAACTGTTTTCTAGTCTATGCACTTTCCAAAATAAATAAATGAAATAAATAAATAAATGCTGGACATTTCACACAACATTATCTAGCCCCAAACAGAGCTTGTGTTATGGGTACTAGATAACTGATAAACTTATTACAATACATTACATAGAAATATTTTTTATTATACATAGAAAAATACCCAGAACACTCTGAACAAATATCTGCAGATCGTACAAATATTTGTTCCGAGGCCGGAATCGAATCCGCAACCTCCTGCGTCGTAGGTGAACCTTCGTCCGCCGCGCCATAGAGATCGTCAAATGTCTTTGTTTACAAAAAGAATAATACAAGTATTTTTTGAAAATACAAATGTAACAATTGACCTATCTAAAGACGGAACAGCAAACGATCTAAAGATAACTCAACTATCCAAATCACTACCAGATGGAAGCGTTCCCAAGATGCTGGCTGCATTGTCACACTGAATTTCAATATTAATGCGTTTCCAGACAAAAGCCAGTTCTCGGGTCAAGCGTAGCTTCAAAACTGAAAGGCCCTGAAAGAATTTTGAAAACGCGAAAGGCATTTTTTTATTTTTCAAACATTCACTTTCCCGATTTGGGCTAATACATCTAAATAATATTATATGCGTTACGCATATCGTGGCCATATTGTCTCAGATACCGCAAAGCCTCAAGACGAAAGTCTTATATCACTGCGTGTTGCCATTAATGATTTACGGCACTTAGACGTGGTCGCTAACTATTGGCCGTATAGACAGGCTTAAAATCCCGCAGTGGGTTATAGAAAGAGCTATGCTAGGAGTTTCACTACGTGATAAAATTCGAAACGGGGAAATCTGTAGAAGAACTAAGATCACCGCCATAGGTAGCTCTCAGAATTAGCACGTTGAAGTGGCAATGGGCAGGTCATATAAAAATAAATAAATAATGCTGGACATTTCACACAACATTATCTAGCTCCAAGCTAAGCAGAGCTTGTGTTATGGCAACTAGATAACTGTAAGACGTAATATAATATACATTACATAGATAGATATTTTTATTATACATAGAAAATACCCAGAACACCCGGAACAAGTATCTGCAGATCGCTCAAATATTTGTTCCGAGGCGGGGATCGAACCCGCAACCTCCTGCGTCGCAGGCGAACCTTCGCCCGCCGCGCCACAAAGGTCGTCAAATAGAACTGACAACCGTTCGGGAATAAAGGTTATCGAGTGGCGACTCCACTACGACGCACTAGAGAAAGACCCTACTCTCGATGGATGGAATTCGGTGGATGGAGGTGGACAAGAACGTTCGTCGTGACGTTCTAGGGTGGAAACCTATGCCCAGCAGTGGACTTCTACATGCTGATGATGATGATGATGATCAGGTACACATGTGTAGTCATATTATTTTGCTAGCCGTTCATCATTTTTAAACTCGTTTACTGTTACTCTACATTGTCGTGTGAATGGAGGTTTTATTGGTTGATGGGTCTCGAGGTCATATAACATTTTCGTAAAATTGATAATATTTTGTAGCAGTTCCGTTTGCGAGACAACCCTAGCTAAGACCATCGACCGCCCTGACCCTGCGTGCTGTTATTAACAGATTTACATAATATTTTATTGATTAATTGCCATCAGATAAGGTACTCCAGATAAAAAAGCTTTTATGGTTGAAAATGAGGTCTAATCAGGGGCAAATATTTGGAGGGGAACTAGTTTTAATATTGAATTTATTTAGAGGACGAATTGAGGTTTTTCATTCATTATTGTACACAAGTAAACAGTTTAAAAGGCTCATCACATAGTACCCTGGCAAAGTAGCCAGCTGAGATGCAAGAGGTTGCGGGTTCGATTCCCGCTGTTTAATAAAATACACATTTTGTCGTACATCTGCAAGCTTTCTAAAAGTTTGAAAAGTACTTTCAAGTATAAAAAACTTATTCAGTTAACAAAAATAAATGGTTATTATGTTATGACAGGCCGCAAAGTTGTTATTTGGTGATAGCGAGTGTTTCTAAAATAGAATCCTGAGCGTAACGAGGGTTTCAAAATTTAAAACTCAAACCTTTCCATTTAAAAATAGAAAGGCTCGAATTTTATAAACACCATAACCTCCTCCAAATAAAACCCATTTATTAGGTTTTCAATGTTTCTCTCCAAAAGCTTCGTACAAAAACTTAGTATAAAATACAAATACTTTCTACTAATAAAGAGGTAGCACAAATGTCACATTATTGCTACAGTGCTGTGGGTCCACCGGCCCCCGGGGGGCTTTGTCGGCGCCCCCCGTGGATCTTGTCGCCTCCGACCAAGACTCACGCCACACTAAAGAGTAAACTACTTAGTTATCGTACAAGTTAAAGGGAAAATTAACTACGAAATTGCTGCGACCGAAACGCGTAGCTGACAGAAAAGGCTATTATATGTTTTTTTCACTGGCAGTCGTATTCACTAAAACTCTATCGTCTAGCCATGTGGTTAGAGTGAGAAATTGCCCCATAACCATACGAGTGACATCTCAATTTAAAGATTCTTGGTGTGGTACTTGTGTTGGTTAGATAAGTCAAAAAATTTAACGAAGAATTTTTTTTTTGAAGAGTTTTTGCTTTTTCCTTCTCATTTAGTAAGTATCTTTATAAAATTTTTAGTAAGATCCCTATATACTATACTAGTTGCGCCCCGCGGTTTCACCCGCGTGAATAATGATGAAAATTGATGATGATGATGAAAAGTAGCCTATGTGTTAATCCAGGGCGTAAAGTATCTCCATTCCAAATTTCACTCAAATCCATTAAGTAGTTTTTACGTGAAAGAGTAACAAACATCCATACAAACTTTCGCGTTTATAATATTAGTAGGATAGGGATCTTACTTAGTATATAGTATATTTAGACAGATATAGAGGTTAAAAAAACACAAAAATTGGGCCCCTACCCGTCTAAACATAGAAAACTCACTCTAAGTTTTCTTCGAATGGGTCCCAGATTTATGAGAAGAGGAAAAAGTTGTGAAAACTAGTTGGGTCGTGCATCGAAGGCGGTATGTCGACACAATTTATTGAGTCGTCAAGATCGATTCGTCACCGGTCAATAGCTGTGATCTACTGACTACAGAGCCGAAACTAGGAGGCGACAGGGGCAGCTCTAAATTACGATTAAACGGTCACGGTTTCTTAGTACTGTATTTGATTTAAGAGAATAAATAAAACGTATAAGTAGCGGCACGTAAGTCTAGCGCTGAACGAAACGTGGAGGGGATAGTTGCGCATGTTTTCTGTCGCGCAAGCAATACAATTAGTATAAGATAGATAGACATAGAGATCCCGCCTAAGACACCTTACTTTTGACTTCTGCGCAATGACGGTCAGCGCTAAATAGAGTTTCGTGTCACTTGTAATAACGTGTATTAATTAACTTAAGAAAGCAAGTTACAGTACAAAATAGCTAATAGTCAATAAAAATGGTCGGTCATACAGATTATCGATCTCTTATGCATTAGATTAGTTTTTATTATAACTCAGGAGCACCTTGCTCCGGTCCTGCATTGACATGGATCGTGACAGCAGGTGAGACGCGACACGCCGAATCGGTAGCGGTAACGATCCGATCGATTATTTACAAATAATCCGATACTCTCGATACTACGGTCACGTCTCAAATTGAAAAAAGTTGAGAATATAGAGCGAGAATTTAACTTACTTCCACAGTGCACCGATACAGTCGTAGGGTCCCGTCTATCCGTCTGAAATTGTCGTGCCGTGGTGTGTCCAGCCTAAAAATAGACCCTTCCAACTCCTCCCGTGGATTTCGTAAAAGCCGACTACAGGATTACTCCAGGAGATGGACAGCAGCATCCACCTGAGTACTCAAACGAAATACAGCGATCACCAATCCGCCTATCCAGCGTGAACGGAAAAGCTTTCTGAATCAGGTTCTATCAAACACCTATTCTCATTTGTACCTTTTGTTTTTCACTATTTTATGAACTAGGTATGTATTGTAGCGTAACTCTAGGATCTCTAGGTATTATTTTGCTAGGGATCTCTAAAACTACTTAGATACGAAAATCGTGCGGAAAGCTCAACAAATTCCGTATCTCTAATTTCCCAGAATATATAAGTTTCCTTCGTTTATTTCCTCAGTTAATTCTCGAAATGAGCACTGATAAAAAGTTGGACAACTTATTTAGGCACACCAAAATGCGACGCAAAAGCTTACTCGATGATAAACCAGGCAGGTAGTGATGTGACGAGACCGTCGTTATTGATAAAATATGAATCAGTCATAGTTTGTTTTTTATTTCTCAAAAGAAAAATCCTTTTTGTGTATTTGTGTTGAATTTGTCAACAAATAACTGCTGAACAATTACTATTTTTAAATGATTTGCACCGCATTTATTGTAGGTACTTACTAGTAAAACACGTGCACTGTGCAGTGTTTGTTCGTTGTATTTTCTTATAATGTCAAGTAAACAAGTATAGGTTCCTAGATATCGATAAATTAAACAACTTTTCTCCAACCTGTTTCCAACCCTTTACACTAAGCCCCATTTATAATAAGTTATTTTTTGACAAGGCTCGTAAACCGATTACTACTAACAAGGTGGTCCGTGCCGACTGCCATCTCTTTCTTTCCCACATTCTGAATAAATTGTCTCCTTTTGTAAACGTGATGATGCACTGTAAACACAGCTAGATTCCGAGATTGCCACCTTCGGATGGTCCTTTATTATAAAGGCGTCTGAGGGAGACATCGCATTCATTTTATTATTTACAATGTCCTTTAGATCTTGTTGCCAGTTCCGCCACGTTAGTACACAGCTATAAATAAAAATACATTCTTAATTCTGTCAAGGTATTTGCGGATGCTTCAAAGCATCAACATGGAGTGCTTCCTAATGAATCATCCCAGATTTGCAGCTTTAGGGGGAGCGACTGTGAATTGATTCTAAGTGTCGGCTTTTGAGTGTTGATTGCCATTTATGCTGGCGGCGGAGTATCACCGGGGCTATTCTTGTCTTGTCCCAGGATAGCGGTTCTTGGAATGCGACGGAAGTCCCGGGCGGATCCTGCGACCGCCTCCTTATTAATGGCCTGTTTAGACGAGCTCCTTTGTTACTCGCTCACGTCTCGCTACTTCAATGCTCTACACTGCGGAGAGCAAAGGCAACATCCGACTCTGCTTTTATTTTCATCCAGAATTCAATGCATCGCATTAAAAAAGTAACGGACAGCGTGCCAGTTGAAATATACGCCGTCAAAAACAATAGAAGGGACAGGCATATTTTGTTCTCGGTTTCGACTAGTTTAAATTGACGTATCCTGTTGTCAGATTTCCTGGCGTTAATCCTATGGATCGGGTGTTTAAATTAGTTGCGAGCGGCTTCACTCTCTCTTTGAAGTTTGATTGGGTATCTGTAGGTCTGTAAAGTATTTTTAAAGTTATCGTTCTGTTTCTGTGAAACTAAGGTGTATCAACCTGAAGTCGTATAGGTAAATAGTATATGTCGATCTGGTTTTTTGGTCGTGAATCATTGCGTGCTTGCGTGAGTCAAATCCGGCGACATTCGCAAGGTCGTGCTATTGTCCCCTGCAAGCTACCTTGCATCCTGTATCAAATCATAATATTAATTAGTAAACTAGACATACTTATGTAGGTACACATGCCTGACAGCTGTTAAACTATGTGTCGGATCATGCTATTGTAATTTCATAATTTTATTGGTGTAGGCCTATTGATTTCGAATATTAATTAGAAGATTATAATATCAATGGAATTGAACAATAACCTCGTGATGATTGTTTTGCTATTGGCAATAGTAACCAAGGGATCTATCAGTAACTACTAGGTTTTTGTTGAATAATTATCTTTTGTTTATTTTGTATGTGACTGTTGTGTGTGTGTGTGTGTGTGTGTGTTTTGCTATTGTTTAATATTGTTAATTATAGTCGATATCGATATTCATATAATAAAACAAAACTACACCTTCACTATTTCATAATGAATCAACCATAGAATATTATCAGAAACTATTCAAAGTTCTATGGTACACTATACAAGTATAGTGACAGTTTTTAATTGAAATGTAACAAAAAAATTATGCTTATGTTTCGATTTAGTTTGAGTCTAATAGTTCTGGAATACGTACAAGCCTTGAGAGTTCTGTATTTTCCCTTACTTAATTATTTTATTTTAGCAAGAAACATTATACTAAAAAACAAAGTGTAACAATAAAAAAAATATAATCAAACAACTGGAACAAACAAAACAAATAGTTAAAATTTCATTTATCCATAATGCGTCCGTCGCTTACCGCAGCGGGCTAGAGTAGATGATTGCTCAATTACGAGGACCTCCTTAGTAGAATCACTGACAGATCAACCAAATTATACTTTCGACTTTATGACATTGAGATAAACGCTTTTTTGTGTCGTCACATTAACGATCTCGTCGGCGAACGCAAAAGGTGGCTCGGAGTCCGCGCCTTGTCATTAGGCCTCAATCAAATATTATGTTTAGGACTGAATCGCCGACAGCTAACCTGGGTTTTTCATCCATTTCATAATTTGTTATTTCGGATTATAGGGAACGTGCCGCGGAGACAGAGTAAACATTAGCTCACGATATCAAAACTAACTTTGGGTGATAATTGACAGTCTTAAGACGCTATAGGTTCACAAAATGCCTTTAATGAGCTCTCGAATATTTAAATTTTTGATTTGAGATATGAGTACTTATAGTTTACAAAAAGAAAAAAATTATATTGTATATGAAAAGTTTTTATCTAGTGAAATCATAAATTCAGTACACAATTTGAATTACTCCACTCGATAAAAAAAAACAAAGATAGTTACCTTCTTTTTAACCTTTTTAAAATTTAAATCTAATTTTAGACTAACTTCTAACTCGTTTTAATTTTGGGAACATTTGGTAACTTATAATTAACTAGTTGCGCCCCGCGGTTTCACCCGCGTAAATAATGATGAAAATTGATGATGATGATGATGATGATAAAAAGTAGCCCATGTGTTAATCCAGGGCGTAAAGTATCTCCATTCCAAATTTCACTCAAATCCATTTAGTAGTTTTTACGTGAAAGAGTAACAAACATCCATTCTCACAAACTTTCGCGTTAGTAATATTTTAGTAGGAAGTAGGATTATAAATTGGGTTAGTGAATTCATCAACAAATTCTAACATCATTTTAAAGGTATTTTTGTATATTATTTTTATACACAAAACCAAGGTATCAGAGCGTGCGCTCGCCTTATCTAGTTCATACAACAATTTTCGTTGAACCTATAGCGTCTTAATGCTTTTTACGGATGTATTATGAATGTGGTATGCAGTAGGTGCACTTTTGTATACAGGCATGTGAATGTGACTATGGTACTTTATCTTGTCAGAAACATGATTTGCTGGGTAACGAAATAAATGCATAGCTAATAAAAACAGCGGCTCCCACCTCCCACCTCGTAATTCCAACAACATTTTTCTAATAAAATGTTGCGTCAATTGCTAATTTAATCTGATTTCATAGCTTTCTCATAATAACAATTAACGCTGCTAATTAAATTAATATATGGAACCAAATTGTACTGCATTTACAACAGGGTCAATGACTCTATGTTCTATGTCTAATTGAGTGGGAACCTAGTTTAATAATGATAACATTTTTCTCAGAGTTTAGGGAAACAAAGAAAACAGTTAAATATTTCATTACATTCTATGTAACCCTGTGTTGAATGCTATATTTACGCAGACAATTAGTGCACACAGACTTAGTGCAGACAGTTAGTGCATTCACGCCAGGATTTCTAGCTCCAAGGCAATAATAGGCATTTGTGGTGTAAAAAAATTAAGAAGTCCAAGTAAGATTTGCGTGGAGAGGGTTCCTATAAGTAACCTACCACATAATAACCACTATGGACCAATCGAACTTATTAGTCAATTAACACATCATCATCATCACCATAGAATTCCATGACGCACGGTCTTGAGCCGCCTACATCCACCGACTTCCTGCGACGTTTATCCATCTTATCTTTAGTCCATCGAGTGGAGGGCTATCTTTTGAACTAAAAAACTCGAAACCTCAGAATTAGTAATATCAGTACCTATCCTAAATCACTTACGCTGAAATTGCTGAAAAATATAACGGCTGTACGGATAATTTGACCAATGCATTCAAAAGGTCGCATAAAATCGTGCATGTCCGGATTGTCCGGCACCGGTGATACGGTAAATGCTAATGCCACTATCAGTTCCGCCACATACCACCAAGCACATTCACAGTTCAAGCCATAGTATGTATACAATCACCATAGATAGGATAGCAGTCTGTACGGATCACCGCATTAGAAATAGGGATAGTTTGTAACTGCCCGCTGGTGACCACTCGGCCCGTACCACACAGCAGTCACGGTTAACGATGCCGTAACTACTGTTTTGTTTGCTACCCCCTTTCCGGGATCTACTAATTGTGAGAGAAGTTTTATAATGACAGTCAATGTTCAATGTTCAATGTACCTTTATTCTGTCAACCTATTGCATGGATATAGTACCTAAAGAGCGCTATATCAATATCGCTCTTTGCTCGTAGTCCGGTTGAGTTGTCTGGTCAACGAAACCATGAAAACGGAAAACGGACCATGGAAAAAAAATATCCTACCAACTGTTTGTGTGACTGTTATGTCTTTACTGCTAGCTCTACAAATCTACACGCATGACTGCCGTCAAATGAACCGTGGCTGAGCAAATTATAGAATAAATAGCTCGCATATACTTTAAAACAGCTAAATCACATCCAACAGTAAGGAATTCAATATAATTATTGGATTTGTATGAAACAAAATTTTAAGGTCAACTGAACATGCAATCCTTTTTCGCGATTTACCCATACCAATGGCTCTATAGAAAATTATGTTGTAATATGTTATTAATGTTTTGCTTCTTCCATTTTCACGGATGATTAGATGGCCTATAAGCAAACAGTAGTATTTTTTGCGTATTCAAGAACATTGATTCAACAAGCATGTAATTGTGTAGGCGATGTTGACCTAACAATAGAAGTAAAAAATTGTATTGCAACTTCAATGCGTGCAACCCAATTGGCCGCAACGCAGCTGATGCATACAGACAGTTATTGCTCGCAATTGGTAAATTTGTTAACATTACTAAATCAAAATAATAGAGCCGAACAAAGACGCACCCGGATCTAGGACCTCTTACCTGCGGCTTCCGAAATCGCAAAAAACATAAAATTGATTCAGTGGGTCCGTACAAAAAACTGCATTGTGTATGTGTCCCTGTATTTAGCGATGCCGATATTGGTTTCGACAAATAAGGTTACATCACTTGGAAAAAATTCAAAGCTTGAATCCGAATCTTATCAAACGGAAAACAACAATGTGGGAGATGCTTTTTGATCGACTACGTGTGATCGGCCCGATTACTGCATTCCGGGAATGTAGGTCAGTGTTAGTTTGCTAAGCACTGTAATAAGCTCTACAATCAGTAGCCAAACTATTAAGAGTAGTCTCGACGGTCTCGACGGGCTTGCAAACTGGCAACTTGAAGAAATGAATAGCTTGATGCATATATTTTAGTAAGTTGCCATTCTACTGCTTGTAGAGTCTTTATTGTGCGCTAGAAGATACGAGTTGAGACAGGATATGTCCAATGAAACCCGGATGATCAGTTACTGCAAGTTGTCGCGATGACCCACGCAATGACCTATTTGACTGGTTTTCGCGTTTGTTTTTATCCTAACACGTTTCAAAATTGCAGGTGAGTAATGAAATTATTACGCAGCGCGCGATTGGAAAAAAATCGTGTGCTAGTATTACTACTATTTCGTGTCACGGTTCTTTATTGGTCACTTTGCTTTAGGTCAGAGACCAGCTTGAGTTATGGTAGTGTGGTGAAAGGAAAGGTGTGCCTGCCTTTCAAGCAGAAGGCTCTTTTCAAAAGCTTAGGTTAGGTCAGTCAAAAACTTGATTCAATTTTAATAAACTTTGTTGAAACAAGTTGGTAGCCAACAATAGATTACCACAGTTTTTTGAGTTAAGAGTTATTATTTTGTTAGAGCCTAACTAATGATGGAACGAATGAACTTGTTAATCATTCCTAGTACATTCACATACTTAAAATCACGCCTCTTTCCCGGAGAGGAAAGCGGAGACCATAGATTTTCACTTGCTACGATTCTGACATACCTTTTTAGCTTCATTCTCTCTCATTACATTCTTCGTACGAGCGCGTCGGTTTAGAGTACTTTTGACCTGGCTAAAACGTCTCCGATTTGGTTTTTTTGTTTCGTCAATCTTGCAGCCATTCTTTCTACATGGCAAATTAATAATATAACAAGTAATGCTTGAAAGTTAGGTTAGTATTTCTATCAAGATCGATGCACTGCGCAATGACCCTTCAAATACTATGTTGACTCATCATACCTAAGGATTGATAAATCGATAAAATTAAAGCAACGACACATAACTTACGGCACATACAAAGCAAGCAGCGGCACGACAAAAACCCTCTCATGTCGCTTGCATTCCTCAAAACGCGTGCTGCAATGAGGAAATGCCTGGAATGCATAGCAATGCGCCTCAAACGTAAAACAACACGAAAGTGCTAAGGTAATGTATAGGAAAAACGTTGGTCGTGATAGCGTTTGTCGATCGCTTTAGATCGTCCCATAAATTAACGTTTACGATGGCCTATTTGTCTAGAGGGGGGCCATGGCTACACGTCTATTTGGCATATACTTACGTCAATTTATACACACATTTGTCGTGCAAGCAGTTTGAGGACTTATCCGCTTTTTCGAAAAGAGACATTTTTATTTATAACAATTTTGAGTATTTTTGACGTGACAACGTCTTATAATTCGATAGAGCCGGCTGCACGCACGAAAAAACATGACTCATGCGGCGTTACCTCGCTCTGAGGCGTTCCATGTAAGGCTTGAAGTGCAAGCGAGAGCGCGGAACGAGCGACAAAGAAGCACGTTCTTCAGACGTTGTCACGTTCAACTATCGTCAGTAAACCGACTTTACAGACAACCAATTTTTTTGAATGAGTAATATCTTGTAATTTTTGGTGGTATTTTAATCGGTGTATAGTTTATATAAAGAACACATGTTAGTAAATTTAAATATGAGTGTTTGTGTGTCTTTTCAAATGGGTGGAAATTGTCCACCAACATTTTCGTAAAACTGCCACCGTTTTACTGGAAAAAGACTTGAATGAGACTCTGATCTATATTATCAAAATAATATAAAATAATATACCAACTTGTACTGGCAAAATTGAGGAGACTTTCTTCAGAGGCCATAACTAAAAGAATAAGAAGAAGAAGCGGTGTGAGTGCATTCCTCAGAATAATGTTGCTTTAGTCATTATTCAGAGGTGCATTCACTTTGATGATAACTGTGGATATTGATTATTAATGTGAAACGGAAGTTGATGTGTGGGTGTGTCGATCGTGTTTATTTATTTAGTGTTGCAACTTTTTGACTGTTTCGGAATCAGAATCAGAATCAGAAAAAGATTTATTGTTCAACTGTTGTACAAAAGATGGTATACAGGTAGGTACAAGTTTAAAACAGTTTGTCGATCTAGGACGTACAATATACATAGTACACTTAAAACAGTAACCTAATACCACACACTGTAAAAATATACTGTGCTAATATAAAGAAAGTATGCAAAGCTACTGTTTAACATATTCACTATATCTCTCTCATAATACTCGCTTAGGTTATAGAACACATTTAATGTAAGCCATTTTCTGAGATGATTTTTAAACCTGTTCGATTATTGTAGAGTTCGATAGCGTATTTTCTTCTTTTTGATTTGATTTTCTCTAATGCTCATTCCCAGGGTTTGTTAATAATCTATATATAATATATAATAATCAAATATCTATATATAGAGGCCGAGAGTAGGCACCCCACTACATTCTTGCCTTGCCTGAGGCCGTAGTATAAGTTTTTACCACACAATTGACACGGGCGTGTGGTGTAGTGTAACACGGATTTTGTATGAAGACACCGATGAGCGCCTCTAGCATACACTCATTTATCATATACAAAAATCCATGTTACATACACTTCACTGTCAATAAGACTAAGACTTCGGTCTCTGAGAGTGAAGGGTAGATTCTTCATCAAAATTATCAGCTGGTAAAACTCCATGCCTAAACATAGAACTCAGAACTGTAGAATTAGAACCATTGATAATAACAATAATATGAATCATAAGTCAAGTTTATTGTCCTATTGTTTCATACTTACCTACACATATCTACACCTACCGAATCATCTACACCTATGTTATGCTACCAACCGACACATGCAGACGCAAACCAGAGGGTTTGATTCCATTTCTAAAGTCGTAATTCAATACAAAAGACCACGTGACATATCGAAAGCTAACGTCAATCCCATACATTTTGGACTTTTCTACTGGCGACATCGCTATTAGAATGTTACTTTGTCTACGGCCCCTGATTTCAAAATTGGAACGTTTATGTACCGAGGTAACAAGTAGAGTCTAGTCTAGTCATGTACCGAGGTGTGAAATCTTCCTCGTACTAATGTAATGATGAGCAATTGTGGCCTTCCGCAGGACGCGTGTGTCGCGGCGCCACCGATCATTCAATCATACCGGCAAGAGTTACTAGTTACTTATTTAATACAAAAATTTATCTAAAGATTCAATATATTTGAGAGTTTACACACACTAACGACGGTTCTACGTTTCACATTGGTGAACTCAGCATTGGGAACATTGATATTTAAACTTTGTCAAAAACTTGGATGCTGAAAGTTACAAGCTGACTTTTGCAATTCCATGCATCTAGCATCAATAGATCAACCATTGGACCTCTTTTGAACACTAAAGTGATTTTGTTGTTTGTCTCCTATGCTTTTTGATGGGTACTGCGGCAAACATTGGGCCATACAGGGCCATACCAAGGAATTTTTATACTACGTGCCATACATATTCAACGTACATTTTAGTAGGTATCACAGATACAAAAACATGAAAAATTTGCTTCGCTTGCAAAAATATTTATACCTTGTCATGAGCGTTAAGCCGTGGAGTGTCCAGCCTAAGAATATACCTCTCCGTCTCCTCCTGTAGATCTCGTGATGCCTACTACGGGATCACACCAGGGGTAGACCATCCACCTGAGGAGGTACACAACACCGCCATACATACTGCTATCACCAATCCGCCAATCGTGGTGGTTATGGCAAATCTTTCCATCGCATTTATTGGGAAAGGCCTCGTTCGGCAGTGGATGATGATGGATGACGATGGCTGATGATGATGATATCTTTCGTCGATCGCGTTGCATGAAAAATCAAACTTACCTTTGTTTTTATTATGCGATACGTTTTTATTATATTTTGATGCGATAATACTACATATTTAAGACCATGGTTTGAATACTTACCCTTTTGTGAATCAACACTAAATACTCACGGTGTTTTTAGCTAGCAAGCTTTTAGGGATTTTCATAGGACCTTGACTAATTGGCGCCAAAAAGAAAATAAAAAACTTATCTAATGGTAATAGGTAATTACATTTTATGTAGAAAATAAAGAATTAAGGTTTCAGTAAAAACTTACAATCGAAGGAAGTTGTTAAATTGCGCTATAAAAACGTATTTATCCAGTGGGGGTAATCCTATCATGCTTTTACAATTTATTTCTATGGGGTCATAATGGAAATTTGTTACCTAAGAAAAGCATAAACACGTAGTTAGCTAAGCACCTAGATAACCCAACTATCTTGGAAGTAATGATGTAAAGACATAGCCAGCTTCACCACCGTTTTCACAACGCTTACAAATACTTTATTTTATATCATATGACGACTTCCATGGTTCGGTGGGCGCGTAGCCGGCTGAGACTCAAGAGGTGCGGGTTTGATTCCCGCTGCGGGACACTCCAACCTTCCAAAAAGTCGCACCAAAATGGCATTCAGCTCAGCATAATGCTGAGTAAGTAATATTCTACCTACTCAGGTGACATAGGGAATCCTAGTGTGGGAGCAGCAGGCCTAGCCAAGCGGCATTCGCTTCGAAGCGATTCCATTTCTACAGTCGTAATACAATACAATAGACCACGTGACATATCGATAGCTAACGTCAATCCCATACATTTTGGACTTTTCTATTGGCGTCATCGCTATTAGAATGTTACTTTGTCTAAGGCCTCTGGGCTATGTATGTGACAGTTATGTGTTATTATTTATTTAATAGGACTATAGTTGGCCAAATTATGTCAATAGTAGGTAGGTAGGTATCGAAGTTAAACGAACACAATAACTATGTTTTCTACAAATAGTAATCTGTACAATTAGGGTAGGAAATTACCGATATTGTTCGACCTTACACAAAGCGGAGGTCGGCGCCGGCGCCGGGTGATTGGATGATGAGCAATCCTGCTGTGTCTGATCAATTGAATGATTGCCGTCGTCATAACAACGCGCGTGCCCTACTCACTGCGTTATTTTATAATTTGTAAATAGGCAAATTGGTTTCTTCGAACTTCTGATATCGGGAACGTAAACAGGACGCGCCATATACCAGCAGTTATTGGTCGTGGGACGTGAAGTGGAATTTTCTCAATTGTACCTGAGCCATATTCAACCAATACCTATTAGGTACCTATAAATGCGAACGGTGTTTGGAGGTTCATTTGTTAGACAATAACGTCATAACAACAGAATCGATTTCGATGAAATTCGGTTCACAGATAGATTATGACCTGTGGGGTTATTATTGTCTAACGAACTGAAATTCGCTTTCAATTACTAGTTTAAAGTACGTAGTATTGCGCTTTTAGTTTTTATTATATCTGCTCCTCAAAAGACGCTAATGCACGCGGCAAAATGTACTGAAAATTTTAAATCGATAATGACTATCAGTTTGTTAGACAATACGAAGGCTGAGTTGAGACAGAGACTACTTTTTATCCCGGTAAGTGTAACGTGAGTCAAAACCGCGCGGACGCTAATAGGTAGGTACATCGTAAATATTTGTTATATATTGCCGCTCAATTGGCCTTTTTTGCTGATCAAATCCTGGTTATATTACAGCTTTAACAAACCTATGTCTTGTCCGTTCACGTGGCTCTTGAATAGAAGAGGGCATTCGAGATGTAGTAATTAGCTGCATACGTATAGTATCATCATCATCAACAGCAGCCTTTAGACGGCCACTGCTGGACGAGACCTCCTTCATGAAATACAATGGAAATAATTTCTAAAATCACCACGCTTGGAAGGCGGGTTGGTAATTGCATTATTCGTGTTAAGTTCTCATGTGGATGCTGCTGCCCATCCCCTGGTGTAATCCCTAAGTCGGCTTTTTCAAAATTCTCGGGAGGAGACGGAGGAGTCTACACCTAGGCCGGACACACTACTGCAAATGAATATAAATAAGAAGCGCATATAAAAACAAAAGCTCATCTTATTTGTACAACGTTACGGTTGTCTGGTTTCACGTGAACTCATCCAATTAATGTTAATGAATGAATTAGCGGATTATCGTTAGAGCGCCACAGGTGCCATTATTATGATAAATGAACGGCAAAAACCAACGGTCTTGCATAGTTCAATGGTCTAAAGTTGCCAAAATTACAATAGTTTTGTAATAAAGAGAATTTTACTTTTTCTTAGCTGTTTTAAGAAAACAATATGTAGTGTGTCACTTTTATAGTCAAATTAAATACTTGACGGATTAAGGTCCTGACGTCATCAATAAAAGAGGAGTCGAACTTCATAATTTATTTTATTACTTCAAGAACGCTACGACAACAAGTGCACCGCGCCAAAGCCAAATCAAAACTGCCAACTGCGGCCGCGCGCTCGCTTTTATACCCGAGCGAGAACAAAGGAAAGTAGGGTTGGTTGCTTGTTCGGCGCGTTGCACGTGGTGTTTACAACCGAACGATGACGACGCGCCGTCACGGCCATGCTGACGTGCGTACGTCCTCGTACGCGTAGTCTTGCAGGGTTCACAGGATTACATCTGTTCGTACATCCTGACATATTATCTTATTAAAACATCTGGACCGGTCAGTTTTTCAATTTTACCCTTCAGGTTAGTCATTGCTCAGGTCCGGTCAAGTTACTTGACCCTTCATCAATAGCTCCCTGGTCCGATCATTAATGATCCTTCAGGATCCCTTCAGTTCTCAGAACTGGCCCGGATTTGCTAGTCCGGACACCTTTTTTTTTGGTCCCTGTAGCTTTGTTACAATTTGGTCCGGCTATGCCCTTCTAAAGTCAAAGTCAAAGTCTGAGTCAAAGTCTGAAATCACAAAGATCATTTTGAATCGTCTTATAAACCAAAATTACTCCTGTTCCAATCCTTCAATGATCTATAACATTTTTTTTTATTTTTATTTTCTTGATGTATCCGAGCTGTTGTTTTACTTGACAAACAAACAAGCAAGCACACGGCCCACATGATGGAAAGCAGCCACCGCAGCCCATGGACGCGTGCAACACCAGAAACACCACACGCGTGCTGCCAACCCTGAAACATAAAGATGAAAAGTCTCATGCGCCTGCAACTCCACCGGCACCCGTACCCTTCAAACCGAAACACGTCAACGCGAACCCTACTGCCTGGTGGCAGAAATAGTGGCAGTACCTCCCCGGACGAACTCCTTCACAAGAAGTTCCACTACTAACAAAAAATATTATTATTGTGATAATGTTATTTGATTCTGGGTTGAGCGAGTCTATTGACGTACGTTGAGCATTATAGCTGTTGGCTATTAAGGTACGAGAATCAGCTGACATAGTGTCACATAACAACAACAACAGTCACATACGTAGCTCTGATTCCACACTGACTCCCCGTGTCGTAGGTATCAAGAACTACGAGTACCATGGTACCATATAACACCCAGACCAGGAACAAACATTTGCAGATTATACAAACGTTAGTCCCGCAGCGGGAATCGAACCCGCAACCTCTTGCATCTCAGTCGGCCACTCATCCGCCGCGCCACTCAGGTCGTCAACACACTATTCACAAACACGGTAACTAGTTACTGAAATGGTGTCTCCATTACTATTATTGTTTCCGTGGCTAGTTTTATGAAAAAAACATTACTATCATTATTACACGCGCGCCGTCACGCCA
The DNA here is from genome assembly GCA_951392215.1 of Epirrita christyi. Lineage (NCBI taxonomy): Eukaryota > Metazoa > Arthropoda > Insecta > Lepidoptera > Geometridae > Epirrita > Epirrita christyi. The sequence continues at coordinate 10,408,905 of OX595846.1, forward strand.
TCATCATCACTATAATTTTCCTCAATTTGCTAGGTTTTCAGAGGCTATTAAAAAGAAAAAATAGTTCTTAAATTTCCGGTAGATGGCAGTGACTCGACATGGTTGTGTCTTGTGAAGATTTTGCAAAAGCACAGAGAACAAATTCTCTTTGTTTTCACTTTTTTTTTAAGTTTTGTGTTGTGATTCCGAAGCTCGTTTTTCAAGTCTACTATAGACCATCCATACCATAATCCCTGCTCATCTTGGTCCGGTTTACTTCACCAACGAACAGCACGAGCGAGTGAAGTCAGTGACACTGACAGTTGGTGGATGACCGACAAAATTTAGACAACCATTCTGGACTGCGCCATCTGAAAGACGATGCTGACATAGAGAGGGAGCGGAGGGCGTTGTCTGTCAGAGCGAATATGATTGCCCGCAGGTTTGCTCGTTGTTCAACGGATGTTAAAATCTGCCTATTCCGAGCCTATTGTTCTAGCTTCTACACGAGCAGCTTGTGGGTTGGTTATACGCAAAGTCAGTACAGCGCCTTTAGCGTTCAGTATAATAACGCATTCAGGGTGCTAGTGGGGCTGCCCCGGTTCTGTAGCGCATCGGGGATGTTTGCCGTGGCGCGTGTGGACTGCTTCTACGCCACCATGCGTAAGCGATGCACGTCCCTGGTACGCAGGGTCCGGGCCAGCTCCAACAGCATACTGAAGGCTTTTTCAGACAGATTTGACTGTGAGTACCTCAGCCACAGTTGTACGATTCATTTTAATAAGGAACTAAATTATTTATTCTAAGTGCAATGACATTACAATTTTTGACATTTAATAACCTAATTATGACATACTTCATTCAAATTCAATTCAATTCTTAGGATAATAACTAAAGCAAGTGTTTTAAGATTGTGTAAATTCTATTTGATTTTTGACCTTTAACTAATCTAGGATAAGAAACTAACTAACACAATATGATCCATGTTGATTGAAATAAATGAATAATAATAATAAAATAAATGCCTGCCTCTAAAATATCACGACCTAATAAAATAACTTTTTCATCGGGCAATATGTGATAAGTTACATCGAACGAAAAATCTTGTACACTGGTCGGGCATTTTACTTGTAATGAGCAGATAATGTTTTTCGTTCCAACACCCTTTGAAATCCTTTAAGCTGTTTTCGAGAGTAGTTACCAGTCGTCTCGCACGTGGCTTCGACGACTTCCAGCCCCCCGAACAAGCCGGGTTTCGAAAAGGCTTTAGTACCGTAGACCACACCCACACGCTCCGGCAGATTATACAAAAGACTGAAGAGTGTAATCAGCCGCTATGTCTAGAGTTTGTGGACTACGAGAAAGCCTTTGATTCAGTCGAGACCTGGGCAGTGTTACAGCGATACAGCGCTGATAACAGCGGACAGTTACAGTCTTTACAGCGATGCCAAATCGACTACTGGTATATTGAAGTGTTGAAGTGTTTGTACAGCAGGACCACTATGTTTATCAGTCTTAAATACCAGTGCACGGATCCTATCCAATTGCAGAAAAGGGTGAGACAGGGAGATGTTATTACTCCAAAACTGTTCACCTCTGCATTGGAAGATGTTTTCAAGCTTCTGAACTGGAATGGGTATGGCATCAATATTAATGGCGAAGAAATCACTAACATTCGATATGCCGATGATATAGTCATCACGGCAGAATCGCTGGAAGACCTTAGCACAATGCTCAGAGACCTCAATACCGTTTCCCAACAGGTGGGTCTTAAAATGAACATGGGCAAGACAAAAATTATGTCAAATGCCCATGTCGCACCTATGCCGGTACACGTTGGGAGTGATAATGTCGAAGTTGTTGACCACTATGTCTATTTGGGTCAGACGATTCAACTAGGTCCAACTTCGACAAAGAGGTTAACCGACGAATCCAACTCGGATGGGTAGCGTTTGGGAAACTATGCCACATCTTATCGTCACAGATACCGCAGAGCCTCAAGACGAAAATCTATAATCAGTGCGTGTTGCCAGTGATGAATTACGGCACTGAGACGTGGTCGCTAAATATTGGTCGTATAGATAAGCCTAAGTCGCGCAGCGGGCTATGGAAAGAGTTTTGCTAAGAGTTTCACTACGTGATAGAATCCGAAATGAGAAAATCCGTAGAAGAACCAAAGTCACCGACATAGCTCTCAGAATTAGCAACTTGAAGTGGCAATGGGCAGGTCATATAGCTCGAAAAACTGATAACCGTTGGGTAATAAAAGTTCTCGAGTGGCAACCACAAATGGACGACGCGGTAGGGTAGAGGAAGGTCCACTCGATGGGCAAAAGATATTATAAACGTCGCAGGAAGTCTGTGGATAGAGGCGGCTGAGGACCGTTTGTTGTGGCATTCTAAAGGGGAGGCCTATGTCCAGCAGCAGACCTACCACAGGCTGATGATGATCATGACCCTTTAAAAACACTTGTTCATAAAACTTTTTGCCTTGTAAGTAAATCAATGTGACTCTTTCTAGCCAGACTACATTCTGAACCAGAATAAAATATAAAAGGTAACTGAAGACCACTTATCTGTAAAGCATCTCGAGCAGACCGGGGGAGCACAGGTTCACTTGCTTGTTGCTAGGATTCGGGAGTGGTGTCTTCTTTCCTTTTCCAGCGCTTGGGGCAAACAGTGGCCACGTGTCCGGAATCGTTGCACACGTAGCAGGTCACAGCGGGCTTAGCTTGATCCTTGTTTTGCTAAAACAGGAAAAGTTTTTAGAAAGAACAAGCTGTTTGTCCCCACATTCAATACCACGATGAAGAAGCAGTCTGATACCGCAAAAGTGTCAATTTCCAAAAAGCTGTTAATGTGCGAAATCTCTTCGGGTCAGTTTCGGTGGTAACCGGTTCATAGATTTTTCGTTTCAATGTAAATCCTGTAAGCAAGACACGGTGGTATGCCATTACTGTGGTGGTCGCGTGTGCGGCGACATATGTGACTGCGATCAACTCCGCTAGCATCACGGTCACTACAACTACAGTTACAACTACAACTACGATACCGTTTTTCCTTTCGCGTAGTTTGACCTCGCAACAAGCTACGCAAATATCGACCTCTCGAATGCTTGCCACGTGAGCGCCATCTCCGCGGCCTCCACGGCGGCATGGCATTCCACGGCACTTCACAGCACTAATCGCGAGATCAGGACCGAGGCAGTTGACACATTTCACGTGGATAAAACAGAAAACACAATCGCAGCGCGCGAACGTTACACAGAATAAAGAGGTTATCTCGACACGTGTTTTGCAGACATTTTTTTTAACAAAAAAATCAGGATGATATTTCACTGAATTGACCGAGTTTGAGTGGGAGTGAAGATCGTATCCCACTTCTGATGACGGATTAAGGTCCTGACGTCATCAATAAAAGAGGAGTCGAACTTCATAATTTATTTTATTACTTCAAGAACGCTACGACAACAAGTGCACCGCGCCAAAGCCAAATCAAAACTGCCAACTGCGGCCGCGCGCTCGCTTTTATACCCGAGCGAGAACAAAGGAAAGTAGGGTTGGTTGCTTGTTCGGCGCGTTGCACGTGGTGTTTACAACCGAACGATGACGACGCGCCGTCATACTTATACCTCTTTGCGGCAGCAAGTGATGTTACAAATATAGGGACCTAAGAATAGACCCCTCCATCTCCTCCCGTGGATGTTGTAAAAGCCGACAAAGGGATTACACCAGGGGGTGAGCAGCAGCACCTATAATACCTACTGCGATCACCAATCAGCTTGCCATATGGAAAATCCCCCCATTGCATTTTATGGGGGAGGCCTCGTCCAGCAGTGGGCGTCTAAATGCTGCTGATGTGAAGATATCGCCAGGACCATGCATTTAATTGCATCTCATATACTCAGGTCCGTGCTGATTAGGAGTGTGGGCCAACGCTCAGATCAGAAGGCAAGGTTCCCATCAACACCGCTTCATGTATCAAGATTAATCTTTATTTCAACACCAAGTAAGTAATAAAATCATTTACACCTGGGAAAATCCAAATTACCCAAACCGTAACGGCACTGTTAGTTAATTTTATAGACGGAATTAGACTTTACGCCAGTTGCGGCCAATGTAGCGTGAAAATGAGGTAGCTATTAGCCATTTTAAAATAAACCGAATCTACTAAAAAGCTTTTACTGTTTTTCTTGAAGAGACTGGAAAAGTAGCAAGGCTTATAAGGAAAATGTATTTTGCACTTTATAAATAAGGAAAATGCATAGGAAAAATAGGTTCCGGGTCTGGGTGTGTACAATGATACTTGTAGTTCCTGATATTCACGACACGTCGTAGTGTGAGATCAAGACTTACGTATGACTTTTGGGTGTTATTCTAAAAAAAAACTTAGTAAATACCTCAGTGGCTACCTCGCGGATTTTTGTATAGAAATTGAAGTTGTCAAATGTGTTCGCTAGGGGCTCTTTTTTGTAATGATATACAAACATCTGTAGTAGCTTGTTAAATTTGAAGACTTGAGCCTTGACCCTAAACTCCAGTTCACCTTAGACCATTTCGGTAAATGCTCTAAGATCAATCATGAAAATCTTTATGAAAATAGAATATAGCAGGTGAAAAAAGTGCAAATGTCAACTTCACAAATCACGTACAACGAGGCAATTCCCATAAAAATCAAACACCAAATGTTGACCAACCACAAGTTCGAAGTTTTCCCATAAACTTAGAAAAATAGTCTTCAACACGTCTGCTGCTCAGCCAGGTTCTACAGGGCTGCCACGCCCTTTGACAGTCTTTCCGAGTGTTTTGGATAAATTTCTTAATTATTATATACCAAATTACTGATACATTGAATGTGTCAAGTAGGTACATCCGTTCAAAAAGTAGTAAGTAGGTATTCCTATTTTCTATGAATTAAATATGCTGATTAGTCAAAACAGGAATGTTCAAGGCTATTGTAATTCCTGTTTAGTTTCCGAAAGACAGAACTTAGATATAAATCAATACCTATGGCATCCGCGAGCGCGTCAGTAGGTAGAGTCCTGAATTTTGAAAACTTTACCATACACAAAGTTTTAAAATTATAGTGACTTGACATCATCATCATCATCATCATCACCAGCTGGTTAACGTCCACTGCTGGACGAGGCCACCCCATTTAATACAACGGCGGGATTTTCCATAATCACCACGCTTGACATCAGGTGGTTTGGTGATCGCAGACTGGTGCTAAGCACTCAGGTGGATGCTGCTGCCCATCCCCGGGTGGAGAAGGAGGGGTCTAGTTTTAGGCCGGACACACCACGTCATGGTTCAAAAAGCAGGAAGTAGTCCTATTTTCCATGAATTAAATATGCTGATTAGTCAAAACAGGAATATCGATGGTAAGAATTCCTGTTTAGTTTCCGAAGGACAGAACTTATAAAGATATATATTTATGGGTAGAAATCAATACCTATAGCTTCCGCGAGCGCGTCATTACAGTCTAATATTTTTACCCTACACAAACTTTTAAAATTATAGTGACATGACATGCTGATGTATAAATAAGAGAGGGTTAAATTAGTTACACAGCCCTATTCCATGTTTGTTGGGAGCGGCAAACCGTCGGCGCAAACAAGTGGTCAAATCCCATAAGTAGCCAGCGGGTCAATATTTTTGTTAATAATTTACTGTGAGCACACTCCCAGGTTTCCCACGGGTCGGGTGGTAATGGAGACGACTCGGTTTCAGATCACACCCCTAGCTGTACAAACTGCGAGTTAACCTGTGGCAGGGACGAGGATCGCTTTGTTTGGACAGTTTCGATGACTACAGAGTTTACACGACTGTACAACTGTTGGTCTTCCTTTTGAACTTTGGTCAAACTCATAACTTTATTACTTAAGCTACGAAGAAAAATATATTTCCCAGTTCTTTAATAAGAGTAGGTAAGTAGTGAGGTTTAAAGCAATTCCTTCGTGGTGCGACGGGCGAGTAGCCAGCTGAGATGCAATAGGTGCTGGTTCGATTCCCGCTGCGGGACAATGACCACGTAAAAACAGATTAATACAACTTATTTGCAGAGGTAACCATCTACACAATGTGACCGTGCCTTACCCTGTCTAATTGTGTAAGCACAAAAAGTCAAACAATGCTCAAATTAACAAACCACACACAAAACATATTCAAGGTGTAATGATACAACATAATAGTGTTGACAATGCAAAGGGAAATACCATAAACACACACAATCCTACTATTAGTGAGAAGGATTCTCCTATGTGGAAACTATTATCAGAAATTCTTTGTTCTTAAAATAAACCTACGGCGTAGACCCTACTACGCCATGATAGTTTTTTGTTGGAAGTTTTTAGTATACCTTATGAGTATCTAAACAAGGAAAACTGGTTAGATTCGACTGATCAACACCAGTAGGCTTCTCCGAACGTCACAAATGAGTGGCTCCCAATCTTCAATTCAATTTGGGATCCTATATCTATCTTCTATCTATCTTCTTCTTCTATATATATAAAAGAAAGTCGTGTTAGTTACACTATTTATAACTCAAGAACGGCTGAACCGATTCGGCTGAAAATTGGTGGGGAGGTAGCTTAGAACCAGGAGAAAGACATAGGATAAAAATTTAATTAAAAATCCCAAATTAGAAATTCATATTTCCGAACATTGAGACAAGTGAAAGAAGATTATGATAATATGTTTTTTGATGCTGAGAATACCAGGCGCTCATAGCAGGGTAGAAAGTGGATGGATACGCGAAAAAAAAAGAAGTAAATTAGGACAAATACAGTATATGTACCGGGACCACCGGGACAATCGGGAACACCGGGAATACAGGGAGCATGTGAAAGAAGATTATAATAATATATGTACTAGGATCTCATAAAAGAAAGAAAGAGAAAAGAATGTATGGACAATTGGATAGATGGTTTTGATGCTCATAATACCAGGCGATCATGGCAGGGTAGAAAGTGGATTCATACGCTAAAAAGTTGTCCTAATTATAATATTAATATATGTCAATTAGGCAAAACACCGAGATCACGCGAACGAAGTCGCGCGCGGGCTGCTAGTTATTATTATAACTAAGTAGATAGGTTGCAGTTACTCTGTCAAATGCTACGAATACCGATTTTATTTGACAGAATTATATAAATAGGTTTGCTAGGGATACTGAGTAAAATCGGTTAATAGTTACAAAGCTAAGTAGGGTAGTTTTACATTAGCTATTTAACAGACCACGATAGATAGAAAGTATACACATAACGTAACACGCAACGGTCGCATACATAGTTCTTGACCCCACACTATGATTCCTTGTGTCATGGGTGTCAGGAACTACGAGTACCACCATGACACCACTATATACTCAGATCCAGATCGAATATTTGCAGATCATGCAAACATTTCTATCCCAGTGGGAATCGAACCCACAACCATTTGCTTCTCAGCCAGCTACACGCCCGCCGCGCCACGAGGTCGTCATAAACATTTTAATTAATATTGTGTTGGGTCAAACGGGGGACCCGTTCTCAGCATAAGCTGCACAAGACCTGGGTTCAGTGTGGTGCTGGTTTTAAGATGGTCAAGGCATTGATCCACCTCCATCCACTGACTTTCTGCGACCCTAACAATATCATCAGTCCATCTAATTAACCAAACTAATTTATACCATGCAACAATGTAGCTTTTACAACACATCGTGCTAATAATTGCATCGCGTTTTGTAATCTCCTCAAATAGGAAATCATGTTACATGCATTGTTTAAGGTGTAAAGTTTGAGTACAAATTGTTGCAAGGCTGCTTTTGTTTGAACATCGCGAGTAAAATGCCAAAATTGGAGCATTGGTCTTACTACCATCTTTTGCGACACAATGGTAGCGATTCTGTGCATCAGTCCTTAAATTTAGACGGCACTAAAATTATCGCCGTCCCTTTTATTTCAGTTTAAAAGAAAGAGCGCGTGATAATTTTAGTGCACTTTTAATTTAGATAATACTGCACAGAATCGCTACCAGTATCGGCCTTGTTTCCTTAAACACATGAATGCAAGAACAGCGGGTTCTAGTCAAAGTTTTGCACAAATATCTTATTTTGTGTAGAAAAATAATGAGTATACTTTGAAATATTTACTTTCATAAAAAAGCTACAACCTGAGGTAAAAAATAAGTGGAATCCAGTAATTCATTTCTAATATGGCTACGCAAGCCCGCTACCTTGACGACGAAAACTTTATTGCATCGCTTGCGATAGGGTGGTGGTAGGGGCCCTTGGCATGAGAAATGTGTTATTGAAGGCTGTTCCCATACTACAGAATACACAATGTTTAGCACCTTCTCTGGCTTCTAGTTATTAAGAAGTGGTCGGTTTATCCTAATTGGCGCTAAAATTGCTTCACAGTGACACAGTCATTTTGTTTTGGTTTTAAATACGGTGATGAAATGTTTTGTTCTTTATGTTTTTTGAAATAGAGTTATTATTACCTTACTTCAGATTTATATGTATTTCACCAACGATTTTGTTTCCTCAGTATTAATTATTATGTTTACTAATTTATATATTTATCTTAATCATCATAATCAGCCGGTAGATGCCCACTTCTGGACGAAGCCTCGCCCAATATAATAGAGGGAGATTTGCCATAATAACCACACTCGGCAGGTGAATAGGAGATCGCAGTATTGGTGTACTCGGATAGATGCTGCCCATCTCCTGTCGTAATCCCATAGTTGCCTAGTTGATTAGAATATAGGACTCCTCCAACTCTTCTCGTGGATATCGTTGGAGGAGTCCTATATTCTCAGGCCGAGACAACCTCGGATATGTTTCTTACTACCTTCCTGCGTTTATTCTGTTATTCAGGTCCCTTGGGGGAACAATGCGGTTCAAAACACGGGTGACCGTAGTTTGTCATAAGATCTCTCTTTTATATATCTCTATTGTAGTTTGTCTTTCTCTCTTTTTAATACTCTTCCTCTCATCTATCAGTCTATGATTATGCTTAGTTATCGTAAGTCTTACCAGGAGTTCTTTCTCTATTTCATCATCATCAGCTAGTAGAAGTTTACTGCTGGACAAAGACCTCCCACATAGAATGCCACGATGAACTCCTGAGCCGTCTCTATCCACCGACTTCCGATCTTTATAACACACTCCCCAAACGTTGGGGAGACATTCTAATCTTTACAATTTTATCTATTTATAATACACAAACTAGCTAGTCAGCAGGATTACAATTTAGAACCTATGGAACTTAATTAAAAATCTCCTCATTATGTCACTAATCATTTCCGTAGCACGGATGCATTTGATACAATGAATGGTCTTAAATGGAGGACAAAGGGAGCGACACACCAAAACAATAACAATACCGACAGCGCGTGCGCAGCGTACACAAAGTGTACGTATAGTAGTTACAAAGTATAATTTGAAGTGAATGAAAATGTGATAGAATGTGTAGTTTGTCACTGGCAATAAGTATATCATACTTTATTGGTATCATCATCATCATCAGTCTGTAGAAGTCCACTGCTGGACATAGACCTCCCCCAGAATTTCACGACGAACGGTCATGAGCCGCCTCCATCCACCGACTTCCTGCAACGTTTATAATGTATTTAGTCCATGTTTTATATTGGTATACCTACAAGAGTACTAATAACTTGGTCTATCCACTATCCATAGAGCCTCTGCTCTGGCTTCTTTGTTTCTACCTATCATGTTGACCCTAGTGGGTCAGTGACCAGTTTTGAGAATGGTGGCCCTAATAAGGGCCTCGTGTCTCATGATTAAAAAACACCAGACTTCATGGAAGTGTGGTGAAAGGATAGTAATTGAAGACTAAGGAATTGAAGCGTGAGCAAGGTCAGAAACAGTAGAGTCTGTCTAGAACAGTGTCAAAGTTTATGTGATAAACTACATACCTGCTTTATCATCATCATCAGTTCATCAGCCTGTAGATGTCCAGTGCTAGATGGAGACGGTCCATGCACCGACCTCCAGCGACCCCTATAATGTCTTTAGTCCATCGTTAGGCGAGCCTTCTACACTGCGTCGTCTAGTTTGTGGTCGCCCTCGCCACTCGAGAACTTGTATTCCCCAACGGTTGTCAGTTCTGCAAGCTATATGACTTGATAATTCTGAAAGCTATGTGATCTTGATTTTTATACGTATTTCCTCATTTCGGATACATGTTTAATGCCTAATAAACATCTTTTTGTTGCAATTACATTACTTAAAGTATGCCTGGTAAACAGGTCCTGAGTATATCCGGTTGCTGTGGTGTGTCCGGCCTAGATAGACCATAGACCCCTCCGTCTCCTCCCGTGGATATCGTAAAAGCCGAATAAAAGATTACAGCAGAGGATGGGCAGCAGCATCTACCTGAGTTCTCAACACGGATACTGCGATCACCAATCCGCGCGCCAAGCGTTGGTGATTATGGCAATTCAATCCATTGTATTTTATAGAGAAAGCCTCGTCCAGCAGTGGATGTCTAAAGGCTGACGATGATGATGACTAAAGTAGTCGGGTAAAAAGAAGCTCATGCTCACACAGAAAGAAAGTCAACAATTTGTAATTCAGTTTATCTATCACTAGCTGTGCTTTGCGGTTTCACCCGCGTGAACAATGATGAAAATTTATGATGATGATGATGAAAAGTATGATGATTAAGATGGTAAAAATTAAGGCTATGTATTAATCCAGGGTATATAGTATCTACATTCCAAATTTCACTCAAATCCGTTCTGCCGTTTGAGCGTGAAAAGTAACAAACATACTATACATACTAACATTCAAACTTTCGTATTTATAATCTTAGTGTGATTCTTTATTCAAAACTCTTAATTCCGGTATTTAATTCTGTAACGAATTATGGGAATTACATTGATAGTGAGTCACCGGAAGGCCGTGGGCCGGACGGACATGCTGACGTAGGTAGGCTTCGTAGGAAGAACACTTGATTTGTGTTGGTAGGCGCCGCATTCACTTCTGTCAAAGAATAAGCGACATAGACAAAACATGTGTGACGTAAGATGCCTCTACTCATAGGAGTATATTCTTTCATACTATTATATTATTCTATTATTGTATTTTATTAGTCTTTTAGGTATATAAATACCAGCCGGCCTAGACAAACGGTATTCGCTTCGAAACGATTCTATTTCTACAGTCGTAATCTCGTAATACAATTATACAATAGACCACGTGACATATCTATAGCTTACGTCAATCTCATACATTTTGGACTTTACTAGTGTCATCGCTATTAGAATATTTCTTTGTCTAAGACCTCTGATCAATACATAACATTCTGGTTTAGATTGCGTTGTTGTTTGTCGTGTCAGTTGTTCTGTCTTGTTTTTTTGAGTTTGATGTACTCAGGTAGATTGGAGTACTACATCTACGGGAGGAGAGGAAGGGGTATATTCTCAGGCTGGACTGGACACACCACGGCACCAAGTTGAGGTACGGTGCCCTTTGCTCTCACCAAAGGTCGTAAGGAATTCTTTCCTTTCATGATCCCTTAACAAATAATTTAGTGATCGAAGCTAGTCTTAATGTACTTAACTAGAGGGGTTGGTTTTCGTATGCATATGGCTGAGTATCTATGTTTGATGGGTGTTTGTTCAACGATAGCTTTTGAAACGTTGATCTAATCATGAACTTTGGTATGTTAGTGACCCCAATACAATTGGCAAGTTTATATATGAACTTAATCGGCAAAGGATTCGTTAACATCGTGAGTTCTCAGTTGAGGCGAATTACTACATAACATAACAGCCAACAGTCACATACACAGACTAGGATTTCCTGTGACGTGGGTTTAAGGAACTACAAGTACCATGGTACCACAACACCCAGACCCAAAACAAGTATTTACAAATCATGCAAACATTTGTCCCGCAGTGGGTATAGAACCCGCACCTCTTGCGTCTCAGCCGGCTACTAGTTATAATTGAATTGATAGTGAGTTACTGTGACCGGCCGGGTATATGACGTAGGTAGGTTTCGTAAGCAGAACACTGATTTGTATTGGTACTTTGGTAGACACCGCATTCACCTCTATCAAAGAATAAATGACATTAGATAAAAGATTGTTTCGATTCCAAATTATGACTATTTATTTAATTGATGTTGGGCCACCGGAAGGCTGTGGGCTGGACGGGCACCGGCCACTAACGTAGGTAGGTAGGCTTCGTAGGCAGAACACTTGATTTGTGTTGATAGTTGATAGGCGCCACATTCACTTCTGTCAAAGAATAAACGGTTCAAAGAAAACTTTACAGTGTTTCTTTTGTTTTCTAATGTCTGTGTTTTGACTTTGGTATAAAAACTTTTTTTAGTGCCACTGTACTTTCTTTGCCCTTCTTAAGGTCATTGACTTGAGGTATAGTGGCTCAGAAAAAAAACACATGACCGATTGTGAAGGATAGAAACCTAAATTGGTAAGTATTTCTATGATAAATGAGTTGCTAGAAAGTTGTAGGCCAGACATGCTGACATAGGTAACTTGCAAGCATCGTAAGTTGCTAATTATTGGTATTGTAAGTTAACATTAGGATTCCCTGTATCGCGAGTATCAGAAACAACGAGCACCATGGTACCACAACCACATATACACGGAACAAATACTTGCAGAAAATGCAAACATTTGTGACGCAGCAAGAATCGAAACTGCACTTCTTTCATCTCAGCTGGCTACTCGCCCACCACACCAAGAAGCTCGTCAGTCGATGTCGGGTTAGTTATCTGTTACCAACCTACTCTTTGCCATCAATATAATTTTACAATGGCAACCGGTATCCCCGGTGGGACGTGACTGCACTGCTCATACTCGGATGCCATGAATGAATTCATTCAGTCATTCACAACTCCAGCACTATGCTTTACACTGTGGCTCTTTCCCGCAACAAAGACACGAGTTTTTACAAACATTATTAACTTTAACAATTATTACGAATAGAACAATACATGTAAACAAATAGCAAAGGTTTATGACAACTATTTACAATACGGAACGTGAGAATTTTGGGTTAAAACAGCCTTATCCTGGACACAATAATACCGTGTCCAAGACATAGCGTAATTACAGGACAGCAGGTACATTTAACTTCCGGGACCACGGTCAAAGTGACCGTGGTTGCAGTAAAGATAACTAAAATTTCCGTCTTCTACATTTTTTTATTTCTTATTAACTTCGTTCAATATCTTGACAACCTCTGTGGTGCAGCGTGCGAGTAGGCGGCTAAGTAAAAGAGGTGTGCGTTCGAATCCTACCGTGGAACAAATGTTTGCAAGATCTGCAAATATTTATTCCGGGTCTGGGATTTGAGGTATATTACTCATTGTTTCTGATACCCACGACGACACAGGGAATCCTAGTCTGTGGACTACGTAACTTGGTGTATGCAAATGTTGTGTTATTTTGCCAAGAAAAATAACATTTTGTATCGATAGACTCATTGTTGATTTTACCTCGGAAAAATAACGCAAACATTTGCAAATATACACCAAGTGAAGTGGCATCTTTAAAATAACACGCACACTATGTGCATAATATAATATGTGATCATCATCATGTGTTGAAATGATGATGATTGTGATGACCACAATGTGGAGAGTAACTTAGCTGTCCCCAGTGCTATTTCTTGCAGTTTTCTGCTCTACGTGCTTGATAAAGAGCACACGACAGACAAACTCTACGTTTTTATTATGGGCGGCGTCACAAAAGGTTGTAAACAATAATAAGCTATTGCCGCTATTGATACACCTAAGCTGCCGGACTTGCATACAATCACGTAATGATTTTTGGGTGTAGAAATGTAATTGTTGTAGCCGTGGGAAAGAATGAGAGTCTTCAATATTGAAATGGCAGGTATTTTCCATTTGGTGACGATCTTTTGAAACTGCACACAAATTTTAGTGGCTTTTAAATTTTTCTAAGAAAGTTTTCTTACAAGTTTACTGTCTTTGAGAATTTACCCGCAGCTAGTGAGCCGCAAATTTGTGGCGGACTGAAATTCGAGTCAGCGGCACACTCGGATCAATTTGCCGACGTCGCTAGTAGGTAAACTGTTCCGAGCTGCCGCTGCCGACTGAATCTTCAGTTCAAGAAACTACTCACTACGCCGGCGAACTAAATCCATTTCGCCGCCGACTGGAACCGGTTTTTCTGTGAGTCGCCCGCCCACTGAGACATTAGGCGCGCGTAACGTTGCAAACTGCGTAGAGTGAGCGCAAAATTAGCAAACTGTGAACACTCCATTTCAAATATATGCAAGGGCGTACTATACCGATACGCCACTAACTCAGTCGGCGGCGAACAGTTTGCCTACTGGGCCTACGCAGCCTAAAACGGCAGTCAACTCAGTCTGCTGTTTTACACTTTTCCTCGCTTTCTTTTACACAGCTACACGCATCATCATCAGCCATCAGACGAGGCCTCCTCCGTTGAATACAATGGGGGGATTTACAATAATCAACACGCTTGGCAGGCGGATTGGTAATCGCAGTTTGGTGTAAAGTACCCAGGCAGATGCCGCTGCACATCCCTTGGTGTAATCTCTTAGTAAGGCTTTTACTACATCCACAGGAAGAGACGGAGGGGTATATTCTTAGACCGGACACACCACGGCACAGCTACTCCTAATCTTCATTTATTCAATTCCCAATTGCTGCCAGAGCTAGCAGACCTGCAAAAAACGTTGCTCTATCCAATTACAATCGCGAATAATATCTACTCGTAGGTAGAACCAGCCATAAACCATTCCCTATTTAGTTTTAATTTTGATTTCCAATTGGTAGTGGTTGTGTGTGGTCTCCATCCGGCGGACATAGCCACTTCCGCCCTCTATTGTCCCTAACCCTACAATGAGCAATGAGCCCTTAGTCACAGATTAAACAGTTACTTTATATGCTCGGTACGTTCGCATTTCCGACCGCAATTAGTTGAAAAAGCTCGATTATCAACACTTGTCAGGAGTATTTTAAAACTACCTAGGTAGACGTGCTGTGGCGTGTCCGTCCTAAGAATAGACCCCTTAGTCTTCTCCCGTGGATGTCGTAAAAGTCGACCAAAGGATCTGAGTTTTGTCGTGGAGTATTCACGGTCTAATCTGTATCATACTACTGAAACATTATCCTAGGTTTTAATTACAAAAAGCCCCTTCATTCCTTGAAAAATCTTTGTTTATAACTTTTTTTTTTATAAATACATGTTAGATTTGGCTTGTACTTACCTAATAGAAAAGGTTGTATTTTCTGAGATAAATTAATAGTCAATGGTCAATAGTCATAATAATAATATTCATAATATACATTATACGTCAATTATTTTAGTCTAGACTCTAGACTAGACCATTGGCATCGTACGGGATTTCCTAGGCTATCCTATAGGTAATATAGGTCTTTACCAAGGAAGCTACGCCAAAGAAGGCATCATAAAACAACACTTTGTAAAACGTAATTCTATTTTATCGTGTTTGCAAATCGTCAAAGACGGTTGAAATAAGCAATAAAAATAATAATTACAACTTGAACACGAAAAGGGGTTTATGAAATGATAATTAGTCCTAAACATCTGTTTATATGTTGTTAAAAGTCTTTGTTTTTGTGACAACTTATAGCTTAACAGTGTTTTAACTGGAACCATAAACTATCGAGCTAGCTGAGAAAGTGAGAAGGTAGTGAGTGTGATTAAAAAAACATATATTTTTTTAATACATTAATCTAACTTCTAGCTTTACAATTTATGAAAGTGTATCACAGAAGATCAATTCAGTGTTTGCGGTTACAACACTAGATTGAGATAAGTTAAAGCACTATTAATGTAAGATCGATTGCATAGTTGTCAGATAAGCTACCAATCCAATCGTTAGCGTAATATAAAAATCCATCAGGTTTTTAACGAAAACGCTAAGCAAATCTCTGGTAATAAGCGATTGACAAACGCCGTCAAATTAACGCCGCGCGCCGTGAGGTACATTTGGTTACCGTTTTCGTAAGACTTGGATTGTACCTTGTCTAAAGAGGATGGAGTCAAGTCTCAGATAATTTAAAAGTAAGGAGAAATCTTCAATAAACAACGTATTCCTGCTAGCGACACCCCTTACGGGTGGAGGGGATGCAGGGGGTGTGTCGACAGGTGCTCGAACGCACGTGCGGGGCGCAGCTTTCCACCCTCGGGGATCAACTCAATTTATAATTTGAATAAAAAATTACAGATTGTGAATGTAAATTATTTTTAGATTCGATGGATCAATAGAATCTTGGGATTGTTGTGTTAATTTGTGAAGCCGAAAGACTTTCTAACGCAATTCTAATGTGTGTAAATATTTATGATCGGCTTGTGTGAAGCTGTTGATAAACAATAAAAGATCGATGAAAGGTGTTTTGGGGATAAAACTTTGAATTTATTAGATAATGATTGTGTCTTGCTATTATTTACTTATGTTTTTTAATGATATCAAAACATTTCAATAAAATTTTATTTTTTTATTTTAGATTTTTAAAACAAGATTAACGCATTCAACATGTTTGTTGATGTCATTTTAAAATGAATACTTATAGGTAGGTTTTTTTACTATTTGTCTTGTGTTAGGAAAATTATCAAAATTTAGAGTGCTGAATAATTTCATATTATCATTTTTACTTAATTTAACAACAGAAAAGAACCTAATTGAAGTGGTTGGAATACCTTGATTTTTCTCAAGCACTTTGAACCAATACCTGTAAATGGATGTGTTAATGCTCAAAGTCAAAGTTAACCATTTTCATGCCCTTACTGGTTACAAAGAATGCAGTGGCTATTGTTTTAATTAACTACATTCCATATCGATAGGTGCCAGAGCCAGTATGGTCCATTTAAATTGGTGACCACAAAATACAGGTGGGTGTTTAAACCTGTCCTAGCCTTGGAACAGATGTTTAATGGAGAAGTCAGTTTGTTGATCAGGTCTTTGGAGATTATGTTATGTATTTTGTTATTTTAACTACATACACTCGAGAGCAATGAATCCGGGTCACTTAAAGAATCCTAAAAATCTCGGAAACTAAAAATGCTAGGTTAATGCAATAAATTGTATTTAATAGACAATGTAATACTCCTTAAATGAAGGTATTAAAACTTCTTAGTTATTGTAAAGTTATATCATAAAAAAAACAAATTTGAAAAAGGGCCACTTTCGAAGATGGAACTACGAAATTAAGTTAAAACAAAATTTAAATTTAAATTTAAAAATTTAAAATTAAAATTTAATAATAAAAAAAATTAAATTAAAATTAAATTAAAAAAGCACGAGGAGGCAATACGAAGTATTAAAATTCAAGAAAATCGTAATAAAGTTCAAAAATTTCATGTTTCCTATTTTTGTTTTAAGGAGAGATCAGCAGTTTTTTTCTTTATGTAATTTTGTGTTAATAAAATGTATGGTGACTCATATTTTTTTTTACCTTCATTTAAGTAGTATTACATTGTCTATTAAATACAATTTATTGCATTAATCTATCATTTTTAGTTTCCGAGATTTTAACATTCTTTAAGTGACCCGGATTCATTGCTCTCGAGTGTAATTTCAACATTTTACCAAAATTAATAAAATGGCGGCCCAGTGAGATGCTCATTGTTCTTCGTGGCCATCGCCGTGTCTCTAATACGTTAATTTAAAGGGTATCTACCAAAAGACAGGTAACACTGGAATCAAAAGTTTGGAAGTTTGGTTCGATTCCCGCTGCGGGACAAATGTTTGTATTATCTGAAAATATTTGTTCCGGGTCTGAGTATTATCATTATTATACCACGGTATGGTGCTCGTAGTTCCTGATACCCACGACACAGGGAATCCTAGTGTGGGATCAAGACTACGTATAGTACGTATGCGACTGTTGGGTGTTAGGTTATTATGTTATGTGTCATTCCCTGATCTGGATTATTTACCACATCCATAGAATTCTGTAATTTTCTTTAGTTTTTTCATTCAATCAACTCATTTCTTCCATGAACATCAAATAAGTGGACAGCAATAAAGGAGAAGCTTCAAAATTGGCGTCATTCTCCGCTTTACATGCCGTAACCTTTCGAAGCCACAATGCGGTTAGAGAAGTACACTCACTATGCTCGCTATAATTTTACTTTACACCTGCCGGAATATTTAACGCTCCGATAACTATGGTAAATGTGGCACAGAATAAATTGTAACAGCACGGGTCATTACGGGATGATGCGGAGTTTTTGAACCTGACTATTTCATTGTTTAGCCACCGCTTGCAACCGGTGTTAAGAGTATTACCCGAGTTAAAACGGACATGACAAAGAGATATTCACGCCTGATTCTTAGGGGTAGGCAGCGACCGTGCGCACTTTATCGTGGGGGTTGCTATAGCCTTTAATTTTCCCCTATGCTGACGTAATAGTTTTACATTTTTGTATAACGTTATTGGTACTTGACTATACTGGAATCGATAGATTAAAAATTAGACGAGTTGGGGAACGAAAATATTTCAATTTTGCAATTCCCCAACTGGACAAACGTGAGCGAGATTTTATTGAGCGAGTTTGGGACCGACTCAATAATTATTCTTATAAGAACTCCATCAAAACATTGTCTTGACGACCCGTTGTGTGGCTGATTTTTTTCAGACGTTATGTGCTGTCATATCTGCCACTTAATAAAACAGAAAAACAGCCTTATTTAAATACATTTAAATAAGGCCCTAATCCCTTTCCACGATATTCCAGTGTTCCATATTCCATTTCAAAAAATACTCTTGCGTATCTATTCGGCTCTATCTTTACTCTTTGAACATTATCACGGTTGTGGCACATCTAGTTCGCTTGACAATACCATTCAACAAAAGGCAACAGCATCGTTGCTCACTCGTACTTCATAGACCGTAGTCGGGAGCTGTTGCCACAGTATGTCTGTCACTTGACACTTCTCAAATGAAAACCTGTCTGGCTAATTCAATCGTGAATGAAGTAACTGTTTACGTTTGATAGTAGGGTGTGTCTAGTCTACCTCCACCGTTTTTAAATGGCACTTGATGACTTGACACAAGCTTGACGTTCGAAAACGGTCCTTGTGGTTACGGATTATGAAATATTTAATTTTGCTGTAATTAAATTGTGTGGCTTTCAGTTTTAGAATAGACGCAGTCTACCTAGCTATAATTTCCTTGATTTAAAAATATGAGAGTAACTATCGGCCAATGAAAATTGAAAAAACTGGTAAAGCGCGAGTCGGATTCGCACCAGTAACCACTAGACCAATTATTGAACCTATTAGTTTGTAAACACATTTTATACGCATTTTCTCTTCACTAATATTTTCCGTTTGCAGTGGGAATTAACGCTTAGATTTTCCTGTATCTATGAGCGATTCCCTATTTTATTTTTTATTTTTGGATTAGTAGTTTCTGAGATATTTTTTTTTATAATTTTTGAAGCTTATTATGCTTTTAAAATCATAAAAAAAAACTATTAGGATTTATCGTATTGAGGCTTATCATTTATAAGTCACATGAAGCACTTAACAGAAGTTTTTTTTTAATTTTATAATTTGCCCCCAACCCCTAAATTAGAATTCGTTTGATTGTATTCCCTAACTCCGTATATGTACCAAATTATAGTTTTTAGTTTAGTTTAGACTTAGTTTACCAAAAACGCCCTCGAGTGCCTCGTGATAGAAATGGCATGCCTAAACAGCATGACATTTCTATCTGTACATTTTCATCATCATCAGCCGATAGAAATCAACTGCTGGACATAGGTCCAATGCCTCCCTCATAGAATGGTCACCACGAATGGTCTTGATCCACCCACATCCACTGAATCCTGCAATCTTTTAACAGTCGTTGGTCATTTTATATGTCTCATAAAATCAAGACAATAAACGCTGACACTTTCATCCCTTTTGCTTGTCCTGGGCATTGTTCTAATTTAAGATTTATATATTTATATATTTTCTTTGAATTTTCTTCTCCTGCAAATTCAAATACTTATGACGTTTATAGAAGCAATGTCTTCCTAGTAACAAAAAATGCCACAAGCCACAAAAAAATTGGCATCTGCTAACATGTTGTTCCCGTTACTGGATCAAAAGAAAATGCTTTGGATTATTTAACCGCGGCATTTGGTATGTCAATTCTTGTCCACCCTAAGTGCCCTTAAGTGAAGGAGCAAGTACAATCGGCCGGAAGCGGAAGGCGCGCGTTTCGCGATCTCGGCGAAATTCGGGCGGCAGCTGCGCGTGCGCACACAGCTGCCTTCTAAATAGGTCATTTCCGCTTTGTTCTCCGTATTGATCGGACGTGTATAATAGCCTAAAACTACTTTTTCATTGATAAATTTAAAATCTATGCTGCGTAGCGTTATGTTAATTTATTATGTTTTCATTTACAGCGACTTGCTTCCTTCTTTACATAAATTAAAAGCGTCCCTTACAAATATTAGCTATTTTTATCGTTTTGCACCCATCTTAGTTCTTCTATTTATATTTAGGTGTATTAAAAAGTTATGATATAAAAAACGTGAAATGTTATTTTTAGAATCCTCGTGGGGGACATAATGTACTCATAGCTTCCGTCAATTTATCACCTGGATTTAAAATAATGATGTTTTAAGACTACCAAATGCGAAGGGGCCTCAAAAACAAAGTTAAACAGATATAAGTTTTTTACAACGGTGACACGCTTTGTAAAAAACTTTTAATCAAATAAAATATGTCACGGTTTTTACGATAATTTATTTCGGATTGTTTCCAAAACGGATGCGCCTACAGCTGTTTGTTTTTTCTTTGCTTCGAAATTAGATCAAGAGGAACAGATTTTTTCATGCTTTGTCGTTGACAAATGAAAGCTTCTGTGTATTGATTATGACTTCCATATCTTGCAGACCAAAGAAAATTTTATAGCAATACAACGTTCTTCTATATTTGTCTCTGTAGCAATACGATTTATAGACTTCTACTGGCTTAAGCAGGAAGCATTACTGACTTCAGTGGACTTTTGTTGGAAGTTGCCGTCGTTTGTTATTTATTACGTTTTTTTATTAGTTTGTTCTTTTATTCCTATTCATTCTTTAGCAAAACACCTGTCAACATGGCGATACGAAGTGTAAACTTTGACTAGTGCCACATGCAGCATAACTTTTTATTATCATCAGTCTGTAGAAGTCCACTGCTGGTCAAAGGCTCCTCAATAGATTGCAACGACGAATGGTCTTGAGCCGCCTCCATCCACTGACTTCGTGCAACCTTTATCTTTTCTGTTCTTTTTCTTGATCTTTATCTGAGTTTATAAATATGGCTAGATACGGGTTATTATTTTATTTCATAGAGATTTATTAAAGTCATGTTCCCATGCACAGACGGCGTAGCTAATTGGTTACCCCCGCGCCACAGAGTAAATAACTACGTTACGTACGTAACTTTTTTTTTAATCGTTCTATAACTAACTTATAATATTCCAATGTGCATAATGTTTGCTGTATAGAGTACCTAGTGGTAATCCAATACCCAGCTAGCTGTCAAGTTACAACTGCCGACGAAACCCCTCAACAGTTTACAAAAACCCTTCCAAAACTGCCTTCCGCCAACCTGTTTCCGGTGCAAAACTATACGTACAGTCAACAAATAAGTCGTAAGAAGAGTTCTGTCAGTACACACACTCACACACACACCCACCCACACATGGTAGTTCTTTTAGTTTTACTCCGATTTACCAATATTATTTTTGTACCAATTTACCTGTCCCTATCAATTTATCTGCAAATTTACCAGCCTCGTGGACGAGGCCCCTCCATTGATTTGTCATAATCACCACGCCTGGCAGGCGGATTGGTGATCGCAGTTTGGTGTTAAGTACTCAGGTGGATGCTGCTGTCCATCTCGAGGTGTAATCCCGTAGTAAAGCTTTTACTTCATCCACGGGAGGAGACGAAGAGCTATATTCTAAGGCCAGACACACCACGGCAAGTCATCTATAGATGGTCTCTATCCATAAGAGATCCTCAAAAGAGGGATCTAAACAAAATAAGATGGAAAAACAAATGAAGATGGTAAATTTTGGCCCATGCAAAAGAAGTCGCGTGCCAAAGCTTGTATCTGAAGTATCACATTTGCAGATGTTATACGTATCAACAACATTTCGGGACCCATCAATAACAAATTTTGAAACAAAACACTTGAAACTGTACCAGAAGTACCGTAACATCTGGCAGACTGTTGAAATGTCTCTACACATCCTAACAAAAAATACAATAATTTCACCCTTAACGCCTTGGAATAAGGGTTAAGAAGATTTTAGTAATCAGCTGGCTACTTGTTCCGTAACAAACTGGAATATTTTTGGTACTATTTTTAGCTGACACACCGTTAATCTCAAGTTTGTTTACAATATTTTCGTTGTGTTTATCCATAACATTATATTATGTTTGACCGATATCAGTTTAATTAGCTCCTTTGAAGAGGGTTCTCTGTATTTGTGTTTAGATGGTTAGTTTTTTTATTACCATATTGCTTGGTGTTGATTATCACGCCACGTAACTTTACGGCTGTGATTTCAGTCGCAAAAATACGCATCTACCGACGCTCATCAGCCGCGAAAATATAATGTCGCGTAGTTTAAAAGTGGTAAAAATTTAAGCAGTAAAATGGGTGTAAATTGGAGACCAAAAGTAAGTATCATATTAAGTGCTCATGAATACAGAATTGCACTTCAACGAGATAATGTAAGCATTGTCTCGGTGAAATGCATTTCTGTATTGCAGTTGGCACCTTGCCATGATGAGAATTGAATTGGATCTACAAAATTATGTATAATGCACTATGTAAAGTGTTTTTTAATCGACTTCCCAAAAAAGGAGGAGGTTCACAATTCGGTTGTTTTTTTTTTTTTTGTATTTTTGTTTCCGCATATCTCCGGCGTTTATGAACAGTTTTGAAAAAATCTTTTTTTATTTTAATAGATATACTTCCTGATTGGTCCCATTTTTTTCAGAATGCAGTTCTGATGATGGGATCCATGAGGAATTGAGGGAACTCCTGAAATATTGTAGGCATACATATGGCGATTTTGATATTTTCAGCAACAAACCAAGCATTTGCATTCAAAAAGTATCATAATCCTTTCACCACTATGGTTCTTTCATCATTTTTTTTCATACAAATATTTAGTCGAATACAATGGTGGAAGTCGGTTTTTTAAATGAAAAGTTATTTAATAGCTTTTATTTAACTTGCAATGTATGTGTATGTTTGTCCGGGTGAAATCTTGCAACTGAGTTTTGAACCAGTTCCACCCAACCGATTGAGCTGAAATTTTGCATACCTGTCAAGTTCCGATGACAGTACGATATTATGATGACGGAGAGCTGATCTGATGATGGAGACGGAAGGTGGACAACCGAACTCCTCGATGATTAATAGTAGCCTGGCATTGGAATAATTTTGATCTGCTCATGGTTCCAATTACTAATTTAAATAAAAGCTTGTTTTGAAATAAAAAAATTTCATCAAAAAAACTTTTTTTTTAATAATAGTATTATTATAGCCCTGCGTCTAACGCTGCAATTTATCGTAAAAATAAGCACTGTCTCCTTTATTTCTTGAAGCTCGGCTTGGAGCCGGATATGGAGTAGGTAATTATGATCAAGTCACCTAACACAGACGCAAAGTACATGCTGGGTATTTTAGGTACGTAGGTACCAAAAAAAACCTTTGTGAACTAATCTCTCTTGTCGCAGTACCCACCTATGTCTCCAATTTCATTTCACGTTGAGATAACAGGCTGTGTGCACTGTTCTGTAATCTATGGTAGCGCCATGTAATCTTGTTACAACAGTTGTTCGCGGTGTAAAACGAGATTAGCCTCTCAGCTCCTGTGCTAGAACACAGTGAAAAGAGAAGACAGCTAATTCACTTTCTGAGCGAATCTTTGACATAATATTGCAACTGCTACACTTCATATCGAAATTAAAAGAGAACAAATGGTCCATTTTAATAACTAGTTATGAAACAGTGAAGGAAATTGTCTTTTTCGTAGCTAGTTATGAAAAACAATTATGAAAATGGACCAAAGCGAAATATGGATGGTTGATATCACACGAAGTCGATTTCTTCGTGGTATTAAATTATTCGTTTTCTTAAACCGTTTAAAAAAATTACAAAAAACAAATTAACAGGTTATTTTCTTCTTGTATGAAAATGATAAGCATAAAAATAACTATGGATAGATAAGATAAGAGATGTACTCTTCTATTTATATTAAATGCTCCAGCCGTTTCATCCGTATCCCTAAGCTGTGGCTGTGATTTTGTGTTATTCTCTATAATACCATTGTCAGACATTGTGTAGCAGTGTTATCTATCGACAGATAAAACAAGATACGACACCTATTCACCTTATAGCATTATCTGTTAGTTTAAGTTTATTCGTTGTAAGCTTATTGAATTATGGCGTTTGCGATTTGCTAACTGATAATGGATGATTCAAGTTATCTTGTTTTGAAAAGCTTTACAGTCAGTTTATTTAATATACTGCATTATTGAAGTGCTTATGATCTTTAAAAAATATATCTAGGATAATATTTGCCGCTTAATATGTATAGAATGACCGCAACTTTATCCACGTGGAGTTTTTAGGGTTCCGTAACTCAAAAGGTATCAACGGAACCAGTAAAGGATCACTTAGGGGTTTGTCTGTATGTCACAGACAGTATACACTGTGTACATATAATATATATATATATATATATATATATTATATATAATATAAATAGATATTATATATATAATAGTTGTATGTAAGTGTGGTAAACGAAAATAATTTTTAAAAAAAAAATTAGTTTTGCAAAAAAAATCGCTCAAATTACCACTAGACCAATGATAGCTAGTCTTGTATTTTAAAGTTCTATATATATACACACATATATATATATATATATATATATATATATATAGAACTTTAAAATACAAGTACAGCTATTTAATTCGTAAAAAAAATTGCGTTGTTGTCGTTCAAAACTAGGAGCATTTGAATGGCAAAGTTGTTTTAGAGATTTGAGCGACATTTTTTGCAAAACGATAATTTTTATAAAAAAAAATATTTTCGGTTACAACACTTACAACTATTATTAGTATATTGTTCTACCTACACTAGTTTTTGCATCTCATTATTTAATCTCATCACGTCGCACTGGGCGTTCAAAATACCACTTTTGAGATCAGTCCTCGCCGCCGAAATGATCGACGAGGTGTACGTGGGAACTTTAACATCCAAACTTTCGAATTTATAATATAAGTAGGATAACACGGGCATTGTCGTATTTCAAGTGTACTACCTAATACTCATCAAGCTTTTTCTCAGGTCATTTCTGGACATGACATTCTCCTAAAATAAACACAATGACTATTAACCCAGGAATGTACACATCAAGCCGCTTTATAGCGACCATCACAGTGTGCCATTGTCTCAATTAAAACTTAAAAGGATATCCTACTCAACCTCAGAACAGACTGACGCTCGTTATCACATTATGGCACTTAAAACAGTCCAGCTAGAATCGTTCTATCAATGAGTTGCTTTCCAAGCGGTAGAAATTCTAATACCACACCAAAAAACCTACTAATCGCAAACTTACCTAACCTTTTATTAAATAATCACTATTATTCACCATTATTCATAAAAGCAGTATTGTAGTAGAATAAGGAAATATTTAAATCATTGCACCTACCTATAGCGAGGTGCACTAAATTCTTTCACCACACTAGTTCTTTCACCATCGGTCATAAGACCCTTTTCAGGGCCACTATAACTCGTTAATTCCTATTACCAACCGATCAACCACGCTGTCCACCTAGTTGGACGGTTAGTATATATTTTTCTTAACCAACAATCTGGTTAGTCAGTTGATTTTCATCATCAGCCGAGACGTCCACTGCTAGGCGAGGCCTCTCCCATAGACATAACAAACAAACAAACAAACATTACTTTTGTTAGTAGCAGAACTTCTTGTGAAAGAGTTCGTCCGGGGAAGTACTACCACCGTACTTATTTCTGCCGCCAAGCAGAGTAGTGTTCGCATTGCTGTGTTTCGGTTTGAAGGGTACGGGTGCCGGTGAAATTACAGGCACATGAGACTTTTCATGTTTATGTCTCAGGGTCGGCAGCGCGCTTGTAATGCCTTTGGTGTTGCAGGCGTCCATAGGCTACGGTAACTGCTTTCCATCAGATGGGCCGTATGCTTGTCTGCTAGCCAAGTATCATAAAAAAAAAAAAAAAAAAAATTACTCTCGCCGAAAAAAGTGGCGGAAATCAGAATCACAAATAGTTTTCATGCCCATATTGAGCCTCAAAATTCACATCAGTGTACCGTGGATTAGGAGGTCGTTGATGGTTGTAGTAATACTGAAATGCTTTTGAAACTGAAAATTAATCCCAAGAATAAATACTAAGGAGTCTATTTTATTTATTATATTTAACCAGCGCCGCGCCGTAAGTACAGATTATGCTGAGACAGAGACCTAATTTGACCCCACATAACACATATTGATGCCAACCTAAGTACTAATAGTTACCTTCATATTTATTTTTTTATGTTTATTCTTTTCTTATGTCTTGTCTTTTGGTAGTTTTTTCATATGATAATTTTTTAACCGACTTCCCAAAAAAGGAGGTTCTCAATCGGTTATATTTTTTTTTTTTTTTATGTTTGTTACCGCATATCTCCGGCGTTTATGAACCGATTTGGATAATTCTTTTTTTATTTGAATAGATATACATCCAGATTGGTCCCATTTTTTTCAAAATCCAGTTCTGATGATGGGATCCATGAGGAATTGAGGGAACTCCTCAAATATTGTAGGCATACAAATGGCGATTTTGATATTTTCAGCAACAAACCAAGCATTTGCATTCAAAAAGTATCATAATCCTTCCACCACTATGGTTCTTTCATCATTTTTTTTCATCCAAATATTTAGTCTAATACAATGGCGGAAGTCGGTTTTTTAAATGAAAAGTTATCTTTTCTAATTTTCTATTAAAGCACAGTTAATAAATCTTGTATATAGACCAAATAACTTCCGATACAGCGATAATGTTACCAGATTCGGTGCCGAGATTCACGGAACAAAACACCTAATCCATTTATCCATGACGATAACATCTGGGTTGGCAAGGTGTCTTTGCACATTGTAACTATTCTATTAGAAGCACACGTGTGCCTGAATACCCTGTACTTACCCAAATAATAGTGTTGGAGAGAATATTGAACAGAGATCAATATTCGGGACGATACTTTTGGACTCTGGGGTGCAATTTTTTAATGTCACGGAGTGACTAAATACCATCAATAACTTTTTATTTAAAAAACCGACTTCCGCCATTGTATTCGACTAAATATTTGGATGAAAAAAAAATGATGAAAGAACCATAGTAGTGAAAGGATTATGATACTTTTTGAATGCAAATGCTTGGTTTGTTGCTGAAAATGTCAAAATCGCCATATGTATGCCTACAATATTTGAGGAGTTCCCTCAATTCCTCATGGATTCCATAATCAGAACTGGATTTTGAAATTTTTTGAAAATGGGACCAATCTGAAAGTATATCTATTCAAATAAAAAAAGAATTTTCCAAATCGGTTCATAAACGCCGGAGATATGCGGTAACAAACATAAAAAAAAAAAAAAATACATCCGAATGGAAAATCGGTTAAAAAGGCCACAAATCACCGTTTTTCTGGATATATACTGGAGGAGGCACTTGTATTGATACAATAGGTATAAGAATTTTCGTCATCAATGAGTTTCAGATATATTTAAATTTGGAAATCGTGAAATAAACGGCAATTTTATTGACGTTTAGTCACTCGATGACCTTTCAAAAATCGTACCCGGACGATAGTAGTCTTGATCGAAACTATTAGACTGTTTAGATCTATACCCTGATTTTTAATTTCAGACAATTTTTGTAAACAAACAAATGTCAAGATATGCCACTGTGTGTATAAGTGTCATGTATGTGTGTCATATTTGAATTTACACGTATGCTATACAATCATGACGTTTATAACTCACAGTGGCATATTTTGACATTTCTTTGTTTACAAAATTTGTCTGAAATTAAAAATCAGCGTATAGTCCCAAAAGCCCGTATTCGTGTAATTTTAATTTTAATAAATTATAAAAGAATATGTTTCTGTTTCTCATATGTTTTTTTCTTATTTTTTATTTTGTCCCCCATAATTAAACCCCAAAATCAGAATTCGTTTATTTACGTATACGTCCGTTATTGGGTGGTCCAACTCTGTGTACCTATGCACCAAATACTACTTTGGTATAAAAGGCTTAGTTAAAGCTGTACTATTGTACAGCTTTTACTATTTTCTTCCAGCAGTTTCGAAGCAAAAAAGGTTGTGACAGACAAAAACGAGAATGACCTGTAATAGTTCTATTAGTACCTTCTTAGGTACGGAACCCTAAAAATGAAAGGTCTAGTTTCCTACCGAAGTCTGTGGTCTTATAAAAACTACTTAAGGGTCAACGCCACTTACATCCCAGCAAGGGTGCAAGGGTGCAAAGCATTAGCCGGGTGTTAATGCGTTTTTTCTAAGACATGTGCTACCGATAGACAGCTAATTCGGGAAAGGTGTGCGCCGTGATTTGCCGTGTGCACACATTTGTTGCAAACATATGCAACATTTCCGATACGATCACCTTGTCTTTTGCAATTTGAGACCAACTACGCAGGCGAATGAATCGTTTGTGATGGTATTTTTTAATAACTGGTCAAGTGCGAGTTGGCCTCGCGTTAAGAGGTAGATAGATAGATGATAGATTATAACTTTATTGTACACCATAAACAAAAAACAAAAAAAAATAAGGATACAAAGTTTCAAATCAGAGGTACAGTGGGCGGTCTTATCGCTTAAAAGCGATCTCTTCCAGACAACTTTTGGATGGACAGAAACTATTTAACAAATAAGGACGGTGGCGTACATCTTAGTGTAAGAGGGTTCTGTACAAGCAGGCTACCGTAATAACCACAAGTCCAATAAAACTTATGAATCAATTAACAAATTTTATAAGCATTTTCTCTTATTATATAAGTACATATCTTATTTTATGCATATTTTCCGTATCCCGTAGAAATTTAAAAGTTTAGGATTTTCATATTCATTTTCGTGTCTCCTTTGGGCTTGACGCGTCAGACGTAATTTTATCTCTTAGACATTAGATAGAACATCTCATCATTAATGGTCACTGTTATTTAAGAAACATTCCCTTTTAAAACTTCTTTCTTGTGTGAAATATTACAAAAGTTGCAAAAAATATGATTGCCCTATACATCATCATATCCTACATACATTTGAGAAATGGTAAGTTATTATTTACAGCCATAATAAACATTATCACTCTAATCTCATTCGTCATGAAAACCATAGGTAAAGCAATTCACTTAACTCCTAAAGCAGTATCAGTTCGGTGTAATAATGAAACCCCATGACACAGCGGTCGTAAATAAAGAATATAGCCCCAGACGAACACCAAATTACACTACTACGAACTCTATAATAAAGACGTTAGGGTTGAAAATAGTTGGGGAATTTCTAAGGGAAAAGGGAGGATTAAATAATGCTAGGTATAAATGCAGAGCTAGGGGGGACTATGCAAGTTTTATTGCCCAGAACAATTTTGCAAATGGAACCGGTTAATCTTTAATTATGAAAACATGTACGACAGCTGTTCTTGCATTGATACCATCTAACATTTACATTAGTGCAATATTTATCCAACATTTTGGGTAAAAAAACGTCTATCGTAGTAATACATATTGGGGGAGGGAGGTTCACCAAAACATTGAAATGTTGTAATATTCGAGTTTTCTAATCTAAAAACAAAAACCATGATGTTGTCTTTGGGCCCAAGGTTTGAGGACCATTGACGCTGCGTCCCATTTCAGCAGTAGCGATTAATAGCCTATTTCCACTTTTTTGTCATCATCATCATCATCATCAGCCTATAGAAGTCGACTGCTGGACATAGGCCTCCCCCTTAGAATGCCACGACGAACGGTCTTGAGCTGCCTCCATCCACCGACTCCCCGCGTCGTACTTTTTTGTACTTCTTTTAATAATCCATCTGGTTAATTTTATAAATCCTACTACGGCCAAACATTATAACAAAGTTCAACAGTATATGTTCTAAATAGCTTGAAAGAAACAAGCCTTTAAAATCCAATCCAATCGTCGTCGTTGCACTCAAACGCTATTTCAAGGGGTTAGCACTTAGCACACCAAACTATTGCTACCCTAGACAAACACACAAATACAATCCTTTAATGGCCTTCAAAATCATTTCTATAGCGACTCAAGTCATATAATATTCTAAAGTCAAACCTAGCGGAAACTATTTTGAATTCAAAACATCCATTCATCGCATTTGATGATTACACGGTGTACAAACTACCTCAAAACCGCCCTAAATTATTTGTATCACAATGGGCACAAAACACAATCGTATGTTCGTAATTGCTTTTAATTGGACCTGTCGCATGTTGAACCTTTCCTTTTCTTATATAATGTCTGAGTTACACGAGGCTAGTAGTAGGACTTTTTCCGCTTTTTCGAAATAGATGTCATCCATTTTTATTTTATTTTAACTTCTAGTGTTTGTTGAGTAATATCGTGTAATTTTGGTGACATTTTAACCGGTGTAACTTATTTAAAGAGCACATGGTAGTGAATTTAATAATAACTGTATTGCGCGTTTTTTGAAATGGGTGGAAATAGTCCACTTAAAAAAAAAAAAAAAAAAACTGCCACCATTTTACTTGCGCATGACTTATCTGAGATTTTAACGTCTTGACTTAATTTTATTAAAATAATATACCTACTACCTACTTGACACTGGCAAAATTGAGGAAACTTTCCTAACAGGCTATAATTAAAAGGACTTGTTGGGCCATTTTCGTTGGTATTTAGATTTGTCCTGGCTGCTGGCTTATTTAGGAGTGTGTTATTACTGAAAGAAAGCGTTAGCCGAGTTGGTGGTGGAAAGCAATGGCGAGGATGAGCTCACCACTTTTCACGTCTATATTCCTGTGATTGTTCAACCCAACATGAAAAGAGGCCCTTTGAGGCTCTGTTTACCACTTCGGGGAAAATTGATGCAGTAGTGAGGTGGGCTTAGTTTATAATACTATCCTTGCTTTCTATTTTGAACGTTTTACTATCCTCTTGTAACCTGGGCATGAAGCCCTTGAGAACTAAACGCCTTTTTGAACAATGATTTTACGATGAAAGCCCAAAGTATTTTCAATTTTCTGTGATATATATTAAGTATTATTTAGAGTAAATTATATAAGGTAGAGCCGCTTGTGAGGAAACCAAGTGGAAAAGTGATTGTATATTTCTTTAACATCATCATCAGCCTGTACAAGTCCACTGCTAGACATCCCTCCTGCCACGGCGAACGATCTTGAGCCGCCTCAATCCACAGACTTCCTGCAACCTTCTTTTTTAGTCTTTTATATTGTGTACCTATACTTACTCGTTATTTTTAGCTAGTACAGTAGTGGTAACTGATCATCACGTGGTCTGTCCACTGCTATCCATGGCTATATTATTTCAATCTAGTTAGTAAAAATGTTCTCCTATTTTCTCACTGTAAGCTTTTGTTCGTAAGTAATATTGCCAAAATAAATATCAATGTCTACGCAAAAAAGTAGTTTTAGTTTTTTTGCGACAAAATGTTCTTTGGTGGCGCCACAAATCCTGGCGCTTGTGAGCACTATAGATCATCCTTTCCAAGTCGTCCTAGATACGCTGTCTAATAAAATAGCTTTTATGGGAAAATATCACATGTCCTCCATTTTCGTAAGCTGGCTAACTAGAAAGTTTCCCTAAAACGCTAGACTAAGAGCTGAGTTTATCAAAGTAACGTCATGCTAACAAAACCTCTTAAACCTCTTCATTTTGGTTGTGCTCCTTAATATCCCTGGATACCTTGGTACAAAGGATATCAAGTCTGGCTAACCTAAAACAGTTGCGTTTGGTTGCATTTGGCTCAAAGTTGCAAAATAATCTAAAAATCTAATGTTTTTATACCTCTTTAAATTAATTTAATTGTGCTCTAGGGTTTCTCTAGATTATAAAGTAAAATTTATAAAAAAAACTTAAATTGTCGTTATTATTTTATACCTCAAGATATTTTAATCTTGTTTTGAATTCAAGTACGTAAGTATTTAATTAAAAGTAAGTAGTAAGGTGTAAAAAAATTATGTAAGTTCGACGAACTCAGCCCTCAGTCTACTTTGTCCTGATAAGTTACAATGCGGATATTCTTATTCCCTTACCCTTGTTTCCGAGCCGTTTTCTTGTGATACCGATTATTTCCCGAATGTATTATGCATGAGATGGAATGAGATTCAGGCCGCGGTAAGAGCGCGATTTTTGTGAATAGCAAAAAATAAAATGCCAGCAACAGTTAATGAATCGCTGAGACAGGCTGGCGTCGTCGGCGCCGATTAGAATGTTTGTTTTGCTATTAGTCTCTGTTATGCGTTTTTTTTATCACAGCTTCGTCTTAGAGTTGGCTTCGTATAAAACTGTGCCGGTAATATCAACGCAAACCAAAAAAATTGTATTCATTGAAATCACAAGGATCATTTTGAATGATCTTATAAATTATAACTTTTCATTTAAAAAACCGACTTCCGCCATTGTATTCGACTAAATAATTTTGGATGAAAAAAAAATTATGAAAGAACCATAGTAGTGAAAGGATTATGATACTTTCTGAATGCAAATGCTCGGTGTCTTGCTGAAAATATCAAAATCGCCATATGCCAATATCCATCGCCAATATCGCCTACAATATTTGAGGAGTTCCCTCAATTCCTCATGGATCCCATCATCAGAACTGGATTCTGAAAAAAATGGGACCAATCTGGAAGTATATCTATTCAAATAAAAAATAATTTTCCAAATCGGTTCATAAACGCCGGAGATATGAGGTAACAAACATACAAAAAAAAAATACAACCGAATTGAGAACCTCCTCCTTTTTGTGAAGTCGGTTAAAAATTATCAGCAGGATATTTCCGATATTGACGACATTAATGCTAAGTATACAAGGAGCCAATGATGTGCACCCACCATACTCTTTTTTTTTACCTTTAACTCAATTTAATTCAATTTTATTTTAATTCACAAACCTAAAAATACAGTTTAAGTTAAGTTAGTTTAAGTTGTAAAGATAATTTAGTATTTAGTATTAGTATATCGTGACGTGGCGTGTCTGGCCTAAGAATATACCACTCCGTGTCCTCCCGTGGATGTAGTAAAACTTTACCAGGGGATAGGCAGCAGCTTCTACCCGAGTGCTTAACACCAATGCTGCGATCACCAATCCGCCTGCCAGGCGTTGTGATTATGTATGGCAAATCCTCCGATTGTATTCAATGGAGGAGGCCTCGTCCAGCAGTGGAAGTAAACAGGCTGGTGATGATGATGAGTATAAGTATTAGTACAGTTTCTGATCGAAGTAAGTACTTACAACAAGTTTAAGATATAACGAACATAGTGTTAGATTTATACTTACCTCAGAATATGTTTATTAAACCCCCAAAATATTCATAGCCTGTATCTTGGTGACCCAAAAACTGGCACTGCTACATATTGTATCTTCGTCAAGGACGATAATTATCAGGTCCAGATAAATAGAACGTACTTCACGGTGACTAAGTCTAAGCCTTACTTTGAAATCGTCCCTGTCACTGTCACACAAATTTTAAAACACGCGTATTAGAGAAAGAAGGGCGATTTCAAAGTAAGACTTAGACTTAGTCACCGTGAAGTACGTTCTATTTATCTGGATATAGGTGTTTTGACGTAATTTTGATGTGCAGTAAAAACACAACCGATAAGTTGCAGCGACGCATGTATTGTGAGGGCAATCCTTCTGAAACTTTCATTTTATTATTTCCTTCGTTTTCCGCATATAAATTTCGATCTACCCACAATTTTGCAGACATACCGAAATATATTTAGTTAGACGAAACCCATGAAATGCGGAAGACATTAGTTCCCCCACAACCCCTCTATTCCCTCAGAATTTATTGCAATCCGATACACGTCCACCCCATAGCTTGTGTTAACCACTCATGTGACACGATAAAGAGGGTACACAACTTTTCTATTACAGAAAATATAGTTTTGTTAGAGGGAAATGTAGATTGATTTTGCAGTGATATTTACCTTATTTCAGATTAGATATATATGCCTTCTCGGTATTTAGTTTGTATGTTAGTTAGTGTGGGACAAATCTTGAAACTGAATTTTGAACCAGTTCCACCCAACCGATTGAATTTAAATTTTTCACCACTGTCAAATTCAGATGACAAGATAATATTATGGTGACGATGATCTGATCTGATGATGGAGACATAAGGTATACAATGGAACTCCTCAATGATTAATAGTCGCCTAGCTGAGTTTGGGCTCATTTTGATCATCTCACGGTTTCGATCACTAATTTAGTAAAACCTTCTTTTGAAAAATACATTTTTTAACGTAGTTCCTGAACTGTTCCATAGCTTAAAGTTGTATAATTTTTCCTGTGAACATAATTTTACCAATTTTGCATGCTGTAAATAAATAATAGTGGCTTGATAATCGATATTGATAAGAAACACTTGGTTGGTCAAAACATGAAACCTAATGGTATAGTAACAGGTGTCACGACCTTAAATAAGGTCTTGCATGTTCTGAACGATCGTTTATTATAGGCCATAGCGACGTGTTGTTGGAAAATGGGGGAAACGCGTGACCGTGGGTCGTCGCCGTCTGACCCTCGACAAGGACCGACGACAGAATTAGCGGCCTATTCATTATGTATTTGATATGTTAGTGACTCAAGACCATTCTTTATAAAGACCAATTATATTGTATGGGAAAGGCTTATATATGAAATAAAGACAAAACCTACAGAATTAGGTTTTAACATAAAATTGTACATAATATTAGGAGAAAATACGGATACATTACGAATGTCATAATAGGTAATACGCTGTAATACGATAAGATAGAGTTACATAAATTACATAGAAGATGCAACAAGAAGGTCGCTACTACATATCGCACCCTTAGTCGAGTAGTGACTCAATTCAAAATTTTGGTGAATTGAGTTAAGTACACCGAACGACTTAAAAAAACACGATCTATCGGCTAGTAAATCAAAAACTGACTGATCTAGGCTAGAAAAGGAGAAACGAAATCTTGTGTCTCTTTCTTAATCGCGCGCCCCGCACCTTTCTTCATTTCAGAAGTGACGTATTTAGTGTTTCGTAACAAGTGATACCAGTGAGACGCTGCGCAATAAGTTGTGAAGGGACATAAAGCTCAGTGCGTCACTATCATTCAAAAAATCGAGGTAAGTTTACTTCGTAAATTTAAATCGTGAAGTGACCGATGTTTGCTTTAAGTCACCTTACAGTTTGAAACGAAGCTATGTGTTGTGACTTAAAACTAGTTCGGTCATTTTTGTACTAAACATGTTGTAAAAACTAAGGGCTCTTTAAAATTTAGGTCTACACTTGATTAAATTGAATGTTAAATTGTTTGTGTTTTTAGTGCTTAGGTCCGTTTCTGAATTTATTCATCGAATAATCCAAGGTCGCACTTGTATAACCGACAGTTTGTTATTATAAAAGTGTGAACTTGATTGTTTTAGGTCACTTTACAATAACAATGAAGAGAAGAGCTGATCTCATACTCGAAATGTTAGAGAACACACGAGCAGAAAAGGTAACAATTTATAATTGTATGTTTTTCAAATAAAATACCTACCATCAGTAGTGTGCTTTAAAATTAGTACATTGCCTACTCACCCTACTAAAATAAATGTATTTTTACAGATTTACGAAAGAGATAAAGATCCAATCACCGAAGCCACGCCAGAAAGAGAAATGCAGATTGAGGTGTGTACCTACCTACTTTTTTGTGAGTAACTTAATTTTGTTTTTATCTCAGCTATGGTTTGTTACATACCTACTTATTTTATTTTTACAGAACACTGAAAGAGACAATAGTCCGTCTGTCATTGAAAATACGCCAGAGAGAGACATGCAGAGTGAGGTGAGAATGTTTTCTATAAATAACTTAACTTTTACTGTACTACAGCCTACTTACCTTACCTTTTTACCATTAAAATGGTTATTTACTTTAAACAAATTCGATTTTATTTTCTTGATTAATCTGTTTTCATTTCTAGATTACAAAGGATGTCGAAATACTAGGCACCGTTAAAAATACCTATGACAGCCCATCTATAAGTTTAATAATTTATTTATCTTACTTTTAGGTGACAAAACAAACAGACTTGACTGAAGACGAACCAAAAATAACTACCCTGAGAACGAAAGCTTTTAGCAGATCAAGCTCGACTAGTTCGTCTTCATCCAGTTCTTCATCGTCAAGTTCAAGTAGTTCATTAAGTTCAAACCAGTCAAGACGCAGTAAGTCAGTTACACGTTCAGTAGTTCGTGCAAACTATCAAATATCGCCAATCCACACCGGTGAAAGTAACGCAGATTAAAGTGACGCGGACCCAACATACACAAATAACACAAGAAGGGGTATTTGCATTCCTCCATCAAGCAGTTCATCGTCATCTCCGCCCTCATTTCCTCCTACGAATGGTTCAAGGTCAGTAAATGACGACACTCCCAGACAGTCTAGAAAACGTGTAAGGGATCCTGATAGTTGGAAACAAAACAAGATCAAATGACTTAGAAACAGCTGTAAATCCTATGTGTCCATATCGAAATCGAAAGAAATGGTTCCTGCTCGAAGCATGAAAGGAGAAATGCAGACTGAAATGCTTCGATAACATACACAACGCAGACAGGATCGATTTGTTTGACCATTATTGGCAAATAAATTATATAGACCTACAACGTGCTTATGTAAAATCATGCATGATGGAAATAGAACCTAAATATAAATACACCAATGCTGCACATCCAAGAAAGCCTAATAGCGCCTTTTACTTTACTGTGAATGGAACAAAAATTCGTGTATGCAAAAAGTTTTTTATGAATACTTTAGACGTGAGTGACAGGCATTTGAGAACAATCAAGAAAAAATCTAACAGACGGGATTTTATAGAGAAAGACATGCGAGGTCGACATACAAACAGAAAAACAACAGATCCAACACTCATAGAGGATATCGAAAATCACATTAGTTCGATACACAAGATTGAATCTCACTATTTGAGAGCACAAACATCTAAAGAGTTTATTTCAGATAGCAGAACAATGAAAAACCTGTGGAGAGATTTTATTAAACTACAACAAGATAAAAATAAACCTGAATGTGAATGCTGGCTGTATTATAATACATTCAACACATATTTTAAGATTGGTTTTTACCAACCAAAAAAGACAGATGTAAAACTTGTTTGGCTTATGAGCTTGCCCCCCCAGATCGGAAAAATGGGGCTATAATTACAATGAAAATACAGACAAAAGCACGATAATATGGAATAACATCAAGGTTTTAAAATTTGTAAAAGGAAATACTTTTGAATTCAGTTACAAAACTTCTTACACTGAAACGGAATATGGTACCATAAATATGAGAAACAAAAGGAAAAAAATGCTGAGCTATGATGAAATAGCAATGGAACAGTTATTGACGCAAGAACTGGGCTTAAAAGAACACAAAAAAAAGACTTAAAGGATTTGGTGAGAAAGAATCTGATTCCCAGTTACTACGCAAGCTTTTATAACAATTTGTGATTCTATGTTTAGGTAAGTAAGTGAAAACACTCTAACCTCAACAATTAGCGAATTACCTAGATAAAAATAAATATTTTTAAAGATGTCATGGGTGTGATAGACCGAATTTAGACAAGTGAATAGGTCCACTGATTGTAGCAAAGCTACCATTATAATTTTTGTAATAATTTATAGGTACCTACCATTAAAAAAATAGGTAATATTTAAAAAATATATACTACCTCAATGACTGATTACAGTGAGTAAATAGTTTAAGATTGTAGTCCTAACGCCTAAGAATGTGAAAGTGTATTGTTTTTTAGTAGTTAATAGCTACAAGTCCCTTTATTTGTTGAGACTAAAATGTTACCTTTGTTTTTCCTTGTTTTGGTCTTAAAACCTTTGTTTTTATTAGCAAGTGATTTTGAAAGTCTGTTAGATTTTAAGTATTTCGGACTGATTAGTTTGGTACAAAATAATTAAAAATATTTCAGTTGTTGTATGTTAGAAATGTAACAAAACAGATGTACGCAAAAAAATAAGAATAGTGTTGATTATTCTTGTAAATTAACATTAATTTCAAGTGTCAATACAAACCAATCATAGCAAGTTAGTGTTTTATTCCACGAACCGTAGGCGTAATACAGTATAAAACTGCATCATTCATTATTAAACCACAAAAGTTTCTTAAAGTTTAGAATCAATGTGACCTATTTGTAAATAAGGCACTCATTTAAAAGTATTTTTTGAACTAAAGTGACCTATTTGTAAATAAGGCACTCATTCAAAAGTATTTTTAGTACTAAAGTGACTCTTTTTCGGAAGTTTTTTTTTGGCGCCGATTTACTAATACAGTTTATATTTGTTGAAATAAAATTTAATACGTATCAATTGGTTTAAGTACAAAGAACATAAGAAACCTTGAATATTGTGAAAAGCTCTTCATTTCATAACGTAATGATCTGATTTATC
The DNA here is from genome assembly GCA_951392215.1 of Epirrita christyi. Classification (NCBI taxonomy): domain Eukaryota; kingdom Metazoa; phylum Arthropoda; class Insecta; order Lepidoptera; family Geometridae; genus Epirrita; species Epirrita christyi. The sequence goes on from OX595846.1 coordinate 10,447,640, forward strand.
AGAAACTCTCGCGGACGCAAACACATTTTCTTAATTTCCCAACATACACGAATTTGGACTTAGGTCAGTACTCGACTGGAGGTGCGATATCATGATTAAATAGTTCGCATATCACGTCTTTATAGTCTGTTAATAATTTACCTGCCATCCAAAAATGCACGTCATGAAATTCATAGAAGAATCAAAACACTTATAAAGCCCTCAGATTTAGCAAGTTGAAGTGGCTATAAGCAGGTCATATTGCTGGTACAAGTGACTATCGTTTAGATATAAAGGTACTCGAGTGGCAACCACAAACCGGACAATGTGGTAAAGGAAGCCTCCTTCTCGATGGATCAAAGATATTATAAAGGTAGTAGGTAGTTAGTGGATGGAGGCGGCTCGGAGCCGTTCGTCATTCTATGGGGAGGCCTATGTACAGCAGTGGACATCTACTAAACTTTAGACAAAAAACCTTTCCTAAAGTGTTATTCGGAAAACTTATCTGTATTTTGAACAAGCTTCTACTACTTAGAATATTTTAATAATAATTAGGAACAAGTGGACCACATAATGAACATTACAAGCCGTAATTGCTATGGTGGTCCCATAAATACTTCGGATAAAGATTAAGGAAAATTTAAAGTAATTAGGTATGCGGGCTTTTAAAATATTACGTGCGATAAACAAGTATGTATGTAACAAACAATTGGCCTGTGTTTTGGGACTATTATGTGATTTTCATTGAAATTCGAGAGATTGTGTACGCGGGTATATAAATATATAAATACTTTGATATATAGTTACTAATAACTATTCTAGGCAGTTTTTTAAGTTCAACTGAATGACAACTCTGTTCAAACGGGGGATGAATAAAACAAAATATTGGTAAAAGAAATCCAAAATTAAAATTCCGGATTTGTTTATAGTTTGTAGAACTTTATTTATTTCGTTTTTTTTTTTTTTTTTTTTTTTTTTTTTTTTCATTTTTTGACCTCTCTTGCCTTTATCCCACCTACCTGATGTAACCCCAGCCTGTTACAAATGCAATACCTCTTAGGTCACGCCCACCTAGGACGCGTCCTACTTAGCATTCCACTGCACCCGTCATCCAACACAGCAATGCGAGGACTATCACTGCTTGGCGGCAGAAATAGGTATGATGGTAGTACTTCCCCGAACGAACTCATTCACAAGGAGCTCTAATACTAAATAGTAAAAAAAAACAATAAATGTAGATATTGGAAATGCGCTTGCATGTCACTGATATGTGAACAGCTGAAGCTGTTTACGCAATATTACCGCATTTTACAGGGGATCGTAAAACGAGGTAATTTTTATTGAACAAACTGAGAACAACCATGCGATAGTTGCTCTATATTGTTATTTCCGATTACATCGCTTCATTTCTCGAACACCTACTTTAAACATCTATCGAGATTTCTTTGACTTTTTAACCGACTTCCCAAAAAAAGGAGGAGGTTCTCAATTCGGTTTTTTTTTGTTTTTTTTTAATGTTTGTTACCTCATGTCTCGGCGTTTATGAACCGATTAGGAAAATTCTTTTTTTATTTGAATAGATATATTTCCAGATTGGTCCCATTTTTTTCAGAATCTAGTTCTGATGATGGAATCCATGAGGAATTGAGGGAACTCCTCAAATATTGTAGGCATACATATGGCGATTTTGATATTTTCAGCAACAAACCAAACATTTGCATTCAAAAAGTATCATAATCCTTTCACCACTATGGTTCTTTCATAATTTTTTATTTAGTCGAATACAATGGTGGAAGTCGGTTTTTTAAATGAAAAGTTATTCCTATCCTGCTTGATTTTATTTTCATCTTGTAAATCTGGTTGTGGGTTCGATTCCCGCCTTAGAACAAATATTTGTACGATCTGCAGATATTTGTTCAGGGTGTTCTGGGTATTTTCTATGTATAATAAAAAATATCTATCTGTGTAATGTATTGTATCAAGTATAGTATATCAGTTATCTAGTACCCATAACACAAGCTCTGCTTAGCTTGGGGCTAGATACTGTTGAGTAAAATGTCCAGCATTTTTTATTTTTATTTAAATAGAAACAGACAGTTGTGTGTCCGGCTTAAGAATAGACCCCTACGTCTCCTCCCGTGGATATCGTAAAAGCCGACCAAGGGATTACACCAAGAGATGGACAGCATCACTCATCTCATGGCAAGTGTGTTGATTATGTCAAATACCCCACATTGCATTCTATGGGGGAGGCCTCGTCCAGCAGTGTCTAACGACTGATGATGATTATGATGAGATAGGAACAACTCCCTTTTGTTTCAAGTCTTTTAATAGCTGTTTTGCAAGCTCATGTATGAATAAATAACGCACAATTCTAAGTGTAGTTACACAACATTAACACACACACATTGCATTATTGTACATTAACTTGTTTCAAGTGTACATTCTTTTTCTTTTAATTTTGATGGTTACTCTACTGTGGGAGAAGGTAGACCTCTGTGTTATTGTTTTTCACAACTCCATGCAAAACGAAAACTCTATGTTACTTTAATACATAAACAACAGTATTGTGTTTAATAAGTACCTACTTTAGTTACATAAAATATTTGTATAAAATCTTACCTTAAGTAACAAATGGTTACGTATGACATGATTACCAACTTCAAGGCTTTTTTGATTTGTGTAGTTATTTTATACTTAAACAACAGTTTAAATTGTGTTTTATAAGAACCTTCTTTAGTTACATTAAGTATTTGTGTAAAATCTTTACCTTACATAACAAATGGATTACGTAAGATATGATTACCAACTTCCATGCTTTTTTGATTGGTCGTGGATTGCATTTGAAATTCTTTTCCAGCACACTTTCATCGATTATGCTATTATTGTCGATTCGTTCTTATCTGGCAGTGAAAGCTTCCTCCGATAAAGGAAAACGTGAGAGTTTTCGCCAAAGAAAGTACCTACCTACTTACACAATATCACAATACGGCATTCAATTACACCATTTTCTAGTGGTTTACCGTTTTTTGACGCAATTAGAGCAACAATTGTTTGCTGGTAGAGAAACGTGGAATATGTAGCGAATTTCCTAATGAGAATAAATTTTGATTGTGATTTTGTAAATTACTGTACGTGGAGAAACATTCAGTTATGAGTGTTTCTAGGAAACGCTGGCTTGATCTCTACATTGACAAAACTCAATTTCTTACCATCATCATCATCATCATCAGACGGCCACTGTTGGACGAGGCCTCCCCTATAAAATCATCCATAATTACCACGCTTAATAGGCGGATTGATGATCGCAGTATTGGTGTTGAATACTAAGGTAGATGCTGCTGCCCATCCCTTGGTATAATTCATAATATCAAATGTATACACACCGTTGATAACAGGGGTATGAGCTCCCGTTGGATGCCTTCCCACTGGGCTATAATATGGTCTTTAGGAGAAAAGTCAATAGGGTTCTAAATGGTAGACAACATTACACGTTTGCAATACCGCGCGGGTGTTGCAGATGTTCATATGCGATGTGACTGCTTTTCATCAGGATGCTTGTTTTTCACCGTATAAAATAAAATATATATATATTTATATATTACATATATCAATATTAATAAACAAGGTTTTTTCTGGTGAAGTGAGGGGAAGGTAATTGGACACAGGTTAGAGTGGAGGCTCCACAATTGCATTCAATCAGGGAGGGTTCCCTCATTTCCTATTTAAAGAGATTCTGTTTGCAGTTAGTACCTATCAGCTATTGGGGCCACTAGAAGACCGAAGTATGACGGCACCGCTGGTTTCAAGAAAACAGTTCTTTATATCATTAAAAGCTTATTCCGCTGTTCATAAACACATCGTTATCGTCAGGAAATAAGAAATGTTATCTCAATTTTGAAAAGGAAATAACTTAAAAAACGTTTCAAAAATGCGATACACCTGCATCGAATAACGGTAAAACATTTTAACTTATAAAACACAGTAAATCTGAAGTGCGCTGCGCTGTGCGACAAAAAGTAGCATTGCAACCATTGCATGCATGCAGAATGTTGATACACGACATTATGTCGCACCTGTCTCGGTGGACGCGCGCGTGCGCATGGTATGTGCGACCACTTACGAGTTTCATTGCATTGCAATTCCTACACACTATTCATAAGTATGATATAAAAAAAAAGATAAATAGAATCATCATTATCATCCACGAAACGATCGGGTGAATGGATCGGTATCGTCAGGAGGTAAAAAAGAAACTGCATTTTCGTTTCACTTCCTGGCTCTCTTTCTGATCTCTGACATCCAGAATCCTTCTTGTATTAAATAGAAGTTAGCTTAGTAGAAGCTAACTTTTATTTAATAGAAAAATAATAATAATTTCTATAAAATAGAGGTGTTAGAGAAGTTTAGTTAGTAGCAGAACTTCTTGTGAAAGAGTTCGTCCGGGGAAGTACTACCACCGTATCTATTTCTGCCGCCAAGCAGTAGTGTTCGCATTGCTGTGTTTCGGTTTGAAGGGTACGGGTGCCGGTGAAATTACAGGCACATGAGACTTTTCATCTTTATGTCTCAGGGTCGGCAGCGCGCGTGTGATGCCTCTGGTGTTACAGGCGTTCATAGGCTACGGTAACTGCTTTCCATCTGGTGGGCCGTAAGCATGTCTGCTTGCCAAGTAGCATAAAAAAAAAAAAAAAAAAGCTTGTTAATTTCTAACGGCGAATCGGCTTAACAGATTTCGATAAATTTTTGTAAACTAATAGATTACCTATAGCCTAAATTTAATAGACTACCTACCCCGTACCTCAAGGGCCAAGCCGCGGGTAGATGCTAGTGCTAGTATAAAAGGAAATGAATGATGTTGCCAATCAATAATGTTAACCACTCTACTTGATTTCATTTAGCAATCATGAATTTTCTTTTTATTTATCTAAATTGGCATAAAAACGCCACTGCAAATATATCCCTCATTCATACACAAGACTCCTTGCACCAAGGATTCCTCGTTCAAAACACCAGCTGAATAACAAGAACTCGGCGCAGGCGCAGATCCTGAGCCAGTTTTTACCCACATTGCTTTCAGGCAATACTTTGTGTCCTTATTGACGTGATGAGCATTTTATATTAAGTTTTTTTTAACTCATTGATATCTTTAACACCTGCAAGTTTGCGACATCCTTGTTTCTTCCTATCAAATGTGTACGATAACGGGATATCTTTTCAAAATTGTTTAAAACGAATTTATTTTCTACGTTTTTAAAGCCTTGAAATCAAGCCTAGCTTTTGATTTATTTAGTCTCTACTGTTCTACTATACTGTCTCTTGTTAATTAATTAATTAATAATACAAAATATAATTACATTATAATTAATTCATAAAAAAAAATTACTACATAGTTTTCGTCTCAGCCAGTTTCGAAGACAGTCAACTTCTAAAAAATCTAGTCTAGGTACTAGGCGAGTAAATAGTTGATATATTGTATTTGTTGAGGTTATATAAAATTTACATAATCTTAAAACATGACATGACACACAGACAGAGTGTTTTTTGATGGATAGACAGACAGACAATCGTACAAACAAAGTGATCCTATAAGGGTCCTGTTTTTTCTTGTTGAGGTACGGAACCCTAAATAACGAACAAATTAGTATCTACACTACATAGATAAGAGGACTTCAGTAGGATCATAGTTACACCTAACCTAGAGTCACTGTTGTCTTCAACATTGTTCGATATACTGTTCTCGACAATGAATGCTTTGAAAACTTACGAAAACTAGTTATTTAAATCTTAAAACTCCATACTAAAGCTACTACATGTCCAATTAAATCCTCAACGTCACGCTTTCTACCTCGGCATTGTTATGTAAATGTTACGCTTTAATCGCAATTTTAATAAATGTAACGAAACCATCAAGAATTTCAATTAGGTCTACAATGTAGGATACACAGGAATGATTTTCATTTATAGCGGATGAGATTGAAAACAATTTGAAATTGGATCTAACTTTGTGTACCTATTATTAGCTATTACTAATGAGGATAGTAATAACTAATGGTGCAGAGAACTATTTAAATCAGACTAATTTAACAAATATCAAAATATCGGCGGGTGAAGGTTCGCCTGTGACGCAGGAGGATGCGTGTTCGATTCCTGCCTCGGAAAAAATATTTGTACGATCTGCAGATATTTGTTGAGGGTGTTCTGGGTATTTTATATTTATAATAAAAAATATCTATCTAAGTAATGTATTGTATTAAGTACTTATATCAGTTATCTAGTACCCATAATACAAGCTCTGCTTAGCTTGGGGCTAGATAATGTTGTGTGAAATGTTTAGCATTTATTTATTATTTATGTATATCAAACTATCACTCCAGTACACTACTAAAAAGGTGTAAAAATTTATTTAAAAAATAAAACATGACTACACAAAACCTCAAAATGTTGAAAACAAGTGTCAAAATGTTGTAGAGGAAATCTAAAAAAGTAAAGTATTGGCTGGTAAATGGTAAAATGCATTTTTATCTAACAACGAACAAGAACTACGATCAAAAAACAATTGAAATTACACCCTCAACAACCACAATGCATTCAAATTCATCAAGAATCAGAACACATAATCATCCGTCTGCTTTGCATGCAGAAAGGCTAATTATCCAGCAATCAGTGGTAATTGGTGCGTGCATCGGGTACAGTTCACCTGTGACCAAACGGCAGAGGATATGTTCCCATGCGTCCTACGCAACTAGTGCGTAAACAGCTTAGAGTTGTGCAGCCATCTTAATCCAAACGAAACCCTGTTATGCCCCGATGACCGATGCTTTGTCCCGGGAGAGACTGGAATAACTAACTTAAATGATAAGGATCATAAAAAAACAAGCATAAACTGTCTCCCGTTCAGATCAGAATATTGAATATTTTTAACAGTATCAAGGGTTTTTAGTGCAATAATTTATTAAAACATGAAATGTGCTAAATCTATCAATCTAGCACTCGATCCGAATTACTTGCTATTGCATGTCGTCAACACCGCGCATGTGGACAACCTTTGGACAACACGCTCGTAATGTATGAGATGACAGCCAGACACTGTGGCATTATGTCTCTTACGAAGACTTACAACATAGTTAGATAACAAAATTTACCATTGTTTATGTGAGCTCAAAGTACTGAAACTACTGAGCTTTTCTTATAGTATGTAATGAACCAGCTGTTCCCTTTGAGGCCTGCTGTATAATTATCATGCGATTGCGCCACTCCGATCCAGCATTGTTCGACGTAATGTCTCCTCTAAATCAGAGCACTCTTTAGTAAGTATTATGTGGCATGTGCATCGAGCCACAGATAAAACACTAGTCAGTACGCAAATAGTCACAGATTGCACACAAGTAAGTACGTAAATCATGTGTGTAGAGCCTATTGTCGCAGTGAGTTCACACGCACTCACTAAACTGCTCCCACGATGCCAGCGGGTAGTTTAGTCCGAGGAAATACAAAGAAAGCTTCCTGAATGCCTGTTTAGATTTACAATACTAGCCCATCTGTAAGTCATTCATTATATAGACTGGGAAAGCGTCATGCATTTAATGTACAAGAATTTTTTAAATCCGAAATGATTACGTGATATTTTGTAGTATGCGATCAGATTTTCACTTGCTTTCGCAATGCTATTGTCGTCTGCTATTGTTGCAGCCACATGAGAGGTTGATCCGTATCTTTTCAGAAGTGATCCATCATTTCAATCTAGGTTGTAGTTTGTTCGTAATTTGTAAAACATCTGTGAGAAACTTCGTTAAAAAAGATAATGAAACGGGTTAAACAAAATAAAAAATTTGATGGTGGTAGCCCGTAGGAATAAATACTTAACTTGTAAATAGGTAGCGTTTTTCTGCCGCCAAGCAGTAATGCTCCCGTTACTGTGTTCCTGTTTGCAGGGTTATGAGTGCCGGTGAAATTACAGGCACGAGACTTTTATCTTTATATCTCAGGGTGACGTACGCAGTGCAATGACACGTAGGTCGCGTTCTAGATGGATGTGACCTTAGAGGTATTGCATTTACTATGGGCTGGGGTTACCACTTAACATCAGTGGGCCAAATGCTAGACCCGTCATATAATCAAATAAAAAAAAACATGTAGTTAAAATTAGATTATATGAGTCTACCCTGAGGGCCTAGCCAAGTGGCATTCGCTTCGAAGCGATTCCATTTCTAAAGTCGTAATTCAATACAAAAGACCACGTGACATATCGAAAGCTAACGTCAATCCCATACATTTTGGACTTTTCTACCGGCGACATCGCTATTAGAATGTTACTTTGTCTACGGCCCCAGTTTCTGATTAACACAAAGACGTGAGAACCCTGTCTTCAATAGCCATAACTTTAGAGCCCTTAGCGCTAGCATACCTTACCTAGTTTCTAGATTTGTGGGATGACAAGTACAGTGATAAAATTTCATAATTCATCGTCAAAATGGGTAACAAATACATAAAACTTTCAGAGAAAGTCAGGACGTTGCAACTTTCAGCGAAGCTACGTCGGTGTCATGCAACATAATTTAAGCTATTTCTACTGAATCGGAGTCAATGCCCAAATTCAATGGTCCCCTACACTGCTACATTAATTTGACAACGTTGCCGCATCGTAGCGTGCCACACGCCAACATTCAACTAAGTACAGGCTAAATGGAAATGCACTGAACGTTATGGCTTATGAAAACGATGTATATCAGATCGTCTCAAACACGAAATGCTTCATAGACGGTTGAAATAACTTATTTATTGAAACGACTCGGTCTCGGAAAATGAACGGTCTGATTCGTTTAAAATAAAATCTGGGGCAATGGGACAAACTCTTTCTTCAAATGCTATAGTACAGAGGGCTGTGTTGCACTAAATCACGAATAGCAGGATGTCACTCGATAGACTGACGATGTATTAATAGCCGCAGGAAGCGAGTGGATGGAGGCGGCTCAAGACCCATCGTCGTGGCATTTTATGGGAGAAGCCTCTGTCCAGCAGTGACTTCTATAGGCTGATGATCATGATGGTGATGATGAGGATTAATTGAGTTAGAGCAACTGTTTCATTCTATCATCTATTGCTGTGCCCCCAAGTGATATGTGGTGATAAAATACATATATAACTATAATATAACTAATAACCTTATGATCTGTAGTGATAAAATACATAATTATGTATGTTATCAATCACTATAGATCATTAGATTATTAACAAAACATAAAATGTTGAAACTTTTAATAAAAACCTGCTCCTAACATAAAGTGAGAATCGAAATTAAAATAAATAAATGATAATAATGGAGATAAATGCCAATAGACACACACTTTAACGTATAGGTATAAGTCATAACGCGACTTAGTCCCTCTACGCATTAGGTACACTGATCTGAAACTTAAACCAATCACTATCTTTCTATCGTTTTTACTTTCGATAGAACGGAAGTAGAGATACATTCTGCCGCTGCGGGGATGTGCAAAAGTTTTTGAGTAGGCAACCCAATTCCATAGAGTAGGTAGAGAATGGCTCTAGCGTTCATTCAAGATATATCTATTAAAATCCAGATGACTGAAATACGTCTCATAAGGTGGATCTTTAGACTACTTCTTTTCAAGATGTCTTCATAAATGAGGCAAAACTGTTTACTCGAGAAATTATAATGAAACAGGAAATGATCAACAAACAAAGACACACCTGAATGAAAGAATAACAAAATGAGTCCGGGATGTTTTCCAAGTGAATGCGGATTCACAGACGGTAATCAACCGGCAATTTTTATTGGTGCCTACACATTCATGGCATTTTAGGACCCGAAACCCTGGCATAATGTGCTTTCACCATCACGTGTTTAGCTTCTGTGATGGGTACTAATACCCTTTCACTCTTACTAGTCAGCAGTAGGAGTAAGTGATGATGAAGAGGATCTAAGTATTACGTAAGTACTCTTATTTCTCATTTCATAGATCGCAACTAATTCTAAGTTCCAAACAAGACTGCTCACATGTCCCGCATTGTATATGGGCACTATCCCGTGCTGAGGTAGGACGTAGGATCCAATTAGTCCAGCTCCTAAAAATAACGGAACAATATTTTGAGTTGTTGACAACACTGTTCAAGCGTCCCCATGGTCGTTGCTGACAGAGCGTTTGCAACACAGGGCGGTTGTTCTGATAAATAAGGCGTGCTCGATTTTTGGGTCGGACTGGGTCGGCTATTTGCCCGACCAAGCCCTAGTTGTAAACAATCTTGTAAGCAATAAATGAATTACTATGAAATAATGATATTTTACACAACAATGGCACTAATGTCCTTATGTTTACTCTAAAGCTCACTAACGAAACATACATTTAGAACAAAATAATGAAGCAAAACTACAATTTCAATGAAAACTGTTGAAGCACTTGTGTAAAGTCAGCCCAGGCCGATACTGGCTTTGCCTCGTACCACAATGCACAATATTACACTCAGGCATTGTGAAATCCAACTTGTGTAGTAAAAAATATAGGTATTTGCTAATAAAATAGTGAAAATTTTCGAAAACACAAAAAGTTAACAAAACTTTGAATGAAGGCAATTAAAGGTCACAGAGTATTAAATGAATGGTTGAATGGCAAGCTAATGGTGGGCAATTTTCATACAAAATAAATGTTACTGCCGCTCCATTTTGTTCCTTGCTCCAAGGTTTGCAAGCATTCCTTACAATGACGTTTGCCCCAAACATTAGGACGAGCGACTCAGCATGAGTGCGTTTGATCCATAATACAGAGAGGAGACAAGTAAATCGTTCATAAGTTCACCCGTGGCCTACAGACGCGCAATAAAATCACAAATAAACAAACATAAACATCGTTTCATCCATTCAGTCTGACTGTGCTAGAAATAAATATGACACATCACGCTACAAGTCTTCGTCGATTATTCGCGTATGCTGAGACAAAAGTAGTCGATTACAGTACTGTTGAAAAAGTGTTAACCTGCATCTCCGTTGAGGGAAGACAGATTATTTTTGCTGCTGCACCCATCGGATGGACCCAACACCAATGCTAATAAAACAGTACTCAACAAGTTCGGTTGTCCTTTAGAGGTACACCTACTCGTATTTGTATTCTCAATTGTTTAATTGTTCGTCTTATAGAATTATCTCCATTTCGGTAGAAGATCAGGAAGCAGCGGTCTGGCACATTTGCCTACAAGTTAATGACATCCTAATGCTTAAAGTGTGAATTTGTATATACCTCGGTATAAGTACGGCGCCGCAACGCCTCGGTGAAAAGAGAAAACGTTTGAGCACCGCCCATGAACGTACTCAAGTCTTCTAGAATATATAAAATACAAAACATAAATATTAAATAAATAGTATAATATACTATATGTACTGTACTGTGCCGTGGTGTGTCTAGCCTAAGAATAGACCCGTCCATCTCCTCCCGTGGATGTAGTAAAAGCTGATAAAGGGATTACACCAGGGGATGGGTAGCAGCTAACTGAGTACTCAACATGACCTACGTGGTGATTATGGCAATTCCTATTGTATTTATGGGGGAGGCCTCGTCCAGTAGTAATGGACGTCTAAAGGTTGGTGATATGATATACTAAATAAAAATCTGAAAAAATTCATTGAAGACCACATCCTGCTGTGGTATTTCGTGACCCGGAGTCGATTATTTCGAGACAAATGAAAGGCCACACTCAACAACGATCAGTTAAGATTTCAATACTGTGGCCGAATTATCTGCTCTGTCTATCTATATCGCTCTATTTATAGACATTACCTACCTATTATTTTAATTCTTTGCCTCTGTGAAAAGCTGATATTACGTAGAATATTGAAGAAACAAAGATTGCTGATTGCAGATTGGAAATACACATCCTGCCAGACTTGCGATCATGTGGAAAGTTTACCGGCTAGCAAACAAAGACGTTTTTAATCCCGTATTCAGAGCACATACTCACCCGATTCCTGATTGAGGCTAACTTCTAAGCCGAGATATACAGCAAAAGATATAGTTTTCTTACAATTATTAGTCTTTGGAAATTTAGCTTTTCTGGTGAGCTTAAAAGAGACTTCCAATGCACGAAAGACTATTAACAGAAAACTTTTAGGGCACACAGTGGCACCCAACTTAAATGTAACACGAAATATGAAGAGTGACTCTCGCACAAAACTTTGTTTGGTAGCTTTTTGTTGGTTCGTAATTTATTTGCAATTGTGCGACCGACGGTGAAAAGAGACAATTTGAGGCTCTGCCTACCCTTTTGGGACAATAGGCATGTGTCTATGCATGTGTATGTATGTATGTTAATGGATCCCGATCACTCTAATCCTTTTACCGTTTTTGATATAAAAGTTAAATACAAATGTCCCCTGAGTTCGTCCATGTTGAGACGCGGATGTTGCTGGATTTAGACGGAGAGCATAGGATTTGAGACGTCCCGAGACAACCAACGCCCCTCTTTTTGCGAATTGTTTGCACTAATTTTAACAGTTTAACTTTATTGCTCACTGTTACTCCGAATGCACTGAACTAACAAAGAGACCCTGTTTGGGTGAGAGCTTTCTGTATAATATAAGATTGAATAAGGGTTCTGTGTTTAGAGAAATGCTCGGTAAGGTACAAATAATTTCTATTTTGCACCAAACTATGCGTGCAAAGGAGGGTTATTTGAAGTCTACATAACTCAACTAAAACTGCTCAGAAACCTATAAAGTGTTATTGTTACTCAGAAGATGCCCAACCGCATAGGTAAGGAGTCTAAAAGTAGAGTCGTTCAAAATACGGATAAGTCTTAACGTGAATGCTCGCAGTGATCTAGTTCCGTAACATTATTAGCACGCCCAAATGACTCAATAACCAGTATCCAATCTGAAATAGTCCTTGAACCCGCCCGGGTGCAAAGACCTATAGAGGCATGCGAGTGGCATAGCGGACAGGCCTCGTGACCTATAGCGGCCTTGCAGTAAGCAGGTGCTTTCAATTAAATAATACAATGCTAGTAGCTCACTAATTGCTGTTTGGACAGCAAATAGATGCAGCTTTCGCATCAGGTGCGCTTGCGTTTACATAACCATGCATTATTTTCGTAGCGAACAAAAATGTGGTTGTGAGACTTGCAAATGTGCAACTGTGCAATGTGCAGTTAGTTTTTATGGCTGGTGTATTTTGGTTCTTTATTTCTGTAAGAACTTGTCCTTTGACATAACTGATATATTCAAGAATTCGCGTTTGCGTAGTCATTTTCAGGGCCAATTTAAAATAGTAATTACACATTATAGTAAAGCTTTTTGAAAAAAAAAACATATTGGAGGAATTTACCGAGAGACAAATTTGAAGCTCTATTCAAAGGAATACTCGACAACTTTACCGATACTCTTCTCAGCACTCAGAAATCCTTTATAATGCTTTCTTTGAGTACGTTTCTATCAACTGTCTTGTACCAAACGTTTTATATACCTTTTGTCACATGACCAACAGTTTATTGGTTGGTACAAATAGTCCAATAGATAATCGATAGGCAAACGACACTTGTCCATGCAAATACAAACACGTGACGCGCGACTTCACTTGAAAACTTCAAGATAAGTCTTCGTCGCGTGGCGAAGATGGGCTACAGACTCAGATACACTTTTGAGTTCCTACCAATATTAGCAAGCTAGGCGTTATGCCTTATTGTGTAGGTGGCAGTGTTTAGTTTAGAGTAATGGATGATAAAGTTGTGTTTGTCAGGATAGTCGGTTCTGGTTCAAACAAGTGGTGTTTGCGGGAGATAGCAGCTATCGCCTGGGAACGTCAAACAGGCGGGCCCGTGCGTGCCACTGCGACTTGCATAAGTGTCGCTGGCGAGGAAATACTCCTAATATGGGAGATAAGGTGGTGAATCAGGTGTTTTTACGTAGGTATTTCCCTACGCGGACAATAAAATATCTCGCTGGTACAGTGAAATAAAGCCATGGGAAAGGTTTTACAATGTAGCTAGTTTTCAATCTACAGAACAGAACTAAGTACATCAAAGTAAACATAGGTAAACTTTAATCCCTTTATTCATAATAATTTTTGAAACCTATTTGAAATGGCTTTTGTTTTGTGCTTTCTGATGTAAAATAACATACACCAAAACAAGACCAAAGCTATTTTAGCTATATGTGTTTTTTACAAATTAATTATGAATAGAAATACATTGATACTACTTAATAAACAAGTATTCCTTACCTACATAATACTAGATCCTAGGCTTGTAATTTTTATAATAAGGCCAATTTATGTTTGAAAGTTCAATTCAATACTCTAGTTGACCATAAAGTTGGACATTAAAAACCTATTTCGTAATAATAACCATAAAAGAACATTGTACTTCTATGAATTTAGTGGATTATTCAGGGCTATAAAAATCCGGTTTATTTTACTAGGGCAAACTACTTGAGTCATGCACGTGAATGTGACTGCCGACAGATCCGGTGCAAAATTAATACCAGCATTTTGTCTTAAAACTTCTTGCAGCAAAAGGACAAAGTATGTGCGAGAAATCATTTGACGTGTGTCGGAACTGGGACCGTTTTGGTATGCGCTACGGAGCAGCTACGTCCGTTTTACACGGAGTAGGAATATTCTAGTGTTTCATCTTTACATAAAATGGTATTTTTTTCAACGTTCCCTCAATATTGAAGATCATGACCACTTATTAAAATAATGCAAAAATTGCAATTTTCATCGAGAAATCTCTTAGCTTTGGCCAATAACTCTTTGCGTCTCAAAACCAACCCTAGTGAATGACGCATACGAGCTAGCTTATATTAACAATCCTTTCGAAGCACGACAGACTCATCAGTGGCCAGTTTTGCGTTACTGTATTTTAGCTTTACATGTCTACGTTTGCCGCAGGCACAATGACGTAAATAGATAGAATACGTATAATGCAGCGGAATGCATGTAAGAACACATAAATCACTTATGTTTTTTATTACAAGGACAGTTGCATATTATACGTATAGAATTAAAATTTTCAAGTGTACATTTATGACGTGGAACCCAGCATAACTAGCTTCGAAGTTACTATCAGGTAGAGTAGTGTTTTTACACTGATAAACAGACATATTTACATCATCATCACCAGCCTATAGAAATCGACTCTGCTGGAGTTAGCCCATCCGACTAGAATGCCACAACGAGGCTTGAGCCACCTCCATCCACTGACGTCCTGCTACCTTTAAAATGTCGTTGGTCCATTGAGAGCGGAGCCTTTCTTAGCGTCCGGTTCCTGGTTGCCACTCGAGAACCTTTGTTACTGAAAAACTAACTTTGTTTTTGTTTTTGTAACATTTTTTATTACTGTTGTCAGTTCTGCGAGCTATAATGCCATGCCTGTCCATCTCCACTTCATCTTGCTAATACTGAGAGGTATGTCAGTCTTGGTTCTTCTTCGAATCTCTTAATTTCAGATTCTACCACGTAGTGAAACTCCGAGCATAGCTCTCTCCATAGCTCGCTGCGTGACCTTGAGCTTGTATATGAGGCCAATAGTTAGCGACCGCGTCTCAGTGCCGTGTCATCACTGATTATAAACTTTCGTCTTGAGGCTCTGCGGTATCTGTGACTGCGGCAAAGTTGGACCTACTTATTTTTAAGATTAGAGTAGGCCGGGCTGGACTCAGCTGTAGTGTACATGATGATGATGATGATATCCAATCCAATGACATTCCTGCAAATACAAAATCAAAAATACAGAGCGGCTTTTTAAGAAATGCAATACTTGTATTGTAGACATTTTTTCTCTCTCAAATAGTTTACCAAGAATTTGCAGTCTATCAACTATCGCGATCGTCACACTACCGCTCATTACAAGCTCCATGAACATATTTATTCGAGGGAATCGATAATATCGAGTCGGCGCTCGATCGATTGGAATGCAACAATCGAAGCCACTTGCCACTAGTGCAAGAGTTAATGACTAAACTCTACCTTTATAACGCGGTAAACCTGGAAGCCAATTCTCGTAATTATTTGTCATTATATTGTGAATTGACTATAAATTCAATTTAATTCACAATCTAATCTCATCTCAGTCAACTGTGATGTCTGTCACTGCGTGCGTAGACGTAATAACTATTACTTAATCTTCCCATGCATACGTTGATGCCTTTCTGAGTGACAGAAAAGATTAAATGAAAGATGACTGAGATGATATTATATTTTGAACTGAATATCAAGTAAGTAATTACGAGAATCGTCCTTATGTGATCAGGCAGAGCATACCTAAATAATTTGCTTCAAACACCGTTCCTATTCCTTTAAGGTCTAAACTAGTAACTATATAGATAGATAGATAGATAGGTTAACACTTTATTGATCACCACACAGAAACAATAAATAAGTAATTTTACATAGAAAGGCAATACAATGGGCGGCCTTATCGCTGAAAGCAATCTCTTCCAGGCAACCTTTGGATGGAACGAAATTAGCAACGCTATAATGAACTGCGGTGTACCTACAAAGAAAACTAAAAAAAAAAAAACAATATTCTAAATTAATTCAAATACAGGTGTAAGTAGTTATGAACTAGGCAATAGCTATATTGATTACTTAATACCTACCTAAGTATAATCCTAATACATATATATTCACATAATAAACTAATACATATTATATACCAAGTTAACCGTAACAATAACAAAAAGAATAAAAAGAATACCAATTACACTAGCTGAAACTGTAAAAGCAATTATACATACCAGCCATGTTACTTCTATGTTGAGTCATGCTATGTAGCAGGAAGATTTAGATAGATAGAAGATATTCTATCAAACTAGATCTTACTAGACAAAGTCAGGCCTCGGAAGTAATTGTTTTTGCGAATTTTATGTCCATACTGAGGTGATATGAGTAGAGCTCTGTATCTAGCTCTTTCACTAGTGTAAGTATCGAAGTATTCGATGCACAGGTGCGCTTGCGCACACCTGCCTCCGGCTCGACTCGTGCGGTGACAATTCGTGGCAAACTCGACAGCCGGTACCGGGAACCGATAACATCGATTAATATACGGTTTTGTGTAACTAATTAATTTATTACTGACGCATTTACTTACACATTAACAGCAATACAATATTCATAAGAAATAAACTAAAGACTACCTAATTTGATTTGTATTAAGTAGGTGAGTTTTTATCTTCTCTTTTTCAAGAGTCTACTGTATTATTATATATCATTAGAATAGTAGAACAGAAAACACTTTATTGCACACCACATTAAAAATTAAAACATTAAAACGATCATAATTATAATTATACGCATGGAAGTACAATGGGCGGTCTTATTGCTGAGAGCGATCTCTTCCAGATTAATTAAGAAACAGAGAATTATTTGATTATATAAATGAATATTTTAACATAACATAAGACATAGCCCTGTTACATACATAGCCCTGACCCCACACTAGGATTCCCTGTGTCGTAGGTATCGAGGAACTACGAGTACCATATCACGACACCCAGACCTGAAAGAAATATTTGCAGATCATGCAAACATTTGTCTCTCGCGGCGGGAATCGAACCCGCAACCTTTTGCTTTTCAGCCGACTCAACTAAAAAATCGGCAACAACTTCTTCAAATGTCAGTGTCGCCGACAGTCGATACGGTCTTTCTATTCTATTTATATAGCAATAAACTTAAAGATAGAATATGATTACATAGTTCTTAGAACAGTCCGACAAGAAAAACAACTGATAACAAGACGAGCTTTGTCTTTGACCTCATAAGGACAAATCTAGGTTTATCGTCTTTCTGTTGGCCTCAAAACCTTTACCTACGTAGGCATACCGGATCAATGATGACGTCATCATATCCAAATAATTCTGGACTTTACCGTAGTTAATTAAGAACTACTTTACGCTACTCAGATTTTCCGTTACAAATAGTTCCGACAAAAACAAAGCACGAAATAAAATGGAATTTCCATCAGATAGATTTGCACGGCGTTCCAAGGTTCGCGTTCGTTGATCAATTGGTAGTTTAAAATATTGTTTTTTAAACGAGCTTAAGTGTTTTAATGAATATATTTTATTATTTTTATTTTTTAATGGCCTGAAGTCCATGTATAAACTCGTTAGTGTATCATAAAAGTTTCATTCATATTTTTATTCCTTCATACTATATGGAGTTCGCGTCCACGTTATGATTTTGGGGCTGGAAAACAACCATCTATAGTAATTCAGTTCACCATCTGGCAGTAGGTACATACATAATGTCGTCTTTTACACACACACTATTAGACCTTCTTTAAATAGATGATCTGATTGTCGTCTCCTTCGGCCTCTATTGTTGCCACTTTTAGTTAGTTTACCTAGAATGACTTAGGGTATTTCGCTCCCCATTTTATAACAATTTATAAAGCCGAATCACTGCAGAGGCGGCATCGCGCTAAGTAATTGGTTCGCTTTAGTTCAATGACGTCAATTACTTACGTACACAGCGAAGCGGATAATCGTTCACATTGTGCTTCCGACTCGGAAACCACAAACATTCCAAGTCACCTAAGACAATTTAGCCGTAGACGCAAAATACTTCAGTTTTAGGTTCGGTCGTTGAAAAT
This sequence comes from Epirrita christyi, assembly GCA_951392215.1. Classification (NCBI taxonomy): domain Eukaryota; kingdom Metazoa; phylum Arthropoda; class Insecta; order Lepidoptera; family Geometridae; genus Epirrita; species Epirrita christyi. The sequence goes on from OX595846.1 coordinate 10,466,219, forward strand.
AAAAAATAAATAAATGCTGAACATTTCGCACAACATTATCTAGCCCCAAGCTAGCTTGTGTTATGGGTACTAGATAACTAATATACTTAATACAAATACATTACATAGATAGATATTTTTTTATTATAAATAGAAAAATATTCAGAACACCCTGAACAATTATCTGCAGATCGTACAAATATTTGTTAAGAAGCGGGAATCGAACCCGTAACCTTCTGCGTCGCAGGTGAACCTTCGCCCGCCACGCCACAGAGGTTGTCAAAGAAGGTGAAAGGTATGTGTTGTTGAACAGTAGTTCAAGGAAACGATTTCATAGATTTTCGCCTTTTTCGTAGCAATCTACAAAAGCAGCTGGTTGACGTCTATAACATAATGTCACAAAAAACATTGCAGCAGGAGCGCAATGGACGACTCAGACCCATGCTTGGTTTATACCAAGACGACGACTTCTTATGAAGTCGACGTCACAACACAGATTCTGGAAAAAGTAAGCCTGAGTAAGATTTACCTTTTATCTTACTCTGATTCCTGAGACAATATTGTGTCCAGACACCAAATTCTTTAGTGTCGTAACGAGAGGCAACTCGCAAGGTATCTCTAGACGGGCAAGGCTGCGGCTAGCGACAGTGACTCGTAGTCTTTATTGGCCAATTTGGGTAGAAAACTTTCTGAAATTTTTTTTTTAAGCAAGCTTCATTAATGTGTATATGATCTCTCAATTTTATAGGCCTACGTCGATGTTTACCTTGACTTCACTTGTCCATAGTGTTCGGTAAACCTCTAGGTACTATATTTATGTTTTCTTACTTAACTTCTATATTTTATAGTACTCTGGTACAGATCCTACCTACAATAGCAAACTACAAAAAAGGCAAGTCTTGTACAAAGATCTTTCTACAAGATGCTAGATATGACCTTGCATATTTATATCTCGATGATGCGACGACTCAAACTCGAATTTCGCAAGAAGCTATAGGGAAATGTAAATTTATAGAGAGAGAGAGAGAGAGAGAAGCTTTTTAGAATAACTTTTTTCTAGTAGTAACATCTTGTAGAAGTAAAATTTACGATCCTTCCTTACTCGTCAGCGCCGGCGCCCGGCCGGCCGGACCGTGAGAATCCGCACTTTGACACGTAGACCGTGACAACTTACTCCGGAATCCACGCAAAAACGTGTCAGTTGTCACGGGAGTCAACAAATCGATTCTCATCGTCATGATGACTAGATCGATATTGATCGCGCTCTAATCGATTACGCGTCGAACTTGTAACTAATTCGGTATGTAGATAGTATGGTTCCTTTGGTTGCGGTTACCTAAAATAGATTAGGTAAGAATAAAACTAGTAGAATCTATACTATATGGTTGTTTTAAATATGAGCTACAGCAACAGAAATATACAGTTTTCCGAACATCTAACTGCTTCCCAGCTTCGAACTGGCATTTTTAGTCCAATACTCATGTTTCAAGATATTTTTCTCGGTAGGTACCTATCTCTTAACCACTCGTCAATGGAATACCTTTCAAGTGGATCGTTGAGTTGTTATAATAGGTTGAGATCGTTCTGGCGCCGGGCTCGGCGGCAATTCGCTTCTGTAGTCTTAACGTTTTAACGGCGGTAAGGTGAGGTGATTAAAACCGGGCCGCGCGTGCCCTCCGGCGAGGCCCGCCCGCGCGTATATCACATTCCAATATAAATTAGTTTTGGACGCCCGTTTATGTGCCGAAATAAGCTCCTTCGGTAACCCAGATAATAAGAGTGCTTACCGTAACTACTTCAGTATAGGCAGGTGGAATTACAATTTATTATCCAAACTTTTAGACAACGTTTTTACAACATATGTTTATGTGCGCTGGTCAATTACTAAAGCCAGAGTTTGGTAATCGATACGACGGGCTTAACATAGTGGAGACGTGGGTAAAGGACATAGTTGAGTACAAAAAAAATTATGTTGAAAATAGCAGTCACCTCTTTCTTACATCCAACAAAAATTAGGGTATTAAATACATTAATGCCAACATACTATGGCCAATTTAATCATTGCGTCCACAACCTTCTGCTTTCTACGTGAATGCGGTAAAAAGAGTGTCCTGTCACGGTCACAAGAGCAAAGTTTAAATAAGAAAACACTGCAGTAAGACTTGTAAGAGTCATTAATTTAGTTGCCCTGGAATTTACGATTGGTAATTGGGGAGTTTCAAGCTTTCAAGTGGCCGGCTGCGGCCGTCTCACTCGGCACGCGATGCAAGTGTTTAGGTCCTACTGAAATCCTTCGCAATTTCTTGTTTCTTTCTCCGTTTCGCCGGCGGCCATCGCCAAATTATAACACACGCCGGCAGCGTAATTGCGACTGGTTCTGACTATCGGCACAGTATAGATGCTAAGCAGTAGAAACACTAGAAACAAATCGCGATTTTTAGCCTTGCACCCGACTAGTTTTACCTCGTTACACATGCTTGTCACCTCACAGCCCAGTTAAACCTTTCAAAGACGTAAGAACACACAGCACGTATTTTGAGCGTGAAACAAGTCTTTAGATCACCTTCTGTTTTACTTTTGTATTGTGATATCTGTTGTTCGGGACGCACGCGGGAACACCAACCGATTTATTAAGATTTAATAGTGGCCAATTAAAATACGCCGCATATTATAGAACACAAAAAGCGTATGCAAATTCTCCGTTGTTGTTCGGCGCCGTGCCACAGATGCAAGTAAAGTGACACGCGCTACGGAGAGCCCAGCTACGTCGTAGCACGTAGATGTAGCAAACTCTTTCGTAGCGTAGGCTGTACGTATAGGTATTATAATAAAGCTCCAGTAACTTCAGTAATCTTGTTAGTACCGAGTTAATAAAATCTTATCAGTTAAAACAAGTCATGATCAAAACAAAAATTCCTCGCTTTAGCAGCACCCGGCTAGACAGATTATTCACTGATCATGACTCCCTCTAAACTTATTGGTGCAACTGGTCTTACAAAGAGTTGCTTCCGTAGGAGTATACCTAATGTTTCTCATGACAAAGGCCAGTTCCAACTGGATTTATTTTACATTCGCTCGTAAGTAGATTTGTATGTATGTATGCCTAATGATATTTACAACAGACTAATGTTGGAGCTATGGGATAGCGCCTTCCCACGACACGGGACCTCCCCAGCGTGCATACATTACGGTACGCATTGTCGTCGCGACCGCTGGACCGCCTCCTCCCCTACAACCCAGCCAGGGCTGTAATCAGGGAGGGGGATGATATGTTTCCTGTAGGGGTACGCGAAGCTCACAAGAACCACTTTTTACCCCTCGCAAAGTTCATAGGTTAAAAAAATGGCTAAAAGGCTGAAAATAAACCTTTACTTACCACCTACCAGGTATTAGTTTCGTTAGGTAAATCGAATAAGTGCAAATGCAATTGATACCGTCTAAAAATTTCCCCACCCAAAAAATCCTGGCTACAGCCCTGGGCAAACTGTGACATATTCTGTGTCCCTGGCCACACGCACGCGTTCATGCGCCTACACATAAACCCTGCATCCAATCGCAACTACCTATTAACACTAGAGAACGAGAGAAAACGGGGTTCTCGCTGTTTCGACACTAGTTCGTCATGGCGATCGATTTGATGCCTCAATCGACTCACTTTGTTAAGGTTACAACAAAGTTTATAGAAAGATGATAGGAGGCTATCACAATTGAATGTTACCCTAAGTTGTCAATTCAACGGTTCCAAACTTTGTGGCATGTTCTAAACTAGTGTATGTCCGTGGCTTTGCTTGCGTGGTATCGGAATAAAAAGTAGGCAAAATCTCAATCCGTCATAATCTGTCAGCGTAGATAACAAATTTCATTGAAGTATGCTCAGCCTTTACAGCGTGATTGAATAACAAACATCCAAACTTTCACATTTATATTATCAGTAATATAAGAATAAGAATAAATTTATTTGTCAAAAACTAAAAAACAGTTGTAACTTACAGAGTAAAAATCAGATGGTAAAAATCTTACGATTGTTTACAACAATATGAGACATTTCACTCAAAATTTATTAATTTTTACTTGTTAGACGAACAAGTTACCATACGTCGACACGTGAATTTGAATTATCAATGGTCTCGGCAATATGAACGCAACTTGATAACATAAATTTATACTATACATATAAAAGTACTCTGTGTACCTATACCTGCATCCTATACCCTAACTGAAAGTCACTAGGTGAGTAATGTTTGAGGAGTAAAGTGACAATTGACAATTCTTAATGATAGTTTGAAACAATTGATGGTCATTTTACTTGTCAAACGTTAGTCACTGAGTGAATTTCAGTTAGAGAATAGGGGGGCTGGTCAGAAAGTAACTAAGAACATTTTTTTAAATGAGGAAGGAAAGCAAGAGTGAAAATTGTATGAAAATCCATTAATAACGTGCTGTTTTATTTTGGGTAATGCCCAAGTACAAAAAGTTTTTATCACCAAGTCCGCAAAATGATACTGGCCACTTACTTTTGTTAAATAGGCTCAGAATAATGACACTTTAGTCATTATTCTAAGTGAATAATTAACAAATGAAAATGACTCACCGCACTTTCTTTCGTTGTATAGAATTTTCAATTTGAGTTTACTATCTACTCGAAATTCCGTCTAGTAGTGATAAAGAAGATTTTGATAACGCCACCTGAATTAATAATGTTTTATTTTCCTCGTATGTACCTATATAGTATAACATAACATAACACCCAACAGACTTACAATAGGATTCCCCGTGTCGTGGGTATCAGAAACTACGAGTACCATAAAGCACTCTGAACTTGGGAGAAAGTGCGATTCCCACCTCGTGTATATTATAAAAGCCAACTTCAAACTACAACCTCGTTGGTCGGTGAATCGGTCACTTTCTTTCTTGCGGTGAAGGAAACATGTAGGTACTATATAGTTTCAACCCATTCTTATTTCTACCCTTCTATTTAGACTAGCTGTCTACGGATATTTCTATGCGTCCAGTGAATGTCACGTGCCTTTAATTCTATCTGGATTCCAGGATATCAAATTTTTCTTGACGATAATCGAATCTAAAGTTCAATAAAGAATGTAGGTATTTTTTCTTCATAAATAATACAACAAGTGCAACCTACTTCATGAGGACAACTGACCCAATAAGCATTCCATCCAGATTCAGCATTAGCATGTTAATGAAGGGGCGGGGCACTGCACACAAATCAAGCCTCGAGTCCCGGCCTGTGTCCCACGCGGCCCGTGATATATGCGCTTTTTAATAACCAATTACATTGTCCATCTCAACCAATAACTTTCAAAGATCCCTTGATACATTGTTGGGTTAAACAAAGCGCTAAAATACAATTAGACCCTTACAAGGAAAGTACTAGAATAGTAGGTAGGTAGTAATAACTTTATCCTCTACTGCTTCGTCCAGTTTGTGGTTGTCACTCGAGAACCTTTATTCTCCAAAGGTTGTCAGTTCTACGTGCTATATGACCTGCCCATTGCCACTTCATCTTGCTAATTCTGAGAGCTATGTCGGTGATCTTGGTTCTTCTACGGTTTTTCACATTTTAGATTCTATCACATAGTGAAAATACTAGCATAGTTCTCTGCATAGCCCGCTGTGTGACATTGAGCCTGTCTATATAGCCAATAGTAAGCGATCACGTTTCAATGCCATAAGTCATCACTGGCTACATATATGGTGACGGCGAGCTGATTTGATGATGGAGACCGAAGGTGGACAACGGAACTCCTCAATGATTAGTAGTAGCCTGGCAGTGTTTGGGATCATTTTGATCAGGTTCCGATAGCGAATTTAACAAAATCTTGATTTGAAAAATAAATTTTTCAACAATAAACTTATTCTACTAACGCATACGTGGCCGGCTTACTTAATATCTTATTTTATTTTATTTATTTGAGACAATAAACAACTACATTATATATTTTAGATACAATCTGTGTTAGTACATAAATTGAAGTATGTAAGACTTGTTAATAATGTAGTTCACAATGCTATCTACATGTTATATATGATTACATAATGGTGCAGCTACAGGGTCTATAAGAAGTTTATATAAAATAAGTAGGTAAGTAAGACATACCGATGTAAAAAAAGGGTTTTTTAGGGTACTTGTTTAAATATTCTTTGAGCAGGGGCTCAAAGAATATTTAAACAAAATAGTAGTTTTGAGTAAGTAAATTAATAACAGGACATGGAATATCTTTGCTAAATATGTTACATATTCACACATAAATCAATGTATTCACGATTCAGTGGTGTAGAGTTAGAACACTTTCTTAGCACATTATAAAAGATTGATAAAGGTCAAACCGTAATCCAAATACCGAAGGCATCCATTCCATTACGGCCCGCATTCCTGCGTATTTATTTATTTTTCGGGGCGTGATTTACCGTCCCCGCCCCTTCGTTACTATGTTAATTTGTACCATGGTGCTACCTACCGACTCCTCCTGTCCCAATATCAACAAAAGGCACTGATTATAATAGGGTATGTGATTTTGTTTTGTGTAAGTACCATTCCATCTAAAGAAATTACGGGTACTTTATGACAGATTTCTGAGGGACGTGATCTCAATTAACCTAGGTCCTAAAACAAGAAAAACCCGTGTTTTAGGACCTAAGTAACGGTGCATAAGACGCAACCACGGAAAAGCAAAGAGATATTCTCTGTTCCGAGCATGGGCGTAGCCAGGGGGGGTTTTGGGGGTTCAAACCCCGAAATGTTCAAAATGTTAGGCCGGCATTTCGTGTACATTTTTGTTGTTTCATTTTCTTAAACCCCCCCGAAACTGAACCCTGGCTACGCCCGTGGTTCTGAGGGTACAACAAAGAAAAGTACTTCAAAATCTAGACTAGAAGTTTACGAGAATGTACCGTGACCTTTACAAGAATGGTGACTTTGGTTTTGCAATTAGCTATTCGCCCACGTTTTTATAAAGTCTATCTTGGCTTCCAAAAAAGTATCTCTTGATTTCATGCGTTTTTGTTACAATTTACTTATTTGACCTATTAACGGGTTACACGGGTTCGGTATTAATTTAACTATTTTCGTGAACCTGCTGGCCTATATTATTCATTAGTATTATTATCCAACTTTTTGCTGGTGCGACCTTAGTCTCATTAAACTAAAGTATATTTTAATCCGCGGACGTCCTCTGCCTCGTATTATCCTCTAATTTACACATGCCGGCCAATTAAAGGATTGCAATAAAAACACTTTGAAGTTCGTTGAATATAAATTGGATCCCACAATTGGTCTACTTTGATTATGGTCCTCACCATCTTTACCATCAGCCTACATTCATTCTAATACCATCGTGTAGGTAGTGGATCTAATTAGGTATCTACCTACTTTTAACTCTTTGGCTAAATAAATTTCTGATCTCATACTAAATAGTAGTGAATATACAGGAATTTACTGATAACTGATGTGACTGAATCTATGGTCAGTTGGTGCTAAATCGGTGCTCTTCTGCTTTATCAATCAAGGGGTATTCGTAGTTTTTTAACCGACTTCACAACTAGGAGGAGGTTCACAATATAGTTGTTTTTTTTTAATGTTTATTACCTCATATCTCCGTCGTTTATAAACCGATTTGGATTTTTTTTTTATTTGAATAGATATACTTCCATATTGGTCCCATTTTTTTCAAAACCCAGTTCTGATTATGGAATCCATGAGGAATTGAGGGGACTCCTCAAATGTTATAGGCACACATATAGCAGTTTTGGTATTTTCAGCAACAAGTTATTTTTTCTATGCATTTAGCAAATAAAAACATGCAGATAGCCGAATTTAATGGTGGAAGTCGGTTTTTTATGTTTTAAATTGTTATTTAGCAGAAAGTTCAAAAGATTTGAGGCAATTTACATTTTCGGATCAAGTAAAGCTGTCTGGTTTCTTACAGAAGCTTAAAAAACAGTAAAAGTGTGCTTACTGTATTTATTGGATCGGTGCAGAGGGTCGTGCGTATAGTGGGTGGCATCGACATTTGTCACTGTGGTACCTACGCGACTCACGAATATGTAGGTCTATAGTGAGCATAGACTCTAGTCTAATCTATTTCGCTACACAAATGTGTAATAATACAAGTACAGTAGTAGTGGATACCATTAAATACCTTTCAGTCCAGATGAGTAAGCACAGCGTTTGGTGTCAAATAGGTATACGTCCCTACCTACTGTAGTTTCTCAAACCACGATAAAAGTTTTTTTTTCTATTTTAGTAATATGCCGCAACAACCCGATGGCTCGTCTGATGTTAAGCGCCTATAACAATTCATTACCTCACTAGTCACGTCCACCTAGGACGCGCCTAAGTAGCACTGCACTACACACGCCACCCTGAGACAGTAAAGTCTCGTGTGCCTGTAATTTCACCGGCACCCATACCTTCAAACCGGAACACAGCAATGCGAGCACTACAGCTTGGCGGCAGAAATAAGGTATATGGGTTGTACTTTTCGGCACGAACTCTTTCACAAGGAGTTCTATTACTACTAATTTACCCCTCCTACATCCTTCATAATAATTATTTTAATAAAGATTTTGGATCATTCAGATTTTTCATACAAAAGACATCAACGCGCTTTCTTTGTGAAAGTTGTGTTCACGTACCAAAATCACCATTCTCAGAGATGACAGTTTATCTGATGGAAAACAACTAAAAAGGATTAAGAGGAATGAGAAGTTTTATCCGCTGCGCCCTGACATCAGATCAGCCTTCTAAGGTATTCTCTAAGAAGCCGCGCTTGGGACGCGCTGGGGAAACGTGGAATCGCTATTATTTCACGCGAAGCAAAAATTTTAGTGTTTGAATTTGTATGAATTTAATATCGCAATCGCTTTAGTTTTGCGTTGAAAACGCGATGAAAAAACGCTGCAATTACGATTGAACTATCATAATTGTACGAACTGACAATGGGCCGTCATCGCGCTGACATCGCGATAATATCGTGATTGTGGTGCGTAAAATCATCTAGATTATGACACAAACCCATCATGACTCTTAGTAAATAACAAGAACGGTGAATAAACTGAAAAAATAGAAGAAAATATTATCCGATATTTCTAAGGCCTCATCCAATCATTCGTAAATCCGCCGAAGAAGTCGCGGTGGCCGAGCGTTATCGCAGCACACATCGAGGACTATGCAAATGCAGTTTTTGCTAGCAACCAATTGAGGAGCAAACCGACGAATCATCTACAGGGTGGCCAAATATCCACCACAAAACACGACAGACTCAACCTTATTCCACCACAATAAGAAATCACATGCACAGCACACATGGAGTTGTGTGGGACTATACTAACAAAATCGCTACTTATTTAAATCGAATTGGTACTACATGTACCTATGGAAGTAATATTTATTGTATCCCGTGCTTGCGAGTTCTTACCTACATACACACACATAACACAATTGGTTGAAATTTCTTAACCTAAAATCAAGTTTTTTCCAATTCTGACCAACCGAACCCATAACATCCATGTCCTACAATAAGAATTTTGTTAATAATATGTTCTCGAGGATATTATTAAATTGGCTGATGATGATGTTTAAATTAGTATTAAGAACCCTGAGCTCATCAAAATGAGCCGAGACATGGCCAGTCTTCTATTATCCATCGAGGATTTCATCTGCCTTTTGTTTTTATCATCAAAATAGCTGCGATTTGATTGTTAGTCAGCTGATTGAATTAAAAAAGTATGAAACTAACATAAAGCTATTTTTTTATTTTTTTTTTATTTTATCTACTTAATTTATTTATTTTAAATTCATTTCTATATCTTAAAGCTTTCAGATACCTGTGTCTTTTAACTCATCTTCGACCTTTCATCCTTATTAAAACTTTGTCATTTAAAACTGAGACTAATGGTGGTTTTTTATTGTATTTCGGAGACATTCGGAGTCACAACAAAAGGGAACCCCAGAGACTCGTTTACATAATGTTTACTCACATATTATTATATTCAAAATTGCTCTCAAGGACTGAGTCATTCTCCGTAAGGACTGCATTCGATTTAGTTGAAGTTTTCGCACAAGCGACCATGTCGCATACGGGTAATTAAGCTGTCCTAACGTTTGGTTGCGCCATAACGGCTAGGGCGTTATTTCACAGAGACGCCATGGCGCTGGCGCTGGCGCAGTGGCGCGAGACCTGTTGCGCTGCCATGATAGCGTCCCGGTAAAATATAGCCCTAACTTCTGCCCCCCCTGAACTGCCTGGTGATCTAGTCTCGTCATCGTCATTATATTTTATTGTCCGTGTAATTACTTGGCCAATTAATTCCTTTGTCAGATGAGTCATGAAAACAATAATACGTTTTGGTCGCTATAGCAATACAGCACCTTAAGGTGTTTTTTTGGCGCTCGCGACATGACAATAAATTAGATGCGTTGAAATGTTTGTGTTGGCGTCTCGGGGCTGTGTGCGATGCCGCACGCACCCATTGTTGCCCACAAAGCCACTTTTTGGCCAGATCCATCCAGCCGCAGTTTTGATGAACGCTCAATATATTTTTTTAAATTGATTACAGTTTCAATATCGCTTGGAGGACTCTCCTTTGAGAGATTGTGCAGAAGGCAACTTTTAAATAATAATTATGACGCCTACCACCTAAGTAGAATAAGTAAAATTACTTGGCATTGATCTTTCTACATCATAATTGTGCAAAATAAAAAAATAATTTAAATTTGAATTTAAAATTATGTTTGTTTATGCTCCAGATCACTATAGTCCATTCTACCTGCATTATGTATTAAGTTTAAATAAAACAACCTTCATTTTCCGATTTAAAAGAGCAGTTCATGCTAAAATCTAATAATTTTCTAGTAAAACTGACCACAATAGGTGAAACAGTTGGAAATACCACACGCACCTTCTGAACTATGCGCTAATCTGTGTCGATACCGCGGGGGGCGCCATTGTATGTCCTCAAATCTTCACACATACACAAACATAACCCTTCCACGCCCATCTACTATCATTTATTCTGTGCCCTAATGAAGGATTCGTTGGGACCTGCAATTATGAGATAAACATCGTCGTCCACGTCCCGGTCATATGGACCTCCCGAGCTGTCTGATGGCGCGAGGTTAATCGCAATTGTTTGCATTGAACCTTGGGTTAGCATGAAAAATGAAACACAAACAAAATTATTACCTACCTTATGTATCACATCTTTAACATATTTTTTCGTACGAAGTATTTAGAAAGAGTACCTACCTAATATATTCAGCAACAATTTTAATCCATTTAAAAATTAAATAAAAATAAATAAATAATGTGATTATGAGGGTTAAAAATATGAAAACTAAGAACTGCCTACTTTCGTTCAAAGAGGTCATGAACCCCCAAAAAACGATCTCTAGACTTGCCTGGCTACACGCCAGCTTGCAAGTTAGGACGGAAATTTTGCAGTTTTACGCAGGCGCAGGGCTAAAGGGAATCGCTTGGCGTGTGCGCATAGCGTGTAGTGCGCACCTGCCGCGCAATCATCTGGTCATTAGCCGGCGAACTCCTGCGCAACCCGAAATTACACGCAGCCCTAATAGTGAGCCCGGCTGTTTACTTGTAAGGGGATAAATTTCAGGTTTTTGTGTTTAACAGCTTTTGGATTAGGTATAGTTTTAGGAAAAAATTGTTACAACAGAATGGAATGAAAATATGGTTTGACTAAATTATAGGGTAGCAGGAATCTTTTAATTATGGCTGCAGTTAGTTTTTCTTTAAGGTGGTAGTGGCAGCGATATCCCCCCCTCGAGTCCGTGAAGTTGCTCTTTCTTGGGCTGTATTCAGATACAGCCCAAGAAAGGGCAACTTCACTTCTTCCATAATATGTTTAGGCATGTGGAGCAGCGTTATGCTGAGATAGGGTCTGTCTGGCTCCACGCAGACATCGCACAGAGCGGACTCATTGGCACTACTGTTATTATAGTTACATACAAATAAAATATATCTAACCGCGCGAAACTTTTTCTTCTTGAAGCTTACCAGTAATGGTTGCAGACTAATTAGTCGTTTTGACGGTTACAAAGGCCCAAGCACGAAAATCTAACGTTACCGTGACGCTAGCGAGACGATCGTATACGTCAAATATTAACCAATCAACTTACAAAGATTTCGAGTTACCTCGAGGGCATTGGACAATATTTGACATTTGCGATCGTCTCGCTAGCGTCTCTGTAACGTTAGTTGTTCGTGCTGACCCCACAGGTGGGGTGTGTGTGTGAAGTATACGAATTTTATTCAATACGGTTGGACATGCTGTTTTGTTTGCTATTGTAATTTTTACTTTATACTTGTCTATTCTGTGACATGTGTGTTGACAAATGTATTACATTTCAGTAATTTTTAACCGATATAACTTTTGAAACTATCATGGTTATTAACATAATTATCACTACAAACGGGATATTTACCATGATTTTTGAGCATTATTGATTCCCGATATTTCATGATCCGATATTTCGGCGCATGAAACTGTGCCGATATATCGGAAATCAATAATGCTCAAAAATCATGGTAAATATCCCGTTTGTAGTGATAATTAATTTTTAACCGACTTCAAAAAAAGGAGGAGGTTCTTAATTCGACTGTATGTTTTTTGTAGAGTGGCGTAACGATCATTTTGAATTATAGTCTGTGATATTTGCTGAAGCTCAGCCCCAAAAGGGAAGTCGTGTTGCATACTGCATCCACCCTAGCAAGCAAGCTGTTACAGTATAGGTAGGTACCTAAAGAAACTTTTTTTTCTGGACCACCTGGCCCGCCACCCGCGCCACATCCGATGAAAAAATCCAAAGGAAAAAACGTCATAATATTTGAATATTATTATAAAAACAATTAAGGGTGCCGCGTCACCTGTCGTGGGCACGAGATACGCATTTGCATAGACACACCAAGAACTAAGGCTGTGACAAACATTTTTGGTTTTTTATTTTGAATTGTATTCATGCGATAAAAATCAAAATATTATGAGAGTGAAATAGGAGAGCACGTGACAAAACAATTTAAAGTTTGTGCCTACATGAGATTACATAAATTCTCTACACTGTGAGTTTATTAAAAAACTATACAATTTATCAAAGAAGAAATCAAAATTTACTGTAAATTACCAACTTTATAATGTAAAAAACTGGTATCTACAGTATATTATGATACAAATAGGCGGTCTTAACGTAGAAAGATTTCTTTCAGACATCAATTAGAATAAAAGCTTTGCACTTGAAAAATAATGTTTGGTATACTTAGTTGCCGAGTTGTGTTATTCTGACATCTTATGAAGACATACCCCAAGTAGCACAAACGCCATGTAAAAAAAAAACTTATATAGCGAGAAGTAATCTAATAGTCATATTGCCGTGGTATATTCATTATGTAGCTGGGAAACAGCAGTTTTCATCTCTAATTAGCTATATAACTTTAGGAGCTTTATAATTTTGCTGTGTAAACGGTTATTCAACTTTTTTTTTATATTGTCATTTAAATATTTTATAAACATGCTGTATAAACGTTTATTCAGTTTTTTTAAAAAGCAGCCTTAAAGAGTCTAACAATAGAGCTATTATTACACATTTTGTCTTATTAAAGTGTTTTAAAAAGCTTTTATGAAATAAAATATCAAATTACGATGTTTTATACCATCTGTATATAGCATCTTACAATAATTTTATGAAAGCGAAATAAATCTCATCTATAGAGCTAATAGAATATTAAGATGCTATTATGCAACACTAAGTAGTAGCACTGAGTAGTAATTGGATAAGTTACAATTATTCAGCAAACAGCGATGTTATACACATCATTATAACCTAATAATGATAATACGATGTTTAATATCATTTTAACAAAGCATTTTACGAGGGTTTTATAAATGAAAAGTTATTCTCAACTACAGAACTTTTGGTTTTTTAAATTGCTCTTAGTCGACGAAATGCTATATATGTTATTATAAAATGGCACTATTTCAATAAACAGCAATGTATCACGCATCATAATGGATTTTAGAGCACGTGTAGCATTTTAATGGCTATTATTACAGCAGTATTGTCTTTTTATCCTAAAAAACATTTACATTTTTATTTTTAAAATGAATAGTGAAGAATGTAAGAAAATTAAACGATATGGAAGCTATCGAAGTAGGGAGTCGACCACCAGACCATTTACAATTAATTGGAAGACAAATACAGCAAACAAACACGGCGACAACACAATAATAGAGCAAACACGGCGACAAATTCAAACAAACACTGAGCTTACACGGTTTTTGGCCACTTTAATAGTATTTATAGAATGCAATACAATATAATAGCAACTTTAAAAGCTAACAGCCACATTATAGCCGAGTAATCGCTACTTATACGTCTTAGTGCTTTGTTAAACGTACTTATAAAACGAATAGCCAGAATAATGCTTCAAAACAACTTTTTATAAACTATCCAGATACGCCATATTTGTTTAACTTAATTAAAATAAAGATATATTTTATCTAAGCTGTTTTTATGGAATTATTAAATTAAAAGATGCTTTGATATAACACAGCGGGTTTTTTATTATGATTATACATGCCTGAATAACCATATTTTAAAAAATCAGCCATTATATATTTATATTGGATTAATAACATTGGATTCATATAAATACATTTATTTAAAAACAAATTAAACCAGAGGCGCGTCAAAAATTTGATTATAGTAATGGTTAATTTGAACAGTAAACTGACCTCCGCAGACGATTTTTTTCACAAAGTACATTACCATCTAAATATATTTGACATCACTAAGTCCTCGCCATTAAAATAACATGAGAGTAATACGTTTATATTCTTAAATTTTTATTTATGATCCATTTTAAAATCTTAATAAATACCTTTTTATGATGTAAAATATTATAAAGGAGAACAACATAGTCATAAGCTAGATAAAAGCTTTATGAAATAGCCGTCACAATGCCGTATAAGCGTTTACTTGACTGCTTAATACGGCCAAACGGCATCTTTCATAGCTGCTTTAAAACGTCTACTAATCAAACAAAGCCATATAAAATGTGCCAAATCCGCCTATATAGTAGCTATATAGACGTTTATAGAGTGGTTATATATACATTTTTAGTAGATTTGTGCTGTATAAAAAACGTCGCCATCATTTTAATACAACCGTTTTGTGCTACTTGGGACATAAACTAACTTGTAAGTTGTAATGTTCTATTTATCTAGGCTTTAGAGCTTAAAGTTACACTTTATTCATGTAACAAAACTTAATTTAAAAATCGAATTGATGTTTCGCTTGTGTTTTAGGCTAGTGCGACATGTCATTGTCTGAAGAAAACACCTAATCATCGGGTTGTCAGTGGGTAAATGTAAACGCTCGCCTCACCCATTGTCGCTGGGTAACAATTCCATGTTATGGATGCCCAACCGCTGACTAACTGCCTGACAGAATTAGACAAACCCATTCTTCTTGTGTTATGTTTACATTTAATTATTGCTTTTGTTCGAAATTAGAAAACAATATTGATTATACACGTGGAAATGTTAAGAATGCTGCTAACTATTTTTCTTTGTAGCAATGTGTATTTTATTTTGCAAATATTTATTATGAACTTGGCCAGCTTCAGGTAACATTTCCACTAGACTCGGGGCCTACTCTCGACCCGAGTAAATGGGCTTTAATCCACCATGCTCGTCTCAAGAAGAGTCGGCGGAAGTCACATAGCCTTAAAGTTTTTGGTTATAGGGTTTTCCAGTTTCCTCACTACATCAATTACGTGTGCACAAAAGCTTTTGAAGAGGAAAAATCATTGGTTATCAACCCTCGTAATTCAAACCTACTACGATTGGAAATCTAGTCCAGTAGAACTAAAAAAAGGTCTGTTTTCCCGTCTCACGAGTAGTGCCAACACTTCCAATGTTTTATGTTTGGGGAATTAGGTTTGTCTCGGTAGAGCGAGAGTCGTATCATGTTTCTTAGTTCACATGAAAAATATCTTAATAGGAAAAAGTAAACACATCTATACTTAGGCCGGACACACCACGGTAAACCTATATAATATTGTAACTTACTTCTCATTGGCAGTTTAAAAAAAATAGAGCCAGGTATTGCTCTTGAAACCACGTGACCGCATATTCCTTCGTCTACCGCTGAAAATTGTAACTATCCGATAAAGATCGTATACGCCTTCGACACAGTAAATCAAAATTGAATCTATTACGGATAGCTTTTAGTCGAAAGTGAATTTGATTGTGGTAGCTATGGAGGTGCTATGAAGTACACGATATTTACGGAAAAGTAGGTGCGGCGGTTGCTTTGAAATCTTTGATGGCCGCTGATCTGCGCATTGATTGATACAAACTGCGTCGTTACACATACTTGGTCATCAGCTCTACATCACACGATACATGATGAAATGTTCCCACTTTTGTGTTCCATGAAACCAGGAAGCCTAGGGCACATAAAGGAAGACGATTAGTGGTTATGTTACCATAGGAACCATTGATAGGATCATAAAAAGCTAATACCGTTTACATAATCATGGCAATCAAAGAATCGGAATCAGAACTAATCATTTCTATTCCATAACCAGTGAATATCAAAACTAAATTGACCATTTCCTTTCGATTAAATCTAGCTTCCAGCTATTTTACTCCAAAAGCTTTACACATCACGAAACAATAAATAATAAGAAAATTGGTTCTGAATTTCGAGCGCGTGCAATGCTGGTGCATTTCGGTAGCGCCATGATAGGTAGCTATTGCCGCGGGCGCTCGTGCCATTCTCGTTCCAATTTTAAATGCAAATTTTATTTTTCGTAAACAAAGAACGAAGCAGTGCGGATAGAACCGAGGTGCAAAGAAGATGTAATACTACCTTCGTAATATCCAGGTGGAAAAAGAGGTTATTGTTTGCGAAACGTATTTTTTTAAATGTTTTGTTGTTTTGACATTTTCGTCCTTGTGATTGATTTCACACCCATAGTAAAACTTAACTAAAACTTTTAGCTAAAGCAGAGATGGCCACAGACTATAAGATGTAGGTAAGTGACGTGACGACCTCTGTGGCGCGGGAGACGATTAGCTGGCTGAGACGCAAGATTTGTGGGTTTGATTTTCGCTGCGGTATCTACAAAATGTTTGCATGATCTGCATAATATAAATATTAGTCCCGGGTCAGTTTTGTGATGTGATACCATGGTACCTACTGGTAGTTCCTTGACAATCCTTGTGTGGGATCTGCCCCCCTATTCTTTAGCTGAAAGTCACTCGGTGACTAATGTTTGACAAGTAAAATGACCATCATTCTTAATGATAATTTTGAGCAATTGATGCTCATTTTACTTGTCTAACGTTAGTCACCGAGTGACTTTCAGTTAGGGAATACGCCGCACGCGCCGGGGGCAGGACTATGAATGTTACTGTTGGGTGTTATGATGGCACTTCACTTGGCATATTTGCATGTTTGCATTATTTTGCCAAAGCAAACAACATTGTGCACCGATGGTGTCATGGTTGATTTTGCCTTGGATAAATAACGCAAGCATTTGTGAATATACACCAAGTGAAGTTGCACCTTTAGATATGTAGGTATATTACCTACTAGGTGTTTTTTTAAGCCTTTAGATAATGTATAAAATATTTTTTTACAGCGTATCATCTATGCCAATAAATGTCGCAAACAAAAAGCTATAAGTATTGTGGGCAACCTAAATAAAATGTAGGTCTCGGAAAATGCTCAATCAAATGGTTGATTGCTGTTTTTCCGTTCCTCAAGTAAACTAGGCTAAGGCGAGGCTAAATGATGTTTAGCGAGTCGTAAGTAACAGAAATAAATTCACGTCGAGTAGTTGAATAAAATGTACCTACCTACATAGAGAAACAAATAGGTCGGATACAATGACGAAATGTTTACCTTGAACTAATCTGCTGAATCTCGATTTAAAAATGGAATTATAATTCAAAAACATTTTAGATTGTTTGCAAAGGGGCCTAAGGAGTGTATTTCGGCGAGGGCGGAATATTGATTCAAAAGTGAAGCGAACGATTCTAGAATCATAAACATAGCTTGGGTTCAATATTCCGCCAAAACGGAAATAAGCTTGGACCCGATTAACTAACATCAAAAACAAGGAAAATATATAAAAAAATATTTTGCTGTTTGGGTTTTGTTTTTAGGACACTTGAAGTGAACTTTAACCCCCTTATTCATAATCATTTTTTAAACCTATTTTAGTTAAAATAGCTTTTGTTTTGTTCTCTATGATGTGAATTATGTGTGATTATGAATAAGGCCCTAAAACAATAGCATTTTTAGTTATTGAATGGCTAAGTACTTACAGACGTCAGCAGTCATTCTAAAAAATCTATAAAGCATTATGGATCCGTGGACTCTACCGACTGATGATGATGATGATGGTGAATTCAATTGATGACTAGTTATGAATACTTACCTGGCGGCTTAGTACTTAATCGATTAGGGAAATACAAATTACTGAAAGCGTACTGAATGATTTAATACTCATGCCGACTTTGAAGTACTTACCTACTTAGAAATCAATTATTCAAGGTTTTCTGCCTGCAACTCTCTCTGTTCTATACCTGTTCGGTTTTCATTCAATGATCATACGATGATAATTCCTAGGCAATGAATGATAACTTTTCATTTAAAAAACCCGACTTCCGCCATAGTATTCGACTAAACATTTGGATGAAAAAAAAATGATGAAAGAACCATAGTGGTGAAAGGATTATGATACTTTTTGAATGCAAATGCTTGGTTTGTTGCTGAAAATATCAAAATCGCCATATGTATGCCTACAATATTTGAGGAGTTCCCTCAATTCCTCATGGATTCCATCATCAGAAGTGGATTCTGAAAAAAATGGGACCAATCTGGAAGTATATCTATTCAAATAAAAAAAGAATTTTCCAAATCGGTTCATAAACGCCGGAGATATGCGGTAACAAACATTAAAAAAAAAAAACAAACGAATTGAGAACCTCCTCCTTTTTGGGAAGTCGGTTAAAAATAGAACAGAGGTGCGATTTTTGAATGTCACCGAGTGACTAAATATCATCAAAAAGGACGCAAATTACCGTTTTCCAGGAGATTTACTGGAGGAGGCACTTGTATTGATATTATCATAGGTATAAGAATTTTAGTCATCAATGAGTTTCAGTTATATAGAAATTTTAATATCGGTAAATAACGGTAATTGTACGTTTAGTCACTCAACATTCAAAAATCAAAATCACATCACACTAATATTTAAATGCGAAAGTTTGTATGTTTGTTACATCTTCATGCTAAAACGGCTGAACGGCTTTGAGTGAAATTTGGAATGGAGATACCTTACACTTACCCTGGATACACATAGGTAACTTTTCATCGTCTTCATCATTAATTATTTCATCATTGTTCACGCGGGTGAAACCGCGGGGCGCAGCTAGCAGAAATATAAAATCTTCTCGTCACAGATACCACAGAGTCTAAAGACGAAAGTCATTGCGTGTTGCCAGTGATAACATACGGCACTGAAAGTGATCACTAAATATTGGCCTCATACACAGCGGGCTGAAAGAAAACTGTCAAATGGTAGCCAAGGAGTTTTTATACTATGGTAGCATGTAGGTATGTTTACAAGGCCGGTTGTTCACATCATATCGCGCAGATCCGCGTCTAGGTCAGCGCCGGCCGAGACGCATCACTACGTAACGTGGTGTAATTATGAATCACTTGGGATTGCTAAACAAATGAATCATTTTTTAGCGCGCCTGTGACCGAATCATCGTTCAACGGATTTGAATCATGGAAGACATTATCATCTGAAATCATCTCTTTAGCATTAGGTACCTAAGTAGGTTAGTTACTTTTGTTTTTTTTTTGGCAATTAAAAAAAAGGCAAAAACCCATAATCAAAAAATTTATCAACCATTTTTGTTAAAGCTGTAAGCAAGTATTATTATTTAATTTTATTCAGCAATAGTTTACAAAGGCTTAATTACAAATAAACAAAAAATAGGTAGGTCCTAATGAGCAGTAAAATTGTAGCTATTTTAGTAAATAAAAAATAATTTGTGACCACTCTTGTTCCTTGGTTCGGAACCACAGTTAAGGAACCCAGTGCGCAAGTCTGAATCGCACTTGGGATTTTTTTTATTTCACTAAAGTAAGTACATAGGTCATATTAGGTCTGTAGGTACTTAGGCACTCCTAACAATATCGATATCATCCATACTTACCTATTTTTCTTCGCGTCACTATGTCTCTAGTTCATTAGGCAATATGTAGAGGTTGTAGAGTATTTCCAAATCTACGATACTCGTAAAATAAAAGCTACAATCGTCTAATGATGCTTATGAAAAGAAGGAAATGTTTTAAAAGACAATTTATCGGAGTAGACGCGGCATTATTGCACAAGTAGAGCTCGGAATGTCCTAATAAAGGCTCTCCAGATTGGCCGTTCTCTCCAAATCACCGATCGTTTACTTTTAAGTCGTTGTAATTGCTGACCACATCAGTATCCAGATTGCCTGTGCTTACCGACCATACTGAGCTTACCGCTGTGGCTTGCCACCGACACCGCTCCGGATGACTCCGGTCCAATTTGTCTGTGCTACTAAATCATGGCACAAAAGCGCCGCCCGATCTAAATCGATTTGTCCAAATTATGAGCGATCGTAACCTCCGTATCTTTAAATATTGATCGTCCGGACACCTGCTCTTTCGCTTACACGCGCACGGCCCTAAATAAAGATCAATATAGACAAAGAGCTGCAGCTTTTACTTGGATTTTCTCAAAAGAAGTAAGATGCAACCATCTTTTGGAAGAAACGAAATAATCGAAGAAATGTTGAGATAGGTAGAGCTTTTTGTTATAGACTTAGCGAGCGAAGCGAGCAAAGCCCTTGCAATAACTGGCAAAGTTTGCTTTAATTTGTCCGCATGTTGGTACGATTTTTCAATGAATATTGACGGAACTTAATATAATACAGGTTCTACAGAATCATAGTTTTTATTTTGTCGTCGGCGATTTTTTATTGGAGTGGTATTTCCACCACTTAAAGAAGAAATTCACTGCGGTGCCATTTACCGTCAAATGGGGTGTTATAAGAAAGGACTATGTCTATAGATTCCATAAAATTTTGATACCTGGATGTATAGCTTTGGAGATAAAAAAATTGAGCTCTCATTTGTTAGAGTTTCAACGACTTTGTGGTTCAGGTAAGATTGGGTTTTGTGCTAGATCGCGTTACGGATGTGATTTTAAAAATTTATCTCAATAGCACAATTGTGTCAAAGCACCAAGCAGCAATCAACCATCATGATGTCATGATTATGATGTAAGACTGATGATATAATATATGTATATATTTGGCGGATTATCTCCTTATCAGTCCCTGTGATATAATTATGATATAATATAACCTATCCCGTTTAACAATCCTTTATACACTGCAGAAACATATCGTTTTCCGGAAGCATTTGTGCAAAGCATTTGTTATTCTTTTGCTTATTCGAATTGGAACATGTTCCGTTATGAGATAAAAAAGTTTATACGAAGGGGAGCAGTCGGGATGACTGTCTGTTTTGAGTAGATTTAACGAAATTATGATACGGCTGGTCCCGGGACCATATGTCGGCGAAGAGGCGCCGGAATGACTAAAGCCCCGAATAGGCTACTAGGAGCACATAAACTTTCAGGTTTTGTATTTTGACTCCACGCTAGCGCTAGTAATCTCAACGACAGTTACAAAAGTCAGAAGGCAACGTGAGATCACCAAATTATTGTCATGTCAGACTCACTGAAGAATTGTAAGAGATTTTGATTCGTTTTTTAATTGTAGGTACCTACAATGCAATAAGAATTTATTTCGAAGACCGATAAAACACGACAGCTTCGTGGCGCAGTGGGAGAGTAGCTGGCTCAGAAGAGGTGCGGGTTCGATTCCCGCTGTAGGACAAATATTTGCATGATCTGCAAATATTTGTTCCGGGTCTGGGTGTTGTGGTAATACCGCATGGTACTTGTAGTTCCTGATACCCACGACACAGGGAATTCTAGTGTGGGATCAGCCCCCCTATTCCCTAACTGAAAGTCACTCAGTGACTAACGTTTTGATAATTAAAATGACCATC
Organism: Epirrita christyi; assembly: GCA_951392215.1. Lineage (NCBI taxonomy): Eukaryota > Metazoa > Arthropoda > Insecta > Lepidoptera > Geometridae > Epirrita > Epirrita christyi. The sequence goes on from OX595846.1 coordinate 10,488,372, forward strand.
AATTGTCAATTTTTAATGATAATTTTGAGCAATTGATGTTAATTTTACTTGTCAAACGTTAGTCACCGAGTGACTTTCAGTTAGGGAATAGGGGGGCTGAACTATGTAGGTATGTTAAAAAAGAGCCTTTGGAGTTTTTAATAAAAAGAGGCCCAGTAGGTAGGTACCTTACCTATTGCTACCTGGTTCATCACAGGGTGCAAAAAAAATGGTGTTACCTCGCATTAGCGAAGGCACCTCGCCAAATGGCGCCTATTAAAATGATCCATTATAGAACGTTTCTTGCCGCCATGTTGCGAATAAATATTGTACAAATTAGCTCGCCCCCTGTCGTCCACCTGCTTTGTGGCGACTGGCAATAATAGCATGTGCCGTGATCGATCAGTGATGAAGCGCCGCGAAATGTCATTATCAGTGTGATCAAAGATGCCGATCTACCTTTGTTTGAGTTGTTGTAAGTATACCTAGGTGCATTATGTACCTAACTACCGTAGAATCCGTAGATAATCTGTATAGGTAGGTATTTATTTGTTTGGCACCGACCGAGGTACTAAGTACCGTATGAAAAGATAGCTAGGTAGTCTAGGTAGTGAGACGTTCAGGGGATTGAGGATCAGGAAATATGAAAATAGAAGGGTGACAGTTTTGGCCCAGTATACAGTATTATTATTACGGTCGTAGTAAGTTGGTGGATGGAGGCGGCTCAAGACCATTCGTCGTGGCATTCTAGGGGGGAGGCCTATGTCCAGCAGTGGACTTCATAGGCTGATGATGATGATGATGAATAGGTAGGTACGATGTATGGGCAAGATATATAATACCAACCTATAGGTAGGCTAGGTACCTATACTATGGGAAAAAATTAGGTAAGTAGCTAATTAGGTGTTGTACAGTGTCACAAAACGTAGTCTAGTATTGGCGTAGGTAGGTAGGTAAGGTAAGATACTAATATTAAGAATAAGTAGGTATATATAATAAAGAGTTCGTCCGGGGAAGTACTACCACCAAAACCTATTTCTGCCGCCAAGCAGTAATACTCGCATTGCTGTGTTCCGGTTTGAAGGGTAGGTATATGGATGCCGGTAAAATTACAGGCACATGAGACTTTTAATAAAGATGGAAAGTCTCTTTTTTTTTGTTTTTTTACTTGGCGTTGCATTATGACGGAGGCATCACGCAGTGCAACGCCAAGTAGTGCGCGTCCTAGGTGAACATGACCTTAGAGGTTTGTAATGGGCTCAGGTGGGCCACATGGTTCCGTCATTATTTACTGAAATAAAAAAAACGGGAAAACATCTGGAATATGTACGCAGCATTGGTCGGGCTCTGGAGTGGACCTCAGGTGTTCGCCTGTAGTCAAACAATGAGAGGTACCACCTACCTTTAGTAGGTAAGTGCTAGATAGGTAGGATAGGTTACTTACCTTCAATACTTCAGTAGGTACACCTAGGTAATAAACTAAAATGATTTGGGAACTAATCCTGTTATTATATTTTATTTTACAATTTTAGGAAAACTAACAGCTAGTACACGTACAGATAATAAACTAAAATACCTACATGTAAGAGTTACTTACATGTATCCTAAAGGACAAGTTTCCACCATATGGGGGGGTAACAATAACAAATGAGTAATAACATAATAACAGTAGGTAATCGTAAACGACGAAGAGAAAAAAAAGAAGATACGAAAAACAAAGTTAAATTAAATGATAAATGCGAAGTTAACTAGTTGTAACCTAACTAATAATCTAAGAAAAAATTGACACTGATTCTACTAGTTGGGGTAGGTATTGAATAAACCTAATCATTACAATCGAAAACAGATTATTATTATACCTACCTAGGTACCTTACCAGCCTTACCTAGCTCTGAAGTCAGAACAAACGGATTTCTTACAAGAAAATAAGGGTATGGAATGGATAGGATAACCAAAGTGTGGTGTATATACCGAATAAGCAGATAGGTAAAGGTAGGTACCTACTACGTTTCTACAGAGGAGTAGGTAGGTACTACACATCTAGGTATCTACAGTTGCTATCTACACACACTCACTTCCACCATAATATGTATAAAAAGCTTCTACTTTGTCTAGGGAAACCTAAGTCATGTCAATTGTCAGCATGCCGTGTAGGTAGGTATTATACGACCGGTGGTCCGCAAAGCGCGAAAAATTAATATCATAGTGTGTGTACAAATAATAGGTACATTACCTACTTAGTTTTTCTTCATGGTATAAAGCAGGAAAACATACTAAAGAAAAATATTTTAAACAAAACCGGGTGGAATAGAATAGATTGAACATCATCGTCAACGAATCGAACGCAACATCCGATTCCGTCTGTCCTCCGTTCCGTCCGTCAGTCTCACTCACCGAGTCAGTCAGTCGGTCGGGAACGCGCGCAGAGTACGTGTGTGTCGCATAGTCTGCTTAGCACAGCTGATTTCGATCGCGGACAAGACTTACGAATCCATAAAATCTAACTAAATTAGTTAAAACTACCTCATAACGATAAGTGACTTTGTATTTTGTGTCGTGATTGGAAATAATTGATTGATTCAGTGCTAGTTTTTAAATTATGGGTAAGTTAATTTCGATTGTTTTTTCGAGTATGACCTATTATTGCAAACTCTATAAAAAAGTTAGTAGAAATTTAACAGAAACACATTATTTGATTCGCTTGATAACGAATTAATGGTTGGATATAAGTTGTGCTTGTTTTTAGAACGTTTCGGTTTCCGTAACATTTCTAGAGGTTAGGTTTTCACCGGGTTGTGACCGGCCCTTCGTTTATATTAAATCATCAGCAAAAAAGTTGCAAAAAACCTAGATAAAATAAAAGCTCGCTCTGTAGGCAATCTAGTACTATTGTAGTAAGTGGGTAGTTTTATTTATAAGAAAATCAAAACTGCGGTTATCTTGACACATCCAAAATAATTGATATAGGTATTACGCGACCTACCAGTCTTGATTCTCCAGTACTAAATTTGTTAACATGAGCAATGAACCCTGTCGCTTTCTAAAATTATTATAAACCCTCGTCATTCTATCCCACTTCTGGGATTAATGCTGTGGTATAATATTATAATAATATTTAATAATATAAAATTTATATATTTATATATATATATATTAGAAATATTAAAAAATAAATAAATTATAAAATAAAAAAAGTGAACTGAAAAATTAATAAAACTTCGTGTATTAACTAAAAAGTACACGATAGATTTACTTCTATCCTAGTAATTATTTCTATTTGTTTACAGGCCCACGCATTTATCTATTTGATGTATTGCTTGATTACGTTTATACCTACGTACCTAATATAGCGAAACCGACATTTTAGTTAAAATAAAACAATTTATAGTCAAATAAATTTGGGACCAGACATTTTGTAGGTGTGTTACTGACTCTGCCCACACTATGTGGGCGCCACTTTTGCAATATAAAATATCATAGATATGTAATGGTCAATTATAATGTGTTATTTTGCTTAATTTTATGGTACCTATTAATTTTGCCATAAAGATTTTTAAAGTAATAGCTAAATGTAAGGGTTGGCATTGATAGTTAGTCCCTCTTATACGAGCTGACTCATAATCAGATTGATTTTATTATTTAATTTACATAACTGACAGACTAGTGATAGGCTCACTAGAAGTATCTAAAACTATGGCCTGAAATTAACTACATGGTTGAAATAAAATTTTTTTTTTGAAATTTTTCATGACAAAACATGAAAAACAAATCAAAAGAATATTATTAATTGAAATCACAAGGATCATTTTGAATCGTCTTATAAACTAAAATAACTCCTGTTACTCCAATAAGTAAGAAAACAGATGTAGGTACTTAGTTGCAGTAAAACTATACAGTATTTCATGAATTACTATAAAGCAATCTTACGAATAACTAACATCATCATAAACTTGGAAAAATAAATTCAATTACCTATATGGAGCACGATATATAACAATATAAATCCATATATTTTTACTTTCAATGGCACCAAAGAATACCTAGATTATCTGTAACTCGTATGGACATGTTGCGACTGGGATTGGCGAGCAAGTATTTACTTATATTTATTGAACGCCACCTCAAGGGCGAATTCCATTCAAAAATACAAAGCTGCTAACTACATACAAATATTTAAAAGTAGGTATTGATAAACATTTTAAGAATAAAAAGGATGAGATGATAGTAGAAGACGGTAAAAAAGTATGAAATTTGTGTAAAAATGTCTTCACTTGTGTTATAATAACGTACCTAATGTATCTATCAATGGATTGGGATTTTCTATTCGCTTTTGCAAAGAGCAGTTTGCAAAAGTTTTGTTTAAATAATTACCGGAAGTTCCGGTAGGCAGTCGCGGTACGCACTGAGCCTGAGCCCGGTGTATGATGCCTTCGTAAGACCTGTAACCGTTAGAATAAAATCAAAATGCGAATTAGATACTTAAAAAAACAGACTCTTAAATTTTCACTCTGCATGGTAAATAATTAAATTTCTAAAGTACAAATTTATTTTATTTATTATAGTTATAGGACAATAATCTTCTTAGTCGTACACTCTTGACAGAGTGGTCGTAGTTATGCAGGTCTTGCTTAAGTGGCGGTTCTTGCGATGCGTCTCCACTCGGCTCTAATAGCAGCATTGCAAGAACATTCGGTCATGGTAGTTTATTTTAAAGTCTGACCACCGTGCGGGAGAGCGACCCCGTGGTCTCTTGCCCTTCATCCTGCCTTCCACTACAAGACGCTCCATCGAGTCTTCATTGCATGTTACGTGCCCAAAGAACTTAAGAACATTCTTATATGAACAGTCGACTTTAATCTTTATTTTATCTTAAGTTTATGTAAAATCGATATATTAGTATGGCGTGGCGTGCCGTCCAGGAATAAATGTTCATAATATATATTTTTTGAAATCGGTCAATGTTCAATATTTTTTTCTTTAGAGAAAATGCTTATGCTTAGCTTTATCAGCAAACTAAGCAAATTCCGCATTACACCCAACTTCCCGCTTGCAAAACGCAAAACATATAACGTACTTTCACGGCTTTGTAATAATTTAAAGAGACTACAAGAGGTTAAAACATAATGGTGCGGAGGTGGGCGCGTGGGAACACTCCCAGCGTTCACGTGCCCGGCACATCATTCTACCGTACCAAATCTAACATTAATATGCTAGGTTTAGATAAAATCCCCCCATTCACTGACTAGTGAGGATTTACTTGAAGAAGTCATTACTTCACGGAGAAAGCACCAAACAAACGGCTAGTGACAAAATACTGATGCTATCTCCCCGACAATGGTCTTTTAATTGCTTTTAATGTTACATGTCCATAAAATTCATCAAGAGTTTACTATCGTAAAATTAGTGGATTAGAAAGAACGAGTTAAAATATTGTTGATCTGTATCAAAATTTAACAATTTCATTCAAATTTTGATGAATAATACGAGTGAATGAACTGTGCAAGAAAATCAATTTAAGCTTCTATTCATAAACCTTCAATGACTCTATGCGTGTGTAGGTGGCCATAAGTCACTGGCTGATAAATCTGCTGTGTATTTAAAAAGTAATAAGATAAGTACCTTATTAAAACGTAGAGCAGAGGTCGGTATACAAAATACATTAAACCGTACTCTTTATTGTCTTTCTATATATTAACAACATTATTTGTATCATGTTCCTTGTAAAAAAAAATATATTTTTAGAACCTGTTAATGTTTAATCAATCACAACTCGCAACCAAACTTATCACCGCTTTTTCATAAATTGGGCCCGTTAATGTGGGCTATTGAAATGTGTTTAATGTCGCGTAGGTTCGTGCGTGCTCGTATGACGGGACTGGCTAAGGCAGGCAATAGCATCTAGTTAGTGGTTCCGGATACGTATCGGACGTGTCGGATGTCGGCGTGAGTCACGCGGCTGGCGCCCACGCCACGCGCTGCGCCTCTACTGCGCCTACAGACGCCCTAGTAGAACTCTAAAAATTTACCAAAATTTAATACGAAGCATATATTGGTTGAGTTATTGGTCTAATTCTCTAGAAAACTTACCAAAACGTAATGTAATACTGCGGTTGGTAACTAATTACTTATTTGTAAACAAACAACAGTCGATTGAGTAATTGATCTACTGAATACACAAATCATGTATTCAAGTAGTGCTCTTTTCGCAGTTCTATTTATAATAAACCAAACTCTGCTTTTTCAACCACTCGGTATTTGTGGGGAGTACTTAATCGGCATGACGATAGCGCGTTACAACCGTAACGCAATCATGACAATGACTGCGGACAATCTTACACGCACTGTCTGCTAAATTAACACGGACGATGCCGTTGCTGAGACAGATTTAGCTGTGTCTGAGACGCGTCTAGGCTATTTGTATTTAGGTTTTGGCATTGGACATTTCACAGTCTCGTGGGAAACTGAGTTGAACGACTGCAGAGACAATGCGGTTGTGTGGTATCGCGACCAGTCGTTCACCGGGCGGCGCGAACCACCGCCCACCCGCGCGACCTGCTTATGCCGAATGCCACTGCAACATACAATCTAATAGTAATATCTACACCGTCAGTGTCCTTTATGCTCGTACCTGATTCAATACACGGATGATTTATACTTGTACAGTCACGATCATTTACATTTATGAGATATTTATATAGGTACAGTCCTGTTAAAAACGTCTATATAAACATTGATACCTACTAAATAACTCTACTAATATAGCTCATTAACATTAGTACCGAAATAAATGAATCAACAAAATATTTGTTGTTTAATAAACACCATGTCAAGAAAGTAAGTAAGCTTAATATGTAAGTATATTCAACGTATCTTATTAAATTTGGTACTAAACTAAGGTCATTATAGTGTTTGTTGAATCAGGATAAAAGTTTTTCAAAAAAATTTAGAATTACTTGACTCATATCTTCACAAATGATTAGCAAATGCGTCTCCAATTATACAATGTCCTTACATACACTAAAAAGACAATATTATGTTACGTTAAGACTGAAACAAGCTTCAGTACATATGTACGTGAACTAACTATTTAACATTGTAAGCTATTTAAATATCAGCTAGTTCTAAATTTTTAAACAAACTGGGTTAATTGTTGAATCAGTGTGCGGGAATTTACAAAAAGAAAATGTAAAATAAGGTGTCTCAAGGGCGGGCGGCCGCGGCGGGGTTCGAGAAGTACGACAGCGGGGTCGATAAGCGCTGGACGCGAGCCAGCCGCCATGCCATAGCCGCGAATCCGCGACACATAAATACACCCTCGCGATTCGCGTCTGTAAAGTGGAAGCACTCATTGCATTAAAATTAGCAATTGACCAATTTTATTATTGTGATGACTTGGTTTGTAAGCCGAATAATCTATATGCCCTGTTTGAGGGCTGGGTGCTATCTAGTGGAAAATTATACTCATAGCCTACCAACCAACTCACATTATTTCAGTTATTATACAAGAAAAACAAACAGGTCGATCAATTAATTTCAAGTATCAAAATTTATTAGTCACGCTATTCGTTTAAATCGACTCTAATGTCTAAAATGTTTTGCAATAAACGCATTGTTTCACACATTGCATTTTTGGGAACAGAAAATTACAGATAAAAGCATAATAGAGAGGTACCTACCTACTATTACTACTACTACCTACCTACCTATTAACTACCTAGCCGCATACTATACAGGTGTTTTTTTTAAATGGGACAGTATGGGGATATCCGAATCCATAAGAGATACGGGAAAACTGTCTTTGCAACCATTTGCTCATTTTGTATGAAAATTATTTTGGCATAGTTATTTTTTTGGTCAAGCGTGAGTTCTCCATAAAAATTAGTAGTTTTGATCAAAAATTTTTTTATGCGTATCGACTCAGTTTCATGTAAGGATTGTTTCATTGTATCGGAAGAAAAAAATCTGAGCAGCAGAAGTTAGTCAAATTTTATAAAACGTTTCTATACCTACGTTCTCTGTTAAGTAATCTGGTACCTACGTTAATAAAACTATCGCAATAAATTTTCAAAATGGCCTCCCTCTTGCTGTTTCCAGGTACGGGTACGTTTCAGAATACCTCTTGTGGCCTTAGACAAAGATTTTCTTATTAAAGTTTGACTAAGTTCTACAGCTCTGATTTTTCTCATTTCACGAGACCATCAGAGCAGTAGAACAACATTCACCACACATCTTTGTCTAATGCCACTAGAGATGTTCTGAAACGTGCCCGTACTTGGAAACAGCAAGAGGGAGGCCATTTTGAAAATTTATTGCGATAGTTTTATTAACGTAGGTACCAAATTACTTACAATTTGTATGAGAAAACATTTTATAAAATTTTACTAACTTCTGCTGCTCAAATTTTTCTTCCGATACAATGAAACAATCCTTACATGAAACTGAGTCGATACGCATAAAAAAAATTTTTGATTAAAACTACTCATTTTTATGGAGAACTCACGCTTGACCAAAAAAATAACTATGCCAAAATCATTTTCATACAAAATGAGCAAATGGTTCCAAAGACAGTTTTCCCGTATCTCTTATGGATTCGGATATCCCCATACTGTCCCATTTAAAAAAAACACCCTGTATAATACTTTACACTATTTTTAAACACTCGTGTTCCATTGATAGGTATATAGGGTAAGTGCCGTGGTGTGTCCGGGCTCCGGCCTAAGAATACCCCTCCTACTCCTCCCGTGGATGCAGTAAAAGCCTTACTGGTGGATTACATTGCTACCCATCCCCAGAAAAATTATAAATTAAAATTAATGGAAATTGAAATTAGTGGAATTAGTGATCGCGTTGGTGATAAGTACTCGATCACTAATTCGCCTGCCAAGCGTGATTTTGGCAAATCCCCTCATTGTATTCAATGGGCGAGGCCTCTTCCAGCAGTGTACGTTTACGTTACGTACCTTCTCTGCCTGAAACTTTAAGGAAATCGAAGAACACCGTATGTACCTATCCTTAAACCAACCTTTACCGCGTCTCACTGGCTGGCGCTGCTGGCGCTATGGCGGAGGGAAAATGCGTTGTTTTATTGTCATTCCCGGACAGGATTAATGAAGCTACCTACATCCAATAATTCAATAGGAATTTCATAGAAAAATAAGTCATACAAATTAGGAACTTACACTTCTTACCGTGGTCTAACCATGAATAACTTTTATAGTCTATGGTCCTCCTTATCTTACCTAGTTGTACCTGTAAATTAGTTTTTCATATGTAGCAGAACGCATAGCTTTCACATATTCTTTTGGTCTGTATTTGTTTAGCAACCGATCATCGTAGCTATTGTAGTCAATTATTGAACATAATGTATAAATGTAAGTAGCTGTACTTACTTACATAATTCAGCTGGAAATTATTTATTTACAAGTACCTAAAGGAAGAATCGACTTCGATCTGTTCTTGTTTTTTATGATGTTATTATCATAAGACCTATAAAGAAGGTACCTACCTATTTACTCCTAGAGAAGACCATAAATGTTTCTCCAAAAAAAAAACTATTGCGTGAGATGACATCAAATCTACGATCTCGTTGCGACTACTTCTATAGGTTACTCAAAAATGTTTATTTTGGTGCAGATGAGCGGGAAGCGAACCCGCAGCTATAGATGCGCGGTGCACCACCGGGACCGTGAGGTCAGCTCGGAAAACGACTTCCATCTACTGCTAGAAGATCCTACATTATTTGCCAGGTGAGTGGTTATCGAACAAAACAGTGAAAGCAGTCGTACACTATGCGTACCTACATTAGAATACCATGGTTATGAAAACCAGGGTAGTTCTAGAAACAAAAGTTCGAAGGCATCTTGATGGCTTTGCTAGAACGTGTTCTAGTCATTATCCTAAGGCTAGAACATGAATTTTTTTTTTTGGCATCTGTCTCAATTTTGCCAATGTCAAGTAGCATAAATAAACAATGTCCAGTCGTCAAGTCCTCTGTCAAGTCATGTTCTAGTAAATCGATGGCAGTTTACTAGAATGCTCCTGGACAATTTCCACCCCTTCGAAAAGACACACAATACACTTATTTTATTTAAATTGACTACTATGTGCTCTTTATAAGCTACACCGGTTAAAATGCCACCAAAATTACACGATATAGGTAACTCAAAAAAACACTAGAAATTGAAATAAAATAAAAAAGGACGACGTCTCCCTTCGAAGGAGCAGAAAAAGTCTCAGAACAGAATGACTTGACCGAAACTTTACTATTTGACATTTTTTTTTTTCTTTTTTTTAAATGGCATCTGAGGAATTTCTCAATTTTGCCTATGTCAAGTAATTGATATAATCAAACAATGTCCTATTTGACATTATTTGAAATAATCTATCTCTACTTGACATTGACAAAATTGAGTTTTTCGAGGCTATATTTAATAAAAAAAAAAAAAAAAAAAACTTCGTTTCTACGGAAGCGTTTTCCACTTCCCAAAATTTTCATTAAAATTCGAGAATGCCGTGACGTTAACTCTTCACAATAACAAAATTTCGTGTTATGTTTGGCTCGTAAATTTCTAGTCACGTCGAATTCAAAATTTCTGTTTTATGTAAAATATTTTGTTTCACTATCATTTCGACTGAACAAGTCTATCGATTACCGCCGCTAAAATATTTTTACGGTCACTTGTCGTGTCATAATGACATATTGTAGTGTGCTTTCGTACAATTAATTCGTTAAATTGCTTTTATACGCCGAGAATATCATAGAGAAAGCTATTTGATCGATTACTTACACAATACGGTATGAAATAGAAGTGTTGGGTTTCATTTCAAAAGAGAAAATCCAGGTAAACTTTTGCAATTTCAAACTTTTAATCAGACTCCGAGCGAGCATGACTTGTTCCCCCATAAACGTTAAAGTTTCCGCTGAAGCGCCTACACAGAACAGGGTTTACTCGTAAAACGACTGCAAATTAGCCCTGTTTCATTCAGAAAATTCAGTGTTTCTCTTCTAGAAATCCTTATTTCCATTTTCCAATTTAAAGGCTACTTCGTCCTTCACTACTCGATTGTTCGTTTAATTTCACCGATATCTATGAGCAGCCAGCAGATCTAAAGCTGTATTGTATTTTCAGCCTATAGCACTTCTAGATATGGTTCTAATTCGTATTTTTATTCTAGAATGGTGCACCTAGTAGCAATGGAGATGCTCCCTGAAGAGCGGGACCGCAAGTACTACCAGGAGAGGTACACCTGCTGTCCCCCCCCTTTCTTTATAATCTGCGTCACTTTATTAGAGGTAAGCATACTTGTAGTCATATTTATTTATAAGCTTGATGTTTGTCACTGCAGGGCAAATGCCTCACTTCACTCTTTCCCATGATCTCTATCCTGACTCCTGAGCTATTTGTGGCTAGTCCTTGCTGTGGGAGTGTTATTGTATGAATTAAATGAGCTATAACCATATTTATATACGATTTTCTTTACCACTTTGTATTCTTTAACTATGGGTCACACAAGTGCCTTTTCAGTGCAACTGTCAATGGCCTGAATCAGGGTGTAATCTATATTTGTATAATAACCGATGTGTAGTGACCTATGGACTCCAAAGCGACTTGACCGATTTTGATGAAATTTTCAGGCAATCTTTAGATTAGCCGAGCGAAGCGATCCTGCGAAGTTTGGTAGCGATCGGATCAAAAGCTTTATTTGATTTTTTTGTTTGTGCTAAGTACCTGTTTGTAGCCGGGACGGGTCGCAATAAAAAACTAGTTGCGACTAAAGGAGGAATTTGTAGAAGGGTCATCTAGTACTTACCTTATTAGCTAGCGCACATCTTCTCATCACTGGGTTCGACAGACGACCTGTGTAACAGAAGTAAGCAAGCTACCTTTTGGCATTACATCAACGTAGTTATTTCGTATTGCACAAGCAAGACTATAGCGTGAGATCTCATTATTTAGTTATTTACGCAAAAATCGCGAGGTCAACACGAACTCGATTTAGAGTTATTATTTTTTACACTACTATTTCGATTGATCACATACGGAATGCTTCATACCTAGTTCTAGTTTCTAGCCATTACTTATAATAATCCAGCATTATTCAAAAAAAGTTCCTTTAGGGTGCTTAAAACATGGAAATGATTTAATTGCGGTTTTCACTATTGTGTTTTAACGAAGGTTTGAATGTGGGAAGACCTAGAGAGCGGGTCTGCTAGACTTCCAAAATAAAATAGACAATCAGTCATCGCCCTCCGGTTAAAAGTAACGCCCGGCCTCACACAGCGTAGTGAGCGTAGCGTGCAATACAGAACGATCACTTTCTACGAGCCAAGTACCGCTCGGATCCCGCTCCAATTGCTTCGCTTAATTAAAAATTATAATAGCGGATTTCACATCCGTGCAAACAAGCGGTTTACGTGAATCATAACAATCGTTCTGAGCGCGTGCGCCCGCGCGCCGGCCGTCACACGTTGATTCACCTTGCGCTTGCGACCACAGAAAAACGTTATCAGTTTCACTAATTTGGATTCCCGGCAGTCTCGTGCATCTTTGATCTCGGGACTTATCATTACGACATACTTACTAACTTCATTCAATCAAGCGTTGCGCCCTATTATGTCTGGCAAAAGTTTTAAATTCGATTCACAATTGATACATTTCTCATTCAGCTTACTAAAAGCTGTGTAGAAAGAAATTATCTGCAAACCTCGTCGCCAAAATAATGTTTCATAAAGTCTAGAGGACTAAACAAACGGCTTCTGATCTAGATTTTCTAGCTGCAACTGAGAGAGCTAAGCTACATTGTCCCAGACAGTTTATCATTTGACTAAACATTCAGGTTCATCATCATCAACCGCCAAACGTCCACTGTAGGACGAGGACTCTCATTTTTTTTATACTTCTATGCAATCTGATGGAAAGTAGTTACCGTAGCCTATGGACGCCTGCAACACCAGAGGCATCACACGCGCACTGCCGACCCTAATACATAATGATGAAAAGTCTCATGTGTCTGTAATTCTGTGTCTCATAGAATGTAATGGGGGATTTGCCATGATTAACACGCTAAGGTGGATTGGTGATCGCAGTATTGGTGTTAAGTTCTCAGGTGGATGCTACTGCCTATCCTCTGGTTTTAGTCCGACCTAAGAATAGACCCTTCATTCTGCTCCCGTGGATTTCGTAAAAGCCGACTTTACACCAATACAGCATCTCCAATCCGCTTGCCAAGCGTGGTGATGATTATGGCAAATCCCTCCATTGCATTCGATGAGGGAGGCCTAGCGACTAGCTGATGATGATAATAATATTTTTGTCCTTCTGCGTCGTGTGCTCTGTGGCGCAAAGCACTCGATTTCCATACGCCACAGCGCCATGGCAGGTGGTGTGTCTAACGCTAACGCATGCTTTCTGCTAACGGTTTTCCCTAATGAATAATGCGAAGCAAACGTCATTGATTACGTAAATGGAGCAATGATTTGTTTAATTGTTAGAACAAATCAATCATGTATTTAAAATTAATTTAACTGGACATAAAATTAACTGTAGGTAAATAATTACAATACCAATTTTCCTTAGTTTCTATACTGGTGATTTCGCTAAGGAAAAGAAACCCGTCAGGAATAGAAAACTTACTTGGAGACTTTCTCTTTTTTTGGACTTTTTGGACGCTATTTTTTTAATCAACAATCATAACTTTTTAGATATTATCAATCCGCGTGGATAGATTTTCTTTGCAAGACACAGATTAAGTAAATAATAGTAGGCACCTAGGTGGTAGGCCCTCCTATCGATGGACTAAGACATTATAAAGGTCGCAGGAAGTCGGTGGATGGAGGCGGCTCCAGACCGTTCGTCGGATCGTGGCATTCTAAAGCCACGATTGACAGTCACCCTATCTGGGGGGGTATTGCCTATCAAATTGTTAATCGCTTTTGATTACAATTTTGCAGTACACTGCGCTGCATGTTTTAGCTTTTTTTCTAAGAGCAGAAATATTCTAAACATAAAGCGCAATGTACCTTAAAATTGTATTCGAAAACGATTACCGTTTGATAGACAATACGGGGGCTGGTCTGGACGCTCGGCCTATGTCCAGCAATGGACTTCTAGAGGCTGATGCTGATGATTATGTACTCATCATTCATCATACCTACTGACTGGTACTTGGTAGAGTTTTAAATACATTAACCTCTTCAAGACCAGAAAATTATAATAATAGTTTTTCAATGAGGGGTTTTCACGGCCGTTTCAAATCATGCTTTCAGCGTTCAAAATAGATGGCGCTTGTCTGTAACGTAGCAGTCAAGTCAAAATAAAGTGAAATGTCAACATCGACAACGTAGAAATAATTTTCGTTTCGTGGTATTTATTTTTGCCTAACTTTGTTAACTAACCTAAACTAACCTAACTTGTTACTTCTAAAAACACAAACAGAATATCATGACTAATAGTTACAGACTACTTAGAATAATAGTTTTGTACGCGTGCACCACAGACAATCTTGATTGATACAGTTAAGTCAGCGCCATCTATCGAACCAATTTGAACTACTTTTTTTCTTCTTAATGAAGATGAAAAGCGTTTGATAAACAATACACACTGTTTATCAAAGTGAAAAGCCCTCATTGTTCGAGGTCGAATTCGGCCACTATGGTCCCTAGCTTGCTAGAGGTTGCGAGGGTTAACACAATCAATAGCTACAGGTTTCATGTTTACTTCAGTGTTTGTTCCTAACGAATGTGTATTTGTCTTGTTCTAGCTTGGCGTATTCACATGGTACGCTTGCAGCACGGGTGGCATCGCTGCCGCGGCTGGTCCCGTCCCAGTCGACTCGCCGCTCGTCTACCGTCCCGACCGACGACGTGAACTATGGCGGTTTCTTACATACAGTGTGGTGCATGCTGGATGGCTACATCTCGCATTCAACTTGCTGGTGCAACTAGCTGTAAGTGCAACCAAAATCTTGGATCTACATCCGACTTGCCTCTAGGTGCATACCTGCCTTTTAGTTTAAGCAAGTGATATAAGTAAGGACCATCATCAGCCGTTAGACGACTACTGTTAAACGAGAATGCAATGGGGCATTCGCCATAATCAACACGCTTCAGGCGGATTGGTGATCGCAGTATTGTTGCTAAGTACTCAGGTGAATGCTGCTGCCTATACCCTGGTGTATTCTCTTATTCGGCTTTTACGAATACCAACGGTGGTAATACCTGAAAATAGTATGGTTAGTAGTAGAACTTCTTGTGAAAGAGTTCGTCCGGCGGAGAACTACCACCGTACCTATTTCTGCCGCCAAGCAGTAGTGCTCGCATTGCTGTGTTTCGGTTTGAAGGGTACGGGGGCCGGTGAAATTACAGGCACATGAGACTTTTCATCTTTATGTCTCAGGGTCAGCAGCGCGCGTGTGATGCCTCTGGTTCTGGTTGCAGGCATCCATAGGCTACGGTAACTGCTTTCCATCAGGTGGGCCGTACGCTTGTTTGCTTGCCCAGTAGTATAATAAAAAAATGCCAAAAACTGTTTTGCATTGTTATTCTGTCTATATCACAATTATCACAAAGCATTACTCTCAGGTGGGTCTACCTCTGGAGATGGTGCATGGCGCGCTGCGCTGCGCCGCCGTGTACCTGGCCGGGGTGCTGGGCGGCTCGCTGGCCGCTTCGGTGCTGGATCCGGACGTGTGCCTGGCCGGTGCGTCGGGGGGCGTGTACGCGCTGTTGGCCGCTCACCTCGCGAACGCACTGCTCAACTTTCATGCGATGCGCTACGGAGCTGTGAGGCTGGTCGCGGCGTTAGCTGTTGCGTCCTGCGACGTGGGCTTTGCGGTTCACGCTAGGTATACTAAGGTAAGGCTCACAGCTCATCGTTATTCCCATTATTAGTCAACCTTTTATTTCCAATTTTAATCTTGTTCGTTTTTCCTTATAAATTATGACTTATGGGTTTGCATGAGACATTCACAATATAGCACACATCCATACATAGATAGAATCTCTTACCCTTACAAGCAGTTTCTACTAGCGGGTAGTCAGAGGCAAGTCCGAATTATTTTATTTGGTACATGCCCACTAGTTACACACCTTAACACGCCCTCTATCAACTAGCTAACCCACACTACCATGATTAACCGTTTGTCCTACCACGTGAAAGCAAAGGTAGTAGAGCTCCTTGTGAAAGAGTTCGTCCGGGGAGATACCACCTATTTCCGCCGCCAAGCAGTAGGGCGTGTATTGCTGTGTTCTGATTTGAAGGGTAGAGTACCGGTGAAATTACAGGCACAGACTTCGTCTTTGTCTCAGGGCGACAAGCGCAGTGCAATGCCAAATAGGGCACGTTCTAGCTGGACGTGACCTAAGAGGTATTACATTTTTTTTTAATTTTTTTTATTCTTAAATTTTTATAAGGAGGTATTACATTTGTAATGGAGTAATGGGCTAGGTGGACCATATGCCAGTTCAGTTGTTAAACATTAGCGAAACGTTATTGTTAAACGAGTTGTCTTAAAGTGTTATATTCCTTGTCAAGCAGGAGGTGCCGCCCGTGTCGTACGCGGCGCACGTGGCAGGCGCCCTGGCCGGCCTCACCATCGGCCTGCTGGTGCTCAAGCACGCGCAGCAGCGGCTGTGGGAGCGGCTGCTCTGGTGGACGGCGCTGGGTGCGTACGCGGCCTGCACCTTGTTCGCCGTCCTCTTCAACATATTCAGCGGGCCAGTGGACGAGCTGCACTACATGCCCCCCGACCCCCCTCCCGATGTCGGCTTCTGACCTGACTCCCTCCGTCCGCTCGTCTGAAGGCCGTCTCACCTAAGGGGTGACTCACTAACAGTTGCCAGGTTAACTGTTAGTGAGTGTGACCCTTGAGTTAGGCTGAGTTGGCCTCGCCTGATTATTTCCTAAGTTTCCCCCGCAGTAGCGTCGAGCCTCGAGCCGTGCTACTCACTCACAACACGCCTAGTCAATTTACCTTAGTGTGATTCGCGATAAGTAGTATTATGAACGAGGACTTTGCTTTATTTAGGTACGAGTGTATCTACCCTGTACTTTACGTATCCCTGTAAGGTCCTCGCGATACTTAATTGTTAAGTAGTAATAATTATATTGAATAGGTGAACTATTTTTGTACCTATCAGCGTCCGTAGTGTTAATGCTGGCGTAACCGCGACACAACACAATATGTTCCCTGTGAGCTGATGCCGCGGCCGAATGCTGTTAATCTAGTTTAAGGATAATACAATAATTGCTTTAATAACGTCGGCGTCGCATTCGGTCGAAGAGTCAGCGAGTTCTGCCGCCGCACCAAAGATTAGTATAAATCTGGCTGGAACCATTGTCATGGTGTTTTTTTCTTTCCTGTTTTCAAGTTTGATTGTGAATTTCGTAGGTAGTTTTGCTCAGTACGAATCGAATACTCTAAGTATGCCTCAATAGTTGATTTTAACTCAAGTGATCGTTATGTAAGTAATTGCTCAATTGCAATGAATATTATTTTTAATCAGATTATGATTATGCTCAAAAGTGAGTGTGTTTTATTTTATGGGATCAATTGATTACTCGAAATTGTATTGTATTTGTGTGTAATGTGAATTCGTCCATTTCCATTTGCCACTAGTTCGGTCCATTTTATTGTTCTTCAATATTTGAATAAGTAATGTCTCGCTACTCACTAGCGAATACTTTATTATGAATGTGCCTGATTCCTATTATTATAACGTTTATTTGATTTTAAACTTTAATTCTAATCAAATAACGTCACAAAACGACTGATTTTTTTGTATAAATTGTTGCAGTTTCATTTAATTTATTTGAAAATTATTTTAAGTAATAATCGGAATAACTATAATTATGTGATTATATGAAGAAAGAGAATAATTAAAAAAATATTGAAAAAAATATTGTGTATAATTTTGTTTAGTTTTAAAATAGTTTTTATTTCATCAATACCGCGCAACATAACAAATAAATTAAAAAATGTTTAGTAAGCGGCAAATAAGTTGAGCGCCGGCGCGCGTTCAAAGACTGCGCAGCAAAGGATTTTGTATTAGAAATTGCTACTGCGCAAGTCTCGTGGTATTCGGCTATTGGTCTCAACTAGATTGCATTCTAATAAAACAAAATATAGTTGATCAGAACAACCAACAAGCTGACTGTACAGACAGAGTGTGAGTTTTGTACTTTTGCACACTATCGTGAGCGTGAAAAATCGTTTGTTAACCGTGGTACCATTAGAATGTACTTCTTAGGTCTTAAATAAATATTCCCTAGTACCTACATTGCATTGCGTAGGTACCTATGAAATTCAAAATGAATTATTACTAGAGAGAATGCAAATAAAATAAATAATTGAATTAAGGGGATTTTATTTTGAAATTTTATTTCATTTTATAACAGGTATGCCTTTTTCTTTTGTTTACAAAGAAGTTAAACAAGTTTATGAATATCATTTCCTGAATGTACCACGTATAACAAAACACAATATTTGCCTTGGTACCATCGACGTAATGGCTAAAAAAACTAGTACCATCAAAGGTGGTCTAGGTGGCCTCTCACGTGGTACATTCTAATGGTACCACGGTAAGGCCGGGTATCCACCGGGATGGAGAGGAGAGGAGACGAGAGCAGATGTGTTTGAATAAATCAATCCGATTTCGTTATTTCCTTTTCGTTTTTACCTGTCAAGCCTGCCTGCCAATAACCTGCCAGCTTTGCTCTCATCTCCTTTCCACCCCGGAAACCGGCCCTAAACAAACGTAAAAAAAAGGAAACTGAGCCACTGGCGGGATCAATAGGAACTAAAATAATACTGAGTTTACTGAACTAATGATTAATATAATATACTTTGGAAATAGTTGAACATACAATAGATTGTACTCCGATATTGTAATATGCAATAAGCCGAATTTAACAAACGCAAGTCGAAATAATTACACTTCGTGCCATATCAGATTAGAGTTCCAACGTTCACTACTTGTGGTCCAAGTCTTAAATTTTGTCATTATATGCTTATGCTATTTAGCCTTATAATCCATGGACTCGATAGGCTCAATTCACACCGTGATAGCGGCCGACAGCGCAGCCAAAATGTACGCAGCATTTTAAACATCTCACTCTCTAGCCTCAGAGGTTTGCTGGAAGAAAACTCTTTTTAGGGTTAAGCTCGCCTTTGTACATGCCCCTTAATTCTGTCTTGTGTTCATATTATGTATATAAATAAATAAATGCTGGAGACATTTCACACAACATTATCTAGCCCCAAGCTAAGCAGAGCTTATGTTATGGGTACTAGATAACTGATATACTTAATACAATACATTACATAGATAGATATTTTTTATTATACATAGAAAAATACCCAGAACACATTGTACAAATATTTGTTCTGAGGCGGTAATCGAACCCGCAACCTCATGCGTCGCAGGCGAACCTTCGCCCGCCGCGCCACAGAGGTCGTCAATAAAGACATTTAGAGAAGTTGTATGTGTGTACAATAAAGAGTAGAGTACAATATAAGTATCGCTTCACGTGCAAATGTTCAAAGAGGCGGCGCACGAAGTCGCTGCCAGCCACTGCCATTGTGGTGTGAATAGAGCACAAGCCTTTAGCCCAGAGGCCTTTAGTCTGAATTTTGCATCACTGCTTAGACTCACGTTCATGAGCGCGTCAACGTATGAGAAACTATTTCATGAGAACTAAAACAGTATAACGCGCTCACAACCGTTAAGTCTCGAACTTTCAGAAGCTTAAAAGCTCAGCCCTAGCCTAGTAGTCGGTAGACATTTTGAAACAATTCAGTGTCCTTAGTGCGAGTTTTTTTTCTGTTACACGCTAACTCTTATTTATGTTTCACAAACTTCCCGCTAGGGGTGCGCTCACATCTCCATAGAACGTGGTAGTAACAGTAAGTGTTATCACACCCAAGCGATGGAGGGCGATCGATATCATCGATCGATAGAAAATTTGGATCAGCTGTCGATAATTCCTACATTACATCGATTTATCGTTTGCTTTGACAAGACGTACACAGCCGCATTACCCCTTCACTCGATCGATCGATTGTTTTTTCGACCTGTATTCGTGGATCACGCTAAGCTACCACAACAATCGATCCACGTTAAACGATTTGATCGATCCACGTCGACCAATTTAATCGATCGACGTCATTCGCGTTAAGGCTCACAAGCCCGCGATGCGAAGTTCTGCGGGGCGATTTTTAAACGTCGGAAACGTTTCCGATCGGATTCGTTAGTTTTTCATTAGGATGTGGTAAGTAACTAATACAATATTCTTTAGTAAAACACAGTAAAAAACAATAAATATTGTATATTACTGTGTTTTACTAGAGAAAATTATTTTAGTTACTTACCACATCGAAATGAAAGTCTAACGAATCCGATCGGAAACGTTTCCGACGTTTTAGAATCGCCCTGCAGAAGTATCTTACTAAGAGCGTCATCACAGATTTTGTCGATTCGAATTCACATCCTGGATATGTGCGGTCAGCCGTCATCAGTAAACAGCTCCCACTCAGCACACTGGTCTCAGGTCTACTATCAGCTATTAGAAGTAGGTCCTGAAGAGTTGGACGGTGGCGCGCACCCAGAGAGGCGTCTCCCGCTTTTGAAGCTCCTCGCTGCACTCCGTGGCGTGCTCGTGCAGCAGCGACACTTCATCGTGGAGTCTTTTCTGTCAATTGGAAAGGAAGGAATGTTATTTACGTGTTTAGTTACGAGTAGGTACAAAACTATTTGGGAAGTGAATTCAATTGGAGTTAGCTGTAATTCTTAAGGCTCAAGACAGTCGTCATGGCCAGTTGGCAGACTACCGTAGCCCAAGGGATGCCGGCGTATGTAGGGTATAACCTTCAACTAGAAAGCTACCTACAACTTGGATGAGGTAGTGAATATGCCTGCGCCTCCAGAGGGTCTATTACGAGTTTTGCATTGCAACAGTCACTTTGCGAGTCGTGAGTATTCAACGCGACTTACATAGTCATCATTCTGCGCCGCGCAGTCGATAGAAACAGCACAGATCCATAAATAGTTACTACCTAAGTCACGTTGAATACTCACGACTCGCAAAGTGATTGTTGCAATGCAAAACTCGTAATAGGCCCTCAGATTACGCCACACTCTGACTGAGCGCTCGCCAAGGTTCATAAAAACAGACTACCGTAGCCCCAAACGACGCCGGCGCTTGGAGGGTAACCCTTTAACTAGAAAGCTGGATATCATAGGTCACCTGTAAATCGGGTGATGCAGTGAATATAGCAGCCTGCGCTTCCAGGTCACGCCGCACGGAGCGCTCGCCAAGGTTCGCCGACCCGACTACCGTAGCCCAAGGGACGCCGCTACCTGGAGGGTAGTACCTGCAAAATCAAATAACATCATATCAGTTAATGCTTGTGTGTATAAAAGGAGCCTAATGCGAAGCCTGAATGCTTTCACCCCACTAGTTCTTTAATTATTGGTCACTAGCTAGGGCATCATCTCTGATGTCTGACCTAACGCTGGATGCCCAAGAAAAAACCGCTCACACGAAGTAGTTAGTAGTCAATGCTCGAGCAGCGAGAAGAAATGGGCGTCATCTGTTGCGGGGTATGTTCGAATTCTGACCGCGTATCAATCGATTTAGCCATATAAAAATTTGTGGGTGCGCATTTACGTTCTCCCAAACTGGGAAAGGAAATACTGTGAAGATTGAATGAATGAATTAACAATTTATTTGCTTCTTGCTTTTTAAACTTTTGAGGACCACTGTTTGACGCGGCGAGCGAGTAGCCAGCTAAGATGCGAGAAGTTGCGGGTTCGATTCCCGCTGCAGGGCAAATGTTTGCGTGATCTGCAAATACTTGTTCCAGGTCTGGGTGTTACGGTACCATGGTACTCGTAGTTCCGATACCCACGACACAGTGAATCCTAGTGTGGGATCAGGACTATGTATATGACTGTTGGGTGTTGTTTTTTTTTTAATCAATAGACATACATCGACTGACTACTTTTAGAGCCTATCCACGTATTTAAACAGTAATACAAAAGCCAAACAGACGCGCGTTCTTGAAACGCGCTGATAAAATACGCCGCGCCCATAGTTTCTTAGATCCCAATGGAGTTATACATATACATATCCTTAGAACAGTGAGCAGATTCACCGACCTAAGTATATATTTATCTATAGAATAGATGTAAGGAAGGCGTAGTCAGAGGCAAGACCAAACAATATATTATATATTTTAGCATGTTTCATACAAACTCACCACATTCCCTTGGCATGGAAGGTCCAACCCGGCCTCTCGTACTCCAACATCTGCAGTCTGCTTGCTTGGTTTGAATCAACCACTTTTTCCCAAAACCTATAAACCAATATAAACATATATATATAACCATTAAAAAAAATATATAAACCGTTGACGAAATATTGAACCTTTTATGATTTATAGTTTTTTAAAATGTATCAGAAAGAATGAATAATGAATGAAGAATGAAGTCATACTTTTTTGCAATCAATGAGTAGGCTAGTGGAATTCCGCCGGCAGGTCCCGGAGCCCCAAGAAATCCATTCGCCTGAAATAAGAATAACATACATAACACATCTATATTAATATACTAGTTGCGCCCCGCGGTTTCACCCGCGTGAATAATGATTAAAATTGATGATGATGATGATTAAAAGTAGCCTATGTGTTAATCCAGGGTATAAGGTACCTCCACTCCAAATTCCACACAAATTCGTTAAGCTGTTTGAGCGTGAAGAAGTAACAAAAATAATAGGTAACAAACTTTCGCGTTTATAATATTATACACATTTTGGCTGTAATGGCTTACACATAAGATATAGATATATACTGTGGCGGGCTTTTTTGTAGGACTATTAAAGATAAACATTTCTATCATACATTACATATGTGTAACTCTAGCGGTTTTGGCAGCGCACGCCAGAATAGCTCGCAGATGGTAGATTTTTTCCTAATTACTTGATACTTATCGTCATATTATGGACAATTCACACAATATCTTTATAAATTGTAGCCTATGTGTTATTCTGATGTATAAGGTATATTATTGTAAAGTTTCATTAAAATCCATTCAGTAGTTTTTACGTGAAAGAGTAACAAACATCCATCCATACTCACAAACTTTCGCGTTTATAATATTAGTAGGATTATACATAAATAAAGTACGTAATAATAATAATAGGTTGGTTTGTCGTGGCATTCTATGGAGGAGACCTATATCCAGCAATGTACTTCTACAGGTGGATACTTCTATAGGATAAACTTACATTTGGATGAGCCATCAGCAGGCTAATATTCGCCTTACAGTTGTTCAACAGAGTCTTAGCGTAGTTGTCAGTCAGGTTGAAGTAGCCGGTAGCCAATCTGATGTATGATCCTTTAGGCACTGTAGCCAGGAAATGATTTGTGACCTCCTCGTCTTGTGTGATGTTGAACTCGCCCATTTGTATAAGAGGGAACACCCAGGTGTCATTGTTGGACACTAAAATAACAAGTTAATTGTATAACAATTTAAAAATTCACAACTATTATGGGTGTAATTAAAATTGGAAAAATGGAACACTTATCATATATATATATGATAAGTGATATATTATGATAATATTATATATTCTATTCTTATCGAAACATAATGTTGCATCCTAGATCCTAGGAATCTAGGTCTGCAGGAGACAGACATCATCATCAGCCTTTTACGTCCACAGCTAGACGAGGCCTCTTCCAATGATTGACAATTGGCAGGAGGATTAGTGATTGCAGTTTGGTGTTGTTTAAGTACTCAGGTAGATGCTGCTGCCCATCCCCTGGCTTTATCCCTTAGTAAGGTTTTTACTACATCCATGGGAGGAGACGGAGGAGTTTATTCTTAGGCCAGACACTCCACGGCACGAGAAAGATATATCATGTATTAATTTTAAAACAAGCTTGTGATTTCAGTAAACCCTCAATTTCGGCTCAGGCAACGAGTTGACAAACATCAACTCATTTGTAAAATTTTATTTACAATCCTTGTATCACAATGTTAATTTGTATGAGTAAATATAGAAGTGACCAGTGGTGAGTATATGGCCGCTAATTGCTTTCCCACACCTAACTCGGTGAACACTTTCTTCCAGTCCACATTCCTAGACAAGCTAGGACAAATCTTATACCAAGGAAAATGGCCCAAAAAGTCCAGGTAAATTCCTATGACTGTGCAACCCACATTGAAAACAGGTCTTATGGTTCTTGTGGTCATTGGGGAAAAAGGTATGTGTCTTTATATATATGTTTATTTATGTACTTCACAAAGACAATATTTCTACAATTTTTAATCGTTTAACATTAATCAGTTAATTGTGTTTCAGCCTAAAATGGTCTGCTGGGACTTGGGCCATGCTCTCGATGAGGGAATATAGACTTCAATTTATCCACCACATCCCCATGCAGGTTGCCAAATAAAGAAATTACATACAGCTATTATTTTATGTAACAATTCCTAAACATTACATAACTATGATGAATTTAGTAACTAACCTCCTTTGCTATCTAATCTAGATAATTTAGAAAGCTGCTGCTCTTTCCATTTGTATATTAGATTTAGGATCCTATTATTAATCTCCTTGGTCAGCAATTCCTTGCTTTCATATTTAATACTCTGTATTCCATCTTTCTCACAACATTTACTGTAGGCACTAACTTCATCTGAAAAATGAAAATGTTAAGCTTATATTATATTAGTTTAATTTAAGTTTATTGAGTTATTTTGTTGAAAACTAGATATTAAATTCAAGACAAGCTTTAAGTCTGCAGGCTCATGATGAAATTAGTAATTGAAACAGCATACTGATCAAAATAAGCCCAAACACAGCCAGTCTGCTAATATGTAAGTATAGTATATAATATGTTTTATATGTTTTATATATAAAATAAATTGTATGTATTGTTTGTATTATCAGTATGTATGTAGTTTCATGTTATCGTATCAATATTTAAGTATGTAGGTAGGTACACCATAAATGCCCCATTTAATTTTACACAGTCCAGTCCATCCAAAGGTTGTCTGGAAGAAATCGCTACAGAGCGATAAGACCGCCCATTGTATAGCATAGGTAGTTTTAGTTTTCGTTTGTTAAATTGTTTAATTTTGAATATGGTGTGCAATAAAGTATTTTCTATCTATCTATCTATGTATCGAGGAGTTCTGTTGTCTACCTACAGACTCCACAGTCAGATCAGCCTCAGTTTCATGTCTTAAATTACCAAGCTATTCAAGCTCAATCAATCAGTTCAACATCAACTTTCAAGAATGAATAGTTTAGACTGGGTTAAACTAAAAGAAAACTTGTGAAAAATATAAAAATATTAGGGTTTGTGGTAGAATAGAAAGAACTCATAAGAAAATAAAAAATTGTAACCAAAACTTACAGAACGATCATACCTATAAGTTCTTTGTAAAAGTTTGCAAGATCTGCATCCTCTATTTCTATATAACGGTCCTGCCGCTGTCCAAAATAATCATTGGAACAATTTGCTCCGCTCAACAACACAGAGTTATCAGCAATGTAAAGCTTCATGTGTTGCAAACCAACTATTTCATTGTAACGGGATGGCAATGCTTTCGACCAAGAACCTTGAAGCCGAGGTGTCTGATACAAACTTATTTTACATTGGTCAGGGCCATTTATGAAATCCTGAAGCAAAGTCACCGAATTCACTTCTCCACGCGTCCCTCTTTGGTAGTCTAGCAACACGTCAAACTTCAAGTTTTTATTCATCATCACATTTTCTTTGGTGCCCTGCAATAACTTCTTCTCCAAGTTCCCTGTGCCAATGTAGAGACTTGCGATGGATATTCTTCTGTTCGCATTCCGAAATCTCTCACACAGAGTGTCATAGAACTTCTTAGGGTCACTTATTATATTCACTTTCGAGGAGTTCACTGGGAAACATGGTGCGACACTATACAACCAGTTGAAGTATTGGAGCTCCACTTGCTTGAATCTTATCGGCATGTTGGCGTTCATCAGCATGGTAAGAGAATATAAACGACGAGTACTAACATTAATTATTACAGTAGTTCTAACACAATGGAAGCAATCATAATTTTTAGAAAAATTCACACTTCGAGACGAATCGGAATTATACGAAAGAAAGAAAGAATCCACCAACCAAGAACCAACCAACCCAACCAACCAAACTCATCATCTGATCGAGCTGTCGCCTCGCCTGTGGCTGTCACTGTCATAAAAACAATTTTTGAATCGTTCCATTTCAATCTCATAAATCTAATCATAAATCTAATTCATTCTCGATCTAAGTACAAAAATTGTCCTCTACATCAAATATTTTTTATCGTTGTTGAATATAACTCGTATGCTATCTAACACTGAGCTTAAAATTCGTTTATTAGATAATAACTTAGAGAATTTATGTGGGGAGATGGCATGCTCAACTTCTAGTACTAAATTATTTCTGCCACTTTTTGCGGGAGGCGAGGTAAACACGTACAGCACACATTTACTTACTCACGCACACTCATGCAGAAAGTTGAGGCGTCTCTATAAACGCACACGGAAATAAAAGCTTTCACACAAACATAAAACAAGCACACAAATAAATAATTTCTGTAATTACACTATTGGTTAGTTGCACACTAGCGCAAAAACTAGTGATGGGGTGTGAAAGATTGAATGAAATTAAGATTATTAATTGTCTATGGATCTAGTCTATGGATGTATGTTTGAATGGGTGAATTGATTCATATTGATCAAAAGTAATCGCGTAACAAACATAAAAAAACATAGTCAGTTAAAAATTGTTTTAGGATTTAAGAGCTCACCGGTAGGACGCGTACGTCCTTTTGCACGCGAACGAAGTTTGCTTCTATTTTGGCTATTATTTCTTCAAATTTTGTATTCATGATTTGTACACTAATATATATAGTATAGACACGTGGTGCGTTGGTTTCTTATAAAATTATATGGTTTCCAAATCACACGCATCAGGCATGTATGATCTGCAACTATTTGTTCCGGGTCTGGGTGTTATGGTACCAGGTACTCGTAGTTCCTGATAGGTACCTACGATACAGGGAATCCTAGCGTGGGATCAAAACTACGTATGTGACTGTTGAGTGTTAAAAAAAACAATATTTTGGCTCCTGCTCGGAATGGATGTAAGGTTGGGTCCCGTGGTATTAAGGAGCTCCTCCTCATTAACATGGCCACCAGACAGAAGGTCAGGAGGAGCAAGGGAAACCTCTCGGCTGCTTGTATTGATTATAAGAAAGTCTATGATTCTGTGCCACATACATGGATTTATCAATTATAAGCTGGGATTACATTTTATATTGTATTTTTAAATGAAAATATAGGCTATTGGTTTTAAAATGGATCAATTTATTGTTAAGAAAATGTATTTTCGTGGATCTGCTTTTTTCATACGAAACGAGATTCGAATATCCGTATACTTTTGCATACCTTCCTAATTTCATATTGTGATTGACGAAATAACCCTAAAACCGTAAAAAAATCGGAAATACAAACCTCTAAAATAACCTTACAACCCCTTTAAACCCGAAAAACAGCTAATCAAGCCCATTTAACCTATATTTTAGGCTGGTATTGAACGACGTAGGTATTGATATTTTCTTTAGAAACAGGTTTTTTTTTATAGCTTTGAGATCGTTTTTTCGGCCTGAAAACTCCCTATCCTGTTAATTTCATAAAAATAGTTGCAGCCTCTTTCGTTCATTCATTCGTTCGTTGTTTTCACATCACTTGTCCCCGTACCAAGAAATTACGTATCGTTATTTCTGTCGTATGCTTGCACTAAGAAAATATATTTTACGGTGAAATTAATGGCCTAATTGTGTTGTCAATTACTTAAATGTGATAAGAAACTCCATATTTTGTTAAATTTGATGTTTCCGACCGCCATTTACACGAAACCACAGCACAACCAACCATTTTTAGGAGCTCCGTATAGCGACAGGTATGAACGCAGAATGGCGAACGATCATGGCTAAACTAGTTTTTATAAACTGACACGAACGACCGTTCATGTACTTCGGCAGAGGGGAAAGCGTATGCTTGCCATCTCCCTACTATAAATTCTCTAAGGATAATAATATATAAATCAGAGTACATTATATAGAAGGGGGAAATATAAATACCACTAAACGTCGAACATAAATATATCCCAGGGGACAGTCTGCGAAAACGCTAAAAAGAGGTGTTTTCAACGAACAATTTTAGCTTTTTATTTACGCATTACTATTAAATAAAAAGTATTACTTTATTTATTTATTACGTAGTGATTACCTTTAATTACTGTTTTACTGTTGACGTAGGTACTGTCTGTTACCTAAATTGAGTCTATCGCACTTCCTATGGGATTTGTATAAGTTTTTCAATGCCAGAATGGATTCATGGATTCCAACTTATATTATTATAATTTAAAAGTTTGGATGTTTGTTCGATACTTACTCAATCACGGTGCCGTTACGACTGATTTCGATGAAATTCAGTAGGTAGTAGGTATATCTACATTGATAGATCCATCAGCAGCCTTTTTGGATGCCTACTGCTGGACAGGCCTACCCCATAGAATGCAATGGGGGGATTTGCCATAATCATCACACTTGGCAAGCAGATTGGTGATCGCAGTATTGAATACTCAGGTGGATGCCGCTGCCCATCCCCTGGTGTAATCCCTTAATCAGCTTTTACGACATCTTCGGGAGGGGTTTATTCTTAAACCGGACATGGATTGGACAATTATTGACTAATTGATAGATTACATATGACCTGGTTATTAGGTACTTATTTATACGGTACCTACCTACCTAAAATTTGGTGGCTAAAATTATCGCAGTTTCTTTTATTTCACTTTATTAGATGGGGCTCGCGGTTAGCATGCACAGGGTTAGGTAGGTACTAAAGGTTATCATAATTACTTGCTTTTGTTTGAATATAATTACCTATGTATTAAAAAACTTATCAGTTATGTCACCTACCACCATAAAATTAATAAATCTCAAAACAGTATCACTTTAGTTTGTTTTCTTCTGTGAGAACTTCTCCTTGTTCTATTCCATAAAATATTTTATCATCCCTTACATACGCCCACGCCATCCGTTTCGAACTGAAATGTACTCCTACTTCTCCAGTTTTAGACAAAGTTATAGCACCTGCTGTATTATTTAAACGTGTTGTCATACCTGAAACACAAAAATAATCACTTTCTTGCAAATAATTAACGTATTTTACTCAACATTCAAGATAAAAGTTTACTTACCACTAACAGCGTTCATTGTTGCAGTGCTAGCATCCATGCCAGATTCCATCATTTTAATGATAGCATGGGCAAGGCAGTATTTCAAAATCGACTCTCCATGGCCTAAAACATTATAAAATATAATGCAAACTTATTATAAATATTAGTACCCATATGCCAAAAATTACCTAACTTTACATTCAACCCACATAAGACCCAGTATGCTTTATTTTTGGTCATATACTATTATTAGGTGCCTAAATTTATCACATAAGCCACCTCACCTGTAGTAGATACGCCACCAATATTATCATCAGCGTATGTTCCACTCCCAATCTGGGGAGTATCACCAATACGACCAACTGCCTTTCCACTCATTCCACCGGTGCTAGTTGCCACAGCAATATGACCCTGGGCGTCCACAGCGACCGCACCGACTGTTCCTACGCCCATCTGTATATTTATATTTAGAAATTAATAGGTACCACCTGCTGCTATTAACTTAATTAGAGAATTTATAAATTCTCTAAGGTTATAAAACATTGTCATCTATCCACACAAAAATAGTTAGTAGGTGAGTATAGATGTCTAGCAATAAATAAATAAGTAAGTAGGTAGGTACATCACTGGTGCCAATTTCAGTCCTTCCGAATTCTCCATGTTTTAAAAACTGCTCAAGAGCATTTTTGGCGTGTGGACTAATCAATGAATCTCGAGGAACGGTTTCAAATCCCTGAAAAACAAAGAAATTTATGGTAAAACTCTTAAAACACAGAAAACAACTGAGTAAAAAAATCTGCTATCACTTACTTTTTCCAAAGCGAATGTTTTAGCACCGTCAGCTCCAAGTAAAGAGTGTGGAGAATCAGTAAGAACTTTACGAGAAATACTTATTGGATTAAGGAAATCCTTCAGCAATGTGACAGCACCCACGTCTAAATAAGTGCCACTCATTATACTGGCTTCCATTTCTACTTCACCATTTAAGTTTAGAACTGAGCCGTATCCTGCAATATAGGAAAAGTGAATTATGTTACCTACATAAATGTACCTACTTAATAACTTATAATATTGGTACCTATCGATGCCCTTATTAATTTAGGAGGAAACAAATTACCAGCATTAAAATTTTCATCCAATTCCATTGAAATGACAGCTGCTTCAACAGCGTCAAGTGCACTTCCACCATTGCGCAACCGCTGGTATCCATCTCTGACTGCAATTCTTACTCCATCTAACTTTCCTTGAACACGACTTTGAGGTATATCTCCAGCACCGCCATGGACAATAATAATAGGCTCCATTTATATGTTATCTATAAATCAAATACAAAACACAAAATACCTACTGCAAAGGAAAACTGCCTCGCAAAAGTTATACGATAGGTACGTAGGTAGGTACTTATTTACTTAAATTATCTACTGCATACAATAAAACAAGCATTGATAACTACGTAAAACATTTTACATTTTAGTAGATAGGTAGGTGTACCTAATATCAATTTAAACAAATACATAAGTACCTACTACTGATAAAGTCATACCTAGGTAGATACTTCAATAGTTAAGTTTCATTCGTGATCGTAGGTACCTATTACGTTATCAATATTGGTTCGAGTCTGTCTTTGTTTGTAGGTACTTACCTACAACGGCAGACTAACTACTACTTGCACATAACCCGCACTAAGTATGCCTGACATAATATTAATTAATTAATTGTGCATGCAATTTTCATATTGCAGTGCAGTAACTGCGCCTGACGGAAGGTTTAGATTCAGAATCAGAAATATTTTATTGTTATATGCAATGTTAATTACATCTTAAAAATTTACAAAATGGCTAATTAATACTAGAAAAAATTAATTCAAATAGTGTAATATGCCATGTACAACTTATTTGTTTTATTAAGAACAGACATGCCTATAGATAGATTGATACCTACAACATCAAGTAATATGAATAATGATAATTTTACTCTTCAAATATTAGTCCAGTTCAGATTATAAGTAGCCCTATGTAGTAGGTACCCACGTAGGTAGGTACCTAACCTACCTAATAGGATGAAATCAGAGTTGATTTAGCTTATGTATGTGCTACATAAGCTAAAACAAACAAACAAAAACACCGTAATCGTAAAGTGTGCATTAATCACATTAGTTATTATTGTATATTACCAGAGACTAGAAATACTATAGACAGTCATTTGCAGTACAAAAAATCGTAACTCGCAAAAAGCTCAAAATTTCGTAATATTCTAAGATGGCGCTGACTCATAGCCTGAGAAATTTCATATCTGCAATTTAAACCAATAAATTCAAGACAACTCCTCAGTAAAATGCTTCAAAAATTATCTAGTATTTTTAAAAATGCACAATTGTTCACAAAATTCGCTTTAATGATTTTTATTTCTAATCGATAATTTACCACCATTCATGTGCTTTATGGTAGATGGCGTGGTGATAGCATGAAAGGTAGCCAACAAAGAAACGCATCCTTTCTTTACTAGATGGCGCTTAAAATAAATATTAGTAGCCGGTTTTTTTTTACCTTCAAACTCTTCTAAATTGCGGGTTTATAGGAAAAAAACAATATTTTTTCTGAATAAATACACAAAATATTGGTCGGTACACAAATTGTCGGTGCCCGGCTGATTAAAACTCCGTATTTATTAGAACGCTAACTAGAATAATTCGATTTTTACTGGTTCTAGGGCATACAGATTTCCTGACTATGTTTTCATTCACAGGTGGAGCCTTAGAGATACTATAAATTCTCTAAGGGTGGAGCACATTAATTTTTCCAGAATATAAATCCTTTTGAGCATGGCCAGAATTCAAACTCACGACCTTCAGAATTAAAGTAGGGATACATCCCACAAGACGAACTCGGCTCCCTGATAACAACCCAACAGTTACATACATAGTCCTGACTCACACTAGGAGTCCCTGTATCGTGGGTCATCAAGGAACTAAAAGTACCATGGTACTACATCACGCAGACCAGGAACAAATATTTGCAGATCATACAAACATTTGTCCCGCAGCGGGAATCGAACCCGCAACCTCTCTGCTGGCTGCTCGCCCGCCGCGCCACAGAGGTTGGTGGTAATGCTGTTATTTAAGCGGGTTAACTTATGCAAAATTAAAAAACAACATTCAATGTTATGAAATATCATTTATTTTTTAATATCCTTAATTTTGGATGAACTTTCTTAGGTTCTAAAATTTGCGATTTCTTATTTTTACAGTAGAAGTGAATTTTCACCAATATCATGTGGTCAATTATGTAAAATAAATGTTTTTCGCAGCTCATATTTAACAATTCCGGAGCCTCACACCTCAAGAAATCCACTATTGAGTTAAATAGACGCAATTTAATTTTGGTTCAGTGGACAATATTGCTGAAATGCATATTGAAACATGTAATAGCCATATGAACAAGTTTTAACAAGTTGTCACTCGGCATTTTTAATTTGATGCACTTGCTACAGTTGTAAGATTTATTTAAAATTAACAATTGTTTATCATCTTTGAGGTTAATTTCTCGCGCATCTACGTATAGGTGATAATGATTTGATTACAATACGAATAAATATCAATTGATTTAATCATTATTAATAAGGGGTTTTTCGTTTCCTTTAAAAATCCTATTTTGATGGAAATTTACTTGTTCTGGCAACACTGTTAAAAATTACAAAACAAGCAAAAATATACTAATGTTTAGTTGTGAAGTCGAGAACGAAGAGCGGCAACGTAGCATTTCTGCAAATGCAAGCTGGCAACGCAGCATTATATTTTAGCACAATCTGAAATAGCGCCATCTACCTATTTTTTTCGTATCACTAAGAATGGCAGTATGCTATTAGAGGTTCAGATAAATAAGTGACGATTCTAAATAATCGATTTGAAACACTTAGCGACATCTCGCGTCGTAGCAGGTAATTAAATTTCGAGTTACGATTTCTTGTAGGTCATTGTTAGTCTATAGTATTTCTAGTCTCTGATATTACACAAGAAAAATTGGACCGAGGTGCACAGTGATTTGTCCATTCCTTTTGTCGCGTTTACTTGTACTGTACCGTAAGAAACACCATTAGAAACACAAACACAACAAATAGGTGCTAACTATTGCAAAACATTTAATTTTTGGTATATGGACAATCCACTGTTTTTATCTCCAGCTACGTTCTATGATAAATGATAAATCTTGGAGAAAATCATGGAAGATTTTATGAGGAAATAAACGATATAAATAAACACAGATTTATAAGTATAGTACTAAATAAATAAATGTAATCATAGATTATATTCACAGATTTATAAGTAATTATATTTTCACTCACTGGCTGTCGCTCTCACTGCCACAGATCCACTGTGCACAGTGCAGTCGTAGTATTGTTCTTTGCTCCAAGACTCGTAGCCGTAGGTTTCTCTGTCTACGACTGCACTGCACTGATGCATGCCTGCTCAACTGCTCATACAAAATGAGGTAATTGAGCAAAAAATATTCGTTTATTAATAAACAGTAGTACCTAATTAAATTAAAAACATAAATAAATGCTGGGCATTCCACACAACATTATCTAGCCCCACGCTAAACAGAGCTTGTGTTATGGGTACTAGATAACTGATAACTACTGACCTACTTAATACAATACATTACATAGAAAGATATTTTTATCATAGAATTATACCCAGAACTAAATAATTGCCACTCTATTTTGTTTGAAACTTGTAGAGTGGACTACTGGGGAAGGAAGATTTTGAACATCCGTGATACAAGTCAAAAATTGACTCACTGCTGGCTGATTAGTACTATCCACTCATTGATTGAACCACCATACCTTAGAATAAAGAGCTTCAGTCCTAATTCTAAGCACCATACCATTATGCTAGAAAATCCAAGAGAAAATCACAATAGAGCAAAGTAATCTAGAATGTCATCCCTCTAATCCTTGGAGCAAAGGAACAAAACACTAATCCTTGAATTGGTATCATTCGTTTAGTTCTCATGTCATTCATTCTCTCAATCATTTCATTCAATTGAAAATGGTGGTTGAAAGTAGTTGTAAAAATCGTGTGTAAAATATTTTTACTCAGTTTTATCCCAATGTACCTTTAGAAACTGAGTAAAATGACCACCCCTATACCAAATCGTAAATACGGTGCTCAGAAAATACGATTGACCAGTGAGTAACTTTCCTACAAACAGTTCTACACTGTTGTGAATATTATTTTGCTTTCAATTTGTATCACATTCCCTTTCTTTTACCAAATTATTATTTTGCTTTTAGTCCTGTGCGCGAGGAACCTGGTTCGGAAGGATCTCTTTCGTAAGTTTCTTTGTAGTAATTATTATAATTAGTTTGATTTCAAGGTGAGATTAACAAGTAAGCACTTGTTGTTCCACTGGTTTAGGTGACTTGGTGTGATGAGTCTTGTCTTCAACAGGTTTGCCGGATCCGTTTGCCAAAATATCAGTTGATGGAAGTGGGCAAGTCTACTCAACCAATGCTGTAAAAGCAACACTCGACCCTAAATGGAACACGCACTATGATTTGTATCTGACCAAAGGAGATGGGATAACAATAAGGTATGTTTATGTTTTTCCATCATTATCCTTATTACTGGTATTCTTATTTCAAACAAGACAATGTAGGTATATTTGATGCAAGAGTACTTGCACTTTGACCTACGCAAATAAAAGTGTGTATATTCACTCACTATTATATTGAATTGACAAATGATCACTAATCAAATTATTGGTGTTGCTACTCCTTTAAATTACAATAAAAGAGTTCAATTTAGAATTTTCTTTCTCTATAGCTAATCATCCAATTTCCTAAACAAAAATTCCATACTGATGGAATGAATTTGTATCCATTACGGTTTTTAATGATAGACTCTAGCAAAGTTAAAGCAATACATGTGTAATGTGGCAAGTCTTAGTCATTATTTTTGCGCATTGTAGTGTAGTGACCTAAAACATTATTGCATTTGGCCAATGTTCAATTACTGTGCTCTTTTGTATGTAAATTTTACAGGTTGTATGAATGTGAATTATCTATAGAGATAATCCGTACACCACACACACTACTCCTTTCACCATTGGTCAGGCCTTTTTCAGAGCTACCATACTTTATCCTCTTCAAGATCAGAGAATGACAAAAGTTTTTTAATTGTTTGACAGCTACCAGCCGCTGTGGTTATATGTTATGCTATGTATTACCATAGTATACTTATCTAACCAATACTATGCTACTATACATAGTCCACCTCAGCATTGCACCCTTGGCGCCTGCGCATCAGTACATAACAGCCCATTGTGAGAATTCTAGAATGTTTTGTTTCACATTACTACATGCAATGTTACTCGCTTGGCTCTAGGCATACAAAAAAAACACAACTCTTGCTCAGTGCCCAAACAGGAAGATTGCAAGAAACAAAGGAGAATAAGGAAAAAACTTAAAGTTAGCCATTGGGCTGCGCAATACATAATTTGGTTCAATAAAATGAATTTCACAGCCAAATGGCTAGGTTTACTTAGTTAAATTGGCCATACTGGATGTTCTGTTTTCATATAAAATTAAATATTTTCAGTGTATGGAACCAACGCAAAGTTCACAAAAGACAAGGCTCTGGATTTCTTGGTTGTGTTCGCATTCAACCTTCCACTGTACACAAGTTGAAAGACACAGGATGTAAGTGTTTGTTGTTATTATATTGGAATTTGCAGCTGGGAAATTCTTGCTTTTGGTTTGTCCATAAATTGTGTCATCCTAATTGAAAGTGTGTAGATATAGATATGTGGTTAGCACATGTATATAAAATGTTAGGAAAAATATAGTTACGAATTTTGATTTGATTTGAATAGATAGAGCCTCAGTACTCTGTGGTGAACTTTTGAATTTTCCCTTCCTGTAATTAAATCCACTACTGGCATTAAGGGATAATGTAGATAATTTTTTTTCTTTTTTTTTTGTGGTTTTCTTTCTTATCCGCAATCAGCTGGTGGGCTATAGGCGGATGGGTGGATAGGTTCCTGGCGCTTGGGATCTAGACTCATCAGTCGTTCTTCCCACATTACAAAACGTTATCCAAGACATGGGTTCTCTTCAACCGCCTTGTGCCACTTGGATCAATAACCAACGCCCTTGCGAGCGGATTGGCATGACGTTTGAGGCGACACACATATCGTTTTCCTCTTTGTTTTGTCTCTTCATCATGTAGATAATGACAAAACAATATCACTACATATTATTTGTAATGTGCCTCATGAATACTGAAATGTTAGAAAAAATTATACCAAGCCATGGTCATTCAAATTCTATAAAAACAATTTACGATCAACTTTTCCTACTCTTTTATCTGTAATGACGTATGTATGAGTTATTTATAATAACATGGCTATCTAGCTTCTTACCTAAAGGTAAAGTTATCCAGGGAAATACTACTACCATGCCTATTTCTGTCACCAAGCAGCAATGCTCACCGTGCTGTGTTCTAATTGGAAGGGTGTGGGTTCCATTGGAATTATAGGCACATGGGACTTTTCACCATTATTTATCAGGGTGATGGGTGCAGTGCAATGATACGTAGGTAAGGCAAGCAGACTATAAACAGAGGTTACTGCCTAATATCAGTTAGTTTTGCCACATTTTTTTTTCTCAATTCAATCGCCATAATAATGTTTTATTTTAGAAAAATAATGACTATACACCACGTACTTTACTATTTCTTGAGTTCCCGTCTCACGACCTTTGAGCGTGGTCACGGTCGGTACTCATGAGGAAGGACCTCAAAATGGTCAACGAAACGCCAGCAGGAGGAGGAGGTAAAGTACGTGGAGTATAGTCGTTATTTTTCTAAAATGATGCCAAGCCACGATAACTTCAATTCTATTATTATTTATTTATTTCAATTATATTATTATGTTCTTTTGAAAATACTTTCAGACCAATGCCTAGAGCTGCGCGATGACGGTACAGGAGAGTCAATAACTGGCAGAGGGCAGGTCATAGTGTCCCTACTGTCCCGAGATGGAACACGAGGCGAGCCGGCGTCAGCTGCTGGTGAAGGCAGTCCCTTGGCCGTGGTCGGGCCGGCGGGGGAAGTGCGAGCGCCGAGGGAGCCGCCAGTGAATCCCAACTCCAACCCGTCGCAACCTTTGCCGCAGCAATGGGAAGAGAGGTTCACTTCTGGTGGCAGGTGAGAAAAACCAACTTGTAGGCCAGGGACTGAATAACCCAAAAATTAAGATAATAAATCAAATAAATGCTGGACATTCCACACAACATTATCGAGCCCCAAGCTAAGTAGAGCTTGTGTTATGGGTACTAGATAATGATGTACTTAATACAATACATTACATAGATAGATACTTTTTTATTATGCATAGAAAATACCCAGACCACCCTGAACAAATATCTGCAGATCGTACAAATATTTGTTCCGAGGCGGGAATCGAACCCGCAACCTCCTGCCTTCGCCCTTAGATATCTTTAATAACGGTATGACGTCATACCGATAATCCGGCGATCCAAATATTTTGTGGATTTCCTAGAAATGTAAGTGAAATTCAGCAAAGCTCTTGGTGCTTACTGGTGGTACGTGTTTCAGAGCATACTACGTAAACCATGCGACGCGGCGCACGCAATGGGACCGACCAACCGGCGAGGCCGGCGCGTCGCCGACGCACTCGACGCCGTCCTCCTCCCCCGCACCGGCGCTGTCTCCCTCCACCCCTGTGTCGCCCGCCCCCCCAGCCTCGCCCGGCTCGCTAGCCTCCGACGTAGAGCCGCACGCCACTTCCATATCACTCAGGTTAGTGTATACAGCAATAGGATCAGTAGCTCGCTGACACATCTTCGCTTTGACAGACCCTTTCCTTGTTAATAAAATTATAGTTTTGAGTTTACTTCCGGAAAGCAGTGTCCACTCCTTGTTCTATCACCACTAAACGTATTTGCAGACCGGAACCCCAACCTCAGACCGCTGTGAGGTCGCGTCAGCCGGTCGCACCCTCGACCCCCGTCACTCCGACGACGCCTGTGACGCCTCTCTCACCAGTTGCACACGCGCCACCGATCGCTGCGTCTGACTTACCACCTGGCTACGGTACTATACCTCTGTTCTACTAACACATTCTGATTCTGACAGCTGTGAGGTCGCGTCAGCCGGTCGCCCCCTCGACCCCCGTCACTCCGACGACGCTGACTATTATTTAGTGCCGTTATAAATAAATAAATAAATGCTGGACATTTCACACAACATTATCTAGCCCCAAGCTAAGCAGAGTTGTGTTATGGGTACTAGATAACTGATATACTTAATACAATACATTACATAGATAGATATGTTTTATTATACATAGAAATTATTTCATTTCATTTATTCAGGAACAATTTTACAATCGTATTTGAAATTTAGGTAAGTACATAAAAAACACAAAAATACCCAGAACACCCTGAACAATTATCTGCAGATCGTACAAATATTTGTTCAGAGGCGAGAATCGAACTGGCAACTTATCATTACTTGGCATGTGTTTAAAAGAATAAACATAAACGTAAATGTATTTGTTTTGATACATTTCACTATCTATCAGTATCCTGCAATTTCAATCTTTACCATCAGAAATGCGAACCACAGCCCAAGGGCAGGTGTACTTCTACAACACGGCTTCGGGCGCGTCGACGTGGCACGACCCGCGCGTGCCGCAGCACCTACGGCACTGCGCCGCGGCCGCCGGCGCTCTGCCGCCCGGCTGGGAGATGCGCCACGCGCCGTCCGGCCGGCCTTACTTTGTGGACCACACCAACAGGACCACGCAGTTCACAGATCCGCGGCTCGCTCGACCCTCCACACTCGTAAGTCACGTTTTCCTTCAGATCCGGCTCGAAGAAATGGTGAGGGTAGGATTATAGGGATATAGATCAAACCCAATGAACGCTGTATTGCAACTGATTTATTCATGTAAATTATTAAATACGTAAACAATAATTAGGTTTAAGTGATTTAAAATTGGTTGGTCACGAAATGTTTTCGCTACAAATGACTTAGTTTTTGTTGGTCATTTGAAGGACCTACAAAAACTCGACCTCGTACATATGGGTATGGTAATGCGGACGTAGATTTCTCGATTAGACATATCCATAAGCTGGGTATGCCCTTCCCCATGCCTTTCCTGGGGATGGATCTAAAGTTGAGAGTACCTTCCACCGGATCAACATGGCTCGTTATCACTTTTGAAACTATCA
The DNA here is from genome assembly GCA_951392215.1 of Epirrita christyi. NCBI lineage: Eukaryota > Metazoa > Arthropoda > Insecta > Lepidoptera > Geometridae > Epirrita > Epirrita christyi. Next base: position 10,527,882 of record OX595846.1, read on the forward strand.
TGGTTATTAACATAATTATCACTAGAAACGGGATATTTACCATGATTTTTGAGTTTTGTTGATTCCCGATATTTCGGCACAGTTTCATGCGCCATGATCACGGGTAAACTGAAGTCTTTGCGAGTAGATTTATATTGTTATAGGTAGCCGTAACGATCTACCCTCTTTCTCACTCTTTTATTACGAACACCCCTACCATCAGTTTCATTGTCACACTTAACTCCCTCTCGACACACCACACTAATCGGGAATCAACAAAACTCAAAAATCATGGTAAATATCCCGTTTCTAGTGATAATTATGGCTCTTTATGTCGCTACACATGACTCCTGCTAGTTTGGTCATCAATTAAAGTCTTGTCCTCCTCACACTTGTGCGCTGATTCACAGTTGTAGCTCAAAAACTGATGATTAGCCAACATTGTCTTTTGACATTTCAGACACCCCCCGAAACGCCCCCAGTGCCGACGACAGCGCTCCCCACGTGCGCCCCCGTCGCGCCCGATCCGACGGACGGTGACGCACTCCCGAAGTACAAACGAGACCTCGCTGCCAAGGCGAGAGTGCTACGGGCTGAACTACAGGCGTTACAGCCGCAGACTGGACACTGTCGAATAGAGGTAATGATCAGCTCATTTTACAATACAGTATGGTTAGGTTTTTGGGCTAATTATTTAAATGTTTGCATGGTCTGCAAATATTTGTTCCGGGTCTGGGTGTTGTGGTACCATGGTACTCGTAGTTCCTGATACCTACGACACAGGGAATCCTAGTGTGGGATCAGGACTATGTAAAGTGACTGTTGGGTGTTATGTTATGTATGTTAAGTTTCTCATAGCAGAATGAACAAGACAGCACAAAATATCAGTATCTGGCTATAAGTGGTATAGGGTCTTATTATAACCTGGCCTGCTATAGGTTTGTGCTACAACATCCCTTGAAAGTGGCAAATGAATGGTTTTTCTCACAGCACAACCTTTTATTTATTTATTTATTTACACGCACAAAACACATTACAACCGCAAATAAGATACAAAAACCATTGTTTCGAACTTGGTAGGAGCATAAACATATGTGCGCACAACTAAATTAAATAACCATACCAAGCAAAGCAAGTGAAGGTACGAGATAAAAATAACAAGATTATATACATGCCGGCATACACAGTCACAGATCACAATGATAAAAAAAAATCCTATTAATTGTTGGAGGGGTATGCCCCATTTCATAGAACCTTTAATTTTGCAGATATCACGTAACGAAGTACTGGAAGAATCGTACCGGCTCGTGATGAAACTGCGCGGCAAGGAGCTGCGCAAGCGGCTGCTCGTGAAGTTCCGCGGCGAGGAGGGGCTGGACTACGGCGGCGTGGCGCGGGAGTGGCTGCACTTGCTGGGCCGCGAGCTGTTCAACCCGCACTACGGCCTGTTCCAGTACGCGAGCGCGGGCGACGACAGATACGCGCTGCAGATCAACTGTGACTCCGCGGTCAGTGACAATTGTCCTAGTACTTGTGTACATATTGACTACCTCCGTGCCGTGTCCGGCCGAGACACAAGAGGTTCGATTCCCGCTGTGGGACAAATGTTTGCATGATTTGCAAATATATGTTCCGGGTCTGGGTGTTGTAGTACCATAGTACTCGTAGATCCTGATGCCCACGACACAGGGAATCCTAGTGTGGGATCAGGATTTCACACACGTGAAGTCTTATACAAGCGTTGGACCAGATGCTCGTGCAAAGGGGCGAAATGCGGGTCTTTCAGTGAGATTTAAAAAAAAAACGGAAGTACAAATATTTAATTATCTGAGGGATGTAATCACAGACAATCTGTTGTCAGAATAAAGCATAAAAAAAGTGATAATACGGCGATGTTATGTTTCACTGTTAATAATAGTTTGCTGAAGTTAGGTAGTTTATTTTAACTGTCTGTAAAGGGGACCTGTCTTGTGTGGTATGTCCAAATCCAAGTCCCTTTGAGTTTATGGTATGCTTAATGGTTGTAGTAAAAGTCGATATCCGCGAATACTATGTAATTATGTATTATAAACAGTAATCACTTAGACCGACAGACTTTAAGGCTAATTACTTGGTAAAATGGTTTAAGCTAAGTGAGCCCGCGCTCTCGATGGTATGCTCGGTCGCGAACTACCCAATTTAGGTAAGCGCGAGCAAAGGTGCGCTACATCGCTAACGCAGCAGAAACGCACATTTGCTGCGTGTTCGATATTACCTCGAACACTGTCCACTAGCTACAAAATGAAGGGTATCTGTGTAACGAAAAGTACAGGCTGATTCTAAATACTCTAAATCTGAATACATTCACAGGTAAATCCCGAGCATCTATCATACTTCCACTTTGCGGGGCGAATACTTGGCGTGGCTTTATTCCACGGTCATCAGTTAGACGCGGCGTTCACGGCTCCCTTCTACAAGCAACTGCTCGGACGCGCTATCACACTCCGCGATATAAAGGACGTGGACCCCGAGCTGCATCGCTCCTTGTCTTGGATGCTGTGAGTAATGCCTGAAAGATATCATCGAACGCGTCTTGCAGTCGCGACTTATGCAGGTCAATACAGCCAGTTGGACATAGTTTAAGTAGTAAACTTTTGTGACTCATCATTTGTGTCAGCTTAACAATTAAAAGTCCTACCAAATTAATTTCCTTTAAACCGTATATCAGATCTCCACAATCAGGCACGATAGGCTTGCCTAGTGTTGTGCCTAGTAATTGGACTACAAAAACCTCTATTCACACACAATTTTTGTAATAGTTTTATTTAGGACCTATGTATTCTATTTTAGTGTGTTTGTACAGCAAATAAATATATATATATATATATACAGAGACTAGATATATATATATATATATATATATATATATATATATATATATATTTACACTAAGGGCCTTATATTAATTTTTTAAACCTATTTTAGTTAAAATAGCTTTTGTTTTGTTCTGTTGTTGTAAAATGTCATACGTCAAAACAAGACAAAACATGTTTTGACTAAAATAGGTTTAAAAAAAGGGTATGAAGTAAATATTTAATACTAGACAATGAGGGCTTTTCAACTTCGATAAAAAAAAAAGTAGTTCAAATTGTTTCGATAGATGGCGCTGACTCAACTGTAAATGCCAAGATTGTTAGATGTATTATCTGTGGTGTACGCGTACTAAGCTATTATCTAACTAGTCTGTGGCTATTACTCATGATATTCTGTTTGTGTCTACTTCTTGAGTGTGCGCTAGTGATTTCGTGATGTTTTTAGAAGTAAGCAAAAATAAATACCACGAAACGAAAATATAATCTACGTTGTTGATGTTGACTTTTCACTTTATTTTGACACTTGACATTTACGTAACAGAGCAGCGCCATCTATTTTCATCGCTGAAAGCATGACATGAAACGGCCGTGAAAACCCCTCATTGTAAACATTTAACTTTATTGGCTTCAAAACCAGTCTGTTTACGTCCACTGGACGAGGCCTCCCCCATAAAACACAATAGGGGGATTTGCCATAATCACCATGCTTGGTAGGCGGCTTGGTGATCGCAGTTTGGTGTTGAGTACTCAGGTGGATGCCGCTGCCCATCCCCTGGTGTAATCCCTTAGTCTAGCTTTTATGACATCCACTACGATGGAGCCATTGCACGCTATGCATGCTATGGGGGAAGCCTCACCCTGCAGTGGTTGCCTATCGACTGATAAAAAACTACACTGCACTACATGCTTGGCTGAAACGTTCTATAGGTAAGGTTTCGACCTAGCTCTCATTTGCAAAGTGTCTGGATTTGTTTGGATTGTGTCTGGATTGACGACCTCTGTGGTGCAGGGGGCGAGTAGCTGGCTCAGACGCAAGAGGTGCGGTTTCGATTCTCGCTGTGGGACAAATGTTTGCATGATCTGTAAATATTTGTTCCGGATCTGGGTGTTGTAGTACCATGGTACTCGTAGTTCCTGATACCCACGACACAGGGAATCCTAGTGTGGGATCAGGACTATTATGTAACTTGCGATAAGGAACTTAATTCCAAAAAGTTAAACTTGCAGAGTAGATACGATATCATCGTATTGCGACATAGGTATTTTACATGGCGTTTGTTTTATTGATTCGTTTTTTGAATCATTTTCTTTCTTACAGTGAAAACAGCATCGCCGGCGTAATAGACACAACCTTCTCAGTTGAATGCTCGTCCTTCGGCGCCGTACGAAGCATGGAGCTCAGACCGGGCGGGGCCAACGAAACCGTCACCGACATGAACAAGCGCGACTATGTACGACTTTATGTCGCGCATCGCTTCACACGCGGCGCTGAACGGCAATGGCTCGCGTTACAACGCGGACTAGCAGACATCATCCCAGCACAACTACTAAGACCATTATCCCCGCGTGATCTACAGCCATTACTAGCCGGTCGGGCGGATTTGGACCCAGCTGATTGGCGACGTCACACGAGATTGAAGCACGTGACGCCGGATGCGCCGATAGTCGGCTGGTTCTGGGAGATTGTTGAAGAATTTGACGCGGAAATGAGAGCGCGTTTGCTTCAGTTTGTGACTGGGTCGAGGAGAGTTCCGCTTGCTGGCTTCCGTGCTTTACAAGTATGTATAATTTTCTCATGAAATAGTTATTGTATGATTGATATAATATCATATTGTAACCATATTATATATTGTACATTGTACATACATAAACATGCACGCATACATACTCTACATAAAATATAGTGTGTATTTAACGACCTCCGTGGGGCGCCGGGCAAGTAGCCGACTGAGATGCTGGAGGTGCGGGTTCGATTCCCGCTGCGGAACAAATGTTTGCATAATCTATTCCTGATCTAGGTGTTGTGGTACCATGGCAGGTACTTTTTGGTCCTGATACCCAACGACATAGTTGGACCTACCCCTAGTGTGGGATCAGAACTATATATATACTAGTTGCGCCCCGCGGTTTCACCCGAGTGAGTAATCATGAAAATTGATGATGATGATGAAAAGTAGCCTATGTGTTAATCCAGGGCGTAAAGTATCTCCATTCCAAATTTCACTCAAATTCTTTCAGCTGTTTGAGCGTGAAGAAGTATCAAATTTACATTTTGGCTGTAATGGCTTATACATAAGATATAGATATATACTGTGGCGAACTTTTTTGTAGGACTATTAAAGATAAACATTTCTATCATACATTACATATGTGTAACTCTAGCGGTTTCGGCAGCGCACGCCAGAATAGCTCGCAGATGGTAGATTTTTTCCTACTTACTTGACACTTATCGTCATATTATGGAAAATTCACATAATATCTTTATAAATTGTAATCTACGTGTTATTCTGATGTATAAGCTATATTATTGTAAAGTTTCATTAAAATCCATTCAGTAGTTTTTACGTGAAAGAGTAACAAACATCCATCAATCCATCCATACTCACAAACTTTCGCGTTTATAATATTAGTAGGATTTATTATAATGTTATAGTTATATTGTAGACGTATAATATATATGTATATGTAAAGTTGCAACCGAGATATCGTATCGGCGCTTTTTCTACTTGCATACATTATCGATATTCAAGTGTCGTATCAATCAAATGATCAGCGTATCGAATTTCTTAAACAAAAGGACCAAGACAATTTCCAGCTATTTATTAATGCTAAAATTGTTTATTTTGAACAGGGTTCAACCGGCGCAGCGGCCCCCAGGCTGTTCACTCTACACCTTGTACCAGACGCTTCCCCCGACTCTTTACCCAAAGCTCACACCTGCTTCAACCGGCTTGACCTGCCGCCGTACCCGAATAAAGAGAAATTCCACGACAAACTCAAACAAGCCGTGCTTGAAACTGCTGGCTTTGCGGTCGAGTGACCGACGGTAGTGACGTCATGCGATTCCGATAAGGCCGTTCACTGCCACTTTCTATGTTGGATGTCTAGTAATTTCTAATATTTGATAGTCTGAAAGAATTATCAGTACATTGCAACTGTTTTTCAAGAAGCATCAATGGTTGCTAGGTTACTTAATATTCTTATAATATTGGAAATGACGCAGCGTAAACAGCGACGGACATCCAGCAAACAGACAAACGTGCGCGTGCAATTTGTGATTAATGTGTTCATAGACACGCTATTGCTTTCAGGTCTTAGTATTGATCTGTATAATCGACTGCTTGTAAATATTTTCTTAAGCTGAAATCTTCTGCTCTGTCTCTCTTTATCTTCATAGTTTGGGGCTAGGATTCTATGCATCAATGATTAACTAATTTCTATGGAACTTACGAAATTGAGGTTATATTCACCCTTTATACAAAATACAACAATCAGATGACAATATAAAATCTAGAAAAAATGTTTGGTATAGATGACTTGAACAAAATGCATAGAATCATCCCCTACAATGAATGTCGTGTTTGAACGCCGACACCTCTGTATATTACAGTTGTATTGACAGCTACTGAAAGTAATCTTGCATTATTTGTGAAGGAGGGTTTTCAGTAGTTTTCAACAAGAAAAGCCTTAGGATAAGTATCGTGAGTTGTGTGGAATATTGGCTGCTACAAATGAGACTGAATATGACAGAAATTGAATGAAATGACTTGTTTACTTTCATATTTCATGCTTAATTGTTTGCTAGTTTATTTATGCAAGAAAACAATATTTACGCAATTGTCAGTAGTATTTAATCAAAACCGTTATTGTATTTAATTAAAAGAAGGCGTGGGTTGCACTTTGCACATTTATTTTAAGCATTTTAACCTATTTGTTTAATTGTTTTATTCTCAATTAATGTTTACAGTTAGTTTGCTTATTCAATTGGCTGAATTATTTGTAGCATACATTGTACTGAGTGGCTTATCAATGACAATGTTACGTAGATATTGGGTCTTCCACATATTATTTAAAAAAAACATAATTTCCAGCGTAAATTATAAGTAGCATAATAAATAGGCACTATTTTGTCGTACAAAATAGCATAAATTAGAGCATATTTAATAGAATGTATGTTTATTTTACAGTACAAATTAATCTGTAATATTCAAGCCATGTAATGTTCCATGTAGCTTGGCAATATTATGAATAACAGGAGGCCTATTTTTACTTTTGTTGTTGGTGCCTTATTTGTAACACCGGGTCAACAATTTTATCAGTAGTTAGTCTCATTTATTAATTCACTATTTATTGGTAATTCTTTGGTTGTTATAAACATTTGTTGGAAATTAGTTTAAAAAAATTATATACCATTCTATAACCATGTAAATCTTATCATATACATAATATTTAACGAAATGATATTATTTATTGTAAGGAAAAGTGCCTTTTAGACTATATAGGTGAGTAACATAGTTTAATTTTACATTTAGATAATAATTTATGAATTACATTATGTTATCTGGTTTTGTTTGGATTTTTTGGGCATGACAGATGGGTTTACGGTTAGCGCCCATAAGCGGCGATGGTCTGGCAACCTGTCGCATATGGAATGCTAGCTTAGAAGCACACGGTAACCAGTAAATAATTTGGACTTGCCTCTGACTACACCCTAATAGGAACTCTTCATGGATCTGAACGAGATCCGAGGATATCCTCCATGAGTACCTAGTATGTATGAAATCTTTAAGTAATAATGATTTTATGATTTACATTATATTATTTTTGCACAACAATTTGAATTTCATTTCTCAACTTCCTCAATGTGCCCATCATAGGATCCGTTTACGGGCTTGGAACTTCTAATAGAGCAAATTCTTTAATAGTAGCTATGAAAGCAATTAGTATGTGTCTTGTAGAACTGCTCTTACAATTATGTATAGTTTATCAATCTCTTGTAAGGAAGCCTGCGGGTGGGTTGACGACCTCCACGGCTCACGGCTGGTTATTAGCCGGCTGAGACTCCGGAGGTGCGGACGGCGCGGTTTCGATTGCAGCTTGCTTATCAAAGAGAATATAAACAATAATAAAATGAAGTTGGAAAATTTTGAGATTGTAAAATTAATAATTTAGACTAAAATAAGATTACGTATTACTGTCAATGAAAGCCCTGAATTTGGAACTTATCGCCGACACTAACTACCTACGCCCCTGTATTATAAAGGTGGTCCAAACTTATAAGAGTATTTAACAGAATATAATACCTAGATTAGATTTATTTGCAACAACATTCAGAAAGATTAACAAAAAAACATCAGATACAATAAAATCAAACAGTATTTAAAAAATGTTGTAAAAAGGCCCCAACTCAGCTTAGGCAGGTTGTAAACAACCTGCGCTGGTCTTCCGTTAGAGCCATTTTGCAAACAATAAAATAGTATTCTCTAAGGGTCCAAACGATGATTTTCTAATCTAGGTACTTATATAATCGATTATCGTAGGTAATCCAATCAAAATGACACGCGATACGCGAGGTAGGTAATGTTATTCAAATTATGCTGCATAACTTTGTTAAATTTGTGAGAGAATATAGGTAGGTAATTATAGTGATTCGTATTTCGAGTACCTACAAACGAAGACTCATTTACGTGATCAGTGTGAGTGCTCGCCTCGGTCTTTCTTCTGGATGGAGTTTCAAATGTGAACTCTTAGAGAATTTATGTATTCTCAAAGAGTGTGAACTTAAGGCTGGTATGGTCATTTTGCCCGACTTTTAATAATTGACTACGTAGGTACCTATTGTATTAGGTATGTGAGTCTGAGTACTTTTGATTTTAGTGACCTAGGAGAAATTCTTAAAAAACCACAGCTCCATCCAATGGTTGCCTGGCAGCGATAACGGTTAGCCATAAGGCTGCCCATAGTATTACTTTTTTTTTCCTGGGGTTATCTAAACCTTACCTGTATCTGGAGCTTAGAGAATTTATGTCTGGAGCTAAACTAAAAAGTTTAATGTTGAAAAGTCTTTAGTCAGTCCAAAACTTCATCATGCGAACAAGTAGGTCAAATAGCCCTGGACTGTTCCTTGCTCCAAGCCCTGGACCAACCGGATGAAAATTCTAGTGCGCGCTATTTATCAGAATAACTCAAGGAAAACCTACCCTGTGGGACAGCCTTTAGCGGGTTGTCAATGCCAATGTCAATTATTGACAATTTGTCAAATGTCAAGTCGGCTTGCTAGTTGCTCGAGTTTTTGATGCTTTTTTTTGCGTCGTCTTCGTCTCTCGAGTCTCCACGGTACGCTCGCTCTCGTTCGTTTTTAATATATTCAATTCGACTCATTTTCAGCCTCGCTCACGTCTCGCTTGGTTCAAAGTCACACTTTATTTATTTCCGTAGCTTCGTACGCTTTGTTTAGTGTCTGGTTTTTATGTTTCTTCTAGGCTCCAACAATAAGTGAAGTGCTTGAATGGTGAAGGCAACTTAGTGATCGTGAAGTGTTTCTTTTTTGCGACGCCTAACTCAAAAATCGATCAGCATGCCTACCAGCGCTGTATACCAGCCCACGACAGTGACCTACGAGCAGCAGCCCAGTGACCAGCGATGGAACTGCCCAATCAGCTACTTCTCACGGCGTGTGACAAATAGTTTGAATCGGGCAGTATGCGTTCGAATTGGATTATGCTTACTGGGTAGCACGCTTTCCATTGTTGGTAAGTAAAACCCATATGATAAGCTAAGTGCTATCAAATAAGCTTAGTAAATAACCTACCTTTGTTTCACCAAGCTGAATAACAAAATGTGTGATTGTGAGACAGCAGCCAAGTAATATAATTTGCAAATGTATTTGTGTTATATCGGTTGCAAGTCTGACTGCCTGCCTGATTTATATAGGCTCTATGAGTTGGAACTCTCATATTAACCTACTAGAGACAATCACTGACCACAACAAACTTCCGTGTACTTACCTACAGCTGTCAATATTATTCATTGTTTATTTTAGTAAACATAAATACCCATTTAATTATAGAACTAAGTTTATTTTGTGTAGAAAATTACATGTAATTCATGTATGTGGTATTTTTTTATACCTATCTATTTGGTTCAAAACATGCTTTGTTCTCAGACAGCATTTAGTTTCAGATTATTAGTTTGAAGAATCATTTATTGTTTTGTGTTCCTCAGTGTTCATCGGCAATCAGATATTGTTTAACAATTATTAAAAAAAATCTTTGTAGGTATACTTTTCTGTCGAGTTCCATGACATTGTTTGCATGGCCTCTTTAGTTGGCTGTGATGCCAAGTGTTTCTGATTACATTCAGATGTTCTTTGTATGTAGATTGAGTATAGCTTTACTTCGTCATTGACTGTGTTGTTTTCCAGTTTGCTATCACATCAGGAACCATGGCGTATCCGTATTTACTGGCAAAACATTACTGATACTGCCTCATTGGGGCCGAATCACATACGTGTGAGGAAAGGGTATCCATACCTCTTTCCCTTACCCTCACCGCCACCCTAACCCCCCTGCCCTTCCACTTCTAGGAAGTGAACCTCTATGAGCTAGTCTAGGGGCTAAAAAGGTTTCATAAGATGCTACTTTGAAATATTTTACGTATGGCATACAACTAAGGAGAAAATTATATATCTGATAGTATTAGCACAACCCTGTTATCTTGCTGCCTGTGTATTATAAATACACATTAATAATATTAGTATTAATCATCTGTCTTCCATCCACCATAACAATAATGTTTTTTTTATATCCTAATCGTAAAAGGGAAGAGGCCCCTTTTACGATTAGGATACTGTTGGCTAATACGGCCCCAGTAATGCCTCATAAAGGTCCAGGTTAAGCCTGTGTTTGAAAATAAATGACTGAAGTAATAATAATACTGTGTTTGCTTATAGATTAACAGGTGGTTAATCTTGTGTGGAGCAAGAGTACAACAAAGTTGGTTTTATGGCACTGGCTCTGATTCTCCACTACTGTAAATAGTTTGTCAGTCAGCAAAATCATTGCATTTGTGAAATAAAATATAAAAATCAGCAAATAAAATTAAGACCACTTGGAAATTAATAAATAATGAAACAGATAAATCTAAGCCTCATAGTAAACAGATTTTAAACATAAACAATACAATATTATCAAAAAATATTTAAGTTGCAAATAGGTATGCCTTTACCTTTACCGCAACAATTGCAAAACCCACCTTAATGATAAAGCCACGTGGCCTGATGACGTTCTGCCCCTCAACTGCTAAAATGTAAATTTGCAATATCTGTACTTACCTATTCCCATGGTTATAATAATAATAATAATTTATAAGTACCTATATATTCTCATTTCTATGTATCGGCTTCTCCCTGTTCCATTTAACTTGAAGGATCATCTAATTAAGCCAAGCCGTGTTTGTTGCCCTCATTCTTCTAGACTTGGTTCAGGACGCTCTAGGCTTGTAGGCTTGTTTGGTGGCATCGGAACAGGAGTAAATTTAGTTTATAAGATGATTCAATGTTAATGTTAATGTTAAAGAACTCCCTTTTCCGCATTCGAACTCTATGTATGGTCCATTATGCGTGAGGGTTAACTGGCTAGATAGTTAGCCAGCCTAACTCCGTCCAGAAGCACAGAAGCTTCCTGGGGTCTTCGCAGGCTTCGCGGAGTGACCTCGGGTTGTTGAGGATTTGTTCACGTTGAGCTGCTACTCCCACGCATTCCAGGACTACGTGGGCAGCCGATTCTTCTTCGCTCAGACACCCTCTGCAGAGTGGACTGTCTGTGGCTCCGATGTTATAGAGGTGTTTGTTCAGTAGACAGTGGCCAGTGAGTGTCCCCACGATGGTACGAAGGTCTGGTCTTGAAAGGTTGAGTAGACGACGCGTGAGTCGTGGTGAGACAGCCGGAAGGGCTGCTCTTGACTGTCTGCAGTCCGTGGTCCGTGCCCAACGTTCGTTGTGTTGGTTTAGGGTGCGAAGCCGCATCCAAGTGCGTAGCTGAGAAAAGGGTAGAGGAAGGAATGGAGATGGGCCCTCTGTGGTTGTTCCCGACCCTCTTCTAGCGAGCTCATCTGCGGCGTCATTACCCAGTGATCCGCTATGTCCCTTTATCCATTGTAGAGTCACCTTGTTTCCTATGGCGATTCTCTCCAAGGCCTGGTGACATTCGTAAACGAGCTTGGAGTTGCAGCTATGGCTCTCCAGAGCTCTGAGTGTTGCTGAGCTGTCGGAGAGGATCCTTACATTGTAGTCTGTGATCCCTCTCCTGTTCATTGCGGTGGCAGCTTCGGTGATGGCCACACATTCACATTGGAAAATGGAACTGTGGGTGCCTAGTGTCAATGATATGTTAATGTTGAGATCCAGCGAGTGTATTCCAGCGCCTGTTCCCTGTATAGTTTTTGAGCCATCAGTGTAGACACGGACCTCGCTGATTCCTGATTGATCTCTTTGGTCCTCGTATAGTTGTATGTGGTAGTGTTTTTGAAATATGTGTTGTTTAGGGATCTTATCACACGGGGCGGCTAGCAGCGGTTCGTAAGTTATCGCTCGGTTTAGAATGGATGCGTGCAGACTCCTAGTATTTCCCCACAATCCTAGGTGTTTGAGTCTGATAGCGGCCATGGTTGCTTCCTGCTGTATAAAGAAGTCGAGCGGGGGTAGGCCCAGAATGGTCTCAAGGGCGGCTGTCGGTGTTGTTCTCATGCAGCCCGTGATTGCAGAGCATGCGAGTCTCTGAAATCGCTGCAGCTTAGTAATTACGGTGCTTAGTTCAGTTCTGGTCCACCATACAATTGCTCCGTATGTAAGTGTCGGCCTGATTACGGCTGTGTATAGCCACAATGTTATTTTTGGAGAAAGCCCCCAAGTTTTCCCGAGCATCCTGCTACATTGAAAGAAAGTTGCACATGCTCGTTGCAGTTTATGGTCAAGGTGCTTATTCCATAGCAGCTTATTATCCAGTATGACCCCTAGATACTTGACTTCGTTGGTTAATCTTATTTCAGTGTTGAATAGCTTCGGGAGTCTCAGATTTCCTAAGTTTCTCTTGTGTGTGAACATAATGAGTTCAGTTTTTGTAGGGTTCACTGATAAACCATGGCTTGTACACCAGGTTTCGATTGTTCTAAAGGCAGAGCTAATGAGGTCGCATAGGATATTCTCGAAGCATCCGGTCGCGAGAATAGCAAGGTCATCTGCGTATCCCACCGTGAATAGCCCGCGGCCATTCAGTTTCCGGATGAGTTCGTCTACGACTATATTCCATAAAAGTGGCGAGAGAACACCACCCTGTGGGCAGCCTCTGGCCACTATGCCTCTGGTGGTTGTGTTGACTGTGAACTGTATAGCTCTGTATTTCAGCATATTGTCTATCCACTCTGCTAGCGTTGGAGCAACGCCATACTCCTCCAATGCTTGGTGTATGCTAGTGAATGAGGTTTTGTCAAACGCTCCTTCGATATCTATAAAGGCGCCCAGAGTTGGTTGTTTTGTGGTTAGTCCATCTCCAATACGTGATACTACGCTGTGAAGTGCGGATTCTGTGGATTTGCCTTTGCTATAGGCGTGTTGTTGTGGATGTATATATGTTATATATATATATATATATATATATATATATATATATGTATATATGTTGCTATATTTACTTGTAATTTTGTAGATGAACCTAAGGAATTCACTTATCGGCCTATCACAGAAAGTCGCATTAAGAAGTTCCAGGGCAGTATTGAACTTAAAATGCCCCTTGTACCGTGCGTAGATGATCCGAATGACCTTTTTACTAGTTTGTTTAAGTTGATATGTGAGGAACATAGTGAGATATTTAAGTTAAAAAAATGTAAAGCTAGAGCTAATGTCGGGTTAGCTGATTGGGCTACAACCGGTATTTATAGAAGTAGGAATAAATTATATGAACTCTATGCGGCTAGAGAATCAATGTTGCACGATCCAACGTTTATCTTGTACATAAAGAACTATTCCAAGACCTTCAAAAAAGTTTGTCATGCAGCAAAATCATTGCATTTGAGAAATAAAATAGAAAAATCAACAAATAAAATTAAGACAACTTGGAAATTAATAAATAATGAAACAGGTAAAGCTAAACCTCGTAGTAAACAAATTAATTTAAACGTAAACAATACAATATTATCAAATAATATTGAGGTCGCAAATGCCTTTGATAGTTTTTTCTCTAGTATACCTAATATTGTGACTCAATCTTTAAAATCAACTGTCTCTGGAGCATCTACTTTATTGGAATTAAGTGTTGATAAGTGTGAGGTCGCGTTTAGTTTCAGATACGTTAATGCCATTGATATTGTTAAGACATTTAAGTCACTTAATATTAAAAATACTGAAGACCTTTGGGGAATATCTACAAAGGTGTTAGGTGTTATAATTATTGATATTGCGCCGTGTATGGCCTATATTTTCAATGGATGTGTTGACGAGGGAGTCTTTCCTGATCTTATGAAACATAGTAAATTAATTCCTTTGTTCAAGTCTGGTAATGAAAAAGATCCAGGTAATTATAGGCCAATTTCTATATTGCCTGCGTTAAGTAAAATCTTTGAGAAACTTATTCTTACTCAGTTATTGTCACACTTCAACCTCCACGGACTTCTTCATAGTCATCAATTTGGATTTACTAAGGGTCGTTCGACAGCCGATGCTGGTACCATGCTCTTAGAACACATATTTGAAGCATGGGAGAACTCGCAGGACGCGATCGGAGTTTTCTGCGACCTGTCCAAAGCTTTTGACTGCGTGAGGCATGATACTTTAATTTCCAAGTTAAAACATTATGGCATACAAAATCAGGCAATTAATCTTGTAAATTCTTACTTATCCAATAGAGTCCAAAAAGTTGATGTTGGTGGTGAAAGGTCTTCAGGATCGACTATTGTCATGGGGGTGCCACAGGGTTCAATACTAGGCCCATTTTTATTCCTAGTTTACATTAACGATCTCCCTTTTTTTGTGAAAGACATATGTGACATAGTTCTGTTTGCTGACGATACTTCTTTGATTTTCAAAGTTGATAGATCTAAATCTAATTACGATGATGTAAATGATTCACTATCGCGTGTTCTTGAGTGGTTCACAGTTAATAATCTTTTGCTTAATGCTAAAAAAACTAAATGCATCAAATTCACATTGCCAAATGTAAAACATTATCCAACTAATATTAAAATAAATGGGGAGACACTTGATCTTGTCAAGTCTACCATTTTCTTAGGGCTTAATATTGATGCAGGGTTGCAGTGGGCACCACAAATTGTGGCTCTTGCTGGTAGACTTAGTTCCGCTGCATATGCAGTTCGTATAATAAGGCAGCTTACTGATGAAGCTACAGCTAGGCTTGTTTATTTTAGCTACTTCCATAGTGTTATGTCATATGGTATCATACTGTGGGGTAAAGCAGCAGATATCCAAGCTATTTTTGTCTTGCAAAAACGGGCAATACGTGCCATTTATAAAATGAGGTCGCGTGACTCCTTGAGAGAGCGTTTCAAAGAAATCAATATTCTTACAGTAATATCGCAATATATCTATGAAATATTATTACATACACATAAACACTTGGATAGTTTTATGATAAAAAGTGACGTGCATGGTATTAACACGAGAAATAAACACAAACTAAATATACCAAAATTTCGATTAAAGAAAGTAAGTGGGTTTTTTTTGGGGAATTCTGTACGGTTCTATAATAAACTTTCAGAAGGTGCATTTAAACTTCCTATTCGAAGATTTAAATCCTACATAAAGATGAATCTAATTAAGAAAGCGTATTACACTCTTGATGACTATATTAATGATAAAGCCGCGTGGCCTGATGTCGCTCTGCCCCTCGACTGCTAAAATGGAAATTTGCAATATCTGTACTTACCTATTTACATGTTTGTATTAGATTATTATTTATAAGTATAACAAGCGTAGCGTGTGCTGTCTTGCATATTTTTGCTGATGTTTATTTACTTTTGACTACCTTCCTAAGGTTTTTAAGTTCTCATTTACTATGTATCAGCAACTCCTTGCTCCGAGGCACCACACAGGCGCTTCTCACCTAGTGGTAAGACGGACCATTTATGTAAGCCAAGCCGAGTTTGTTGCCTGATTCTTCTAGGCTTGGTCGCGTTGGAACAGGAGTAATTTAATTTTATATAAGACGATTCAAAATGAACCTTGTGATTTCAATGAATAAAGTTCTTTTTGACTTTGACTTTGACTTTGTAGGGGCTTGTGCAAGAGAGCGTTTCCTCTTATTTCCTGGTCGCATAGTTTTTCAAGAGTTTTAAGGAGGAACGATGTAAGACTTATATGCCGGAAAGATTTTGCCAAAGTGTAGTCGCTCCTACCCGGTTTTGGTATAAATACTACCTTCACTTCCCTCCATTTCCGAGGTACGTAGCGATGGGCGACACAGGCTCTAAAGATATTAACAAGATAGTCGGCTAGCAGATCGCCGCTCCATCTTAACAGACCCGGGAATATCCCGTCAAGCCCAGCTGATTTGAAGGGAAGGAAGCTGTTTATGGCCCATATCACCTTGTCACGATTGATTAGGTCTTGGGCTACGGTCCAATCTTGACTACTGGATGCTCGTTCGGCATACACTTCCCAGTCGTGGGTGTCAGCTATTTGACATCCAGGGAAGTGTGTCTCAAGCAGTAGTTCACTGTTTTCAACATCTGATTTGGTATACGTGTTGTCAGGTTTTTTAAGACATCCTAGTGTACGCTCAGGTTCGCGTGAAAGTATGCCTTTTATTCTGGCTGCCTGACTGGTGCTTTCGATGTTTGTACAGAAGCGTTTCCAACATTCCAGTTTCATGAGACGCAAGCGCTTCTTGTAGGTTGCTTTTGTAGTTTGGTAGTTTCCCCAATCCACGAGTTGCCGGGTGTTTATTGCTCGGTTGAACAGTTTCCTTGCTCTACGACGTAGCCTCTGCAGTTCAGGACTCCACCAGTGTCGTCTAGCCCCAACTTTGGGTGTCACGAGAGGGCAGGATTGTTCATAGCTGTTAGTCAGAATACAAGTAAGGTTATTTACGTATTTTTCGATGTCCTCGACTTCTACGTTGTTGGGGGGTGCGGTCACGGTTGCAAGAGCTGAACGGACTATTTTTACAAATTTAGACCTATCTGTCTTACGCGGAACACGTCTAGGTTGCGGTACTGGTAGGGTCATGCTGAGGTTGAAGCGTATCCACCTGTGGTCCGAGCACGACGCCTCATCGGACACGCGCCAGTCAGAGATAGATCGCGACACCTCGTCTGTCGACAGTGTAAGATCAATAATAGTTTGGGCTCGGGAGCAGACAAACGTCGGCTCCGAGCCCTTGTTAAGGAGAGTAAGATTAGTGGAAAAGATATAGTTTACCAGTTCTTCTCCTCGGGCATTGGACTTATCGCTGCTCCACAGTGTGTGGTGCGCGTTGGAGTCCATGCCGACGACAAGCTCCAGCTTCTCCCTCTCGCAGTACTCCACCAGTGACAGCAACTCCGGCGAAGGTATGTCCTCGTCGCCTGGCAGGTAGACGGACGCTAGGACTATGTCACGGGATAGTTGGTTAGTTACTGCGAGGATCCTAACAGCTGTCAGGTCTCTGGAACAGAATTCGGTGATCAATAGTGTTCGCAAATGTCTAGAAGTATAAATGCATGTTCTAGGGTTGCTTACGGTGGTGTTGAGGAGAAGTTTGCCTCCGAGACTGCTCAGACCACAGATCCTGCCCTTTCTGATCCACGGCTCCTGGATCAGAGCTATGGTCTCGGTGTTTTCCTCCAGCGCTCTGCGCAAGGAAGCCGTCGCAATGAGGCTGTGCTGGAGGTTGGTTTGGAGGATGGGAACAGGTAAAGGTTTAGTACTTTCTGATCGGAGAGGAGTTAAGGCAGCTGTCGCTAGCCTCACTCCTCTCTCCGTCCAGAAAGTACTCCTCGTTTAGGTTTGAGGTCGATGGAGGGGCGACCTCAACATCCATCGTGCCTAAACGTTGTTGACACTCAGGTTGTTCAGTTTGAGGCTTCTCAGGCGGTTGAGAAGCAGGGTCGGTTGGAGCGTTGTCCGTGGCGTTTCCGGATTCCCCCTCCAGGATCCGGAGATAAATGTTGCCGAACAGCCAGTAAAGACGTCGCTCTTTCTGTTTAATCCTATCAACGTCAGACTCCGGAACACGTAGGAGCAGGTGGACACCACCTGTAAGACGATTCAAAATGATCCTTGTAATTTCAATGAATAAACTACTTTTTGACTTTTCACTTACACTACATCACAAACTGCCTGAGGCAGTTCATTTAAGATTTAATTGAAGAATCGGTGCTGTTAACTTTTTATACCATTTTCTGTTATACACTCAGAGGTAAAAAGTTAATTGGTTGACTTACACCACATTAAATTTCAACTTAGGCTACCTCAACAATAGTCCAAAAAAAATTTGGCTAAGTCTTATGACTGTAATAGAAGTGACTCATTGATATTAGTTCGTGACATTTCGTGGGCTGCATGCCCCCCCCTCCCGATGAACCGACATTTTGAAGGTAGCAGGAAGTCGGTTAATGGAGGCGGCTCCTATGTCCAGCAGTGGACTTCTACAGCCCTACAGGCTGATAATGATGACCCCTGTGTGAAAGTCACTACCACGGGAAACAAGTCTGACTGACAACCTTCAACTCCTATGATACTCCGTGTCTCGGACCCTCAAGTGAATCACATAGTTACATCCTACCTCAATTACTAGCAACTGACTAAACAACAATTAACTGTAAATGGAATATTATGTACTTCCGGACAGAATAAGTTCACCTACATAGGTACAATTATTGAAAACAACTCTGCTTTGCAATTAGGTAAGTACTTAATAATAAATTCTGACCTAATATTAGGTGTTTGTAAACCTTGAAGATGCGTACCTCTGAATCCATGAATAAATAAAGAGTACACAAGAAAAGCGGTACTAACATACATAACTAACACGAATAAAGTAGTTAAAGGATATTTTTGTTCAAGATATACTTTTCCTAAACAATAGCTCATATTATGACACAAAATGACGCATACACAGAGTATGAATATTATAGCTCTAACTATAAAAAACTACTAAAACTAGCTGCCTTACTAGATAGAGTTTGGTACGTATACATACCTCTACTGCATTATCTATAAGTAGATTGTTTTGCTAGGTAGATACAAGATTACAAAGGTGTAAGGCGCGTACTGTCCTCCATAAATGGTCAAGACAAGACTGTCCATCATAACATGGCCTGAACAAATCACGGATTTTATAATGCGTTAGTTTGTTTTGTGACTCGAATCAATCATGCTGTGGCCGTAGAACCAATTTTCATGTGGTAGGTACTTAGGTACATTGTGACCTGCAGGGCGATTCAAAAACGTCGGAAACGTTTCCGATCGGATTCTTTAGTTTTTCATTTCGATGTGGTAAGTAACTAAAACAATTTTCTAACATATTTCTCTTGTAAAACATAGTAATATACAATATTTATTGTTTTATACTGTGTTTTATTCATATACATACACTATAAATCTATGGTTTTACTAGAGAAAATTGTTACTTAGTTACTTACCACATCGAAATGAAAAACTAACGAATCCGATCGGAAGCGTTTCCGACGTTTTAGAATCGCCCTGCTGGATTGATACTTAGGCTCTAAATAATGTAACGTTATAGGTAGTACCTATAATGATTGTATTTTTATGTTATAGCTAGCTTAGAGTACACTATAGTACCTTCCACATTGACATATAATGAATATTATGAATAAATTACTATTGACTACTATTGGCTCTTCACGCGTTCGCAAACGTAGGCGGATGCTATACTAAATGACTGCGCAGCACGGGTCTGCCACGTGGCAGAAGCTGCACAAAGGTTTTACTATTCCAGGTGCATACAGTAGCGTAAGAAGCTCTTCGATTGTGCGTGTCCGATTCTCATATCATAGGTAGCTACCGGCCTATACAATGAGTTGTCGTAAATGGTATCGGGTGTCCGGTGGCGGCGCTTGCGGTGACTCACAGTGGCTGCGTGATCTGCACGAACGCGCCATAGACACTGCTAAACGCAGACATGGCTAGACAGTTTGCATTGCTTTCGTTTCGTGTGGCCAGTGAACTTGTGGGTAAATAAAGACTAGGACTAGAATAGGTCTAGACTAGGTCTAGACTAGAATATAGCTGTTGCCTGTTATGTTGATTGTCCTTTTGTACTCACTGTATTGTATTGAGTACCTACTAGTCTCATCGACGACATTTGGTAACAGGAACTCGGTGGATGATGGCGGCTCCAGCCTGGTCGTCGTGGCATTCTATTGGGAGGCTTATGTCTAGCAGTGGACTTTTATGTGATGATAACCTATGACAGTCGCGAAGATGAGTCACGTCTACGTCATAGTCATCATTGATAAATGACGTCACGCCGAGACAATACCTAAAACCATTGTAAAGTCCAGACTGTGCCAGACTAGCTAGTTAGATTATTAAATAAATAAACAGTCGTATCTAGTAGATGCAAAAGGCCGTACTTGCAGGAACGAGCATTACGAGCGAAGGTCGACAAACTCTACGAAGCTTCGTGCTGCCACGAGACGTTTCCTTAATCGCTTATTCGTTTATATTTCCATCCTTTGACTTCCTTTCTCTTCGTAATTTGTCTGACGAAGCAGACAAATTACGTACTTAGGCCAACTCTCTGCCAAAACCCGATTCAAAACCTGTTTTGAAAGGGCCACGCTGTCAATGCTCAATTTTCAAGCATCTGAAATCCTAAGCAACATAAAGTCTACCTAAAAACTTTGTGTTCAAATTTATTGTTGTTGGCTTCCAATAAACGAGATTAATAATCGTGTGATTGTTTTATCTTGTCGTACCTATGAGCCTGTTTTTTTTTACGTCTGCCTGGAGTCTCTGAGTCATTTATTTTAAAATGAATAATAAGTAGGTAAGTAGGTAAGTAATTAAATCATCAAAGCAAAAGTGACGTAACTACGGTATCTTTATCTTCAAACTAATAATAATAATAATCAAACGTTTAATATAAATGCTACCAAAAAATTTTGAACCTTCACGTTGAATCGGCAATGCGTCATCTGAGGCATAATTCTCTAAATTATTTTAAAACTACACTGAAAGTTAACTGAATCGAGACTGAATTATGAATTGACAGATAGTTAGTATTCAGAGAGCTGATTCTACGTTTTGACAAGCAATTGGCACGGACGTCTGGTGTAGTGTAACACGGATTTTTGTATGGAAAATGAGGTTCACTGAGTGTACGCTAGGACGCTCATCAGTGTCTCTTTACAAAAATCCACACTACACTACACGAGACGTCCGTGTCAATTGTGTGCATAATAGTTAGAATCAGCTCTCTGCTCCCTTATAAATATATATATATATATATATATAATTGCAAAGAGTAAAGAGAGACTCCATCTACAATGCTAAAATTATCGAAAAAACTTTGAATCGTTCAAGTTTCGGTCACATTTCGATATAATCACATTACAGTGTTGTATTTTATGTTTAGAGAATACCATTTCAGACATTTAAGACATCGACACAAGATCGAAACATGATCCGAACTCTATTTTAACTATTTTTAATTTAGAGAATTGGGCCTCAGTTCTTAGGGTTCCGTCCGCTACCAACGGAACCATTATAGGATCACTCCTATAATGGTGTATAATGGATAGGCCTGTCTGTTACATACAGCCTATTTTCTCCGAATGTACTAGAGCAAAAACTTTGAAATCAGGTTAGAGTTAGGTGACCCAATCTGATTGGGTAATCGGAATATTTTTTTCACGTTAAACGTGAAATAAATATTCCGAATTCAAGGGTTTGAATTTTCCGAAACACACTAAAAGCTAACAAAATTCCCTAGCAGCATTTTTTGAGGTCATACCCAACTATGGAATTATAGGTTGTGTGAGTATGAATAGACTTGTGGGTGTTTATTGTTCCAGTTCCATAGTGAGTGAAAGCCGGTCTAATGAATCGCTAATGCGGTTACTGCCCACCGCCTTACCTACTGCATCCGTTGCAGCGGCCTATTTTCGCAATACTCCGGGCGCTGTTGGCGGACCGGTCGGTATAGGTAGTTTGAAACTAGCGAGTTTCAACCGCAACGAGTCATTTTTGCTGAAGGAAATGAAATAGCTGCAATGAATATTATTTTTCACACAGAGACGTAAATCCTATTCCTAAATGAGCCATAATGTTGGCGGAAAATGTGATTGCTTAGTTAGGTAATATAGATCGATAAATTCTGTGATGCACACCAAATAAAAATGAAAGGACATTAAAATAATGTAGAATGGGCGGTCTTATCGCTAAAAGCACAACAAGCCTTCGAGACAATTTGGATGGACAAAAACAAAATCTTAAAGTCAGACTCAGAATCAGCTCTCAGACAGGAGGGTGATGTAAGCAGCTCATCACCATTAACCTTCTGCACTTAGGTATACCATGTGCATAGCAGCTAGTGCCTTTAGGTGGCTCTTTGTTAGCCAGCGTGAGCGTGACTCACGGTGGCCTCTGCTGAAATGAGACAGGAGGATGAAACGAAGCAGTAGCAGCTCATCAATCATAGATTGCGCTGCTACATTTCTACCATCTCGGTTCGTGAAGTGCTGACGGTAGTCTCTTTGCGGAGATGAGACGGAAGGGCCACGTGAATCAGGTTGAAGGCCAGAGGCCCAGTTCTCTTGTTTATAAAACATTCCAGTCACTACGTGACAGTGCGACTGACACGAGATTATATTGTGATTATACACGTTTTTTTAATACGAGAATTGGGCCTCTGATACTATGTTAGAGGTCGAACGAAGTTTGCTTATAATTTGGCTATTATTTTATCAAACTCCATTAAATTTTGAACACAATGATCAGTACACTAATATGCGTGGTGCGTTAGAGTTATGGTTTATGAATAACATAAATATAAAATATTCCACTCTGTAGCCAGCCTTGTTCAATTTGCACCAATCAATTGATCAATTGATTTCTAAACTAATACGTAGGCTGATGGTGATGATGACGTGGGATTGTAGTAGTAACTATTGTCCAGTTTTGTACATCTACTTGATCAATTGCGTAGTTGGTTAGCCAGTTCATAACTAAATAAAAGCTTCGATTCAGCCAAAATAATCTTTATTTTGAGGTCAATATCCTCAGTAGCTCATACGGCTTATTGGCGGTTAATATCTTCGTAAAATACGCATCACCTGGTACGCCTGCACGTTAGTAACACCTGCGTCCCTCCATGTTGTTATTGATTAGGTCTTGGGTTTATATTTCAACCGCAAAGTATCCATATCAGCTCGCGTTGCAGTCTGAGCACGTAGGAAGGAAGTCCGCCCACATATACCGGTACTTAATCCTAATCCAATAAGGCCCTGGCGTAAGTTGCGTAAATACTAGTGTTGCAATTGGTTTTGATTTCAAGAATAGATGATGTTTTGTAATGCACGCCAGGTGCACTCGCACTTCTACCTTATCGTAACTGAGGGCCAAGTCTAAGTTTTGCAGCAACATCGTAACGATGACGATCGTCGTAATCATTCGATAGCATTACACAAAAAAACCTTAAGCATAAATTAAAATCATATTTTCTTGCTAACATGGGAAGATACCAACAACAATAACGCACTTACCTAGTTCCAAGTATGATGAATAAGTCTCTGTTTAAGTAGGTATCTACTTTATTTTTTACTGCATCTAATCATACCTACATTCCTAACGTTTATGTCTCAGCTAAGACTCACTAATAGCACTATCCCTACAAACCTTAGTGGTTTTTTAAGTGCTATTTCTATATAATAGTTTTAATACAATGTTAAATAAATAAAAAAAAAGTCATCGTTACGATGGTTGCTGCAAAACTCGGCCTCGGTGTCGAAGCCCCCTCACACCTGCGTGGAACACCCTGAATTATTTAATCACACCTTGAACCAAGTGATACTAGAAGAAAACTATTTAATCAATTCATTGCTACATCGAACTATTGAGATTGATGTACCATTCAGTAAGTACAATAGACGTATATGTTGTACTTACTTAGTCATCTTATCAGTACACCAATGTAAGCTATTTTCTGCAACTAATGTTGTGAATATTTATTACAGAATTCAAAGGAAATAGCTATTCTAGCTATATTAGAATGTTCATTGCGTCAATGATGTCATAATGTCCGCAGTTCGGATGCATTGATGAGTTTGAGTCACCGTGTACCGTTTCTTCTCCAACTAAAGGCTTTTTTCGGAATTATAGAATTTAAATTATCGTAGCTTGGATCTACAGCTGCTTGCTGCAATTTTATACAGTTTCAGCTTGCTTTGGAGCGTGGATATCTAATTGAAAATCCGGTTTTTGTGGCCAAAGAAGTGGTACTCAACTCACCATTTAACATAGGTACATAAATACTTCATTTATCACAGCACAAACGAAATAATATTGTATGCTCCGTATGAGTGGAAATGTTTTACGAATACCCTGTTCAAATCGTGAGAATTCTAAAAATACCTACGAATTGTTCTACGTCATTGAGGGTCGCTGTACCATAAGCTGTGCTCTCCAACCAACGGTTATTATACCTATGCATTTAAATGTTTCTGCTCAAGTAATTAATTCAAGCCACACATTCATACTGAATTTATCCATTGCATCTTATGATACAACAGACACACATCTCACTGTGTAATACTTTGTGACTCAATCTATTGTCAGTCAATTAAGATCTGATGATTCATCTTGGAAGTCGAAACTAGGTAAGGTATGATGTGTATGTACGTGAACTACTGACGTTGGTACGTAAGCTATTAACCCCTTTATTCATAATCATTTTTTAAACCTATTTTAGTAGTTAAAATAGCTTTTGTTTTGTTCTCTCTGATGTAAAATTACATACGCCAAAACAAGACAACAGCTATTTTAGCTATCAAAGGTTTAAAAATTGATTATGAATAAGAAGGGTTAGTCTTTGCTCAATATTATTCAAGCCACTCGAATTTCGAAGAATAAGAGAACGCGTTCTGTGGAGTACTGAATAAATAAGGAACAAACATTCAATAAATGACTTCGCTGTCTCACCCGCGATTTCATCTGCGCGTAGATAATATAGTTAATAGTCATGAGGAGAAGGTAGATAGGTAGGCACTATCTACAGCGTAGTGTACCTATCTACCTACTACGTAGTGTACCTATCTACTTACCTATTTAAAGTACTGTACCCGTGGTTAGATTGATCTGACCACGGACACGCTATCAGACGGCTGGCCAGATCGCTACGAGAAATACATAAACGGAATAACTAGATAAAAACCTAACTACCTACTAGCTATCCAAGATGACACTAGCATTTTAAGGGTTCCGTACCTAAAGGGTAAAACTGACCCTATTACTAAGGCTCGGCTGTCCGTCCGCCTGTCTGTCACCAAGCTGTCTCATGAACCGTTATGGTTAGACAGTTGAAATTTTCACAGATGATGTATTTCTGTTGCCGCTATAACAATGAATGATAAAAAAAGAATAAAATAAATATTTAAGGGGGCTCCTATACAAAAAACGTGATTTTTTTGAAATTTTTATAGATAATGGTACGGAACCCTTCGTGCGCGAGTCCTACTCGCACTTGGCCAGTTTTATAAATTTCCCTACAAACTTTACATTCCTTTTTACCCCATTTATGGGGTGTTTGCGTGATAAAAACTATCCTAGTTACATACTAAGTTGAAGCGTGAAAGTCCCATCAGAATTGGTTCAGTAGTTTTTGCGTACTACTTGTGAGAACAGGAGGATAGTCAGACAGTCAAGAATTCTAAAAATCCTCCTTGTTTTTTTACGAATCTTCCATGAAAATATCTGTTATCGTAAGTTTTCTCGAAATTCTGCTTGACGTATACAATACATACTAGCTATCTCATTTTTCGAGCAGCTTGGCCGTCATAAAAGCCACGGTCGAGCGCATTCCGATTTCAACTTTAATAACGTTATTGTGTTCAAAATTTCAAGAGGCATTCGTTGAGTTAATGTTCTAATTTTGGTGGAGGACAGCACTTTAACTGACTCGACGCGGGAATGCTTTTAATTGCTGTACTCTACCTCATATTCATGTGTAGCGATGGGTTCTCGGGTCGGCGCAGGGCTATTCTCTATCTTGCAACAGGCGTAAGTTGTGCAAGCAGAGCGGTAACTTTTGTGTAAGAAAAGCTACGTTTGCCAGACATGATCGCATAATTATTTACGCCTGTTGCAAACCGGTCGCGAGATAGGAAATACGGGAGGCATTTATACGGGAGGATTGTAGTATATTTAGGTTAATATTTTTTTTATTATTTATATTTTCTTGATTTCTAGGTTTACAAGCCGTGCTGTTTCTGTGGCACCTGTCGTGGATATGTAAGAGGTCCGGCTTAGTATACAGCAGCGCCATCATGAAATAAACAACAGTAAAAAAAACTACTGTCTACAATGTAGGCTCTACATAACCGAAGTTAGCCGATGTATAGACGTAATTTCTTGCCCGCGATGTGTCACAGCAACAGCCGGCAACTGTATGTTGAATTTAAACCGCGATCTAATTATTTTAATTTGTTTTACGTCCCTTCAATTAGCCATCCTTTTTATTTAGTTCAGGTTATGATAATTATGGTTATTAACTCAATTTACGGCCCCCTCTACAAACTGGAGTTTCCGGTACTCTTTTTGTCCGAACACAATGAGATAAAAACGCTTCATCTCTGTTTGGGAAACAATGAACTTTGTTGTGAAACCTGACTCATCGGACTAAAGAGGCAAATTGAATCTTTGAGGCGCAGAAACGCCAAGCGAAAAAGCAGAAATGGAACGCACTAGAAATCACTGAGTAGTTAGTTCGTTTCGTTAGTCGCGTGACACTACTACTGGTTCTTTCTTGGTCAGTGACCAGTTTTAAGTGCCTTGTGGTTGTGACCGGTGAAACAACTAGTGTGGTTAAAGCATTCAATGCATCTCGCAGAAGCTACTAGTCTTTTCCAATTTGTGGTTCTAGCCTAGAGGCATTCTGATATTACATAGAGGAGGTCACCGATTGGGCGCTTACGCTCTTTTTGTACGCGAACGAAGTTTGCTTCTAATTTGGCTATTATTTCTTCAAACTTCATTAAATTTTGTACACATGATCAGTACACCGATATCTAGACCCATGGACCACGGGTCTAGAACTATAAGAAACTAGCGCACCACGGGCCTACGGTGCGCTAGTTTCTTATAAAATTATATGGTAAAATCATAAATAAAAAATAGAGAGAAGAATAAGATATCAATTTACTGATCAGTGTACAAAATTTCATGGAGTTTGATGAAATAATAGCCAAAATAGAACAAAACTTCGTTCGCGTACCCGGTAACCTCTGAATTACACCTTTGCTCCGAAGCGGGTAGGCGAGGGGGTGTTAACAAAAAACAAATGAGAACCAGGAGCTCATTATAAATATGACAAAGGAAAATGATGCGAAGACCCACCTATGCTGTGTCGACATCACCCGCTTTTGTGAACCGAACAGCACATGAATATTACAACAAACTGGATTTTCTAGTTGATATTCAAAACGATGGTAATCATGTCGAGCTGCTACTACTACTACCTACTTACAGCCAAATGGTGTTAGTTTGTGTAGATCCGTTGTTCTCAAGGTGAATTGGTTCGTCACGCTTCAATGAATGTTCTTAACATATAAATTACTCGTAAGTTTCAAGAGCATACTTTGATATCCCTTCAAGAAATACAGAAGGATCCTATAGGGTCTTGTTATTTTCAGTTTAATTGATCTGAGGCCCTAGTCTGGGTTTTGCAGCAACCATCGTAACGATTATAACGATGATCGTCCGTGTATTAAGTTACGTAGTTACAGCGATTAAGCACAAAATAATACCTATTTATTTTGTGCATTAAGTGCAATATCTATCGAGCGCGCACAGATTAGTTATAGTTACTACGAAATTCACGGACAATCTTACGATGGTTACTGCAAAACTCTGACTTCGGTCTTTGAGACCGAAGTCCGAGTTTTAACAAGCAATTGACACGGGAGTTATGGTGTAGCGTAACACGGATTTTTGTATAGTAAATGAGGTTTACAAAGTGTACGCTAGGGGCGCTCATCGGTGGATCCATACTAATTCCGTGTCACACAAAAAGATAAGCCCGTGGCTTTTAAAAATTGATGTGTTGTAATGTTCTGAAATGTTGATATTGCTGAGCTACTGATATAATATCAATGAATGCGGTTGATATCATGTTGCACAGCATGATTTTCCCGCCTTTACTCAATTCTCAGTGTTTCTGTAGTACGACCAACGATCTTATAATGGAGTATTAAAGATCGTTGAGTACGACAGACATCTTATTCTATTGCCAGAACTTCAACCAATTTGTGTCAAATATTATGTTCAACTTCGAACATAAATTAACTAATTTCAATTTAGCTGATGCCAAGAACGTAATTCTGTTTGGCATTTCATGCACCGTTGGTATGTCTCTATTCTGTTCTAGGTAGTACCAACAATATTGTCAGCTTAAACATATTGCTGACTCAACAAAATCTTGAGGGTTTTCGAACCTCTAGCTAGAATAGTTCAATCTCCTAGCTTTACCTTAATAGTTATTCTTATGTACCCTCTAAAAAACCAGTATTCGTTACGACTTCCTCATTATTTTAGCCAAGTAAAAATCATGTTTTGCATATTTCCACTGGCATAACTTGACGAGCAGTGTGGCGCGGTGGTCAAGTAGCCGGCTGAGATGCGATAGATGCGTGATCGATTCCCGCCGCGGATGTTTCCATGGTCTAAAAGTATTTGTTCCGGGGCTGGTTGTTGTGGTATCATGGTATTTTGTAGTTCACGTCACAGAGAATCCTAACGTAGGGTTCAGGACTACGTGTGTCATGTGGTAGTTGCATACAGAGAGCTGAGAGGCCCAATTCTTTAATTTAAAAACATTCTGACTGGAATGTTTTTAAATTAGAAAATTGGGCCTCAGATTCTGAGTTTTAACAAGCATTTCAATCAATCGTAAAATCTTTTAATGGAGATACAATCACAAATTTAGCAGACTGCCATTTCTAATGACAATTGTAATTGAATTGTAATTGCATGGTCTAAGAATGGCTTTTCTTTAAAAATAGTAGAATCGGCCCCCTGACATCCGTGTCATTTGCTTGTCAAAACTCAGAATCAGAGGCCCAATTCTCTAATTTAAAAACATCAATTCGCAGTATAATCTCGTGTCAGTCGCACTGTCTCGTATAGTAACTAAGTATTACATATTCTTTGCAAGAAACGCGATGATTAAGTAATAGTTTCTATACGCGACTGAGAAGAGATTATACTGCGAATTGAACGATTTTAAATTAAAGAATTGGGCCTCAGCTCTCAGGACTATTGGATCAAAATAAACAGATTACTCTTCACAGGCAAGTCTTATCGTCAAAGTGTACTGATACAAATAGCGGCTGGTATATTACTGTGGTCGTTCGTTGCGCCACTTTCACACGTCATAACTTACCCTAACCATATCGGGTTATTTCGTACCATCTGCACCCAAAAGATCAGGTATTATCGTAGGTACTTGACAATCTCGTAACAGTAAACTTTCAAGAAACACTTGAGCCTGCAACTTGCCGTTGTGCAAAACTTCCCGTTACTTGAGCCGGTCACTCTTCCGGGTTAGTTATTGCGTAATTTAATTTGTAGTTATTTTAAAATTTTAAGTTATTCCAAAATTTATTTTTAAGTTTTTTTCTTAGTTTCATTATTGAAAAACAAATAAAACTAAAAGAAACGCCCCTGAATTCCCATCTCTCTAGAAACAATTTTTATAATGTACACCTGTCTCATTTCCCAGAGAAAGTGTCTTATGGCCGGTTTACATTATTCCAGTCCAGCGATCCAGTCCAGTACTGGATTGCTTACTGGAAAAATGTAAACCGGCACTGGAATGAACTGAATCCAGTAAGCATTCCAGTCCAGTAACTGGATTCGCGGTCTACTTTTGAATCCAGTGCGATCAATCCAGTGCAATTGGAATAATGTAGACGGCCAATCCAGTGCCATTCCAGTGCTGACGAAGTACACACGTGTTGGTTGTTTTTGCGGACTTTTTTTGCGAAGAAAAATGATTTAACAATGGTGAAGAAGTTATCTGAAGACGAAACTGTAAAGTTTGTCACTATATACAGAGAAAATCCGTGTTTATGGGATATAACATCAGAAAATTATAAAAACAAAGCTATGCGCCAAACTGCTTTGCAAAATCTGTGCATTGGTATGGAAATTGAAGCATTCACATTGGAAGATGTGAAAAACAAAATAAAAAGTATTCGTTCGACATACTACCTTGAATTAGACAAGATTAAGAAGTCATCCACATCTGGTCCATTTCTCACCCAAATCCGTTCCTTTTTTTTAAGTTCCTTATCAACCTCATTAATAACTTCTTGTAGCAAGAGTGATTGAGCACGTTTGAAACATTTTCGAAACTGATCTCTTCTTGAAATCATTGTCACTGTAGTGTTCACACTTCAACGGCTTCTAAATAACTGGAATAATGTAGACGTTACAGATCCAGTCCAGCACTGGACTGGAATCTCGCTAGATCACTGGACTGGAATAATGTAAACCGAGCATTATATTGGGTGTAAAGCGACAATTCTGCGCTTCAACTCTCTTTTAATTTTGACAGTTTTTTCTTTGGTAATAGAGAATCATGTCCTACTGTACATGTCCATTTTCGGTACTATTCTTTTTACACCCTGTATGTATTGAAGTGGAACTTTTTTGAATTTGCTTTTTTGATTAGGTAGGTAAACTTTATTTACACAATAAAAGCAAAAGCAGCGGTATGTCCAGCCTAAGAATATCCTCCTCCCGTGGATGTCGTAATTAGCCGACTAAGGGATTACACCAGGAAATGGGCAGCAGCGTCCACCTGAGTACTCAACACCAATACTGCGATCACCAATCCGCCTGTCACAAGTGTGGTGACATGGCATTATTGTATTTTATGGGCTAGGACCTAGTCTAGCCGCTAGGTGGACGTAAACAGGGTCCCAATTCTACTAAACAAATTGTGTTTGAATTGTTAATGAATTATCACTAAATTTACATTTTTGACACTTTTGGTATAGCAAAAGTGTCAAAAGTGACCATTTTTAACCGACTTCCCAAAAAAGGAGGAGGTTCTCAATTCGGTTGTTTTTTTTTTTTTTTTTTTTTTTTTTTAATGTTTGTTACCGCATATCTCCGGCGTTTATGAACCGATTTGGAAAATTCTTTTTTTATTTGTATAGATATACTTCCAGATTGGTCCCATTTTTTTCAAAATCCAGTTCTGATGATGGGATCCATGAGGAATTGAGGGAACTCCTCAAATATTGTAGGCATACATATGGCGATTTTGATATTTTCAGCAACAAACCAAGCATTTGCATTCAAAAAGTATAATAATCCTTTCACCACTATGGTTCTTTCATCATTTTTTTTTCATCCAAATATTTTGTCAAATACTATGGCGGAAGTCGGTTTTTTAAATGAAAAGTTATGAGATAAATCATTAACAATTCAAACACAATTTATTCAAACAAATTGTTTTGTCACTTTGACACTTTTGCTATACATACCAAAAGTGTCAAAAATGAAAATTTTGAGATAATTCATTAACAATTCAAACACAATTTGTTTAGTAGAATTGGGGCCTAGGCTGGTGATGATGATGATGACTGTCTTGTATTTTATGTTTTTTTTTTATCTGGTCTATCCAAAGGTTTTAGTGATAAGTAAGACCCGCCCATGCCACAGACAGTATTCTATCTAAATTATTTTAGTTATAGCCGTTTCGCACTACGTCCGATCCGAATCCGATCCGAACCCGTGAAAATACTTTCCGGTGTAGTCGTAGAACTATTTCTATGGTAGTTTACGCACTAGATCCGGCTTCCGTCGTCCGATTTCTCTATAGATCCGAATTTTCACGGATACGGATCGGACGTAGTGCGAAGTCTAAGGCCCGTATTCTAGAACTAAACTCAAACCAGAGAATAGTCTCAAACTAAGTGGAGACTCAAGCATAGATTTTTTGACAGATTTCAATGAAAAACTTTCACCAAATCTATGCTTGAGTCTCGATTCACGCTTGAGTTCTAGAATACGGACCTAAGTTTAGACTTAGTCCACTCTAAGTGTTACCTTTTTTTAATATGATGGTATCTATTCCAGGTTTGGCGCTGCTGATCGCAGGGGGCGTAGAGTACTCGAACACACCGGTTCCTACTCCTGAAGGGGCGGAAACAGGCACGGGGACTCTCATAGCGGGAGGAGTTCTACTCTTCATCGGGCTGCTGTTTGCTGGTGAGCATCTAAACTAAAGGATTATTCCTGAGGCTGTTATCTTATTATTTTCTAAAGTCTGCATAAATTTTTGTATTTTTGTTCCGGGTCTGGGAGTTATGGTACCATGGTACTCGTAGTTTCTGATACCCACGAAACAGGGAATCCTAGTGTGGGATCAGCAGGGCGATTCTAAAACGTCGGAAACGTTTCCGATCGGATTCGTTAGTTTTTCATTTTGATGTGGTAAGTAACTAAAACAATTTTCTCTAGTAAAACACAATAATATACAATATTTATTGTTTTTACTGTGTTTTACTAGAGAAAATTGTTTTAGTTACTTACCAAATCGAAATGAAAAACTAACGAATCTGATCGGAAACTTTTCCGACGTTTTAGAATCGCCCTGCAGGGAGTGGAGTGCTGAGTGAATGTGACATGAGTCATGTAATCCACTTCGAGTGGGATGATGTCTCTAAAAATTTTAGGTTTAGCATTCACACCTTAGGTTTAGACCGGTTTTCTTCTCTTTGTTTCTCGTTCGTACCAGTAGGGATGGTTACATGTTTGGCCATAAACATGAAACATGCATGGTGATGTTTTGACGACCTCTGTGGCGTGGGGCGAGTAGCCGACTGAGACGCAAGAGGTTGTGGGTTCGATTCCCGCTGCGGGACAAATGTTTGTATGATCTGCAAATATTTGTTTCGGGTCTGGGTGTTATGGTACCATGGTACTCTTTGTTCCTGATACCCACGACACAGGGAATCCTAGTGTGGGATCATGACTATACGTATGTGACTGTTATGGCATCTAGTCAGAGAATAAATTGAATTTAACTAAAACGAGATCAAAAGTTCATGGATAAAATTTGCATTGAAAAGAATAAGTAAGTAGGTATGTATCTACTTACTGGTAGTAAGTCTTCGTCACCAAATAAAAAAAACTCCACCATATTTTTTTTTGTGGTTACGTCATTGATATGAATAGTAAATATAATATGTGTCAATGGGTTAGTAGTATAGTATTCTTCGAAAACCCATCCAACAAACCGCGCTGCCTGTGTTCGCCCCAATCGTCCTCATTGATCTTACGATAGATTACCCAACCCAACCGATAACATTTTGATATATTATTATGTATGTTCCTATCTTAAACATTGTTAACTTAGCAAATCTTAAAAGTTTTAATTAAATACTTCAAGAAATTTGTATTGTTGTGATATCAGTTATTTAATCAAATACTCTCGAGGTAGCTACTAACATACTTTGCATTTCTTGGCAATACATAGCGTGTTTTGCTTTTCACTGGCATTATTTCCATATATAGCAAAGTTTAGTTTTACAGTCAATTAAGATTATAATGTTGGTAAAATAATTGGCATTGCAATTTGCAAGGGTACGACGTGACGTTAAGGCCCAATACAAACAACAGTCGTAGACGCAAAACCAAAATATATTTTTGAAATAAAAATATTCATGAAATAAAATTCCGTTTCAAAAGAACTTTACAATGTACAAAATGTACAAACAATCATACATGAAATTGCTTCCATTTCGTGATACCGAGCAAAATTTTGAATATAAAATAAAAAAAAATATCTCATCTCATTTCTCACTAATATTATAAAGTTTGTGAGTATGTTTGTTAATCCTTCACTTATCCGAGACTTATGCGAGTGGAACCGCGGGGCGCAGCTAGTCGGAAAATAATTAAATCGAGGGGATATTTGGTGTAGTCGTGTTTTCTTTTCGAGGGGTTTTATAATAATTCATATACTTTAAAATGATATCCACAACTATCATACAAATTGACTAATAAGTACGCTAAATCAAAATACCGTTTTTTTTATTCTGGCCCTTAACAGCTGGTTTTACTACCTTTTAATACTTGTGTTGATGTACCTATCTATCGAGATCATAACAGATTAATTACATAGCGATGACAGTCAAGCCAATGACGCGGTCTTTTTGAGAGATAAAGAGTAACTACTAGTAGTACTTTACTTCTAATTTAAAATTATGAATGAAATCTTTTAGCTGTAACGTGTGGGCTATCATGGAATGCATCAGGTAACGAAACGGTACACTAATGACAGAATAATTTGGCAATTACATAATGATAATTTAACTACCTTGAAATAGTTACTTACCTATATCTGTAATGTAATGGCCACAACCTAATGATAATATCGTGGGCTTGAGAATTATACTTTGGTGAAGCACGTGAAGAAAAACAAAAGTATAATAATACCCACGCTTAACCTAGTCAAACCTGGTTATTTGAGATCTCAGGGAACAGCATAGCTACCTTATATGGATCTCACTTTACCGGTTCCTCACATCCAAGTTCATAATCTACTATATATAAATAAGTCGGGTTTTCCATCCTGACGCTATAACTCCAGAACGCACGAACCGATTTCCACGGTTTTGCATTCGTTGGAAAGGTCTCGGGCTCCGTGAGGTTTATAGCAAAGAAAATTCATAAAACGAAGCCATCTGGTGGCGAAACGGAGTTCGCCGGGTTTGCTAGTTCCTCATAAACTTATGAGCTTGGATGACTGAAGACGATCGAGTAAAAATAAAAAACTCACTTATATAAGTGGATAGCCCATTTGCAAAGATCTGCACTGAAAAGTAACTCTCCATTACTCGTTGGGAACCCTCCCTATAAATTACGATAAGCTTTTTCTCGAAAAAAATCTTGGTTATTTTTTCTCGCCCAACTACCGATCCTAGAAATACGTGGGCTAGTCTAACAGCTTTTACGTGATAAGTAGATTCTGCGTGCCATGGACCTTGTTCCCTTAAGAAATGGTCAAAATGTTCGCACAAAAATAACCACAGCTCCTAATTATCCAAAATCGTAAAACATACCTACCCCTTAGGATAAGTCATGGGGCTCACGATCGCTGGCTTTCGGTTGGAACACATGGGGGGATTTGCCATAATAACCACGCTTGACGGGCGAATTGGTATTGAGTGCTCGGATGGATGCTGCTGCCCATCCCCTGGTGTAATCCCTTAGCCGGCTTTTACGACATCATTCTATAAGGGAAGAGACGCATAATGGACCATCCATAGAGTTCGAATGTGGAAAAGGGAGTTCTTTGACATTAACGGGAAGAGACGGGCGTCTATTCGTAGGCCGGACACACCACAGCAGTGTTCACATAACAATGATTGTTACGTAAATAAATCTTACTTCTATTATTGGTTGATATAATACCGTTCGTTTCAGGTGTAGGCGGTTTGGCCTGGTCAAGAATCGGAGGCGGTAAGGAAGCGCCGAGCAGCGGAGCAGCGGCCCTTACAGCGTTAAATCCATCCACTGACCCGCTGGTGGCGGCGCAGTATGCTCCAGTACGCGACGCCCCGCCTGCTCCCGACGATGAGACGCGCAATCTCATGGACAACAAGGAGTGGTAAGTGTTGATATTGGTGTGTGATGTAGTGTAGAGCAAGGTAGTAAGACTTACAATTGCCGACGATGCTCGTATAGGTACTCCAGACGCGACGAAAACGGCGAGCCATGACGAGATTCAGAATCTTGTTGACTAAGGATTTAGATCATGTAGAAGCATTCACTATATCGGATACGGCTGTCATTAATTAGTTCATTGATTGACCAACCCGCTTGGTTAAATGATAAGCAGTTTTGGAGTGCCATCTCCTCACTCGCACTCATTTTTCGATGAAAATGTATTCCTACTTTTGAGAAAGAACCAGAAGTATACATTTATTATATTCTTGACAAGGAACAGACACCGCTTAATTGTATGTTTCGCAGAATAGCCTTTGCTGGCCTTTACTGCACATGTGTCTATTGTCAAGCTGGTTCAAGGTGTGAAGTTACGCATTGTCTCGCCTTGTTTACTCTTAGATTTGTAGGCTCGTGCGTGACTAGCGAGCGATCATTCTCTCGCCTATCTGAAACCTACATTACTTATTACCTATACTTTAATGTTATAAGAATATCTCGCAGCGGTAGTTGGTCACGTGCGTGACCAATTAATTTGAATGAAAGCCATTTAATATCTGAGATTTGTTTCTTTTTCAGCCTAAGCAGCGCGGAAGAAAGTGATAAAATGCTGGATGGGAGGCCGTCCGTCGCGTAATAAACGAAATCACCCTTTACTAGGCTAGTTGCCTAGCCGTATCCCAACGACGAAGTGGTATTTCCGATGCACATTCAGTGGTGTCGATTCTATGAAGTCTAAAGAAAAACAGTTCTAAAATGTATCCCAGTCGTGTCCTTTTCATTTAAAAAAGGACCACGATAATTTAGAAATTTAGATAATGCTGTACAGAATCGCCACCACTATTTATACCCTAACATAGTAACATAGAGTTTATTTTTATGACATTTTATGATAAGGCTTGTATGTAATCCGTAACGATCCGCAATACCACTTCGTCCTCAGTGTGTCCCTAACATAAGATTGCATTTCGTGGTACAAAGTATAGATGTACGGTTGAATATTTGAACTCGTATATATAATGTGACGTGTGCTTGTTCGTGTGATATTTTATTTTAATGCACGACTTTCTCATTATTGGCGATTATCTGTAAGTATCCGAATTTTGTAATTAGACATAGAACGAAATACTTAAATCTACTAATTCTCTAACGTTCTTTCTTTCGATTCTCATTATTGGTATTCTACTGGAAGTGTTCAGATAACTCTTAAATTATTATATTTCAATGTATTTACTATTTAACCCAATTTGTATTGTAGGTACATAGATGTATGGTGTATAACACATTATATTTTGCAATAATGTATGAAGCTTGGTAAGATTTGTCTTAATCAGTAATTAGTAAAGACAAGTGGCCAAATTATCGTCCTGAAATTGTAGTATGAATGTGTAAATAATATTATTACCGATCTAGGAAAGTTTGAAGTTCAAACTAGCTAAGTTTGTAGAATCTTATTTCGATTTTCAATAAGATGGAAATAAAGGTGTCTTATTTTTTAAGTTAAAGATGTAACCAAATGACATAATCATTTGAAATTCTGTGGTCTCGGTTGTTTTCGGCAAGCCGCCTCATGCCTAGACATGTACTTCGTTCGTCTCATCAATATAAGAAACCCTGAGGCAAATTATTTTATAATCCCATGTGGTATTGTTTGATGCCGTCCTTACTAGATTTTAAGTGGAAGATGACCAAAACCAAGGTTGTACCGATAGCATCATCTGGTCGGACGGATTGCTTAGCATTTAATTTGCATAATCCTATTGATATTAATTTGTAAAGCTCTCTCAAAAGCTCATGTAACGAAAATCTAAACATCACAGTAAACTGAGGGTTATATTACTTAATTAGATTATAAGGATAAACAGTTGTTTTTAAGCTTAGGTTTGGAATGTTATTTTTCGAATTATTTTATTGAATTAAATATTATTATATAATTCATTAGAACTTTATCTGCAATTGTTTCATTGATTTCTGAATGTACATTAATTAATTGGCTGTATTTATGAAAAAGTTTGGTTAATTAATATTGGTTGAAGTGAATTTGATGTCTTTTTTTGCTATGTGAATGAATAAGTATTTATTTTGATTATAATGTTATGCATCTCGTAATAGCTGTGTGCCCCAGTTATCGGTGATAATTTTCAGTTTCGTATCTAGTTTTCTTGATTAATTTCATTTCTTTCCGACTTTTCCGTAAGCATATCGGAAGATCGTGAAAAGGAAATCACAATAAAATTATTTAAATGTACAGACATGCAGGAAGTTTCAGCTTACTGCTATTTTCAATTACTTACACCTAACCTATTTGATCCATCTAATAAGATCAGTAACCATTGTAATGGAGTCATTTTGTACGGGAAATAACAACATTGCTATGGTAACTGATCTCATGGCATAGATGGATCAAATATTGAACATATCTGTTGATTATACGTGGGACTGCAAGTAGGTATGAACTACTACAAAAGTAGTGCGTCTCGACAATCTTGCAATTGGAGGTGAGTGAAAAAGCAATAGTCAGTCACGATCAGCGTCGTAGCTATAGGGGCGGCTGCCAGGGGCGATCCTCGCAGACCCGCAACCTGCGTGATTAGTAACTTCTGTTGCAATGTTGGCTGCTCTCACTTTTAAAAGCCACTAATTTTCGCGGCTCACTCTGCTCGCCGTTAACTTAGATTACAATGTTCTCTACTTTCAGTGCTAAAATACATAAATTACACTTTAAAGTTACTATATTGTTTCTCTTCCTACAAAATAAGATTTGCGGGGCGCAAAATTTAAATCATGCCTGAGCTCTCATAGCTACGCACGATCGAAGATTTCCGAGGCGCATTACTTTCGTAGTACTATTAAAAATATGTGAAACTTTCTACATTCGTTAGATGTTGAGCTGAGACAACTGCCTATTAAAGTTATTTTAATGTTCAAAACTTGTTTGTAAGATTTGAATTGTATAACAATCATAACGTCTGGTCTGGATATTTAATTAATAAACTAAGTAGGTACATATTGAATACCGTTGTTTTTATTATGCTTCATTTCTTTTTTCCTTAATGAAAACAAAGTTGGGTTTTTAATTTAGTTGCACGATTTATTATAAAAGTAACAAAATTAATGTACTTAATTAATATTTTAATATAAAGTAAAAATACAAAAGATACACAATAATTATAGTGAGTAGTACTTAAAACTAGTCAGTCTATATTGGCGCGGCGCCACCAAGGAACTCCGGTTATGTCCTCGTCAGCACACATGTTTACTATTGGCCTGAAAATAGAACCAAGTTAGAGATAGATACAAGATACTTTATTGCACACCATAACATACAAAAAACCGGTCAAGTGCGAGTCGGACTCGCGTGGAGAGGGTTCCGCTTATTGGATAATCAACACAATTTTATAAGAATTTTCTCATTACGAGTATTTTACGTTTCCCGTAGGAATTTGAAGATTTAGAATTATCATTTAGGTTTTCTATAAACCAATATTCCACATTTTTTTTCAACTTTTTAGCTCAGTAGTTTTCGGATGTCGGGATACTGTGCACTAGTGCACCTCTAGTCCTCCCTAAATAACCAAGAAAATATATTACCTGTATATTTGAGTATGAGGTAATGTGGACGTCAATAATGGGCAAGCAAGGGCAGGAGCTTCCTAAAAAAATAAACATGATTGGAGTTAAAAAATGTTCAACAAGTTGTTCCGTCGATTTAGGGTCATGCTACAGATTATCGTATGCCAGCACAGTGCCTATGTCCAGCATTGGAACTATACAGGCTGATGATGCGTATACAATAAATAGTATCGCTTGACCCGCGGCCGCACGAAGGTTCAGAGGCGGTGCGGTCGCTGCCGGCCGCGGCCATCTTTGTGTGAATTGAGAACAAGCTTTGCAAAATTAAAAATTAATATATATGTCTATATATATATATATTTTTATATGTAAAATATATATGTTAGTCTATAAGGTATATATTCTATGGGCTTATTGTTTAGGTATAATTTTATACATTTCCTATGTAGCCTGAAATAAAACATTATTATTATTATTATTATTTGCAGAAACCATCGTAATATCATCATGACAAATCCAACCGATAATCGTATCGAGCACGCGCAAAGATTAATTGATAGTTATTACGTAAGTCACGGACGGATGTCATCGTTACAATGGTTGCTGCAAAACTATCTGAATACATTCCATACAAGGATTTTAGAATGGCCGCGATGCTGAAGCATAGGATAATGTTGTAAATTTATTTAATCTAGCTAGATGAGGCATAAGAGTAAAAAAATACATAAGTAAGTAGATGTGACACTGGCTGATGACTGAATTGACAGTCCATGGCAGGATCGATGCGAGAGCATGTACTCACTGCGCACTGCTCCGGGCACAACGGCTGTCATCATCATAACCGATGGTTACCTACCTACAGTAACCGCCCGTTGATGTGTTCGTAAACTTAGGCCTTAGCATGGCCGAATGAAAGGCATTTTTTGTTTGAGTAAATGACGTGATGACTGATCGTAAGTGGTAACCCCAGCCCATTACAAATGCAACACCTCTTAGACCACTCCACCATTTAGCGTGGCTTTGTGTGGAAGTGGAACACTTGCTGCCACTTCTACTGATTATGATTAGTTATTATTTATTCTTATGGCAGAAGTTACTTTACAATGCTTCCGAAAGCAACTACCTGTATAGATTGCATGGGTATGTGCACGGTGGCTCTAGTCTTCCTCTGTCGCAGCTCGCGACGCACGCAACACTGCACTCCGAGCAGCACGCCGCACACGCACGACGCGAGACATCCTGCAAACAACATAGGGTGAGTCAGGTTGGAGTCACCGTCGAAGTGAGTCTGGAGCCTAATAACAGTCTTGAACCAACTGTGAAGGGAGTCTGAAGCCCAATACTCTTGAACCAACGTACTTATATTTAGAAATAGTCTAGAGCCCAACAAGTTTGAACTAACTTTCTAAGTATTTTGCACTAAGTAGTTCCAAAAAAAATATTGGGCAACAGTCTTGGACCAACATTGGCATGAGTCTGAAGCGTCTTGAAACAAAGTATGCGCGAGCCTGCAGCACAACGCTTGAACTAACTAAAGTGAGTCTGGAGCCCAATAAAAGTCTTGAACCAAAATAGCCGTGAGTCTAGAATCAACTTTGGAGATAGTCTAGAGCCCAGCAGGTTTGAACTAACTTTAAAAGTATTCTGCACTTGAAGTAACTTTAAAAGTATTTTGCACTGAGTAGTTCAACAGTCTTGGACCAACATTGGCCGAGTCTGGAGCTAAAATATTGAAACAAAGTAGGCGCGAGTCGTGAGCGCAACACTCTCTAACTAGCACTGGTAGAGTTGTGAAAGAGTTTATCCTGGGAAGAACTACCACCGTACTTACATATTTCTGCCATTGCATTTTCTTGGTTCTTTCTGGATGTCAATTAAATTACAGGCACATGATACTTTTCAACTTTATGCCTCAGGGTGACAGGAGCAGTGCAACTACTGACTGGGGGCTTAGTACAGGTTTTGATAGTTTACGAATCTATATGAAGTTTCGTTTCCTTCCATACATTTACTTGCAGCGCCCCTAGCGAAAACGAGAAGAAAACTAAGGACGCTGTCAGTAAATGTATTGAATGGAAACGAAACTTCATATAGTTTCTTAAACTATCAAAACCCATACTAAGGCCCCTGACTGATTTTAGTTCTTATGACAGTAATTTATCTTACCTATGTATACTAATACACCAAGATCTCCATTGCGATTTGAGCGTCTCAGAACAATGCCAGCAATGCACAGAGATATACCAGTTAAAACGCCAACTACAAATACAACCTGAAACAAAATAATTATTTAGTTTTTAGTAAGGTCTAGTTCTCAAGTCCCTGAATGAAGTAGGAGGATGATGTCAACTTACACTTTAAGTAAGAGTATGTAATGGAAGAAGAGAGGCAAGTGCCCTAATTAGGGATTCAGTAAGGAAGCCAGTAAGAGAGCATCTGATCACACTACAATGTCACTAACTTGTGTGTTGTTACTGTAGTGACTATACTTAAATATGTTCATCACTACTACAGATTGGGCTGATTCTTAAGTGCATCACACACGTAGCAGATACGATAATATACGAAATTCTAAAATCAATCAATTTGTATACACAGATATAATCTGTCCATCTTTTGATATGCGTCGGTGCCTACAGATGCTTGACGGTAAAATATAAGTGATCTGCTACGTGTGTGTTGCTCCTGAGTTTAGCATAGAGAGCAATATGGACAGATACATGCTCAGATACAGATATCTTGCTGCATCTGCTACGTATGTGACACATTTTACTCCCTAGTTAGGGCCCTTAAAATTGGATAGTGTAATAAGTGCTTTTGCTTTACCTACAGTATGACTAAATAATAAAATATTCAGTTCCTATTTTACCAAGTGCTGCTCATAAACAATAGCTTACCTGTAAAATGTAATAGCACACATATTCAAATCCAGGACAGTGTCCTCCACAAGCACCTATCATGGGCGCTTCAGGGCTCACCGATGATCCTGTTGGCATAGGAGATCTACTTGCTATCCTTTGGGGTTCATCACACAGGGGTAAAGAAAAGGCTGATGCACACTGGGGGAATGTAAATTCTTCCGATGGAGCCCCTCTTGTGTATACTTTTGCTTTCTCCCCCTTTTGGTAGTCCCGCCATGTACCAGTGCTGTATGGAGTGTGATAAACTGGGGATGGAGGACCATATTCTCTTAATGTTCTGTTGTGATGTGGTAGCTAGAACAGAGAACAAGTTCTTTTATTTTCAGTTGTTTATGAAAAGCATCAGACAATTTGGTTCTTTTTTTTCCCCCCGTCTTTTAGCAAATGTGATAAGGACATGAGTAGATGTGATGTCCACTCTTAATGCATAACTACTACTCTGTATGTTGTGATGTCCACTTTGGCATCACAAGATGCTAGGCTGCGCAGAGTTGGCAGCTGGTTTGCAAATACTCTTTTTACTTAGAATCAGAATCAGAATAGTCTTTCGTATATGTGGGGGCAGCTTGCAGGAAGAAGAGACAGTGGAGCACGTGATCCTGGATTGTGCGGCCACAAAGGAGACCAGGGCCAAGACGGGTTTGCAAGAGCTACTTCTATCCTGCTCTCCATCATCGACGCCTTCGGACACACTTCAACAGTGTTGCCACCAACCCAAAGTCCTGCTCCGTTACTTTAAGGAGCTGGGCTGGCTGGGGTAGGGTTAGCACTGAGGGACAATGCACAATACACCCCACAGCGGGACATCAGTGCGTCTTAACACCCCCACTTAGAATTAGAATTAGTCTTACGTATTGTTTTTTGTGTAGTTTTAACAGAGCCACTACCTAGTGATTACATCTGCCAAAAAATAATCTGATGAATGTGGAAGTTACCGAACAAATAAATATAGTAGGTTGGTACTTACTATAGAATGGCTCAAGTTCAGTTTTGTAAGATTTTGCTCAGTTTATGGTTTGATTGAGCCCCATATGAAGCCAGGAAAAAACCGGACTTCAGGAGCTGATAGAGTCCTCTTTAACTTCAGCCATTACTCACTCAGGGACACTAACACAGTGCTGCCATCAGCCCAGAGTCCTCCGTTATTTTAAGGAGTTGGGCTCGCTGGGTTTGTGTTAGGGGTATCACAATACACCCCGATGCGGGAAGTTAGTACAGATCTTATCTCCCCCATTTTGAATTATGATTTGATTGAAAGGTCTTAATAAGTAGAAGTATTAGAAGGACTCACATGGTAGGCATTGTCCGAGGTGGAACTGTCCGTGCCAGCGACCTGGTACATGGGCATGCTAATATCCTCCGCCCATGGGTACTTCGCCCTTTGATGAGCAGCCGAGGCAAACTGCTGCTCACTGCGCGGCACCAAAGTTGTCTGGTACGGGTGAACGCTACGAGGAGACAGCTGTTGCTTGAACATCTTACCGTCACCTAAAACATTCATTATTTCTTAAAAACATGTTCACATTATTTCTAAAAATCGTAAACAATGCACGTAGTAGGTACCTACTTACTTAAAAAGAATTTTACTCACTTCATTTTTATGAATGGGATGAAATTACTCTTATAGAGAGTTTATTTTGTACGTCGTACGACCATATTATATTAACATTTTAATACAAGAA
The DNA here is from genome assembly GCA_951392215.1 of Epirrita christyi. Taxonomy (NCBI): domain Eukaryota; kingdom Metazoa; phylum Arthropoda; class Insecta; order Lepidoptera; family Geometridae; genus Epirrita; species Epirrita christyi. The sequence goes on from OX595846.1 coordinate 10,571,803, forward strand.
GTTAATTTACTATCAAATCAAAGTAAAGCTCAAAAAAATTCAGAAAAATATCTTTTGCTCTGACGTACTCACAGACTAAGGACTACTGTTTGTCTGTGGCTGTGGCTCTCAGCTCTGACCCCATATATTACTGTACTCTATGGGCTCCTTGGACATTCGTCCAAGGTACAAGCATCTTACTAGTCTGTGGTTGGTTACCTACTTCTTGTCAGTGGGCTCGTCCTTTTTCGTCTCAAAAATTCGAGCAGTTATAAAAAAACACAAATGTTCAACTTTCTAAATATTTTTTGATGGTTGCGGAGATTTCCTAAAACGATTAAAAAAAATGAAAACTTAACGAAAATTATGTTATTTTCAAAATTGCGCTTGATGCAGTTTTTCATTGATTATGGTAGCATTTAAAAATATTTTGAGTACAAGTTTTTGCTCGATACATTATTTTCGGCGCCTTCCGAAGAACTAATCTTCTTCCCTTGTAGCACTAGCTTAGAGAATTTCTCTAAGAGCACTAGCAAGGTCTCAAAGCTTCTCAAAGGTTCTCCCTAATCTGTGGGCTAAGCCCTGTTATTATTTTTCCATTCTCTAAGGTTGTACTTGCTCCCCATATATTGTACTCAATGAATGTTGTTCTATCTATGGTACTGAAAAATTGTACGATTGTTCGCTCGCTCAACTTTTTTTTCTGTTATTGCGTGCGAAGAAACGGCGCTAAATAAGAAGCTTTAGTATTATAAATCACTACTAATTTAATTTAACTGTCCAATCCAAGTATTCCAGTGTAGATTAAATTACTCTTGTGTTATGTTCACTTTTATACTCCTGGACTTTATTAGTGCAGTGCTCTGTGTTTATCATATTTCGCTATTTTCGCTGTAGGCTGGATGGTGATTTATTACAGACATGTGAATTGTGAAGTGCAGTGAAGGCAGAGTTGGGCAGAGTGGGGTAGGCCAGGCAGGCAGCAGACACAGACAAGACAAACATACCAGTACGAACAAACAGTACCTACTTCACCAACCAAAGCATCATAAAAGGCACAGGGAAGAAGGAAAATCCCTAGGTACACATTGATTAATCTGATAATACTAGTGTGCAGCCTTCATGTTATAAAACATGATCCCTAAAACTACAGAAAACACCATAAAAATGCTTGAGAATAGTGATAAAATAAATGCTGGTGCCTTCTGCAAAGACTTCATTCGCGGCAGCTGCACTCGAGAGAATTGCAGATTCATTCATGAATTACCACCTCAAGCCTATCTCAAGGATCTATTTCGTTTTTGCCATGATTTCCAAAACAAAGGTTGTTTTAGAGCAAACTGCAAATTTATTCACAGTACTAATGAAGCGGAATACAATTTCTACGAGACAGGAATATTCCCTCGTTTTCCAGATGTTGTGAATACAGAATCTTCACCAGCTCCCCTAAATATCCCACCACAGCAGTTGTTACAGCACCTGATGATACATCTCAGAGATGAGGCCTCCCCTCCAGAGGCCAAGCTCCGGAGATTCACACACAATGACTGCAAACTAGAGAACCAAGTCTTAGCCAATACTAACTATTGTCCAAACTGTGAAACTATGGAACACAAAGTGAAGTTACTCCATGAAAACATCAACATTTTACTGAAAAAAGTAGCAGACTTGAATGAAAAAAATATACAGTTGACTTCAATGAATGAATTTTTACTTGTTCAAACTGCATCAGTGAGGGACCAGCCTTGTGTGATTACTTCTAGACATTGTACATCGGCTCCTGTTTCTCTGGCAACTGTAAGTGTGACTCCCATTGTGAGCCTCGCAGGAGCTCTGCCTGCACTAGTCCCCACAGCAGCGACACCCAACTTAACCCTTGCACCGGCTTCTTCACGAGCTCAACTTTTGACTCCAGCCCCACAAATACTTACTGTGAGCACAACTCAGCAACTTGTTGGAAATTCAGGGGCTTTGATTGTAACAAGTGCTGGTGCCCAACAATTGATGCAAGTCAGTGATTCTGGAACACTTATGGGAGGTGGAACGACAGTGGTTGCCATGCCTGCCCAGTTAACTCTAGGACCATCAACCCAGCAGCTGATTGGCAATGCCTCACAGACTACTGTTCAGCAATTAGTCCAAACCCAGTTGGCTCCACAGCATCAAGCTCAACAGTTTGCAGCACAGCAATCGGTGCAGCATTTGGCCCAGCAGTCTGCACAGCACTTAGCAGCACAACAGTCAGCTCAGCATTTGGCCCAGCACTCTGCTCAACACTTAGCAGCCCAACAATCTGCACAACATTTGGCAGCCCAACATTCCGCTCAGCATTTAGCAGCTCAACAAAATGCCCAGCATATGGCACAGCAGTCTGCTCATTTAGCACAGCACTCAGCCCAACATGCTCAGCACCTAGCGGCCCAACAGTCGGCGCAACTGGCTGCGCACCAGACCGCGCAACATTTAGCTGCTCAGCAATCCGCTCAACATTTAGCTGCACAACAGTCTGCTCAATTAGCAGCCCAACAGTCGGCTCAACAAATTGTTGCTCAACAATCGGTGCAGCAGCAACTTGCCGCTCAACAGTCTGCTCAGCAACAGCTTGTGCCTTCTGCTCAACAGCTGGTGCATCAGACCTCCACTCAGCAAATTTCTATCTCCAGCACTAGTCAGCCAATGGCATTATCCAACTCCCAGGCACAGCCAATGACCTTTCCTATGATATCCCAAAGTATTTTGCCACATTAGTTCAAATTTTAAGAATAAGTAAAAGTTAAATACTTTTAGTTGTAACTAGCGGTTGCCTGCGGCTTCGTTCATGTGGACCACAGCATGTGAACTAAATATTGTTTCAGAATCACATTAAACTAAAAATTTGTGACGCGGTCTCTTATAAAAAACAGTTGGAACTGATTATGCACTGATCAGATTTATTTACAGGTTGTTTTGTACTGTTTATTAATTACTAAAGCCCACAGGGAAGTGCGCTGAGTACATTGGCCGCATTTAAACAGTTGAGCTATCTGAACACCATAGCAAACGATCTAAAGATAACTCAACTGATCCAGATCACTACCAGACGGAAGTGTCCCTAAAACACTACTGAAATAAGAATATTTATTAACATTACAATCATGTCCATTTTATTATATTCTACCATCTAGCTAGATGATGTGCAAATGTCATTGTAATTTTATATTATTATTAGATAGGTACACAAATCACAAATTCTTATTGCATAACAACTTTAAATGTCATAATCATAATACATACAAAAAAAAGAAAACAAAATGTCAGAATCCCTACCTAATAAATTATATAAATTGCTAATTAAAATACAAAATGTTATGTCCATGTACTGATTCCCACGACACAGGGAACCCTAGTGTAGGATTAGGACTATGTACCTATGTAACTGTTGGGTGTTATGCTATGGTTAGAAAATTTTGTTTATGTGCTACTTCATTCAATATTTATTTACATAATTATTTGACATTTAATTTAATTATGTGGATTATTTTTTTATCATTGTTTGACTTACTTATGTAATTTTAGAATTTGACTTCCCATTTTTGTTAAAATATTCAAATGTTGGAGGCCTGGCAGACTAGAAATACACCAATGTAATGTTACGGCCTAGACTAGATCTATCAACAATAAATTAATTTATCGTTTATCAAATTTCTGAAAGGGTTCTTAAAGATAAGTTCAATATCATAAAAACAAATCTGCTAACCATTTTGTCAGCTTGCTTTAAACATCCTTAAATTAATTTGGTACCTAATTTACTACAGACTCGTATGGCATTCATATACACATTTCTCGTATAAATCTGCAGTTTAAGTTTGGGTAAATACAGTTTAAATGGATTCCTAGGCTCACCATAATAATAGCTAGATAACGAGTAGCAAGTTTTAAAGATCTCGTGCTTCATTTAATTCTTGGACAATAATTTTTTTCTCATAAAAATTTTACCTCTCCATTTTACCCCTTTTAATATTGGGCCTCACTAATACTTTACAGGAAAACTTAAATGAAAATCCTAAGTATTTAAATTACCACGGGAAACGGAAAATATTCGTATATATAAAATGCCTGGGTAATGTGTTGATTGACTAATAAGTTTCATTGGTCTAGCTAGTGGTTACTATGATAATGATGCCTCTGATCGCGTGGTGGGTGAGATGGGAGAATATTTTCTAACCTAATTTACTAGTCTCAAAATCTCCATTGCCATGCCATTGATCGCGTGGTGGGGTGGGGTTCTGCTTAGAGCATTTATAAAAGCTCGTAAAAGGGTGTTTTGTTTTTTTTTTAATTTTCCCTAAAACCCTTGGTGGTATTACGAATGCTTGAAGCATTCTGTGCTCTGTGAGCCTACATGATTTTGATGTTGTCCGTCTTAATCAGTTAAGAAAAAAGTAATAATTTGTGAATTCGTTGAATCTAATTTAAACTTAAGTAGATTGTAGACAGCCACAGAACTCTATAAACTAAGAAGTCAATTTGATTGTGGTATGTTCTACAGTACTTTTTTGATCAATCAAAACTGTGTAGAACAATAACTAGATGTAGTACTGATGCCATTTTTAAAAGTTAAGAGGAGGTTACCGTCAGCTAGCACGCGAACGGAGTTTGCTTCTAATTTGGCTATTATTTCTTCAAACTTTATGAAACTTTGTACACATGATCACTAATATCTAGATTCGTGGTGCGTTAGTTTCTTATAAAGTAATATGGTTACCAAATCATGTATATGTTATGTTTTGCGTACAAAAGGGCGTAAGCGCCCTACCGGTAATCTTCTCTTAGGTTGACTACTGTCAGATTTTTCAGATCGATCCAAAATAAAACTTTTAGTACCTTTGTTGGTTTTCGGTTAATTTTCAGTCGTTAACATACCTTCGTGCACAAAGCTAAGAATAATATACACGAGGTTCAACAATAAAATAATTTGTCTACCAAATATTGTTGTCATAATACCAGATTTTCAAATGTATACGATTTTGTTCTGTAAATAGTTTTTGCGTGTTTTATTTCAATGTAGAGTAATATTATGTAGTTAAGGTACCTATTTTGTTCTGTAAATAGTTTTCCTTGTTATATTTAAGTAGATAAGGTACATACCTAATCATGGGATTTTGTTTTTATAATTCTTCACTCCACGCGAGTATTAATCATCGCCCAGCAGTGGGAAACTAATATTCTAGTTTTTGTAGAATAGTAAAATTATAGAATAGTCACGTACACGTACACCTCGTCAACGTTTCGGCTGAGTTACGCTTTCTAACTCACTAATTTTTTTTCTAGTTTTCTTGGAATTAAATAACGTAGTTTTAATTAAATTAAAAACTACAATTAAGGTCTTTAGCAAATGTTGTAGATATAATCAGATACCTCTTGTTTTTTAAACAATGAACCAGAAAAAATATTAAGCGTAATTCGGCCTAAATTTCGTCGAGATGTACGTGGGAACCTTAAGTAGACCTATCTGTCCTACTAATCTATAGGTGTTTGTGAGATAAATAATGGTTATCTTCTGTAAAATAATAATAATTGCAGTTCATGATAGCACAAAGTATGTAAAGGCGGCGCTCATGATAGTATGTTAGTAAAGTACCTAAGTACCGGTCTTTGCCCGTAGTCTGGTTGGAATGTCCGGTCAACCGGACAATGAAAAACTTTGTTTTTCCCTTGTTACAGTTGACCGGACCTATCCGTGGTCTGGTCATATTTGTTTTTCCGGTGTCTAGTCAACCAGACCACGATTGTGTGAAGACTTTATTATCTTTTTGTTTCAAGTGTCACTTGTATACTGAACTACTACTGTATGTGTATACTGAAGTTTAAGAAAAGATATTACGCCTAATTGATGAAAGTAACAAAATAATTTATATTACCATATATTTTAATGAATAAAACAATAATGTTCAAATTAAAAGTTATATTTTGTTGGCCATTCTTGGGTTAAAATGTAGTAGCGTATTCATCAATCACTTTATTTTTTCGAAAGTAGCATTCATTTTTCTTGTATTTAAGTATTATCCCTTGGACACCCAGTACGAATTCGCCCTTGTGATCAAAAGCTATAGCCGTTACTTTACCAGGAGCATTGTCAACTAGTTTAAGATTACCAATGTCGTTTTCATGAAAGTAACATAACTTATCGCTGGCTATGAAAACATTGTTATTGTAGAATGATATCTGACCATTACCACCGTAATTTATATTTGCGATGTAAGTAGGCGTTTCGCTCTCCCTAAGGAGTATATTATTGTTCCGAGTTGTTTCGTATTTCGATTTAAGAACATACAACTTGTCCTCTCTTAAGAAGTAGAAATTATTTTCCTTGTCAATAGCCATTTCATTCAAAGCTTCTAGACTTTGGAAACGTATTTTTCTGTCGCCATCTAAAAGATACAATTCTTCAATGCCATCAACATGCTCAATAATGTACTTGTTGCTATTTTTGTCTACGAAAATCATGTCTAAGTTCATTGGTGAATTGGTTACAGGGACCGCAGTGAGCGAGTCATAGTTGTAGATGTAAATGCCCTTGCCAGTTCCGAAATAGACCTGTGTCTTTTTTACGTCGACGGCAATAGAGTAACTGGTGCCCTCGGGTAAACCTGGGAACAACAAAAGCTGTTAAATTCAAGTGGAAAGGAGAGGAACCCAGGAATATTAATGTAACAATTAGATCTTTGCCTGTAATCGGCTATGCCTATGACCCTTGCCTTGTACAATGTACACCTCGTCGGACTTTTCGGTTGAATTACGCTTAACTATATCTAATTTGTTTCTGGTTCATTGTTTAAAAAATCTAGAACGCTCCGTACCTTGATAAGTCTTGTCTGATTATATCTACATCTGACTTATAATTATTAAATTAAAAGGAAATTAAAAAAGACGGAAAAAGTAGTTTCAAAAGTCAGATCCTCATTTTTTTTAATACAATTTTCGAAACAATGGACCAGCCGTGTTTGTTGCCTGATTCTTCTAGGCTTGGTCGTGTTGGAACAGGAGTAATTTTAGTTTATAAGACGATTCAAAATGATCCTTGTGATTTCAATGAATAAAATTATTTTGATTTGATTTGATTCAGAAAAAATGTAATGCATGATTCAGCCGAAATTTCGACGCAGTGTACGTGGGACATTAAGTTTTTGAGTCAAACCTAAATATAAAATAGCTTTTCTTACCTAAAACCTTTTGCGGTGCAGTAGTTTTAAATTTCACAACAAAGATATTGAAATGGTACCCGTCGTTATTGCGAAACGACTCTACGTAAAATAAATTGCCATAGCTGTCGAAGTGCGCATCTGTTGGGATGGCATCACTACCAATGTTATAGGTTTCAGAAACGTTGTAGTGATCATTGTCGATTTGTAACTCGGAAACACACTTTTGTGGTAGATCAAAAGTGAAACAAAGATGTAAAGAGAGTAGAAATACTATATTAAGTACCAACATGACTGCACTAGACAAAGTTTTTACTATAACTGAAAAGTATTGGAAATAACATTTGAAAATAAAAATAATTTTATAGATGGTACTTGACCACATAAAATTGATTGTGTTCCTCTATGACCAATTAACAATATTATGTTGGCTACTTTAAAAATAAATAATTAATCAATTATTGCTGTTTTTTTAATCACCCTATCCTTTATAAATACAATTTATACAATGTTGCATATTTTTCTACTTATCTAATAGCCTATTTATCATAAAAAATAAACGATTCACACAATTAAGTAGGTATTCAAATAGCACAATGTCTACATGCCTACATCTACCAGCTAATAATACTGATAAGGTTCGACGTCTAACAAAATCCAATCATTGACTTTTCATCCCTATATTCATTTCCTATCCCGTAAATCATGATGATTATTTAAAACAAAGCATAGAAAGTTATTATTATATAGAAACGAAAATGGACCAATTATTGATCATTTTGATCAATACTTGGCCCATTTTCTCGGGAGATCAAAATGATTCTTGTGATTTAATTGAATATGTACTTATTGACTTGACTTGGAGACGGGGTGTCTATACAAACCATGGAAAACTTCGTGTCGTGAAAACGATTATCCGGAAAGGTTAAAGCGGATTAATCGACCCGGTTCCAAATAGCATTACCGACGACGCGACGCGATGACTCGTTTTTCAATTAGCTAATGGTAGCGATTCTGTGCATCATTCTCTAAATTAACGCGGCCCTTTTATTTCAGTCTATTAGAAAGAGCGCGCGATAATTTTAGCGCTAAAATTTATAGAATGATGCACAGAATCGCTACCATTAGCTAATTGAAAAACGAGTCATCGCGTCGCGTCGTCGGTAATGCTATTTGGAACCGGGTAAGTTTTGGTAATAATGAGAGTTGATTCTGAGTTTTGACAAGCAATTGAGACGGACGTATGATGTAGTGTAACACGGATTTTTGTATAGAAAAATGAGGTTCACAGAGTACGCTAGGGGCGCTCATCGGTGTCGCTATCCTTGTTACACTACGCCATACGTCCGTGTCAATTGTGTGAAATCAACTTAGAATCGGCTCTCTGCACAGAATCGCTACCATTGTCAAACTTAGATCTTGAACAAAAGACAAACCGTTGGTAGGGTAACAAGATTGAAACAGTCCTGTTATGTTAGGTAGTCAGGTTCATTTTTTTTTATATTAATATCACAGGGTTCTTCCAACTGGGCCTGCAGGTACGCTGGTATGCGACCCTGCCTTTCACCTTTCAGTTTGTGTATCTTGTATCGATGTCCACGTAATATTTTCCTGAAAATTAAACAACATTTATTTAGCACCATAATTCTGACCTTTCATGAATTATTGTCGAGGACATGATCCATGAAAATAAGGTTTGCTACTATGAGAGTAACACCAGCGTACGTCACTATCCAGTTCCCACATTATTGAAACAATCACGGAATTAAGCAAAAAATTATGTGATTATTCTGCCAAAACAATATTTAAATATGATTTAGGGCTCGTACAAAAAACCTGCGAGCTCCTTCTACGCATTTTTTGCGTAATTTTTAATTTTTTAGGGTAATTTTCTGCGTTACGAATTCGCATCGCAGTTTTGTGTACGAGCCCAAAAAAAAAATCAAAAGCGAAATCGTCATTTCGTTTGGTCTAATCAAATGAAAAAATAGAGTTAGCGATTGAACTTATTTTTTTAGTAAAAACATGGTGGTTTCATTGTATTCGGGCCATATTCGGCCAGGTCGAGGAACTAGATTACACGCTACTGATTGCACAGAAACGGGCTGTCTAAATTCTCACTGGCAATGACGTAGGCAGTATAAAGGCCAATCCACACCGGATGCGTATGCAGCACGTAACGTAGACACGCGCGTCACTTTGTATGTATGTTTGTGCGTGCACGTCACGCAAGTGGTGTGCCATGTCTCATAGAGTTCCATACATTACAACGTCATAGTACGACGACGTCTATGCTGCAGCCTTTAATGTCGGGAGTATAAACACAGAATAAATATTAGTACAAGTACAGAAGACTCACTTCGCGATTTTTTTTATTTAAATAGCGACTCTTGCTTGGACGCAACAAAGTGCAATTCAGCTCGCACAAGCGCTTTGTACCTAACGCAATATTCACATAAACATTGCGGCTCTCTCCTAACGCGTAACTCTGTCGCTGTCTGGCGCGGAGTGATGCAACTCGGGTTGTCGACTTGTACCTACGAATTACTTAAGGTGGCGGAGATGGCCGGATGCTAAATCAACTCGAGAATAGCGCAAAAGTCGGTCTGCATATTGCTGTCCCTGTTTGGCTAACGCAGGCGCGCGCGGGGCACAGCCGAACACTTATTTCTATTCTGTGGCCGTTACCATTCATAATTCGAAGGTGGTATTTATTTTTTATGCAAACTAGCATTTGACAAAAATAATTTCTTGGCATATTTGGCATTTGTCACAAACTTTTACATTTATATATCTAGCAATAAAAACTCCTTGGTACCTAGTTCTGCGAACAGTTAGAACTCGCGAGCACAAACTTTTTTCCAATAATTGTGATCAGGGTGGTTATTCGCTATGACCTATGAGATTTCTTTTCAATAACGTGTGACGTCACTCATACGATTCAGCGATGATTCCACGCAGATATCGTAACGAGCCCGCGTTATGTTACGTTTGGTCAGAGCGAATAAGGGGGCAGGTTGGTGCTTTGATGATCGTTGAGTTTGGCTAAACTTTCCAATAGCGACTGTGAGCTAGGAGGTTCATATTTTTATCACATGTAGACACAAGCCTAAATATGAAATGGCGTACTGCGGAAACAAATAGTTTTAGCATTGTGAGCTATGACAAAAAATCAAAGAAAAATATTTCAAAGTAAACGCTCAACTTTCCTTTAGCGACTGCTAGCTAGGAAGTTCACATTTTTATCACATGTAGGTTCACATAGCACAAGCCTAAATATGAAATGGCGTACTGCGGAAACCAATAGTTTTGGAGCTATTCATTTTTGAAATTTGCTAATATCCGCTTTCCGAACGCCATGTTTTGGTGATATTTTACTTTTTATCAGTGTTCCCATACGATTTTCGGCTTTTGACAATGACAGTGACAGACCAAATGGTATATTTTGCTAAAAATTGGTGGTTTCTCAAATTTCAACGAGTCGTGTTTTTTGCTCTTACGGTCCGTCCAGTCGGTTACGTATTCCTTGAACGTCAATGAACTGTGTCATCGTTTGTGTTCTCAGAGTTGAGATTGTTTACGTGCTTACTCCTGTTTTAGAATTCATCGAAGGACTTTCCTTTAGCGACTGTAAGTATAAGGCTTGGGAGGGGAGGGGGGTCAATGTTAAAAGCCGAAAATCGTATCCGAACACTGACAAATAGTAAAATATCACCAAAATATGGAGATCGGAAACCGGTTTTTAGCACATTTCAACAATGAATAGCTCCAAAACTATTTTTTTCCGCAGTACGCCATTTCATATTCAGGCTTGTGCTATGTGAACCTACATGTGATAAAAATATGAACCTCGTAGGTCACAGTTGCTAAAGGAAAGTTGAGCATTTACTTTGAAATATTTTTCTTTGATTTTTTGTCATAGCTCACAATGCTAAAACTATTGGTTTCCGCAGTACGCCATTTCATATTCAGGCTTTTGCTATGTGAACCTACATGTGATAAAAATATGAACCTCGTAGGTCACAGTCGCTAAAGGAAAGTTGAGCATTTACCTACTTTGAAATATTTTTCTTTGATTTTTTGTCATAGCTCACAATGCTAAAACTATTGGTTTCCGTAGTACGCCATTTCATATTCAGGCTTGTGCTATGTGAACCTACATGTGATAAAAATATGAACCTCGTAGGTCACAGTCGCTAAAGGAAAATTGAGCATTTACTTTGAAATATTTTTCTTTGATTTTTTGTCATAGCTCACAATGCTAAAACTATTGGTTTCCGCAGTACGCCATTTCATATTCAGGCTTTTGCTATGTGAACCTACATGTGATAAAAATATGAACCTCGTAGGTCACAGTCGCTAAAGGAAAGTTGAGCATTTACTTTGAAATATTTTTCTTTGATTTTTTGTCATAGCTCACAATGCTAAAACTATTGGTTTCCGCAGTACGCCATTTCATATTTAGGCTTGTGTTATGTGAAACTTTATGTGATAAAAATATGAACCTCCGAGCTCACAGTCGCTATTGGAAAATTGAGCCGCTACTATTTCACGCAAAAACTAGGTACTGAATGGTAAACAAAGCACAAGTCGTAGGTATGTTAGTTACCTAGGTTACTTCATTCCAAATCACAAGGGAAATCTAAATAAAATGACAAAAATATTGCAATGTCATATATAACAAATAAATAGGTGAACAAACACAAGATCAAGCGAAGCGCGGGGTTACACAGTGTACTAGTGTGAGTGCCTGTCGAGTTGTCAAACATCACACAACCGTAGTTCCCCGACCGGCCCTCGGTTCTGACGCGATAGCAATATGGGCGTTCAGAATTTTTTAGAAATTTGTTCAAGTTCCGTAATACCAAAAATGATGAATAAAAACTTGTTGTTTTTTTTATATCGTGTTGTTATTCTGTTACTTGAAAATATAAGCTATGTTCCTACACATAAAATACGTAACATATCGTTGTTTTTAATACGAAACAAATAAGATGAAAACATGTCGTTTAGGTCGTAAAAATATACAAAAAGTAATTTGCTTACATTTCATTTTAGGTATATATTTTGATAAAAAAAACTATCTGGGAACATAGATAAATACTATCCGAATCCGAATAATAGCATAATATGGTGGAAATATGCTCGAATTACAAATGACGTCGGTATTACGTTTTGTATGGGCAGTTCATCCTTCGCTGGGTTCTTAAGTACTTACCGTTTGTTATTATCAATATTGTTATTATGGAGAAATAAAGTAGGTAAGTATTTAGGTCCTTATATAAGTAATTTAGAGCGATTCCGAAGTCAAATCAAATTATGCACGTAAGTAGGTAGAAAATTCAAGTAATTATTTAGGTATCTCCAACCTAGATCATTGCAATCTATGCTAAATGTACATGAAATCACACCTATAAAAGGCATTACTTCGATATGCACCTACAGACAATAACTAATGTACCTACATCAATCAAATAACTTGCATTTCATAGTCCTTTGGCAATTTAAAAAATAAAATGATATATCTCTGTTTGTCTTTTGACTACTGCATCCATTTACAGCACAATATGCACGCGAAGTCATATTTGCGCGGGAAACTTATTGTGCGAGCGCTCAGGCGCGTGCGCCCCTGTGCCCCGGGGAAACACTTTGGATGTAGGTAAATAACGCGCGACCTTGAGCGAGTGGCGGTGGCCTGGTATAACCACAGAATAAATATTAGTATAAGTAGTATAACCTCTGCAAAATGGCCTGTATTACCTTATACCTCGGGGGGGGTTTATGTCTATGCTTTAATAGTTGCATTGCCTAGCTTGCGCTTTCTGCTTTTCTGGTGTCTCTAGTTTAGCCGCTTGCATAGTATAGATATAAGCCTGCCTTACTTGGCTCCTCAAGTCAGGTAAGGTGCGAATGGTCTTAGGGGAGAGAGACACAACAGTTGCCGTGATCCCTAAGACAAGCCTGGTGGGTTAGCCTTCACGTGGTTGCCCCCTGTTATTGGTCTAGTTCACAAGAAATAGACGTAACTAAAACCATCAGACGTACACTGCCTGCGATGCGAGGAGCATGTCCAGGCGGGTCCATCATCAATAGTTGATTGGTGGATAGTAATGACCTCACTCCTTTACCTTCCTTAACCATTATCCTACATCCCTACCTCATTCCCTGTCCGCTACGAAGTAAGGTGGTTTGGCTTCGTGGGCCGGTCATCCAGTAGGTGTGATTGATCGGTGGGGGGCGAACCACCTACGTTTTTGATGCTGTGCGTAGGGGCCCCGAACGGAAGGATGCAACAATCCTGGTCGCTGAGCGGACAGATGTCTCTTCCGCAACACTCGTCTTTGGTGTGAATTTCTTTTAAAACGGGGGGTCACGGTCTTGCCAACTGTGGCAAATCAGCATGGCGGCAGGTCACAGCTGTCGTCGGCGAGAGGGGGGGGTCGATGGGGTCTGCAGACAGCGGTGCACGCCTTAGCTTGGCATCGGTGGTCCTTGCTGAGTATGGTGGTGCCGTTTTGGCTCGTAGGCAACGCGATCAGCCCTTCTATATCGGACTGGTATCCCTGGTGTATAGCAATACATCCCCAATGGTGCGGACTCCGTGGTGGGTGGGGAGCCGGAATGACGAATTATTAAACTCTATATACAACATGTCTAACAAAATCAACAAATCGGACCACTTTAAGACCCCCTCTACTGGGGAGGCGGTGGAAAACCTGGTGGCGGCCTTCGCGGTCCCGCAGGCTGACACTGCTGCCTGGACGGTCGTTGGACCTAAAGGTAAAAGTCAAGATGCTCGAGCTGGGAAAAGGGAGCAAAGGCCTCTGGCTGGACCTTCCCGACCCAAGGTTCCCAATCCCGTGGTGGCTCACGTCCCGGGGAAAAGGGACTTTAGAAAACAAAGAAGCACAGAGACGCAGGGACAGAAGGGAGTACGACAGGTGGTTCCAGGAACCGCTGAGCCTGTCCAGAACACCCCTGGTCCTAGCTTCTTTTACAAGCAAAGAACAAGACAAAGAGAGTCCCACCCGAAACCGAACGCCCCGGCGGTGAGATCTACGGGCTTGCCCGTGGTGACTGCCGTGCCTGCTGGTAGTGGAGGTGAGGGTTTGAGGACAACCAAGCATAAGAACAGAGCCAACCGCAAGAGGCGTGCTGCCTTGGCCATCGCAAGATCGGCACCGGCCCCGGCCCATAATGAGCCGAGCAAGCGTACGCGGATGGATGACACTGTGTCTCCGAGAGGGGACCGAAAGAAACAGAAGCTGGACAACACACGTCGTGCCCCCGGCATCAGCTATGCAGACATGGTGCAGAGTAACCTGTGTGTAGCGGTAGCCAGGGTGGACAGCCAACAACTGACTGAGGAGCAAGCCACTTTAGTGAAGAGGTACCTGGAAAAGTGTATCTTGGAAGACATCAAGAACCCAGCCAAGGACTTTTCCCCCCGCTTCATGGGCAAGCCCATCATCGCTGAAGGTGTCCTAAAGCTGTGGTGTGAGGATGAGCCTTCACTTAAGTGGCTGAGCGAGGTAACTGCCAAACTGCCGAAAGAAACCTGCCCAGAGCTGAATATCATCAGGCAGAGCGACCTGGTCAAGAAGGTCAGAGCGGCCCTATTTATTCCCGACTGCACCAACACGTTGGAGGACACTAGTCTGGTCTTAGCCGAGCAAAATAAATGGGCCCATTTGAACACGTGGACTGTGTACAGCCACAGTATGCAGAAGGATGACATCCTCCTCCTGAGGCTTGGGATACCGGAGAAACTGGTTCCCGAGTTGATAGCGAGAGAACGTAGACTCGCCCACAACCTGGGTAGTGTCTATGTTAGGTTCATGGCAGAAGATGGGAGCCTGCAAGACGAACCCCCGATGCCTAGGCAGACATCGGAGTCATCAGCACCGACGGGGCCTCTGGAACCACAACCAGGTCCCAGCGTGGAGCAAGTCCCGGAGCAACTGTTTCCAGCGGCGTCTTCACACTCGTCACCCATACCGTCGGGCTCCAAGCCGACGGAGGAGATGTGTGTGGAGCAGGAGTCGGAGATCGACCTGCTGGATAGCTCGGAGGGGGAGGAAGGGGTGAGGGAAAACCAAGATGTTGGTGACCCAAGCCGCCTCTCCTAATGACTTCTGCATCATCCAAAGCAACCTCCAGCACAGTCTCACTGCTACGGCTAACCTGCGCAGAGTGCTGGAGAAGAACATCAAGACCATAGCCTTGATCCAGGAGCCGTGGATCAGGGCAGGGCGTGTGTGTGGTCTAAATAACTTAGGCGGTAAGTTACTGTATGATAAAACTTGTAGCAATCCACGTGCGTGCATATACGTACCGTGTAAACTAACAGCTGTGCCCTTAACCGAGTTCTGTTTCAAGGACCTAGTGACAGCCAGGATCCGAGGCATCTTTGGTGAGGAGACTGAGGAGGTGGTACTTTCGTCGGCGTACATGCCTGCTGATGAGGCCATCCCTACCAATGAGGTTACGGAGCTGGTAAGACATTGCGAGCTACAAAGCTTAAAATTAATTATTTCAGCAGATACTAATGCGCACCACCCGCTTTGGGGTATGCCCGTAGCAAACAGCAGGGGAGATGACCTGGTAAACTTCTTATTTACTACCTCTCTCGTTATAGCAAACAGGGGTGCCGAACCGACTTTTCTTACTAGGCGGTGCCGCACCATCATCGATCTTACCATGGTAACGGGTAACTGCTCAGATTATGTAAGAGGCTGGAGGGTATCTGAGGAAGCTTCCTGTTCCGACCATAGGTGGATCAGATATGAACTGGAACTAAGTACAACAGAGACAGCACCATCCCGCAACCCGCGGAGGACTGACAAGGTAAAATTTGTTAACTCCTTAGAACAGCGCCTTGGCACGCCGGGATATAATTTAACAAGCACATCTGCCATTGAGGAGGCAGTTGAACACATTACTGCTAGCCTGACTAAGAGCTTTGAGGAGGCCTGTCCTCTTACTCAGGCCCGTGTAACCGTTAAAGGGAAGAACGGCTGGTCCGAAGACTTAGAAAGACAAAAAGGTAAAGTGCGCAGGTTATTTAACAGAGCTATGAACACATACGACGACTCGGACTGGGACAATTACAAGGACGCCCGTGCTGAGTATAAGAGGTGCATCCGGAGAAAAGGTCGTATAAAATGGCAAAAGTACTGTACAAGCATCGAATCGGACTCACAAGCGAACAGAGTGAGGAAAATTCTCGCGACTGACTCGAATCGCGAGATAGGTTCACTAAAAAAGATAGACAAAACTTATACAAAAACAACAGCAGAAACGCATGAACTGCTCCTACAAACACACTTTCCAGGGTGTCTTATAGACCAAGAAACCGTTTGGCGGGTCACAAATGTTAGGACGCCATCTGAAACAGACTGGTCGGTTGCGCAGTCTGTGGTTACTGGGGAGAAAGTGGACTGGGCGATAAGCACGTTTAAACCTTACAAGTCCCCGGGTTTGGATGGACTCTTCCCAGGCCTTCTACAGTGGGGTAAGCTACGTCTTCTCGAGACGCTCACAGTTGTGTTCAGAGCTTGCCTTGCTTTCCGTTATGTTCCACGGTTGTGGAGAGAGGTCAGGGTCCTGTTCATACCAAAACCGGGGAAAAGCGACTACACTGAAGCAAAAGCCTATAGACCGATTAGCCTAACATCATTCCTGCTTAAAACTTTGGAAAGACTGTGTGACCGGTATATTAGGGATAGCATGCTCTTAACAACACCACTACATCCACAGCAACACGCTTATTGCTCGGGCAAATCAACAGAATCAGCACTACACACTGTGGTTAGCAGAGTGGAAAAAGACATAAAAAACAAAACACTCTGTCTGGCTGCCTTCATTGATATAGAGGGTGCTTTTGATAGGACAAACTTTAGCAGCATCAGCGCAGCTTTACAGAGGCATAGGGTAGACCCGACTCTGGCGGGGTGGATCGTTGACATGCTCCAACTCAGGGCAGTACGTGTTGACCTGCAGGGGGAGACCAGGGCGGTGGTGGCGAGGGGATGTCCTCAGGGAGGTGTCTTGTCGCCACTGCTATGGAATATGGTTGCCAACGATCTAATTACTAGACTTAACGCCCAACGTTTCTTTACGGTAGGCTACGCGGATGACCTTGCGATTCTGATATCAGGTCACTTTGCCAGTGTGGCATGCAATATCATGAATAGTGCACTTAGGGTCGTCCAGTTATGGTGCACTGAATATGGATTGACCGTGAATCCAGCGAAAACGGAACTAGTAATGTTCACTAAGAAGCGTAATCTGGGAGCTTATAGCTTGCCTAAACTCTTTGACACACAACTGCACTTATCCGATGAGGTTAAATATCTGGGGATCATTTTGGATAGCAAACTGAACTGGGCTAAGCATCTCGATAGTAAAATTAAGAAGGCCACGATATCTTTCTGGCAGTGTCGTAGAATGATAGGAAAGACATGGGGTCTAAGCCCAAAAATAACCCTATGGCTTTACAATACCGTGATTAGGCCTTCGCTAACTTATGGTGCTCTAGTATGGTGGCCCAGAACCAAGCAGAGTACCTCTATAGGCAGACTACAAAAGTTTCAGAGACTGGCGTGTGTGGCGACTACGGGGAGTATGAGAACGGCCCCAACGGCTGCTCTCGAGGCCTTGTTGGGTCTAACCCCGCTTCATCTATACGTGCAGCAGGAAGCAGCGGCTGCTGTCTATAGGCTCTGGGTTTTAAAACTATTAGAACATGACACGCAGGCTACTCACACTACCATCATGGATGAGTTTGCAGATGGGAATCCATTGCTACTCTCTATCTATGACAGGGTACCGAAGAAACACATTTATTCCAAGGGCTACACTATTCAATTACACGAGGAGCCTAGTGACAGCTCCAATACACATGAACTAAGAATATATACAGACGGCTCAAAAATGCTAGCAGGAACCGGAGCGGGTACGTTCTCGGAGGACCTAAACATTCACTCGGCAGTGGCCTTGGGTGCCTGGAATTCGATTTTCCAGGCGGAATGCGTAGGTATAATCCAGGCGGCGTACGCAGTGCTGCGTAGGGAGGTTACTGATTTTAACATTAGGATACTCTCAGATAGCGCTGCGGTACTGCGAGCACTGCAGAAAACCGAACATACCTCAGGGTTGACCATTCAGTGTCACCACCTGCTGGAAGAAGTAAGTAAGTCGAACAATATTACGCTACAATGGATCAAGGGACATAGCGGCTCCAGAGGAAATGACGGTGCTGACGCGTTGGCCAGGAGAGGCTCGGTAATGCTCCCAGTAGGACCAGAGCCTTTAGTACCCCTGCCCTTCAGTCAGATACGTTCTTGGATCCGTAGACGAACTGTTGAGCGACACCAAAAGCTTTGGGTAAGTATACAGGATTGCAGACAGTCGAAGGAGGCGTTTCCGGACTTAAATCCGAGATACTCCCGAAAGCTGCTCAATCTGAGACGTGACAAGCTACGGCTCATAGTCGGGATCGTCACGGGTCACTGCTCTCTTAACAAACATTTATTTACACTGGGTATCACGGACAGTCCCCTATGCAGGGGCTGCCTAGAAGCAGATGAGACGCCAGCGCATGTGCTCCTGGAGTGTAGCAGCGTGGCGTCTCAAAGAAGAACTTTCCTCGGGACACCGAGGACTCCCGGGCAGGCCTGCGCCGGTATCAGTGAGTTGTTGGCCTTCCTGGAGGACATCGGGTGGCTGGATTAGCAGCCGCCACTCGCCACGCAAAAAGGGCCCATTGGCGGCCTAGTTGCGGAAAAGAGTCTGCGCTACAAGTACAAGTACAAGTAAGTACCTTATACCTCCTCATTTTATAAAAAAGGTGTTTTTCTTATCCTTCGTGGTCTGGTCCCAAGAACCTCTATTACCCAGCGACTATCGGTTCTGCAAGCCATATGGCCCATTGCCATTTCTACTTGCTAATCCTGAGAGCAAATGTCTGTGACATTGATTCTTATGGGTTCCTCGTTCCATGTTTAATCGCGTAAAAATAGTAGTGAAACTCTGTGCATTGCTCTCTCCATAGCCCGCTGAGCTACTCTGAGCTTATGTAGGTAAGTGTTATTGTGAATAGTTACAAAACTTGTTTCTTCTTACATACATACATAAGCTAATGAATTTAATTCCGGATCTGAAGGAGATCCTTCTAGGGATAGTCAGAGGCAAGTCCGAATTTATATTTTATAAATACCCACTTCTGCAGTTGACAGGTTGCAAGGGTATGGCCACTTATTGGAACCGTCATCATCATCATCATCAGCCTGTAGAAGTACACTGCTGGTCATTGGCCTCCCCTATAGAATGCCACGACGACTGGTCTTGAACCGCCTCCATCCACCGATATGCTGCGTTCTTTAAAACATCGTCGATCCATCGAGAGGGGGCTTCCTTCCTTGCAACAGGCAACAATTGTGTAATCAGGAGGGCGATTACGTAATTCTGTGTCTATTGATTTCAATCGACTTCAATGCTGTTTCTATTTGAAATAACGTTTATGCGATTACGTAATTTACTCAGTGTTTTTGCAATTAACCTTTGTAAGCAAAATGCGTAAATTGGGTGGTCGCAATAGCGTCATTTCGGATAGAAACAGCATTGAAATCGATTGAAACCAACAGCAACAGAGTTACGTAATCGCACCACAGGGTTGTCAAACGGTAACTTTTGTATGAGAAAAGCGCACTTGACAGACATGATCGCACAATTTATACCTGTTGCAAACCTATCGCGAGATAGAGAATACGGGGGCGGGCTTAGTTTTTTTGTTTCTACTTACTTAGTATTAAATTTCTTGAAACAGATGTTGCACTCAACAGTGCCTTGCCTCAAATGTATTTCTTTGATATGCCTCTTCATATCATGTTGGTATGAAAAAGCTCTATCACAATAAGTGCACTGAAAAAAAAAAGAAGTTTAATAAGAATACTCTGTTCCACAATTGTATGGATGTCAAAAGGCGCCGTGTTGGAGCAGTGAGACCCCGACTTTCGTTCCAACGGTCACGGGTTCGAATCAATGGAACTTTCCTCTCGAAAAATGCATGGTATTAAGACTCCTCTTAACCGGTAGCGACGAACGAAGTTTGATTCTAATTTGGCTATTATTTCTTCAAACTCCATGTTTTGTACACATGATCAGTACACTAATATCCTAGACCCGTGGCGCGTCAGTTTCTTATAAAATAATAGGGTTACCAAATCATAAATTAAAAAAAACTAATTTTTAAAAAACTGACTCACCACTGTGAGGCCCAATTCTCTAATTAAAAACAATCCAGTCACAATATAATCTCGTGTCAGTCGCACTGTCACGTATAGTAACTATTACATATTCTTCGCAAGAAACGATACGTGACAGTGAGACTGAGACGAGATTATACTGTGAATTGAATGTTTTTAAATTAGAGAATTGGGCCTCTGGTTCAGATATTAGTGTACTGATCATTAGTACAAAATTTCATAGCCAAAATAGAAGAAAACTTCGTTCGCGTACAAAAAGGCGTAAGCGGGCGCTAATGGTAACCTCCTCTTAAGTGCTCAAATAGGTGAAGAAAAACATTGTCAGAAAACCGGGATGTACATAACATTTTTCCGTGGCAAAGAGTTCATGGACGTTTATGGATAGATAGATAGATGAACGCTTTACACTAGGATAAATTATAACAAAACCAATATAGTTAGCACAGTATAATGGGCGGCCTTATCGCTGAAAGCGATGTCTCCCAGGCAACCTTTGAATGGACAGAAATAAGCTAAACAGAAACGAATGGCAGTTGAATGTAACGGAAGATGAGATCGTTATCAATTTTTGTAATAAAAAATTGGAATCATTGTTCTTTTGACCATATGTGACAGATTGACAATTAAAGGAGCCTAAACCGTATGGAGCCCAGAGGCCTTATAGCCATTCAGTTCAAAAACTATTCAGTACAAAATATCGGTTCGACGTTGACATCCGTCATCATTGAATAACTTTAATCACAGAAGTCTATAGACCTTTTGCTACTGTGCCTTTAAATATAGCTGCGGACATCACGGAACCGATATTTTGTCCTTAATAGTTTTTTAACTGAATCGCTATAAGAGCTCATGGTTAGGTCTCTAGGCTCGTATTTAGTTCCGGTAACGCAGCGTCGGCCATCTGAACCACACTGCATTTAAACCTTCAGAAAAAAAAACTGGGCCCGTATTCTCGAGATGACGTCGCATTTTTTATCCTCTTACGAGGGTGAAACCGTGGGCGGATGCTAGTATATTATAATGTAAAATCATCATCATCAGTCAGTTATGTCCGCTGAACGAGGCCTCCCTCATCGAATGCAATGGGCGAGGTTTGTCATAATCACCACGCTTGACAGGTGGATTGGTGATCGCAGTATTGGTGCTTTGACTCAGGTGGATGGTGCTACCCATACTAAGGGTATGGGCTTTTACGACACTCACGGGATGAGACTGAGGAGTAAATTCTTACACAAAGATATTGTAAATAAGACGTAATTATTACTAGAAACGGGATATTTACCATGATTTTTGAGCTTTATTAATTCCCGATATTTCGGCACAGTTTCATGCACCATGATCACGGGTCAACTAAGACGGACCTTGGTATATAAAACCATGCTTGACGCAGAACATGACACGATCAAACGAATCCATATGATTTTCCTAAATCAACTTTCGTGAATTATATCATTCATTTTGCAAAAACGGGAAATTTTCACGTACCGATATGTTGGTGGAAGCACCAACAGGTTTCGACCCTAATCGAGGGTCTTTATCAGCGTGGGTATAGGATCCGCGCTACACTCCCTCCGCGTCCTTCCTCGCACTGCGTCTCTGAGCTAGCTCCTCTCGGCTCGTCCGGCGCGGGGGTGGGGGGAGTGCTTGTGATTATTTGTGTCCATATGATTTATTTATTTACCTTGTAAGCTTTATTCGCGCTATGCACATGACGGACGTGTTTAGAGAGATTACTGGCTGAAGTGGTAGCTTTCGGACAGTGCGGGCATCTGTACGGTCTCTCGGCCTCCGTAAGGTGCGACCGTTTGTGGACTTTCAGAAGGTCCAGGGTGCGGCCCCGGTACTCACACACTTCACATTTGTACGGGAATACATTTTCATGAGTTGTCCTGAAAAATGTATCGTCAATTATTTACCTTGTAAGCGTTTGAGCGCTCTTTAACGCGCCCATGCACGTTCCGCATGTGCCTAGACAGGTTGCTCGCTGTAGTGGTGGCTTTCGGACATTGTGTACATCTGTACGGCAATTCGGTCTCGGACAGATGTGACATTTTGTGTGTTTTTAGGAGACCCAAGTAGCGCGCTTTATATGGACATTTGTCACATTTGTATGGGAATATGTTTTCATGCGTGCTCCTGCAAAATTATGAATACTGTTACTGGAAGTCATGCAGTCTAGTGGGTGGGTATCAGACTGATACTGACCACGCCTTCTGTGGCCCAATTCTCTAGTTTAAAAAAGTGCGACTGAGACGAGATTATACTGCGTATTGAATGTTTTAAATTAGAGAATTGGGCCTCTGATCCTAAGGTTGTGTTCTTCTTGAAAGTGTGCATAAACCTTTATTTTTAACAAAAGGTGAACGATAACAATACATCATCTTCCGGAACCGGCATGTCCAAAATTCGAAACACAAAACTCAACACAAAGATTCGTCTATCAAACTGGTATCAAATAGCATTTGACTACGATTTTGCAGTATATTGTGCCGCATGTTTTAGCTCCTTTTGAAGAATTAAAATATTAGAAACAAAGCTCAATGAACCGTAAAATAGTATTCGAAAGCGATTACCAGTTTGGCAATAAGCCGGCTGGAACAAATACTTGCAGATCATGCACATATTTGTCCCGCAGCTAGAATCAAACCCGCACCTTACGCGTCTCAGCCGGCTACTCAGTCTCAGCGCCATGCAGCGCAACCTGCAGTCAGAATTACTCAATATATTGCACCCCGACACGTGAAAAATATTAACAACTTAAAGATAGGTACATACTTGTGAACTAGTAAACTTGCTCTAGATTTTGAAGTTTTTCCGCACACATCACAAAGAAATCTTTTTGGAAGGCATGGCTCATCTTTGTGGCATTGAGTTCTATGTTTGCTGTATGATGACTGAAAAAAATAAAACTGATTTATTGAAGTTATTGAGTTACAAACAAAAATATAAAACCTTAAGGCAGCCATTCCGCCAGAGATGAGCGAGGATGCGTAGCGAGGGATGTGTTTTTAAGAACCAATAGAATCACTTCATTTACCTAGCCTCGCTCAGCGCAGCTCTGGAGCTCTGGAGGTTTTTATACGTACAAAACAAGCGAGGGATGTGTGCGAGGAATGTGTACGAGGAATGTGTTGTGAGGGAGGTGTGCCTAAACCCATTTATGTAACATTTAGCAGATATTCGCCGCACGAATGTCGTAGCGATGACCAACGTGGCGAATAGTTATAACGCCTCTACGTGTTCCTAATGTCTAAGATACGTGTTTCAGCTTCAACCTTCAATAAAAGCGGACGTGAGCTAATCTTAACTAAAGATGGCTAAGCTTTATAGCAAACGATGTGCGCGAGGGATGTGTGCAAAGGATGGACGTGAGCGAGAAACTACTAGCAGTCAGTCTGAAAAGAGCCCGCTACACATCCTCGCACCGCTCATCTACGCATCGTTCCACAGCCTCGCTTCGCATCCTCGCACCGCTCATCTACCTCGCACATCTCTGGTGGAAACACTCACATCGTTCCACAGCCTCGCTACGCATCCTCGCACTGCTCATCTACATCGCAGATCTTTGGTGGAAACGCAGCCTTACAATAGGGCTTAGAAACAAAATGATTATGCGACGACCTCCGTGGCGCGGTGGGCGCGTAGCCGTCTGAGACACAAGAGGTGCCGGTTTGATGTCCGCTGTGGGAATGTTTACATGATCTACAATTTTGTTTGGTCTGTTCTATGAATATGACTGTTTGGTGTTATGTTATGTGAATGTTGAGTGAAAAAATAATAATAACTAGTTGCGCCCCGCGGTTTCACCCGCGTGAATAATGATGAAAATTGATGATGATGATGATGATGAAAAGTAGTCTATGTGTTAATCCAGGGTATAAGGTATCTCCATTCCAAATTTCACTCAAATCCATTCAGTAGTTTTTACGTGAAAGAGTAACAAACATCCATACTCACAAACTTTCGCGTTTATAATATTAGTAGGATAGAAGCACCACCTGCTATAATGATGGAAGGACGGATGAGTCCGGATCCCAAATGACAAGAAACCATTCACTAATTCCCCTATAGTCCATCAAGCACCAACTGACAGCAGATAACAACATAACAACCCAACAGTCACATACATAGTCCTGACCCCACACTAGGATTCCCTGTGTCGTGGGTACCAAGGAACTACGAGTACTTTGGTACCATATATAACAACACCCAGACCTGGAACAAATATTTGCAGATCTTACAAACATTTGTTCGACCCACATCGAACCAGAAACCTCTCGCATCTCAGCTAGCTGCTCGCCCGCCGCACCGCAGAGGTTGCTGATAAAGACATGAACAAAAAATGCACAGATCATTAACCAACCATGTGAGGGAACTCCTTGTCACAGTACGTGCAGCGGATCTCGGTGCATTCTTCGGAGTAGTAGTTCGGAGACCGGGCAATGTATGAACTGTCACTTTCAGCCTGCTGGTCCAGCTCCTCATACTCTGTGTAGTTGTCATACTCTACAGTGGGTTCTATATTATTTTCTGAAATAAATGAAAAATGGATTTCGCAAGAAAAGCTTTTATATAAATAAAATAAACAAATAAATGCTGGACATTTCACACAACATTATCTAGCCCCAAGCTAAGCAGAGCTTGTGTTATGGGTACTAGATAACTGATATACGTAATACAATACATTACATAGATAGATTTTTTCTATTATACATAGAAAAATACCCAGAACACCCTGAAAAAATAACTGCAGCTCGTACAAATATTTGTTCCGAGGCGGGATTCGAACCCGCAACCTCCTTCCTCGCAGGCAAACCTTCGCCCGCCGCGCCACAGAAGTTGTAAATATCATTAGTATTCTGGCTCCATAAAAACGCCCAAACATGGACACTGCAAAATATTAAGACAAACTGTTCAAAACAGTAAAATATTGTAAAGAAACTGGCACACCTAAAGGTGCGCTTACACGGGCAACAAAAATTGCTCAATTATGAGCAATGATGCAAACGAATATGAAAAAAAAACGATTGTGATGTGACAAAATATCAAGCAATTTACGACCACGGAAACAAGCATCAATATGGCAAAATGTTTTGCAACTACAATATTGAACGATAAGGAGCAACCCCAAGAAACCAGACAATACTTTCAGACATGAGCAATTCATGTATAATTTCATATATGAGCAATATGGAATATATGGAGCAATTAGAACATGCATGTCAATCTCCAAGTCATCGGTGGGCCAAATGATGGCAAAATGCTTAAAGACCGTAGAGTCAGTGGGCCAACCAAAGAAAACAAACTCTCACTTACGTTTGACAAGTAAAATGACTATCAGTTGATTCTTTATTATAATTTTGACCAATTGATGGCCATTTTACTTGTCAAGCGTTAGTCACCGAGTGAATTTCGGCTATTAGGGAATAGGGGGGCAGGACGCTAATCGTTTATTTAATCATTACAAAATACTATTTATGTTCTTAAAATTGAATCGGGCCGCAGTCATCGTTGTAAAGGGCCGCATGTTTGACATGCTTGGAATTAGAAGCAATATTGCCGAATCAATTGCAGCATTTTTTTTAAATTGCTGCATATCGCTCCACTAAGCAATTATAGCTCAAAAAATTGCCCACGTTAGCGCACCTTTACAAAAGCATGAAGTCATCATCTGTCAATATTAAACTCAAAGCAAATTAAAATAATTATTGTCTCTCTTACCATGGTCCTCTTTCTTGATTACCATTGCAATGATCTTTTTGTTAGTTTTCTGGCACATTTCTCTGAACATGATGCATCCATTGAGGAGATCCAAACAGTTTTGACACATGTGTTTGGATAACCCATCCAAATTCTCCACCTAGGAATTAGTTGTAATAATTTACTTTAATTGTGATTAATTTTTCGCTCTGCAGTACGGCCTGTTTTGCTTATTTTACTGTGTAACCCCCCCCCTGAGAACCCTGAGATCTTTAGGTTACGATGAAACTTGAAGTAGCAAGAAGGATCATTAAAAAAATAGCCCAGCCAAGTCATCACCATCAGCTATAAGACGTCCACTGTTGGACGAGGGCTCCCCCATAGAATGCAATGGGAGGATTTGTCATATCCACAGTATTGATGTTAAGTAGTCAGTTGGATACTGCTGCTTATCCTCTCGTATAATCCCTTAATGGGCTTTTACAACATCAACAAGAGGCATGGAGTATATTCTTATATTATTACAGCACAAGCCGTATTTATTGCCTTAATTCTTATAGGGTTGGTTGTGTTGGAACAGAAGTAAACTCACCAAGCTTAGAAGACAATTCAAAATGATCATTGTGATTTCAATGAATAAAATACTATATAAAAATAATAAAATAATCCGTGCCACTAGCATGTGTATTCTTGGCACAAGGCTTAAATTCAAACCAATAGCCAAATTATTCGGTTTCGATGATGGAGAAGCCCTACCCCACAATCAGCACTCAGGTGGCGTAGTCAACGTGGGGCCAACTTTTCGCAGCACTAAACTGCTGGAGAGGCTCACGGCTTTAATTATGAGATACTACCATAGTTTTGTTTATAAATATTATCAAAATGATGTGAAATAATGTACTATGAATCTTAAAAATAAAATACTATTGACCTACCCTTACACCTGAGAAATGATGAATTTCCTCACACAAGTTTGGATGAACAATATTATTGAATATTGGTATTTCACCACCTTCTTCATCACAAATTCTACACATTTTTACAACTTTACATAATTTCTTGATTGGTTTCCTGAAAGACCAGTAAATAGAATGTGTGTATTTGTGTATAAGCCAGTCTTGGCCAGGTGAGGTGCATACATAGTAGGGCATAGCTAGTAAAATCACAGAACATAGTAATGTGCTCAGAATAGTGGACAAATAATTAATTTTAGTAGCTTGTTAAAAAGTTCAGCAAGCTAGATGTAAAGCAAGAAAGATGCGCGTACTGTTTAGTCATAGGTTTCTTCTTTTCCTTCTGGCTTTTTGATAACGCATTAGCCATCAACATTGACTTCAATAACAAAAGGGAAGTCATTTTAATACGAAGAATACAAATTACACTTTCTACACGAGATATTTAAAGAATCAAAGATACACATTTGTTTTTACCAAACAAAACAAACAAACCATAGAGAAAATAAATTTTAAATATGAAACCTTGTCCATATTCTAAGTATGAATGGAAACAACCCTTGGACAAAAACAACCTAACCACAGAGGACTTTGCGTCTTTATTCTGAGTAACCAGCACTCTGTTTGAAGCACAGGGCGGTTGTTCTGTTAAATAAGGCGTGCTCGGTTTTTGGGTCGGATTGGGTCGCTATTTACCCGACCGAGCCCTAGTTGTAGACAATCTTGTAAGCAATAAATGAATTACTATGAAATAATGATATTTTACACAATAATGGCACTAATGTCTTTATGTTTACTCTAAAGCTCACTAACGAAACATACATTTAGAACAAAATAATGAAGCAAAACTACAATTTCAATGAAAACTGTTGAAGCACTTGTGTAAAGTCAGCCCAGGCCAATACTGGCTTTGCCTCGTACCACAATGCACAATATTACACTCAGGCATTGTGAAATCCAACTTGTGTAGTAAAAAATATAGGTATTTGCTAATAAAATAGTGAAAATTTACGAAAACACAAAAAGTAAACAAAACTTTGAATGAAGGCAATCAAAGGTCACCAAGGTTTGAAGGGTTGGTGCGGGTGGTGGGATCATATTCATAGAGGGTCATGGACCTTGGCTAAGATTGTGGTGTGATGGCCATAGAACAACATTACCCACAACTCCACGAGGAGAGGAGGAGGGGGATGGCTAAGGACCGTATGCTTGAGTGGGCCATGAGTGGAGTGGGCCAGCGGCATAGAGAATTTAGTTTTTGGGTGTACCTCAGAATAATGACCGAAAAATGGTAGTGGTCCTTGGAGCAAGGAACATTAGTGGTCTGTAGTCTGTACTTGAGTGAACTTGTTAATATTTTTTAGTCTGTGTTTTTTTTGCGTTGTGACTTTTGTTTGTTTTTGTGTATTTTACACAATTTGCATTTACGATTTGTATTGTCTTGTCTGTCATGGGTATTGCAAATAATTGAAACTCCCATTCCATCATCAGTTATCAGTAAATGTCGAGGGGACATACACAAATATATAATGCCATGGCGGTTTATGTGACGAAATCAATGTTGTCCAGGATGAACAGAGTTCAATATCCAACTCACACACAGCCGGAAAATGAAAATATCGGCAATGACCATTGGCAGAAAATGTTTTCAGATGGGTAAATCATCAATTTTATATTGTAATTATTTGTATTTTAGTTTTGTTATACTACACTCCTACTACAGCAACAAATATGTACTATCTGTGCTCCACGCATAACTTGATACATGTTTTTCTAAAATATAATGAAAGCGTCCCAATGTACTTACTAGGCTTACATGGCTACTGCCATCAGTCCATCCATCAATACTTCCTCACAAGGAGGTAACTGTAAGATCTAAAACTCAATCAATTTATGAGTAAGTACCTACCTACTGCTGTTGTTTTTTACTTTTGACTACCTTCCTAAGGAACCCTTAGGAAGGTAGCTTCCTAAGGGTTCTCATTACTATGTATCAGCTTCCCCCTGCTCTGAGGCACCACACAGGCACTTCCCACCTAGTGATAAGACGGATCATCAAATTAAGCCAAGCTGTGTTGGTTGCTTGATAACTAGAGTAATATTAATAAAAAACAAAAAAAAAAAACTTTTGATTTGATCTGTTTTCAGGCTTCATAACATTCCTCTAGCAAAAGCATTGATCTGCCGTGTGTGTGGACGTGATGGATGTACCCCTATAACTGAAAAACTCAATGGATACAACATTGGTCATGCTATTTGCTTGGTTGCTAATGTTTCTGTAAGTATGTACCTACAGTGATTACCATAACATAAACACCAGTAGATCGGACAGTACAAGTTTTCAATTCTTTTTATGGGTCCATAAACCCAGTAATTACTTAAAAAATCTGGCAATAAACACATAAGCCAGCTGTGGTGTTCGGCCTCAGCCATGGTGTGTCCGGCCTAAAAATAAACCCCTCCATCCCCTCCCGTGGATTTAGTAAAAGCCTTACTAAGGGAATACGTCAGGGGATAGGTTGCAGTATCTACCTGAGTACTTAACACCTAACGGCGATCACCAGTCAGGCAAGCATGGTGATTATGGCAAATCCCCTCGATTGTATTCAATGGAGGAGGTGTCATCCTGCAGTGGACGTAAACAGGATGAAAAACAAATAATGTGTAAATCCAGCATTTCAATGGTTTTAATAAGTAGTTGCATGTGTTTTTAGTTAATCTGGCATTTCCAATAATCCAGCTTATAGAGATAAAATGGTGTCAGATTATTGAGCTTTGACTGTAGTTCTTTTTTATGCTACTTGGCAAGCAGACAAGCTTACGGCCCACCAGATGGAAAGCAGTTACCGTAGCCTATGAACGCCTGTACCACCAAAGGCATCACACGCGCGCTGCCGACCCTGAGACATAAAGATGAAAAGTCTCATGTGCCTGTAATTTCACCGGCACCCGTACCCTTCAAACCGAAACACAGCAATGCGAACACTACTGCTTGGCGGCAGAAATAGGTACGGTGGTAGTACTTCCCCCGGACGAAGTCTTTCACAAGAAGTTCTACTACTGACGAAAGTAACGTTCTTCTATTCATGTCAATCATCATCATCATCAGAAGAAGTCCATTGCTGGACATAGGCCTCCCTCAAAGAATGTCATGACCAACGGTTGTGCGCTGCCTCCATGCACTGACTTCCTGCAACCTATATCAACGTAATATGATGTAGTGTGGACACACTGCAATGTTTGATTTGTGGTCAACTCTCATTCATAACATAACACCCAACAGTCACATACATAGTCTTGATTCCACACCAGGATTCCCTGTGTCATGGATATCAGGAACTACGAGTACCATGGTACTAAACCCAGACCCGGAACAAATATTTGCAGATCATGCAAACATTTGTCCCGCAGCGGGAATCGGACCCGCAACCACTTGCATCTCAGCCGGCTACTCGCCCACCGCACAACAGATTTTTGAGATTTTTTTTTAAATTTAAGATTGAATCCAATGATTCCCTGCCCAAGTACATTTGCACAAGTTGTATTGACAAGTTGAGCATTGCGATGGAGTTCAAGAAAACGTGTCAATCTTCTGAAAAGAAATTCAAGACAATCCTGAATCCTATGGGTAAGCAAAATAAAGCTTGTATTTTTTGCAAATTAGCTCTGTAAAGCTTTTATTGATTTGCTACTTACCAGCTTAATTTGAATTTTAATTGCCATCATTCATATTTAAATGTGAAAAGGAATCTATATAGAAACTGGTACTATGCATGGAATTTACTCCTGAATGCACTCCTGTAGGCACCCTTCAATAATTTAGAATGTGTAAAAATGTAAGCAAGCATTTAGCTTGTTTTAAACCTGGCCACACACACTAGATATATAGCTCAACAATGTTACTCATACAAATTGTTTCTACCAGGTGACCCAGCCATCCACTCATACCCATACTCAAAACACGATTTCCATTTAATACTGCATGAGATGAAGCAGGCGAGACTGAAAGTTGAAGAGGAAAGAGCGAGAGTACTACAAGTGAAACAGAAGAAGAAGCTTAATAAAGGGAAGGAATTTAAATGTACATCATGTGATATGACTTTTGCTGGGAAGGTTAGTTAAAATTAGATTTGTCTATGGTTTTGTGAAGATGACCTCGAGCCGCCTCCATCCACCGAGTCCTCGCGTCGTTTTTATAATGTCTTTAGTTCATGGAGTGGAGGGCCTACCGCGTCGTCTAGTTTGTAGTCGCCACTCGAGAACCTTTATTCCCCAACGGTTATCAGTTCTTCAAGCTATATGACCTGCCCATTGCCACTTCAACTTGCTAATTCTGAGAGCTATGTCGGTGACCTTGGTTCTTCTACGGATTTCCTCATTTCGGATTCTATCACGTAGTGAAACTCCTAGCACAGCTCTCTCCATTGGCAGCTGCGTGACTTTGAGCTTTCTTATACGGGTAATAGTTAGCGACCACGTCTCAGTGCCGTAAGTCGTCACTAGCAACATGCACTGATTACACGCAAGCTCCATCATGCTTACTAAAATTTAAATTTTCATATCGTCTCGCAGGTGATCAAAGTCCCTTAATACATGTTTTAGGAGATGTTATCAGAGCACCGTCGTGACAGAATGTGTATGCGTCGGGCTTGTGATATATGCGGGCAGTTGGTGGTGAGCATCCGTCAGCATATGCGCTTAATACACAAGCAGTCGGTCAGCCATCGCTGCCCTACATGCGGCAAGGAATTCCCCGTACTGGCCAGACTGAAAAATCACATGTAAGTGTTTCTTTATTTCAATCTAGAGTAGTAGGTGTGTCTGTGGGCTTGGGCATAAGATTATTGTTTATGTGTGTAAAAGGACGGCTCCCGAATACTGAAGGTACCGGTAAAGCTACCTTTATCATTGAACGAGCGATATATGTATTATGTATGTATGTATGTATGTTTGTCCGATGAAAACTTCCAAACCGTTAATCCGATCTTCATGAAATTTGGTACGGGGGTAGATAGTATTGGTACAATTTGTAGGTAAGGTTATGAGCTATATCGGACAGGGGGTTGCTGAGATATTGGGGTCCAAGAGGGGGTAAAAAAAATAAAAGTGAGACAGTAGAAAGTAGGGTGTCTAATGAAAGCGCTTTAGTTGGACATTTTAAAACTGTTTTAAATAAGTATTTAAACTTATTAGTTTCCGAGATATTAGTGAAAATAAAAAACGCAAAAATCAAAAATTCTAGGGTACTTCCAGCAGTCCCACAATGCTGAAATTTGGTATGCTTGTGGCTTTTGTGTCACAACTACAGGGAAAAGTCTGAAATTGAAGAAATTAGAAACCTGAACCTTAAAAAACAATAACCAATATAACATCCATTGTTGACCCCCCATTCCTAGGAATTTGAATCACATTGGAGTTCTATGTTTTCGTCAAAAGAACGTTATCAATTAATTCGTCAAGTACTTTAAATACTAACAGGTATGTAGTATTTACGCCCTGTTGCTTAGTCCTATTCAAAGGCTATTTCGATGATGTGTAGAAAAATTACCTATAGAGGTTAAAAAAAATTCTCAGTAAATGTTTTTAGACATCGGTTAGAAGGGTAAAGAAAGTAAAATATGCAAAAAAATATCTCGAAGATACTTCAAGTTCTCTGGTAATGCTGAAATTTATTATTTAAGTATATTTTGTTCTACGGGGAGAAGTCGAAAATTGAGGATTTTTTTCTTTGTAATATCCATTTTTAGAGTAGAAAACTTAAATCTTTAAAAATTAGGTAGGAAAACTACAACTAGATGGCACTGCTTAATTAAAAAAATATTTTTTCTTGCTTCACAAAATCTCTTTCATATTAGAGAAATTGACTCGATAGTTTTCGATTTCTGATGGATCATCCATACAAACATACTTACATAGCCGTTAAATACAAAACCCTTTCTTCCCCTCTTAAATTAGTCGGGCTGATAAAGGTGTCATCGCGAGGTCTCAGTTCGGGGCGAACCACTAGTAGCTATATAAAATAGCTTTCGCCTGAGAAGTGATTCATACCGGAGAAAACCTTTTTTTTCGTTTCGTATCGAATTTGTCAGCCAGCAATGTACGCATTTATTCCGGCCGCGCGAGTTCAACTCTCCCGGTCATCGGATCGGCCCGTAGTGCCAATATTTGTTATGTGGTTTTCATTCGTTTTTATTTATTAACATGTTTTTAATGATGGAAATTAGGGTTTTGAGTTCCTTTAACGATATTTTATGGATAAAGAAAATACGAAAAAGCGCCCACAAGTGAGCATTTTTTTTTGTGTTTTTTAGCTTATATATTTTCAAAATCATGGTCTGAATGCACTGTTTCAGTTTTCGGGAGTAGTCTGTTTACACCTGAGGCCCAATTCACTAACTTAAAAATAGTTAAAATAGAGTTCGGAACATGTTTCGATCTTGTGTCGATGTCTTAAATGTCAGAAATGGTATTCTCCTGACATAAAATAAATAAATAAATAAATAATGCTGGACATTTCACACAACATTATCTAGCCCCAAGCTAAGCAGAGCTTGTGTTATGGGTACTAGATAACTGATATACTTAATACAATACATTACATAGATAGATATTTTTATAATACAACACTGTAATGTGATTATATCGAAATGTGACCGAAACTTGAATGATTCAAAGTTTTTTCGATAATTTTAGCATTGTAGATGGAGTCTCTCTTTACTCTTTGCGATTATAATATACAACTATCCTACTCTAATGGTAGTCACCGTGAATTGAAAGTAGACTAAATTGTTATTTATAAGGGAACAGAATACCAACTTTCTGTCAATTCATAATACAGTCTCGATTCGGTTAACTTTCAGTGTAGTTTTAAAATAATTTAGAGAATTGGGCCTCTGTTATTATCTAGTCTTGAGTTCCTTTGCTTGAGGCTTTTACTACCACAGGAGGAGTAGGAGGGGTCTATTCTTAGGCCAGACTCACCCTGGCACTTATGTTACCATTAACACATACATATTAATCTGTTAAAGGGTTGTACATTCGGACACATTCAACTTCTTCTGTGATCTCTGCCCGTATAAGAGCAAACACAAGTATTACCTCGTAATGCACATGCGGACCCATACGGGGGAAAAGCCGTACAAATGCCAGCAGTGCCCCGCAACCTTCGTCAACCCGTCCAACTTAAACAAACACAAGCTAACTCACCAGGAAAAGCAGTTTAAGGTAATTTGGACTTTATTTCAGTAGACACTAACATCTTTTAAGAGAGGAGGATAGATATTTAATAGGGTTGTTTTTATTTGTGTAAATTACAGAACTGGTATGTGTCCCACCTGGTGTTAGGCGGTAATATCTGCCTATTACAATATAATACCTAAGGTCACTCCACGTAATACGTTTTCTTACGTCAAACAACGTGGAATTGCACATCCTGAGACATAAAGATGAAGTTTCATGTGTCTGTAATTTCACCAGCACATTTGTAACGCATTTAGTTTAGAAAAGTTATCTTCCAATTTCTTTAAATTTTATGTTATTTAATTAGGGTTTTTTTTATTTATTTAGGGTTGTTTTTTATATTAAACTAGTTGCGCCCCGCGGTTTCACCCGCGTGAATAATGATGAAAATTGATGATGATGATGATGATGATGAAATGTAGCCTATGTCTTAATCCAGGGTATAAGGTAACTCCAAATTTCACTCAAATTCGTTCAGCTGTTTGTACGTGAAGAATTAACAAACATAATAGGTAACAAACTTTCGCGTTTATAATATTATTATATATATATATATATATATACACATTTTGGCTGTAATGGCTTACACATAAGATATAGATATATACTGTAGCGGGCTTTTTTGTAGGACTATTTAAGATAAACATTTCTATCATACATTACATATGTGTAACTCTAGCGGTTTTGGCAGCGCACGCCAGAATAGCTCGCAGATGGTAGATTTTTTCCTTATTACTTGACACTTATCGTCATATTATGAACAATTCACACAATCCTACTAATATTATAAACGCGAAAGTTTATGAGTATGGATGGATGGATGTTTGTTACTCTTTCACGTAAAAACTACTGAATGGATTTTAATGAAACTTTATAATAATATAGCTTATACATCAGAATAACACATAGGCTACAATTTATAAAGATATTGTGTGAATTGTCCATAATATGACGATAAGTGTCAAGTAATTAGGAAAAAATCTACCATCTGCGAGCTATTCTGGCGTGCGCTGCCAAAACCGCTAGAGTTACACATATGTGATGTTTGATAGAAATGTTTATCTTAAATAGTCCTACAAAAAACCCCCCACAGTATATATCTATATCTTATGTGTAAGCCATTACAGCCAAAATGTGTATAATATTATAAACGCGAAAGTTTGTTACCTATTATGTTTGTTACTTCTTCACCATTTCTTCACGCTCAAACAGCTGAACGAATTTGAGTGAAATTTGGAGTGGAGATATCTTATACCCTGGATTAACACATAGGCTACTTTTCATCATCATCATCATCATTATCAATTTTCATCATTATTCACGCGGGTGAAACCGCGGGGCGCAACTAGTATCTTTATAAATTGTAGCCTATGTGTTATTCTGATGTATAAGCTATATTATTGTAAAGTTTAATTAAAATCCATTCAGTAGTTTTTACGTGAAAGAGTAACAAACATCCATCCATCCATCCATCCATCCATACTCACAAACTTTCGCGTTTATAATATTAGTAGGATTATATTTTTTTAGTATAAATTAATAGAATAAGTTATCTTCGCGGCAGAAAAAGGTATAGTGGTAGTATTCTTCAGAAAAACTCTGTCGCAAGCAGCTCTACTCCTACTTTAAGTAATTTACGATAGTTTTTTAGAGTAAATTTGGCGACTTGTTTTATTTATTAGTGCATGATGTGCGAGAAGGCATTCCGTACGAACGCGGCGCTACGCGAGCACCTCGGCGCAACTCATATGAACATCAAGCACACCTGCAACTACTGCGGGCGAGATTTCTGCTACAGGTAATTAAACTAACATAAAACATTTTTGTTACAAAACAAGATTTTGTTAAGTAACAAGTTCTTGTCACAAAACAAGCTTTTGTTACAGAGCAAGTTTTTGGTATATAACAAGTTTTTGTTTAATTTATGTTTTTGTAAGTCTAAGTACACGCTTTAATGAAATTAGTAATCCAACTGATGTTTATGATGAAACTAGCTGCGCCCCGCGGTTTAACCCGCAAATTTATGCAAGCATTTATAAGTTAGGGTGTAAGTTTATAAATAAGAGTACTTTAACAGAAGGTTTGACGACCTCTGTGACACGACGGGCGAAGGTTCGCCTGTGACGCAGGAGGTTGCGGGTTCGATTCCCGCCTCTGAACAAATATTTGTACGATCTGCAGATATTTGTTCAGGTTGTTCTGGGTATTTTCTATGTATAATAAAAAATATCTATCTATGTAATGTATTGTATTAAGTATATCAGTTATCTAGCACCCATAACACAAGCTCTGCTTAGCTTGGGGCTAGATAATGTTGTGTGAAAATGTCCAGCATTTATTTATTTTATTATTTTTGTTTCACAGATCGGATCTCCGCAAACACGAAATACGTACCCACAATCGCACTAAACGCGACTACGTAGGAGGTGAGCCCTCCTACAAGCTAGTCGAACGCATGCAGAAGGTCCAAGAAACAACCGAGATGGAGAAGTGGCAGACACACGAGATCGTCGTCTCACAACCCACACAGATTATACAAGCAGCTTATATCGATGTAGATCCCACTAAAGGCTACTGTCAGTCGAACCAGGCGATATACTTCACAGATGGCTCTGGGCTGATACAGCAACCCATGCAGCATATGGGTACCTATTTTTGAATCTTACTTATTGCGTAATCGTTATTTACCTAATGTTTTTTATACAACTTGGTAAGCAAACAAGCTTACGGCCCACCTGATGGAAAGCAGTTACCGTAGCCTATGGACGCCTGCAACACCAGAGGTATCACACGCGCGCTGCCGAAACTGACACATAAAGATGAAAAGTCTAATGTGCCTGTAATTTCACCGGCACCCGTACCCTTCAAACCGAAACACAGCAATTCATGCACAACTGCTTGGCGGCAGAAATAGGAACTCGAGCCTACTCCAGACGAAATTGAACGCGATTTAATTTAATCCTAATGCAGTTTATGGATGTTACATGCCTCGAATTTTTAGAGCATGCCGATTGCCTCACGATGATATGGATCACGTATGAGGTAGAAACTCGGGTCGTAACACTGAAAAATGCAAAAGAAATGCTATGTTTTCTAACAAGTGTCGAATGGATGTGTGCTGTACCAGGTGTTCAAAACGGTTATTTTCAGTGTAACGACCCGAGTTTCTACCCCATACGGAGTTGTTTATCATGCGTGTTCCACGATAGCAGAGTCTTCAACTCGAAACTCGGGTCGTAACCAATACTCCACATTACGCCTACAACTTTGTAAAACTGGTTAAATCTATTCAATCATGCTCACTCATTCTCTTCCTACATTATTCTATCCTTGGATGTTACGAATTAATTTTGTAAAGGACATTGAATAGGTACCTTAAAAACGAAGGTCGATCATGTTCAATCAATCAATCTCTGTCCACTCACAGGATAACAAACACGTTTGGTCAATACTCCTACTTAAAAAAAACTTATATTCGCTTTTTACCCGCGACGGAAGAAGTAGGTTCAAGAAAATAAAACAACAAAAATGTACATGAAATGACATTAATATTCATGGGAAAAAACACTCATCACACTGGTGTTTCTTTAAAAAGTAACATTTTGAATATTAATTCAAAACCAAAACCACCCCCCTGGCTATGCCCATGAATGCTGCTCTTAGATAGGTTTTATCGCCACACGTTAGAAAATGGCTCTGCAATAGACAATATAACAAACTTTAATGAAAGAGTGGGATTGTTGGTTTTTTAATTGGCACTTTCGACAGCCAATGGAATGTGCATTGGTTTTTAAAAACATTTTATTACTTTTTCTAAAATAAATGAATGGTTTCACAATCATCCTCATCAGCCTGTAGAAGTCCTCTGCTAGATATATGCCTCCCCTGTAGAATATCATGACAAAATTTGAGAAGCCTCCATCGCCCGACTTGCTGTCACCCTTAAAATGTTTTTAATCCACTGAGAGAGATTCATTAGAAAATATATCAACCTATAACTCTAGTAACTCTATTAAAAAAATATTGAAACTCAAAAGATATCTCTCTAATTGACTCGGGGCCCTTTTAAATGAACGATTTGGTTCGACGCGATTTAATTATCTTTTTTCTTTGTTCCAGTTCAACAACAAACTGTGGAAATCACGCTGTAAGTACTTATATTTGCTTGTTGGTACTTCAACCTAGCTTTTCAGGTAATGTTATTTGAATGAATATATACGTTTTATTTCTTTGTTTCTAGGCCGGAATTAACGTTGAAAAAGGATGACGTAAAACTTGGTTATGAACCACAACAAAACATAGCATATTTCTAAAGGCTCTGCATTTTAGGCCGCCTTCCTATATGTACGGGCAACCTACGTTGTACCTACATTATTGGACAGAGAGGTTGTTTATGTGCAACCGCGCTCTCTTTCTAATAGACTGAAATAAAAGGGACCGCGATAATTTTTACGAGGTTTTTAATTTAGAGAATGCTGGACAAAATCAACACTTATATACTATTGCACGTAATGTTCAGTTTAATGTGTCGCTTCATTGTTCGCGAGGCGAATTATTCCTGTTTTTATTATTTAAGATAAGTTATTTAAATGTATAGATATAAATTTAATGTCCTGTTACAATGAATTG
This sequence comes from Epirrita christyi, assembly GCA_951392215.1. Taxonomy (NCBI): domain Eukaryota; kingdom Metazoa; phylum Arthropoda; class Insecta; order Lepidoptera; family Geometridae; genus Epirrita; species Epirrita christyi. The sequence goes on from OX595846.1 coordinate 10,610,752, forward strand.
TTTATTTCATCAATTTATTCACCTAAATATTATGTGAACATTTAAGAATCAAAGCTTTGAATTTTTTAACGAAGTAATCATCGAATAAATGTAGTTTTATACAAGTAATACCTAATAATACGATTTTTAATGAAACCTCAGGTGTGTCATGGGATGAGAATAGTTTATGAAACTGTTGCATAACAGGGGTTGTTAAAACATGAGTGTGAGTTCAATTGACGAGGTTTTTAATAAGATAAGATAAGATAATAATTTTATTTATGAAACTTAATGAAAATATATAACATACAATTAGGTTAACTTAAACAGTTAATTACCATAGATGCTAAGGTTAGGTATGTTATGATAATGTTATACAGTAATAGAACACTAACTCCCACCCTAGGTACAACCTGTGTTGTGGGAGATAGTCTCTTTCGTCCGGTTCAGCTTCATTCAATAGTTTTGAATTTGATGCTACATTTACATTAAACATAATATTATACCCTCCTATCCACAGTCATATATATGTAATAGTAATAGTTTCACAAGAGTGTTTTAATACCTAGTTATGTGCAGTTTCATAGGTACACTGCTGTATCTAAACTCATGCAATAAAGTAGGATATCTATTTAAAATAAAAGACTCAAAGTTTAAACACAGTGTTTGTGCTTTTGTTTCACGTGAACAATTGTGACATTACTTGGTAGTTCCAAGAAAAGTTTTTTTTCTTATTAGAGACAAAGGTTACATAAAATATGTATGTCATAAAAATACTATTTACTCAGTTCAGGATTTTATAAATGATTGTAGATAAAGTTTTTAAAGAGTCCATCAGCATTAGCGGTTTATTAGATTAGCTAATATTTAATAATAATAATATGTATATATTTTTTTTTACACCACTTGGCAAGCAAACAAACATACAGCCCACCAGATGGAAAGCAGTAACCGTATCCTATGGACGCCTGCAACACCATAGGCATCACACGCGCGCTGCCGACCCTGAGACATAAAGATGAAAAGTCTCATGTGCCTGTAATTTCACCGGCACCCGTACCCTTCAAACCGAAACACAGCAATGCGAACACTACTGCTTGGCGGCAGAAATAGGTACGGTGGTAGTACTTCCCCGGACGAACTCTTTCACAAGAAGTTCTACTACTAACAAAATAAATATAAATAAATAATATTAAATATTGAATGCTTAGAGGATTATAAATTCTCTCAAGTTTAAAAGCAATGTAATGGGTAGGTATTTGTTTTGCGGATAATTTGCAGAGCTAATGAATATTGATGAACTCAGCTAATATTGAGTTTGCTCTTGTTTTGTGGGTGCTACAGTTTCAGTCTGAATTGCCGTCAGATCTAGACATAAAAATTGATGATCAAACAAATTTCTCAAAGATCCATGACACAAATTCAACGATCTTATAATTCACAATAGATCCAGGGTCACGTACAAAATGAAAGCTAAAAACTGTCCGCATGGATACATACTTATACAGCTACATTTGTTTACTAACGAACAAAGATGAAAGTTTTAAAACAGTTCTAAGTTCAACCTAATTACAACCATGACACCTAGCAAAAAAGTAGCAAATCTTCAAAATATTATCTTACACTTACGATCATTCGTCACAAAAAACGAGCAAAGCAATTATATTACTCCTGTCACTTGTCAAATCAAAAGACATAGGTTAAACAACTAGTGTGAAATCAACCTTAAAGAGCTACAAATAAAGTTCTTTTTCCCGTTATTACCTTGCGAGCTACATCCATCCGTTTCCATGGTTTCGCTTCTGTTTGCTTCTTCAAATTTAACTACAGAAGGTATGGAGTCGCGTTGATCACTTAAATAATTTATAATATGCACGTTAAAGTTAAGTTAAAATTATTTATGTTTTGGGCATGTATGTTTGATATTGATAGTATATATACTTGTTATTTTATTAACGTTCTGTTGTGTGTATATTTATGTGTATGTTTATGTTTTTGGCCAAGATGTCTATCGCTGGATGTCACAAATAAAAATATCACTAAATTCCACATCTTTATATTCATGTTTACAATCTTTATAATACAAGTACAGTTTAGTGCAATAATTTGATCAAAACCCAAAATGTTTAAAACAGCTCAACATTAAAAAAATTCCATTCTGCGTACCTACAGGCTGATAATGAAGCCCTAGTTATAAAAAGCTCAAATATGTATAAAAAATATATGTTCTGTTACGTTTGTCTCGTTTCATAATAAAAAAAGATATCGACCATCAAAGTTTTCCAACAAAAACCGTAAAGTGCTTGAGGGCGGGCGTACAGGCGCCTGCCGTAGGTTGGGCATTTATTTGATATTTGGGAAATATACCTATAATATGATAAAAGAATTTGAAAAAGTACTGTTTTTTACGATAATGTGTTCTATAAGTGATTCTGGTTCATAAATTTTAACAAAGCGAGAGGACTCATTATCAGTTGGTATAGATGTAAAGGGGTTGTTAACCAAAGATTTGGTTAAATAACAGTAGCGTAAATGGATTGCTCGGAAAGCTAAAATAAAAAAAAGGAAAGCCAAGTATCTGATGAGAGTTCAACAAACAGACACAAAAGTAGTATTAAATTTTTTTAAAGTTCTGGTAAAAACAAATTATTACAATACAAATCTACTCCATGCATCTACTGTTCTGTTACAGACAATTTTGCGTCAACGTTGGCCAAACATTTGTAGCGGTGGTTTAAAATCGGTAATTTTGATCAAAATTTCATACTTTTTGTTAGTTTAAAGCTTAAAATACAACTTATTCTACATGTACTTAACGAAAGTAAGACACTCCGGCCGTTAAATTGTTTTTTCGGGGATTATTTTTGCAACTTTTAAATATACATTGCGGCATTGTGACACGTGTTTACATTGGCTTTGTTTGAAGCGAACTAAATCAAATACAAACTCACTTTTCAAGTGAGCTTAAATTCACCGAGACGTTTTTATTGCGCCGACCCGATATCTATGTGAGTATTAGAGATCGTTGCACAAATTACATTAAATACAGCCGAGCCAATTCGATTATAATGTTCATAGTTAGATTGCCGTAGCCCACGGAAGTTATCGATAATGATAATTTATGATGTCAAAACAACAGCCTCGTTAATAATGTAGGATTTATTGAACACATATATCTTTATAAAGGCTCCTACACACTATGCCGGCGGTACAGCCGGCGGCTTTTTGCCGCACAGGTATGCCGATATACGCCGCGGGTACACAGAAATGCCGCCGGGCTTTGTCGGCGGCATGCCCGCCGGCATATTGTGTAGGAGCCTTGTGTGTATGTGTGTAGTTCATGACGGCCGAGATCACATTTTGGTACGGTAACTTTTGTATGAGGAAAGCGACGTTGACAGCAATGATCGCACAATTTACGCCTGTTGTAACTTGTCGCGAGGCAGAAAATACGGGGGCCGGGCCGTATTTTAAATATCTCAAGATACTAAACAAAAGATACTAATTATACTGAGTGGAAGCGTGCCTTCCACCCAGTAGCCTTACCAGGATCGTTGATTTGGTGTCTACAGGCAATGATTTTAAGAACATGAGATTTAAAAAATAAGATATCGAAATAACATGATCGAATGATCCGAATGTAGGTAATTTAAAACATAAAAAGTATGCAGGATTTAGGTACCTGATATTTTGACTTGAAGTGCCTTCTAACATTGTTTCTTTTACTACCGTATATAGGTATATCCAGTAGGTACATAGTAGCCCACTAGGATTCCCTGCATCTTGGGTATCAGGAACTACAAGTACCATTGAACACAACAGACCCAGAGTTTACTGACTTTTGTAATAGAATTAGTTAACCCATCCCGACTGTAAATTATTTTTACATTTTTCTCTCACCTTTTTGAATAGGTCAAAAACCCTTAACCCTAACCTAATCAAAATTCTAAAACTAAAACTAACCGTCTAACTGCGATTTGTTTGGCAACCATTCGACCTTTGCTAGTATCATACAAATATTACCTATAATATAGCAAGTTTGTTCAGTTCCGATAAGCCCCAGCTATATATATATACACCTTCCAGCTACGAATCCATATTCTATGAAACATTTGTGATTACCGGAATTCAATTAATATTGGACCACCTGACGTGCCGGCCCAAGTTATCAAATTCGAAATAGATATCGCTCGCAAGTTTGCGGTTGTTTTTAGGTATCTATAAATAATCGCTGCGATCCGACTACCTACCGTCTGTCGCCGATCTCACTCAACATAATTTAGATTTGATCTAAATTTTCAGAAAAAAATACTTCATACGCTTACATTTGTAGGTGGATTATGGTGGTAAGTTTCTTTCAAAAATATCTCTGATATTTTATGGTGAAATTTTTCCGCGAGATGGAGGAAAACTGACTTGACTTCGGAACCCTACACTATGCGTGTAACACGCACTGATTTCATTGATTTCAGGATGTTATTGATACCAAATACGGGCTCGCTGACTGTCTCTATATTAAGCCTTATAATAATCTCAAAATTACAGAGAAATGTGGTTATTATTATAGATAATACTCATTCCGGGAAAACTTTGATTATACGGTTTAGTTGAAAATTGATTACCTTATTGGTATATGAGAAAAATAATGTTCCGTTCCACCAAAGAAATCGCAAGACCTTGAGAAATCAATGGTGTACATATCTTTTGCACTAATTAAGTACCTATCCAATATCTCATGGAGGGTTGGGAACTGAAAAGCTGAAGAAATATAAAATATCAAAGGAGGTACCCAGCTACCTAAAGTTATTTTACGAAACGAATACTTTATCAATGTTTGCGAGCACGCACATGTATTCCCAAAACGATTGATAATCTTATTTCTACATCATTTTCGTTTTACCCGTCACATTAATTTTGGATGTGGCAGTATTTCTACGAATCCCGAAAACGTTATCGGAAATTAAATCTGTGCGATATCGCGCCTGGAATTCGGAGGACGTAATTGTGTCATTCCCTGTGATGTAGATTGTGGTGCTCTACCATTGCTAAATGTACGGATACGGATATACCTATAGGTATCCGTATCCGTAAAAATGATATAGACAGTAGTGGTCAGGTAGGTAGGTATCAATAGGTTTTAGCTCTACCAGTTTTTAGGGTTCCTTATTCCGATAAGAATCCTATAAAATATCGTCTAATCCGTTCGTCCGTCGTCAGTACGACGGAACCAGTCATTTACCTTGACACAGCTATGATTTAATTTTCCCTTAGAAAAGTTTTCATCATAGGACAGGATACTCGAAATAATTTCTCACCATGACCTACTAACATGTTTCTAGGTCAAACAGTTTAGAAATTACAAGGAGACACATATTTAACGACTATCGAGACAAACGGTACGGTACGGCTGATAATAAACTGTTTTATGAAAACACTGCCTTATTAAGATCAGAGGCCCAATTCTTGTAATAAAAGTTCAGATCACGTTCCGATAATGTGTCTAGTATACCTTTAACGAAGCTCGCTTGCGTTAATCATTAGGTAGAGTCCTGGGTTTGAATCTGCTAAGTTTGAGTTGTAACTAGAAATTTTCCGAACAGATATTTTGAGAAAGATTCAATACCCTCAAATACCCTCGGGTATCGGACACATCACTACTCCAGCTTGCCGTAGAGCAGCGATACCAACAGTTATTAGAGCATTTGCATAATATGGACATCAGGAATTACTATCTCGTCGAGTATACATTTCCTTTATTGTTTTCTTTGATTGGATAGGTACCTACTAGTGATATCTTTCGACGAAACGAAAGTGTCCCTCTGATCATTGCAATGTTACACGACGATGTTACACAGAAGTGGATTTCTTTGTAGCATCGTCACAATCTTACGGAGATAATGATGATAGTTTTTTTTGTTTAAGCCCGTTCAAACGTATGTTTCCTGAAGTATTAGGTATAGGACCAAAAATGTATGTCCTCTAAAACGGCTTCTAATGAAATTTATTTGGGCTGGCATTCAGTAATCCACAACAGTACCTACATATAAGAGGAGAAAAACAATTCTTCGAAAAAAAAATACGCTTATTTTATCAACCCGGTTTGTGTATTCCTTGAAATGCTCTGTAGCTCTCACAACTCTAATCTCTTTGACCATTAATTGACATGTTGTTTCTCCCTCGTAAGTTACAAGTTTTACCATGGTTGTACCCAACTAAATAGTAAGTACCTACCTATTAAAGTCGGCCGATTGCGGAAAGTTTACAAGGAATGATTCGAACATTGTTAATCGGTGGTTGGTTGCGGCTTACTAGATACTTGTAAGCCGAGCTGCGATTGCTATCTTCATCCATTACACAAATCATCATCATCATCAGACTTATAGAAATCTACTGCTAGACATAAGCCTCCCCATATCATGCTATGATGAATCACATAATTGAAGATTAACCCTGGTCGGGATCAAAGTATGCTATGCCTTCAAATATCTTCAGTAAAATATAAAGGTAGGTCTCGTATTTTGACCTTTTTGCAGTCTCTAAACTAAATAAGCGTACGTAACTAAATAAGAATATATACAATTTAAAAACACGCCACTTGCACAGAATACTAAAGCGCGCTGCCTTTAGGTAGGTACCTACTTTGCCACTTGTCTTACAAGCTCTGCCAAATATTTAAAAAACACCAACTCCCATTATTCAAGAACTAAATTTAAACAAGTAGGTAGGTAATTATCGATTTATTAACAGTTTTCAATGAAGTCGAAAGTATATTTTGGTATTATTGTATATTGTGAAATTAAGTTGTTTCCTACCACAATGTTGATTTTATACTTTATTCTTCCCTCAGTAGGTAGGTATAGGTTCCTAAATGTTTTTCTTGATTCATGATTAAGTTCATTCTTATTTATGTAGATTTGTTGATGGATGAATTAGAGTGTGGCGTGTTGGCCCGCCTCTCTGTCGCCGACGATATCTAATATGGATGGATACCTTATACAGTCGATGACACTTTTATTATCCTCTAGCAATAAAGGCGAATTAATAAAATTAGTTCGCTCTGGGTACCTATAAAGCAGATTTTCTGTTGCGCCTGTCTACTCTTGCCGGAGATAGATTCGTTTGGTAACATGCAATAAAAATTGCAATGTAGTGTGTGACTTTGAGCCGGTATAGTAAGCGCCGAGCGGCGGTGTTCTGCGCCTGAATGGCGCTTTATAAAGTAGGTATAGTAAGCGGCAAATAAGTTGAGCCCTGGCGCACGTACCACTTAGCTTGCACAGTAGCAATTTCTATTACAAAATCCTCTGCTGCGTGTCAACTTATTTGCCGCTTATACTAAGGTTCGATCACTAATCCGCCTGCCAAGCGTGGTGATTATGGCAAATCCCCGTATTGTATTTAGTGGGAGAGGTCTCGTCCAGCAGTGGACGTTAACAGACAGGCTGGTGATGTGATGATATGATACTACGGTTAAAGGCGCCTCGGCAATCTTTGCTTTTTCGAAAGTAATATAATTTCAAGCGAGTAAAAAAGCGACAGTCACGAACGTAGAATGGCGTGGCGCAAAGTCAATGTCAAAAGTATTTTATTCATTTAAATCGCAAGGATCATTTTGAATCGTCTTATAAACTAAAATTACTCTTGTTTCAAAGCGACCAAACTGAGAAGAATCAGGACAACAAATACGGCTTGGACTTTTTTTGATGGTATTTCCTACTAGGTAGGAACTGGGAAGCGCCTATGTGGTGCCTCGAGCATTAAGAAAAACTGATTCATAGAAAAATGTTAAAACTTTTCTGTACTTAACTTAACGCGAATACGCCCTAAGGATTCCTTGCTTTGTTGTCGACTTTCGCTGGGGAATTCAATGACCTGTCTCCTTCTGTGGTCCCTGATAAAGTTAAAAGATTAACGGCTGTTGCTCTAAACTAATTTTGTAAAGCTTGTCTTGAAGATTCTGCCATAAATATTATTTAGAAAACTTTTTAGACGTTAAATTACCTACTTGGGTTTTCGATTAGCACAACATCTGGGCACTTGTTGAGTTAGAAATTATTTTCTCAGTTATTTGTTCTCTATAGGTATTATAGAGTCCGCGTGGAAAGAAAAAACGTGTGGCGAAAAACAGAACTAGTATTAAACTAGCATCCGTCCGCGGCTTAGCTCGCGTGGTACCGGAATAAAAAGTAACTTAGCCTTTTGTATCAATCCAAGTCACATTCAATCGATGTACCATTCATCAAACCATGGTGTGTCCGGCCTTACCGTGGTGTGTCCGGCCTTACCGTGGTGTGTCCGGCCTTACCGTGGTGTGTCCGGCCACTCGAGGGAGGCCGCATACTATGGCCTCGTCCAACAGTGGACGTCTAACGGTTGATGAAGACGAGTAACAAACATACAAACCTCTAAACTTTCGTATTTATATTATTATCGTTTTATTAGCAGCGTTGATTAGATTTTCATAAGGCAACGAAACTCTAAGATTTTTATGTTATTTACTTATTGCAAGGATCAAGATCTTTTAGTCGAACTATAATGACAAGGCAGGTTTGCTAACCGGTCTTGCACAAAACCGGTAATTAAGCACTGCAGCCCACTCATCTCCAACTCTTATTCTCTTTCGACACAGACGACTACCTTAGTAGTACCTACTTAGTTTTTATGCTTCTGTTTTTCTTACCGAATGTACCTTCAGCAAAGTACATAGGCAGCAGATGGGAAAATGAACAGCTGCTGCTAATATGGTTAGATATCGGATTACTTTTCTCACTTAAAGTGGTCAAGTGAAAGTGGATACCTTACTATATAGAAATAGCTAAGTACCTATTGTTAGCGATCTCAAAAATACTCCTGAATTTTATTAATGCAAAATCGTACTGATGACATTTTCAAAACTATCGACGAGTATTATTGGGTCCTAAATTGATATTAGCAATAGCCGGCCATTCTGACTCGAGCCGTGGCACTGAGTAGTCGCGTAAGCATAATAAACTGATGATACCTAGTAAAGTAAACAGTATGTATAAAGTATTTGGCGTATTATTTATTGAATTCCGTAGAAGGAACGATTATTTAACATCAGAAGTGGTAAGAACGTTGGAGAAAGGCCATTGGTATGTACCTACCACTTATTTTTTTGTTATCTATTACTTACTTGATTGCCTAATTGTGTTTATTGTTTTACATTGATCGCTTCTTTGTTTATATCTTTAACCTAGTTGTTAGGCTAGGAGTCATTTTAAAACAAAAACACGTAAACAAACATTTGAAAATCAATCTGATGGCGATAGCGTGGGTAGTTTAGGCGATGTGTTGTTTGTCTACTACTGCCTAAAACCTACCTACATCACAAGTTTATTTTATTGTGCTTAGTTAGGGTCTCTAACTGATTTATAAATGTAGTATTTTATGTTCCATTCACATACTTGGTCTTATGGAATAGGAGTCGTCCAGCCCCCTTATTCGCTATGACCAAACGTAACATAACGCGGGCTCGTTACCAAATCAGCGTGGAATCATCGCTGAATCATGTGGGTGACGTCACACGTTATTGATAAGGAATCTCTTAAGTTTTAGCGAATAATCACCCTTGGGTGCTAGACATGTTTTAAAACGTCAACAAATAACAGGGGTGGCATGTTACGTACGGAAAATAAAGGGATGGCGCAGCAGGTTCCGTTTGTTGGTAACTGTGTCCCGTCATTATTCTGGTGACCTGGCAGGCACTCACTTGCACATGGTCACTGTATATCGGCCCTAGTACATCATACTATCTTGCCTATATACCCTACTGTATCAACTTATGGCTTTTCTAATAATACTAGTAACAAGCAACAACAAATATGACATAGGTACGTGCTTCGTCTAAGGTAATAGAATTCTATCAGGAAATATCTGATATTAATTCTTAGCCCAGATACAAGAAATATTCAAAGATGTATGATCGTATGAATTGCAATGCATCATTTTGATTTCATTGATAACAAACACTTTTTATTTTATTTTTGTTCTCTGCCTACACTCCAACTGCTTAAACCTACCTAACAGTTAGTCTCCACCAATTAGCCACCTCGTATCAATAGTTCTGTCTGAGTCATGTCGGACAGATCACACACTCCGCCAATACAAGATGCTGGTAGCAGAAGAGACAGAACTGCCAGAAACCTGGTCCGCACTAGAAATGCTGGACGCCGAAGACGGTCAGAGACAAGGTCTCAAAGGAGATCCACTTGAAAACGTGATACTTGGCGTAGTCGTTCACGGCGCCAATGACTCCATTGTTTCAGACAGTAGGTATTTCTTCCGATGGTGAAAATGATCAACGTGCTTCAAAGCGACGCCATAGAGATGACACTCGTAACGGTCGCTGTCGGCGTTATAGGGGCAGTTCTCGGAAACACTCGCTGTCGTCTAGATCAATGAGCTTTGTTAGAACTTCGAGCTCAGATAGCACAGATACAGATTATTTATTGGTAAAATGTTATTTTACAAGTCCAGTAAGTAGTGTAAGGTACACACTAATAAGGTAAAATAAGGTAAATGAAATAATATATACACTAAGCACAAACTTATTTATATTTACATTATGAGTTATCTTCTACGAATTCACTTACCAAATAGAAGGCTAGTCTTATTAAATACTGTTTCAGTTTATTCCTGAACACGGCGTCGGTTTTTGCATCTTTTATCACATCTGGCAACTTATTAAATATGGTGACAACTATAAGGAGACTTTTCCGAATTCTTGAGCCTGTGGCTTGGAAGTTAGAATACGTAGCCTATTCCTGTTCCTGGTTGAGAACCAATGTACCACCCCTAATGTTTCAAATTTATTTATTTTAGATGAAGATTGAAGGTTGGTTGTACCTCTAGTGACGACACTTCTTCTAGTGTCACTGAAACTGAACGATACAGTCTCGTAAAAGAACGCGTTTAAGCGCTGGGAAGAGGAAGAGATCCAAGAGATCATCCAAAATGCTTAGGTGCCTATGCAATCTAATGATGGTGGACTGAGACTGATAATGATGTCCGACAAAAAGTGGATAGACAACAGGCCGTGTCCCAAAGATGGCAAACGGTAGGTGACAGTATCAATCAGACAACAGGCCGTGTCCCGAAGGTGGCAAACGGTAGTTGACAGTATCAATCGGACAACAGGCCGGGTCCCGAAGGTGGCAAACGGTAGTTGACAGTATCAATCAGACAACAGGCCGTGTCCCGAAGGTGGCAAACGGTAGTTGACAGTATCAATCAGACAACAGGCCGTGTTCCGAAGGTGGCAAACGGTAGTTGACAGTATCCATCAGACAACAGGCCGTGTCCCGAAGGTGGCAAACGGTAGTTGTCTGCAAAATTGTTCCAGTGGATCGCAACCCAATGGTGGCACACAGTCAATTCAATTCATTTCAATATATTTTTATTCCAGAAGGTACAAAAGTGAACTTGTATAAGTTACAAATTTTACAAACATTTGGTGCATGCATACACAGGATTAAACAGTTGATAACATCTAAATACAGTAAGGTATAGAAGAGATTTTAAACTTATGTTAGACATTTTGTTTGAAATTCATCGGCAAAAGCTTCGTCAAGAGTATATTATGATTTGTCTATTAACAACCTTCTCACTTGAATGCTGAAGTCTGTATGATCTAAATTTCGCAGATCATGTGCGACTTTGTTAAACAACTTAATGCTTATGCATAAATAACTATTACCCAATTTGGCAAGTCTATGTTTTGGTTTGTGTATATTATTTTTACATCTTGTGTTATATCCGTGAAAGTCTCTATTTAATTTATAATTTTCAATATTGAATTTAACATACATAAGGTTTTGGTATACAATACTTTCCTGTCATTGTAATTATTCCTAGTTGCTTAAATTTATCTCTGCACGATTCTACATTCTTCATTTAGCAAAATAGAATGTAGAGCTCTCTTTTTTGTATTATAAATATTCTGGATTCTGGGAGGCGTTTCCCCAAGCTAAAATACCATATAACACAACTGAATGAAAATACGCATGATAAACCATTTTTGCTGATCAGAGGTCACTTATTTGTCTAATAGGTAGTTTTAATTGCATAAACCGCTGATCTCAGTCTTCCGACGAGAGTGTCAATATGTTTACTCCAAATTAATTTACTGTCGATAATTATACCCAAAACAATTTAACGTTATCAATAGTATTCATAAAATGTGTTTCTAATTATATTTTTAACTATATCATTGCTATGCCCATTTCCTTAAAAGAATCTTACAATATTTGTTTGGTCTACATTTAATAACAGGTTATTTGCACTGAACCAATTTTTATGTTACCAATTCAAATATCTAACATAACTCAAACATTATCCTTAATGTTATCACTTACTATTACAGTTGTGTCATTAGCAAAGAGGACTAAAGCCTTTTCATTCTCCACACAAACCACCAAATCATTTATATAAAGTATAAACAACAAAGGCCCTAGGATAGAACCCTGTGGAATTTCCATTTCAATGTTGTTCGACTTTGATTTGTGTTCGTTACATTCTAATATTTGCTATCTGTTTCCTAATTAGGACGATATAATAGATAGTTCCCTTTCCCGAACACCGTATTACTCCAGCTTTCGCAGAAGAATCTTATGGGAAACACAATCAAAAGCCTTTGACAGGTCACAAAAAAGGCCATTTATGTGCTTTTCGAGCTATCCAAGTCCCATAATACTCTTTCTAATAGAGAAGCTATTGCGTTACTAGTGCTCTTATGTCTTTGGAAACCAAACTGTCTACAATTTAGGATTTTGTAAGATTTTATGAAAGAATAAATTTCATTGGCAATATATTTCTCAAAGATTTTACTAAAGACAGGCAGAAAAGATATGGGTCGGTAGTTATTTGAGTCGGAATGAGAGCCTTTCTTGAGCAAGGGAATTATTTTTGCTAATTTAAGCACGTCAGGGAAGCTACAACTATTTATACAGTTATTTAAAACTAGTGCTAGGGGTGAAGCTATAACGTCCCTTAGTTTTTTTTATTAGCAACATTGAAACATCCCACAGATTGCATGAGTTTTTACATTTTAATTGGTCAATTATTTTTACAATACAAGTTGGTGTAATACCCTTAAGCACAAACGTATTTGTAGTTGATGGTGTAAATGTATTAACATAATTTCATAGTCTCAATTTCTGAACTCATGAGATCTCTTGTTAGTTTCATTGCTATTTGAGTGAAAAAGTCATTAAAATTACAGGCAATGTCAGTGGGAGAGGAAAGTATTTAATGAATAAAACTTGCTTAATTTATATACACTTGCTATTTGTTGAACTTTTCCAGTTTCACTTTTTACTATATTCCATGTTGTTTTAATTACATTATTCAAAGTCAAAATTATATTACGAATGTCAGTTCTTTTAGCCACTAGACAGCATTTTTTAAAGATTGTACAGTAAAGTCTAATATAAATTCTCAAACTTTCATCGTTAAGTTATTGATAAAAGATAGAACAGATGTTTCATATAGCTTTGAGATGTTCTTAAGTTTACTGTTGCTCAATCATTGAAAGACTTCCTCTCTCTTTTACAAATAGTTTTCACTGGCATAACACTATTTAATACCCTTAAAAACGACGAAAAGAAATCGCTGAAACTCGTTATTTCACAATTTAGGAACTCATTGTTAATAGCAGATTTGAAAAGTTCCATAGAATTATTATTAACTAGTTGCGCCCCGCGGTTTCACCCGCGTGAATAATGATGAAAATTTATGATGATGATGATGATGAAAAGTAGCCTATGTGTTAATCCAGGGCGAAAAGTATCTCCATTCCAAATTTCACTCAAATCCATTCAGTAGTTTTTACTTGAAAGAGTAACAAACATCCATACTCACAGACTTTCGCGTTTATAATATTAGTAGGATTATTCTCCTTTTGACTTACACATTACAATATAAAATACTAGGTTATAGAAGGATTATAAAGTTAAGCTAAACTATGTTGTAGCCCACTGCATTATCCACAAATTAGCTAACAGAATTAGACAAAACAAAAACCCCACTAGAGGCTTTTAAGTGATAAAAATATTTTAAATTTTAAACAGTAATATATTGTATCATACAAAAGAAGCTATTTATAAATACGTTAATTAATCATTAACATAATTAACATACACAGATTACCATTAACATTGTGTAACATACATTAAGGTTTTGAGCATTTATAGTTTATACATTGCGCAAAATTATCGGTTTGTGTATCATTAAGTACTTCTGCATGTAGTAGGTACATCTATGTTTGTAAATACATTGTCAATACACGACTGAGTATGTTTAGTCAATCTCGTTATATCATAAATTTTCCTTTTAAGGCCATAAAATTCTAATAAGTCTTCGAGTTATCACTTTGGTAATTATCACTTTTACTTTCATTTGAGATTGCTAAGTGAATATTAAAGTCCCCACATATTACAATATCTTTAGGTAGTATATTTGTTTTATCGGTAAGTACCTATGTCTAAGCACATTTCAAGTTTGCCCAAAAACACGCATAGATCAGCACATGGTATACAACAGCAACAATTACTTTTTTCGTTTCAATACAACTAATTTTGAAATCTTTTCTAATGCTGTGCTTACAAATATCTGACCTAGATTTAGCTTTAATACTTTTCTTGGCTATAATAGCACAGTGCTTCCACGTTGAAACACTTTCCTACAGTAAGAACTAACAATCACGTATTTGTCGGTTAGGATTAAAAATGTAGATTACTAACGAACAAACTAGATAGTTTGTCGGTTAAGAAAAATAATACTAACCGTCCAACTAGGTGGGCAGCGTGGTTGGTCGGTTGGTAATAGACGCTGTTATCCAAGACATATCCACTGATCTCCTCATCCCTGAGCCAAGTTTCCGAAACGCAAAATATGTCATGTTCTAAAAATAAATTTAATAATAGTTTTTTCCATTCATGCCTTGGACATGTTGATGGCATATCTTGAGTTCTATGTTATTATAGGATTTACTTATTTTAGGACTTTTACGGACTCCATTTTTTCAAAATCCATATATCCAAATGGCGTTGATTCTCGACGACATTTTCCGCATTTTCCTAAAATTCCAATTACTATTATAGCATAAATTATTCCTAAAGTTTATTTTTATTCCTCTTTCTTGGGAGATAATATTATGAGAAATTGTCCCGAATCGAGGTAAAATTAAAATATAAACTTCAGGATCAATGCTGACGAAACTAACTACCATGTCCCGATGTAGCAAACAAATGCTGTCCGTTTACAATGTAAGATAGACCTAAAAGTGATTAAGTTGGTCTAGTTATCTTAATTGAAGTTATAAATGTAATAATTAATGTTTCACTTAATTGATTTCAATTGTTTTTTTTTTCTGCTTATACAAGGCGAATACGTGGATTATTTTGTTATTATTGTATGTTAGAAAATAATCGTTACCAGGTATGTGGTCATACCCTTATTAGGAAGGCCGAGAGTCCAGGAATGAGGACATCCCTGTAACAGGATGGCTGACTGTTAGCGATCTCAAAAATACTCCTGAATTTTATTAATGCAAAATCGTGCTGATGACATTTTCAAAACTATCGACGAGTATTATTGGGTCCTAAATTGATATTAGCAATAGCCGGCCATTCTGACTCGAGCCGTGGCACTGAGTAGTCGCGTAAGCATAATAAACTGATGATACCTAGTAAAGTAAACAGTATGTATAAAGTATTTGGCGTATTATTTATTGAATTCCGTAGAAGGAACGATTATTTAACACTATATACCTACGTCATACAAAAAATATATATTATCTATCCTCCTCCTATGCAGTTCTCGTAACAAAGCGATTATTTGATCTAAAAAAATATGAGTCTATTAATTTTTGAACGAGCGAAGCGAGTTCTCCGGGTCAAGTTGGAAGAATCGGCGTTTGTATGTATGTATGTTTGTCCGATGAAAACTTCCAAACCGTTAATCCGATCTTCATGAAATTTGGTATGGGGGTAGATAGTATTGGTACAATTTGTAGGTAAGGTTATGAGTAGAGTTGCCGCGAATACTCGCTATTATTCGGTATTCGGCATTACTCGTCATTTTTTTGATATTCGTCGAATACCGAATAATAGCTAGTATTATTCGGCATTCGGCGAATAGTCGTCGAAAATAAACTTTTAACGAACAAAAGAACTAATGAGTTAAAAATAATCATTTTTTAATTATTTTCCTTAATAAAACAATACACAATATCAATTATTATCTGTAATATGTGCCTGTGCCTATCATATTCATGAAATTAAATTAGTAAGGCTTTTTAATTAATATTTAAAATCCAACAGAGGCAGATTGTGGTGCAAAAAAACAATTTTTTCTGCACGTTCTGGAGCAAGTCGGTTTCGTTTTTCCTCGTAAATTAAACCTGCCTCGGAAAATAGTCTTTCTGAATAAACAGAGCTTGCTGGTGTGATTAAGTATCGTTTAGCAAGCTTACTTAAAATAGGAAATCTATTCTTATTGGTACTCAAAGCCCACCATTCATATGGGTTTATTTTTCTGTCAGCCTTTGCTAATGCGATGTAGTTGGCGATTTCTTTAGCAGTGGCATTCTTGGGTTGCTCTTCAGTAGGTTGCTCTATAGATGATTCTTCAAAACATGCCCAAAATAGTTTATGAGTTTCCGAATCATGCTCACTTTCATTGTCTAAATGTAGGTATGTATAACATGAAACAGATTTCTTTAACTTTATTGTTTTCTTTTCTCACAACCTTAGAAGAAATTAGAAATATTTTTAATGTGTTAAATGTTTTTTTTGTCGAATAGTAATGTCGAGTTATTCGACTATTCGCCAAAGTGAATGGCGATTAATCGGTATTCGACTATTCGCTATAAACACTATTCGCGGCAACTCTAGTTATGAGCTATATCGGTCAGGGGGTTGCTGAGATATTGGGGTCCAAGAGGGGGTAAAAAAAAAAAAGTGAGACAGTCAGATCAAGTGGGGTGTCTAATGAAAGCGCTTTGGTTGGACATTTCAAAACTGTTTTTATGTAGCCTTAGTAGTTTTCGAGATATTAGGGAAAATAAAAAACGTAAAAATCAAAAATTCTAGGGTACTTCCAGCAATCCCACAATGCTGAAATTTGGTATGCTTGAGGCTTTTGTGTCACAACTACAGGGAAAAGTCTGAAATTGAAGAATTTAGAAACTTGTACTCCATAAAAAAAACCAATATAACATCCATGCTTGACCTCCCATTTCTAGGAATTTGAATGACGTTAGAGTTCTTTGGTTTTTGTCAAAAGGACGTTATCAATTAATTCATCAGGTACTTGATATAGGTACTAACAGGTATGTAGTATTACGCCCCGTTGCTTAGCCCATTCAAAGGCTATTTCGATGATGTGTAGGAAATTAGAGTAGTTACTGGTAGATCCTGTACTGTACTGGTAGACCTCGAGGTGAAAATTTTCAAAAATAATAATAGAAAATATGGAAATTACTTACTTAGTTAAGTAGTCGGGCTGATAAAGGTGTTATCGCGAGGTCTCAGTTCGGGGCGAACCACTAGTTATTAATGCCTACTTATACTCATTGTACAGTTTTACCCAGAAAATAAGTCCGATCGGCTGTTTTCGTTTGCGCAGAAAAGTGCAGACTGATATCCGACAGTAGCCGAACGTATAGTATAGCTCTGTCCCGCTGACATGATTCGTACACTGTCGCACAGAGTCGACTGATGAACAAGATGGCGCACGACCGGCCGCGATTTTACCTCGAAATCGTTTAACCAATAACAGCGCAAGATTTTTTAGCGCGCGGTTGCGATTGGTGGAAGAAGGTTCCCGCGCTATAGAAATTGGTCTACGGCGCAGGTTACATCGGGGCGACTTATATTTTGGGTAACACAGTAAATCCCTAACATTCAATCTTATACCTAGCTTCTACGAACAATAAATATCATTTATCTAGCTATTCCCAGCCCAGGCCAGCGTGGAATTGATGTTATATCACTGCGAACCTGGACTGCTTGGAGGATCACCTAAGTTAGCAAATTTAATCAATTTTCATTATATAACATAACATAACACCCTACAGTCACATACGTACCTAGTCATGATCACACACTAAGGTTCCCTGTGTGGTGGATATCAGGAACTACGAGTACCAATGGTACTATAACACCCAGCCCAGAAACAAATATTAGCAGATCATACAAACATTTGTCCCGCTGCGGGAATCGAACCCGCAACCTCTCGCATTTTAGTCAGCTGCTCGCCCGCCGCGCGACAGAGGTCGTCCTAATTATTTTAAAAGGACTTATACAATTCTCTGACGTTTAATTGAGCTTGTAACGTAAAAGCACTGGAGGAGATTGGATTCAAACTTCTAGCTGAGATTTCCTGTAAATTTTCGTAAAATCAAAGCTCAAAAGTTTTAAAAATTGAACTTTTAAATCGTCGAAGATTTCTCTGAAAAGTATCTTCTATTTGAAATGGCACCTTCAAAAAAAACCAACAGGATGTACATCTTGATTGATTAAGCTGTTAGCAAATCCTACGCACATATTGATAGAGAAAATAATGATGGATGTGTAATCGAAAATAGTTTGAGGATAGGCTGGTTACTATATTGTTTAGCTATAGGTATTTATATACTGTACATAGTGCAGGCCCAGGCTCTATACATTTATGACACATCTCCTTTCATTACGAGCCGGTAGACATCCACTGCTGGATGAGGCCTCCCCCATAGCATGCATAGAGAACAACCCATAGCGTGCAATGGAGGGATTTGCCATAACCTCCACGCTTGGCAGGCGGATTGGTGGTCGCAGTTTAATGTGAAGTACTCAGGTGGATACTGCTGCCCATCCACTGGCGTAATTCCTTAGCCACCTTTTGTGATATCCACAGGAGGAGTCCTATTTTTGGGCCGAGACTACCACGGTCATAATTAAATTGATGCCACCAATCCAATTGATGGTACTACGGTACTCGTATTTCCTGATACCCACGACACAGGGAATCCTCGTGTGGGATCAACACTACGTGTGACTGTGAGTGTTTTGTTATATTGATGTATTGCATATTATTATTATTTTTATTATTGGTACCTAGTATATCATGCAACTGGTATTTTTTATTTTACTGTATTTTGGTACATCAACGTATCAATATTTAAGTAAGCAGGTCAATAGCTCATGTAAATTTCATACAGTCCATTCCATCCAAAGATCGTCTGGCTATAAAGCGATAAGACTGCCCATTGTATAACATAGTTAGTTTTTGTTTATAAAATTGTTATTTTTATATTATTTTGGTGTGCAATAAAGTATTTATTTCCTATCTTCTATCTATCGGCCTTTCTAATATCCTGCAAATAATTAGGTAGGTACTCTTCGTTCACGTTCAGGGTGATTATTCTGTCTTTGTATTTGCATTCAAAAAAGGCCTGTGGGTATAAGATTTTCAAATTTATTATGTCAATCCGTGTTGTATTTTATGGTTACATAATTTTCGAATGTCTACATCGATTAGTACCTAGCCTTAGAATAAGGATACCTATTATAGCTAATTTTATATTTCGCACCTGACTTACTGGATTTTACCCTGCGACGGTATAAAAAGCAGAGCTCCAGTGAGTTAATAAAAGGACTAGAGGCGGCGCTGCGTGCGTAACTAGGACAAGGCGAGTTATTTTTATTGCAGAAAAAAATCGTTTGTAGGGTGCCGGTAATAATGAAATTACCTATCTGCTTGCCTTGTCTGCGCGCTGGCCGGGTAGCCCCGAGAGAATACTTGGCCGGTGTTTATAGATAGCTGTTGTTTGTTGTACGTACTAAGCCTGTGGATTATAATATTTTGAAGCTTAATTCAAGAGCCTATATATTCAATAGCTTATAAATGGCTAAGTACCTTGTACTTAGTAGTAGAGTGTACTATAGCGGCTGGCTAAATGATACTTGCAGAGTGCCATTGTACCATTAAAAGTTTTTAATGGCTTTTAAAGGTCTGAGATCTTAGGTACGAACTAAAATAATAATTGTCCCATGTGGTAGATTCGTTTTGATTTGTCAGGGTAAAGGTACAAATATCTATACTCGCATGCTGCTAACACCCGATCGAAGAACAAGCTTGAACACATTTTCTGAAGTATCAGTTTACTGCATATTGAACCGACGTGTAAGCACACCTCCGTAAAAACTATGCGCCGCGTCATATTATTGTACCCGCAAGCATGCTAGTTCAATATAAAGAAAAAGTACCGGGTAAAAAAAGAGTAGGTATAATACACAGATTTAAAAAAAAAATGACCCTTTTGGGATCACTTTGTTGTCCGTCTGCCTGTCTGTCTGACTATCAAAACAGTCAAAACCCTAATTCTCAGAAACGGCGAAACATATCAAATTAAAATTATAGCAATTACAAAGGTATGTGAGCTTGTGTTTAAAAAGATATGGCAATGAATGTCTAATTTTTGTATGGAAATCGCAAAAATTAAAAACTTCTAGTTAACTTCCAGTGACCACAATTCACAATTCTGAAATTTTTAATCCTAGGAGGCTTTGTAACACAAATAAAGGAATATAAAGTTTTAATTAGAGGTGTTTCTACTTTTTTGCCTCTAAAATGTGATGGTGAAGTTTGTAGGAAAAAGTAGCTGAAACTTGAAAAGGTCTGTCGATTTCGAAATAATTTACGGATCGAAACCCTTAGGGCACGAGTCTCGCTCGCATTTATCCGTTTTATTTATGGTTACCTTATTGCTTGTTGGGTGGAGTCGTTCCATTAAAATCTAGTAAACTAAACTCAAAAGTCTAAAAAGCAAGAATTTCCATTTATATAGGTAAATTATACACAGGTGCAGAGCGCAGATTAGCAGTATATGTTAGCCTCTGTGAGCATAAACGAACTAAAACTAATTTTGAGATTACACTTAGTACAGAGCAACGTAATGATTTATAGCAGCTTAACTACACCGTACCTTACCAAGACCGTAAACAAACCGCGACATGCAAAAAATATTGTTTGTGTAGATTACCGTGAGGTAATTCCCACCAGACCGTTCCATCACGTTTTGGAAATGTATGTTGTCTCTGCTACGGTATCTGCTACGTTTCTTGCTATGGCATACAATCTGTATTTGCTACAATATTTGCTTGTATTTGTGCTATGGTCTCTGCTACGTTCCTTGCTACGACTTTTGCTACGGCCTTTGCTACGGGCATCGCCTCAATCTATGAGGTTTGTTCCTTGCTACGCTTCTTAATTGCTGCTACGTTCCTTACTATTATCATTCTTGTTACAATCTTTGCTACGATCTCTGCTACGGTATTTACTACGTTACTTGTGACGAGTTTACTACGGATGGTATTTGCTTATACAATAATCAACGAGAAGGTATAGCAATAAAACAGCGTAGTTATTGGAATGAGCAAAAAGCATAATATATCAAAACCAACCTACCAACCAACAAGTATGATTCTGCTCGTAAAAATTAAGAGGAATGAATAACGGTAATTCAAAAGAGGATAAGTATGATAAATGGCATGGGACGGAAATGTAAAGCGAGAAAAACATTTTAGAAAACTCCGGATGACGGCTTGTTATGGCAGCTGGATCTGATTTCCGAAAATGTTTTTATGTACACTTATCTTCAAAATGGTTTTGTAAGCTTTTATTTAACATCATCTAGTATGTAGTCAAATCTTGCAAGTGAATTTCAAACCACTTCCATCCAACCGATTGATCTAAAATGTTGTATTTGTATCTTTAAAGATTTGATGACAATTATGGTGACACCGAGCTGGTCTGATAATGAAGACAATGAAACTTCTTGGTAGAAAATAGTTGACTGGTTGTGTTTAGGCTCATTTTGATCAGGTCATAGTTTGAATTAATAATTTCATCTTAACACAAGTTGGGAGTTTCATGAAAGATTGTTTTGAAAACACATTTTTCAACAAAACACTTATTTTTCATGTCTACTTAGACAGTAAATAAGTTTCATAATTTTGAGCCCTTAGCTCTTTCATCATCAAAATGTAGAAGTCAACTGCTGGACATAGGCCTCCCCCTAGAATGCCACGATGAACGGTCTTGAACCGCCTCCATCCACCGACTTCCTGCGACGTTTATAATGTCTATAGTCCATCGAGATTAGTCATTTACATATAGCTAAATGAATGTATATTAATTTAGTCAACATTGATGTTCGTAACTATTCAATTTGACTATTCAATTTCAAAGTTATAAAAACTATACTTGTATAGTGTGTGTCTGCCTATCTGGCTCAGATATAATATGAATTCTCTGGCTACTAAGGCTGAACGAACGAAGATCTCTGCAAGCGTTGTGTAGGTAGCTGTTATCCAGTGTTAGGTAAGCGTGACTCCACTAGATTAAAATAAATGTCAAGCTCGTAGAGGTATATTTGTATTACACTCATGTGAATCAGGATTAGAACGGATTTTGTGAGTAAAACCAAAAGAAGGCTCTTTGTTTTACCGCTTCTATCCGGATCGTATACTCATATCGGCTACTTGCGGTAACAGAGTCTGGAAGTCGATCTTTTGTTCTTTAAGCTTGAAGGCATATTTAGCGGATAATCTGCAGCGGAAACCGCTCGACAACGGAAACTAGCTTTCTTTCGTTTCTCCAAGCTGCTTGATTGACCTTCGTTATACAGAATGAACTATTCTTGGATATACAGGGGTAGCCCTGCATATCCAAGAATAATTCGATCTAGGCACTTTATATATCCATGTCTTAATATTCTACTTGTCATTGCAGAATTTCTCTGCTCTCCACATTATTACCGAGGGTAAGGAAAGAGTCAAGAGAGTTCCTATGATGCTCACTTTAATTTAATTATTGGATTATTGTCAAGCCTCTGCAATTATGTGAGATGAGTAGACTTCGCCGGTTCTGCAACTGTAAGTCATACTTAAAAAAAAAAATAAGACCATATATTTAAAGTCGCCTATATAGTCCTGATCCCACAATAGGATTCCCTGAGTCGTGAGTATCAGGAACTACGAGTACCATGGTACCACAACACCCAGACCCGGAACAAATATATGCAAATCATACAAACATATATCCCGCAGCGGGAATCGAACCCGCAACCTCTTGCGTCTCAGCCGGCTACTCGCCCTCTATGCCACGGAGGTCGTCAAAACATATAACCGCATAAATATTATGGTCTCAAATGTATGTCTGCTCTATATGCATATAAAAACGAATCCCAGTGGAGAATACTGCGGAGAATACTGCTTAGTATTCTCTCTAGTATTACTGGTTGCTTCTACAGTTTCGTACTTCTTAACTAGAAATGAGGGAGGGGAGGTTCCGATTCGAATTTGTATGCAAGGCAATTTCGCTTAGTATCTACGTGTGAGAAATACGTGCTTGATAAGCAAAACAATAGAAAGCGCGGTTGCTGCTTTTCATCAAGTGATTGTAGCCTTAAAGTATTCGTTAAAATAAGAAACGGCTTAAGTTAATTAACCAATGTTGTTTTGTAACACCACTCTCGTGAGTTGTGTCTTTTTTTTTTGATTTGCTTGAAGAAAATAAGATTTAAACGGTTCTACGTCTATTAAATTCTTCAATGTAACAATGATATTATACCTACCACATCCATAGGTATAACATAAGTATATCATTTGATTCTGCTTACGGCAACAAGACAAGTATCTTGTCATATAATTTTTACAACATCCTGGTTTATGGACACCTGATACGTGCCTCGAGATGACTTTATTACCTCCTTTACTTACGTATTATATCACGATACCTACGAGTTACGACCTCATGCCTTACGCCGCATGCAATTTTCCCTTTGGATATCTTTGTAGGTAAAACATACTTACATCTGAAGACTTCATTTACTTTTTCGGAAATCTTTTATGTCGCTCGTTTCCTCTCAAAAAGGTACGTAAGAATCAAGAATTTATTGGATTTTAAACGTGTCACGCGGAAAGGAATGAAAGGTCACAGGTTTTCTCGTATTTGGGTTGGAATTTAGGGACTAGGCCGGCTTTTCACCTGATATAAAAGAGATTCGGTTTGGTAGGTATGACTGGGGTGATTTACAGTGGATGTGGGTGGTTACATATTTGTTTTGGCGGTATAACCACACAAGGTTACAATAACAGATAAGGCCCGTCTCGTATCCCGAATATAAATTAGGTTGGGGTAGGTATTTCATTCACTCGGCAGAATGATGAATGCGCTATTCGCTTGATTAAGCCGCCGGGAGCTGAAATAAACATCAAGTAGGATAAGTATATTGTATATAAAAGATATATAAAACATAGACTTATATATCGTCAATAATGTAGAATCGTGTCGTTTTCCAGCACACTTCTCCATGTAAACAAGATGATAACTATAGGTACACTATTATTATACAAACTCTTAAATTCAACCTCATATAGCCTTGTGACGTTTAACACAAGAGGTGTGAACGCCCGCTGATACCTACACTGTACACGGTCCAGAATTAGGGCCGATTTCCACCGGGGCGGAGAGGAGAGGAGACAAGGAAAAGCTGGTAGGTTATTGGCAGGCAGACTTTACAGGTAAAAACGAAATCGGATTGGTTTATTGAAACACATCTCCTCTCGTCTCCTCTTCTCTCCACCCCGGTGGAAACCGGTCCTTATTCGTTTAAGTACGACAGCTTTCATCATGAGGTAACGCAATTAATATGCTACCTCATGGACTGTCGGTTTTTACAAGCTTTTGTTTAAATTTACCTGCCCGTCTGTGTGTCGTGAAATCTTACTAGATAATTTTGACCCTTTGCTTTTTTTTTAATTTTGTTCTTTGGATGTAGCTGGAATTTTTGTATACCTGTATACTTACGTGACATAAGATGACATACAGTATTCTGGTGACAGAGATCTGATGATGGAGATGGAAGATGAATATCTGAACGGAACTTCTCGCATAGTCGTGCTTAGCTCAATATTGAATTTTTTTGGCTCGCGGTTCCGATTACTTATTTAATTAATACAATCATCGAAAACGAATAATCGCGGAAGGGCGCGTGGGAGTGCTTAATTACCAATTTTGTATTGTTAGCAACACTTTCTCGTTATTATAGCTCGACTAAAAGATCTTAAAACTTGTAATGAAAAGTTAATTATAATGAAAATCTGAACTATTATTAGTGCCACACCTCTCTTTCCTGTCGATGGATGAGGGCGAACTAAGACCGTTCGTCGTGGCATTCTAGAAGGGCCTATGTCTAGTCGTGGACTTCTACAGGCTGATGATGATGATAATTATAATGATTCTCTTTCTGCATAGACTAGGCACTTGAATGTGACAGCATGATTTACATAAGCTATTTTGAAAGAACTTCAAACTCTGTTCTACCCTAAAATTTAATATAGGTACCGTAAAACCGGGTTACTTTAACCCTAAGAGGTAACTTTGGCCCAAGTTTGAACTTCCCGCCCTACGGTGTGAGCGTAATTTCTGCTCGTAGTTTCTACTTAAATTGACAGATTGGCAGGTCCTGTGCTCGCCCCGGATTTTCACACGAATCTGTCACGATTCCTGTGAAATCAAACTTTTTCCCGATTTGGGCCAAAGTTACCTCTTAGGGTTAAAGAAACCTGGTTTTACGGTATCCGTTTTTGTTTTGCGTGATTAGGGCCTTAAATAGCAAACTTAAATAAACTTAAAACAAAACCGAAAATATTTGCTCTACCTCAATCAAAATTGCAAAGGTAAAGCATCTGCAAATTATATAAAACTAGATAATTCAAATCTAGTCACGTTCAGGGTGTTCATGCTATTCCAAATCCAGCGATATTCAGAGTTAGTCGTTAAGGTTTATTAATTACCACATGTCAATTGCAGCTCGTTGGAGGCATTCGTTTTTTCCACATTTCTTTCGGCGTGATTTGCATTCATTGTGGGCGAATACGTGATTTTGTGGCTACTCCAATATTGGAAAAAGCTTTTGAGCACTGCCCATAACATGAAAAACATTTTTACGTCAGGCATTGTTATCGATTGTTTGGGATGGGATTAGGGTCATGCCAGTTATCTCCCAAATCAAGTTCGTTCTCGTCTAGTTGGTTGGGTCATTGCCGTATCTAGTTAGACCAAGGGTCGCAGGTTCAATCTCCGCCCGGAGAATATAATTAATATATAATGAATGTAATTAATATAATTTTAATATAATTATTATTATAAACTACTTAATAGTTTGTTCAAAGGTTCACGAGTGGCGACCAAAAACCGGACGACGCGGTAGAGGAAGGTTCTCTATTCGATGGACTAGACATTATAAACAGCAGGAAGTCTGTGGATGGAGGTGGCTTAAGACCGTTCGTCGTGGCATTCTAGGAGGGAGGCCTATGTCCAGTAGTGGACTTCTACATACTGTTGATGATGATGATGATATATACTAAACCTTATTTTGGATAGGTAGCTTGGCGTTTGTCTAGATCTATTTAAGTCTTCTTAATAATAAACGAGTCATCAGTTTTTCAAAGCGAATTCCATCACTCATTTCTTTGTTTAAAGTTTTTCTCTGGCGGTATTATTAGCGAGACTTATCGAGTTTCTTTCGCAGTTGTATATATGAAACAAGTCAAAACGAGAATTTAACGACTTCTAGAACAATATTCGTCTTTGCCATGTAGGTGATTAGAGTTGCTTCGAAAAAATAAAACTTTGCGGTTCTTGAACAGCTTTGTTGGCTAATTTACATATTTAACTTGGAGATATTGGACTACTTAAGTCACAAGTTATTATATTGAACACAACATGTGTCACCGGCAAATGGGTAAGTTTTGATGGATCGGGTAGTAAGCACCAAAAGTTTATCTTCAAAACTTTAGGCCGTGTGATGACTAAAATACAAAGCGGTTAAAACTACATATATGTACTGTAATAAATGTGCTACTGCGCTTTCTTCGTGTTCCAGTAGAGGAAATTGTTCAAGTTCGTTATTAGTTTTTGCACAAATAAAGGTTTAATGCATTTTTGTTTGTCTTTTCAACTTATGGCAAATGGAAGAAGAAAATTGAAATCAAATCAAATCAAATATATTTATTTAGGAACAAGAAACAGTGGCATAAAAATACAATTGAAAAAGATGATAATCTGCAGAAGTTATAAAAACTGTGTCGCAGACACAACGCTCTCCTTCGTAAAGATAATTAGGATTTCCTAACAAGTAATATAAAATACAAATATGTAAGAGTTTAAATTTCAAAGAAAAGTGAAAAACATTACATTTTTAAGATAATTTTTCAGGGTGTTCTGGGTATTTTTCTATGTATAAAAAAAATATCTATCTATGTAATGTATTATTGTATTAAGTATGTCAGTTATCTAGTACCCATAACACAAGCTCTGCTTAGCTTGGGGCTAGATAATGTTGTGTGAAAATGTCCATATTTATTTTTTATTTATTATTATATTATTACTAGTATGGGTATGTGTAGGAGTGTGTTGTGCATGTTTTGTGTAGTGTGTGTATGTGTTGGATGTCTGGAAGAGCGTAGTACTTGTACTAATATTTATTCTGTGGTAGAGTGTATAGTGTGTAAGTGTGGGTGTGTGTATGAAGTGAAATTGATCGTTAGAATGGTGTTACTCAATCTGTACATACATCTGTTATACCTAAGTACGTATATTTTACTGTGGATGTAGGAATATAAATATGTAAGAAAGTATACCGCAGAGCCTCAAGACGAAAGTCTATAGTCAGTGCACTGAGACGTGGTCGCTAACTATTGGCCGTAAGGACAAGCTCATAGTCACGCACTGGGCTATGGATAGAGCTATGCTAGGGTATCACTACGTGATAGAATCCGAAATGAGGAAATCCGTAGAAGAACCAAGAACACCGTCATAGCTCTCAGAATTAGCAAGTTGAAGTGGCAATGGGTAAGTCATATAGCTCGCAGACCGATGGGTAATAAAGGTTCTCGAGTGGCGACCACAAACCGGACGACGCGGTAAAAAAAGGCCTTCTACTCGATGAACTAAAGACATTATAAACGTCGCAGGAAGTTGGTGGATGGAGACGGCTCAAGACCGTGCGTCGTGGCATACTAAGGGGGAGGCCTATGTCCAGCAGTGGACTTCTACAGGCTGATTATGATGATGATGAAGAAAGTATAGTAGCTACTAGGACGTTTAGATTTATCTAAAGGTTTCCTAGGATGTGTTGTATGCTATCCTAAAAGATGATGATTGTACACACGATTGACAATCTCTGTGGCGTGGCGAGCGAGCAGCCACGGTTCGATTCCCGGTGCGGGACAAATGTTTGTATGATCTGCAAATATTTGTTCTGGGTCTGTGTGTTATGGTACCACGGTACTCGTAGTTTCTGATAGCACGACACAGGGAATCCTAGTGTGATATCATGACTACGAATTGTGATAGTTGGGTGTTATGTTATGTTTTTTACGAAAAGGAACAGCTTTTGTTCTATGACTTGTTACTTACTTCTATGACTAGTTAAGTAAATTTTGAAAAAAATATTGCGGTCATTTGGCACGTCAGCATCCATCATCCACTTAGGTGTAACTTGGCTCAGTAAGCATGTAGAATTCGTAAAAAACTTTCATAAAACAACCTCCGTACACTTTTCCGTAGAACATAAATTTAATTAACGTTGTAACAAACGGGACATGAAACGCTATGAATGCGGCCATTTATATAAATTCTTCACCTAACGTTATAATGAGAAGCGTACCCCTGCGTTAGGTTAAATGTGGCACACAATATGGAAAAGGTTTTTTTTTTATAAATGCTGGACATTTGACACAACATTATCTAGCCCCAAGCTAAGCAGAGCTTGTGTTATGGGTACTAGATAACTGATATACTTAATACAAATACATTACATAGATAGTTTTTTTATTATGCATAAAAAGTACCCAGAACACCCTGAACAATTATCTGCAGATCGTACAAATAATTTTTTAGAGGCGGTAATCAAACCCGCAACCTCTTGCGTCGCAGGCGAACCTTCGCCCGCCGCGCCACAGAGGTCGTTAAAACACAGAATACACAGAGGTTGGTAAATTTAATTAACGTTGTAACAAACGGGACATGAAACGCTATGAATGCGGCCATTTATATAAATTCTTCACCTAACGCTATAATGAGAAGCGTACCCCTGCGTTGGGTTAAATGTGGTTCACAATATGGAAAAGGTCATTGAAGTTCAGGTAGATCAGCCACATCTTCTACTTTACTTGTCGGTAAATATTATTTTAGTATTTTTTGTGAGAGAAAGTCCCAAAATGTTTTGAATTTTAATAACCCTCCTTCGGCAGTCGGACAAAAAATACCTAACTACCTAAGTCCGCTGCTCGCGGGCTCAGTTTAAAGTGCATCACACACGCAGCAGACGCTGTAATATTTTATATGCGTATAAAAACTTATCGCATCTGAAGGTATCACACACGCAGCTGATACGATAATATACGAAAATGATACATTCACGCGGAAACCTTCAAACTGTATTGTATTTCAATTTGTATACACAGATATAATCTGTCCATCTTTTGATATATGTCAGTGCCTACAGATGCTTGACGGTAAAATATAAGTGATCTGCTAGGTGTGTGTTGCTCCTTGAGTTTAGTATACAGAGCGATATGGACAGATATGCGCTCAGATACAGATATCTTACCGCATCTGCTACGTGTGTGACACACTTTATTGGTAGGGTTCCGTATTTTGTATACGGTACGAAGCCCTCATTTAGACCAGCAAACTTTTAATTTGTTTTCTCTTACGAAGTAGTGAAAGTAAACGAGATGCTACATAATCAAGTGAGAAGTTTTTTTTGGAATGTCCATTTTTGCGGTACCACTTTTGGCAAATGTAGGTCTATGGTCTTCATGTACTTTTTTATTGGCATAAGTACATAAGCACCGTCCGTGGTGCGTCCAACCTAGGAATAGACTTCTCCATCGCCTCCCGTGGATGTTGTAAAAGCCAGGGCAGGGCAGCAGGATCCACCTGAGTAGTCCATACTACTGCGATCACCAAAATACCTGCCAAGCGTGGTGATTATGGAAATTCCCCCCATTATTTTATGAGAGAGACCTCGTCCAGCATAAATAGTTTTTAATGCTACCTATTCCCGGAACATCATACAAAATAGTTTGACAGTCGCATTCCGAGTTCGTTGAACAAACTGAATAGGTTCGAGTTGAATGTTTTAGTGTCCGCCCGAAGATTTGTATTCGGTTCGGTTTCGATGTCGGCAAAAAAATCTAGTTTCGGCCAAAGTTTTGACTTTGAAAAAAAAACTGACTTCGGCCGCGCTGAGTCTGTGTTCGTGAATTGTCGCGCGTCGTTCGGCTAACTTCGGGTGAGTTCGTGGGTTATGTGTGGTCGCCATGCAGCTGAGTTCGCCGGCGTCTGTCTGTATATGTGTAAAAATTTAAAAATACATGATATTTAATTATACAATACATTTAAATTGAATTCTAACATGTCTAAATGAGTTTCGGTTTTGGTTTCTGCCGAAACTGAGACCGACGCCGAAGATTTGGTTTCGGTTTTTTTTTCGGCTGGAAATCCCGTTTCGGTCGGACACTAGAATTGTTGTATCTAACACTACATAGTTTAGGTATCTGCGGTCACGTTGCAAACTATGCTAGAGCCAGTTGACTTGAAATGGGTGTTTTGACCGCTCAACAAGTTTACCGAACAAAAACAAGTTAGAGTATAAGTATTAGTAAAAGTCACGCTTAAATCAATTAATTATCTTAATTTTTAGATACTCGTACACGTGTACCTACAGTTTGTAAGTAATAACTGGACATTACACCTCTGTGGCGCGGTGGGCGAAGGTTCGCCTGCGACGCAGGAGATTTCCCGCCTCGGAGCAAATATGTATATGTATCGATCTGCAGATTTTGTTCAGGGTGTTCTGGGTATTTTTCTATGTATAATAAAAAAAACTGTCTATGTAATGTATTGTATTAAGTATATCAGTTATCTAGCACCCATAACACAAGCTCTGCTTAGCTTGGGGCTAGATAATGGTGTGTGAAATGTCCAGCATTATTTATTTATTTATTTATTAACCACGTTCTCAAAAAAAGAAGAAAACATAGAGACCAGTGACTAAAAAAAGGTCGAATGGAGCCTACGACGTGGATAACAGCACGCCGATGAACGTTTGTCGCGGGTAGGTAAGCCTGAGGCTCAGGTGGGATGACAACAGGCTTATAAGCACGATCAAAATATTTGATGAAACAGAATAAATTTAAGGTATTACAAAAAACACGACAGCTATAAACCTTAGCTATTTATTTGATAGGTACTTATCGTGCGAAAGGCTTGTCAAGTTTTATGGAGTGTGCGCAACTGTTACGCCGAAACGAGCGAAATCAGTCGCCACGCTAAGTAATGAAAATGTAATTTATTTTACGCCTTCTACTTCAGCAGTTGTATTTACAAGAGTTTATGGAGACTTGTTGAAAAGTTACCTACTAAGCTTTAGAGGTGCCGTTTTAACAAAACTTGCCTGTAAATATCTAAGGCTTTTAGTATTGTTACTTGTATATGTATCCGCTTGCGTGGTGCCGTTCATAATCCAGAACTAACTCTGTTTCATATCGAAATCGGTTCAGCCAATACGGAGTGATTGAATAACAAACGAACACACAAACTTTTACATTTACCGGTATAAGAAGAATATCTACTCTTCTAGTCTACTCTAGTCTGTCATCTCTATCTTCTTTGCACGACTGAGCTAATGACTACTTAAGCTTCGCCTTGAACCCTTCTCACAGTTGTCGTGCGTGAGTGGCCTCGAAAATACAAAGAAAGTACTATAGATATTTAATTTTTAACTCCGAGTAAGATAATTTGAAAAGTAATAAATATAAATTGATAGCTGCTTAGTTATATATTACGCAGCAACCTATAGTTGTAGAATTTAAATTAAAATTTTAATTTAAATTCTACTTTGATTGATTCTAAAGTCATTTCAAAAGTCAAGTCAAATAAAACGAGAAATTCGTCGTATACAATTGTAAAGACAAGTAAACATAAGCCCCGAGTCAAATTAACTGTTTCTAACAAAATTCATGACAAAGAAGGGTCGCTCAAATTGAAAGTAAACAATCGACGGAATGTCGGCAAAACGTGGAAACATCTTGGAATATAAAAATTATATCTCCAGCTCAAGGTTTTTACTGTCCCGATAAATAAAATAAATTGAGTTTGTCAGCTACTTACTGAAGTTGAGTCTGGGGTTTTCGTTCGAGTCGGCCCTTTATTGATTAAACGAACTAGTTGTAGCTTCAGCTTGTAAGAACTGTTCAAAATTTTTAGATGTTCTTCTTATTCCGATAGTAGAATTTACCCAACTAACAACACTAGGCGCTTTTACATAGAACGATAACGACACGGTATGTCGGGACGACATCGTCCCGATACGGTGACGACACGATGCGCCGCACTTCGTCTCAAATAATCGCACGCGTCCGCCAGAAATTTGATCACTGCGCAAATTCACGTCGCATTTTGTCGTCGTTTTAACTAAGGCATGTTTTTTTTAAACTGACTTCACGTCCTTGCTATATCGGTGACAATGTGAAAGCGTTTAGTAGTAAATATACGTGATTACCTGTCTGACAATATTGTTATCGTGTCTTGTCATTATCGTCTAATGTGAAAGCACCCATAAGGTAACTTGTGGGTACTAGGGCATGTAAACCGGTTAACCGATTAACCGAAAAACCGATTAACCGACTGATTTTAGGTCGGTTTTTTACCGGTTTTTTTCTTAGAAAATAACCGGGTTTTCGGTTTTTTTTAAGGAGTAATAAATCACAAATTCATTTCAAACTACGCCTTGCAGACTTTATTTAGAACGACCATTTTAATCCATCTAATTATATTACAACATAATACGTTAAAATTGCAAAAATACAGACAAACACTTCTCAGAAAACTTTATCATTGGACCGCATAAAACTTCGTTAGTGAATATCGTAGTGTAAATAAGCTATTACCTACTATTAAACAAGCAGAGCAAGAAAGCAAAGGCAGCGTTGCATGAGCGCATTGGGCGCCACCGTCGTCGCTGCGGTCAGCGGTCGAACTGGCAAATTGTTAATTATACCAAAAAAGTGAATTAGACTTAGTAACTTTTAGGACTGATTAATGATAATATTTTAGACTAACTACTTATCTTGTTGATTATAGTTAACTACTCTATTTGAGTATGAGTGAGTTGAATATTACCGAATGTTTTAAACTTTACTTGAGAGAGAGTTTTAATATAAGACTAAATTATTTTAATGTTTAAAGATACCTATCCCTAAACGTGAGAAAGTCGAGTGGGCCTGACAGTATCCCGGCTATTGTGCCCAAATAATGTTCTCCCGAGCTGTGTTCCGTTTTGTTGCACCTCTTCGACCTCTCTTATACCTCGGGGGTTGTGCCATCTTCATGGAAGGTAGCCCATGTCCACCCTATCCCTAAAAAAGGGGATCGTACCGAACCGTCCAATTACAGGCCTATAGCGATAACCTCCCTACTTTGCAAGATGATGGAGCTAGTGGTCAACACTCGGCTTCTTGGTTATCTGGAGGAACGCCAAGTGATCAGCGATCGACAATACGGTTTCCGTCACGGGCGATCAGCTGCTGATCAGCTGGTGATCTTCTAGTCTACCTTACTCACCGTTGGGCAGAAGCCATTGAGAGTAGAGGAGAGGCTTTGGCAGTAAGTTTGGACATCGCAAAGGCATTCGATCGTGTGTGGCACAGGGCGCTTCTATCGAAGCTTTCATCATATGGCCTTCCCGAGGGCTTATGTAATTGGGTCGCCAGTTTTCTTTCCGGGCGGTGCATTAAATCCGTAGTTGATGGATCCTGCTCGGACTCCATGCCCGTCAACGCTGGCGTTCCCCAAGGGTCAGTGTTATCACCCACGCTTTTCATCATTCACATCAATGATATGCTACAAATTAGCGGTCTCCATTGTTATACGGATGACAGCACTGGTGATACCCTCTACTCTGGCCGTGCAAACGCCTCTCGTGCCGAAGTGGATGAAAATAGGTCAGCACTTGTGTCTGAAGTGGAAAGCTCCTTAGAGCTCGTATCAGATTGGGGTATCCAAAATCTGGTTACTTTCAATGCTACTAAGACACAAGTGTCAATTTACCGCAAAAAAAGCCCCATTTACCATCGTGCCGCAGTTTCAGGGCATTCCTCTTTCCACCTCCGCGAGCATTGGGATTCTGGGAGTTGAAATTTCTAACGAGGTCAAATATGGGAGTCACTTAGAAGTAAAGGCAAAACTAACTTCTAAAACACTTGGAGTGCTTAATCGTGCAAAACAATATTTCACGCCAACTCAGCGCTTTCTACTATACAAAGCACAAGTTCGGCCACACATGGAATACTGCTCTCACCTATGGCACGGGGCCCCCAAGTACCAGCTGCTTCGTTTTGACAAAGAAGAGCCGTTAGAATCGTCAACGACCTCAAGCTCACCAGTAGGTACACTAGAGCCGCTGAGCCTGCGCCGAGATATCGGCTCGCTCTGTGTATTCTATCGACTCTATAATGGGGAGTGCTCTGAGGAACTATTTGATCTTATACCCGCTTCCAGGTTCTATCATCGCACCTCTCGACATCGGTTGGGAGCTCATCCACATATCATCGATGTGTGGGTATCTCGTACAGCTCGCTTTACAAGATCTTTTCTCCCACATACGTGGAAATTGTGGAATAGGCTCCCTTTTGAGGTTTTTCCGCTAAACTAAAACATGCACAGCTTCAAAAAAAAAATGTAAAAAGGGTCCTCCAAGGCAGGCAACGCATTGGCAATGCCTCGGGTGTTGCAGATGTCAATAGGGGACGGTAACCGCTTACCATCAGGTGGGCCGTATGCCAGTTTGTCGAGCCATAACATTAAAAAAAAACTATTTTGTTGATTTTTATAGTTTTCTCATGAAGTGAAATTTAATTTCTTTTAAATATATATAAAGAACATATTTAATATAATAAATACTCTATAACCTGAAGAGAGACAGTTTTAATACTACCAAATAAATAAGTAAATTACACTTAGTAACTAACTATTAGGACTGATTTATCATGTTGTTGAATTTTGTTACTTTATTCGAGTAAGAGTGAGTTCTGCACATTACAATACTTTAAAATTTTACAAGCTAATTTAATTGGTGCATCCTTATTCAAATAATAAGTTCATTTTTATTAAAATTTACGGTTTTATCTTATCCTAAGACACCTATATAAAAATAACTAAAAATAACCGATTAACCGGTTTAACCGGTTTTTGAAACATAAAAACCGAGAAAACCGGTTTTTTAAAACAACCCGGTTTTTACATGCCCTAGTGGGTACCTAGTATAGTTTTAATTGGCACTCACCTATACTGTGTCCAGTGGTGGATTTATACTAGGGGCAGTCGGGGCTAGTGCCCAGGGCGGCAAATTTTCTAGGGCGGCAAAATTTGGAAAGTGAGAAAAAAAAATCTATACAATATAATTAACTAATTCTTTTAAATAAACATTTTATCTTAAATTGAAAAAACGGCTAATTACCACTGTTTTCCGTCACTTTTGCTGACGTTTCGAGACTGAGTTCAGAAGCCACGGAAAGTGACGGAAAACAGTGGTAATTAGCCGTTTTTTCAATTTAAAATGATTCCCAACCACGAAAGTTTCAATTCTATAAACATTTTATCTTTCAAGAAATATAATTCAAGTATTATGTATCACATTAAAATTTTGTATATTATTTAATATAAATAAAACATAATGTATAATAAATGCTATATAATACATAATAAATTTCCTGCAAACAATTAGTTATCCTAATTCTTAAAAAATAAGATATCAAAACTATTAAAATAAAATTTAAGTCGTAGGGCGGCATTTTCGTGCCCCAGGGAGGCACAAATTTAAATCCGGCCCTGACTGTGTCAGATGTTTGCAAACAAGTAGCAACCCAATACCGATCACTTTAGCGTCCTTCCCGTGATAATAAAATAGTTCCTTGATAATAAAAACTTCATCAACAGCCTTTAGGCGTCCACTGCTGAACGAAACCTCCCCCAAATTGCAATGGGGGCATTTGCCATAATCACCACGCTTGGCAGGCGGATTGGTGAACACAGTATTGGTGTTGAGTACTCAGATGTATGCTGCTGCACATCCCTTGGTGTAATACATGCATGTCAAACTCAAAGACATTGGTGGGCCAAATGCTTAAAGACTGGTAGAATCAGTGGGCCGCAAAACCCAACCATAATGAAAACAAACTCATTCATAGATATACCACAGAATAAATATTAGTACAAGATATACCTAGTAATACCCTAGGGGGCACCCTATCCCTAAAGGCTGGTTTACACGTATTAAGTTGTCAAGTAGGTAACTAAATTAAATTTAGTTTTACTACTACTAACTAAACTTTAATTTAAGTGATTAATTGCATATAAACACAGAATTTAGTAACAAGTTGCAAGTTAAAATTTAGTTAACAACTAAACAAATTAATTAGAATTTTGTCTATTTTTCGGTTAAGTTGGTGGGCGGGGCTTGTCACTTGACACGTTTGGACAGGCACAATATTAGTTAAATGCATAAGTGTAGTAACGCGCTCGGTTTCAATTGTTCATCGTTTAGGTATTTCTTATTGTAAAATGTCGAAGTGCACG
The DNA here is from genome assembly GCA_951392215.1 of Epirrita christyi. Lineage (NCBI taxonomy): Eukaryota > Metazoa > Arthropoda > Insecta > Lepidoptera > Geometridae > Epirrita > Epirrita christyi. The sequence goes on from OX595846.1 coordinate 10,647,445, forward strand.
GAAGATACGAAAATGAAGTTTGTCGAAGAATATTTAAAGAAAGAGTGCTTGTGGAATATAAGATGCACGAATTTTAGAAATAAACTAGCCAAGCAATGCGACGGGCGATTCTCGATATAGTATCAGCTATGGCAAAATTTATCCAAAACCTCACTTATAACAAATTTAAGCACAGAATTCACGACTGCATTACGTTGTTGAGCGTCCATATTGAGTGAACTAAAGAGCTTAACTACTTAAATACGTATGGACATGTACTTAAATATAAGTCACTAAAAGTTAAGTTAAAATTTAGTTACCTACTTGACAACTTAATACGTGTAAACCAGCCTTAACTGAAATGACTATCAATTGACAATTCTTTATGATAATTTTGACCAATTGATTGGCATATTATTTTTACTTGTCAAACGTTAGGCACCGAGTAACTTTCATTTAGGGATATTAGGGAATAGGGGCAGGACGCTCATCGTTTATTTAAGAGTTCATAAAATTGAATCGGGCCGCAGTCAAAGTTGTAAAGAGCCGCATGCGGCCCGCGGGCCGCATGTTTGACATGCTTGGTGTAATACCTTAGTAAAGCTTTTACTACATCAACGGGAGGAGAAAGAGTGGTCTATTCTTAGGCCGGACACACTTCCATAAACACATAACTGAAGCACCCATCAAAGTTATAATAACAATGTTACATATTCCAACTCATAACTAGGTCGACTACGAGTGTTTTTATAAACTGGTAAATAAATGTGTGCTGGGTAGGTATACGATGTAGCTGCGATGCTCTTCCAGCCGGAGCGATTGAGCGTTAAGTGTTCATAATAGCTTCTTAGAGAGAAAGGCGGTCGAGAGCTGGAGTGCTCTGCGCATCACTTCACACTCCTATTATGACCCTTTTTCTAAAGAGAAAAAAAAGTGAAGAGGGAATTACTACAGAAATTCACTCCAATGACACTAACAGATTCTATGTAGACTTAGGTACTAGAGCATCGCTCGTATTAGACGATCAGCGGCGGCAGGCACCCCTTAGAATTCGAATTGCTTGTCACCGCGACAAAACGAATTTGCCATTGAGAGTAGTTTTTAAGTGACACAAACCAGCCCATACTATTCTAACCTGCTCATTCCGAGTAACTATTACCAGGCTAAAAGCCTTTATTGCCGAGCCATGCCAGACAGGGTTTCACTATCACGTGTTCAACTAAGAGACACGTTAGCCTACTCAATTATTCTGTGGTAGGTGTGGCATATAGCTCGCAGAACTGACACCGGAATAAGGCCGTTTGTACACCACCGCCGTCACCGTCACGTCAGCGTCACCGAGATTATTTCGGGCCGAGTTTAATATGACATGACGCTCGGGTGACGGACGTGCGGTGGACACGCGCGCGGCTATAGTAGTACAGGCAAATTAGCAAAAAGTGTGGACCTAAGTTCACACTTTTCGCTAATAATAAGTCATGGATTCTTATGGAAACGTTTGATGACACGAAAAGAAGCTTATCCTAGGTTTGCACCGTTTCTGGCGCTTACGGAACCCTTTTAAATATTAGTTACAAACTTAAAAAGGCCGTAAATTTTAAAATAGATAGAAATTACTTGATGCAAGTTAAATTACGTATAGAGAGACGTGTCTTAGTGCATTATGATTTTAATAAAAAACACGTGCTACATGCACGTGTTTTTTAACGGAAACACAGTGTTGAACAAATGCATCTTCCGTAAAAAAAACCAGTATAAAACTTCCGGCGGATGTAGTACTAATTAAATGAATAAGTTTAAGTCGATTTCCAGAACTACATTAATTTTCCCCGAAGTAGAGCGACAATAAAATATGGAAAAGTGCCTTCCGTGAGACGCACCATGGTGCAAACCTGGTAATGTATTTCGAACATTTTTTTGATAAGTCTATCAATTTGCACCGACTACCTTAATTTTCCCGGAGCCGTAATAACCACAAAAAGTTTTTTTTGTAAATGATTTTTTTTTGTATGTTCCGTATGTCGGATTTAAAAAATACTTGGTGCAAATGTAGATCATAACGGTTCAAAGTCTATGCCAAATTGCACCGACTACTTCTATTTCCCCCATTAAGTTACGGATATTTTTCTGGTTTTCACCCTATTTCACCCTATTCCGGAGGGTGATACTGATGCTTATTATTAGAGGTGATTTTTAAGCCATACAAAACAATTAGAAAAGTTTTCATGACTACATCTAATTAGTTCCACACTTGTGCAAAAAATCACCTAATTTCACTATAGTAAATGTATGTATCGCTACTTCGGCGCCGTCATCTCGTTCTCGGTGACGTGACGGTGACGGCGGTGGTGGACAATAGCCCTTAAGGTTCTAGAGTTTGAACTGTGGACGATGTAGTGTAGGAATGCCCCTCCCCCGATGGACTAAAGACATTATAAACGTAGCAGGAAGTCGGTGGATGGAGACCGCACAAGACCGTTCGTCATGGCAATCTATTGGGGAGGCATATGTCCAGCTGTGGACTTCTATAAGTCAATGAAAATGGCATAAGGCCAATGACATCGGGGTAGCTTGAAATCTTTGCAATTTGATTGGTTAAAATTTTATATTTACGCAAAAGCGAGATAATTATACATACCTCACTACATATTTTTACTAACGTTAATCAGTCTGTGCTAGCTATACTGTTTTAATAGAAAACTGAAAAAAGGCCGGGGTTTTTTAAATTAAAAAAAAATTACTTGTTAATAGTCGACAACCTCTGTGGCGCGGCGGGCGAAGGTCCTGCGACGCAGGAGGTTGCGGGTTCGATTCCCGCATCCGAACAAATATTTGTACGATCTGCAGTTCAGGGTCTTCTATGGGTATTTTCTATGTATAATAAAAAATATCTATCTATGTAATGTATTGTATTAAGTATATCAGTTATCTAGTACCCATAACACAAGCTCTACTTAGCTTGGGGCAAGATAATGTTGTATGAAATGTGTCCAGCATTTATTATTAATATTATAGTTTGGCAATCTTTATTTTTGTCTGAATATATTTTGTTTATGAAATATTGTTACCTACAAACTACATTCTTAATTTGAACGGGGCGAAATGTATACATACCTCAGACATTCACGATAAATAAACCCGTGTGCCCATCTGTCTCGGTCCACTACGTTGGCCTATATTCACGTTGTAAGCAACACAAGTTACCATGAATAGTTGCTCCAGTTGCTTTGATACCGAAACTATCGCGAGAGTTATGTTATAAATGAGACTCTTTCTTATGGCCTTTCAACTGTAAACAAGGTTATAAAGACCTCAACTTATAATGAGATTGTCATTGCGATGTGTCTGTAGAATAAGTAGGTCTAGCTTTATCATATACAATATAAATAATAAATAAATAAATGCTGGAAAATAACATTTCAAACAACAGCAACAACAAGCAGAGCTTGGGGCTAATAAAACAAAATAGGGATGAGATTAAGCAATCAGGCGGATGCTGCTCCCCATCCCCTGGTGGAATCTCTTAGTTGAGTTTTACTACATCCACGGGAGGAGACGGGGTCTACGAACACACCACGGCAAATATATATTTATACGTACCTATTCGTTTTATGTCTAGACTTTGTGGCTTTGACCGTGCATTACCTACCTATCTATTGCATTATCCATGTCTAGCTCTTTGAACTTTGCCATGCAGAATCTCGAAGTTTTTCATATATTGTGTTTGAAATGTTTATCAAATGGTTTAATTTATGCCAAAAACAACAGAGATTTTAGAAGGTTCTTCCGTAGTCACCTACTTCTGCTTTAGTTATGGGTGTCCTTGAAAAATGCTTAGTGACCGATGGTTCAAAGAACCAGCTTGGTGAAAGGATTTGGTGTCTCGTTGGGAGGGAAGCTCTTTTCATGAATATATGTTACTGTCTTCCATATTTTTTTAGTTCTAGAACAAGCTACTTTCCTTGCGGTTTTTTCCTTCATCGTTTGAGAGAACATAGTATGGCGCACATACATTTTTCTTCAAAAATGAAAAAAAAAAAATTTTTGCAAAAATGGGCCTTCACCGGTATTCGAACCCATGCCCTTAGAATTTGAAGTTAAGGTCACTACCCCACCAGCAGTGCTCTCGGTCCCCGTTTGTTTAGATTTAAATAATTCACAGTTGGACATTCATTCATTCATTAATGTTGTGTGAAATGTCCAGCATTTATTTATTTATTCCTCTATCATTTTATTTCGTTTAGGCCTTTCATCTTATTCTTATTCCCGACACTAACATTTCAGCTGTATTTCTTGTATTAATGTATCGTTCTGTGGCTAAACTTTTATTCTTATTCTATGTAGCAAGGAACAACTTTGAATTGTTGGCGAAACTTTTCAAGTGTAAGAGACTCAACAAGCTCGTGGCCCAATTTTAGTTCAGTCCTTATTCTTATCACTGTTTCCTTAAAATTTAAAGCATAATCTTTTTGCTAGTTTGTTTAGGCCTTTCTAAGTCTTCTTCTTTAATAAGTAATATAAAATTTATTGTGGAAGTATGTACTTAAATATGTTGTTGCTCATGATGTTTTTTTTAAAGTTGCATTCAATTCTTGTCTTCTCATTAGTTGTCAACTTAATTTTTATTTATATTCTTACTGTTCTTAAATATAAATAAAAGTGAATATAAAACTTGAGTCGTTAGGTAGAGTGACTCGGTATTAAATCAACTTTGTAGCGACTTGCAATCTGCAGGAATCTTTGAAAGTTTGTTGGCAAAGAGCCAACAGCAGAAATAAACAGTTGCTTAGCTTCCAACTTTCTATTTAATCTCGCCGAATGTCGTTAAATACCTGTCCAGAAAGTAACCTTCTCAATAACTTTTCAATTCAAAAACCGACATGCAAATGCTGCTTGGTTTGATGCTGAAAATATCAAAATCGCCATATTATGTATGCCTACAATATTTGAGGAGTTCCCTCAATTCCTCATGGATTCCATCATCAGAACTGGATTCTGAAAAAAATGGGACCAATCTGGAAGTATATATATTCAAATAAAAAAAGAATTTTCCAAATCGGTCCATAAACGCCGGGATATGCGCTAACAAACATTAAAAAAAAAAAAAAAAAAAAAAACAACCGAATTGGGAACCTTCTCCTGTTTTGGGAAGTCGGTTAAAAAGGAGGCTGGACATTGTTTATTTACAAGTTTCACCAGAAATGTCACATACCTCATAATTAATTTTAGAATAATGAGTAATTAATGAAGAACCCATTTCTGACATATTTTAAGTACAGCCTATTTTGCAGCCGTTGGCACCTCCTTTATTGTAATCTTATTGTATATTAACGGTCTATTTATAATCTTGTTAACTCGTGTTTTAAAGGGTAATTACGACACAGCTGTTATTAACGCCCTGATGATTTCAACGGTCGTTTGCGTTTCAATTTATATCTGTTTTCAATAGCGGTGTCTTTACGAATAACGTTAGGGATAAATTAAGATTAATCTACTCGATCACCTGTGGAGCGATGTGTCAGTTTGTTGGCAACCCGCCAAACTTGAAACCGGGGCTGTACCCAGGATTTGCGTCCGGAAATCTAAAGCCAAATCTCATGAACCCCAGCTTTTTAAAATTTTAGCACCGTTCCAAGGGTGTTTCTGGATGTATGGAAGTTTAATCTCATGGAGATTAATCTTTCTTAAGGATTTTGACCCCAAGTATACCTACCGCCCTAACGATGGCCCTGCCTGAAGCCACGGTCTCGACTCCCGACACGAAACAATTACTTGGTAAACTGACCTGGAAGTAATTTCCTGGGACCTATTAACCTTTCTCGTATAAAATCGTTATTGGCAAAAAGTTACGTTTTTAATTGACCTGGTTTGGGTTGCTTAATTTACTTTAAATTTGGATCAAAATAACTTCGATAAGATTCAATATCTAACTAAGTATAAAATGAAAGGGAAAAGGGGTTGATTAATCAAAACACAGTTCAGTTTGGGCTAGATAACTTTAAATGTTCAACTGTTCAAGCTGCGGGCTTATTTTGTCGTGTGACCTATTTATTTTTATAATATCAATTGTTTGTATACCTTATAGTTATAGAAGGTATACCTATAAGATGGTAGTAGGGTATGTCTGAGCCAAAGGACCTTATAATAGTCAATTTTAAAGCAATTAACGGCCTACCAATGCTTCCTATCGACAGATAAAATTTTTGTATTATCAAGATCAGCCAAACGTGTCTCACAAAATGGCTTTGCAATATAAACAGGGTGTATGGTTAAAATCAGTAAAAAATCTTTGTTATATAAAATATATATTCTCATACGCTATATTGTTTATAGCGTAATTTTATACGTTGTTTTGCGATGTCGTCGTAAACAGTTTTTTATGTCTCATTCGTACATAAAAGATACCCTTCATAGCATGCACTTTACTAGCTACTGAATCGATATATCATAACTAATATCTACCCGTGGCTTTGCTCGCATTATACCGGGATAACTTGACATTTAAAATTTTGCCTTTGTTTTTCATTTTTATTAACCAAGTACCTAGAAATCGTATCTAAGTATCATTTAATTAATTCAATTCTGTATTGACTTTGACGAGCCATTTAACTTTGTAAATTGTGTTCATTTAGATAGGTACTTACATATAGTATGTCGAAAAAGCTCAAACTCGATTGCATCGCCCTTACATGAACTCACTATGTAAGCTAATCTAAACCAAAAGGCATTAAACACTGTATATGTAGGTATGCAATAAACAAACAACTAAATGAAAAAAATCATGAATAAATAAATAGCCTAATAGCTCAATCCTGGTCATAATATATCTGTGCACCAAATTTAATCGAAATCGATTTATTAGTTACGGCGATTGAGTAACAAACAAATCTTCAAACATCTAAGCATCCTAACTATAATATTAGTAGGAAAGGATAGGAATTAGTAGTAGTTAGGTACAATCGGTGCACTATACCTAATTACCTATATAAAAAAACATCAACGCTCGTGGTAGAAGGGAGATAAATCAACTACACGCTATGCACAGCTATGCGCTAATGATAGAAAAAAGAACTGTTGTTAATTGATAGGACCACAGCGCATCACTATACTGTACCATAACGCCCATACGTGCGAGCGATTATCGACATTGCCACGTCTGCCAGGAGCGTTAGCGCTTAGTATTGTAGATTAGATTAATGTGTAAGTTTTATTTTAAAGCCCACATGTAAACAATACTATTGTAACAGCTGAGCTATCTAAATACCGTTGCAAATTATCTAAAGATTGAAATCAATACCAGACGGAAACTTCTCCAAGATGCTGGCTAATATAATATGACCTGGTATAACACATAGGCAATTTTTTATCCTGGTACCACGCGAGCGAGAGAAGCCGCGGGCGTATGCTAGTGTTACATAAGTTAACTGGGTTATAGATCGTATCAAGCGTAGGCAAAGAAGATAAATGCCAAGTTATAAATCACAGGAGGATGGTTGATGATGATATTTCGATGTTAGTACCCTATCGTGTTAATAATCCATCATCAATCATACATAAATACAATAGAAGAGCTCTAGTAGCTGCAGTCAAGCTTTACAAATCGATATAGATTCAACTTACATAAAACTAATTCATCATCATCAGCCTGTAGAAGTCCACTGTTGGACATAGGCTTAAAAATAAAAATAATAGAACTAATTATTTGATGTAAATTCAACTTTTCTAAGTAAAACTACCTGTTTGATATAAATTCAACAAACCAACATGAATTTACTTCTTTTCTTTATAAATTTAACTTACCTACATGAAACGAATCAGTTGATGTAAATTCAACATGTCTACAAAAAACTGCATGTTTGATATAAATTCAACTTACCTACGAACGAATGTTAGTAGTAGAACTTCTTGTGAAAGAGTTCGTCCGGGGAAGTACTACCACCGTACCTATTTCTGCCGCCAAGCAGTAGTGTTCGCATTGCTGTGTTTCGGTTTGAAGGGTACGGGTGCCGGTGAAATTACAGGCACATGAGACTTTTCATCTTTATGTCTCAGGGTCGGCAGCGCGCGTGTGATGTCTCTGGTGTTACAGGCGTTCATAGGCTACAGTAACTGCTTTCCATCTGGTGGGCCGTAAGCTTGTCTGCTTGCCAAGTAGCATAAAAAAAAAAAAAAAAAACGAAACTACTTCAATAATAATAATAATAATCAATAATCATTTATTTGGTAAGAGTATTACACGTCACATAAGCACATGCCTAGGCATATATACTAGGTATACTACAGTTTAGTATTATGTACATAATATAGCATTAATATAATAAAAAAAAAAAAACAATTAAAGTCATTTTACAATTTAAATAATAAAAAGGAATTCAGAAAAAAAAAAGAATTTTACAATTAGAGTCATATTACATTCTTAGATAAAGATTCACTTACCAAAGTAATTTTACGTGTATGAAATTTCCTGCTGATATTTTCTACATATTTCGCTTGCATAAACATGATTATGATGTATGATTTGATTAATGTGGTTATTTGGCTCATGGATGTTGTTTAAAGTAATTCCATCAAAAGAGGTACATCAGGGTGATATAATATTAATGATATTGGATACAGCCTGCAACGGTGCCTCATTTTACGCTCATTGGAATAAATTACATCTCCTAGGACAAACCAACCCCTGGACTTCGCTACTAATACGTAGGCAAGAGACATCAGCAATTTGTTCGTGTTTTAAAGTTCTCTTACGTGTGATGAGAATGTTTTCAAATGCTTTTTTGATGAATGCTTTTTTCGTGCAAACAAAGAAAATAGAGTAGAACAGCCTTAAACATATGTCGCAGCGAAAAATAAATAGAGTAGGAGCTCTCTTGCTCTACGGTGGGGTTAGCATGAATATGTAACAGTACAAAAACGATAGTCGATGTCAAATACTGGCCAATGGCATCGCGCTGGCTTGAAATCTTTGGTACCTACCTATTTGATTGGTTAATATTTGATGTTTAAGATCGTCTCGATTACGACAGATGTTCGTGCTTAGGCCTCTGATCTCGCAGTTTCACTCGCCTCTCGCATTTTCACAAACAGATGGAATTCACGAAATGAGATGACTTTCTGTTGAGGCGAGTGCTTCAATTACAGACAAGAGGCCTGCGCGTCTGCGCGTTTGAAATGGAGGCAAATGAAAAACGACTAATGAATGAAAATTCCATTCGTTATCTACTTTTGTGTTGATTATTTGGATGTTTTTATTTGCAAAAGAAAATGTGTTTTTCATTCAAAGTCAAAGTCAAAGTCAAAAATAATTTTATTCATTGAAATCATAAGGATCATTTTGAATCGTCTTATAAACTAAAATTACTCCTGTTCCAACGCGACCAAGCCAAGAATCCTACTAATATTATAAACGCGAAAGTTTGTAAGTATGGATGGATGTTTGTTACTCTTTCACGTAAAAACTACTGAATGGATTTGAGTGAAATTTGGAATGGAGATACTTTACGCCCTGGATTAACACATTGGTTACTTTTCATCATCATCATCATCATCATGATCAATTTTCATCATTATTCACGCGGGTGAAACCGCGGGGCGCAACTAGTATAATATAATAACATTGATGATATGAATACCTCATCAGCATGTAGAAGTCCACTGTTGGACATAGGCCTCCTCCCTTAGAATGCCACGACGAACGGTCTTGAGCCGCCTCCGTCCACCAACTTCCTGCTACCTTTATAATGTCTTTAGTCCATTGAGACTAAATACATTATAGCGTTTCTCTACTGAGTCGTCTGGTTTGTAGTCGCCACTCGAGAACCTTTATTTCCCAACGGTTGTCAGTTCTGCTATATGACCTGTCCATTGCCATTTCAACTTGCTAATTCTGAGGAAAAAATATGTTATTCAAAAGAAAAAATATTATTAGGCAATTGATTTTATTTTTGGTGTTTTGTCACCAAGACGCAGCAGTCAATGTTTCGAGTTGAGCTTTAAAATGCTAAATTCTTTTCTTTTTTTTCAGAAACTGTACTTGTGGGAACGTAAATTGTTTATGAACATTTGTGATACTGTACAATGTACTAAAATTTTATAATACTCCAAAAATTACCAACCAGGCGAGAATTGAACTCACGACCGTCTCCTTGATACTATCTATAATAATATATTTTATAGTACTACTATATATACTAGTACTACTATATATACTAGTATATACTATCTTGATATATTGATTTAATTTTATGCTTGTTTATAAGTACTAGAAGTAAAATTACTTAAACCCAATTATTTTGTAACAAAAATGATGTACAAAGTTTGATTGATGGCAGAAAATGTAACGCCTAAACGGTATAGGATTCTCGGAAACACTTCACAAGGAAAATATTTGCAGCATCTTTGTTAGTAAAACGGAAATTTCACGAGAGTAGGTATTCTTAATATTCAAAAGCAACTTCCTTCTCGGTATAATGTACTGAAATTGCGGGGAAAATAACACTGAAAGTTGAAAATTGAGTCGAGAGAATGAGCTTCGAGGAAGGGCTAAAATTACATTAATGAATAAGGGTTGAATACAGCCTTTAATATAAAGTATATAATAATTATATACTTATTATATACATATTATACCAGAGACCAGTGTAAGCTTGGACGAAATATCACAATGGACGTAGTCATAAGACGTTGCCGCTCTTAGATCTGTGTATCGTATTAGTGATCAGATATCTTTGTCCATCCCACGGAACCTTGCTACGAGTAAAAGAGAAAGTAGATATAAGTTTGGCAACGCCTTACTTATTTGTAAATCGTGTCAGTTGATGACCGGTTAATCGGCCAAAACATTGCGGCGAAGTTTTTAAAAACAGCAAAAAAACGTATGAAATTGCAGTGTTTCATCAAAATAAATTTGAAAAAGTGAAAATATGTCCTGTTCTGCTGTGTGTTGTTCATCAAAAACAACAAAAGAAGGAGTAAAAGACCCGGGATTGTCATTTCATACGTAAGTCTTGGTCAATATATTTAATCTTTTTACTTGCTAAAAGAGCAAGTTTTTTTAACCGGAAAAACTGTAGTAATTACTTTTTATTAGTACTTAGTCATATTTCCTGAGTGATAATCATGAAAGGTAAGTGTAAAAGCATTAATTATTGTAAAATAAAAGGCATTGTTTTAGGCATCTGTGCTAGTGATGTACTACATTAACCAATTTAGTTTTATCGATAATATTTTAGTTTCCGTTTTTGATGTACACACAACACATGCTTTGCGTATGTGTTTACTGCGGGACAAATGTTTGTAAGATCTGAAAATATTTGTTCCGGGTCTGGGTGTTATGGTACCATGGTACTCGTAGGTCCTGATACCCACGACAAGGGAATCCTAATGTGGGATCATGACTACGTATGTGACTGTTGGGATTTATGTTATGTTTGTATGTTAGTTTGTTTAGGTCTTGAATCTTGAAACTGAAATTTAAACCAGTTCCATCCACCCAACCGATTGAGCTGAAATTTTGCATTATCATGTTCCATTGATAATACATACATGTAACAAATTAAAGAGTTGATATTTTATAACGCCTTTTTCATTAATTTCGCTATTATTCATCGATAGGTTAGTCAATGAAGTCACTTCTCTAGTCACTCACACTAATACATATCTACAACTGCACACTGACAAAAAACGGCCATGCTTTGAACCAAAATGCTCTGTCCATTGTGATAATTCGCCCAAGAGTGTCTCTGATATACGGTTTTTTTTTTTTTTTTTTTAATGGCATCTGAGTATTTCTCAATTTTGCCAAAGTCAAGTTATTGATTTAATCAAACAATGTCCAGTCGTCAAAGTCTTCTGTCAAGTCATGTTCTAGTAAATCGATGGCAGTTTACTAGAATGTTCCTGGACAATTTCCACCCCTTCGAAAAGACACGCAATACACTTATTTTATTAAAATTCACTACTATATGCTCTTTATGCTACACCGGTTAAAATGCCACCAAAATTACACGATATAACTCAAAAAAACACTAGAAATTGAAATAAAATAAAAAAGGACGACGTCTCCCGACGTTCGAAAGAGCAGAAAAAGTCCCCTGATATACGGTTTAATTTAGAAAATCACTGACAAAGTCATGTGACGCGATTACATTCCACGACCACTATCTGTCGCTTCTTAGAACTCCGGGTAATGAAGAAGGCCGAATAAAGGTCCGTCACGTAGGGCGACCATTTGTCTCTGCCCGTAATCGTCAAAGACGAATATAGCGGACCCTGTTTTAGGTTTTGATAGCCTTACGTGCTCCACACGCAACTCATTTCAACAGTGATAAGTCGACCGTGTATGTTTATTAGTAACTAAAACGTATTTTTTCTCTTGTTTTGTGTGGTAATTTTTTAACTTAATTCTTGCCAACCCAAGCAAGTATCTTTTTTTCAATGTGGGTGAGGCTTCCCCCATAACATGCATAGCGTACCGTGTAGATTTGCCTTAATCACCACGTTTGGCAGGCAGATTGGTGATCGCAGTTTGGTGTTACTCAGGTATATGCTGCTACTCATTCCCAGGCGTAATCCCTTAGTCGCTTTTTAAAATATCCACAGGAGTTAAATAAATATTCAGTGCATTCATGATGCATATGTAACCATGCATCAAGAAGGTAACCGAGGAAGCTAACGCCATTTCCCTGTTTAATCCGATAAGCCACAAGCCGAACACGCAAGCGGAAGATTACCCTATCCAATGACTTCACGTAGCAAGCTACGGCGTAGTGCCACGTAGCGCCCCGTAGCGCTGCTCGTAGTGAGTGCGTAGCTTCCGCTAGTGACGGCTATGGGTGGAGTGTTTGTGCGCAATGTGCATTCGTCATGTGACAAAGAATTAAGCAACAAGATACTTTATGCCTATTTGATAAAGCTGATAGTTTCGCAAAAACACTTTCTTGTTTCTTAAGTTGAAGAGACGAAATATAGGGGACGAATGAAATAAACATTGGTGTTACTTATCATATAACAAGTAGGTCAAAGTCAAAGTTAAGCTTCTTCTCTGCTGGTTTCGGTGCTGGAAAAGGTTATTAATGTATTCCTAAGTTAGACAAATTCCTAAATTACCTAATACGTGAAACGATGCGTTTGCCGAAATATGAAGTCACATTTGTCTGAGGTCACCTCATATTTATGTTGTCCAAAGGATTCAACTAAAACGCGTGGTGAGATTACCTGAACCAGACAAGAGTAAGCTTGACTTAAAGGCTCCGAAACTTTATGTAAAAAGCTTGTTATCATAATTTCAAAATTGAATTAGGCTGGTGGTCTGAGGTTGGAAAAGTTTCGATGGTTTATACATAATGAAGTCGTTCAACGTACCTACAATAAACTTTTAAAGTTATCTTTCCCAACTTTAAATGAATAGAGATATTATCATAAAAGCATTCATTGTGTTTAATCGGCAATTTAAATTTTCCCTCGAATGTAGGAAAGTAAACAAATTAATTGAACCTTGACTAAGCTAAAATAACCATTTTGTTATCATAGAAATTGAACTCTGGGTAAATGTTTGCGTAATAACTTTACTACTTATCGTAATACTAAATGGATGCGAAAACTGAACATAATCATGGTATAGTTATATATGGTGTGGTTGTATATAGTAAAGTTATATAGTATATATGTACAGTTGTACACCAATTTTATCCACAACACAGAATGGTTAGCTGGTAGATATTGCTTCGTAGCATTAAGTTCGTCTATATACATTGTTTTTAGTGCTATAAATAATATTAGTAGTTGTATTCTATTATAAAATTATTTAATTTGTCTAGGTTCAGTTGTTTAGATTATTTTTGTTAGATTGTAAAAGCCAAAAATGAGTAAACTAAGTTGAAGTTACATGGCAAAACTTTTATTTGATAGGTCATATAAATACGAATTTAATTTAGATTTGAGACTGACATGATTTAAGCCAGCCGGCCGTTCATTATAATCCAAGATGGTATGAATTTACAAAGCTGGCATACTCTGGCGTACAATATATTCAAATGAGCTTTGTATTTCAACCACAATTCAATGACGTCTAAATGGTTTCAATACAATCCTCTCTAATGAGGACGAGCGGACGTTATTTCGATTTAATTAATGTGTCTTCACATAAAACTCTTGAGAAAGTATTCCTTGAAACAAAGTGAAATATACGATCAATAAACTCAACTTTTTGCAAAGAGTAAGTTTTTTCGTTTTCTTTCTTTTTAACTCTTTACACTCAAAAAAGTATGAGTGGAAAGTAGCTTATAGCCAGTAAGTAGGAGAAAGCAAAGCTATGCAGTTGTAATGAGCTTAACTTTAGTTGATTATTTACAAGATAAGTTTGGTAGTCTAATCTTAAAATCATTGAAAAATCAAAACATCAAAATAATCTCAAGATAATGCAATAGTTACGCATGAATGCTACATTTCACCACAAAGCAAAATAGTAGATTATGCACTAAGGGAATAAAGAAAGTGTCTTATGTCGCGGGCGGCATATTGAACCCTGAGCGTAACGAGGGACTCTAAGTTATATAGAGTCCTAAGTGAAGCGAGGGGTTCAAGCTGCCCAAGACGAAGACAGGCTTTATTCCAGAGGAGCATACTCTACTTTTCACACCTTCTGTGAGACAATAAAAAGCCAGGGCTTGTTTTGATTTTCGCGGTAGTAGATTATCAATAATCTCTAAAGCGGCTGTTTTGATGAACTTTGAAGTAAGGTCACTATCGTTTGTAATTTTTTATCAACATGAATATTGCAATAAAATTTACTGAAAATCACAGCACCAAACACGTCATCAGTAAATTTTATTGCAATATTCATGTTAATGATAAAAGGTCATGTGAAACAAAAGAATCTTTTGTTTCACATTCTTTGTAAACGCACCTTTTTCTTTTTTTTTGAGTTCTGCTTAAGGTGGCCAGTTCGATTTTCGAACAAACCTCTTTACAATGCCATATGGGCATTTTTTTACTTAGAGTTTTCCACGAGTCTCTACACGAATTAGACGTTCCAAATTCAAATCACTTTAATCCCTAGGGAGTTTCATACAACTTTATATCCCTAGAGAGACAATGCTTTACTTTACGTTGAGGTTGCATGATTTGTAATTGGACATTGTCGAGCAGGTGGTGTGAAAAGTTATATTGATAATGTTTGGCAATCTCTATTGTAGTGAAATAAATACTAAGTACTTATGGCTTCATGTTTAGGTATGACGACCTCTGTGGCGCGGCGGGTGAAGGTTCGCCTGTGAAGCAGGAGGTTGCGAGTTCGATTCCCGCCTCGGAACAAATATTTGTACGATCTGCAGATATTTTTACAGTGTGTTCTGGGTATTTTCTATGTATAATAAAAAATATCTATCTATGTAATGTATTGTGTTAAGTATATCAGTTATCTAGAACCCATAACACAAGCTCTGCTTAGCTTGGGGCTAGATAATGTTGTGTGAAATGTCCAGCATTATTTATTTATTTATATAATCTGTGCTCATGAATTTAAATCACATTTTGATGTATTTAAATAAACTCTCTCCAAATTCTGTGCCAAAAATGTATTGGAGTATGCACTAAAGTAAGAAACTGAGAAACTCTTCTAAACTAACTTACTTTTAACTTTCTAAACTAAGAAAAACTTATTACTTTGAACGTTAAAATAGCTCATTGGAGCCCAGCAGTGGGGATAACAAACATTCAATATCATATCAATAACGAAGAACGAACTCAGTAACAAAGTACGTGAGTAATGCTATTAGCGTATCTAGTATTCCATACAATTGTGGAATAAATTCTACTCCTATGACTAAAACGAAGGAACAAAAAGAAAATATTTCAAGAACTAAAAAATGCTTTGTTTGGAAAAATAACTTTAAATGGGTCGACGCCAAAACTGGTTTAGATAAAAGTGAAATATCCAGTGTATATGATAAAAGTTTATAGACGGAGATTTCATTCCCATTTGGTGTTTGTTTCAAGAAAACGAACATTGTTAGAACTCGTGTTGACAAAGAATATTATATATTATTAGTACATATATATTATTATTATCGTATTACTGAGGTTATTATATTACTTGTTGTCTTAGATGAAAAATATCAGAATCATATCAGTAGATATGATCAGGTTAATTTTTGTACATCATTGTACAAAGCTTCATGGTAAAATAAGACACTATTTCTTGTATAGCTTACATTACGACGATATGGTTGAATTATTCAATTTGAGTTAGGGCCTCCGCACAAGGATCGTATGCGTAGTCGTCTCGTAAGCGTATCGTCAAGACGCAATGAGTACAAGTCCCGCAGAGTTCTATAAACGAATCGTCGCATAGATGTATCGTTTTGTAAGTGAAATATCAGTTGAAATCATTGACATTGTCAACGCGTTACGTGTATGCTACGACTATCGTAGTGACAATAAAAATTTCAAACGATTCGCTGCAACGCCCCACTTCGTGTGCGGACTTGTTTGAACATGTCCCTGCTCGTATCGCTCTCGACCTACGCGCGTATTACGCTTACGATACGACGCCGTGTGCGGAGGCCCTTAAGTTACATGGCATGTTCACTGGAGCTGACAAAACAAGTGCCTGAAATGGATATCCATTAACGATCCGTCGAATTCAGAATGAACGTCTTTACTTTTGCTTTGTTTTCACGCTTGGTAGGGTTCTGTACCTCAACAGGAAAAAACGCAAACACTATAGGATCACGCTGTTATCCGTCTGTTTGTCTGTCTGCCTGTCAAGATCCTTTTTCTCAGGAACGGCTAAAGGTATACTTAAAATTTGTATCAAAAAGTCTGTGAGTTTTTAGGGCCGTAATAAAGTCAAGCTTCTAACACAATGCATTAAAAATATAATGGCAATTAATGGCTTATTTTTCTATGAAAATCGTGAAACCTCTAGGGCACTTACAGTGACCTCGCAGTTCTGAAATTTAGAATGCTAGAACGCAGATAAAGGTATGAGTCTAAACTTGTGGAATTTCGACTTTTTTACACCTAAAATGATGAATGGTGAAGTTTGTAGGAAAAAGTAGCTGAAACTGAAAAAGGTCTCTGATGAATTTTAAATAATTTTCGGATTGGAACCAAGTTTCACTCGAACTACATACATAAACACACGCCTTTTTCTCCGAGGGGAGAGCCTCAAAGGGCCTCTTTTCACCGTGGGTTGTACAGTGCAGTAATATAGACGTGACCTGTGGTGAGGCCATTGCTTTCCACGACCAACTAGGCTAACGCTTTCTTCTAGTAATTACACACTCTTAAATAAGCCAGCAGCCAGGACAAATCTTATAGCAACGACAATTGTACGTTTTATTTTATCTAAAGTATCTTAAATGTTAAATTAAAGTCATATGTTTTAGCGTCTTTTTATGCTTTGTGTTTGGAAAGGACGTTTCTTCATCATCATCAGCCTATAGAAGTCGCTGAACGCAGGCCCATTGAATGCCACGATGAAAGGCCTTGAGATGCCTACATCCAGCTTAAAAAAATTTAAACCTCTTGGGAAATAAGGTTCAAAGCAAAAAACAATGGGTCGTATACATTGTACCCTTGTCAAGATGCGTCTATGGGTCAAGTGAAAGGTATTACGAAGGTCTGTTGGCCACCTATTGTGTAGTAATAAGGTTAGGATTATAGAGTAACACTCGAACTTGGTCTTTTGAGTAAGCATCTATTGACCAACTTTTGGTCTGTAATTACTAACAAAAATATAGGTTATAAATTACGTCAATACGTTACCGAAAAGATTACAAACGTTTTAGGCATTATTTACGCATTTTCATTTTGTATTTTCTGCTATGCTCTACATTGTCTAAAACATGAACTCCGGTAATGAGTAAGTTGATTGGGTGACTGCGATTTGCATTTCAGGGTATTTTGCAACAACACAACAGCAGCAGTAAAAATTGAACAACAACATTTCAAACATGTTGTAAAACTTTTATTTACCCTAGCATCACCCGACATCAAAGACAAGTTTCGAAACCTTAAAGTCCAAAATGTCTCAGCTTGTTGCTCAACATATCTGAATTGTCTGATGTTGCAATAAACTCGTGTTGCGAAACTATGTTGCTCCGTACTTACTGGTTGCACAGAATTTAACTTTTGACTAAGTCAGTAGGATTAGTAGCAGCCATTAGACATCCACTACTGGACGAGGCCTCCCCATAATACAATGAGAGAAATTGCGAATTGGTGGTTGCAGTTTTCGTGTTTAGTACTCAAATGGATGCTGCGTGCCATCTCCTGGCCCTTAGTCAACTTTTGCGATATTCACGGGATGACATGGAGGGGTCTATTCTGTCGGACATACCACGAAAAACAGTAGGTTTACTACAATTACTGAAAATTTCATATTCAGCTTTCCATACTGTAAGTTTTGTTCTAATCTAAACTACACTCGAGAGCAATGAATCCGGGTCACTAAAGAATGTTAAAAATCTCGGAAACTAAAAATGATAGATTAATGCAATAAATTGTATTTAATAGACAATGTAATACTCCTTAAATGAAGGTAAAAAAAATATGAGTCACCATACATTTTATTAACACAAAATTACATAAAGAAAAAAACTGCTGATCTCTCCTTAAAACAAAAATAGGAAACATGAAATTTTTGAACTTTATTACGATTTTCTTGAATTTTAATACTTCGTATTGCCTCCTCGTGCTTCCATTACTGCGTTTACGCAGAAAAAAAACAACAAGAAAACAGAAATCAAACAATGATAAATGACAGATTACAAACAAAAGCAAAACCAAATGCTGTAATTTCGTAGTTCCATCTTCGAAAGTGGCCCTTTTTCAAATTTGATTTTTTTATGATATAACTTTACAATAACTAAGAAGTTTTAATACCTTCATTTAAGGAGTATTACATTGTCTATTAAATACAATTTATTGCATTAACCTAGCATTTTTAGTTTCCGAGATTTTTAGGATTCTTTAAGTGACCCGGATTCATTGCTCTCGAGTGTATTTAATTTATGTGGGTTAAGTTAATTTGCTCCGCTTTCGTGCGCTAACAATTCAATACAGCCTCGATACTCACTATGTTAGGTACGACAAGCTCCTTTGCACCACAATTTAGAAATCTGCGCTTTAGATTCTGTAAGCATTTCGATTTGGCGATGCGCCAGACAGTAAATTTGATATTAAATTTGGTTTTTCTAACTTGCCTCTTTTATAAAGTTCTACACTTAAAAACACAACGCTTGCAAGCTTGTAATAATTAAGTTGTGAGTAGGACCTTTCGTTTCGCCCGATACATCAATGACAAAATTTTAGGACACAAAAATTATGTTTCTTTGTGCATCATTAATCATGAAAACAGTGGTGGAGCGATGTACCTCTCCCATTTGGAAGTATTTTGGTAGTAGGGGTATTCGAATAGAATTTGGGTGTATGTGTATGTTCTATATTTATTATGTCTGGTCCCCTTCATAACAAAGTGTCCATTTAAAATTATTTATTTCTGTTCTATGTTTAAATATTAACAATTACTCTTTACTTTTACTAACCAAATGGATTTCATTGTTATCTGAAATAAAATTATTTGATTTGATTTGATTAATTTGTTTTTTTTCTCATTCGCATTTTAAGGAATGTAATAGGTATGTGAGACCTCGTAATTTTGTACTAAAAAGCACAAGAAGCGTTTCATCAACACAAAGGATTTGAATGTGTTTGATGTTAGAAGGTCGTGTAAATAGTGACGGAGAGAAACTACGTTAATTCAATGGAGCTGTCCCACATATTTGTTGGTCCGTCCCGATAGAATTCTCGGGGGGAGCGAAAATGTAGCTGAATTCCACACAATCGGGCCACCGCTCAACATAACCTTGGTGAAGTTAGATTGTGTTGGAGTGGTGAACAAAAATTGTGATAAACAAAACCAACACTTCCATAGTTCCATCAAACAGTGTAACTACCCACCCTGTCGTTGATCAATTTTAATAAAGTAGGTTGTACTGATTGCTGGCTTAAGAATATGATATTACTAAAACAATTAGCTGAGATAGTCGTGCGCACTCAACGGCAGTGAAGCTTACCACTGGTCAAGTCTATGTTCCTAAAATTGTACGACCCACACACAAAAGAGGAGGATTGAAACTCTGCCTATTCCTTCTGGAAAAAACCGTGCGTAAATATAAGATATACATATGCATATACAGGGTGTCCCTCGGCTATGCCACATGGAGGGAAAGTACCTTAAATATTGTAGATGGAACATTTTACTGAAAGAAGACATTATTTTAATTTAAAAAACAATTTAAACTGCATTCATAGATATTTAAATAATTACATGGTTGAACCGGGAATCGAACCCGTTACACGAGAAAAATAATCATCCTGTAGCTTTATCATACCGATTGAAAGGCTTCACCATAAGGATTATTTTTTGCTAAGTAACATAGTATCAGAAATAAAAGGAAGAACAAGAATTTTACCATTTGATGATAAATTTTGTTCAGAAAAATGAAAAGCTGACATTGCCGTAAGGACATAAAACTGACATTATCATAAGTACCTATTACTAATAAATGTACCCACTTGAGAAGAACCAGTATTAAAGTGTCCACGAGCTACATGCAGAAGTTAAACGTATTATTCTAAATATCCACCAAAACAAGATCAAAAAATCATCAGGGAGCGAAATAATCAAAAGAGTGCGACTTTGTATTGAACAGGGACTCATTTTGAGCATTTGATAAATTGATTAATTTTGTATAAAAAATGTTAAATTTCATGGTCTTCCTTTTATTTCTGACACTATGTTACTTAGCAAAAAATAATCCTTGTGATAAAGCCTTTTGATCGGTATGATAAAGCTACAGGTTGATTATTTTTCTCTTGTAACGGGTTCGATTCCCGGTTCAACCATGTAATTATTTAAATATCTATAAATGCAGTTTAAATTGTTTTTTAAATTCAAATAATGTCTTCTTTCAGTAAAATGTTCCATCTACAATATTTAAGGTACTTTCCCTCCATGTGGCATAGCCGTGGGACACCCTGTATATGTAAAAGGGAAATTGTGAAGCTACTTGCAGCTATTGCACTTGAAATAGATGTAGGCATCAAGCATGATCGATAACTGTGTGCGAAATAGTTGATAGCTAAATAGCGTCAGAACTTGATACTGTATAATCTCACTATGGTCTTCTTTTATTAGATTTTACATTTCTCAAAAAACTATGCGTCGTCATGACGTCATCAATCACATAAAAATACTCGTGTTTATGCAAGGGTATGTTAAATGTTCATGGGTAGGTAACTTCCAGATTAGTCCTCCCTCGTGCCGTCCCTGTTGAAATGGAGAGGACAAGGGTTAATGTTAGTAAAAGGGTATCGATTTTATTACGTACAAGAAACGTGTCTTGTACATAAGAGACAAACAATCGCGTATCGACGTCGATGTGCCTATTATTCCTATTACTTACTTATTTAAAATCTAACAAAAAAGTTCCATGATTGTCTTGAGGTTTTATTTAGACGTTTTAGATATTTAATCTATTTTTGTTTATCTACTTTTTTCAATAGTAATTTTGAAGAAAATTAATAGCCAGTAATAAGAATTTAAAAGTGTACGCCTAAAGCTATTTGTGTTAACGACCGTGAGAAATTATCAAAACAAAATGTTTTCAACCTGAGATTTTATATCAGAAGTTGAAAAGAACAGCGCTCAAGTGGGTATTTACTACATTGAGATTAGGCCAACTCATCAAAAACCATCGTCTGATAAAACTTTCATGAAGAGAAGAGGATCAACAGATTTGCGGCGAACTCAATTAGAA
The DNA here is from genome assembly GCA_951392215.1 of Epirrita christyi. Lineage (NCBI taxonomy): Eukaryota > Metazoa > Arthropoda > Insecta > Lepidoptera > Geometridae > Epirrita > Epirrita christyi. Next base: position 10,669,251 of record OX595846.1, read on the forward strand.
CTCTTAAATTTGTTTCGTTACTTTTATTTCACCGCTGAGTTTAATGTACACAAAACATATTGTGTATATAATACAGACTTGTATTATAAATGCCGGATATCAAATACTTGCTCGTCATCAGAAGTATAAGCTCGCGTGACCTGAATATGGAATACTGATTATTTTCTAGCCCAACGAGTACACTCGTAGCCTCGTAGCATATCTCGTAGCGAAATATCGCTTAGCGATATCGAGTCGGCGCCGCGCAGAGTTATTCTGTTACTGTTTGTAAGTTACGCTGACGTTTTATTATGCTGGTATGAATCATAATAATGTCAAGAAGAAGGCTGGCCCTTAATCCGATGAAAAACGCATAAAATCTTCTCTATTATATTAATACAATTTGTTCCTCCTAGAAAAAAGTACAGCTACAATGAAGGATGGGGCAAAAAATGTCAGTTAAATTCCCAACATTATTCGCAACAGAGCAAAACTAAATAATGCATGCATGCCACGAGGCAGTGAATGAAATTTTCCAGTATTTCCATAAATCTAGCGTTGTTTAAGTCCCACGCTGTCGCGTAAGCGGAAAACTTTCCTGTAAAAATGCAATAATATCCTATGCTAACATGTGAAGTTTTAACTCTCATAGGAATATATACATACATGTAACTTTTTGATATTTCCTAGGTATCTTATCCTACCAGTGTCAAAGATGTTAGCTAATTTACCCTTGGCAGCAGTTTGAGATGATGTTGATACATAAATAATAAATACATTATAGATCCAACTATTTTAAATAAATGGTCTTGCTTCAATAAATGTGAAATATATACGAATTTTTCAGATATACGAGCCCTACAACTACATAATTTATCACAAAGTAAGGGTACATAAATAATCGCATCTTTCAGCATTGAGCCATACAAAAATGTGTTTTGTATGCAAAGTAATCAGCACCGTGCATCATGCATGAAATCGTATGCGATAACACCCGGACGTTACCATAAGAACAGCATCTAATGGTCACGCAGTGCTGAAGAATAAGTAGGTATAAATGTAGCTTAACCCACACCACTGGTATATCCAGTTTGTTGGGTGTTTTCGGACCCACATTGTGTAACTGTGGAACAAAAGGACATTGCTTTGAAGAGCGAACCCCTAGTATTTTGTGGCTATACACAGAACTGCCACTTTGTCCATACAATGTCTTCGTGCCACAGTGCAAATACATAGCTATACAGTGTATGGCTTACAACACATCTAATTCTATTCAACCACACGAGCTTCGTAAAGCATCCACCCTATAAGTGGAAAAGTGCAAAGAATTTACCACTTTATTAATCGCATTGATAAAGCCTATTGTTAGTTAATGGGCAGAGGCTACAGGTAGGTAGGTACAACCAACAAAACGGTGTCTTGCCTGTCTTATTAATTTTTCGGACATGTAGCCTTTACTACAGCAAAAGCGCTTGCAGTGTACAGTCACTGCCTCAGCGGGGCGTGCGCATAATAAAAACGGGTTGTTGGAGCACCCTTAACACGAATACGCAGCAATAACTCCACAATTGTTTAAAACATAGTTTGTTATGTAATACTACTGATAGGCAAAAAAGGTTGTGTAAGTATCTGCACTTTTTACCCGGTATCTTTTATAACGTACATCAGATACAAGCTGCGGTTTTATGGTTGTAGCAGACTTACAATCCCACCTTACAATCAATGTTTAATGGATTCATTGTACGATTGTGGCTTTAAAAATTTAATAGACAATATTTATAGCGTATGTTGTTTACAACCAACATAATGCTGAGTAAGGCTCCTTTTTGTAAGAGCGATTCTTGTTATTTTGTGCCAATGTAGGTACTTTTTAACGGACTTCCCAAAAAAGGAGGAGGTTCTGAATTCGGTTGTATTTTTTTTTTTTATTGTTACCGCATATCTCCGGGGTTTATGAACCGATTTGGAAAACTCTTTTTTTATTTGAATAGATATACTTTCAGATTGGTCCTATTTTTTTCAGATGCCAGTTCTGATGATGGAATCCATGAGGAATTGAGGGAACTCCTCAAATATTATAGGCATACATATGGCGATTTTGATATTTTCAGCAACAAACAGCATTTGCATTCAGAAAGTATCATAATCCTTTCACCACTATGGTTCTTTTATCATTTTTTTTTCATCCAAATATTTAGTCGAATACAATGGCGGAAGTCGGTTTTTTAAATGAAAAGTTATTTATTTGTGAAATCTATGTCCTTTTGCAAATAAACTTTTTTATATATCTTCTATTTCTATTTCTATTTCCTGACCTATGGCAGGGTGCCAAAAAAAAACCAGTGGCATGACAGATAAAAATAAAATATTCGGCACATCATATCTATGGTTGCTACGAGTATTTTAATAGCTATAGGTAAACAAATTTGATAAAACAGCTTTTAGAAAAGCTTTTTTCTGAATTCTACTTGCGACAGACGGAAAATGTATTCGAGAATAAATTTAAAGGTTTATATCTAAGTGACATGCTCAAAATCCTCTGTCTCGGCACTTTAGGTGCCATAAAAATGCCCACGAGAAAATGTCACAGCTGTTTTCATTACTTTTCATCATCTTCAAATAAATACTGAGTTTGTATTGTGTTGTATTGTATTGTAAAGCAAGTTGGTGACCCTTGGATCAAATAGATTCTTAAGTAATTGTATTACAAGTACGAATCTCTCTCATTACACTTTGTTAATTCGGAGTATCGTGCCTAATTAAATTACTTCAAGGGCACAACTCGATTAATTGAATCAATCCTAAGAAGAAATTTCTTTGGCATCTATTTAATCCGACTTTCAATTTTGTAGGGCAAAGTTTTTTGTCAGACATAATTTTTACACCAATATTTAAAATACCACACAATACTTGTAAACCGACAAAAATAAATATCAGCTACTAATAATTATTTAAAAATAACATTCTTGTAAATATATAATGCAAGTGTTCAACATAATCCTAGATAGGTATGTATTGTTGGAACTGCAAGAACGGAACGAAACATGAGAACAAAAGCTGATTGTTCACAATAAGCATCTAGGTAACTAGAGAGATGGGTCATTGTAGACCTCGCTGTGAATTAACAATGGTAATCAATATCGAAGATAAGGAGTTTAAACAAATAGAAAGGAGATTTACGGGGTAGGTATCATTTGCTCTACTTTCATAAGCAAAGATACTTGCTACTTACAATTATTGCAAACAGTAAAAGAAAATCTTCATACCTAAATGATTAAAAATGTGTGTTTTACATGTTTACGTTTTTTTTCCTTAGCTTGCGCTTTATGTACGCTAAGGACGCTTTATGTGTGTGTCTAATAGCATTACAATCTAGCCGTAAGGCAGGCTAATAAGTAATTAAACATTGACCTAGATTCATAAAATAATGAAATAAATGATACTAGTTTCTGAAAGCACACATTTGCATTCGTCACAAAGGGAACTAAAATCTAATGTTCAATTTAGAAGCGTTCATTTGTTTTCCATAGGTAATCATCATGAGATTTAATTTTATAGTTATGGGACGACAAATTAAATAAACTCTCTGACCTCCTTCAATCCTCATTACCCACGGCCCCGTAACATGAACTAACCGCAAATCAAGAAACTCAATCAGGCCGGAAAATTTCTTAAAAATTGTCAACGTTGCTTCGGTCATTAAACGTTGAAGTTACAAGGGTGAAAACACGAGAAGATGAAATTCGACGCGGCGGGCGAGAAGGTAGGTAGCCCGCCCGGGATGCTGCGAGCTTCGGAGGCTAGGCTTCAGTACTCCACAGAGTGCGAACGGGACGCCACGCCCGTGCGTGCCAGCCACGCTCGCATCGCGAGAAACTTCGTCAACAGTCGGACAATGGAACCGACCCTGTAGCGATTGACGATCGAATATGTGAAGTGATCCGATCTCACCCCATTAGTCCTAACGAGTGTTCTTGTAATCCAGAGGGATTACTTTTGAACGGATGTATGTCGACACATGGGAATGCAATGATTCTACGGTTGGTATACATGCTTATTAATTAAATAGTTATGTGTTCTATTCATAATTAAATCTAAAGTCCACTTTTATTTGTTTAATTGGTAATTATTTTTCATTATATAATGATTAATTAACATAACATAACAACCAGGAGTCACATACATAGTTCTGCCCACACTAGGATTCGTTGTATCGTGGGTATCAATAACTACGAGTACCATGGTACTACAACAGCCAGACACGGAATAAATATTTGCGGAACATGAAAATATTTGCTCCGCAGCGGAAAACAAATCTGCACCTTTTGCGTCTAAGCCAGTTACTCAACCATCGTGCCAAGGAGGTCGTCAAATTATTTAATAGCAACGGGTATGTAAAATACCTATGGACTTCACAGGGGCATACTAACATTATTTTTATGTATTATACTCATGAATTGTAATGTTTTGGTTCATTCGCTATATTCGGATTCTATAAGATTCTTGGTAGAATCCAAAATGAGGAAATCCACAGAAGAACCAAGATCACTGACAAAACTGTCAGAATTTGCAAGGTAAAGTAATCTATATAGCTCGCAAAAGTAACAACCTTTGGGGAATAAAGATTCTCTATTGGCGACCACGAACCTTACGTCGCAAAGTCTCTCTCGACTGACCGGCGACATTTTAAAAGTCGTAGGAAGTCGGTGGATGAAGGTAGCACAAGACCGTTTGCCGTCAGATTCAATAGGGAGGCCTATGCCCAGCAGTGGACTTTTAAAGGTATCATATTCAACGCCGGAAGAAAAAAATCGCACTTGTTCCACGATGGACCTGTCAATAGAGCTAAACCATTCTGCTGCCCTAAAAGGTAGTCACAATAATGTGCAATAAGTATTTATACATTCCAACAGAAAAATTCCATTCTAATAAAATAAATACATAGTTGGGATATTGTAAAAATCTTCCACCATAATAATATATAAACAAAAAACAACTATTATTTAAAATTAATCTATAAGATATCAAAAATAGAGTTAACCAACAGCCAAGAAATTTTTATACTATGTACTTACATATCCATACATATTATCAAGATATTATATATGCCAACAGCAGGCAGGTTGTGCTTCAGTCCTTATTCTAAGGGTTGTCCTAAAGGTTGGCGTTGACGTTACCTCGTAGGATGGCAATACTGAGGCCCAATTCTCTAATATTCAAAACATTCCAATCACAATATAATCTCGTGTCAGTCGCACTGTCTCGTACTTTGCATGCGAAGATTAAGTAATAGTTACTACATGGCAGTGCGACTGACACGAGATCATATTGTGACTGGAATGTTTTAAAAATTAAAGAATTTGGCCTCTGATTTTCTGCCAGAGATAGCGCCACGCCAACACTAATCAAAAAAAACTTTAATTTAATATAATATCTTATAGAAAATCATGTTTTTAGGGTTCCTTACTTCAAACGGTACAAAGAGGTATGATATCGCTTTGAGAGGATTAATATTACAAATGATTGTTAGCAGTACTTATCATAACTTTCTTATCTCTCTGAGGAGATAAAAAAGTAAATTCAAAAATATTCAAGCGTCGTATCTAAAAGGGAACAATAAAATGCTCTTTAAAATTGCTTCGTTTCATACTAATTAAACCGCTGGCCGAACTCAGCTGCTTAGCTAAATTGAAAAATACCTTTTCCATTTTAAATTGAGCCGGTACTTAAGCAGTACCTAAGTACTTATTTGCATAAATCTCGCCGTTGATTTGTTGGATCTACTTTAGTTGAGCTCTAAATAAATCTAAACATTTCTCGATGGGTGTTTGTAAAGGCTCGATAAATCTTTACTAAGCTTTTAGAGGAGAACGTGTCTCGAATCTATTACAAAGTTTAATTGTAAAGGTACTTACTAATATTTTCCTTTTAAGTAAGCTATTTCTGGCTAACATTTCAAAGTCATTTTTCTAATAACGATGTATTTCTATTGTGTTAAATGTTTTTGTTATTACTGTCTCAACGCATTGTTTTATTCAGCGTGGCAATGTAGCCAGCGTGTTAGCATAGCTCGCTTCTTTGTGCTTCTGTGTGGCAAAGCAAAAGGAGGATTATGACTTTAGCAGTTTATGTATGTTTTTAAGTTTGTTTATCTGTTCTCTCATAGCTCCGAAACTACTTTATGGATTTTGCTAATGCGGTATCACGTGAAGCGTCTTGACATTTCGCGGCTATAAACACCACACACATACATTGTATATTATATATATATATATATATACATACAGTGTGGAAAGATAAGTCGGGCCCTGGAGGGAATCTACCTTAAATCCAATGAATGATGGCTCATTTTACTTAAAGGAGACATTCCTTTATTTTTAAAAAGAAACATTTCTTTTTGACGGCATCTGTGGCGCGGCGGGTGAAGGTTCGCCTGCGACGCAGGAGGTTGAGGGTTCGATTCCCGCCTCGGAACAAATATTTGTACGATCTGCAGATATTTGTTCAGGGTGTTCTGGGTATTTTTCTGTATAATAAAAAATATCTATCTATGTAATGTATTGTATTAAGTATATCAGTTATCTAGTACCCATAACACAAGCTCTGCTTAGCTTGGGGCTAGATAATGTTGTGTGAAATGTCCAGCATTTATTTATTTATTATTTATTCTAAAACTCGCTTGCCTCGCACGGGACTCGAACCAACTAAAATTAAAAACAACACTCCCTATTTTATTATACTAATCGATAGTATTGTTATTCAGTATAAAATTTCTCTAACAAACATTTTGTTACTGTTCACTTTCAACAAGTAAAAGACACGTAACAGTTCTCTCAGTATCAGTAGTTCAACAGTATCTCTCCAACATTCAAAGACTTCGTATGAAGTACACGCTTGCTAATTTACCGCTAAGTACCTTGTTGAAATATTTTACAAGAAAATCATTTAATGGTAGTAATAAACCTCTATACACATTTCCTTCTTACATGATCCGAGGCGTTCAGTGGAGAAGTTTAAAAATGGAACGTTTAAACTAGTGGTTCGCCCCGAACTGAGACCTCGCGATAACACCTTTATCAGCCCGACTACTTAACTAAGTTATTTCCATATTTTCTATTATTATTTTTGAAAATTTTCCCCTCGAGGTCTACCAGTACAGTACAGGATCTACTAGTAACTACTCTAATTTCCTACACATCATCGAAATAACCTTTGAATAGGACTAAGCAACGGGGCGTAGTTATACTACATACCTGTTAGTACCTATATCAAGTACCTGACGAATTAATTGATAACGTCCTTTTGATGAAAACCATAGAACTCCAACGTCATTCAAATTCTTCGAAATGGGAGGTCAACAATGGATGTTATATTGGTTTCTGTTTTATGGAGTACATGTTTCTAAATTCTTCAATTTCAGACTTTTCCCTGTAGTTGTGACACAAAAGCCACAAGCACACCAAATTTCAGCATTGTGGGATTGCTGGAAGTATCCTAGAATTTTGGGTTTTTACGTTTTTTATTTTCCCTAATATCTGGAAAACTACTAAGGCTAAATAACTATTAAAAACAGTTTTGAAATGTCCAACCAAAGCGCTTTCATTAGACACCCCGCTTGATCTGACTGTCTCACTTTTATTTATTTTACCCCCTCTTGGACCTCAATATCTCAGCAACCCCCTGACCGATATAGCTCATAACCTTACCTACAAATTGTACCAATACTATCTACCCCCATACCAAATTTCATGAAGATCGGATTAACGGTTTGGAAGTTTTCATCGGACAAACATACATACATACATACATACAAACGCCGATTCTTCCAACTTGACTCAGAGAACTCGTTTCGCTCGTTCAATTATATACTAGTGGTTCGCCCCGAACTGAGACCTCGCGATAACACCTTTATCAGCCCGACTACTTAACTAAGTAATTTCCATATTTTCTATTATTATTTTTGAAAATTTTCCCCTCGAGGTCTACCAGTACAGTACAGGATCTACCAGTAATTACTCTAATTTCCTACACATCATCGAAATAACCTTTGAATAGGACTAAGCAACGGGGCGTAGTTATACTACATACCTGTTAGTACCTATATCAAGTACCTGACGAATTAATTGATAACGTCCTTTTGATGAAAACCATAGAACTCCAACGTCATTCAAATTCTTCGAAATGGGAGGTCAACAATGGATGTTATATTGGTTTCTGTTTTATGGAGTACATGTTTCTAAATTCTTCAATTTCAGACTTTTCCCTGTAGTTGTGACACAAAAGCCACAAGCATACCAAATTTCAGCATTGTGGGATTGCTGGAAGTACCCTAGAATTTTGGGTTTTTACGTTTTTTATTTTCCCTAATATCTCGAAAACTACTAAAGCTAAATAATTATTAAAAACAGTTTTGAAATGTCCAACCAAAGCGCTTTCATTAGACACCCCACTTGATCTGACTGTCTCACTTTTTTTTTTTTTACCCCCTCTTGGACCCCAATATCTCAGCAACCCCCTGATCGATATAGCTCATAACCTTACCTACAAATTGTACCAATACTATCTACCCCCATACCAAATTTCATGAAGATCGTATTAACGGTTTGGAAGTTTTCATCGGACAAACATACATACATACATACACACATACATACAAACGCCGATTCTTCCAACTTGACTCAGAGAACTCGCTTCGCTCGTTCAATAATTTAAGTGTATCAAATTGAAAGTAAAATAAAGTTAATATTAGATTCAACGATCATTTTTATTTTTAAGACCAAATGTTTGTTAGAGGAATTTTATCTTGAATAATAATACTATCGATTAGTATAATAAAATAGGGAGTGTTTGTTTTTTTTTATTTTAGTTGGTTCGAGTCCCGGGCGAGGCAAGCGAGTTTTAGTTAATATTTGAATGCAGTTTTGTTTCTTTTTAAAAACAAAGGAATGTCTCCTTTAAGTAAAATGAGCCAGCTTCAGGACTTAAGGTAGTTTTCCTCCAGGGCCCGACTTATCTTTCCACAGTGTATATGGAAAAAATTGTATTTCCATGGTTCTGTGATGATATTTATTGGCCGATTCGTCTATTCTGTACCCTGCTGGTCGGGTTGCCGGACATTATTGTCGTTTTCGACATTTTAGAATAGCCCTGGCTGATACTTATTGACCGATTGTACATCTGAAATCTGTACTTTTGTCGTTTTTTATACTTAGGTAAAGGTATTGCAAATCGATTTCGGTTTTCTCATGATAAGCCACACTTCCAGTCCATCACCCATTTATACATTATGCTGATTAGAAATGACTCGTAGCTCTAAATAAAGTCCACATAAATAGTATGCTTTATCTCAACACACACACATACAAAACGGGTTTTACATTACCATTTACGGCGATTGCGCCACATTCGCTTGCAGCCATAAGGGAGTGTAATAAACCCTCGAATAAAACTGCTGGACTTTTTATATCAATGCCTTTGAAAGGGTTCCTTATGGTCTTCGAATGTTAGCGTAAGTCTTTTGTTTTATATTAGGCTATTCAATCGCATATTATATTATTATCTTCTATTCAAATTGATATTACCTACCTTAGCAGTTAAGTGGCCCGGGTTTACGGCGGGTTTAATCTAATATTGGCAAAAACCGGTCAACGCGGTAGAGGATGGCACTCCACTCTATAGACAAAAGACATTATAAACGTCGCAGGAAGTCAGTGGATGGAGGCAGCTCAAGGGCGTTCGTCGTGGCATTCTAAGGAGGCCTATGTCCAGCAGTGGACTTCTACAGGCTGATGATGATGATGATGATATACTAGCATCTGCCCGCAGCTTCGCTTACTGTGATAAAAGTAGCATATTATGTGTAATGTAGGTTCTTATCTCTTTACTAAATTTAACCGTAATTGGGTTAGCCGTTAGCGCGCTATTGAAAAACAAACAAACAGGCATACTTTCACATTTATGATATTAGTAGGATTATTTTTCTTTCCGCATAAGTATTAACTATTATTATTAACTGACATTAACCAATTCGGCACCGTTCGTCCATTTCCCCGTTCGTCCACTCGGTGCCCGTTCGTCCATTTTCTCATTCGTCCAAGACATGTGGCAAGTAATATTTTTCTAAATGGCACTGACTTCAGTAGGTTTTTAAAGTTTAAGATTAAAAACTAATTTCACTACGAAGTGATTCGAACACCCAGCTAAACATAAACCTATTAGTATTTTCTGAGGTTTTCCTAAAAGAAGCGAAGAGTTTTTACGCAATAGCCATTACGAAGTACCTCGCAATTTTTGTTTTAAGAAAATAATTTTGAATTGTCGTGGAAGATTATCATAATAAATATCTTCACGTTCCGCACACATCGCTCGCGTAACGATGTTATTAAAACACAGCACTTAATCATCTCGGGGTGCTCTCCAACACCCAGAAGTGCCAGATAACAGGTTTTGAGATACGAGAACATTAATTGAACGAGCGAAGCGAGTTCTCTGAGTCAAGTTGGAAGAATCGGCGTTTGTATGTATATATGTATGTATGTATGTATGTATGTTTGTCCGATGAAAAATTCCAAACCGTTAATCTGATCTTCATGAAATTTGGTATGGGGGTAGATAGTATTGGTACAATTTGTAGGTAAGGTTTTGAGCTATATCGGTCAGGGTAGCTGAGATATTGGGGTACAAGAGGGGGTAAAAAAAAAAAAGTGAGACAGTCAGATCAAGTGGGGTGTCTAATGAAAGCGCTTTGGTTGGAAATTTCAAAACTGTCTTTAATAAGTATTTAGCCTTTGTAGTTTTAGAGATATTAGGGAAAATAAAAAACGTATAAATCAAAAACTCTAGGGTACTTCCAACAATCCCACAATGCTGAAATTTGGTATGCTTGTGGCTTTTGTGTCACAACTACAGGGAAAAGTCAGAAATTTAAGAATTTAGAAACTTGTACTCCATAAAACAGAAACCAATATAACATCCATTGTTGACCTCCCATTTCTAGGAATTTGAATGACGTTGGAGTTCTATGGTTTCGTCAAAAGGACGTTATCAATTAATTCGTCAGGTACTTGATATAGGTACTAACAGGTATGTAGTATTACGCCCCTTTGCTTAGCCCTATTCAAAGGTTATTTCGATGATGTGTAGGAAATTAGAGTAGTTACTGATAGATACTTACTGGTAGACCTCGAGGTGAAAATTTTCAAAAATAATAATAGAAAATATGAAAATTACTTAGTTAAGTAGTCGGGCTGATAAAGGTGTTATCGCGAGGGCTCAGTTCGGGGCGAACCACCAGTTATTTGGAAAATAGCTTCATCAATTGTGCACCTTGAAAGTTTCTAATAACGACGCGACAAGGAATTTGATTTTTTACTATTACTTCCAGTTTTTACTTCGATAACAAAATATGAATTTGTTGGTAGAAAACGAATAACCTAGATTATTAGTGATTTCATTTTGTATCCGACTTTATAGTCCATTATATCGATGTCGATGTAAATAAGATATTTTTATTGGCATAGATATCCGATCGGAATCTGACTTACCATAACCAGACCCGTGGGTGCGCTGAAAAGTAACTATAGCAACTAGGTCATTTTTTCGCGACTCATGTAGTAAATCATCTCCAGAATATTTATTTGTCTCATAACTAACCTAAATCTGACTTATGTTAAAATTAGCTCCTGCTTATTTAATCTAAGAGATTCTTTATCTAATTACTCTACTTAGTTTTACGGATAACTAAAATTAATAGCAAAATAAAACTGAAACACCAAAAATGTATGTAAAATAAAATTAAACCTTTAATTTTAAAATGAACAACGGTGCGAGATATCTCACCGAGACTAATTAGAATGAACAGGTATGCTACAGGTACCGCTAGAAGCAGCCGATTTTTCAGATTTACTTTGCCCTAATGTGGGTAAACGTTGAGAATTTAACTTATCAGTATTACGGTAGAACATTTTGTTTTTTATTTTCTGCATTATCGTGGCATCTTTCGTTTAGGGTAAACCGCTTTTTAGGCAAATCTCATGTTTAGGTATAATGCCCTCATTGGCATCTCGCGTTTGGTAACTCGATCAAAAGGGATCATTTGATACACCGCATGGCACTGAAAAATGTTTGAATGTTTACCACAAAATATTGAGTGAAGTTTTTAATAAAATTGTTAAAAAAAATTGTCACATTGTATGGTAAAGTAATGGTATTTTTGGCTGTAATTTTATTAATACCTCACCTCGCACACAAAAACATTTGTCAACTTCTATTTCAAAAATAATGAGACGAAAAATATAATTAAAAGCCTGGCTTTATGAGGGCCAATTCTAAAATAATCTAAAAAAACAGTTGCGAAGCAGACATTTTTTTCTATTCATTATTCAATTGGACAATTAATGGCGTCTGTCTAGACGTGTTGTGAAGACTTGAAGAGCTCAATCAAGGAACAAAAAACTCTCTAACGGGAGCTCAATACAATAAATAGCTACATCAAATGATTATGAAATATGAAAACATTTACCATAAATGCCAGCATTGAAAATCGACTTATCGCACTTTTACGAATATAACCAACTTCTATACCATGTTACAGTAGATAGGTAGATTATTATATTATGTATAGGTCTAGTAACTTTGCGTGTAGTCAAAGTTAGAAGTCTATATCTTCTATCTATCTATCTAAATATAAATATAAAAAAAATATAAAAAAATATGTGTGTGTGTGTGTATGTTGCCTATGAACTCTAAAACGGCTGGACCGATTTTGATAAAATTTTCAGAAAATCTTTAATTTAGTCGAAACAATATAATTTTTTGTTTTTGTTGCTCGTAAGAAGCCTGTACGGGTCGCTAGTTAATTATAATATTTCAAACTCTCATATTCAACAAGAAGAGGTTGGTACCTTAATACCTACCTGTATTTATCACGTTAGATGTTTCAGACTGGAATAAGTGAAACTTTCTGTCTGGGACTTTTTCTTTGAAATATGTATATCAATGTATTAATAATAATAAAGTTAAAATAATTTTGTTTTATGCGAATATCTTGATGTTATGAACCTATTCATAACCTATACCCTATTACCCTATTATTTATCTACTTTAACAACAAAGTAAGTAAAACGGTGCCGCGCGTCTTTTTTTTCTATCAGCTAAACGTCATTCTTTAGGCAAGCACTAGGTCCTTATTCTAAGAGCACTAGCCACAAATGAAAGAAGAAGAAGAAGACAACAATCTGTGTAAATCCACTCGACGGCATGACGTATTTAAAATGAAACCGCAGAGCAACAAGAAAAAATAAATGCAAATGACATGGAAAAGACATGACCTTTCAGGCAGATGAGGGTGACAGATCAGATAACAAGGCACCTAGGAATGGGATAGCACAACACAACACACTGATAATACCCTCCAGCCAGCCCCAATCGTGACGACTGTCACATACAGGCGATAATAAAGGCTGACACGCCTAACAATGTAGACATACCTTTATTTATAGAATGAATATTTTGTACCTATTGGCTTACAATTAATTCGATACATCATAACCGCCCGTTAGTGTATGAATGTGGCACTGCAACTTATTTTTAGTGTATACTAGTTGCGCCCCGCGGTTTCACCCGCGTGAATAATGATGAAAATTGATGATGATGATGATGATGATTATGATGAAAAGTAGCCTATGTGTTAATCCAGGGCGTATAGTATCACCATTCCAAATTTCACTCAAATCCATCCAGTAGTTTTTACGTGAAAGAGTAACAAACATCTATACTCACAAACTTTCGCGTTTATAATATTAGTAGGAAGTAGGATAGGATAGGATATAAGACTCATCCTGGCCGTAGTGTGTCCGACCTAAGAATAGACTTCTCCATCCCTTCCCGTAGATATCTTAAGAGCTTACTAAAGGATTACACCTGGGGATGGACAGCAGTATCCACCTGAGTAATTAAAGCAATACTTCCATTTTGTAAAACGGGAAATTTTCACGTACCGATATGTTGGTGGAAGCACCAATAGGTTTAGACCCTAATCGAGGGTCTTCATCAGGGTGGGTATAGAACCCACGCTACACTCCTTCCGCGTCCCTTAAACTTGCAAAGCAATACTGCAATGCGATCATCAATCCGCCTGCCAAGTGTGGTGATTATGGGGAGGGGGGGGCGGCCATTGCATGGAACACTTTGAATCATAAAGGAGTTTTATAAGAATCTCTAGAATTTACCTTCTAAAATAATGATATGAAAGAGTTCTATTTCAGTAGAGGCCACTAATAAAAAAAAACTCAATATTATAAATGCGAAAGTTTGTGAGTATATTTGTTACTCTTTCACGCTGAAACAGCTGGAGCGATTTAGTTGAGGAATGGGAATAGCTTATACCCTGAATTAAGATATAGGCTAACTTTTATCGATATTCCCACCGAATCGAGACTGCGGGTGGAACCGTGGGGCCCAGCTAGTGTGTAATAAACTGCAAGTCAAACTTAAGTGGGCAACTTGACTAACAAGACTCCACACTTTTCAGTTTCTTGAAAGTTATATGGGTCAAGAAAATAACGTTAAATATGACTAGGTACCTGAATAAATCTATGCCACATAGACAGTTGACCTAATTATGTGCTTATTAGAAGTTAAGTCTAAAAACAAATAATAAATAGTGTAGTGATACATAATCGTATACTATTATACGAGCAATATATTGCTATATATTGCTCTAACGATTTCGATTAAATTTACTATGTGCGGGTTTTTGGGGGCAAAAAATCGATCTAGCTAGGTTTAATCTCTGGGAAAATGCATTTTTCCGAGTTTTCCGAGCAAAAAGGCTCGGGCACCCAGGTACTGTATACTTAATTTATTTTATTTTATTTTAAAATCTTAAGAAAACTTACAGCTAGGTAATAACTATATTAATACTAACATGCAAAAAACATGTATGCAGAAGGCCAATTACAAGTTTCCACTAATAGGTAATAATGATTTCGTAGCACGATGCCTACCATTTGTTGACTTTTAGATATTTACATGTAATCTGTAGCACATTAACAAAATTTTTAAACTACCATAGATTAGATCACATAATGTTATAGATGCGACGAAATTGACAACTATGTTCCACAATCAATATTTTAATCGCGGTATGTAATGCCACTTTTTGTGAGACTGTATTTTCTCTCTTCGTGTATTCGTAAGTCGATACAGTTTTATAAAATGTTTTATTCAAAATATACCTATTAAAGTAAACATATCGTAATTTTCTGTGAGCGTTCCTGGAAACCGTCAATTAACCTACCTCGGGGTGCGAGCCGCCACGCGCCTTTCTCAATCATAATCTCAGGTAAGCAGCTAGACACGTGCTCAGAAATATTTTTCATGACTCGTGTTTTGTTGTTATATGTCTTCCATCTCGTATAATTTTGATTACAAGAGAGATCAAAGAAAAAGTTGCAATAAAGCTATTATTGTAATTTTGAACATTTATCCACCAATAACACAAGTAAATAAAAGAATAAACAAAAATAACACTACCGACACTGACTTCTAGTGATATAATAAAAGCTCTTAAACCTACTCTTAAGTCATGCGAAGCGTTGAAAACAGGAAATAAGTTTTTTTTGGTTCGGCTTATAAACCTCTTCAAAAAAATCTTTTGATTGTCTCTTTTTAGATATATCTAGTACTAGCTGCGCCCCGCGGTTTCACCCGCGTGTTAATTCAGTATGTTGTCTGTATGTATTCTTATATATCTAACGCAAAGATTTTTTTGAAAGGGAAAATGAGCTCAAATTATTTATGACGATCTCTGTAGCGCGACGGCCGAATAGCCGGCCATTAAATTTTTATAAATTAACTAGTTAATTTTAAAACTTTTTCCTACTTCTGCTCTACAGCCATGTCATGGCACATTAAGTATGGCAATTGACTGGCAACCCCTTACACTTAAGTTCACTGAGCATGAAAATAAATGTCCGTTCCGCATCATAAAACATTTCATAATGTTTTTGCAAAGCAAAAAGAGGTCAAAAGTCTCAACTCTTCAATTTTATCCAAAACCGTTAAGGTCATTTTTTTAAATAAACCTTCAAACTTTACACTGCTACGCCATTGAGTGCCAACTTTTACTCCGTTATTTATTTAACGTGGTTTAACGGTATTGTTTAGCTTCGGTAATAGGCATTCTTTCTCCCAGTCTGTAATTTGAGAAAGAAAAGGGAAAGACAGCTGAAACAACTTTTAAATACGACGGCTATGCCCACGTATATAAATAACGTTAGGACTTTACTACTCTTCTTGGCTCCGATTCAAAATGGAGTTTGAGACTTTAGTATCGAAGTAATTTGAAGAGCAATTCGAGTTGAACAAGTACCTCCCCTTTCGAAAAGTTGTCTTTGTTTACCTACAGAGGGTAGTCTCGTTTTGTTTGATCCATCGCACCGTCTGCCTTTTACAGTTCACACAATACTCTAGATTAGAGATACCCACATATTTTGTATTTCGCGTATTTCATATTATATGCCTTATGCCTTACATTCCTTTGAGCTAGTGGCTGGCCTCTAGACTACTAAAGAAAATTATTTTCAAGTCAGTTTAGTTAAAATTTACACGATGCCAGTAGCGAGTCAGCGCTAAGATTAGTGCCCTGACTAAATGTATAATTGCCTTACCTAGAGAAAATACAACAATAATGCTGTTGTGCATTCAAAAACAAATTAACAAAACAAAAGCCAAAAAGTACCCGTTATGTTAAACTGGTTTTGACCAATAAAAAAACGTTTCATGACAACACTCGATAAAACAGTTCGCGTCATTGATAAAGGCGCTCACAAGTGCACCACTTCAATGGATGCACCCCGTCACGGGATGAAAACTGTGAGAACCCAAGATATTGGCATCAAAGACAGGCTTGTCTCCTGCTGGGCAACGCTTGATTGCTCCAAGTAATCTCGCTGGATGCCCTACTTACCTCTGTATTACTCGCTACAACTTCATTTACTGGCGCGCCATTAATTCTCTGTCACGTCTCAAACAAAGATGTTATATTTTGAGATGGGTTACATGGCCCATAGAAAGCGAAGCACTGCAATTAAAACATGACCATTCAGAATAACTTATTATAATCCAAAATCCAAAGAGTAAGGCCCCTGTAAAATAACATAATTTTCACCCAATAACTTTTCATTTAAAAAACCGACTTCCGCCATAGCATTCGACTAAAAATTTGGATGAAAAAAAATTATGAAAGAACCATAGTGGTGAAAGGAATATGATACTTTTTGAATGCAAATGCTTGGTTTGTTGCTGAAAACATCAAAATCGCCATATGTTTGCTTACAATATTTGAGGAGTTTCCTCGATTCCTCATGGATTCCATCATCAGAACTGGATTCTGAAAAAAATGGGACCAATCTGGAAGTATATCTATTCAAATAAAAAAAGAATTTTCCAAATCGGTTCATAAACGCCGGAGATATGCGGTAACAAACATTTAAAAAAAAAAAAAAAAAAAATACAACCGAATTGAGAACCTCCTCCTTTTTTGGGA
Source organism: Epirrita christyi (assembly GCA_951392215.1). NCBI lineage: Eukaryota > Metazoa > Arthropoda > Insecta > Lepidoptera > Geometridae > Epirrita > Epirrita christyi. The sequence goes on from OX595846.1 coordinate 10,686,778, forward strand.
AGTCGGTTAAAAAATGTAATTTATCAATGACGAATCTTAGGTTTTGGATAGAGATGAGCTTTTTGGGAATGGCTGTTAGGCAAAGGAGGTATCCCAGGTGCATCATACATTTTTCGTAAACTTTGTTTCCTTTGGAGTTTTGATAACGGTGTCAATTTAAAGGAAACTAGTCTTTAGCTTATACGTCTTTGGTGTCACCCATCTATTTGTAGTTAGGTGCGGCCTTCTCAAACGTAAAACACAGCTTTATTTATCTGTTAGAATAAAGTTAAATTAACCCTATTACGCGCACTATTTCTGCGTAATGTCACATTAGTGATGACGTCATGATACGTGATGAATCAAATAAGTAAATGAGAATGATTGATTTTGAGATTGATAATTTTTCGGAAAGAGGCCTTTACTTTTTCTAGTGTTTATCAAACTTACAGATGATTTCGACGTCATAAAACAAAGACTAGATTATATTACCTAATAATAATATGTATCTGGTCTCTCAAGTCTCAGGTAGGGGCGTTAGAGCAGGAGCGTGAGGCATTTTGTGCATTGTGTGATATTTTTTGCAGTTATGACAGATAAGTTATTTTTGTGTTGATTCAAAATTAAGGTATCAATGATTTCTACATGTGTAGTACAGTAATCGAGCATGAGTAGCCGCATCGACAGAAATACTGTGTATGTAAGTACCTAACATGAGCAAAACCACTAACTACTAACCATCAACTAGCATCAGGATAAATCAATGAATCCTAGCAGATTACTTGCCATATCTGTACTTATACTATTATTCTATGATATAGGGTATCCATAGGACTACAAAAAAACGGTGGGGTATGGCCATATCTATTAGCAAACAAATGGCCGTCCTGGCGAATTCCCGTCCCGCGAATAGATTGCCGTCGTGGCAATCTAATAGGGGAGGTTTATGTCCAGAAGTGAACTTTTATTGGATAATAATTATGATGATGATCCTCATTTCAGTCTACCAAGTAGAATATTTGCTTTTATGTAGAGGAAAGTATAAGCCTTATAATTAAATAGTCCAACAATATTTACGAGCTAAAAGCTAGGAGTGGAAGTCGCTGATGCCGCTTAGAAATAATAGTTAAATAAAAATGAATAATATATAATAGAATATGAAAGTTTTTTCATATTCTACAGAACTGCGTCAATGTGGACTATTTCGCTAAACCAAAATACATTCCCGATTATGAATCAGAAATATCATGTGAGTCTTCGTTTTGCTTAGTGCAACCTCTGTACTCTTGAAAGAGGAAAGCAAACTTATTGAACGAGCGAAGCGAGTTCTCTGAGTCAAGTTGGAAGAATCGGCGTTTGTATGTATGTGTGTATGTATGTATGTATGTTTGTCCGATGAAAACTTCCAAACCGTTAATCCGATCTTCATGAAATTTGGTATGGGGGTAGATAGTATTGGTACAATTTGTAGGTAAGGTTATGAGCTATATCGATCAGGGGGTTGCTGAGATATTGGGGTCCAAGAGGGGGTAAAAAAAATAAAAGTGAGACAGTCTAATCAAGTGGGGTGTCTAATGAAAGCGCTTTGGTTGGACATTTCAAAACTGTTTTTAATAATTATTTAGCTTTAGTAGTTTTCGAGATATTAGGGAAAATAAAAAACGTAAAAACCTAAAATTCTAGGGTACTTCCAGCAATCCCACAATGCAGAAATTTGGTATGCTTGTGGCTTTTGTGTCACAACTACAGGGAAAAGTCTGAAATTGAAGAATTTAGAAACATGTACTCCATAAAACATAAACCAATATAACATCCATTGTTGACCTCCCATTTCGAAGAAATTGAATGACGTTGGAGTTCTATGGTTTTCATCAAAAGGACGTTATCAATTAATTCGTCAGGTACTTGATATAGGTACTAACAGGTATGTAGTATAACTACGCCCCGTTGCTTAGCCCTATTCAAAGGTTATTTCGATGATGTGTAGGAAATTAGAGTAGTTACTGGTAGATCCTGCACTGTACTGGTAGACCTCGAGGGGAAAATTTTCAAAAATAATAATAGAAAATATGGAAATTACTTAGTTAAGTAGTCGGGCTGATAAAGGTGTTATCGCGAGGTCTCAGTTCGGGGCGAACCACTAGTTAAATTAGAGTTAGGCGTAACTCTACTTTGTTAAGTTTTTTTAATTGAATCCCCATCATAATTTATGTAAAGTAGACAAGATAGGTATTAAGTGATAGTGCCAATCTCATAGTATAAATCTATACGTGTGTGTATTAGTGTCGGTCATGCGCACTATTCACGCTAATTTGAATTTAATGGCAGCGTAGTTATCAATATGAGGTGTGTCCATCAACCGAAATCAATTGAGTTCTTTGTATAAAATTAACTCGTTATCATTATCAACCTATTTTGTCAACTAACTGAAACCCGCGACCCATCTAAAACCCATCTACCTATCGATTGAGCCTCTCTCGCTTTCATCTTCGGACCTTGGTTGTCACGTATTGTCAACCGTCTCACAAAAACAAAGTAAAAGAGCCCAAATACTACTTTTAATGTTATCCATACGATGTTTTCCTTTGTCGTTTTTAGAATAAGGTAAAACATTGTTTCGATGAGAGATAGAATTCAAATTGCCTTTGAAAAATAAAAATAAATTAGTATGATTGGTGAACTGAACTGAACTGTAACTGGGTTGTTCAATGAATGCAATACAGTTTGATTGTTGGATTTATTTGTGTTTGTTCCAACGAAGTTGGAATATCAAATGACTATACCATTTCAAAGTTATACACTGCTACAAAATACCTCTACGAGCGTAGCACTACGCTACGAAAGTTGTCAGTAGCAACGTTGAAAAAAAAAACCTACCTAGCGCACAAACCATACCACAAACATTTCATGTTATGTATTTTGCGGTGCCATTAGAGGTGGTGTATGGTATCTATGGTGATATATATGTATGCGGATAGAGTATACTGGTTATTTATGTATACCAGTTAAAAGCTCACCGAATGACAGATTAGGAACAAGGAGTTGTTTTGTTGGGTTAGTGGAAAATAAGCACTACATCCACACAGTTAAGCCTAATGAAGCAAAGATCTTTGTGTTTATTAATTTTCGTGCTTATCAAACGAGCTGTCTTCGGTACTTTACTGGTGCACCTACAGAGACCAATAATTACTATTTATAAACTATAAAGTTATTATAAAAACAGCTCGTGAATATTGAAGGCACAGTTACAGCTATCTTCTGCATAGGGTCTAGATAAAAACAAAATCGCTAGATTCTGTAGGATGTTTGATTTATGTCTGGTGTTATCAGGGTTCTGCTGTTCTAAATATAGTATTCCTAGGATCTTGGGTTTCTAATTCTAAGAGTTATGAAAAAGGCAATCATATTTATCATAATCATAATTAGTTACATTATAATCATATATCCTCCTCGGACGACCTCTGTGGCGCGGCGGGCGAAGGTTCGCCTGCGACGCAGGAGGTTGCGGGTTTGATTCCCGCCTCTGAACAAATATTTGTAGGATCTGCAGATATTTGTTTCAGGGTGTTCTGGGTTTTTGTATGTATAATAGAAAATATCTATCTATGTAATGTATTGTATTAAGTATATCAGTTATCTAGTACCCATAACACAAGCTCTGCTTAGCTTGGAGCTAGATAATGTTATGTGAAATGTCCAGCATTTATTTATTTATTATTTATTTATTTATATATATCATACCTTTGCCTTTTTTGCGAAGGGGTACAAACTGGGTGGTTTTGGTAATCAAAATCTTTGAGCAACTAACATTTTTGAAATTATAAAATCTTAGTCTTTACAAAGATACGAGTAATTTTAGCTTAAACCCTCCAGACGGTCATCACTTCTGAGTGCTTTTTTATGTTCACATCTTTTCAGTTTAATAATACACAGGCAACGTTCGACAGTGACAAAGACGAAACACCCTTCCTTGGAGGGTGTCCCTCAGACAATAACAAATGACAATCGATCATTCCCCACTTAGCACCGCTTCATTTACCGCAGTTTTGTTTATTATGGGCGACAAAAACAAAAGGAGATCCATTAATTACTTTTATTAAAAAACACAGATAGAAAACTGGGGTAAGTGCATAAATTGTCTGGCAGTTGACATAGAAAGGCGACGAATAAAGCTCGCAAGCTTCTAAGAAAATACAAGGAGTTCACTGCAATGGCGGGCGTCGAAGCCACTGAAGGATGCCGTATATTTTCTGGTGTAAGTGCTGTGACAGTCAAAATTTACTGCCTTGAGATATCCCGCACAGAGTAACATAGTATTGCGATTCGCTTTACGTAAGCAAATTATGGAACTCTTATTTTACTACAGATATTATACGATACGTGAGGATGGCTGCCAAATTGTGTGTCAGATTGAGAAGTGGATTTTATTTTGCCCGAGGCCAAGCTTGCTGGGATTGGCAAGGGATATTAACCTACATTTTTGTTTTTTTTTTCATACTGTTTTTGTGGATAGATAATTTAGCTCCTACTTGTGAAGTGGTAGGTAGGTACTCAGCTTGATTACATACTTTTATAACTGCGTTGTAGAATTTTAACATAGTTTCTTACGATATAGCCATCCTAAAACAACAAAGGAGAATATTAACCACTTTGAACCGCTCTGCATCGATCAGAGCATCGAGTGTTTCATGTAGCATAAGAAAACAGTTATCACAGAAAATATGTGGAAGACCTTAAAAATACAATTCAGATATATCTTGTATTTTCGAAGTAATTGTGGTAATTTTACCCATTCTTCGATCGTAGCCACTTTTACCATCACAATTTGTTTGATTCGATTTTTGTTTTTTGTTTTTTGTTTGATGTCGTTTGTGATTTGGGCATAAGAACAGTAAGGCACCATTTGAATTTCATCTGAAGTTTTGATTACAGATAAATATAGATTGAAATTGATTATGCTTCGCTCCCTCGGCTTTGCTAAAGCTTCACACTGGCGTATTTAATTCTGTCTCCAGGATAAAATCTCAATCGAATGTCATAATGAAATTTAGTTCAATTGAAAATTTATTAAATAAATGTGATGAAAATTGTTGAAGAAAGCTACATAGGTCAAACGAGACAACACATGAGTACTTTCTCAGCTTATTTTCTAAATGGATTTCGCACTATTCTGAACACGTACGCAGGTATACTACAAATAATACGAATGTGCTAGATATTTTTACGGGCAATTTTGAAACCTTTACTAAAATTGGTTTATTTCTCATATTTATGTTACTGTAAAATCTTACAATATTACATGATACTAGCATTTTTATGCAAACAAATGCACCAGGTTAATCTCGATAAAATATTAACCATTTACTATTTGTACCTTTTCAGGTGCAATTAGGCGGGGCTGATGGTGTGTCCGGTGTAACTGAAGAGCTGCGTGCTTTTTCTTGGCGTTAATTCCCAACAGAGAAGAAAAACAATCCAAGATGGCGATTATAATCAGTGAGTGACTATAATTGAAAGCCAGAATTAAAAATAATTATATGCGTTAACGGTCTACGCCGTAGACCCTCTACGAAATTATTGTTTCCGAGAATTTTAACAACAGTGCTTGTTTAATTATTAGGTCGTGTGTACATCCGCACGGGGACCGTAATCCTGGTGATGGCGGGTGGTGCCTCTGCTAGAGTCGCCGGCAAGATGGGCGGTTACTCCAACAAACAGCACGGTAAACTATACCTATTTATTTTATACTAACTTTTTTTATCGTTGTTGGATCTTTGTTTTGGACCACAATCGTTCTCCATCGTGGTGTACGATGGAGCCATGATGATGATGATTCATTTGAGCCCGAGATCACCCAGTGCTAGGGTACCTATAGGCCTCTTTTCGCTCATGGCAACCCCCTCTGTCCTGTGCATCTCTAAACCAGGAATGCCCCACGACCTTACCAATGTCTTCAACCCACCGCGCTGTTTGATGACCTGGATTTATATGGCTCAATCTCAACCAGCTCAATCTTGGTCAGGGCCTTACTCTACCGGCCATAATATTTGATAATAAAAAATTAAAACATCCAACTTTTTCAACTGCTTTCCTTACAAAGTACAAGAAACGCTTTCGTATCGAAATTTATTATCGATATTAGTCCCATTTGCTACTAGGTCATGTTGCTAATAGGATGTTATGCTAATATGCCGTTTTGCTTTTAGGACGTTCTGCTAATAGGGCGTCCTGCTTAAATGTCCTTTCGATACGAAAGCCACGAAACATTTAACAAAACATTAAATGCATGCTTTTTCATTCACCAATATGGTGGCATAATTACAGGTACGACCACAACATTTCTCTTTAATAATAAATAAAATAACAACCCCTATACAAAACGCGTGGTAATTACAAACTCTTCGCTCTCGTCAAGGGTAGAAGTGTCAGCAGTGGGGAAAATATGGATCATTGGCAGTAGTTCCATGTTGCTGGATGTGTGTCAAGCTCGATGTATGTCAATGTGCTTGTTCTGAATAGCTGCACTATTATGAATAGGATAGAGTTGAATCTACATCTCACAGATGATTCGTTAAAACATTTCTAATAAATTTTCACGAATTCAAAGCGCCTTTGATGCTTACATCACTTCCGTTTAGCTCCAGGTAGTCTAATATGAATATGATTATATTTACAAATAGGTAATTAGAATTCTACTATGAAGACTGAATTATGTTTATCTACTGAATATACCAAAGTAATACCGAGCCGTAATCACCATAATCTAGTATGAATATTAGCATATTTCATATTTCATGCAATGAAGGCAAATTAGAAATTCAAGCTAAGCTTAGTTAATAACTTAACTTTGTATATCCACCTACGCTCTGTTATTACCTAGGTTATTAGGCAATATTTAAGTTATAGTTTGTAAAGAATGATTTTTACAGTTATGATTACCGCATTGCCCCACTTCATCATAAGCCTAAAGAAGTCCACTGCTGAACATAGGCCACCCCCTAGAATGCCACGACGAACGATCTTGAGTCGCCTCCAACCACAAACTTCCTGCAACCTTTATAATGTCTTAAGTCCATCCAGACGAGGGCCTTCGATTAGGTACTGCGTCGTCCGGTTTGTGTTCGCCACTCAAGAACCTATATTCACCAGCGGTTGTCAGTTTTGCGAGCTATATGACCGCACTGACTTTTCAACTTGCTAATTCGGAGAACTATATTTTGAATTGTGCAATCATTGCTATCAAACAGTAACTTTTGTATAATGGCTCCTCTGCACAATCGGTGATTACAAACGATTACGAGCGAGCACAATCGTTTAGAGGGCATACTCGGCTGTACTTGCCGATTATCGTCTATACATATGATCGCCTGCGATCCGTGATTTGTCGGTTTTTCGGGCACGCATCAAAGGGTATCGCCGCGCGTTTCGTTGAGCTGCCCACGCGATCGCTGATCATTGACTTTGACGTAATGGGTGTGTACCGCCATTAAATAAATGATTGCAGCAGCAACACATTCCACGTCCATCTTGTACGCTTGTCGTTCGGCAACTACTGCAGCCGATCGTGTGGATGCCTGTATATAATGATCGCGCCGATAACGCACGATTACTCGACGATCACACGATCAACGATCACCGCCGATTGTGTAGAGTAGCCATAAGAAAAGCGACGTTTGACAACAATGATCGCACAATTTACGCTTGTTGCAATCTTGTCGCAAGATAGATAACACGGGGGCCGTTATTCTTCTTCTTTTTACCCTTCGTAGAACTTTATGATTTGAGGTCTATTTTATGAATTTTAAGCCCCACACGTTTTTTGCGCCTCAAAAAATAATAAATTCATCCAGGATTTCTCGCCAACCGGTAAAATATTTGTCATATAATCCGAAATAGATTTAACCGTAAGACTTCCCAACCAAAGGTAAACTCGAGATTTTTGTTAAGTGTTGTAAAACTACTTTCTTAGCATTTTGACGCGGGATCACAACTCGGGGTGTTTGGAAATGGCGGCCGCCCTGATAAAAGGAATGAAAAGGTCCCTTTCTAAATGTGTAATTTCTCCCTGAAGAAAAATAAGGCAAACAACAATGGCCACTTCCTTACTTGGTCCGTGATCGTCGGGTGTGGGTTTTCAGGGTGGATTTATTTTTATCTCATACGAGCATGGTAGCCTAATTGTCCGCTCGCACGGAAAATAAAATATTTTGTTTTGAACTCTATTTTTACATAGGGTATTTTTGCTGAGAGATAAGCATATTTATGATAATGCTGATGTTGAATATGACGCCTTTTTCATTGGAGGGGTAGGCAGAGCTTCAAAAGGCCTGCACAAAAGGTTGCACTTTCCGTTGAGAACGAGTAAAACCACTCTGACTGCAGACGGACATAAAGGCCACAGCACACCGGCTGCGTACGCGTAAGACGTAGACGGGCACGTCGTCGTACCATGACGTTGTAATGTATGAAACTGTATAAGACATGGCACACGCAATCGTGACGTGCACGCAATCGTGTACATTCGTAGAGACGCGCGTGTCTACGTAACGTACTGCATACGCAACCGGTGTGCTGTGGCCTTTAAGATTCCTTGTCAGACTTCTAAGAACTTCGGAACCCTAAAAACCGGCCAAATCGTGTCGCAAATATGATTTAGGGTTCCGTATCACCATCACAACACATAAATATCTGCGATATACATATAGCTATATTTTCCCTCTATAAGTTGAAAAGTTTTCGTCACAAAAATTAAATACGTGTAAATAATACCTAAGCTCTATGTAGTTGTTTTGTAGGTGCTAAAGTACCACTTAGAATTGAAACATCCAACACAAGCTTAGATAAATTATTCCGTCTAACCTTAGTTTACGTTGTGTGGTAACACCGAAGTAACCCAAAGTCTCCTTTGACTAAACTAACATAATTTAGCTTTGATTTGCCCTAGAGGTGCCTGTTAAGCTAAGTGCCGTTAAACCGTAAGTTCTTTAGGAGGTTGCGGGTGCGATTCCCGCCTCGGAACAAATATTTGTACGATCTGCAGATATTTGTTCAGGGTGATCTGGGTATTTTCTATGTATGATAAAAAAAATATTTATCTATGTAATGTATTGTATTATGTATATCAGTTATCTAGTACCCATAACACAAGCTCTGCTTAGCTTGGGGCTAGATAATGTTGTGTGAAAATGTCCAGCATTTATTTATTTATTATTTATTTATTTACTCCAATATTTCAAAGACAATGAGAAGATTAATGGTAAAACCGAAAGACAAGGAAAAGATATTCGTCATCCAGATTCTTTCATGATCAATTTGCACATTTCTATATAAATCTAAAGGTCTTTTCTACAAAATACCACTTCACGATGTGTTTAGCTACGTGTTCGGAATTCTGAAAACATCAAACGAAAACATTTATTGCGAATTTGGCTGTTTTCTAGAAAATAATGATATACCTGCCAGTCGGTATAAATATGTAGTTGTTTTTCAAATTGTCAGTAACAACCCTATATTACTAACAGTCTCGAAATTTTCGCAGTAATGCCAATAAAGTGGAACAGTGTTAAAGATAGGGCTGACACCAAGCTAAATAAAACAAATATATTTATTGCGTTATAATCACTGATTTTTGACGACCTCTATGGTGCGATGGGCGAAGGTTCGCCCGCGACTCAGGAGGTTGCGGGTTCGATTCCCGCCTCTGAACAAATATTTGTACGATCTGCAGATAATTGTTCAGGGTGTTCTGGGTACTTTTCTATGTATAATAAAAAATATATATCTATGTAATGTATTGTATTAAGTATATCAGTTATCTAGTACCCATAACACAAGCTTTGCTTAGCTTGGGGCTAGATAATGTTGTGTGAAATGTCCAGCATTTATTTATTTGTGTTTGTCTTCAAACGGTAATGATGAATAATTAATAAGTAATGTACATGCGTTAATTATTATCATTATTTATTAATTTTACTTTTATTAAGGCACACAGCTACCTATTACACTAATTAAAGGGTACAACACAAAATAAAATATTAATAACAATTGACCAACTAATTTACACACATATTAACAACAAAAATAACATAGTCAAAATAACAGAACAAACAAAATAATAATAACAAAAAAACTAAATATAAAATAATGTAAAGTCTGTGTCTGTAGACTCCGGGCTTGATGAGCAATCAAGGCGTAAAAAAATCCAACGTGGTTGTCCAGTTCATTTACATTTCACAGGCCTTATTTTGATGTTATTCTTACCTGAAGATTAGTGTTAAGTGACAACCCTACGTACACTGTCGCCACATAACTCATCTTGCCTTGGCTTGGTTTGTGTCTGCATAGTTTCGTAGCTACGTAAATAAAGGGTTTCGATCTTGCAACTTTGACATAGCTATTGTTTGTTTAGGCAACCTTTACTGCAATATTAGAAGGCCAAAACGTTAACCCAATAAATATACATTAGTATTGTAAGCTAACCCGCAAATCAACCCCTATTGACTACCCTTTTGTAATCCTGGACTTATAAAAGGGTGTGGGTTACCCACACGTCTATGGAAGACACTAAATAAATTGGCTCGGAAGGAAAAGGTCAGATGTATTATTATGTTCCTATATAGACAAAAATTATGTTTCCATTTCGAAATAAACAAAATAAATCGGAGATGAGTACATCTGCTTTTAATTGGTAGAACGTAGAAACTATCTACCTACTCAATTAGTTTCTTCAAATACAATAATGAAAGTTATAAGTATCTTCATCAACCGGTAAGACATCCACTGCTGGATGAGGCCTCCCCCATAGCTTGCATAGCGTACAGTACAACCTAAGTATAGCGTGTAATATGGATTATTATGGCAATATGGGTTTGCTATGATCACCACGCTTGGCAGGCGTATTGGTGATCGCAGTTTGGTGTTAAGTACTCAAGTTGATGCTGCTGCCCATCCCCTGGCGTAACCCCTTAGTCGCCTTTCACAACATCCACTGGAGAAGTTGGAGTCCTTTTCTTAGGCCGAGACTATACGGCCATACTTAATCACCAGAGCACTATGAACACTCGGCATACTGAGTCACTAAGTTAAGCCTTCCATGGAATGTAATAAAATATTCCTTTATTGCGAACGGGAAGTGATCTCCGTCACCGAATTCAAGCAAATGGTTTTTTTTGCACCTAATTTGTATCGTGGAAGCATAAGAACTGCCTTCTTTCTTTCATAGAGACGTTATGAAGTATATGTAACTAAATATCTTAATCTAGCACAGCATACCAATTAGTTACAGATCCTAACGTTTTACTTCACTACAAACTAAGTAATGTTTGCTTCTTTTGCAGGAAAATCAACAAGTGGCATCAACGAAGAAATAATCTGGATCAGCATAAGCATGGCAATTGCGATAGCGGTGCTCATAGCCATCGCTCTCTGCTACATCCTGAAGGAGAAGTGTTCCAAACGGAAAGCCTATAGGGAGCAATCATGACGATACAAAGAGGAGTTCGCGAAACATGCTCTAGCGGACTCCCTCACTGAGATAGACTTTCCCTCTTACACACTCTACCCGCAATACTCACCCGATGGCAAGGAATACTACTACAATTTCCATCGCTTTACGTACTTGAGGAATAGCTTCAAATTACCCCCTAAAGACTACCCGAAAGACTTGTGTAAGGATTTTCCAAAGGGCTTCGCTACGGACTTTCCTTTAGAAAATGACTATCTTGAGGAAGAATATCCTATCAAAATCAAGCAGGAGGTGTACATAAGTGCATAGTGTAGTCTCATTTGTATACTCATCATATACCTACCTATTTTGTCTTTTTAAGAAAATTCTATCTAAGCTAACCCGAAAAAATAACTGGGCAAAAATGTAATAAAAGTATTTTACTTCCATCGTCATCGAAATGTATTTTAAAATGCTCCGTCATTATTATAACTTCACTTTGATATAAAATCCTGGTTCACTAAAGGAAAGTCCAGCTAAGCATTCAACAAGCTTCTGGATTAAGTTGTAAATTTGTTTCAGCTTGTTTGGGAAGCGAAGCGAGTCTTGATTAACTGAAGCTAGTAGATTGTGATGATAAAGACAGGCTTTATTTACGGCTACGTCGATATACGAAAATCACGTTACGGCTCTATCTCAAGGTTTATTGGGAACATGGGAACTAATAGGATATTGTGGGTCGAATAGAGGTGGGTCGAACAACGAAATTGTATTAAAATCTTGAATAGAATACGATACATCTATCTATGTGTAAATACCTGAAATGCTGAAATTCTTTCTGCGTTTTCTTTCGTATTTATATTTATGAGTTATAGTTGTTTGTTGGTTAGCACTTAACATGGTGCTTTCCATTTGTGTAATTAAAAACTTGTGCCGTATGAAGGAAAGCTTCGCAAACAGTTACAAACTCCTAGCTCAGGAAATAAAGGTTCAAATGAGTCTAAGGAAACTAGGTCGAGGAGTTAAACTAACTCACGGCATTATTGAAACTCAACCTTTGTAGATTAAAGTTCATCATTATATTTATGTTAATGGATGTCGGCAAAAAGGCTTAGGTACGCTCAAATTTGTTTTCTACCCCTTTCATCCTACTATATATAATAAAATACATACCTATACTATAAAGGACATAGCAGAAGGGAAAACAAAATTGCTCTTCTTTTATTAAATAGATATATAATAAAATAAAATGTGGAACATAATTAAGATACTATAAACAGTAGAATTGATGTAATTAATGTGTATTTATTAAATACAGGAATTTTACAAGAAAAGGTAGGTAATAATAAATTGTAAAAATAAGTACTGTCGTACGTGTAAAGTAGGTGATATCTTTATCACGTGTATGATCGATGTGAAATTTATGAATGTGTAGGGGGTAGCAATGTAGCTATGTAAGTAGGTACATCTTCGTGTGAAAAAAAATATCTTAAAAAGTTTACCTAAATAACAAAATATTGATTTTGTAAAACGGGGAATTTTCACGTTTTATGAAATTATAAGTCACGAAAGTTATTTTAGTAAAACAAAATATTCATTGTATAAATCTAAGATTCCACTGTAAAGACCAACATAGCGTAATACATTTATATAAAGAAGAAAATAAGTAAAATAAAGTCTTATTATATTGAAAAAAACTTTTATTATAGGTACCTACTTAGCTCCGACGACGTGGTATATATATATATATATATATATGGTATCAATAACTCTCAGCACAACACACCGAACAGAAGAAAAGTTCGGATAATATCATCATCAACCTATGGAAATCCACTGCTGGACATAGGCTTCCCCATAGAATCCTATAGAAGTTCCGATAGATGTTCGGATATAACCTACTTCCATAAAACATGAGTTTAATTAGTTAAATTTCTGGTTTGATGGTTTGATTGAATATTATGTAGATAACCCTACCTACTTAATAAATTAACTGAAATAAGAATATTGACCTATAAATAGGTAAGTAGTTGTAAGATATAAATATATATATATTATTTCTACGATAAATTGTCTGTCTATATAGAAAGGGAGTATACTAACACCTATTGTTCCGTCTCTATTGTTGATGATAATTATTAATTTCTGGAAACAATTATTCTGCTATTACGTCTCGTGACGGTATGTCAAGTCAGTAAATTTCATTAATTAGGTACTCAGAATAATGACTAAAGCAATTAGGTAATCCCGTGATATTTGAGAATGATTCAATTCAATTTAGAACTTCGTGCACTTATTAATTATTACTAATGCATGCTAATTATTTATACATATAGAATTTCGTGACTGTAAATTCAATTATCATTTATTTTTAGATCAAATAAGTATTTGCTTAAACACATCTCTTTCTTTTCTGTTTTCAGCATAAAAAATCCATTATATAGCCGCTGGAGGAAAGGGAATAATTCAATTAATATTCAAACTGAAATCTCGCAGGCGAATAATCCCACAGTAATCTTATTACTTGGTCATTTCACAGTTCAACAATTTTCTGTCCTTTCATTAAATTTCATCAAGTTTTGCTTTTATTACAGCTAGTATACTTTTTGGACTCTAATAGTGAGTTAACTCGCGATAAATTCCTTGCAAACTCAAAAAATAAACAAATTTTTCAATTATTTTTCCACAACTAAATTTATAGTTGATCTCACGCCAGCTAAAATGCTTTGTGAGATAAAACTATATTCTAATAATGAGCGTTCTTTTTCTCCATATAAAACCTATTGCTGTGTTTTTCCATAATAACAAACACTCAAAGTAAAGTTCCTTTAATTTGCTGACCTTTGTTTATCAAAGTTGCTGACACGTGATAGCTGGCACATTGTAACAAAGATAGTATTTTTCACTACTATAACGAAATATTTTGGTTAACTATGTCTGAGCTGCTACTTTGTAAACTTAGTTTGCTAGTTTAAACAGTTTCTTGCTTGCCTGATAAAAAACAATAAGCAAATAAATAATAAATCTTTTATTAAGTTCGTCGAATAGAAGAAATAGTTATTTTGATAACTATGATTCCGATGGGCCATGAATAAGCCCAGCTCCATTTGTTTCATAACGAATACAAATTAAGCCCTATACAAGGGAGGAATTTTGTAGAAATCCCAAACAACCATAATACACTCGAGAGCAATGAATCCGGGTCACTTAAAGAATCCTAAAAATCTCGGAAACTAAAAATGCTAGGTTAATGCAATAAATTGTATTTAATAGACAATGTAATACTCCTTAAATGAAGGTATTAAAACTTCTTAGTTATTGTAAAGTTATATCATAAAAAAATCAAATTTGAAAAAGGGCCACTTTCGAAGATGGAACTACGAAATTACAGCATTTGGTTTTGCTTTTGTTTGTAATCTGTCATTTATCATTGTTTGATTTCTGTTTTTTTGTTGTTTTTTTTCTGCGTAAACGCAGTAATGGAAGCACGAGGAGGCAATACGAAGTATTAAAATTCAAGAAAATCGTAATAAAGTTCAAAAATTTCATGTTTCCTATTTTTGTTTTAAGGAGAGATCAGCAGTTTTTTTCTTTATGTAATTTTGTGTTAATAAAATGTATGGTGACTCATATTTTTTTTACCTTCATTTAAGGAGTATTACATTGTCTATTAAATACAATTTATTGCATTAATCTATCATTTTTAGTTTCCGAGATTTTTAACATTCTTTAGTGACCCGGATTCATTGCTCTCGAGTGTATATATATAAAACTGACACACCAAAGAGAGCTATTTCCATTCCTACAAACCCGTCACAAAAGCAGTATAGAATTGTGACAAAGATTAACAAATATTCTTTACTGAGCACTCTAAAACCAGAGTTTGTTTTTAGGTAATTTTCCTGATTCCTACGTTTTGTTGCGAGAACAAAGGAAAAGTTTCATTTCAGGGGCTATTCAATTAAACATTTCTCGGAAAGTTAGATTGGCATTGCCCAACATGCTATAAAATATTTTTCGATTTCGATTTAATGGAAACTCTACAAGCTTAGACATAATCACCGATTCCTCAGATTCAGTTGTCTACGAAGGAAGGTAGATTGGTATCCCTACCTACATTCTTCTCAGCCGGTAGACATCCACTGCTGAATGAGGCCTCCCACATGGCATGTATAGCGTGCAATGGGGGGATTTGCCATAATCACCACGCTTGGGAGGCGGATTGGTGATCGTATTGGTGTTGAGCACTCAGGTGGATGCTGCTGCCCTTGCGTAATCATTGACGACTTCTGTGGCTCGGCGGGCGAGTAGCCAACTGAGATGCGAGAGGTTGCGGTTTCGATTCCGGGACAAATGTTTGTATTATCTGCAAATATTTGTTCCGGTTCTGGGTGTTGTGGTACCATGTTACTCGTAGTTCCTGATACCCACGACACAGGGAATCCTAGTGTGGAATCAGGGACTATGTACGTGATTGTTGGGTGTTATGTTATGTTATATTATGTTAATTAGTCACCTTTTACGACATCCACAGGAGGAGTTGAAGAAGTCCTATTCTTAGGCCGAAACTACCACGGCCTACCTACCTACATCTCGTAATAATTGTTAAATGTATACCTACCCTTCAACCGCCATGCAACCCATGGAACACGTACTTTATTGGGCCATTATAACTATCAGATAGGTCATCATTATAAAAGATAAGGTATCATTAACTGATTATAGGGTTCAGCCGGCTCGCCAATAAATCTCCTTTAATCTACGAACTTCTCAACGCTGATTCATGGAGACTAATCCCATTTATCTCAATTCTTTCGGTATCGCATGGGTATCGCGTCCCTCTACTGCCTCTATCGATGACCACATCACAAAATGAGTTTTTTGCTAAACATACTGACTGGGTGTAAAAATTCTATATATTTTTGCTATTTGAATTTACTTCGTAGTCGTTCATTAGTAGTTTTATAGTTTTATTCCAACCATTTTTAGATTTGAAGTCTTTTGCTTACATATTAGGGGCAGTGCTATGGACAGAGCTATGTTAGGGGTTTTACTGCGTGATAGAATCCGTAATGAACAAATCCGTAGAAGAACCAAGATCACCGACATAGCTCTCAGAATTAACAAGTTGAAGTGGCAATGGGCATGTCATATAGCTCGCACAACTAACATCAAAAAATAATTATGTACAAAAAAAACATTATATTTTCCCTTTCTTATCTTAATTTCCCGGCTTTCTTCACAAACTCATCAAGATCATTTTATTTGATTGTAAAAATAAAATTTGCGATGCATCAACAAGCAAAATTATTATTTTTTATTGAAACGGAAATATCGTTTCGAAAAATTGCAAGTTGGCAAACGTGTCACGATCAATTGTATGATGTATTTTTTGTTAATTATTTATCAATTGTATTTATCTAGTGTCCTTAATTATTTTTCCAGCTTATCTCGCAGAATTCAACAGTTTGAAAAATTTCGCGAAACATGAAATAGTGAAGCCAATGTATGTAATGTAGGTATATTACAACCATCATGCGATAGCTGACGAGCAGTTGCCTACCGTATACTCTCCTTAATTATTTGACCACCACTATATATTAGTATATATAAATAAATAAATATATACTTATACATAGTTATATATATTATAGTACGTTTTATTTAAAGTGGGATATCTGCTGTACAGAGCCATCATAGAGCAAAGTAGCATAATTGAAATACTATAGTCTATTATAAAGATATTTTTGAAATTGTCAGCTCATCTCGTTGACAGTGACAAATTGCGGTTACTTGAAGAGTACATGCACGACATTCACCCCGACAATCCGTCTTCGTCTCGAAGAAACGCATCGGCAGCATAATACAAAATAAGGGAAAAAAATATTTTTCAAAAGAAGCTTTTAATTAGGAAGCTTTTAAAAGCTTTTATTTATTTTATTTTATTCCGACTAATGATAACGAACTTGTTGACTATTAACACCTCTTAAACCACGTACATGATTTTCAGTTTTAATATATTTAAGACTAAACTAAAAAATCATATGATAACTAAATTCTAAATCCGAACCTA
Source organism: Epirrita christyi (assembly GCA_951392215.1). Lineage (NCBI taxonomy): Eukaryota > Metazoa > Arthropoda > Insecta > Lepidoptera > Geometridae > Epirrita > Epirrita christyi. Next base: position 10,704,273 of record OX595846.1, read on the forward strand.
GCTTAGCCCCGAGCGACTGTTCGCCAAACACCTTTTCTACTTGTACCCACACTTAGATAAAAATTATGATTAAAACAAAAACAAGCTCAAAGCTCATTTTACATGTATACTTGCAATAACTTTACGTACTCGTAGGTACTGCAAATGTTACCTACTTATCTTATATAAATTACTTACTAAATAATTTTACCTGCAACGTTCTGCATGCTCACTGTTTATTTTAGAACTTAACTTTAATTTTGTAATTTCTCACCAAGTGAAATGTAATTTCTATTGAGAATAAATACACTTCTCATCAAAAAAATTCGAAACATTTCTCAAGTTTGTGTTTAATGGAGTATTAGAAAAATATTGTAATAAAAGGAAAAAATTAAATTGTCATATTGTAGGTGGTACAAGGTTACGAACTGCCAGCAAATATAATGATGAATAATCCTCTTAATTGGTTATTTGTCGCAAAGAAAATCTTGGTGTGTTTCGATTTTTTTGGTGAGAAGTGTATCTTTAATAACTTAATAAGACCTTGGCTTCTTTTTAAAAATATCCACTAATTAAGTTAAATTGCTTACTTTACCTATATTAAAATTTATACCGAATTGTCTGATACTGTGTACCTACTTACTTACTTTAAAATTCACTTTAGTACCTACGTTTTTTTACTTTTAATTTCTCTCATAAGTACCTACCAAGGTAAGTAAAAATGAATTGAGATAATGTAAGTACCTACTTATTTCTTTGAATAAACAATATTTTTTACTAATTAAAATGATATTACCTACATACATACATAAACACACGCCTTTTTCTCTGAAGGGGTAGGCAGAGCCTCAAAGAGACTCTTTTCACTTTTCATTTAAATCTTTATCACGCATTATTTCAAATTAATCTTTTTTTTTAAGGTAAATAACCCTAATGGTTCCTAAGTTATTGCCAAAAATAACAATAATTTTCAACAAACAAAACAAAGATATTTTATACGATATACCAAGTTTGAATCCAGTTTCACTTCCTTTCGTTTGTGAATTTTATCGAGAACCACTGTAGCGTTGCGTTTAAGAACCCTACCTTAAGCAACATTTACAGTATGAGCCTACAGCTCCTTTAATAAGGTAGCCTGGTCTTACGCACACATGCATAGCTCTCTATCCATATTAGTACAAGCGTCGTCCAACCCACTCACACATGTAGACTTGTTTACCATATCCGATGGCATAAATAGGACCCACAAGGTCCGCGCACTTGTCTTTTTGCATTGTACATGGCGCTGGCTACACTCTATATCTACATATCTAGCCAAAACGCCCTATTATCCCGAACTTGGTGAGTTCCCTATCGTATCTACTTAAACCTCTACGGTGCAATATGGCTGAAGTCTCACGAGTACACCTGGTTCCCTAAAGGCCACGTCGCTTCGTGGCTAAGTGACCTTCAGGCTATTGCACCGAAGACCTGCCTGTCGGCCAGCAACTATAACCTGTCGACTTTACAGGGTTCTACCACTGGGGTCTACCACCCAGTTCTACTGCTCGGTTCTACCACTGGGGTCTACCACCCAGTTCTACTGCTCGGTTCTACCACTGGGGTCTACCACCCAGTTCGACTGGCTTCTTCTACCACCCTGAGCTGCTTCTCACGGACCGCTACCTGTCCGTTGGAGACGCCTTTGACGAGGCCTTCTACTCCCTCGCAGGCCAAGCGAGCACGTGGTCTTGCCCTCAGGAGTAATCACCAGGGAAGTGCCGTGAAGCTAAAACTCTATTCCCCTTCGCGTTTCTCGACTCTTGTTCCGAGGGCTTTGCCTCGTAGTTGTGATAACCAGACCAAGCTAGATCTATTCAAACCCACGTCCATAGCCGACTGGCCTTCTGCCTACTACATCTGCCTTCTGCCTACTCTGACCATAAAGACTTTAGTGATAGCTCTAAGAACATTTCTGTTAGTATTATTAAGAAAATAAATGTATTAAACTACCCCTATTGTTTTGGCTACCCAACTGTAGGAAATCTACCTAACTACATTAGGCAGGTTAGGAACTACTACTACCTACTTACTACTTGCGTGTCTGGCTTGCTAAACAACCAGCGCGACACCACACTAGTACCTACCGACATACTTAATTGGTTTATGGTAAGTAGGTAGGTACCTGACCTACCTACTTACGACTTTCTAATAACGAACATAACATTTCTGAAAAAAACTGAAAATTGAATTGTAATAACTAGTGGTTCGCCCCGAACTGAGACCTCGCGATGACACCTTTATCAGCCCGACTAATTTAAGAGGGGAAGAAAGGGTTTTGTATTTAACGGCTATGTAAGTATGTTTGTATAGTTGTATTGTATGGTCTTGGATAGTTTTATGATAAAAAGTGACGTGATATGGTGTTAACACGAGAAATAAACACAAACTAAATATACCAAAATTTCGATTAAAGAAAGTAAGTGGGTCTTATATGGGGAATTCTGTACGGTTCTATAATAAACTTCCAGAAGGTGCATTTAAACTTCCTATTCGAAGATTTAAATCCTACATAAAGATGAATCTAATTAAGAAAGCGTATTACACTCTTGATGACTATATTAATGATAAAGCCGCGTGGCCTGATGTCGCTCTGCCCCTCGACTGCTAAAATGGAAATTTGCAATATCTGTACTTACCTATTTACATGTTTGTATTAGATTATTATTTATAAGTATAACAAGCGTAGCGTGTGCTGTCTTGCATATTTTTGCTGATGTTTATTTACTTTTGACTACCTTCCTAAGGTTTTTAAGTTCTCATTTACTATGTATCAGCAACTCCTTGCTCCGAGGCACCACACAGGCGCTTCTCACCTAGTGGTAAGACGGACCATTTATGTAAGCCAAGCCGAGTTTGTTGCCTGATTCTTCTAGGCTTGGTCGCGTTGGAACAGGAGTAATTTAATTTTATATAAGACGATTCAAAATGATCCTTGTGATTTCAATGAATAAAGTTCTTTTTGACTTTGACTTTGACTTTTGGATGATCCATCAGAAATCTAAAACTATCGAGTCAATTTCTCTAACATGAAAGAAATGTGAAGCAAAATAAAAGTTTTTTTTAATTAAGCAGTGCCATCTAGCTGTAGTTTTGCTACACAATTTTTAAAGATTTAAGTTCTCTACTCTAAAAATGCATATTACAAAGAAAAAATCCTCAATTTTCGACTTCTCCCCGTGGAACAAAATATACTTAAATAATAAATTTCAGCATTACCAGAGAACTTGAAGTATCTTCGAGATATTTTTTTGCATATTTTACTTTCTTCACCCTTCTAACCGATTTCTAAAAACATTTACTGAGAAAAAAATTTAACCTCTATAGGTAATTATTATACACATCATCGAAATAGCCTTTGAATAGGACTAAGCAACAGGGCGTAAATACTACATACCTGTTAGTATTTAAAGTACTCGACGAATTAATTGATGACGTCCTTTTGAAGAAAACATAGAACTCCAACGTCATTCATATTCTTAGAAATGGGAGGTCAACAATGGATGTTATATTGGTTATTGTTTTTTATGGTTCAGGTTTCTAATTTCTTCAATTTCAGACTTTTCCCTGTAGTTGTGACACAAAAGCCACAAGCATACCAAATTTCAGCATTGTGGGACTGCTGGAACTACCCTAGAATTTTTGATTTTTGCGTTTTTTATCTTCCCTAATATCTCGGAAACTACTAAGTTTAAATACTTATTAACTGTTTTGAAATGTCCAACTAAAGCGCTTTCATTAGACACCCCACTTGATCTGACTGTCTCACTTTTATTTTTTTTACCCCCTCTTGGACCCCAATATCTCAGCAACCCCCTGACCGATATAGCTCATAACCTTACCTACAAATTGTACCAATACTATCTACCCCCATACCAAATTTCATGAAGATCGGATTAACGGTTTGGAAGTTTTCATCGGACAAACATACATACATACACACATACATACAAACGCCGATTCTTCCAACTTGACTCAGAGAACTCGCTTCGCTCGTTCAATAAAAAATATTTTCAAAGAGCATTTATCAAAACAAATTCTACTTACGAGTTAACAGGGGAAACTCGACTTCTTTCAGTAAACCATAAATTCTAGCCGTAGTGATAGGTACAAAGTAAGATAAGAACGATTGCTTTTAAAGTGTGGAGACGTTACGATAAATTAAAATTCACATGTTTTTTTAATAACATCATCATGCTCGAGATTTCCATCAAATTTGCCATTGCAGTCTGTAGTATAGTCTGTGTACAGTTAAAGGTATTTAAAGTACACCTACCTACATTGTAAGGACGGTAGAGCCACGTCACAGTAGCGGCTAGGCATAATAAAATGTTTTTCACACCACCTGCTCGACAATGTCCAATTACAAATCATGCAACCTCAACGTAAAGTAAAGTATTGTCTCTCTAGGGATATAAAGTTGTATGAAACTCCCTAGGGATTAAAGTGATTTGAATTTGGAACGTCAAATTCGTATGGAGACTCGTGGAAAACTAAGTAAAAAATGTCCATATGGCATTGTAAAGAGGTTTGTTGGAAATTCGAAATGGCCACCATAAGCAGAACTTAAAAAAAAAGAAAAAGGTGCGTATACAAAGAATGTGAACAGCGTGTTTGGTGCTGTGATTTTCAGTAAATTTTATTGCAATATTCATGTTGATAAAAAATTACAAACGATGGTGATTCTACTCCAAAGTTTATCAACACAGACGCTTTAGAGATTATTGATAATCTGCTACCGCAAAAATCAAAACAAGCCCTGGCTTTTTATTGTCTCGCAGAAAGTGTGAAAGGTAGAGTATGCTCCTCTGGAATAAAGCCTGTCTTCATCTTGGGCAGCTTGAACCCCTCGCTTCACTCAGGACTCTATATAATCCCTCGCTAGAGTCCCTCGTTACGCTCAGGGTTCAATATGCCGCCCGCGACATAAGACACTGCTTTATTCCCTTAGTGCATAGTCTACTATTATTACACGTAGACGTAGGTATGGTAGCGGCATCGAGGTGGGTAGGTTCATTTTTTTAATACAACTGCGTAAGCAAGCAAGCTTTTAAAAAACTCTTTAAAAACTTTAAACGCCCTTTTTGAACTAGAGAAAACCTCGGCAGGGAGATCATTCCATAACTTAAGTGATCGCGGGAGGAAATTCCTCTGGAACCTCGTTCGTTCAGCACTGGAATCAGTTTTGAAAATATTGTGTCGCCTGTTTAGTCACAATAACGAGTCCGACGACGTCCGCGCGTTGCAAATTCAAGTGAAGTGTTTACCAAACAGTCGATTACTTACTGTTGCATACGGAGCGGAGCTGAGTAGGAAGCTAACACAACAACAACACACAACCTTTTTTTTAATTCTTAAATTTTTATACGTAGGTACTTTCTTTGCGACTATCTCAACCCTGTTACATCTTGCAATTAAAACATACCTAACTATTTAATAATATTATTCACCATAGTAAAAAAGTGCTATAGCCGCTTCACACAAGGGGACGGATAAGATACATTGAAACACACACCAACATCCAATAAATTCAGACCATATTGGCTACAACACACAAACTTATTATTACGGTAGGTAGGTAAGGTAGTTAGGGAGGTAACTTTCAAAAGGAATCTTGTGTAACATTAGAGTTTAATCTCGCTTTCACCAAAACTTATTAGGTAGGTCTAGGTACGAGACACCTATCGCTTATGAGACATCGCACGTCAAATCTGTAAGTTTTTCATGGAAATGTGTATAAATTTTACGTGTTTTAATTGTCCTGTAAATATAAATAAGAATTTACAAGGTTAATTGCAATATTAGTTTGCATACGAACTAACCTATTGGTCGTTTTGAATTATTCTAAGGCTCGCACATAAGTAGGTATTCAAAATTTAGGAGCTAAAGTATAAATAAGCATAGGTACCTAGTAGGGGCAATAGCGTCGATTTTTGGCCAAACCTTGCACTTTTGTCTCGGAAGACGCCACGATTGTTCTTTAGGTCATTCTGAGCAGATTCAGCCGTGTAGCCACGAAGTTACACGCCCGCTCGTAGCCAGGGGAGGGGGCACAAGTGTGCATCTCCCGCGTTGCAGTCCGAGCTCAGTTACTGTCCACTTATAGCTACAAGGACAAGTTTGGTATCGTTTTCGTATAATTTAAGGACGGGGAATTTATTTCTGGAACAAATTTTTTACCTGACCATAGAAAAAAAACGAAAAATTAACAAAAAGGTAAAAAATTGAAAAAATTAAAAACTAAAATGGTCTCTTACAGGCATACTACATCGTTTTTTGGTAAATAAAAAATATGCTGTTATAACCTATTTAATCTTGAACCTAAAAAATATTACTTATATATATACTCCTAAACAAAAAGTTTGTCAAAAAAAATATTTTCATTTGTTAGGTAACCCTGATTTCACCTGTTTGTTGAGTGATTTCATATGGGATGCTTTTCACTTTTGCATTGGTATGTTACTTTTGTTATCTATTCTTAATCTTTTAAGTTTTTTTCGACCAATTTACCCCTTTAGACACGAAGTAGACCCCCACGGTAGCCAGGAGAGGGGGTGGAAGATCGAATTTCCCGCGTTGCAGTAAGAGGTCAGTTACTGTCCACTTACAGCTACAAAGACAAGTTTGGTATCGTTTTCGTATAACTTAAGGATGGAGAATCCATTTCTGGAACAAACTTTTTACCTGACCATAGAAAAAAAACGAAAAATTAACAAAAAGATAAAAATTTGAAGAAAAAAAAAACTAAAATGGTCTTTTACAGGCATATCACACCGATTTTTGGTAAATAAAAAATATGATGTTATAGCCTATTTAATCTTAAACCTAAAAAGTATTACTTGAATGACCACATCTAAAAAAAACTGTGTCAAAAAAAAAATTTTCGCACCCGGATTTCACCTGTTTGTTGAGTGATTTCATATGGGATGCTTTTCACATTTGCATTGGAATCTTACTTTCGGTATCTATGCTTAATCTTTTAAGTTTTTTTCGACCAATTTACCCCTGTAGACACGAAGTAGACCCCCACGATAGCCAGGAGGGGGAGGGGAAGGGTGAATCTCCCGTGTTGCAGTCAGAACTCAGTTACTGTCCACTTATAGCTACTAGGGCAACTTTGGTATCGTTTTCGTATAATTTAAGGATGAGGAATCCATTTCTGGAACATACTTTTTACCCAACCATAGAAAAAAAACGAAAAATTAACAAAATGTTAAAATTTAAAAAACAAAATACTCAAATTGTCGCTTACTACATCGATTTTTGGTTAATACAAAATATGATGTTCCAAAAAATGGGTTCCCCTTTCTTTGCATTAAACGATATTGGAACCAAACTTGCCAGTTTACTAACATTTGGGTAGAAATTAAGCTCCAAATCCAACGGGAGAGTCGCACACTTACCCGTTTTTTTAATTTTTTACATTTTGTTAATTTTTTGTTTCTTTTCTAGGGTTGAGTAAAAAGTATGTTCCAGAAATAGATTCCCTATCCCTAAATTATATGAAAACGATACCAAACTTGCCCTAGTAGCTATAAGTGGACAGTAACAGAGCTCTGACTGCAACGCGGGAGATTCACCCTTCCCCTTCCCCTCCTGGCTATCGTGGGGGTCTACTTCGTGTCTAAAGGGAAAAATTGGTTGAAAAAAACTTAAAAGATTAAGCATAGATAACAAAAGTAACATTCCAATGCAAAAGTGAAAAGCATCCCATATGAAATCACTCAACAAACAGGTGAAATCAAGGTTACCTAACTAATGAAAATATTTTTTTTGACAAAGTTTTTGTTTAGAAGTGGTAATACTTTTTAGGTTCAAGATTAAATAGGCTATAAAAGCTTATTTTTTGTTTACCAAAAAACGATGTAGTATGCCTGTAAGAGACCATAAGAGTTTTTTTATTTTTTCAAATTTTTACCTTTTTGTTAATTTTTCGTTTTTTTTCTGTGGTCAGGTAAAAAATTTGTTCCAGAAATGAATTCCCCATCCTTAAATTATACGAAATATCGTTTTCGTATAATTTAAGGATGGGGAATTCATTTCTGGAACAAATTTTTTACCAAACTTGTCCTTGTAACTATAAGTGGACAGTAACTGAGCTCGGACTGTAACGCGGGAGATGCACAGTTCTCCCCCCTCCCCTGGCTACCAGCGGGGGGTAACTTTGTGGCTACAGGGCTGAATCTGCTCAGAATGACCTGAAAAACAATCGTGCCAAGTGGCGTCTTCCGAGACAAAAGTGCAAGGTTGAGTTGCTTATTGCCCCTACTAACCCAACCCAGTAGGCTAGTTCTGTTATTATTCTATTGCTTAAAAAGTATTTTTTTATTGTTCAATGTTCAATTGGTTATTTAAAGTACCTACAAAATGGTTTTTTTACCACTAAAAATGCTAGGTACTTAGATGTCGCTTAGTTTATTAGCATCCATTAGGTAGTAACTACCTAATCCTGCACTCGAACAGCAAACCACCTACCTATCCAGGTAGGTACCTTAATTGATCAAGTATAATTTGGATTTCATGGTTTGTGCAACCCAGAATAACTTATCACGTAGGTAAACCCACATATAAGTGCCAAAAGTAGGTAGTGTTATTAAGGTAGGTACCTACTTACGTATTTTATGATAACAGAAGGTATTATAATGTACTTATGCAGTAGGTAGCTGGTAGACTCGGAAAACAAAACGTTCTCTACAGGTGCTAGGTATATATTAGGCTATTCGACGTTTTTTTCCTTTAAAACCAATCATCCTATTATTTCAAACATATAAATCTGAAGTATAAGGATTTCTATGACTTCTCAGACGAAGAAAAAATACATTTCATGCGAATAATCAGGCCAGCCAGTAGGACCTACATATACGTTTAGTGTAAAATGTACTTCCTATATACCTACACGTAACTCGTGGTCACAATAAGAAATCAATGTTATGACAAAATTTTTATTAATTTTTAGGAATCTACTCTACGAACGGCTATAAAAAGAACCCAAAGTACCTATGCTAGTTTCCGCCGTCTGTGCTCGCTCTGCTGTACTGTGGTGATTGCGGTACTCTACTCATAGAACACAACTTCACTACCCTCACTCATCCTACCTTTTGTTTTATTACTCCAAGAACTCACCTCACTTTCATCTCTACCGGAACCGGAAACGTTATCTTTTTTGTTTGCTCTCCGGGAATAATTCTGTAATCACTCCCATCTGCATACATTCGTGTGCGTAACCCTAGCAAAATCTTGTCTCCTTTCAGGATGTGAATAGCACGAATAATTCGTTCACACGATGGATTACACACAAAATAAGCAACAGCCAGCCATAGAGTAAATTCAAATTATGTTTTTAGGAGTTTTGCATTCGACTGTATGTCGGTCGTTATTTACAAGTTTAAATAAGAAAACCGGATTATTATCATACCAATTACCGGAGTAAACTAAATTGTTTTCGTTTTCATCATTTGCTCCACAACACGCATAGAAAGAGTGCGAGTGCGCGTGCGCGTTCACGAATAATATTTAACATCTTCCCGCGCTGGGCTCTTGTTGAAACGTCAAGACTTTAAGTCACTTATGTCAAAGTAGCCAAATCATTGTCTGCAAAGTTCACATTGGGTTATCAACATTGATAAAATGGTCATAAGTACGTGAAAGAAATACACAGCTCATTATTTATTCACAAGAACTAACAGATAAATAATCATCAAAATGCGTAATAATCTGTCAAAAACCTGTTTTTACGCAATATTTCGAAAGTCTAATGGATTTCCATCACATCCTTTGAACAGTCAGCTGATCGCAGTGCAAAGGAAAATCGACTTTATGGTAAGCGTTATTGCTATCAATTAGTAAACAAGCATTTTTTTGTTACTAACCAAAGCAACCAACCAACCTCAAGTGGTCAGTGCTCAAAGCTATCGTTACACTTAGGTATTCTCTTTGAAAGCCATGTGCTGTGCCTGCGCTTGGAGGAATTAAACTAAGGTGTCTTCAAATAATTGGTTTCTAGACTGGTATTTATCAGTTTAATTGAAGGTAAGTCGGACCAAAATTTATCACTGTAGCACTAGGTAATTTAACAACTCGATTGATCCACCAGAAACTGCTATTTAGCGTGATAATTTCAAATAAATTATCGGCGAGTTTATATTCATCATCTCGTAGTCGTGACCATTGATGCAATAGAGTTCGAAGTATATCAACTTCTGTTTGTGATTGCAATATCTTGTTATCAGCGCGAGGTCAGTGCTTGTTTTTTATCGTCATTTTACTTGTTTAGTTCAGTTATAAATCGAACTTCAAAAGGTTAGGCCACATCTCTGTAACCTCTGCTAAAGTATTAGTATAAAATAAAATTTGTTTCAGAGTTCTTGCCCAGTGAGAAATTATCATAGAACAGCCACGATGAGCAGCCAAATCATGAATGGAAACCTGTGGGATACTGACCCAGAGCTGTTTGATCTGATCACCAAAGAGAAGAGTCGCCAGCGAGCAGGTCTCGAGATGATTGCTTCAGAGAACTTCACCTCCATTCCGGTTCTACAATGCCTGAGCACATGCCTGCACAATAAATATTCTGAAGGAATGCCCAATCAGAGGTTAGTATCTGATCTCTTTAGTTATGTCACATATTTTTTTTACCTGCATTTATGAAGTATGTGAATGATTCAGCAGAAGGGGTGTGTTAGGATTTAAGTGAAAATCCATGGTCCAAACTACCCCTCTGGGAAATAGGTGCAACTCATGTATACATAAGTTTTGTATAATAAAAGATACTGTTGATTCTTTGTATGCTCATAGGTGCCGTGATGTGGCCGGTATAAGAATATGCCCTCCATCTTCTCCTTTGAATGTCATAAAAGCCGCTAAGGGTGCTGCCACACGGGCGTTGCGTCTGCGCTGCGACGACAGAGCGTTGCTGCTCCGTTGTTCTACATACAAATCTGAACGACATGTCACACGGTGCGTCGCGACGACGCAATGCACCGGCAATGTCCGTGTGGCATGTCGTTCAGATTTGTATGTAGAACTACGGAGCAGCGCCGCTCCGTCGCGTCGTCGCAACGCAGCCGTAACGCCCGTGTGGCAGCGCCCTAAGGGATTACACCAGGGGCTGGGCAGCATCCACCTGAGTACACAACATCAATATTGTGATCACCAATCCACCTGCCAAGTGTGATGATTATGGCAATTTCCCCATTGTGTTTATGGGGGAGGCCTCGTCCAGCAGTGGACGTTTATGATGACGATGATAATGAAATTATTTGCAACATGTCCATTTCATTGTTGTTGATTGAATTTATAATGTAATTAAAATCTTTAGAGAACTGCCTTTTGTTTTACGGACTTACAAATTACTTTTTCTTTTTTTAGGATGTTTTTTATATTTCTACTGATCCTTGTTTTAGATATTATGGAGGCAATGAGTTCATTGATGAAATTGAAATATTGGCACAAAAGCGATCACTGGAAGCATACAGACTGAACCCTGAAGAATGGGGTGTTAATGTTCAACCTTATTCAGGTAATGATACATATTATAAAAAAAAGGTCTGCTATAACATAATACCAAACATTTTTCAATATGGTAAAAAAAATTGCACTCTGTACTTATGTGAGTATAGTTGATGAAAATCAGTGGACCACATAAAATTTACAATGGAAATTAAAATAAAGGTTGGATTAATTGGGTTATTTATAACATCTAATTAGTTTAATAGTTTGTTGATTCAAACTGCTGATAAGAACATATTTATGTTCAATTTATTGTATCCTTAGTTAACCTTAACTTTTTATTTGAAAACAAATTAACATAGTATGTCATGCATATCCAATTTTTAAGTCCTTCAAAAGTTATAATGTAAAGTACCTTATTATCTCATCATAATCCCCAAACCCTAAAACCATCAAAGTTGTTTCAAAAATTTTTTTACAAACCAAATTTGGTATAGTGCAAGATAAACTATATATTATTATTATTATTATTATTATAGTACTAATCTAGTAAGTTTAATTTTTTTTTATTCAGAAGTAGGTAATACAGTGCTACTACGAAAGTAATGCGCCTCGGCAACCTTCGTCTTTTCGAAACATACATATAAGTGCAAGTGAGTGAAAAATGTTAGTCATGAACGAAGATTTCAGAGACTTTCATAGTTGTACTGCACCTACCTTATTATAAATAAAAAAACAACTTAGCTCCACCTGCATATGTACACATGTATATAGAAAATTTATTGAAAAAGAATGTATGTACAGCATAAATACAGTATCTGTAGACAATATTAGTTAATATTCCCAGGTTCCCCATAGAATATACAAGTTTATTCTGCATTACATTAGGTGGGTATAACATTATAGTTTGAATATAGGATCGCCAGCTAACTTCGCGGTGTACACGGGCGTGGTGGAGCCACACGGCCGCATTATGGGGCTTGACCTACCCGACGGCGGGCACCTCACCCATGGCTTCTTCACGGCCACCAAGAAGATATCTGCCACTTCCATCTTCTTTGAAAGCATGCCTTACAAGGTAAATTAAGTACATGCACTCCTTGTTAGCTAGTACGTTAAATATAACTTAATTCGTGAGACAGTTGTTATGGGATGAGTCTGAAAGCTGTCCAAAACTTTATAATTTTTAAAAAAGAAAACATGACCTTAACTTTCCAACATTCAAAAGTTTTTGGCAGCGCTAAGACTCAAACTGATTCCCATAACAAAGCTGTCTCAGGTATCAAACTACAATTAATGTCATATAAAAACTTCCCTACTGTATCTATTTGCTAGGATGCTGGTTACTATAAAATATTGATTATCACTGTCAATTATTCGGTTTTTTCAAAATATATAAAAAAGTCGAAAGTTATCTGATTTCAATACTTGGCACTCACAAACAAATGAGCGAACATGCTTTAGCGCCAATTAATTCAGGATTGATCCTATCAATACAACAACCTGTAGCTAACATCCCTGAATTTAAGTGTCATCTGCTCCTTGCTCCTCTTTGTCTTGACTTGACCTTTGGCGCTCTACTGATTACAACTTTAAAAATAACATAATGCCAGCGACACACCCGTTTGACGTAACACGCAAAAACAATTTCACTTATTTACTTGGCATGACCTAAGTGTGTTTGTTTGACCTTACGATAGGTTTGTTCCACTAGTCCGTTTGATAGTGGGTGATAAGGGCTTGGACAAGGTTAAATGATACCCATATATTAGTAAGTATGCTATATGTATACATCACTTTACTCCCAGTTCTCACAATCATACTTCTAAGTCTGGTTAATTTCGATCGAATTTTACAGTTTTATCTTCTAACTGTTCAGTTAGATCGAAATTAAATGATGGTCGGTAATCGGTATGTTATGTGGCATCGAAAAAAACTGAAGGCCTTGCCGTGGGGGATGAGGGCATTGCGTGTTGCTAGCAACACTGCCTTGTCATTATGGCCCGATTACAAGATCTTAATATCTGTAGTAAAAAGGTAATAAAATAAAAATTGAGATTGGGTTAAAGATTCTATGCTTAAATCTAATCTATTATAAATAATAATGTTAGGTCTGTTTTTTGCCACGTGTATTCTAATCAATATTTCTTTAATCAGGTGGATCCCAAAAACGGTCTTATTGACTACGACAAGCTGGCCGAGACCGCTAAGCTGTTCAAGCCGAAGCTGGTCATAGCCGGCATGAGCTGCTACTCGCGCTGCCTGGACTACCGGCGCTTCAGAGAGGTCGCTGACGAGAATGGGGCCTACCTCCTCGCGGACATGGCGCATGTCTCCGGACTGGTCGCCGCTGGTATGTATTTTACTCTATTCCACACTTTAAGGTAGGTACATACTTGAGTCGCAAAAACTAAACAACTAGTTACTTCCCGACAGGGCCACACACGAGTTTTTAAAACAACGTTACAAACGTGACATCCCTAGCAAAACTACCAAAAACTTTTACTTACCTAATTTCTATTAACTATTTGGTCTCATACACACACTCAAAGTTGCAGGTTATGGAGAGAGCTCCACTACATGATAAAAAACAAAACGAGGAGTTCCGTAGAAAAACCGAGATCACCGACATAGCTCTCAAAATAAGAAAGTTGAAGCTTGCAGAAATGCAGAACCAACAACCGTTGGGGAATAAAAATTCTCAAGTGGTGACCACGAACAACTCCCGCCCACCCTTCCATGTATGGCCCCCTCTACGACGACATTTTAAAGGTAGCAGGAAGTCGGTGGATGGAGGCAGCCCAAGACCGTTCGTCGTGGCATTCTATGATACCATGACGAACGGTATAATGGAACCTCCGTATACATAGGCATGTCCAGCAGTCGACTTCTATAGCTTCTATAAGCTGAAGTAAAAACTGACTACTAATTTTACCGTAGCATATATCTTATATCTATATCTTACTTGCTTAATTCTTTTCCAGGCGTGATCCCGAGTCCATTCGATTACTGCGACATGGTGACCACGACTACGCACAAGACGCTGCGTGGACCGCGCGCAGGCATCATATTCTACAGGAAAGGCGTCCGCTCCGTGAAGGCCAACGGGCAACAAGTGATGTACGACCTCGAGGGGAAGATCAACCAGGCGGTATTCCCGGGGCTGCAGGGCGGGCCGCACAACCACGCCATCGCAGCCATCGCGACTGCGATGAAGCAGGCCACGACGACAGAGTTCAAGGAATACCAGATACAGGTACAGTTTTTAGGGTTCCGTACCTCAAAAAGACCCGACGAATACACGAATTTTGAGATATGGATGCGTTCTGAGAAGTTTAAACAAGCAATTGATACGAACGTATGGTGTAGTGTACACGAATTTTTGTATGGAAATTTAGGTTCTCAAAGTGTCCGCTAGGGGCGCTATCAGTGTCTCCATACAAAATCCGTGTTACACCTCACCATTTATCGTGTTACACCACACCATACATCCATGTAATTTTTTTATAACGGCTCTGGTAAAGAAGGCATCAGGTTACTGGCTCGTTTTTATAACATAACACACAAAGGTTACTCGTAAACGTTTTCTGAAACCTTGAATTTGAATTTGTCGCAATGAAAAAGTGGTCGCCATTTTGAACTTTTTAGTTACCGAGCTTTTTAGTAATCGGTCCACGGATTGCTTTCGAAATTGATATCTGAAAGTCAAAATCAACCATCCGTCTGTGGTCAGAATTGAAAAAAAATTGCTGACTTTTTGAACTTTAAAGCAGAAACAATTTATTTATTTTTTTACAATAATTGAACCTCGTTTGACCGCGATCTCACCTGTTGGTAAGTGATGATGCGGCCGACGATGGCGCACGAAGGTCTAGAAGGCACCTATGCACTCTTGCCCTGAAAAGACCCAAATTATAGTTATCAGGAAAGACAGACGACGGCAGCGAGTTCCACTCCTCAACAGTTCGCATTATAAAGGTGGAACCGAAACGCTTAGTACGAATAAAAGGTATATTAATGAGGTAAAGATGGTAAGAGATGGTGGGATCAGATCATGTAGTTCCTGGGCACATTCTCCGAAATGCAATGTACTAATCTGGTTACTTTAGTAATATAGACATCAATAGCACAGACTAATAAATTAATGCCCTCCAGGTGATAAAGAACGCCCAACGGCTGTGCGCTGGACTCACATCGCGTGGGTACACGATCGCGACCGGCGGCACAGACGTGCACCTCGCGCTCGTGGACATGCGCAGCAAGGGACTCACCGGCGCGCCCGCCGAAAGGATCCTCGAGCTGTGCAGCATCGCGTGCAACAAAAACACCGTGCCCGGAGACAAGAGCGCGCTCAATCCCAGCGGCATCAGACTAGGTAAGACACAGTGGATATGAGGAGCAAGGAGAATTACACCCCTAGTACCTACCGAAGTTTCATAGTTTCTAGTCTGGGAAGGCGGGGCGCTAAAGCTAAGCGCGCTCATTGCTAGCACATGCTATGTGCATGCGCATTTCGGTGGCAGCAATGCACACTGCATAAGCTTTATACATAATTTACCTGTGTGCTTTACGTGCATAGACAAAAACATAGACAATTCATTTGTTCATAATAGTTGATGACAACAGATGGTTAGTGACCATACTACTAAACGCTTTCGTTAGATCAAGACTAACAGTCTGTCTCATAATCATTCTCTAAATCTATTTTAGTTAAAATAGCTTTTGTTTTCTTCTCTCTGATATAAATTGTCATACGTCGAAACAAGACAAAAGCTATTTTAACTAAAATAGGTTTAGAGAATGATTAAATAAATTAAAAATTAAAAAAATAAATAATAATAATAAATAAATAATAATAATAATAAATAATAATAAATAATAATAATAAATAATAATAATAATAATAAATTAAACTTAGGGCCTTATTCATAATCATTTTTGAAACCTATTTTAGTTAAAATAGCTTTTGTTTTCTTCTCTCTGATGTAAAATGTCATACGTCAAAACAAGACAAAACATATTTTAACTAAAATAGGTTTTAAAAATGATTATGAATAAGAGGGTTAGAGTTTAGGAGCAAGATTAAGATATTATTGTAGGGTTCCATACCCATGAGTGCCAAATGGGACCCTATTACTAAACCTACGCTGTCCGTCCGTCTGCCTGGTAATCTGGATTCTGTCTGGGAGCCGTAAAAAGTAGCCAGCTGAAATTTTCATAGATCATGTGTTGTTTGGGCATAAACCAAGCAAGTATATAAAAAATTAAATAAAATTTACACACTGATTTTATGTTACAGGTACCCCTGCTTTGACTACAAGAGGCCTAAAGGAAACTGATATTGACCGAGTCGTGGACTTCATCGACAAAGCTCTGCAACTGGGCCAAGAAATTACCAAAGTTTCCGGCCCTAAAGTGGCAGAATTCAACAAAATAATCAGTGAAAATGCCGACTTCAAGTCGAAAATAGCTATACTCAAGGAGGAAGTCGAAAACTTCAGTCAAAAATTCCATTTACCAGGTTTTGAAAAATACTAAGTAGACTTGTTGTAGGTAACGCACAAAGCATTTATAAAATAGGTGTGTGTGTCTGTACCCTAAGATCAGGCAATAACCAAGTTTGCACACTATTATTTTAAGCAAGTGCCTTCCACTTATTATATTATTTATTAGTTGATAAGAATCTCCTCTATTGATATGCCAATTGTCGATATATTGTACTGTAATGTATAATCATGGACTGCATTGTTAAATAAATATTTTAAAGTGACATCTGCATATTATTTTTGCCGGAATAATTTAGTGACGAAGGGTAACAAATTTATTTGTATGTTTGTATGGACCGACCATCAAGCAGAACTCAAAAACCACCAATAATCTTTGGTCTGCCCACTTGTAGCTTCAGTCCTTATTCTAAGCACTGATGCCAGATGGGGGGGATTCCCTGCAAATTCGGGGGTTTTTTAAGCCTCCGGGGGGAATTTTGGGGGGATAAATCCTTTGGGGGGATTTCCGGAGGGAAATAATTCGAATATGGGTTTTTTAGGAGTTTTTTTAAACCTACTAATTCATCGCGAAATAATGATACGAGTCGATCGATTGAATCAATCGAACGTTAGCTAAGCACAACGCTAACTAGCTTACCTCATCCTCGAAATTCTTGATTGTTGTTGAAAAAATGTATATTAAAACTAATATTAATATGAATGTAACTGAAGTTGAAGGTGAGAATGATGATGTAATATTAGAAGCTCTGGCTGAATTAACCTGAGTAAAAAACAATTATAATTAAAAAGCAACAGAAAACATGTATTTTTATTCCCTTCAAATTAAAACAAAAAACTGAAACTGGATTAGAAAAAAAAATTTAATAGGTTGGGGGTTATTTTTTCAAAAAAGCAGTTTTTCGGGGGTTTTTTGGCGAGGTTTGGGGGGAAATACACAAAGCCATCTGGCAACACTGATTCTAAGGCCCACTTGGTCAAAAAAACATTGTTACATTATTCATCCTCTAGTTCGAAACCTCACCTCTAAGTAAATTAGAAAGATGTGTGTAATCTCACTACTGCACTTTGGTGAGGACAAATTGGTAAAAGTTCAGATTTTGCCATTTGGCTATGGAACCCTAAAAAATCTAAAAATTACTTTCGTTAGATGCTCTAAGATCTCGTGCTGTGATTTCATGCAAACTCTTAGTGAGGAATCGAGAATGGCATGGAAAAATTATCTGTGGCGACAACTCATTCTTTACAAACTTTTACGTTCATTCAATCCATATTCAAGACATTCATTCAATATTATTTTTTTGAGAATTGGGAATTGGGTTGTTTTTGTGTAGAATGAAACAAATAAAATTTAATTACTGGCGAAACTAAATGGGTTAATTGGGTTTTATTCGCTATTTAGGACGATGTCCTGACGGAAATACCAGTTAAAGTGATGTATGAGTCCGATTAAGTGACGACCTTGTGTTCTGAAACGTATGTTATTTTAGCTGGCGAATCGTCGAAAATTGGACTAGATAGATTCGTAGTTGAACGAATACTGAATTACTAACATTTGTGTGGTGATATTTCTGTGAAGGGACGCTGCATTTATGTATAAAGTGCGTGTACGGCAGTGATGTTTATATTTGCGTGTGGTAAATACCACTTGGAGCTCAGGCGAGGAGTCGTTGCTCCACGATGACTATGTACCCCTCATCAGGAACGGCTGCAGTGCCTCAGCAGGCAGCTGGGCAGGTAGCTAATGGAAGCACTACATTACCTCGATCACATCACCAAAGAACTGGTAAGTTAATGCTTCTATGTCATCGTTTTGTTTTGTACCACAGAAGTCTTTCAATAAACGAAAGCAAGTAGCTTGTATGCAGGCCGCTGATATATTGATAGATTAATTTCAGTGTAGCATTATTAAGGTCATGCTACATCCAAAATATCCTCTGGTTTAAGATTTTCCAGTCCTTGGTTTTACTTATTGTAGGTCGACCCCCAGCGGCTCCCAAGTCCTATGATTACCTTCTAAAGGTGTTGCTAGTGGGAGACTCAGATGTGGGAAAACAGGAAATACTTCAGGATTTGGAAGATGGCTCCGCAGATTCCCCTTTCTGCAGTGGGAGCGGTAAGTATTGTTAGTATTCATTTTTGTATTATTTTTCTAATCTAATTTTTGTATGAAAATAATAGACTAACATACTTATTGTGCTGTTAACATTTCCGCCTTTACCATAAGGGCCTGATGGGATACAAAAATGTATATGTATTACATAAAGTAACCCGCTGCACGCAAATTATTAAGAACTTCTGATTTATTGTATTAACTTGAGACAACTTTCTGATCATACTACAAGTGATAATACCTGTGGCATAAATAAGTGCTCTAATAACCAACTGCTATCAAGAAACATTACTCTCATAAAATTATAATCATGTACGTAACACTCATGCTTGTAAAATGTATGTAATGTGCAGACATATCTACTTCGATAGATGTAACAAAGGCTCACTGATAAAGGAACTTTACAGAAATAGATTATATTCAGTTGTTTGTTTTGTTGCTGCAATATTGTGCATTTGTGCAAGAAAATTATAAATTTCTTGAACAAATTCAGGAGGCTGTTGAGCCATCTAACTGTTGAACTCAAGAATAGTGTTTGTTTACTTTGTCGAAACTAAAATCTCTGAGTAAATATTTTTCAATAAAAATATCCCATTATGATTTGTATTAAATTCCACAGCATATAAAACAACGACCATCCTCCTGGATGGCAAGCGTGTGAAGCTGCAGCTATGGGACACGTCTGGCCAGGGTCGGTTTTGCACCATCATCCGTTCATACTCTAGAGGTGCGCAGGGCATCTTACTCGTCTACGACATTACCAACAAATGGTCCTTCGACAGCATCGACAGGTGGCTTGAGGAAGTTGAAAAGGTAGCTAATCATTGGCTGATACATTTTGAATTATGTTACTTTTGCTTACACTTATAGTGTGTAGGGATACCGATAGCAGTCTCACTTTGCATTACAGACTTGCATCAAGATGGTTCTTAGGTATGGTACCATAAGTTGGTTACCTGTTTGAGTTCGGAGTTAGGCTGGCTGACTACCTAGCCAGACAGCTCTCACGTATAATGGACCATCCATAGAGTTTAAATGCGGAAAAGGGAGTTCTTTAACATTTTTAACATTACCAGTTTGAGTTTTTAAAACAATAGCTTATTTTTAGATAAGACATAAGATATTCCTTTATTTTGTACTGGAATTAAGCATTTTTTGCATTTTTTTTGTTTAAAATCTGTTATAGATAGATAGATAGAAAATACTTTCTGCACATCATAAACAACAAACAAACAATGGGCGGTCTTATCGGTGAGTAGCAATCTCTGATAGAAGAAAGTAGATTCAGCTGTTTCCAAGATTATTAGTGTTTGCTGTTGATTGTATAAATTAACTTTATCCATATTGTAAATCTTTTGTCTTCATAAAACTGGTGTGAATCAGTTCATGAGAAGTGTTACTACTAATTGCATAGCATCAACAAACGTAACGGTATTATGAGTCAGCAATATCAAACCATCTGAAGATCAAACAATATACGTCTTTGTTTACTAACAGTAAGTGAGAAATATATATTGTAAATATAGTCATATGTATATATAGTCATGTGTGTGTTTTCTTCAAAATAAAACAGAAGGTTCCTAAGAACAAAACCTTCTAACTACAAAAGAAAAGGTAGCTACCCTTAAGGGGTCAAAAATTTGCCCCACCCTGTATATTCCTTTACAATTTATCTAACTGATATATATAACGTCTAACTGTTTACCAAATCTTTACACTTGACGTAAAGTACACAAACAAACAATACCGAATGAGTTGTATTTTGTATCATCTAGGATTTGTAATTTGTTTCAGCACGCACCAGGAGTGCCGAAAGTATTAGTGGGCAACCGCCTGCACCTGGCGTTCAAACGACAAGTCCAGGAGAGAGACGCGGAGGTGTATGCAGCTAAGAACCGGATGGCGTTTTTCGAAGTCAGCCCGCTGTGCGACTTCAACATACGAGAGAGCTTCTGTGAGCTCTCACGGATGGCGCTACACAGGAATGGCATGGAGAGACTTTGGAGGAGCAATAAAGGTACAGATTCCCCCTTGCACATATTCACAATGCAACAGCGATTTTTCATTAAATTGATGTGCAAAATACTATGTGCTCTCTAACGGTGAAGGAACACATTGTGAGGAAGCCGGAATTTCCTACAGCTAAAAGTTTGTAAAAAGGAGCCTCTTCCGTGCACACTGAATGCTTTCACCGTCGCCGACATGGTCCTTTTCAGGACCACCATACCTGAACCTGCCCCTTTATTGGCTAACGATCTAATAATCGCTTTCAATTCCGATTTTATAGTACATTGCGCTTTATGTTTTGAATATTTCTGCTTGTGACAATAAGCTGAAGCATGCGGCGCAATGTACTGCGAAATCGTAATTGAAAGCGATTACCAGTTTGTTAGACAATACTGGGGCTGGACACATACCTAACGCCGATACCAAAGAACAAAAAGCAAACAAACAAATGAAGGTGGCCAATCAGGAACAGATTTTGGACATTTGTGGTGCTGACGCCCTCTAAAAATAAATTTACTGCCTCCTATTGAAACCAAGCTCAGCCAAAAGTCATCATCTCTTGGTCTACCACTGTGGTACACGATATCTCATGATAAAATGTCTGTTTCAGTGCTAAGCCTCCAAGAGCTATGCTGCCGGGCGATAGTCGCGCGCACCTCAGTCTACGGCCTCGAGCGGTTACCACTACCTACCACTCTCAAGTCGCATCTCAAGTCCTACGCGATCTCAGCCGCACCCAGCCGCCACCGAGCGCGCACCACCAAACACCCTCATCACGCGCGTCTCAACTGCACCGGACGGAACTCTTGCAATATCGCTTGAAACCACCTGGAAAACCGGATGGAACTCTTGCAATATCGCTTGAAACCACCTGGAAAACCGGATGGAACTCTTGCATTATCGCTTGAAACCATCTGGGAAACCATTTGGAACTCTTGCAATATCACTTGAAACCATCTGGAACACTGAATGCAACTCTTGCAATATAGCTTGAAACCGTATGGAACTCTTGCAATATCGCTTAACTATCTGGAAAACTGAATGGAACTGTTGCAATATAGCTTGAAACCGTATGGAACTCTTGTAATATCTCTTGAAACCATCTGGGAAACTGGATGGAAGTCTTGCAATATCGCTTGAAACCGTGTGGACAACATTCCGAACTGACGCGGTATGTCCTTCAACTAGCACTGACGTCCCATCTCAAGATTACGATTGCAATATCACTTGAAGCGTTTTCTAACATTGACTTGCATAATACTTGCACTTGACTTGCATTGATAGTGATGTGACGTCCGAAGCAGTTAACATATTTTCATCTAAGAATTGGTGTTTATGTAAATTCTTTAGAATGTAATGCCAATACATGCCTGAAATACATAAAAAGGCTATATACACATGCCGCTGGCATTGACCACCACGCGGGTTGCCCGCGGCATAATCTGTGCACGCCTGGCGGCATGTGCTTATAAATACTTTTTGTAATGAGAAGAATGACTACAACTTGTAATGACTTAATACGTAATTTGGTGATGGTAAATAATCGCTTTCTCTAAGTTATTTAAAAATTTCCTGACTGGGTAAACAAGCTTGGACAGCTTCCAAAGCCAAGCGGAATGATGGAATTTAACACTTCAAGCTTGTGTATGCCTTTGTCATTTGGACACTTATGTACCTATACCCTGATTTTTAATTTCAGACAATTTTTGTGAACAAACAAATGTCAAGATATGCCACTGTGTGTAGATAGTCAGATAGTCATTTATTCACACAAAAAAGTACACGTCAATAAAAAAAGTTAAAAAACCATAAACAGCGTAGAAAGTAGGTACACACCTACTACTACTACTACTTTTGTACTAGTTACACTAGTACAAAATTAAAATTAAATTAAAAAATACAACAAAGAAACATAAACAAACATAACCAGAATTATAATGTATAAGTGTCATATGAGAATTTACACGTATGCTACACAATCATGACACTTATACTCACAGTGGCATATTGTGACATTTGTTTGTTTACAAAAATTGACTGAAATTAAAAATCAGGGTATATACTCTGATTTTTAATCTTAGTAAATTTTTGTAAACAAAGAAATGTATATACACATACTTGACACTTATACACATAGTGGCATATTCTTTGTTTACAAAAATTGTCTTAGGTATAAAAATCAGATTATACCTATTCTATTGTGTGAATGCACATTATCTGCTTGAGGTAGAATATGTAAACTTTTTGAATTGACCTTTTCACTTTCTCCTAACAAAAATACAGGCTGTAATTTACAACGGATTTGTGACTAGTTTGTAGATGTAGGGTAAGGTATTGTTACTTAACGGATACTATGACGAATGAAGTGTTATGTAATTAGTTATTTTGATGACCTCCGTGGCGCGGCGGGCCAGTAGCCGGCTGAGACGCAAGAGGTGCGGGTTCGAGTCCCGCTGCGGAACAAATGTTTGTATAATCTGCAAGGTTACATGAGCTGCAAATATTTGTTCCGAGTCTGGGTGTTGTAGTACCATGGTACTCATAGTTTCTGATTCCCACGACATAGGGAATCCTAGTTTGAGGTCAGGGCTATGTATGTACGAGTGTTATATTGTGTTATATTTGAATGTAGCTTGGCAACTAGCCCTTGATTGTACATCTTTTTAATAATGCTTTAAGTGAAATTTGGTTCTCAACATGCTGATTTTAATTTATGTAACAATTTATTTAGTAGAAAATGTCAAGATATACGTCTTAAAAAATATTATTGTAATGTGTATCGAAATGTGTCAAATCCGTGTGTTACGGGCTCGTAAGAATCAACCTTTCTACGGTCAAAGTTGTAGAGAACCAAAACTCATTTAAACCATCAATTTTGTTACGTGTCTAGAAATAAATTGTGCAATGTTCTAAGGCTGTAGCCAAGTGATCAATTATTACAAATCATAAAAGTGCCATCGGTTGGCGCGCAGACAAATGCAGAACACTGTAACCCATTCAATTCTTCTTATTTATTGTGTATTCACGTAAGAAATATCCATTCGTAATTTGAATTCCCTTTTAATTAATTCGTACAACCTGCGGGCTCGTCTACGTGTGATGGGCACGTGTGGCCGCTCCTTTATCGTAAGCTTCAGCAGTATGCACCGTTCAGTACATTTCGGTGTATTTGATTCAGTCGCTCCGAGCAATTAAGTTAGTGTGTGTATTGCTTTTATGGGTCTACTATTTGCAGCTCACAGATATATCCGAAGACTGGTCTACCTTATTAAATTTCCCCACCAAATTTATTGTGAAATCTTTTCATGCTTGGTATCCATAATAGGACAGAGATAATGTCCAACAATAAATTAGTAGATTTAATATCAGTAGGTATGCATACTTTGAGGAAAGAGGATGGACGTAGGTTCGTTATCCTGAAAAATGAATAATCTGTTTGGTTCAATCAATTATTTTAGCTGAAAATTCAACATTTCACACATTTCAGCGACTTGTATGGCAATGTTAATTGAGTTCCTCAAAGTTTGTTTACTGATAACAAAATTAATCTGTTTAACGTTTAAAAAAATAGGGCAACTTTGTAAATATTGTTCTCCATTGACAAAAATTGAGTATTGAAAGCTTTCGTAATAATTACAAGCATCCTCAATGGAACAGAGACCTAAGCACGAACATCTACCGGTATCGAGACGATAGTCGATGGTAAACATTGGCCAATGACATCGCTGTGGCTTGTAATCTTTGTAATTTGATTGGACGATCGTCTCGACAATATTAACGACAGATAAATGTGCTTGGGCCTTTATCAAGACGATCGTAAATGTCAAATATTAAATTACAACACGATGAGATGTTATTGGTCAATATTTGACATCGACTATCATCTCAATACCGTTAAGATAATATTTGTGCTTACCCCACTGGGATATATAGCCTATATGAAGTCACATGTCCATTATTTATAAGCAATTTCTTAATTAAGTCCTTATTACGTGTAAATACTTCGGCTAATTTGTATAATCTAATGCGTTAGCAAACCAAAAGTTTTGTCTAAATTATAATGTGGTAAATATTGACTATTTTCAGAAATATATTATTTACTAGTTATTAGAAGTTGGTGTTAAAAATGTATTGTTTCGCTGTATTTTCTATATTATAGTTGTGTAGAGTTTAGCATGTGACAATACAATGTTTATTTTGCATTTATTTAAAACGTATTCGCGTCTCGGATTTAAAAGCAGCGTGATATAAGTTTCACTAACGATTTGTTTAAGTCCGTCCCTAGCCACTAAAATATTGAATGATTATTGAATTTGAAATCAAATTGTCTTGACGTTTTTTATTTTTTTACTTCGCCAAAATATTTTATATTCTGTTTGTGTATTTTGTTTTGTGTTATTCTAGTATTACTTAAGTTATAATAGAGACCTTTCAACCCTTTGTAACACAGGCAGCACACTAGTGTTGCCAATATATCCTTTTTTCAAAACACTGTATGAAATCATTCTAACCTACTTTGATTTCGAAATAGTTAATTGATGAGAAAACCCCCGTCTTCAAAAAAAAACAAATTTTGTATATAATGTACTTTCGAATTATTTTCATACATTTATCTGATGTGATAGTTTTAGTTATATGTAATTCATAATCCAAATACATTATTACACTAATGCCAGCTATAAGTTTGGGTTAGGTTGATACAGTCATAACTTTATTATAACTACACTAGTAAGTTGTGAAATAAAACTAATTTATAAAAGTATAATCAATTTCTTTTCTACTCTTTACATAAAGTAGTTTATAAGAAGTAATTTAAAATTATGCCCTGTTCACACTACTAAGCCACGATAACTTTTGTCCTTCAAAACACTACAATTATGTACCTTTGGTTTGCAATTACAGAATCTTTGCTAAACGTGATGGCTCTTTACGGAGATAACTCGCTCTGTTCAGTTGTAGATACAAGTCCATCGTCCCTGAAGATTGTGCCCTTTGCACATGCGCATCTCTACCGACAATAAAATCAATAGATTGATACCGCATGCGCGCAACCGTAGCCAAATTTCAACTACTTTGGGGGCTGTGTCCAAACAATGCGTGCAAATTGTGCAATTCTAAATTCCGTAACCAGTGACATATGAGTTACAAAATGTTCGTAAAAGGAGGAGACTGTTATCTATCGCACAAAATGTATATTCGCCTAAACAATTTTCTGTACATTTTTAATTTACGCCAA
This sequence comes from Epirrita christyi, assembly GCA_951392215.1. Lineage (NCBI taxonomy): Eukaryota > Metazoa > Arthropoda > Insecta > Lepidoptera > Geometridae > Epirrita > Epirrita christyi. The sequence goes on from OX595846.1 coordinate 10,730,599, forward strand.
GGATGTATTCTTATTGCCGTCCATCAAATCGTGAGTACCTACATTCTAAATTGATAGGAGAATATTAGGTAGATAAAAGCATCTATCTATCCCACATTCGCCCACTGCTGGGTATGGACTCTGCACACTATTCTACCCAACTCTGCGCCAAACGAATCAGAAAGTTCCGTCCGCCTTTAAATTATCATACGGTAGTAAAAGGATATAAATGATTTGTTCTGCTTTTTTTTTGAGATTCAGCACTACCAAAGAATTATCAGATATAGTAAAGATAAATTTGGGTCAATACCAGTAAAAAATATTGAAGAAATTACGACCTTAGGCACAATGAATGTGTTATACTTAGAATGAACTTATATGTTTTGACTTGTCAAGTAAATATTATTCCTCAACCGACCACCGTTACGTGGCGGGTGAGTAGCCGGCTGAGACGCAAGAGGTCGAGGTCGGGTTCGATTCCCGCTACGGGACAAATGTTTGTATGATCTGTAAATATTTGTTTCGGGTCTGGGTGTTGTGGTACCATGGTACATGTAGTTTCTGATTCCCACGACACGGGGAATCCTAGTGTGAGTGTGGGATCAGATTGTCACTGTTACGTGTTATGTTATTTCTAAGGTTTTATGAATAAACCTTGAAAATCTGACTCTGCTTCTAGCGCGTGTTTTAGTTGAGATATATGAGTGATTATGAATAATATGCAATTCTAAGAAAACTCTATTTTTGCAGGCTCTATCATCTTTCATACTTATAATATTGCTAGTCGGCATCTCTCATGTCGGCGAAATGCTATCGATGCTGCACAACGACATGGAGGATGACGCTGAGCGACGCGGGTTCTATGAAGTGGCCTATGGAGATACCCTCACGTTCCACGAGGGCGATGTGATGAGCACTAACAACCAGCGGCGGTTCGCGAAGGCGCAGCATCTTGCCTCGGGTGAGTGCAAGTGACTAGCTTAGTAGAGCTAGCCTTGATACGCATCGACGAACATCGGCCCCCGTATTCTCTATCTCGCGACAGGTTTGCAACAGGCGTAAATTGTGCGATTAATTAGTGTAGTTACCGTTTGACAGCCATTGCACAATTTACGCCTGTTGCAAACCTGCCGCGAGATGGAGAATAGTCCTGCCGTTCATGCTTATTCAAGTTCTTGGTGGAGATTGATAGAGCTTTCGATTGTGACTGATGGAGCCTTCGGTTAGCCTGGTAAAGCCTTCGATTGGGACTGGTCAAGGCCTGGTTTTCTCCATTCGCGAATATCAAACATGCATAGCGAGCCTTTGTTCGAGCAATTCATTGCGAGGTTTTTTCGCTTTTTGATCAACGGAGAAGACTCGGTTTTACTCGCTGGTCGATCAAGTCCTTAGCATACCGCGATTGCAACATCCCGTGTCTTAAAGAATTGTGTAGTAAGTAGGTATACATTCTTGGATAAAAGTTAATTAAATTTCCAGTGACCGTGATAGTCCTGTACACGAGCACGATCCTGACGTCAATCTACCTCATGTGCTGTATCTCGTTACTGCACGGCGCGGTGCAGTACAAGCGCGAGTACGTCGTGCCTTGGATATGCGCTGCGTGCGTGGCGGCTGTTCTGCTAGTCGCGGCTTGCGTCGCCGCTGACAACTACCCCACGCTCATCAACTTCTTTAATGGACACGCTGTCTACCGTGAGTATTTACAGTGGCTGTTGTGATAGTTCCGTATACGAGCATCGCAGCAGCTTTCTTCGTTCGCCTACTAACAACTACGCGATGTCTTAATGCAAACCTTTTCATCCATAGGTACCTATCTATTATTTTATACTGAAAAAAGCTTTTGAGCTTTTTTACTTCGCTCACAGGTTATAGGTAGAGTCTGTGCAAAAAGAGAACAGGTGTGGGAAATAAGGATGCGACAGTGCTCAATCAATTATAGATTTTGTGCTGTTAGAAACTGTCTCTTCATTATATAGCTCGACTAAAAGATCGCGTTGTAGTGAAAAAGTATAAAATAGTTGCACAACTAACTCACTGACTGCTTAACTATCAACACACAGGCTTGAAATTTGGGAGGGTACATTCCTTTTATATGGGCTAGGGGGTGCAGCAGGGTGTTTGTATGGAAAAAAACGAAGATCCACGCGGACAAAGTCACGGGTGTCCAGTCCACTAACTAGACATACATAATAAAATCAAAATCATCGATAAATCTGAGTTGCGTTATGTAGAAATCTACCGCCAGGCCTATTCTACAACGCTCTGAAAGTCAACATTCTCACATCTCTCACCAAAGTTTTTTCAATACAGATTGCGTCGCCGGCATTGTCGTAGCGACCTACATCTACGCCATCTGCTGTGTCAGCAGCTTCGCCATTGAGACGGGCCGCGGGAGTTGCCGCGCGGACCGCGCCAGCGATGGACTGGGCGAGAGACTGCTGCTGCTCGACCACGCGGCGCACTCCAGCTTGCTTTCCGCCGCGCAGATCAGCAAACTATCGCACGGCACGAGGACACAATTCGTTTAAATCTGCAGCTGCACCATCGAAAATAACAACAGTAACATGTTATTTGTATTCTTGGTGTCATGCACATGCTCTTTTTTTGCGAGCAACGTGCTACCACATTAGCCTGTATACGTCATTACTGGACGAGGCCTCTCCCATAGAATGCAATTAGGGGATTTGCCATAATCACCATGCATGGCAGGTGGATTGGATGCTGCTGCCCAGCCCCTGGTGTAATCCCTTATAGGGCTTTTACTACATCCAGGGGGGAGACGGAGGGGTAATTCTTATGCCGGACACACCACAGCACTATACTTGCTCTACACTTAAACTATACCGGCTTCGCTATATGTTTAAGAACGCGACGAGGTTAGAGGCCCTCTATCATTTGCTAGGTACATCTTGATGGCTTATTTATGATATTGTCTTATTTATATATTTTACAAGTTTATTCCCTCTATCTCCTAGTGGGGTCGAGCAGGACAGGTAATTTTCTATATCTCCTTTGAGACAGTGCTCGCGTGCCTCCTTAAGGTTCAAATAATGTTATATTGAGTTTGGTCTTGCCAACTTCACAACACAGTACAGAAGTTGGTAAGAATATTAGATGAAATTATCATCTTTAGCCATAGCTACGCTAGAGAGCCGACTTGGCTAGTAGCTGTATAGGTATGTAAGAGTACCTATCTAGAATGGATGCTAATTGAGTCCTATTTCACACTATCATGGTATTTGATACTTCTTGCAAATAGTATTTAGCGCATGCGAAGAAAAATCTTTGAAATAGATACCAATGATAAAATGAAATCAACTCAACGGATAGTACGCATATTTTTAGGTTGTTGGAATAGAGTGCACTTACTTTATTATTAGACATTATTTAGTGCACTAAGGGTAAGTAGGGTCAAGTGGAATCTAAAGCACAGAATAGTATAATAGTACTGATGTATCCAAAGGTATATTATGTTGTACCCTAGGGTAAACTAGCCTAATCAAGGAATAAAACCGATAACGCTTTCTTATCTAGTATTGGCAAAATTAAAAGACTATTTAAAAAACTTCAGAACTATGCGTGGTTTGAGAGGTGACGCATGTCTAATTAGACATGTTGACATGTTTGAAGTTTGAACTATTTCATTAATAATTTGTAATGAAATAATTTGTAGTCAAGCAATACCTTAAAAGGGGGATTTCGGGAATAACCCTAACGCCTATTAAGTTCTGCATACAGTTTTATACTGTCCAAGCTTAATGTAGTTTCATTTCATAATTGTATGAATACTCATGGTTTAAGCAATGATGATGACAGTATTAGATATTATTAGTTTGACTGTTTCGCACAAAAAGGGTAAGAGCCTCAATAGACCTCTTCACTGAGGGTCGCACAATTGTGGGGATACAGACGTAACCAGTGGTGAGCTCATCACCGCCATTGCTTTCCTATGGCTAACGCTTTTTTGCAGTAATAAAATCGTTGACAAATTAATCATGGTAGTAATTTTTGTACAGAAAAGGTGACCAGGCGGTCATCTTTTTCAATTATTACGCCAACAAGTGTCCGCGGCTTCGCTCGCATGCTATCGGGATAAAAAGTAGGTAGCCTATATGTCTCTATCTCTGTACGAAACTTCATTGAAATTGGTTCAGCCGTTATGGCGTGATTCAAATCAACAAACATCTAAACTTTCGCAATAAGATTAGTAGTTACGAATAATAAAAACCCCAAAAGAAACAAAATATGCTTCAAATAAAATGATTTTACTAAAAACAAAATTGATATAAAGTAACCTGAGGTTAACCTCAGGTTACTTTATATCAATTTTATGCTTAAGCATAGCAAAACTTTATTTTAGGTAATTATATCATCTGTTTACGTCCAAGTGTTGAGTGCATTGCAAGTACTTTATAAATGCTTAGCTATTTTCTGATACTTGTGGTATTTTTATACTGAACTTAAAGTTGTTTATTACAATTGATACAAAGCTAATGTAATTTTATGGGAATCTTGTGCAATTTGTTGAGCATGCTTAATTATTATGACTATAATTAAGGTTAATTAATTATTTAATTTAGATATACGATTTCTGAGTAGAATAGATTGTGAGCTAAAACAACTAATAAAAGTATCAATAACATGCTGTCATGCTACATCAAAAATAAAAAATAATTCTTGTAATACTTTTGAGTTATTATTTTATTTTGATCTCTATACAATTACAATTAAATTCTAAATTAATGTCTAAATGTACAAGAAACAATTATTTTATTCATATGTATAAAAAATGAAACAGTTTAGTTTTCTAAACCTTTGCAAACAATCTAAAAACAGCTCAACTGATCTAAATTACTATCAGACGAAAGCGCCCCTAAGACGCTGGCTGCATTGCCACACTGGATGGTAATTACTTATGGTTTTACTAATTGAGTAATACTAGTTGAGCCAGATAAAAGTCGGCCCTCGGGTCACGAGTTGCTTCGACTAGATGACATAAAATAATCTTTAAAATGCAATGGGCCCAGTGTTGCACGGGTTCAGAGTTACGACCCCGAAAGCAACAACAACAACATGAGAACTAAACTTTGATAGCTTTGTTGTGACTTGCATATTATTAGTTAGATATTGTGGAAGACTTACATAATGTTTGCTATAATATTTACACGCCAGTTCTATTCATTTTCCCCCCATCTCCCATTTTGCAATGGCCTCTGGATACCTTTGAAACCTTTGGCCAGTATGAATTTCTCTGATGATTCTGATCTACTTGCCTGTGGTTTCAAAATCTTGATGTGTTTATAAAATCTTCCTAAATCCATCTCTAGCATTCGTACTTCCCTACCATCCCATACTTTGAAGAGTAAGTTACCATCTACTTTAGTGACTAGCGCTGCAAATCTAATAGCCATGTAACATAATCCTACTATTCTATCTTTGTCTAATTCTCCGACCCCGGTGGCGCTCGGTGCCATATCTGATAGTACCACATCTACCTTCTTTCCATTGAGGAGTTCAACAACCTTGTCATGAGCGTCTATTGTTGAGAAGTCCATATGGTTCACTATTGTTGCACCCTGGAAAATAAATAAATTAATGTTGTTTACATACATAGGGTCAACTTTAATACCCATGGAGGAAATCCTCTTAAAGAATGTTATTAGCCTCTAGACTTTCATGAAGAAGAAGAATTCCCTAGACTTTGAGCTAGCTTCAATAAAGAACATACGTTTTGACAGTTCAGATCGTCACTTCTAGCGCCCTAGCGGTTAATCAATAAGTTAATTCTAACTACTTTCTTGACCACAAACTGGACATTGCAGTGTAGAAAAGCATCTCTCTCGATTGACCAAGGGCATTAAAAAGGTTGCAGGAAGTAGGTAGGCGGATGGAGGCAGGCCAAGAATGTTCATCGTATCATTGTATGGGGGAGGCTTATATCCAGCAGTGGACTTTAATAGGCTGATGATGATGATAATTTTGTCCTTTTATAGTGGTTTTACGAAATAATTAACAAGAACAAGCTTATTAAAATCTATTGACACAACTAATTGTGGTGTCACAGGACGATAACAAGCTTAGATAACATCAACATGTTGGGGTTATGCAACATTATCATTAGTTGTCTACCCATAACTACTATTAATATCTACATCATAACCACTTCAGTTATCCTGTCGCCAAGTCAAGACCACAACATTATACACATACAGAAGTATGGGTGGGTAGTTACATTTCTGAAATGAGACCGCTCCTCTTATAACTCAGGATAATACAAATCGTGCACGCATACATTTATTATTTGTTAGGCTAAACAAGAACAATACTAACCTTGATAGGGAATGTCTGAAGTTTGTCGATTGATAGTACTTTTCCTATAGGTTTGGTGGGATCTGCTCCATCAGCGTTTGTCTTCTGAACTGCGACTTGTGTCCAGGAACCTGGGCAAGACCCTAGGTCCACAACACTAAGACCTGGCGTCAAAATATTCGTTTTGTCATTCATCTCTAGCAATTTGAAAGCACTGCGACATCTGGAGAAAGAGTTTTTTTTTTAATTCATAGTAAACTGGATTTATGCAGGATGAAGGTAAATAGTAGTAGCCGTACCTATAGTTATAAATCTTGGCCTTTTCAACGTAAGGGTCAGCCTTTTGTCGAATCAGCCACTGCTGGGAACTCTTGAAACGTTTGAGACAATTCACAAGAAAACCCATGCTGGTGCTGATCGGAGGTTGTCGCACAAATGAGCGCAAGTTTATCATTGACTCTGTATTATATTAATATGTTCACGTAAAACGAATTCTCTAGATTCTTTATAAACCAATACAAAGGGAATAGGAAGAAAGGAAGAAGGAATCCAATCCAACCATAGCATAAACACAATTTTGTCAACAAAAATCAAAATAAAACAGACTAAAAATAAATATGTCAATGTCACAATCCGTGTTGTAAAGTCAGACAGTCAGAGACAAACTATCATTATCATCATTCCTCAGAAAGTAAAGCATGTTTACCTCAGAACAATAAAAACAAAATTCCTTGACAAAACTGCCGTTTATGGCTTAGAGACTGAAGCAAGTTATGGACATCCATCCAAGGTTTTCGCCAGTACGTATAAAGCTTGGTATAATGAGATGTCTATAGTTTTTTTGTTTATGCTTGATAGAAGTGCTTTTATATTCTGTGGGGAGGTGGGATGGATGATTGTTTGTTTGTCTATGTCTCTCTTTAGCCTGTGTTGTTTGTTTACATATTTTTCTAAACAAAAGGTTTCAGATAATTTACCGTATCAAAAACCGCATTAAATACCTGTTCACAAATAAATTAAAGTGTCCTATTCGCAAATGAATTAAAGAGTTCGCGGGTCCGCGAGCCATGAGTATTTGTTTGCATTAATATGAGTATTTTGATCCGTAGTGGATTTAACCTTAAAAGAAGAGTTTTTAACGTATATTCATGTAACTACCCAATTGTAACACTGTTCCGGTGTAAATCAGAAACGATGAAATATTTAAATGTAGCAGAAAAGAATGATGCTGCCAAAAATATTGCTCTTCAACTATCCAGAGGAACTTCAAGACGGGTAAGACTTTAAAACTTTTTGTATACATAAAACAATTAAAGAACGTATCTTTTTAATTGGCGGATAATACATTTGGTTCCAGCGGGAAGGTTTATCTCAGTACAACAAGATATATGAATTTGAAGCAGATGTGTGCGGACAAAAAAGTCAGATGGTGATGACGTCGGTGTCCGGGCATCTTCTGGCTTTGGAGTTTGTAGGATCATACAAGCACTGGCAATCTTGTAACCCACTCGCCCTGTTCGACGCTCCAGTCTTCAAGTATTGCCCAGAAAATTATGAAAAGATTAAGGTAATGTAGCTTATTTATTTACAAACAATAATACCATGAATATAACATAAGCCTGAGGGGACACTCGCTAAAGCTGCAATGCGGGCCAAGTACCAGCAATCTGAGGATGTACATATTGCCGAATCTCGTTGTGCACACTTTGAACCGGTTACCAAACTCAGTGATCAGTGCCCACTCAGTGAACTCTTTTAAAAATAGACTAGACAAACATTGAAAGTGCACTAACAAAGACTAAGATATACACGCATCATCTCCGAGAGCTGCCTGTGTATTATAAATAATAATAATTCTTAATTATTAATATAATTTATTATATTATTAATTAATTAATTCTTCGTTCACTGTATGTACTGTACTTTTCCATAACTTATAAACTAACTATCTTACTGTTTTCAGAAAACTCTAGAAAGAGAAATCCGCAGCTGCCAAGGCCTTATCATATGGACAGATTGTGATAGAGAAGGGGAGAACATAGGATTTGAGATCATAGAAGTGTGCACAGCAGCCAAGAGCAATCTCAGAATTTTCAGAGCCAAATTCTCGGAGATCACTTCTATATCTGTGAACCGGGCTTTACAGAACTTGGAACAGCCCGATAAGAATATCAGTGATGCTGTTGATGTGAGGCAGGAGCTAGATTTAAGAATAGGTAAATTATTAGTGTTTCTAGTTCAATTATGGAGAGAGTTACTCTCACCAATTTCACTGGGTGATGATCTGGAGCAAGCAATGTAGAAGCATCATCATCATCATTGGCCTGTAGAAGTCCACTGCTGGAATAGGCCTCCTCTCTAGAATGCCACGACGAACGGTCTTGAACCGCCTCCATCCACCGACCCACGACGGGGTGTTTCCGCCTCACGACCGTAAAGTACGACCAGTGATGTAAGTGGTGTATAATCGTAATTTTTCTATAATTTAGTAACATAACTTCCATGGATAAGTAATATATGGATACTTTCGCGAAAGTTTTATGCACCTTCTTTACAGTTTGCTATTCCATTACTAGTTGCTATGTTAATATGACGGCAAGCATCATGATTAATTTTCCATATATCCACTCAGACCATACACACTGCTGACCACACCACTGCAGGGTACAAACCTCCTCTCCAGCACACTAATTCCAATCATCCATCCATTGTCACTCTGAAACTCATTAAATTCTCAGGTGCTGCATTCACCAGGTTTCAAACCCTTAGACTACAGAAGGTGTTTCCAAGCAAGCTAGCAGACAGCTTAGTCAGCTACGGCTCATGCCAGTTCCCGACCCTGGGATTTGTAGTGGAGAGATACAGGGCAGTTGAGAGCTTTGTGGCTGAACCCTTTTGGAAGATAAAAGGTATGCTGTATCTAGTTAGCATCCATCAGCGGCTTCAGTCGCGAAGTAGCGGTTTTTTTTATTTATATTTTTTATATACTACTAGGGCTAGCAAACAAGCATACGGTCCATCTGATGAAAACTAGTTACCGTAGCCTATGGACGCCTGCAACACCAGAGGCATCACATGCGCACTGCCGACCCTGAGACATAAAGATGAAGTCTCATGTGCCTGTAATTTCACCGGCACCCGTACCCTTCAAACCGAAACACAGCAATGCGAGCACTACTGCTTGGCGGCAGAATTAGGTACGGTGGTAGTACTTCCCCGGACGAACTCTCACAAGAAGTTCTACTTCAATGAAAATGAAATGAATGGCTGAAAAGTAGCCAATCTATTATCATGGTCATGTGTCTAGTTGGATATTCGTGCTAACCCCACAGACGTGTTCTCGGGTCGGGTGTTCGTAGTATATGTATAGTGTTAGTTGGACGACCTCTGTGGCGCGGCGGGCAAAGGTTCGCCTGCGACGCAGGAGGTTGCGGGTTCGATTCCCGCATCGGAACAAATATTTGTACAACCTGCAGATATTTGTTCAGGGTGTTCCGGGTATTTTCTATGTATAATAAAAAAATATCTATCTATGTAATGTATTTTATTAAGTATATCAGTTATCTATTACCCATAAAACAAGCTCTGCTTAGCTTGGGGCTAGATAATGTTCTGTGAAATGTCCAGCATTTATTTATTTATATCCCTGGTTTTACAAACCATGGTTATGGTAGATAAAAATATGAGTATGATCGCATATTATTTGAGATATTTAATATTTCTATTTCAGTAAACCACACGATGAATGCGCTGAGCGTAGATTTTACGTGGGACCGCGTTCGCCTTTTCGATCAACACGCGTGTCAAGTTCTGCATGATATCTGCCTCGAGAGCTCGCTAGCTACAGTGGTTGACGTCAGAACTAAACCCAAGTCTAAGTGGAGACCTCTGCCTTTAGACACAGTGGTAAGCATTCTGCTATTGAAATTAAACGTGACAATGAACCAACCGTGCACAATATAACTTTTCATTTAAAAAACCGACTACCGCCCGCCATTGTATTCGAGTAAATATTTCGATGAAAAAAAAATGATGAAAGAACCATAGTGGTGAAAGGATTTTGATACTTTTTGAATGCAAATGCTTGATTTGTTGCTGAAAATATCAAAATCGCTATATGTATACAATATTTGAAGAGTTCCCTCAATTCCTCATGGATTCCATCATCAGAACTGGATTCTGAAAAAATGGGACCAATCTGGAAGTATATCTATTCAAATAAAAAAAGAATTTTCCAAATCGGTTTATAAACGACGGAGATATGAGGTAACAAACTTTTCCTTTTTGTGATGTCGGTTAAAAAGTTGACGACCTCTGTGGCGCGGCGGGCGAGTAGCCAGATGATGATGCAAGAGGTTGGGGGTCGATTCCCGCTGCGGGACAAATGTTTGTATATGATCTGCAAATATTTAGCTATTGGAATAAAAAAGGTATTCCTATAAAATTATTTCGCATCTATACAGGAACTAGAAAAGTTAGGATCAAGAAAACTTAAAATAAACGCAAAAGAGACAATGCGACTGGCCGAAAAGCTTTACACCCAGGGTTTCATCTCGTACCCGCGAACGGAAACTAACGAATACCCCAAAGAGATGAACTTGGGTCAGCTCGTGGGGCTACAGACTGCGGATGCTAATTGGGGGGGCTTCGCGCAGGGAATTTTGGATAGCGGGGGCCCGACACCGCGACAAGGCAATAAGAGTGATAAGGCCCATCCTCCAATTCATCCCACGAAGTACGCTAACAGTAAGTTATCGTTGAAAATAATAATAATTATGTCTGAAAGTTAGTACACTTCATTTTATACAGCGTCTAGCTACTAGACTTCTTTGTCGAGCTCTGTGACGAGTGAGTAGCTGGCTGAGATGCTAGAGGTTGCGGGTTCGATTCCCGCTGCGGGACAAATGTTTGTATGATCTGCAAATATTTGATCCGGGTCTGGGTGTTATGGTACCATAGCACTCGTAGTTCCTGATACCAACGACATAGGAAATCCTAGTATGTGATCAAGACTACGTATGTGACTGTGTTGTTATGTTATGTTAGACTTGATAAAAACTGGAATACTTAATATCGTCCCATGGATTGCCGAATCAATTAACTCCAAAACGACTACGTAACTTTTGTACTAGCGCCATCTAGTTTGGTATTTCGAACTAATATAAAATCGCTTTGAAACATCAACATTATCTCATACTAACATTACCTCCGTAGCAAAGTACAGTCAGCCAATCTAAAATTAATCTTGAACCTCAGTTATTAAATTCAAATTCCTTTACCAGATCTATCAGGCAACGAGCAGCGTCTATACGAGTTCATAGTACGTTCTTTCCTCGCCTGCTGTTCGAAGGACGCTCAAGGGCAAGAGACCACATGTACTATCGGCATAGCCAGTGAAAAGTTCTCAGCTAGCGGACTTATGATCACTGCTAGAAACTATCTGGAAGTGTACCCTTATGATAAGTGGTCCTCGAAGGAAATACATATCTATCAGGTCAGTGTTAAGGTCGGTTTTGTAATAACAAAATACCCCTTGTACTATCGATAAACACTTTTGAGGTGGCTTCTTTCCTTGTCGTATGAGGAAACCGAAAATCTTTTAACAGTTATATCCTAACAAGTACCCCTTTTTGCAGTGAACTATACATAACACGCATTTGTTTTGGTTGGTTTTTGTGAACCATGCTTTTTAAATACTTATCTGCAATACACTTATTTCATACAAATGAGTGCACATATTTATGTACTAGGTATTTGTGTGCAAAGTCAAAAGTCAAAGTCAAAGTCAAAAGAACTTTATTCATTGAAATCACAAGGATCATTTTGAATCGTCTTATATAAAATTAAATTACTCCTGTTCCAACGCAACCAAGCCTAGAAGAATCAGGCAACAAACTCGGCTTGGCTTACATAAATGGTCCGTCTTACCACTAGGTGAGAAGCGCCTGTGTGGTGCCTCGGAGCAAGGAGTTGCTGATACATAGTAAATGAGAACTTAAAAACCTTAGGAAGGTAGTCAAAAGTAAATAAACTTCAGCAAAAATATGCAAGACAGCACACGCTACGCTTGTTATACTTATAAATAATAATCTAATACAAACATGTAAATAGGTAAGTACAGATATTGCAAATTTCCATTTTAGCAGTCGAGGGGCAGAGCGACATCAGGCCACGCGGCTTTATCATTAATATAGTCATCAAAAGTGTAATACGCTTTCTTAATTAGATTCATCTTTATGTAGGATTTCAATCTTCGAATAGGAAGTTTAAATGCACCTTCTGGAAGTTTATTATAGAACCGTACAGAATTCCCCATAAAAGACCCACTTACTTTCTTTAATCGAAATTTTGGTATATTTAGTTTGTGTTTATTTCTCGTGTTAATACCATGCACGTCACTTTTTATCATAAAACTATCCAAGTGTTTATGTGTATGTAATAATATTTCATAGATATATTGCGATATTACTGTAAGAATATTGATTTCTTTGAAACGCTCCCTCAAGGAGTCACGCGACTTCAGTTTATAAATGGCACGTATTGCCCGTTTTTGTAAGACAAAAATAGCTTGGATATCTGCTGCTTTACCCCACAGTATGATACCATATGACATAACACTATGGAAGTAGCTAAAATAAACAAGCCTAGCTGTAGCTTCATCAGTAAGCTGCCTTATTATACGAACTGTATATGCAGCGGAACTAAGTCTACCAGCAAGAGCCACAATTTGTGGTGCCCACTGCAACCCTGCATCAATATTAAGCCCTAAGAAAATGGTAGACTTGACAAGATCAAGTGTCTCCCCATTTATTTTAATATTAGTTGGATAATGTTTTACATTAGGCAATGTGAATTTGATGCATTTCGTTTTTTTAGCATTAAGCAAAAGATTATTAACTGTGAACCACTCAAGAACACGCGATAGTGAATCATTTATATCATCGTAATTAGATTTAGATCTATCAACTTTGAAAATCAAAGAAGTATCGTCAGCAAATAGAACTATGTCACATATGTCTTTCACAAAAAAAGGGAGATCGTTAATGTAAACTAGGAATAAAAAAGGGCCAAGTATTGAACCCTGTGGCACCCCCATGACAATAGTCGATCCTGAAGACCTTTCACCACCAACATCAACTTTTTGGACCCTATTGGATAAGTAAGAATTTACAAGATTAATTGCCTGATTTTGTATGCCATAATGTTTTAACTTGGAAATTAAAGTATCACAAACTACTTACAAAATACTCACACGCCTCTTCCCACAGATACACATCCCTATCCGGACCTTTCGTTCATTCACACATTCGTGTAAAGATTTTAACATTGTATGTGATGTATTAAATTCTATTAAAAAAAAAAAAAAAAAAAAAATTATTTAATTGTATTTAAATTTTATTTTATCTATTTTTTCACTCAACACACGGGCACTTTTATAAACAGTCATTAATTTTACAAAACACTCACATAAATTATAATTAAAATACTAAACTAGTTTAAATTTAATTTTATTGGCATAAAATTGTTTAGTAAATTTAGTTTGAGGGTGGGCGCTGACACCTATCATACAGGATATTATTATCTTAGTTCAGGGGTCAGTTGCGACACTAAAACTGTTACTATAGTTACCGTTAAGCCTGCGTACCTACTTACTATGTCCTATGTATTTTTGTACCGTGTTAAGGTTTTAAGGTGTCAATAAATATATTTGAGCGATTTTTTAATGTAAAATAAAAAAGTTTTACCGCAGTAAAATAGCGGTTTATTCCCCGATTCCCAAATTTATGTATATTGAAACTCATTGATGACTAAAATTTTTATACCTATTATATCAATACAAGTTACTCCTCCAGTACATTTCTTATGAAAAACGGTGATTTGCGGCCTTTTTGATGATATTTAGTCAGTCTGTGATATTAAAAAATCACACCCCTGCAAGCCGTATTCTGAATGCTTGCAGTGCAAGCGCGAACCAGTCTAAGACTGCCAGTCTTATAATGATTACTGGCATAAAACTCTCTGATAGTGTGTGACGATAAACGTGGTGCAGCGGACGAGTAGTCTGCTGAGACGCGAGAGGTGCGGGTTCGATTCCCGCTGCAGGACTATGTATGACTGTATGTATACAATATGTGTTACAGACCGGACAAACATTCTCTCCCACCAGTATCGACCTAGTAGATGGCAACACTTCCCCCCCCAACCTGCTCACTGAGGCCGACCTGATAGCACTTATGGAGAAACATGGAATAGGTAAGTACCTACCTAGTTTAACACATTCATCTTCTTCCATCATTGGCTCTTTCTTGCTCATCAGTTTAAGGTGTGGCCATGAATTGCGCCTTGTGATCTATGGTGAAAGGCCCAGTGTGGTGAAAGGATTAAATGTGCAATTAATGTGTTATTTATATATTAATTGCACATATATATACATATATATATATATGTTTGTATTTTTTTTATCTATTATTATATATTATAAAACACTGTTTCGGTTTGAAGGGTACGGGTGCCGGTGAAATTACAGGCACATGAGACTTTTCATCTTTATGTCTCAGGGTCCGCAGCGCGCGTGTGATGCCTCTGATGTTGCAGGCGTTCATAGGGTACGGTAACTACTTTCCATCATGTGGGCCGTATGCTTGTTTACTTGCCCTAGTAGTATAACTAGTGGTTCGCCCCGAACTGAGACCTCGCGATGACACCTTTATCAGCCCGACTATTTAAGGACCTATTTTGCATTATAATTTTTGAAATTTTTCACCTTGAGATTATTTCCTACACATCATCGAAATAACCTTTGAATAGGACAAAGCAAAGGGGCTTAATACTACATACCTGTTAGTATATCACATACCTGACGAATTAATTGATAACGTCCTTTTGACGAAAACCATAGAACTACAACGTCATTCAAATTCCTAGAAATGGGAGGTCAACAATGGATGTTATATTGGTTATTGTTTTATGGAGTACAAGTTTCTAAATTCTTTAATTTCAGACTTTTCCCTGTATTTGTGTCACAAAAGCTATAAGCATACCAAATTTCAGCATTGTGGGATTGCTGGAAGTACCCTAGAATTTTTGATTTTTACGTTTTTTATTTTCCTTAATATCTCAGAAACTACTTAGTCTAAATACTTATTAAAAACAGTTTTTAAATGTCCAACTAAAGCGCTTTTATTAGACACCCCACTTGATCTGAATCTCTCATTTTTATTTTTTTTACCCCTCTATGGACCACAATATCTCATCAACCCCCCAACCGATATAGCTCATAACCTTACCTACAAATTGTACCAATACTATCTACCTCCATACTAAATTTCCAGAAAATCGGATTAACGGTTAGGAAGTTTTCATCGGATAAATATACAAACGCCAATTCTTCCAACTTAACTAACAGAACTCGCTTCGCTCCTTCCCTAAAAAAAATGCTAGCTAATCACCGCTTTAAAACACTTCTTGTAACTAAACCTTCAGGAACCGACGCGACTCACGCGGATCACATAGAGACGATAAAGAGCCGTTCATACGTTGCGTTAGCCGACGCCATACACTTCGTGCCGGGGCTACTCGGCATGGGGCTAGTGGAGGGCTATGACGCGATGGGGCTGAACATGTCCAAGCCGCACCTGAGGGCGGGGCTTGAGGCGGACTTAAAGGCGATCAGCGAGGGCAGGAAGCAACCTCAAATCGTTTTAGCTGAGCAGGTAAATAAAAACAGTTTTATGGTCATGTGGCCCTGTCTCCCGGATTAGCGTGAGCTGTGCCCAAGAATAACTTCTGTCCCTAATGACGTCATGATTTACAAGTCATGAACTTATATGTCATGTCGTTATAAACGAAATTAAAATATTTAAAACTTACAATTAAAAACCTGTAGTGTGTTTTGTTAGTGTGTGAGTGGGTGGGTGTGGTTACGTGAGAGGGTGTGGGTACGTGAGAGGGGATGTGAATGTAGTTTGTGTTACTATAGAACACTCGAGAATCGGGACATTTACTCGCGGTCGAGAGGCGGGTGAAGTGTCCGTTTTCAGTTTCTCACATTCTTCAACCTATTAGAAAGAAACTAAATGTAAGTAGTGACATGACATCGATAAGTTATCAGTCATACCAATTTCGCTCTCGTCAAGAAAATACCCCGAGTCCTAGCGTGGCAACACTATGGCGCCAACCTGCGTGACGCGGCGTGTAGCCGGCTGAGACACAAGAGGTGCCGGTTCCATTCCCGCTGCGGGACAAATGTTTGCATGGTCTGCAAATATTTGTTCAAGTTTGACCATGTTTCTCATTTCCGATCCCAACTAAAATGGCTTACCATCCCTCATCTACGTGATCTCCACGTTATGTCTTTTCTTTTTAATGTTCTTCATAGGTAATCCTCTTAATCCTTACCTCTGTAAGCGCTTTGATTTTCTTGTTCCGTGGAACAAGAAAATACAGACAACAACATTACCTGGCTTTTTTAACGTTTTGTGAACGAGACCTTACCTATAATTTTATTGAAAAACTATGGCCTCGTTTTTTTCTAAGGTAGCAACGTACAAGGAAGTGTTTTTGACGGTGACTGCCGAGGCCAATAAAATCGACGGCGCCCTCGCGGAGCGATTCAACGAGCGACCCAACGACTACACGCCTACCACTCAAAATATGCCTTCCATGCCACCAGGTATACTTATGAAATCCCTAAAATTCATTGCAGAAGTTAAACTCAATGTACGTATTTTTTATTTACCTAGCTAGCGTATGTACTTACTACATTTGAAACTAAACATTTTTGAATTTTCCGTTTGTCTATTTTGACGTGAATACGTCATTAAATTTGCTTCCATAGTGGGAGGTAATTCGGAACACTGATGATAACAAAATCGGGGGATACAGTTTGGTGTTTTAGCTACATACCTATCATTTACATACAAAATTCAATTACATCACTACATTCAATTACATTACTAGATAGCCAAAGGATCAAGGCGGGCGAGTAGCCGCCTGAGATGCAAGAGGTTGCGGGTTTGATTCCCGCTGTGGGACAAATGTTTGTATGGTCTGCAAATATTTGTTCCGGGTTTGGGTGTTAAGGTGCCACTTCACTTGGTTTGGTGTATATTAGCAAATGCTCGCGTTATTTTGCCAAGGAAAATAACATTATGTACCGATAGACTCATGGGGTTGATTTTACCATGGAAAAATAACGCAAACATTTGCAAATATACACGCAAGTGAATTGGGACCTTTATGATACCATGGTACTCGTAGTTCTTGATAGCCACGACACAGGGAATTCTAGTGTAGGATCAAGACTACGTATATGTGACTGTTGGATGTTATGTTAGGTTATCACGTGTTCAATTTCTTGTATGACTGTGATGAATGTTACCTAGTTGTCTATTGGTTACTCTGTCTTCGGTTTACCCTAACCGCTATTCAATTTCCAGCATTCAAATGTCCAAAATGCGGCTCCGATATGGTCGTTCGACAGAAGAAGAACAACGCCGATGAGTTCTACATCGGCTGTCTCTCATTTCCCAATTGCAAAAATGCTGTTTGGTTGCCGACCGTTGTGAAAACGTTGCAGGTGTTACCTGAAACGTGTTCTGAAGTGAGTACCTTACAGTACGCGCCAGTCAAATGGCACATCCAGGGGTGCGATTTTTTAATGTAATCCAGTGACTAAGGCATTGGTCCAACCGCCGTCGAGTAAGCGATGAGCTATCTTCAATTTTCTCGCCCAAGAAACGAACAAAAGATTATCGCTCCCGTGTAAATAAAAGAGAGAGATAATAGAATTGAAGTTATCGTGGCTTGGTATCATTTTAGGAAAATAACGACTATACACCACGTACGTAAAGACATTATATTTATAGTTCATCGCTGGCTACTCGTTCTACGTACTACGTTCTACTCGTTTATCGCTCGTTGCCGGCGGTGGGACCTGTGCCTTATCATCAGTAAAATTGCCGTTAATCCCCGATTTCTTAATTTTTATACCTATATTGAAACTCATTATTGACTATAATAATTCTCATTCTCATTCTCAAGTTCCTCCTCTAGTAAATTTTCTGAAAAATGGTGATTTGCAGCCTTTTTGATGATATTTATTATTTAGTCACTAACTGACATTCAAAATTCGCACCCCAGTATGCGGCATTGTAGGATGGCCCCGGTGGATATGACATTGTAGCGGTAGCACGAAGTTGGTGGTTCAAGACACGTAACATTCTATGAGGGAGGCCAATCTCCAGCAGTTGACGCCTTCCAGCTGATGGGTGGCAGTTAATGGCACTACATGCTTTCAATTATTTGTTTTTTTTTTAATTAAGTACGGTGTGTACTAGGGTGGAGCGACAAAGTATGGAAAAAAAATTTTTTTCGACTTTCTTTTTCTAATAGTGCGGGAAAGTTGTGCCATATTAAATAACTAAAACATGTTTTTTTTCAAATTTTTATACTAGCATCTAGTGCCTCCGAATCGAAGACGTTTTTTTTTTTTTTTCGAAAATTCTTGTCATCTTCCCATCTTTGAAATAATAGTAAAAACTGATATTTTTGTTATATTTATGAATTAAACCACTAACTAAAGCTTTATATTTATATTATAAAATTAAATAAAAATAGATTACATCATAAAAAATGATAAAAAAGCAAACCAATTTTCCTTAAAATCCTCCTTCGACTCAAACTTTGACATGGTTTTGCGAGGTTCTAATTTTCAATTTATTAGGCCTTCTCTCACTTTTTGTGTTCACACAGAACTCGATGCCTCGGTTGTGACTTTTGCAGCTTATTCCAAGGCCTGTGTATAACATGGAAGTCGTCCAAAAAAATAACTCTCCTTCTCGCAAGACTCCACAAACGTACTGATCTGCTGGTCTGATTGATGTTTCATCATCGGTGGCTCGGTTATTTAAGTTTGCCAATTTATGAGGTCGATGTATGTTGGTGCGTCCAGATTTATTTGGAGCACTTGAAATAGTCTTGGGGTAGTTGGGAGCTAGAGGTTGGTGGCGCATTTCGACCTTCAAGATGTTAGTTCTCGCACATGCTCGAAACTATTCTGTGTAAATATAGTTGATCGGTGCACATATCTTGTTATTTGAGGCAATGCACCGTAATTCTTCTAAAAGGGTTTAACGGGCATTTGTTCACAGTTTTCAAGAGGTTTCCCTATCACCCCTGCGTAAGAGTTGGGTCCAGAAGTAGAACCATCAAGATAGAGGAACAAGGGTCGCAAAGGTAGCGCGTTCATGTGGAATAGACAAATTATCCACTGCATTGGTTTTTCCATTCTTTTTTCGAGTAATCGAACGATACCGCCATATCTGCCTGTATTCAATTACATTCCATTCTGCTACAAGAAGCTCCTTAAGCTCCTCAGAAATTCTTTCTTTCGAAAAAACCTGGCAATGGTTCTTTCTATTGCTTTAGCAACATTGCTACCAACTATTGGGTATGACGTAACCCAAGTAAACAGATCCTGGCATTTTAATTAATTCCATAGTACCTAATAATACTCAAAATCACAGCACAATATCAAAATAAATAAGAGCTCGAACCTTTGAACTTTATTACAAAAGAGTTACTAAATTTACTAATGCGACAATTGGTGGGCTCATCATGCACCTTCCCCGCGCGCCTCTAACATTTAGTTATTTTTTCAAATATTAGTGAAACTAAGCAGTCTAATATCTGTTTTTGTAAAAATGTATAAAAGTAAACAGAAAAAAACAATAAAAAGTTGTATTATGAATACCTGGAACGATGTAATAAATTTTTGATAATTATCCACTTTTACTAAAGTTCGATGACCTTGCGGAGGCTCTTGTCCTTATCGGATCCGGATAAAATTTTGCATATATCAGTTTGAGCCTAAAAGACAACTTTTCCACACTATTAGAAAACCGAGTCTCAAAAAAGGTAGTTTCGCTCCACCCTAGTGTGTACCCACTTTCTACGCCTTTTGTGTTTTTTTTATGTGAACTTTTTGTATGAGTAAATGACTATCTTCATCACTATCATAGAATAGATCATCAGAGCTGGCAGAAGGCCACTGCTAAACGAGGCCTCCCTCATAGAATGCAATGGGGCGAATTTATCATTATCACCACGCTTGGTAGGCGGATTAGTGATCACAGTATTAGTATAATTATCACTAGACACGGGATAAAAACTTTCGTAAGTGGTGGTATTCATAATTAGATAGATTATAACCGGTTTAACTTACGTAGATTATTTTCGAGCGAGAATAACACTCATACATGATTAAGAGCATCTAAATTGCTTGAAACCTCGGGTCGTATACTCGAAAATAATCTACGTAAGTTAAACCGGTTATAATCTATCTAATTAGAAACGGGATATTTACCATGATTTTTGAGTTTTGTTGATTTCCGATATTTCGGCATAGTTTAAATCAAAAATCATGGTAAATATCCCGTTTCTAGTGAAATTATCACTAGAAACGGGATATTTACCATGATTTTATGTTAATAACCATGATAGTTTCATAAGTTATACACAGTATTAGTGTTGAATACTCAGATGGATGCCCATCACCTGGTGTAATCCCTTAGTTGGTTTTACGACATCCACGGGAAGAGACGGAGGGGTTTATTCTTAGGCCGACCACACCACGGCAACTTCAGTAATACATATATGTATACATAAACACACGCATTTTTCCCCGAAGGGGTAAGCAGAGCCTTAAAGGACCTCTTTTCACCGTGGGTTGCACAGTCGTAGGAATATAGACGTGACAAGTGGTGAGCTCATCGCCGCCATTGCTTTCCACGGTCAACTCAGCTCTCCGAACTCCTAATTAAGCCAGCGGCCACGACAAATCTTATACCAACGGAAATGGCCCAACAAGTCCGGGCATTAATACATAATTTTGTTTTGTTATTAATGTACCATTTGTTAATGTACCATTGAAAATTTGCAATATTTGTACTTACCTATTTACATGGTTCTATTAGATTGTTATTTATAAGTATACCAAGCAAAGCGTGTGCTGTCTTACATACTTTTGCTGATTACTATTTACTTTTAACTACCTTCCTAAGGTTTTTAAGTTCTCATTTACTATCTATCAGCAACTCCTTGTTCCGAGGTACCACGCAGGCGCTTCTCACCTAGTGGTAAGACGGATCATTTATGTAACCCATGCCGTGTTTGTTGCCTGATTCTTCTTGGCTTGGTCGCGTTGGAACAGGAGTAATTTTAGTTTATAAGACGATTCAAAATGATCCTTGTGATTTCAATAAATAAAATTATTTTGATTTGATTTGATTTTACCTATTGTTTTGTTAAAGTGTGGACCAAACTACAAGAAGATCAAGTTTGAATGGCGGAACAATTCAATAAGTCACCTATACCCGCCGCCCTACTCCGCCTGCCTCGGGGGATGTGACACTACCTTTTTAGAACTACTGCAAATCAACCTGTCTACAGTTAGAGCGGTCGCAAACACAACCCAAAATACAACAAATACAAGACAGAATACTAATACTAGCAGACAGAATACTAATAACATTGGGCAAACTACTAATATCAGCAGACAGAATACTAATAACATTGGGCAAACTACTAATATCAGCAGACAGAATACTAATATTAGTGGGCAGAATACTAATAGTAATGATAATTGGCAAATAAACGCAATGGAAACGAACACAGTCACCGCTATGCCAAGACCAACGCAATTTCTGCCTTCCTCCACTGTAAATAGAGTTCCAAATACAAGAATGCCAATCCCAAGAAGTAGTGGAGATGGGAATGATAATAATGTACTATGTATATGCAATAAGCCAGCTATATTGCTGACTGTTAGGAAACAAACTGCTAATTTTGGTGAGTATTTTCTGTATACTAACTAGTGACCCGCCCCGGTTTCGTAAGGGCTGTTAGTGATAGCCCAAAACCTTGACAAAGACCCAAGGTAGCAACAGTGAAAACCTCCACCCCATTTGAGGAGAACATAGCGAAAGGAACCTCCCATTTATTAATTTAAGATTTGGTTTGTCATAAATATAGTTGTGTGACTGACTGTCTATCAAAACACAGCCCAACCTAGAGATCTGAAATTTTGAGGGTTACATTGCTTGTGTGGTCTAGCGGTGCACTAAGAAATTTTTGAAACAATTTCTGGACTTGTAACGATGACAGCTCTATTCCTGATAATATTTTTCTAGTTTGTTAGAAGAAAATTCGGGCATTTTAGATTGATATAAATGCGTTTGCATGTTTTAATGTTGCGAGGCTTCAAACTTAAAGTTCATTAAGTAATTCATAAAATCTTATAAAAATTAAAAAGATATTAAATTTTGAATTTTAAAAAATGCCTTACTACCCTCTCACGGATCTGAAGGAGATAAATAATATCATCCATAGGGAAAAATAAATTATTATATAATACGTACGTATGTGGGATAAATAATATAATATGAAACCCTATTTATTTTTTCAGGTAAAAAATTCTACAAATGCCCATTAGGCAAAGAAAACGGGGGCTGCGACTTCTTTCTATGGGCACCAGAAAATGACGCTGAAAACCAGTTTGAAACTCCTCCACAGACGAATTCTTGGGGCGATAATTCATCTTCAAATAGTAATTCGTGGGGAAACAATCAGCAATCTACGAATAGTGGGAATTCTAGGGGAAATAGTAATCAACCGTCAACGAATACTGGGAATTCTTGGGGAAATAGTAATCAACCGTCAACGAATACCGGGAATTCTTGGGGAAATAATCAGCAACCGTCGAACAGTGCTGGTAATTCGAACAGGGGCTGGGGAATTACTCCGAGCTTTTCAAGGGACAGCTTCCAGCCAAATGATGATGATGTACAGTGTAACTGTGGGCTGCCTTGTAAAAAGTGAGTATGACTTAGATCATGTGTACAAAGTGTCATGGAGTTTAAAGAAATAATAGCCAAATTAGAGTTACGCCCTTTTGCAAGCTACCATTGACCTCCTCTTAATCATAAAATCGTTAATTCTTTCATGTGGTTAAAATTTACAAAATGTATTAGTCTAAACATTAGTATTTGTTAGATGTGGTCGCTAACTATTGGTCTTATACCCAAGCTCAAAGTTGCGCAGCGGGCTATTGAGAGAGCTGTGCTAGGAGTTTCACTACGTGATAGAATCTGAAATTAGGAAATCTGTAGAAAAACCAAAATTACCGACATATACATTTAATTTGAAAAATAAAACATATCTTTGATGACCTTTACGGAGTTAGGCTGGCTAACTATCTAGCTAGTTTACTCTCACGCATAATGGACCATCCATAGAGTTCGAATGCGGAAAAGGGAGTTCTTTAACATTGATGGCCTCAATTCGTCTTTCTCTTTCAGGATTACTGTACATAAAGAGGGTCCAAATAAAGGGCGGCCCTTCTACGGATGCCCAAAGGATTTCAACTCGCGTTGCAACTTCTTCCAATGGGCGGATAGCGAAGGATCTACCACGACCACAGGTATGTTATTACACTTGTTGCTATTTTAAATTAATTACAGAAGTATACTTACTTAATAAAGTAAATAAAGAAGTGATTTGCCCACTGCGCCCGCCATCCTGAGACATAAAGATGATGTCTCATGTACCTTTCATTTCGTCAACACCCATACCCTTCAAACAAGAATAGAAATAGGTAGTACTTCCTCGGACAAACTTTATTATAAAGAGCTCTAGGACTGCAATAATCATTGCAGTACTCAAATAAGTTTTGTGTTGGGTCGGCTGCAGAAGATATTGAAAATGATATAATTTTGGAGAAAACAACGAAGATGGTCGCGATTCGTGCGTTCTGAGAACCATGTTGAATTTGTCATTATGTAATTTTTAAGTCTTGTGGGAATTTAACTAGCTAAGGATCGGTGGATGGTACAAACTAAGAAAGGCCCGGCAGCGGGTGAATTTGGACTGTGGATGATGATAATGAGTTTGTGTGCCTCATTCCCTCGGACTCGACATATGGATCGGTAGGCCTATTTCAAGTTTTGCACTCCCTATCCCGAATTGCAAATCATAGTGGTTTTTGTGAAACTGAGTTTCTCAACACGTTGTCACAAAACAAAAACCCTTATTATAAATAAATGCTGGACATTTCACACAACATTATCTAGCCCCAAGCTAAGCAGAGCTTGTGTTATGGGTACTAGATAACTGATATACTCAATACAATACATTACATAGATAGATATTTTTTTATTATACATAGAAAATACCCAGAATTCGATCTACAGATATTTGATCAGGGTGTGAACAAATATCTGCAGATCGTACAACTATTTGTTCCGAGGCGGGAATCGAACCCGCACCTTCCTGCGTCGCAGGCGAACCTTCGCCCACAGAGGTCGTCAAATTATTACTTATTTGGGGAATAATTATCCCAATTCGGAGTTAACGACAGGGAGGCGAGGTTAGTTCATTTTTACAGAGCTACCACGACTCAAAGGAAAGCTACTTAATCCATAATGCACAATTTGTTACAGAATGGGGCAGCGGGGCCAGTGATGGAGGCCGCGGCGGTTTTAGTTCGAACACTCGTGGTAGGGGCCGCGGGCGGGGTCGGGGCCGCGGCGGCAGGGCGGCGGCATCATCTGATGATGGCAGCTCTCGCGGCAGTGGCGGGCGCCGTTGCGGACTATGTCGACAAGAAGGCCACACTAGGAACAGATGCCCTAATAACAGCTAGCCACGGCCACATGAACATGTCAATAGAAGTCAGCTAGAATTCATTCAAAGTCCTGCGGGCAGGGTCTCCATAGCACCGTCTGTTGGCGGATCTCTAGTGCCCCAGTATGGAATAAGTGGACAAGAAGACTGTACTAGGTATAGGTGTCCTATTAACAGGTAATTTAACTACTACCAGCAGAGTCACCATTGATGGAAAACTAACATATTATACATGTTATTCCAATTTAGTACATAAGTGTTGCTATAGTTATGGATTATTGCTGTTTACATAAAGTACTTTGATTTAAATTGTGTCTCATTGCTTAAAAGTAGGTACTACTACTATTTTGTGTCACCGTTTCTTTCCTGGTAACTCTGCAATAGATCAGAACTAATAGTTCAGTACTATGAAGGTATTAACTATAGTATTAGGAAATGTATTAAAATCATACAAAACTCAGGTTACATATTATAGTTACATAATTAAATATGGAAGTAAAATTAATGCAGTGAGAAGCCAATTTACCATCGTTGCTTTTTACTCTTCTGTTTCAAAGATCCAAGGCTCTGTGCGCGTTGCATTTGCTCTTGTTCCGCCTCCACAGTTTTATCAGTCATCATGTCAAGCAGTATTTCGAATTTCAACCTCAGCATATTGTTCTCTTCTTCTAGCCTATCCAATTCATTTTTCAGTCGAATGTTCTCTTTGTGAGCAGTGCCCGCTTTTCCAGAGGCTGTGAATATAATTAAAATAACTGGGTGGGTGTGTATCTACATCAGTCTTCCCAGCTCCCATTAGGCTTGCTTAAGTGAGAACAAAATAAGATATCAGTTTCCTATCAACCGGTTTGGAATTTTACCTGGTATCCACTGGCCATCCTCAAAAGATACTTCGAAATCTGCTAACTTGAGTTTTAGTGGTGCTATATCTATGGAGTGCTCTTTCGATGCATAATCACTTCCAAATTCATTCTTTATGACTGAAGTGTCTTGCCTTCTCACAGGAATCGTTTTTGGTGAGAATTTATTACTGAATAGAGGCATTTTACAAGAGTATTTTTGTAAAACTGTCAATCTGCTGCTCCCTAGAGTAATTATTTTCTTTGAAGTTTGATCTGCTGGATTGGATTGTGGTCGCTGAAATTCACTTCACTGAATGCAGTCAAAACAAAACAAACCCGTTTCTATGGCAACAGACAATTAAATTGAATGAATGAATGATCTTTTTCTAAGATCTTAACCAATCGGTTTTTTGTTCCTTGCTCCAAGGTTTTGAGCTTTTGGAGTTTTCAAAAACAACGAAAGTCAAAATAAGCTCAACCGAGAGCTCAGCCATGGCCCAAGGAAACGCTCAGCTCAACCAACCTAGCTAAACATGAGCTAAATAACCTCAAGTGCTGAATGCTAATAACAACACTAAACTATGCCCGCCGTCTTTCCTTACGTACATAAATGCTTGTATTGTACATACATGAGTGAGCATGAGTGCATCACTAGCAAAAAGAGAAAGATTACGTCGTAATCTTACTCTTTTCTGCTAGTGCTAACGAATCGTATAGTTCGAGTGTAGAAATTCAAAAACTCGCGCGTTGGAATGCATAAAACATTTGAGCCAACCCACAGATTATAAGAAATGTCTATGGAAAATTGCAATCAAGGTAGGAAACCAAATTAAAATAAAAATACTAAAAACGCGGCAAATTTAAAATAAGAACAATGAAAATCGCGGCAAAATAAACATTGTAAAGAAAGTGGGACGGGTTAATTTACGCAACGCAGATTATATTAGACATTGATCCTGTAGTTCCTTGCCTTTGATCGAAGTTAATTGGAAATAATAACAATGGCTGCACCAAAGAAATCCGCAAAGTCAAAACTAATACCTGAAGATGTGATGGATTCAAGACAATTTATGAAAGGTTCAGCAAAACCTAAGAAAACTCTGAAGCGTGAAACAGAAATTGAATCCGAAGAAGATGACATGTCTACAATGGTTAGACAGTATCTGGAAAGTGCCAAGAAGAAAAAAGCAGAAATCAGTTCTGAAACAAACCCAGAAACTTGGAAAAAGATATTGGACCTAGTTGATAATCAGCTAGTAGCAAGGTATGGTCGCAATGAAAATCTACACTCTACAAGTACTCTTTAAAAATACCTAAACAGCTGTTAGAATCAAAATTATTATACCTTCTCATTTGTTTTTAGAAAACAATGCAACGAGAACTTATTCAAGGGCCTCTTGGAAGTTACAACACAGGTTGAAGAAGAATATAATGCAATGAAAGAAAACGAACAAAAATTGGAACACCTCACGGGATCCTACATGAAGTGCATCCAGCAAGCTACTATAGCTTACAAACACAAACTCAAGGCCTTGAAGGATATTCAACTTGCATTTAAAAAGGAGTAAGAAAATATTAGTTTAGCCGCTGCTACTTAATTTCCCATACTGCTGTTCTGACGATCTACTAAGACGCCCTTGCCCTGAAGATAGTCAGTATAATATGGCTGTGCAGTCATCATCATCATCAACCTGTAGAAGTCCACTGCTGGACATAGCCCTCCCCCTTAGAATGCCACGACGAACCGTCTTGAACCGCCTCCATCCACCGACCCCCCCCCCCCTACTCTAGGTACAAGCAGCCAGTACACAGCGTCGTCCGGTTCGTGGTTGCTGCTTGAGAACCTTTATTTCCCAACGGCTGTCTGTTCTACGAGCTCTAAGGTCTGCCCATTGCCACTTCAACTTTATAATTCTGAGAGTTATGTCAGTGACCTTGGTTCTTCTACGGATTTCCTTTTCTAATGTGCAGCCAAACTGTAGGCTAACTACATCGTAGTTATATCGGCCCTAGGTACCTACTGATACCTAATGAAATTCTACTTATTTATTTACAGATGTGATGTACTAGAGTCTGATCACAAGACAGAGACTGGAAAAGTCGTTAATGAATTGGAGGATGATATCAAGAAGTTGCAAGACCAACTTGTAGCTGAAACAAAGCGCAGCGGCTGGGAGAATCTGCGCCGAAGCATTTTTAATGCCATGAAAAATGATTTGTAATGTGATGACTTCTAAATTTGTCATTACTTTGTTTACAATGTTACTTTTCTTCGCAAGTGGCGCAAAATTCAAATTTTATTGTGATTTATGCACATTACAGATTATCAACACTTCTTGAGATAGCAAATACTGGTTTTGCGGGAATCGGGAAACCTAACACACATGTTTTAATTGAAAGTATCTCATAAATATCTTTAGTTCAGCTACGAGTGTCAATGAATGATTTTTATAGTGTTATTTTGGTTCATTGACACTCGTAGCTGAACTAAAGATATTTATGAGATACTTTCAATTAAAACATGTGTGTTAGGTTTCCCGATTCCCGCAAAACCAGTATTTGCTATCTCAAGAAGTGTTGATAAGCTGTAATGTGCAAAAAATACAATAAAATTTGAATTTTGCGCCACATGCGAAACGTTTCACCTTAATTTGTTTGATTTAATAAAATATAAAAACATTAAAAGCTTGTTTCACATTAAATCTATGTAGAATGTTACTTGTCTTAATTTAATAAAATATAAAAACATTAAAAGCTTGTTTCACATTAAATCTATGTAAGTCTATTAACTTATATACAAGTCGATAGACTTACATAGATTTAAGGAATATCACAGTAATATACTTTATAGGTCTGTAGATATATTCTAGAATAATATTGTCCCTGGCTGGCAGCTCAAGAGTCAGTTCAAGACTTTTAAAACACAATTAAAATAGCAGAGAAGCCAATGTTGTAGAATTACTCTTAATACAATTTGTCTAGGAAGGTAGGCCTATTATAGGTATAGTCAGTAGCACGAATAGGTAACCCCCTTGCGTGTTTGCCTTACCTGCCAGCAGCCTGCGGCCCCTTAGAGAATAGGGCGCAGCTATCTACACTGCCTGCCAGCACCCCCACTGCTAGGGGGGGGTTAGGCCAGGGGGTCGTATTTCAAATCCTGGTCGTGCACCAACTCTTCGTCCAGGCGCTGGTGAGCCGGCAGGGCAGAAATACAAACAAATAGGATAATAGTTTCGGTGTAACATCATCAACCTATAAAAGTCCACTGCTGGACACAGGCCCCATAGAATGCCACGACGAACGGTCTTGAGCCGCTTCCATCCACTGAATTCCTGCGACGTTTACGTTAAGCTGCGTTGCAACATAAGCGGCAATTTTGTAAATGAAAATTCATGCCTACCTTTTCGTTCAATTTTGCAATAGCAAATTCGTTCTGCTGACTGTACGTACACTCAGCATTCGTTACCTAGTAAAACTATAGTTTCAATCATATTTTGAACTAATAAACAAAGTTGTTTTCAATCATTTAATACTGTTATTCGAGATTAATAAATACTTATGAAGAAAGAACAGTGTATAAAACTATTAATGGAATTCTTAAATCGGAATAAAAATATTGCTCATTGTAAGGCAGTGTAAAGGCTGCTTAATAAGATATTATGTTCATGTTTTCAGTCTAAATAGCATCACAGCTGGAATGATTAGAATAACTGCTCCTATGGTGTAAGTAACCGCCGCGCCGAAACACCAGTACACTGAAACCAAAAGAACACAAAATTTACCATCTATACTTTTAATTATCGTTAGGTATTGTAAATATTGAAGTTCATCTTAGAATACTTATATGTAGACACTGATCATAAACGGCTATTTAGCCTAACCAATTATTTGTGACAGATATTTTTATACTTTCATACTGTGTTGGTGAACTTTGGCTGATGGTGCTTGCATTACGCTTATCGAGCACAAAATGAACGAGCGAGACAGATATAAATTTTTGTTCATTGGTTAATTCGTAGTTTATTTCTTTCGTTCATCATCATCAACCTGTAGAAATCCACTGCTGGATGTAGGCCATAGAATGCCACGACGAACAGTCTCGAGCCGCCCCCGACCATTAAAATGTCGTCGGTCCCCCGCGACTAATATCCGGGGGCCTAATGCCCCGGGCTTCACTACACTGCCGCGTCTTTTATGGATCTCCTCGTTTCAAGTTAACGTAGTGAAACTCCTAGCTCTCTCCATTAGCCGCTTCGCTCTTTCGTTCTATAATGTTAATTTACGTAATATCAGTATTGTTGTTTCTTTGTTCGCACCTGCTGAAGCAAGCAGTGGGCCGGCAGCCCGCGCCAACGCGCCCAGTGAGCGCAGCGAGCCCAGCACTGCGCCACGCGCCTCGCTGGGCGCCTGAGCCGCCGCCATCGACGTCATGCAAGACACCGCAAACGCCGTTGCTGAAATATAATCAAATATTATGTTATAAAACTTTTAAAGAAACGATCTTCATGCGAAGCGTGAAAATACAATAAGTTCTAAAACAATTTTCTAAAAAAAAACCTGTGTAGGATTTTTTTATCGATATATAAAAATTAATATAAATATATAATAAACATATACAGGCTGTAAAAAGACTACTCCCGAAAACTGAAACTGTGCATTCAGACCATGATTCTGAAAATATTTAAGCTGAAAAAACACGAAAAAAACATGCTCACTTTTGGACCGCTTTTTTCGTGTTTTCTTTATAAATATCCATAAAATATCGTTAAAGGAACACAAAAACCTAATTTCCATAATTAAAAACACGTTAATAAATAAAAACGTCAAAAAAAAGCAATGAAAACCACATAAGAAATATTGGCGCTACGGGTCGATCAACTGACCGGGAGCGTTGAAGTTGCGCGGCCGGAATAAATGAGTACATTGCTGGCTGACAAATACGATACGAAACGAAAAAAAAGTTGTTCTCCGGTATGAATCACCTCTTAGGCGAAAGCTATTTTATATAGCTATAATATATGTAGCTTTACCGGTACCTTCAGTATTCGGGAGCTGTCCTTTTAAACGCTATGATATATTAACGCTATTATAAACAACAAAAAAAATAAGTGATGTTTTCGAATGCTCACGTTAAGATCGAACAAATCTCTTGCTTCAGACGATAGTATGTTTCTTGGTCCCGGACATTCCATCTCGCCTAAACGGGTTTTGAATTGAAAACCACAAAAACGCATAATTAATGCTTGTGCAAAATCACAATGTTGATCAAAAACATCATCACCATAGTCCATTGCCTTACCCCATAAAATGGCTAGGCATAAGCTTAAGGCATGGCTTAAGCTGCCTCCATCCACCGACTTCCTACGACCCTTACATCGTCCGTCCATCAAATGGGAGGGCCGTTCTGTGTCGTCCGGTTCGTGGTCGCCACTCGAGCGGTTATCAGTTCTGCGAGCTATATGGCCTGCCCATTGCCAGTGCTTTTGATAAAACATGATTTAAACAATTGACAGACGATGCACAATCACGCGAGACGGTGACGTCACGTCTGAGGCCGCCAGCGTTATGCACAGGAACGAGAGCGGTGTCAGAACGAGAAAGCCGCTGACAGCTATCTCTACCACCGCGTTACAGTATTGCCACTTTGAAATCTAAGGGCACTTACACAAGGCGAATAGCACCAGCCCAGTCCACAACCACGCGAGAGGCGACGGTGACGTCACGTCTGAAGCCGCACACCGTTATGCACAGGAACGAGAGCGGTGTCAGAGCGAGAACGCCACTGACAGCTATCTCTACCACCGCGTTACAGCATTGCCACTTTTCAATCTAAGGTCACTTACACAAGGCGAATAGCACCAGCCCAGTCCACAACCACGCGAGAGGCGACGGTGACGTCACGTCCGAGGCTGCCAGCGCTATGCACACGAACGATAGCGGCGTCAGAGCGAGAGCGCCGCATGCAGCTGTCTCTGCTCCTCTCGCGCCGAGCCGTCTGGCTGCCCCTCCTTGGAGTACTGCCATTATTAACCCTGAAAAGAGAACTTCTTTAGAAGGCATACATGTCCGTTAAAATAAAAAAACGGTTGAACAATGCATAGGGTACATTGTTTGTCATTATCCAAGGGCAATAATGTTGTACACATGATCAGTACACTAACTATATTAGTGTATAGGTCTAAAAACGCCACTTTATATGAATCATAATACAATTCATATACAGGAATTGCTAAGGATCTGCTGAGAATTCGGAAAATGAATTGCTACCTGATGAATTGCTCAATGTGGCAAATTTATTTGGTAGCAATTCATTTTCCGAATTCTCAGCAGATCCTTAGCAATTCTTTTATATGAATCGTCGTATTATGATTCATATAAAGTAGCTTTTTTAGACCTCCTGATCACAAATAATGATGTACAAAAATTCATGGAGTTTGAAGAAATTAGTACTACTTACTACTACTATCAATACCCACGGGTACTGCCTGAAACGATACAATACAAAGACCATAATCACATCATGACATGAAATCTTTAGAAATACACTCGAGAGCAATGAATCCGGGTCACTTAAAGAATCCTAAAAATCTCGGAAACTAAAAATGCTAGGTTAATGCAATAAATTGTATTTAATAGACAATGTAATACTCCTTAAATGAAGGTATTAAAACTTCTTAGTTATTGTAAAGTTATATCATAAAAAAATCAAATTTGAAAAAGGGCCACTTTCGAAGATGGAACTACGAAATTACAGCATTTGGTTTTGCTTTTGTTTGTAATCTGTCATTTATCATTGTTTGATTTCTGTTTTTTTGTTGTTTTTTTTCTGCGTAAACGCAGTAATGGAAGCACGAGGAGGCAATACGAAGTATTCAAATTCAAGAAAATCGTAATAAAGTTCAAAAATTTCATGTTTCCTATTTTTGTTTTAAGGAGAGATCAGCAGTTTTTTTCTTTATGTAATTTTGTGTTAATAAAATGTATGGTGACTCATATTTTTTTTACCTTCATTTAAGGAGTATTACATTGTCTATTAAATACAATTTATTGCATTAATCTATCATTTTTAGTTTCCGAGATTTTTAACATTCTTTAAGTGACCCGGATTCATTGCTCTCGAGTGTATATAAATATGACCGTAATCGCATCACGGTACTAGTTATATATGACTAAAATCGCATTGTAGTAATAGTGCGCGACTATGATCGCATCATAGTACCAAGACACCCATGCAAATAATACTTATCATATTAGAAGCGAACTTCATTACCGTACAAAAGGGCGTAAGGGGGTGACCACCTCAAAACAAACAATAATGATATAGATTTGATAACTGTTACAATGGACTCATTTGGTGCGAAGTTTGAGTTACTAAAATCAGTTTTCTTTCTATGTTTTACTACTTTTTTTACTTTAAACAATGGTTTGTTATACAAATATTAAATCAATTATACAATTTTATAGTAGATAGCAAAATATGTTTTCATAATATTGTACGGATTAAATTTTCCTATCATTATTATGATCACCTACGTGGCGCGGCGAGTGAGTAGCCGGCTGAGAAGCAAGAGGTTGTGGGTTCGATTCCCGCTGCGGGACAAATGTTTGCATGATCTGCAAACATTAATTCCAAGTCTTGGTGTTGTGGTACCATGGTCCCGTAGTTCATGATACCCACGACACAAGGAATCCTAGTGTAGGATCAAGGACTATGTATGTGACTGCTGGGTGGTTTATTAACCGACTTCCCAAAAAAGGAGGAGGTTCTCAATTCGGTTGTATTTTTTTTTTTTTTTTTAATGTTTGTTACCGCATATCTCCGGCGTTTATGAACCGATTTGGAAAATTCTTTTTTTATTTGAATATATACTTCCAGATTGGTCCCATTTTTTTCAAAATCCAGTTCTGATGATGGAATCCATGAGGAATTGAGGGAACTCCTCAAATATTGTAGGCATACATATGGCGATTTTGATATTTTCGGCAACAAACCAAGCATTTGCATTCAAAAAGTATCATAATCCTTTCACCACTATGGTTCTTTCATCATTTTTTTTCATCCAAATATTTTGTCGAATACAATGGCGGAAGTCGGTTTTTTAAATGAAAAGTTATAATTATGTTTAACAAAGTCGTGCATTTTATTTGATAGAATTTAATTTTATTATCATCATCAGCCGTTAGAAGTCCACTGGTGAACGAGGTCGTCCCCTTAGAATGCAACGGGGGGATTTGCCATAATCACCACGCTTGGATTGGTGATCGCAGTATAGGTGTTGAGTACTCGGGTATGATGCTGCTGCCCGTTCCCTGGTAATCCCTTATTTGGCTTTTACGACATCCACGGGAGGAGGCTGAGGGGTATATCGTTAAGCCGGTCACACCACGGCACAAATTTTCCTACTTTCTTGACTTACTTTACTATTTTTTTACCTTTAATGATATTAAAGTCATAACGTGCTATTAATAAACGCGGAATATCCTTGGAATAGCTACACCGTGTTTTGTCTTGTGCATTGACAGGCAAGTTTAAATTCGATCGACACACACAGCTACACGGTGTAGCTATTCCAAAGATATTCCGCGTTTATTAATAGCACGCATAAAGTATAAAGTTTGATTATTCGAATTTTCTTTATTCATGGATTTTTCTACTCTGATTTCTTGCACAGTAATAATTAAAGTACTTACCTGAATATAATAACTATTAAGTATATACTCACCAATGACTAAGAACATTTTTCCCTGTTGCATGGCCGAGTACTTAAATGTATGATGTGTCAGGAATGTGATTGTAAACTCAAGTCCAGCATAAATAAACAAGTATAGAAAATATATTAAACCCAGTTTCGAAAGAACTTTGTTTTGATGAATGGACAGATTTTTGACGGCTGTGAATTTTAGGAGGTGCCACGGTGATACGTAGTCCACAGTTTTGGCAAGCGTAAATGTTAGAGGTGATCTTTTTCCCTGAAAATAAAAAAAATATAGGTAAAGAAAGCAAAGGAAACATACATACATAAACACTACCACCGCCATAACACCCAAAAGTCACATACACATAGTCCTGATCCCACACTAGCATACCCTGTGTCGTGGGTATCAGGAACTACGAGTACCATGGTACCACAACACCCAAACCCGGATCAAATATTTGCAGATCATGAAAACATTTTCCCCACAGCGGGAATCGAACCCGCACCTTTTGCGTCTCAGCAGGCTACTCGCCCGCTGGACCACAGAGGTCGTCTAGGAGGAGGAGGGTAGGCAGAGCCTCAAAGGGCTTCTTATCACCGTGGGTCACACACACATTGGTGTAGTCACAGGAAAATAGACGTGACAAGTGGTGAGCTAATCGCCGCCATTGCTTTGCACGACCAACTTGGCTAACGCTGCAGTAATAACACACTCCTAATAAAACCAGCAGCCAGGACAAATCTTATACCAACAAAAAACGACGGTCGCATGAAGTCGGTGGATGTAGACGGCTCAGACCGTTCGTCATGGGGGACGGTCACATCCAGTACAACTACGGCTGATGATGTTAAGGAAACCAGCTAGAAAACAATCAATTTTAAACCATGTTGTTAAAGAAGCTAAGTCCAAATTACCTTAGAAAGAGTTTCCGGTACAAACATCCACACAAGTGCTATGTTGGCGAGTGAGAGAGACAGCGCGTACATGGCGGGCCTCTCTCCCCACGGGCCGGAAGACGCGTCACTGTTCAAGGCGAACCACGCGCCCGCCAGGGGGCCCACTATGAACCCTATTGAAAACGCCAGGCCTATAAGTGCCTGAAAGAAAATGATTTAAATTTTAGGATATTATTATAACCTTTCACGTGCCAA
The DNA here is from genome assembly GCA_951392215.1 of Epirrita christyi. NCBI lineage: Eukaryota > Metazoa > Arthropoda > Insecta > Lepidoptera > Geometridae > Epirrita > Epirrita christyi. The sequence goes on from OX595846.1 coordinate 10,766,261, forward strand.
GCTACAATGGCGGCCCATGCTTCAAGTGCCGAGCTCTTTTACCGCCGCGCGGCCCTTGCGAACCGGGTGCATTAAAATTAGATTTACTCATGTATTTTCTACTAAATGTACTGACAATGCTATATTTTTGGAAAGACACTGAATTATCCTAACTAATTATGTCATACGAAACTACCAAAATCATCATCATCATTAGTAGTTAGACGTCCACTGTTGGGCAAGGCCTCCCCCCCCCCCCCCAACTCGCCTATCCCCCAAAAGGGAGATTTGCCATAATCACCACGCTTGGTAGGCGGATTGGTGAGCGCAGTATTGGTATTGAGTACTCAGGTGGCTGCCCATCCTCTATTGTAATCCCTACCACAATGTTAGGTACTTTTACAGGGTACAATTTGTTTTTCTATACAGGTAGAGCGCTGCCACACGGGCGTATTATGCCCCCTTAGAGCTGATTCATTAAGAACAAAACACAAATATAATATTTGCATACCCCAAATTAATAATGCAATTTATAATAGAAGTACTTTTGTGACAGCAATTAAGATTTACAACAGTTTACCATTAGAAATAAAACTCCTCGAAGGAAAGGTTTAAAAATCATCTCAGAAAATGGCTTACATTAAATGTGTTCTATAACCTAAGCGAGTATTATGAGAGAGATAGTGAATATGTTAAACAGTAGCTTTGCATACTTTCTTTATATTAGCACAGGTTATTTTTACACTGTGGTATTAGGTTACTGTTTTAAGTGTACTATGTATATTGTACGTCCTAGATCGACAAACTGTTTTAAACTTGTACCTACCTGTATACCATCTTTTGTACAACAATTGAACAATAAATCTTTTTCTGATTCTGATTCTCATACCCGCAGGTAAAAGATAATCCACTCTTTACGCTACACCCTGCATAATTACTAATGATGGGGCCCTCCAAGGTTATAATTATATCTTGTAAAACATAAAAACAAAAACATTACAAATAGGTAATACGAAATGTTTAAAATCATAAAAATAGCCAAGTGCAAGTCTGACTCGCGCATTGAGAGTTCCGTACTATGAAACAAGTACGATCCCAAATTCATCTATGCATAAAGTCGAAATGATGTATTGAGAGATGCAGCCCGAACAAAAATCGTTGAAAAATACCTTTGTATTTATAATTATTATATACCAAGGTTCATACCACAAAAACACACAACCTGTAAAAAAACGACTGGCTACTTCTTAAAGCTAGACCCGCAGACAGACGGACAGCGTAAGTTTAGTATAAGTGGCAGTACGTGTGTCTAGCGCTGAACGAAACGTGGAGGGGATAGTTGAGCATGTTTACTGTCGCGCAAACAAAACAATTAGTATAAGATAGATAGAGATAGAGATCCCGCCCAAGTTACCAAACTTTTGACTTCTGCGCATTAACGGTCAGCGCTAGAGTATCGTGCCGCTACTTGTAATAGGATTGTAAGTCTCGTTGGCACCCTTTATGCGGAACCCTAAAAATGTTAAGTGTGTTTACCTACTTTTGTAATTTATTGTTCTGCTTTTGTACAGCTGAAGGTGGATTCAAGGATTATACCCATGCAGGTGTTTTATCAAAACAAATATGACTAACAAACATGACAAACAGCTTCTCTATATTCAATTCAGGTTAAGTTCATTCAGTTTGATAAGCATTGTTTGCTTAAAATATGAGTATATATTTTATTAGAATTTTTTCCCCTCTCCAGTTTTTGAAACTTGCAAAGCTTTTAATTACTTCCACCAGTCACTGTCTAACTGCCATTATGTATTTTTAACATAGAATTTAAGTGTACCTACTAACAAAAAATGGATTTTAAGTATCTGAATCAATAAATGAATTATTATCGTTATTATTATTAAAGTACCAAGCACCCACTCCGAGAAAGGAAAGGGTTATTCCCGAATTCTTTACAAATCCCCTTTAAAAGGGATATTTTCCAATCGTTCATGTCGTTCTGCCTTTTGATTCTACCTGCTAATGCATTTATTTTCTGTGTATGTAGTTATATTCAATAATCTAGATCCTGTTTATTTTTATATAAACTTTTACTTCTTTTTCTTTTTTATGTCCATTAGCTTTGGAGAAAATAGTCTGTGACAGACAGACAGACACATGAGTGATCATATGATTGGTTTCGTTGTTACTTTTGAGGTACGCAACCCTAACAACAAAAGTATATATTCTTGTATAGTGCAACCAACTTACCTGTTCAGGGCTGCAAGTATGTTTCTCTGAATCTATAAAATTTGACATGAAATTTCGACAAAACCGGATTATACCTTGACAATTAATAAACAATTAAACATAGACCCGTTTTGCAGAATTTTAATGTCAAATTTTATCGTTTCAGAGATCCATACTTGCAGCCCAGGTAGACAAAATTTAAACTAAAGCTGATTACAATTTAGACAAGGATTTTATATGTTCATGTATTAATAACTTGATTGATCTGTTAATGCCGTAAAATAATGAATTCAAATACAGAATAGACCAGACACGAGGAATTAAAAAAATTCTACACTAGCGACCATCTAAACAGTTATGTTGGTTTCACTATACTCAAAGTTCTTCTTACCATTCCCTTTGCCCTGGACTTTTCATCAGAAGCGTCAGCGACCACCGCCATGCTGAGACTCACGTTGGCTTTACTCAGACCTCCGATGAAACGAGCCACCACAAATAAACTGAAGGTGCTTGCACAGCTCCATAGTGCATGGGAGAGTGCTATACCTGTCTGAAATAAATCAAAGATTTATTACCTTTCTTGTCCAGCCACATTAGGGGGAAACGAAGTTTCTTATATACCTCTGTGGTGCGGCGGGCGAAGGTTCACCTGTGACGCAGGAGGTTGCGGGTTCGATTCTCGCCTCGGAACAAATATTTGTACAATCTGCAGATATTTGTTCAGGGTGTTCTGGGTATTTTTCTATGTATAATAAAAATATCTATATATGTAATGTATTGTATTAAGTATATCAGTTATCTAGTCTAGTACCCATAACACAAACTCTGCTTAGCTTGGGGCTAGATAATGCTGTGTGAAATGTCCAGCATTTATTTATTTATAAAACCTTATAAGGTACTAGCTGCGCCCCGCGGTTCCACCCGCATAATTCTCAACCTGGTGGGAATATCGGGATAAAAGGTAGCCTATATGTTAATTCAGAGTATAAGCTATCTCCATTCCAAATATCAACACACACACGCCAAACACACCCACCCAACAGTCAAATACGTAGTCATGATCCCACACTAGGATTCCCTGTGTAGTGGGAACAAGGAACTACGAGTACCATGATGGACACATCCAGACCCGAAACAAATATTTGCAGATCATACAAACATTTGTCCCGCAGCGGGAATCGAACTCGCATCTCAGCCGGCTGCTCGCCCACCGCGCCACAGAGGTCGTCAACCAAATCGCTCCAGCTGTTTCAGCGTGAAGGAGTAACAAACATAGTCACAAACTTTCGCATTTATAATATTAGTGAGAATAGTGAGATGAGATGAGTTAAGAAAAGAAAAAGTAGAATTAAGAGAACTAGTAGAAGTAAGCACTTGTAAAGTAAGAATTTTAACTCCTTGATGTATGTATACTACATTAAGTATTTTGAAATGACTTAAACTAGTGCCTATACTATATAATGTGTTTATCTTTGAATAATTAATTTTACCTACACATGATAAAAGTCACGTGAAATTGGGGGAGGGGAAGGGGTGAACAAGAATTACACCAAGATGTGGGTAATTAGGGGGGTTAGTAGGGTGTGGGGGGTCAAAATGAAGCCAAATATGCATCTCGTAATTTATGGACTACTAGTATCATGTATGTGTATCATACGTGTATATATACACATATGATACACAATCATGACATTTATACACACAGTGGCATATCTTGACATTTGTTTGTTTACAAAAATATAAATAATAAGATTAGAAATCAGAGTACAGTCAGGTAAAGAACACAACAAAAAAGGTTTGCTTGGAAGAAACCGGTTTCAGCGATTAGACCCCCATTGTACTGTGCTAACACAGTCATCAATCTATCTAATCACACTAATATTATAAATGCGAAAGTTTATGAGTATGTTTGTTACTTCTTCAAGCTCAAACGGCTGAAAGAATTTGAGTGAAATTTGGAATGGAGATATGGAGATTATTTATACCCTGAATAAACACATAGGCTACTTTTCATCATCACCATCATCAGTTTTCATTATTTTTCACGCAGGTGAAACCGCGGGGCGCATCTAGTTAAATATAAAACCTGAATGGACCAGTTCTCTTTCAAACAATTATATACCCTAATTTGAATTGAAATTACATGACTAAAATTAACTTATGTATTATTATTGAATAAAACATCACATTTTCTAGTTAGGTCCTTGAAATAAAGTTTCACCTCATTAATATGCCTAATTCAATTAAAAGCCAACACAACTGGCTGTTGTGGTGTTTCATGTTTTGGTAAATTAAAGTAGGTCATAATTTTATTTCTATGGAAAATAATATGGTATTCCAGATGGTTATCATATAAAATACATTTTATCAGCAATTGAGAGTTTTTGTCATTGAAAGGTTTTATTATCACAATCGTTTTCTGATAAGATCTGTCTATCAAGATAACTTTTCATAAAACACGTTGTATTAGAAGACTAGTGGAATGTCCGCAAATTCATCCTTGTAAGTTTTTTCCATACAAACTTCAACACACTGGTAAATGTCGGAAATTATTTTCTTAGTGCATCCCTGTACCCTAAACAGCTTGCAAACAGTCTCATGAAGACGTCCACAACCTTCAAACGGATAAAGAGGAGAGCCCAAAGATCAAGATTTTATTTAGTACTTACTAGTGAAGCAGAATCATGGATATGCCACTGGGCTTATACCATTCATGTCAAGCGCGAAGGAGACACAAAACTCTTGCTCAATGCCCATATAGGCAGATTACAAGAAATAAAGGAGACTTAAAAAAAAAAGTGCTCCCATATACTACAAAAGGAATGTACCCTCCCATTTTTAGATCTCTAGGACTTTAAGTTTAGGCTATGCATTGATAGACAGTCATCAGTCATGCAACGTTTTTTTGAAATGTGAAAGACAATTTTTCATGTTGTTTAAAAGTTTAAATTAAACTCACCAAGCAAATTAATAACATTGGCTTCCTTCCGTAGGCATCTGAAAGGCTTCCAACTATCGGACTAGTCAAGAATTGCAGGAAGCTGTACATGGACCCAAGTGCCCCTCCAAATAACACGGACGCAAACCGATCTGACGCGCCTGTTAGCCTCTGAAACCCTTGGACTGCCTTCAGTAACCAGGCATATAAACCATTCCCCTGCCCTTCTTCTTTATTGTAGTAGTCCATGAGCGAAGGCAACAACGGCAAGATCATTGTAAAAGCTAGTAAATCCAGCAGCAAGGATACAAATATGAGTGCGATAGTTTTTGTATTTGTCGAACTATTTGATTTAGTTTTCTCAGCGCCATAGTCAGTTATTTCTTCAGTTACTTCGGCCTGAGTTGCGTTTAACCTCTTCTTCACATCTCCGTTACTATTTTGGATTTCCTAGAAGTAAGCAGCAACAGCAAGGTACAATAGAAACGAGTTAAAATGCTGAAGGCACAAACACTGCACGATGTTTGTTTACTCACCATTTTTTCAATGAGAAGTTTTAAAGAATTACTCGAAAAAATTTACATCAATGAAAGACATGCTACAAATTATATTACGACTTTGAAACACGTAGTCTTCTTTGATTGTGAAATAGTAACTTTCACTTTTGCTACTATATTAAATAAGACAAAATGAGTTTGGTCTTCACTTGGAGGAATTTTGTTTGTAAAATGAAATGCACAGACTAAAAGGACAGATGAAATGACCATAGATGATGACATGCAAAGCAAAGCAAAGACAATCAAACAAGACATTCTGTGGTAAATGAAACTGTCATCTTCACATTTCTCATCTTCTTCACATTCACATGTCTCTGTCTGTCATCATCACATTTCTAAATTAGCTGGTTCATTCAATGTTTTCAACTTCCTCCTTGATTTCCTCCCGTTCCAGAGAGGTTCAAATCCTTGCTGAACCGTGAAAAATACAACTGAATTCAGAACCTCCTCCTTTTTTGAAGTCGGTTAAAAAACCTAGACTTTATAAATAAGTCCAAGAGGTCTGTTTCCTACCCATCTTATTGTCTTTTGGAGGACGCTTGGTTGATCGGTAGCCTCAGCTTGGTTTACTTTCTCTATGGGGACTTGGGGAGTAATTATTTTCTTTGCTCTATCGGTCAGCCAGCTAGCAAGCACGCCATTTTGCTTCCTTAGCTGATGCGAAGAATCTAACTTGATTTTGATCGTGTGATTTAACACTTGTTATAGAAAATGGGGGAAGATAAAGGTTAGTAACTATTATGAAATACCATGGCGGTCTGCACTAGCTTCTATCATGTAACCTTACCTACATAAATTTTCAATTTTAGTCGAACGGCGACGCAGGTCTCGGTCTCGAGGCGAAAGACGACGCTCTAGATCTCCTCGTTCTCCGCAACGAGAACGCACCGAACGTAGAGAAAAGAAGAGGAGTAGATCAAAGTCTCCAAATCCTGCAAACAAGAGATCCCGTCGTCGCAAGCCTTCTCTGTATTGGGATGTGCCTCCACCAGGATTCGAGCACATTACGCCGCTGCAGTACAAAGCTATGCAGGCGGCGGGCCAGATTCCAGCTAATATCGTCGCCGACACCCCGCAAGCAGCCGTGCCTGTCGTAGGCTCTACTATTACGCGTCAAGCGAGAAGATTGTACGTCGGCAACATTCCATTCGGCGTTACTGAAGAAGAGACCATGGAGTTTTTCAATCAGCAGATGCATCTCTCAGGCTTGGCACAAGCCGCCGGCAACCCAGTTCTCGCGTGCCAGATAAATTTGGACAAAAACTTTGCATTCCTGGAGTTCAGATCCATTGATGAGACCACACAGGCCATGGCTTTCGATGGTATCAACTTCAAAGGGCAGAGTTTGAAGATAAGACGGCCACATGACTATCAGCCAATGCCTGGTACTGAGAATCCTTCAATCAATGTGCCTGGTATGTTTCAATTTTGTATCTGACAGAGTATCATAGCTTACTGCCTCAAATTCATCAAAATTAAATTTTTCTGCAATTAAATTTTTCTGATGAGCCAACAATCTTGCTCTACACACACAAAGAAGTATACATTTTTTGTTTCTGTATAAGCTGTATCTTATTTGTCATGTTTTCTTTTCAGCTGGTGTAATTAGCACTGTAGTTCCAGATTCACCACACAAAATATTCATTGGCGGTTTGCCCAATTATCTAAACGAGGATCAAGTAAGTTGCCATCATTTCATCATCAATGAAATATGGTACATACTACTACATGAAACATTTATTGCAAAATTTCATATAACTAGAGTAAGCTTTAAATATCTAACCCACTTTTGGCATGCTACTGCGTGTTTTGAATGGTAAACATGTTTTATGTTAAGAATAGATTATGAACTTGATGTTTTGTGATAAATGTTTTCATTGTTCAAACAAAATTTCTAAAAGGTAAAACCATTATAAGTAGAATGACTATTTTTGTGAGGCTCAAAGCTCCTTGCTATAAAAATGATTTTCTCTTATATTATTTTCTAAAAAATTAACCATTACGTCTGTAAAACTGATAAAATCTGGCTTAGCCTGAATGATATCAGATCTCTGATATTTTATGGTTGATAATGATAAAAGCTCATGGTTGTCAGCCTAATACCCGAGGGCATAGCAGAGCCCCAAGCTAAGTTTACCAATATTACTTTTCAAAACTGCAGTATTTGGTCTTGAAAATATTTGTCAATTTCTTTTTGATTTGCAAAATTATATGTTGCAGGTGGGTAACCAGTCTCCGCATTTTATAATTATCCTTTTAGGTGAAAGGCTGTTCCATTCTATCCTCAATCAAAAGTAACACATTTCACTATTTTAGCTTTAGGAAACATAAAATCCCTCAAAACCTCTTTAAAGCTTGGTGTTCACAAATCAATGATCAGTTTCATGGAGATCTGGCATTGTTTGTGAATATGTATAAGGTGCTAGGTTCCCACTAGGCGGCATTAGATGCCGCATTTCAGGGCGAGATTCAACAGTTGACAGGGCATCGGTGACGCCAGCAGTGAGCCGCGTTGTTTTGCTCCTTTCAGGAATTTTCACAGGTACCCTAGCGGGACGAGCGTGCGCTACACGCTCGATATCACAAACCACTCATTGATAAAGTTTGCTTTCTGCCCCTCCCTAGCATAGATTTGGCACACTCGCGGCTCGCGTGTCACTGTTGTCTCTCATTCTCACATACGTCTTGTACTTGAATGAGACATCGGCACTTCAAGGCAAGTCTCCTCCATTCACATCTGATTCTAACTTGCGGCTAGACAGGTCAGATAACATTCATTTCTAATTGCCGCCTTTTGTTGAGAGCAAATGTTATGGGAACAGTAAAAACCTAAAATCCAATCAAATTAACTGCATATATCAATATTCTATTTAAAATTTATATTAGTATTTGTTTTGTATGACTGTGTGATCTTGCACTAATATTGTTTTGCGTGTATAGGTAAAAGAACTGCTGATGTCCTTTGGGCAACTTCGTGCCTTCAATCTGGTGAAGGATTCGTCAACTGGACTCAGCAAGGGTTATGCCTTTGCTGAATATGTCGACATTTCTATGACTGATCAGGTAAATAACCTTTATCAAATCTTATGTGGTTTTCATGTTGGACATATTTTTACTGAAGTTTTCTTTTAGGCGATAGCTGGGCTGAATGGTATGCAGCTGGGTGACAAGAAGCTGATTGTACAGAGGGCCAGTATCGGAGCAAAGAATTCCACATTAGGTAATTCTACTGTCCAACTTTTTTATAGAGCCTAACCTTCATTTTTTATTGTGTAAACTGGGTCATCATCACTAGACACTTCCCATGAGATTTCACCTCAAATTTTCAAAGTTTTAATGGTGTCCTGGATGCGTATCTCTTCCAGGAGTACCATAATTATTTCATCATCAGCTGCTTGATGTCCAATGCTGAATAAGGCCTCCCCCATCAAATACTATGGGGGGATTTACAATAATCCCCCCATAAATAATAAATACTACCACCGTACCTATTTCTGCCGCCAAGCAGTAGTGTTCGCATTACTGTGTTTCGGTTTGAAGGGTACGGGTGCCGGTGAAATTACAGGCACATGAGACTTTTCATCTTTATGCCTCAGGGTCGGCAGCGCGCGTGTGATGACTCTGGTGATGGAAAGCAGTTACCGTAGCCTATGAACGCATGTAGCGTTCATAGGCTACGGTAACTGCTTTCCATCTGGTGGGCCGTAAGCTTGCCAGCTTGCCAAGTAGCATAAAAAAAAAAAAAAAAAACAACCAATTCACAACGGCAGGCGGAATTGGTGATTGCAGTATTGGTGCTAAGTGCTCAGGTGGATGCATCCCCATACCTAAAACTTCTGATTATGGCTAAACTGCCGAATGCAGAATTGGAAAAAAAAAAACTAAGTGTAAACTGCTGCCCATCCCCTGGTATAATCCCTTAGTCAGCTTTTACGACATCCACGGGAGGGGTAATTCTTAGGTCGGACACATACAACAACATAACTATGTATTGTATTTATAAATTTCATCCTGTATACAACAATATGAAGCTATGAGGACCACAACTATCTGATTAACCAATCACAGCCATGTTAATTTCTTCAGCCATGACCGGGGCCGCGCCGGTCCAGCTGCAAGTGGCGGGCATGACGCTTGCGGGCGCTGGACCGGCCACCGAAGTGCTGTGTCTTCTCAACATGGTGACTCCAGACGAGCTGCGCGACGAGGAGGAGTATGAAGACATCCTGGAGGACATTAAGTAAGTGCATATTCACAAGAACTTACATATTGTGCTGAGACCTGTGAGCTGTTCAAATCTAAGCACGTTAACAATTCTATACACTCAACTAATTCATGGAACTGGCGCAGTTTGTGTATGCATAGCGGATTACTATTCATAACATAACACCCAACAGTCACATACATAGATCCTCACTAGGGTTCCCTTGGTTGGGGATATCAGGAACTACGAGTACCTACCATGGTACCACAACATCCAGGCCCGGAACAAATATTTGCAGATCATGCAAACATTTGTCCCGCAGCGGGAATCGAACCCGCACCTCTTGCGTCTCAGCCGGTTAGTCGCCCGCCGCGCCACAGAGGTTGTCAAATTCGTATTCCACGAGAAATTCGGTTATTCTTGACGATCTTTGACTTCAATTCATACAAATGGACTGATCATAAATTGTTTGATTCACAGGGAGGAGTGCAATAAATATGGTTGTGTACGCAGTATAGAAATCCCAAGACCCATTGAAGGAGTGGAAGTACCAGGTTGTGGAAAGGTAACAAATTCGTCAATTTACCAGCCTATTATTCACCAACATTGGATAATTGGGCCACCAATCATTTGATTTTGTTGTTGAATATTTATTTAAATGGCACAAAACTAACTTTTTTTTTCTTTTAAATTTCTTTCTACAAATAGACAAAAAGACTGCTAGTTTAGTTACAAAATAAAATGCTCTGTTAAACTCTAGTAAGCCTATCTAGAAAAGAATAGGTGTTAGTCCTTATACTTCCTAATTTTACAATGTATCTTTGTATTTCACAGGTATTCGTGGAGTTCAACAGTATTGCTGACTGTCAGAAGGCGCAACAGACGCTGACGGGTCGCAAGTTCAGCAATCGGGTGGTGGTCACGTCTTACTTCGATCCCGACAAATACCATCGTAGGGAGTTCTAATCTTACTTTCTAACCTCCATTTACTTCCAATACAAGCTCGTACAATTTCTAAAATAGATTAAAAATGAAATGACTACTACACTCGAAAAATGTTAATCCAGAAATGAAATAAAATACAATTAAAATTACTTAAAATTACTCTTTTATTGTTAGAAATAAAACTTTGAGTCGACTGAATACGTTCGTAAAATCAAAACAACAAGAATCAACCAAATTATTTAACAAAACAATAGGCAAATGCAGGAAGATAAAAAACTCGATGGGATGGTTGAAAATGCTTATCATCTACTACTAATTAAGCAAACAAAACTTAAAAATTAGAACATGTTTGTAGTATTTAGACCGGCATATCTTGCTGCATAGCCGGCTGATAAGTGTTTAGTGTTCCCGTTTCTGAAGACAGGACGATCTTCCGCATGACCGCGTACAGGATTCCGCCGATGAACAGCATACCTATGCCGGCCATGAGGCTAATTGCCCACGCTGGTACTGCACTGCCTCCTATAGACAAATAATTATATTTTAAGATATAATATTTCGGGCAAATAAAAAAAATATAAAAATGCAAAAAACCAAATCCCTTGCAAGAGTTCTCCAACCAAGAAATAAAATTGATAGCGCATTCTAATCTGCTAGTGGCTACATCTAGTCTTGAGTTGTGTAAACTTCGGAACCCTAACCATGTGCTAAGAATACCATAAAAGAACTATTCGTGAGGAGTGTCTGCTTTATTTTTCGCAATAAGGCTACACGCACTACGCACACCTCAACACGATCTTAGGAGGGAAGGAGGATTTGTTTTCGTGATGGTAAGTACTTACGGTAGTAGGTTCGTGTCATCACACGCCTTCCTCGAAGGATTTTTCGTCTCGCCTCAGTCTCTTGTGTGAGTGTGCTGAGGATAACTGAAATGAAAATGTAATAAATCAGTGTTACAAGCCCCAACCAGCCAAACTGACTGCTTGCTGTCTCCGACGACCTAACCAAGAAAGAACTTGTGACACTAAGCAGTAGAAGTGTACAAGAGTTATCAATCCTACTGATATAAGTCATGCCTGATGGTATCATTGTAGTACCTACTACTCATCATGATCATTAGTGGCCAACAAAAGTTCACTACTGGACATAGGCCTGCACCGATAATCCTATGATGAACGGTCCTGGGTCGCCTTCGTCCACCGACTTCCGGCTGTCAGTTCTGCAAGCTATATGGTCCATTGTCACTTCAACTTGCTAATTCTGAGAGCTGTCGGTGATCTTGGTTCTTCTAGGATCTCTGCTAGGTAGTAATTACCTTACCACATTTATATATAAATAATAAGTTATTTGTATACCTACTAGGTTGAATCTATTCATCATCATTTCCGGCTTAACGCGACGAATGGGCTTGAGCCGCCTCCATTCACCAACTTCCCGCAACCTTTACAATGTCATCGATCCATCCTATTAACTGCGACATCAGGTTCGTGGTCGCCACTCGAGAACCAACGGTTGTCGGTGCTGTGTGTATGCCTGCCCATTGCCACTTAACTTGCTAATTCGGAGAGCTAAATTGGCGACTTTGATTCTACGGGTTTCCTCATGAAATGTTCGTTATGTACCTAGGTACATAAATACCCACATTGAACGTATTAAGCTGCTCTAAGACTAGTGTCAAGGGATTTTATGAATACTTAGGTAGGTCTAATCCTATAAATTGGTGTTTTAGTGGGTCACACCTATCATAAAAACAAGTTTCAAAGGATGTCTCAGCTTCGTAAATAAATGACGATAAGGTGAGTAACGCACCTAAGTACTTCCATGAACAAAGCAACACAAGTTAGTATTGTATTGACGTTTCTTTCAGAAATGCATAGCAGAAAACACCAAACTTACCTAAAATTACAGCAAAGTAGAACAATAGTGGCTTTCTTTGAGCCATAATGGAGGTTTTCAGAACGTAATTTCACACAAAAACTAATTAGACTCACTGTAAAGCTGAACCGATGACATACTAACTCCAAGAGCAGTAGGTGTGTTCCACTGAGCCCTTATCTTTTGTGATAAGATAGCGTTATTAGTAATACCTCAGTAGTAGCTGAAAATGCGAACCTGACTCAATGTTATCTTTTTTATGGAATAAGTACAGGATTTCGTTTTCAATGTTGTGGAAAATAGTAGCGGATATTTCTTGGACGAGGCGGGCTGTGTAATAAGTAATCGCGGGTTCGATTACGGCATCGGGACAAATAGTAGCGTGATTGCAAAAGACAGCAATGTTTTATAATACGTGCTAGTAGGTATAGGTTCACATCGGGCGGGTGTTTAGTAGCAAAACTTCTTGTGAAAGAGTTCGTCCGGGGAAGAACTACCACCGTAGGTACCTATTTCTGCCGCCAAGCAGTAGTGTTCGCATTGCTGTTTCGGTTTGAAGGGTACGGGTGCCGGTGAAATTACTGGCACATATGAGACTTTTCATCTTTATGTCAGAGGGTCGGCAGCGTGCGTGTGATGCCTTTGGTGGTGCAGGCGTCCATAGGCTACGGCAACTACTAGCTAAGGAAACAATAATTAGGGTTTAAATTTTATTAAAAACGACAAGGATATCATTGATTAAACTATTTATTACAACTCTAAGCATTAACTACAATATACAGGTACCTACTTTATTTACTACTATTCCTTAAAAATATTCTTTAAGTCTGCTTCAGATAACACTTTGGCAGTGACTGATTCAGGGTTTGCTGGTGTTTGTGCCCTAGTTGCCTGGAAGGCTTCATATTGTTCTTTCCGTTCTGCACCAACTGCTGTTGCCGACTTCTCCACCAGTTCTTCTTCAGGGACTCCTTCAGCTTGGAACTTTTGATACTGTTGGACCAGCCTTTTGGTTTGTGTTTCGTTGTTTTGACTGAGCAAATCAATAGCACCTGTTCCATGTCCTTTGGTATGGAATTTCCTATGAAAAGAAGATGACATAAGTGTCTGGTTGCTGGTTACTGCAAAAAGATTAACTTTTCATAGTTATAGCATATCTTTCCTCAGGGATCTGACTTTTCCTGGAAATGCATTTTCCTGTAACTTTATTTCATTTCAGATAGATTGCTTGCGAGCACCTGCACTCTTCGGCATCGGCAAGCCAATTCTATTATCTCTTGCAAAACAATGTTTCTGAGCAAGAGAGTGATCAGCTATGAGAAATAATTCAATAATTTTATACTTAATATCTAGGTAGGTATTTAGTAACTCACGCTCTGATTACATCTTCTTGGTAGAAAATTTGTCGAATAGGCTTGAGCTCAGGCTTCGGTCTTGCGAACTTGGGCTCTAGGAGTGGCGGAAAGGCTCTGTAGACATCGAACCATACTGGCCTGTCATCTGGCTTCATTGCTCCACGGACCAGGAGGCCCTCAACACTGAAGAATTAAAGTTTTCACATTAACACTAAAGATAGTAAGGTGTATTAATATGAATATGTGGCATGTAACAAAGACATGATGTTTTAGTAAGTAGATATTCATTTATAAATCGCCAAATAATACAGATATGAAATGAATTGATTGATTAGTAAACAAACCGAGTAAATATTGTTCCTATCCTTTCCAATCTGCTGCTAGCCATGGTTGTTGTCTGCACTACAGTATAGAGAGAGAAAATAAACACTACTGGATGTCCAAATATGTTTTGTCGAAATATTCAGTAAAATTGAATTTTGAGGTTATTATTATGTTTTCAAATTTTTTTGTTTTTTTTTTTGGCGTCGGACTTTGGTTTTCATTCTTCATTTTTGTTTGTTTGCCTTTTCTTTCTTGCTGCTGAATGAAATAGATTCGTAACCATAGACAGTTTACATCTTGGAGAGGTTCACACAATGAGGCGGGAGTTTTTAAAGATGCAGGAGCATAATAGTAGATTATGCACTAAGGGAATAAAGCAGTGTCTTATGTCGCGGGCGGCATATTGAACCCTGAGCGTAACGAGGGACTCTAAAGTTAACTCCCGAGTGTAGCGAGGGAGTTATATAGAGTCCTGAGTGAAGCGAGGGGTTCAAGCTGCCCAAGACGAAGACAGGCTTTATTCCAGAGGAGCATACTCTACTTTTCACACCTACTGCGAGGCAATAAAAGGCCAAGGCTCCATTAAATAAGTATCGTCTGTTTTGATAAACTCTGGAGTAGAATCATTATCGTTCGACATTTTTTGTTAACACTAATATTGTCACTGACATAATATTATATTACAAAAATATTGCAATAAAACTCACTGAAAATCACAGCACCAAACATCTCTTTTGTTTCACATTCTTTAAAATCGCGCCTATTTCTTTTTTTCTTTCGAGTTCTGCTATAGTGGCCAGTTCGATTTTCGAACAAACCTCTTTACAATGCCATATGGTCATTTTTTTACTCAGAGTTTTCCACGAGTTTCCAACACGAATTTGACGTTTTAAATTCAAATCACTTTAATCCCTAGGGAGTTTCATACAACTTTATATCCCTAGAGAGACAATGCTGTACTTTACGTTGAGGTTGCATGATTTGTAATTGGACATTGTCGAGCAGGTGGTGTGAAAACATATTTTACGAACATCCCCCAGGCCCCAGCTCTTGGATGAATAAAACATGACTTTGGTCACATTCACTGAATTCACTCATTCACGAAGACTGCAATTCTTATATCTCTTAATTTGTGTCCGTTGCGTGGAGTGAAGTTCGGTTCGGTTTCTTACTTTCTTATTCCCTCAATAATAATAGTTTGGTTAGTAACGATTCAAAGAAAATAATAACATAAATTATTAGGAAATTTATTTAAAATATATTTATTCTAACTCACAAACAACACAACACATTCAAGGATCCCCCGAACTTAAAATCAAATATGTTTTTCTTCATATCTTTACACTACATTTATTTACAATTATTGCCACATTAGAATCATCAGTTTCAATAAAGGCATTCATTATTAAATTATCAATCTGATGGACATTATCATTACAAGAATAGCAGCTTTATCATACTACAATCGTATTCAATTTAACTGCGTTCTACATGATAATTGGTTGAGATTCAGTAGCGTGGCGCTACGATTGTAACCGATGTTTTCTGAAGCATCTCTTATCGGCTTGCCTCGCTAGGATGTCTGAAACTGACTTTCTGTGGGTGAATACGCGGAGGATGTCCTCTCGAGCTTCTTGTATGCCTTCGCAGACGATCTTACTCCTTTGGATGTTACCCTGTAGATGAAATAAAATATTTGATTAGCATTATAAAGTATAAAAAGTTTTTTCCTGTTACAAAACATAATATAATATGTACAGCGTAATTCGAAAACGGTTAATAATTACTACGAGTATTTGTTGAATATACAATTTAATACTTCAATTTACCTTGAGTAGTTCGAAGATTGTGTGCGAGTGTGGTTGCAACGCGTTGAGCGCTTTACCCGACGCTGTTTCTAACGCCCGCAGTAATCCCGCTAGCTGGTCTCCCACGTCCGATTCTAGGGACATCTGTCAAAGATTTCGTACAATAGTTAGTGTGTTTGGGCTCATTTTGATCAGCTCACAGTTCTGATTACTAATTTCATGATGGCTGAATAACCCCATAACATATCATAACACCCAACAGTCACTTATAGTCCTGCAGCGCGATTCTAAATCGTCAGAAACCGTTTCCGATCGGATTCGTTAGTTTTTCAATTCGATGTGGTAAGTAACTAAAACAATTTTATCTAGTAAAACACAGTAAAAAACAATGAATAATTACTGTGTTTTACTAGAGAAAATTATTAGAAAATTGTTTTAGTTACTTACCCTTTACTTTTCCCTTACTAGGATTCCGTGTCGTGGGTATCACGATCTAACGAGTACCATGATGGTTCACAGTACACATCACACAGACCCAGAATAAATATTTCTAGATCATGCTAATAGATGTCCCGCAGCAGGAATCGAACCAGCACCTTTAGCATTTCAGCCGGCTACTCGCCCGCCACACTCCGTGGTGTGTCATGACTATTACCTACTATGTACAAGCCGACGAAGTAGCGGGAAGGACAGCTAGTATATTATAAAAAATATGAAAGAACTTACGAGGTCGTCCATTTGCGCCGTGAGATGGTGCACCTTCCAGCCGTCCGCGCTGGAGAGCACGTGCCGCTGGCTCGCGATGGACACGATGTCGCGCGGCCGGGGCTCGCGACGCCGCACGTCGCCCGGACGCGTGAAGTGCAACGCCGTGCTGCGCCACCCGCACACGTAGCTGGAACTCAGCAGTGGCCCTGTCACACCAAAAACGTCTTTTTTAACGTGTATTCTGTATTTTTACCCCGGTGTACCCTGTTAAGGCAGTACCCCGACCAAACACGGCGTCAAGCTGTTTTTTTCAAGCCTCTCTCCTCGTTAAATAAAGCAAGTAGAAAAAAAAATAAAAGTCACCACATATATTTGACATTTTGTCATCAAGTTCCACGATTGGTTTAATGATTTAACGTCGTAAGTACTCGACAATAAACCCATGAACAAAATTGAAATAAATCATGATTTTGTACATCTTCTCTTAAAGTTCACGTTACTGAATTTTTTGGTTTACACAATTGGATAGTTAATTGAATAGTAGAATTATTACACGATTAATTAAAAAAAAAATGGGTTCTCTTTATTTTTTATGAATTATATTTCATGTATCCGTGCGAATCTGGCTGTGCGCAAGGAGCGGACCAGTCAGCCGCCGGCTCTCGGACGGTCTGCTAGATGGCAGTACTATTAGAACGGACTACATAGGTGTCACTAAAATAAATAATTTGCGATGTATTGTAGAGGCGAACATCTCAAGGTCATTCGGTCAGGGTAGCGCCTTAAATACTCGTGTTTACTATATTGGGTAATTATGGCAAATTAAGGCGGATTGGTGGATGCTGCTGCCCGTCCTCTGGTGTTATAGCCTTCAGGATTAGCATGTTAAAGTGGCAATGGGCCGTGGTGTGTCCGGCCTAAGAATAGACCCCTCCGTCTCCTCCCGTGGATGTCATAAAAGCCGACTTAGGGATTACACCAGGGGATGGGCAGCAGCATCCTCTTGAGTACTTAACATATCTTTATTATCTTACTAGTTGCGCCCCGCGGTTTCACCCGCGTGAATAATGATGAAAATTGATGATGATGATGATGAAAAGTAGCCTATGTGTTAATCCAGGGCGTAAAGTATCTCCATTCCAAATTTCACTCAAATCCATTCAGTAGTTTTTACGTGAAAGAGTAACAAACATCCATACAAACTTTCGCGTTTATAATATTAGTAGGATATTATATAAGTATTCATATATATTATTATTATATTCTATTTATTTTATAATTAGGTATAATTAATTTGTGAAGACAAATTTAAAGTAATACTTACGCTTAGGTGGCGGATTGATGGCGGCAGGCGGAGAGGGCGGCACGTCGTCTGCTTGGTACTCGCACTGTCTCACGTCATTGCTCAACCTATCAAAAAAAAGTTGTTTTTGGTTAAGTTTTTTATTACCTTAAAGGTGTACAATAAAGTAATCCATTCTATTCTAGAATCTAGATAGAGCGTACCGGTTTTCAGACTATTATATCGTGATAATGCGCAGATACATTTTACAGGTGAGAAAATCCATTGGCGCCCTGTGATTCAGACCCACGACCTTCGGATCAGAAGTCAGGGGTCCTTCCACAAGGCCAACACAGCTCACAATAACAATGGAAAGTTCATGAATTAAATTCTTTAAAACTTCATCTTACAGTTGTTTCCTGGGTTTCTTCCTTGGAGAGAGGTCAACATCCCTAGCGGGGTCTGGCTCGTCGTCCGCGCGGGGGGACGAGGACGCCGACATTGTTGTGGAGCCCCCCGACCCGCCCCCTCCACCCGCCGCCACGTCCTCCCAGCCCGTGCTCTCCGATGGGTAGGTTATAGTGTTTGTGCTGATGGACTTGGTTGGTGATCTATTGATAAGGAAATGAATCAGTAACAGACAAGGTGAACTAAAGTCCGTATTCCAGAGACTCTATTCCCGTGGTAATAGACTTATGTCGAGCCATAGAACAGATAAACTCTCCTCTTTAGAAGTGCGTGCCTGCCCCGATGCCCCAACGATAAATACCTACTTCCCCTCACGCTCCTCGATGCCCCGCGCTCACCCGCAGCAACCGACAGGGTAGTCTTCTGTCATGATGTCCTACTTACTTTAATTAATAGTATCTAACTTAACTAGCTGAGGTAGGACATACAGAATTAAATAGGAATCATACCATAGGTAGGTAGGAACAATTAACCAAAAAAATTATGCTTATACTTACATGATAATTTACAAATCACATTATTCAGTTGTAGTTTATAGCGTAAGTAATACAAAAATGTTTGACATCGCAACAGACTTAGTATGCGCGAGTGAGTAGGTATTTATTGCGACACTAGCGCCAGTGTCATTTCTACTTGGTTATTGGCTATTCTTATGGTAGAGCTCGACATTTTCATACAAAATCTGTCGGTACCTATTGATAGAACTTTGTCACTACCTCATATGGAAATTTTAAGTTCCACATATTATTATATCACTAAACATGATAACATAACACTTTTCGGTCGCAATGACGAGCAACTAATCTAGTAGGAGCTCTTAAAGTGAATAAAATACTAACCCCTCAAGGTCCCTCTTCCGTAGTATCGTGGGTCTGGCAAGTATGGAGGTGGTGGGCACGGAAACAGGCTGCGATCTGTTCTCTGATAGAGCTGATATCGCAGCATTTACAACTGTCACTGTAAATATAAAACTTGGGTCATACACAAATACAAAAACAGTCTTTAAGTTAATAATCCTTTGTTATGAAACAATTTTGTTTTGACCTAGTGCCCATATCCCCTTTAACAAAACAATATATAGCTGTCCGATGACAGAGCTTTGCTTGAGGTAAAAAGGGTACAACCGAAGAGAAGGCGCGGCGTTTGTCAATTTTTTTTTTTACATTTTAATGATTGACCTAGAATTAACAATTGCACGGGTCTGCAACCACTCTCCTGGCATGGCTACTAGTTCAATGTAAACGGAGCATAGATAGTGTGATAGTAGGGTGTGAGTGTAACCTTGTGTTTGTAGCTGGTGTGGTTGTGGTTGCGAGTGGTTGTAGGGCGCAAGAGCGCGCGGGGCGCTGTGCGCGGCGGGCGGGGGCGCGGAGGGCGCGGGTCGCGGCACCTCGTAGTACAGCTGGGTCGGCGCACTGTTACCCACCACGCCGCGGACACCCACTGAACTCACGCCGACCACCTAGCAATAAGAATGAACAATAAAATATAAATTAATTAAAAAAAACCACCAGTCCACATTGTGAAGTAATTTAGGAGACTAAGGACATGGCGTATTTTAATAGAGATCAAACACTATTCAAACGCGCTTTGAACGCGATACAAACGCGCGTTGAAACGTAACAAATTAGTTGATGTTAAAGCCTTTAATTTCAACGAAATTGAAACGTTTCAAAAACGCGCATAAAACGCAATGATAAATACGCCGTATGCCTGTAATATAGACATACGGCGTATTTATCAGTGTTTGTTGAACAGTAAAAGAAAAAAAAACTGGTATATTCATAGTAAGAAATATACACATGGATCAAACTTATAAAAACTCAATGTTATTACAAATTTTGAAGAAGGAATCTTGCTATTCAATTCAATATGTTTTTATTCCAGAAGATACAAAAGTGCACTTGGATATGTCAAAATTTTACAAGCATTTGGTGCATGCATACGTATTATTAAACAATTGATAAAACTTAAATACAATACAGTAATAAAGTTTAATAGAATAAGTTAGTCATAATATATAGAAGAGATTTTAAACTTATGTTTAACATTTTGTTTGAAATTAATTAGCAAAAGCTTCGTCAAAAGTATAGTATGATTTGTCTATTTTGGAGATCCAGAGATTTAGGTACTTACATGTCACCAAGTTCAAGTACAGGGCAACGCTTGTAATAAATTGAGGATGATGAATGAGTGTTCGCTAACCTTGGCTGGTTGGTAGTTTCTCTGCAGAAGCGGCAATGGTCGAGGGCCGGTAGACACGGGCGCCGGGCTCGGCGTCAGAGCGCGAGGGGACGCGCCGCGCACTGTACCAGATATCACGGTGTTTGCTGTAACAACAGAATAATTATAACAAGAATTTTAGAATTTCAAGATGCTAGTCTAACAACAGCAACCTCGCTTTCGTTGGCTAGTCTAATGCCAGTAACCTGGATTCACCAATCAGCTTTTTCACCAATAACTTGGCAGTCCCAGAGTATTTTGTACATCTACACTGATGTTATAAACAGGTAATATTTGGTTTTCCGTGGTGTGTCCGGCTTAAGAATAGACCCCTCCGTTTCCTCCCATGGATGTCTTAAAGGCCAACTAAGGGATTACACCAGGCGATGGGCAGCAGCATCCACCTGAGTACTCAACACCAATACTGCGATCACAAATCTGCCTGCCAAGCGTGGTGATTATGACAAATCCCCCCATTACATTCTATGGGGGAGGCCTCGTCCAATAGTGGACGCATAACGGCTAATGAAGAAGAAGAATCTTTGTTTATAATCTTTGGAGCTACTAAACTGATTTCAAAGATTCTTTCACTAATAGACAGATTTTCAGAGAAATATTGAGAGTTGACTCATTGGACGCATCTCTCTGCATACAACACAAAATACCGGATCAAATCAGACAGCAGATTGGATTATTATTATTGAAACAGATAGTCAGGATTCAAAAAAAATATATAGAAAGTTACACTATCCCTGAGTACTCTAGGATAGTTCACGCGGACGAAGTAGCGAAGTTCAGCTAGTTTTCTCTAAAATAGTTAATGTCTTTAAGGTACACTGCTTACAGTTGATTACAGAAGCTGCGGGGAGGGTGACAGCATTTGAGTGTGGCTGATGTGCTGAGACGGGCGCATGCGTGCTGACGCGGGGACGCGCACCATATACCAATGCGCCCCGAGTCGCTCGCGCTTGGCCCCATGTTCCACCTGATGAAGATAGATAACACAGTTAGCCTCAATTACATTAATAATAATAATAAAATATAATTAATAAAACAGCAGGGCACGCTTGTGGCGAGCGTTCGGTGAGTGGCGACACCGCGGAGCACCATTACTCCCTGGGGTCAACAGAGACGTCGGCTTGCCTTAGCCGGCTGGCCGAGGGTGGAGGATCAAGAGTGAAACCTATGCTCCAAGGGTGGAAGTGTTAAAGGCATAAAGCCGGGAGTAGCGCTTAGTGAAACTGCAGCACACCTCTCAACACCCTTTAGCCGTCCACGCCAACGTTGCCCCTTACGCTGCCTTCAATGGCGGCACATTTAAGGGGCCCGTTTAGTGAACGGCAAGTCACCACCTGCCTAAATCGTTTTCAATAATTTAGAATTGGCAGGTGCCGTTTCTCATATTATAATAGCCATAAACATTCAATTAGCACGTTTTCCTTACAATAGAACCAACTTTCATTAATTTCCACAATAGTTTAATCATCTGTTTTCCATCCACCATAACAATAATGTTTTTTATATCCTAATTGTAAATGTTGGCTAATATGGCCCCAATAATGCCTCATAAAGGTCCAGGTTAAGCCTGTGTTTGAAAATAAATGACAGAAATATTAATAATAAGTTATTTGTTCAAAAAATGAGTAAAAAAACTAGTTGATCCTTATAGATATGTAGTAGTAGTTGTTAGCTGCCGTGCGTAGATGGCACGGTCACGGTCAAGTGACAACCCTCCGTACTAGTTTGCACTGTATGACAGCAGGGCGTCGTTGCTCTTCCATGTTTAACTAAGGAGTATTCTACAAATCAATAATAATCTAAAACCATAATAATACTAATACACACATACAATAGTGCGTATAATGCTGACATTGGACAACTGAACTGATGCCGATAGTAGTAATTATTATAACCTTGATTAGAAGTAGGTTGTGTGACAGAAGAGGGTGTGACGGGGCGCAACGCTAGAGACGCGCCGGCCACGAGTCCGCGAGGCACATGACTTGTTACTCCAACATTCACTCCTTTGCTGACCAACACATTGCTTGCACTGCTTACGCTGACACTGGACAACTGAACTGATGCTATATGAAAAATGATAATATGAAAATGTTGTTAGTGATACCAAGCAATATAAAACTCTGTACCTTAGTAACAGTCAGAATAAAGGACTTTATTATTGTTATATTATTAGTTACTTCGATTTATTTGAAGGAATAAGAAAGAAGAAAAGAAAGAAAGAAAACACGTTTATTTGTCCCCACTTAAAAGAAACAAAATAAAAACAACAATAGGTACCTACCTACCTAAGTAGTAGGTAACTTTACAAAAACTAAAAAAAATAAACACCAAATGGCGTAATGCATGTTGTGTCAAATAGGTCCCTGTCTCAGCATACAGCTACACCGGACCTACAAGTAGATACGGCGCGGCGCTGATTTTCAGACAGGGCCTGCCCGAGTGACATCACAAACGTTGAAGACGAATAACGACGTTGACGTTGAATAGATAGAATAGAATATTTGTTCCACAGTGACATAGTTAAATTATGAGTGTGACTTTGTCAAGCAGAAGTATAATACATATTTACAAGTTTTGTCAAAGTTTTCAAGATTAAATGTCATCATTTTCTTACCTGGACGGCTGTTATGATGTGATAGTGGTGGTAAAACTCTGACTGTTGGTGGCAATGTACGCACTGAAGAATTCACCATAACATTGCCAGCACTACCAAGTTGGCTGCCCACATTTAGCACCTGAGCCCCACCAGCTTGAGATATGTTGGTCACAGTACCACCCATGTTTCCGGAGTTAGAGACTTGTGCAGACAACTGGGTTCCTGTAAATTAAATGCATTTTTTTATCACTAGCATCTGCCCCTGGCCTTACTTGTGTGTTACATGATACAATTGGTTTAGTTGTTGTGGTGTGATTGAGTTACAATCAAACAAGCTTTCAGGTTTATAAAATTAGTAGGATTTATTCTTTAGACAAGACATTGGGGGTGCTGAGTCCCTCTGATGTCCTGCTGTGATTTTGCTTTGATTAAAATTTCCCAGTAAGCACATTAAAGATTCTTCATCTGCAGTATTCAAACAGTTCCTGGAAACCTGTCTTAGTCAGTGTACATGCACAACTTGTTTTCATAATTTGCATGCTCTACAAGTTAGAATGAAAATGAATAACTACCTTGACTAATGATCTGTGTGCCTGGACTCAGTATCTGCCCGCTAGCCAAAAGCTGGGAGTGTGATATGATCTGTGGGCCAGGATTATGCAGCTGTGTCCCTTGGCTTACAATCTGACTTCCTTGCAGTATTGGTGAGCCGCTTACAATCATCTGGGTCTGGAATAAGATATTATGATGGTAAAATTATAAAAAAAAAAGTAAAAGTATTTAAAAAAGTATTGTCAAGTAAAACAGCTGCAATATGGAAGTTAAGTCTGTTTATCTTTGCTGATGTGGGTCAGATATGGTAATAAAAAGTTTTTATAATAATATAATTTTATTAATTTCTAACTTGAACCAGAGTATTAAAAGTTTAGAAGACACTTTCTGAATGATTATTAGCTAATTTTACAAGAGTAAATACAAAAAGCATACCTGCGACGACGCATTTGGAGAAAGTATCTGAGCAAGTCCAGGTCGCATCATTCCAGATGCTGCGCTGGAATGGGACCCTAGCTGACTGGATCCTGTGTTTTTAGGTTGGCTCGACATCAAGTGAGCCATTTTCACCTCCGAATTTGTAACACTCTTCACAATAGTAATCTTTTGAGGCGCCAAATCAATGGGATACATTTTGCCAGTTGTTACTGATCTATCATTGTCCAAATTACCGCTCATTCTGGACATAGGTGTATTATGCATACATTATGTCGTGAAGAACTCTAAATCACGACTTTAATTTAGGAAATAGGCAATTGTTTAATTTGATTATTCACTACTTTTCTGTATTTCAACTTTTTGTGTTGTGATGTGATATGCTAAGACTGACATAAATCAAAACCTGACTGACACAATTGATTGAATGATAGACCGACATTTCCGAGCGTCCTCGATCTCCCATAGACAAAATAATTGATACAAACGAAGCAATCTGAAAAATGAGTGCTACTGGTAAGATCAGTGTTGCCACAACGCTCTTGTCAAAAGTTACCTAAGAGTGTTCAAAAAGTTACCTTTTATTAGGAAAAGTTACCTTTTTTTTTGCGGTAATTTGTTAGTAAATGGTTACCTACTATCTAGTAAAATTAAACAGACCTTGGATGAATTATAATTCGTCCAAGCAACACACAGACGTGAGTTGAGTATTGTTACGTTTACCACCATAGATGGTGCTGAATAATTTGAGATTTTAGTAAAGTTTTAGTAATGTTGTTTGAAGGTGCGGTCGCAGCCAAAAATTTGGGGTTGGGTATCATCAGGGTGTCCCTGACCAGTTTTTCATATTTTCCTGACGAACTTTTCGTACCTTTCAATTAAGAAGTGTGAACAGGCAATTTATTAGTGATTTTAGTAACAAGACCAGCCAAAGAAGAGCAATATGACAGGTAGCAGCGAGCGGAGCGAGCCGCGAAAATTTCATATTTTAGAAGTGTAAACTGCCAAAGTTCTTGTGATTTTAGCATCAAACCAGCAATAACAGAAATTTTACTGGGAAATTTGGGGACTGAAACATTGCAAAATCTCAATTTTCCCCAACTTTCCAGATAACTCCTCGATTTCACTGATTTTCCCCGATCACCTTGACTTTTCCCTGACTTTCCTTGATTTTCAAGGAAGTGGACACCCTGATAAGTCGCCCCCTAGAATGCCTCGACAAACGGTCCCACCAATTAATCCAATTGAGCAAGTGAGACGCTCATACTTTGGCGCTATGTTATTAATCAGTGGGAGAAAGAAAGACGTGTTTTTACGTCATAACGAAATTTTGCCTTAACCAAAATGACAAAATTGAAATTAAGTTAGCATTCCGTTTCACGTAATTCAATAATTCCACAATTTTCAAAGAAAACTCACTCATAATATTTTGACTTCGAAAAGTTACCTAAAAGTTACCTTTTGAGTCGTGTTACCTGGAAGTAACCTGGTGGAAGCAAAAGTTACCTGTATTTATGGCAACGCTGGGTAAGACCTTAGAGATACTATAAATTCTCTAAGGGTAAGACATTATTTTGTTCATCCCAAGTTCAACCATCACCCCCTACTCCACGACATGACTGACTTCTTTTTGCCCGTGGAGGAAAGCTATTAAAAAAAATAAAAAGAATAGAGGGCTAGAAAAATTGTTTGTTTTGTTTATGGTACGCCATGGCGGAGCGACTGAGTGACGGTGATATTTCTGACGAAAATATACAAAAATTTAACAATGAAAGGCGGAGTAGTAAGCAGTGGGTCAAATTAAACGTCGGTGGAACATATTTCTTAACTACTAAAACAACGTTATCTAGGGATCCCAATTCATTTTTGTATCGATTAGTTCAAGAGGATAGTGACTTGATTTCAGACAGGGTTTGTATCATATTTTATCATTGTCTTTTTGTATGTAAATGAGTTATTCTTTAATCGTGTTCCCAAATATGTATCATCAATGTTGCAGGACGAGACAGGCGCATACCTAATAGACAGAGACCCGACGTACTTCTCACCAGTGTTGAATTTTCTTCGTCACGGTAAACTAGTCATCAACAATGACATCGCCGAAGAAGGAGTGTTAGAAGAAGCGGAGTTTTATAATATTACAGAGTTGATAAGACTAGTAAAGGAGAGGATATGTCTCAGAGAGAGGAGGCCACTCAAGGATTCCAAGAAGCATGTGTACAGAGTGCTACAATTTCATGAAGAAGAATTGACTCAAATGGTGTCTACAATGTCTGATGGGTGGAAATTCGAACAGCTGATCAACATCGGTTCGCAGTACAACTATGGCAATGAAGAGCATGCAGAGTTCCTTTGTGTTGTGAGCCGGGAATGTGGCAGCTCCCTCAACAGTAATGACATAGAACCAACGGATCGAGCGAAGGTGCTGCAACAAAAGGGCTCACGGATGTGAGAGTAAATGTATTCACTGATGTTTTGAGACTGTCTGCTCTGTGGTGTGAATTGTGTACATATAAATGTATGTAGTGTTACAGTTGTTCTTCTTTTCTAACTTTTCTTAATTCTTAGATTCAGCTTGTATAATATTTTCATTAGTGATTTTATAATTCTATAGTATTGTATCTTCAAGATGTTATGTGGAAATTTAGAAAAATACTCAGTTTGATATATTTAGGCAAAATAGTTTTATGTATTTGAATGTAATTTTAAATCTAGCCAAAAACTCTAGAGAATGTATGTAATGTACCTAAATGAAAAGAATCTTAAAAACTAGCAGTTTGACCTACATAGCATTTTCCTGTCTTAAGTATTAAAATATTATAAAAAAATCTAAATAGATAGCAAATAAATAGGTATACTTATTTGTGTAAGTAGTAAAGTGTTCACAAATTTGGAAGTGCTATTATTTACTCCAATATTGTACATAAAATGACATACCTACCTAGATGCCTTCAATCAGTAATACAACCAATTCCAGTTATATGCTCATTTACAAAATATTAAATTAGTTTATGATTATGTAAATAACTGTGTTTTCATTAGTTCCTTAGTAGTACGTTGGTAGTGAGTCTATTCTAAAACTGAACACCCCTCCAGCGCCTTTATGTGGCACTTGACTTTCGAAAACGGGCCTTGTGGTTAGATTTTGGTATATTTTATTTTGTCATAATTACATAGTTGGGTGTTCAGTTTTAGATTAGCCACACTCTTACCTACGTTAAGAGCTTTATTTCCAAATGGGTAAAATTACTTTTTAAAATTGGAAGCAACACCCACCCTTATTCAGCATTGCTATATCAACTGTATGCTACTAAACGGACCCAGTTACCAATTTAAATAGAAGAAAAACAATATTTTGTTGATACCTTTATTTCACTGAATAAGTAAACAATTGACTGAAAACGTAATATGATTTGACACGCCTTCACTTAACATTATTATTAGTTGCTAAAGTTAATCAATTTCATAATCATGTAATATATAAATCTATAACACAATGTTTTTAAAAAAATAAACATTAGCACTATTTAAAACTTATTAAATTACTCAATTTATAAAATATTGCATTTAACTGCATTAAATACAAGTTAACAAGAGAATCTACGCTAGATGCTCTACGCAAGTTAACATAGTTATTATCAAAATACAAGGTTCACACACTTTTTGTAAGGCATTGGGGTTTTATTGTTTAGAATAGAATCTAATTTCGAAATTGCTTATCAACAAAATACATAAGAGTTCACACTTGTAAGGCAATGGGGGTTTATTATTGTAGAATAGATAGTAAATAAACAGTTTCGTCAATGTGAGGACTTAGCACCAGTCAGCCATGTATGTGAAGTCGGAGAACATCCTGTGGTCAGTGGAGGAGAGCGGCCGCGGCTCCTTGGGCGGTGTCAGCACGGCCTGCTCCGACGTGAATTCGCTGTCGAAATTACTAACATCCTCTAAATTATTAATAGTTGGCACAAACGGTGGCTTCACCTTACGCAAGAGTAGCTGCTCCCAATTCACGCTGCGGAAGAAAGCCTGCTTCTTCACGTCTTCGGCATCTCTCTCAGACGAGCCCAGGCGTCTCTCGGGATTCTTCCGAAGCAAACGACGCATCAGCGCTATGGCCTCCAGAGATAACGTCCTCGGGTACCGGACTTCGTCGTTCACGATCGAGTCAAAGACTTCGCCTTCGTCCTCGCCGGGGAAAGGCGATTCGCCGACCAGCATCTCGAATATCAAAACGCCAAGGCCCCACCAATCGACGGCTCGAGTATACGAGGTCTCCGTCAAAACCTCCGGAGCGAGAAACTCTGGAGTCCCGCAGAACGTGCCCGTACGATCACCCCAACCCATTCCCTCTTTACACAACCCAAAATCGGCTATCTTAACGTAACCGTCCGTATCTAATAATAAGTTATCTAATTTCAAATCTCTATAAATTATATTATTTTCATGTAAATACTGCAGGCCTAATACTACACAAGCTGCATAAAATACTGCCCGGGGTTCGGTGAACACGTCGGCGTGGATGTGCATCATGAGGTCGCCTCCGGCCGCATACTCCATCACGAAGCACACATGCTGCTCCGTTTGGAAGCAGGCAAACAGGTTCACTAAGAATGGATGCCTGATAGCGTTAGCCACCTCGAAAATTCTCTTTTCCGATAGCAAAGAGTCTACCTCATCCCTGGCTATGATATCTCCTTTCTTTAAAGCTTTTATCGCGAAGTATTCGTTGGTGGATCTGTATTGAGCGAGAATTACTTTTCCGAAGTGTCCCCTTCCCAGAACGCTTAGCAGCCTGAAGCTATCCATGTTCATATCACCAGATTGCCTTCTGGAATCCTGCTCCTTCCCGAGCGTTTCGATAACAGACGAAGATCGAGACGACGATATCCTCATGTTACTTGTCACTTCGACTATCTCCTCGCTGCTCGGGAATTCCAGGACCAGTTTTGGAGATGGCGACGGCGGATATTCAACTAAAGGATTGTCACAAGATGGAGTCGTAGGTTCTTTGTTCACGTAAACCTCTCTTGTGTAAGAGTCCTCTAAAAATGCGAAAGCTTCTTGAAGTTCTTTTTCCATCCTGAGGGTTGAAACATTGGGAGCGGGTTGGATGGGCAGCGTCGGCTTCGGCGAAGGCGTGACCGGTGTCTGAGGGGTCAGCGGAGTGGAAGGCAAACCAAGAGGTCTCACGCCGGCCATTCCGCCGAGCGTGGCGTTTTCTGCTTCTCGGTTATCGATCGCGGACTCGAAATGCGGCGAGTGTGATATATGGGCACTTTGGATATTCTGAATTGAAGGAGATGAGCGTTTGAGTAGTCTGCCCAGAACAACTGCCGGTATATGCATGTCACCATAGGAAGGTCTTGGGATATTCTTCCCTTGTTGCTTGAAGATCTTTCTCTGGCGCTGCAGTTTCGGTTTTCGGGATATTATAGGGTTTAGGAATTTGATTTCAGCGAATAAGAGACCTTGCGGTTCTAGTTCTAGGGCTATGCCGTGTCGGATGTCGTCGATGAACTCTTCGAGTCGTAGAAACTTGATGGCGCATAGTCCTCGCCAATCCTTCCAATGGATGCCGATCTCCAATTCTCTAGACTTGTCCAGTTTCATAGTAAACCTGGAATTTGACAAAACGGAATGATAAGATTATCTACGCTGAGACGCGAGACAGGTACAATTCTCGCTACGGGACTAATATTGGCATGACCAGCAAGTACAAAAGTCTAAGAAACAGCTGAGCTTTATGGGATTACCAGAATAAAAGGATATTTTTTATATAATATAATATTCTGCTTTTCAAGGAAAAAGTTTTTCATGGTAAGAATGGTGGTGATTTCGGGATTACATACATGTTCTGGGACACCTTGTATTTGGTTTGGTATACCATGGTACTCCTAGTTCCTGGGCCCGTATTTTCCATTAAACCTCGTCTACGAGATGACATACATATTATACATCTCGTATCTCGAGGGGGGGGGGTTTATGTCTATGCTTTAATAGTTGCACTGCCTAGCTTGCGCTTTATGCTTTTCTGGTGTCTCTAGTTTAGCTGCTTGCATAGTATAGATATAAGCCTACCTTACTTGGCTCCTCAAGCCAAGTGAGGTGCGAATGGTCTTGGGGGAGAGAGACACAACAGTTGCCGTGATCCCCAAGGCAAGCCTGGTGGGCAAGCCTTCCCGTGGTTGCCCCCTGTTATTGGTCTAGTTCCATAAGAAATAGACGTAACTAAAACCACCAGACGTACACTGCCGGGATGCGGAGGTCAGGTCCCGGCGGGTTCATCATCGACAGTCAGATGGTGGATAGTAATGATCTCCCGCGTGTTTGTGCCGTGCGCGGGGACCCGTACCGGAGGATGAAGGAGTCCTGGAGATTGAGAACGTAGCGAGCCGGTGGTTGTGCCTGCTGCCTTCAACACATCTCTTTGGTCTGGATTTCTCTTCACACGGGCGGTCTTGGGTTAGCCACTCACGATCAATCGGCTGTGACTCCCCGTCTGAGGGTCGTCGGCTAGGGCCCCTAACTGCAGGAGGGCAGACGGCGAGGCGCGGGACCCGGCGGTGAGCGTGCGGCTTTCTCTTTGGTCGTAGGCAGCTCCGGTATCCTTCGCAGCGTTTGGTCTCGTCCATCTTTCAGGGTGCGGGTCCTAGATCCATGAAGTAACTCTGGCGTTTGCGCGCAGAGCGCGTGACGTCCCCGACTGAGGACTCCGTGGCGGGTGGAGAACTTCATGGATGACCTTTTTAACTTTTTACACCATGGATTCCAAAAGAATTTTGAAAAAACCCACCGAGGCTGCTAAAGCAGCCACAACTAGGAATCTTGCTGCGTCCTTGGATGCGCAAGTACCCTCCACGTCTCGGACTGCTGCGTCCTTGGATGCGCAATCCCCCTCGACTTCTCGGGCTGCTGCGTCCTTAGATGCGCAATTACCGAACCCGAGATACCACACCCTACCGACCGTGTCGACTGGCGCGCCTCTCGGGGCTTCGTCAAAAGGCACGGTCATTGAACTGTCGGCTCTGAAGGAAGCTATTTCTGAGCAACCAGTAGAGCCGACTTGGACCCTGGTTTCTCCTCGGAGAAAACCGAAGAAGAAAGGCAAGAAGCCCCAGCAGGCCAAGGCGAACACCCAGGCTCGGGTACAGGCAAGGCGGATGGTTGCTGACGGGGGACGACAGCTCCTTCCTGGTGCTGAGTCCCTGACTCAAGTAGGCCAGACTGTTAGTCAGGCTGAACAGGTCCGTGCGCAGGCAGCGCCTGAGGCAGCGCCAGCGACTAGCGAAGGCAACCAACCGCGACGCCGATCCAAGCCTAGAGGTAAACGCGCAGGCAAGTTGGTGGCTAAAGCCCGACTTCAAACCACTGCGGCAGCCCCAAATATGCCGAAACCAAACGCCAAACGTTCCCGGCCAGATGACACGACCACGCCTACTGGCGACAGTAAACGCGTGAAGCCGGGAACCAGTCAGCGTAAAGGGTCCGCCAGCTACGCAGCTTCGTTCAGGGCAAACGAGCTGTGTGTGGCGGTTATGACCGAACCCTACCATGACTTTACTGCGGAACAAGCCACTGGAATTCGCACTGCGCTGGAGTTGAAGTTTGAGGACGAGCTCCTCGAACCATCAACCACGATCCAAACGGCGAAGGTGCACTTCCGTGGCAAAGCCCACTTTAGCGAGGGCGTCCTCAAACTGTGGTGCGAGGACGACTATGCGCTGGGTTGGCTCCGTCGTACAGTCAACCAAACGGCATCGCCAATCGCTGGAACGAAGCTTGTGGTCAGACCACAAGCTGAAATCCAGCGAAGAATTCTGTGTGGGCTGTTTATCCCAGAGCCGAACAGGGAGATAGACAAGCTGCGCAAAATATTGGCCTTGCACAACCCGACTGTTAACGTCAACTCCTGGTCCTTAGTCAAGGCGGAGAGACAAACGGAGAGGGAGACACCTGGTGTCCACCTGCTCCTACGTGTCCCGGAGTCTGACGTTGACAGGATCAAACAGAAAGAGCGACGTCTGTACTGGCTGTTTGGCAACATTTATCTCCGGATCCTGGAGGGGGAATCCGGAAACGCCACTGACAACGCTCCAACCGACCCTGCTTCTCAACCGCCTGAGAAGCCTCAAACTGAACAACCTGAGTGCCAACAACATCTAGGCACGATGGACGTAGAGGTCGCCCCTCCATCGACCTCAAACCCAAACGAGGAGTACTTTCTGGACGGAGAGGGGAGTGAGGCTAGCGACAGCTGTCTCAACTCCTCTCCGATCAGAAAGGACTAAACCCTTACCGATTCCCATCCTCCAAACCAACCTCCAGCACAGCCTCGTTGCGACGGCTTCCTTACGCAGAGCGCTGGAGGAAAACACTGAGACCATAGCTCTGATCCAGGAGCCGTGGATTAGAAAGGGCAGGATCTGTGGTCTGAGCGGTATTGGAGGCAAGCTTCTCCTCAACACCACCGTAAGCAACCCTAGAACATGCATTTATACCTCTAGACATTTGCAAACACTATTGATCACCGAATTCTGTTCCAGAGACCTGACAGCTGTTAGGCTCCTCGCAGTTACTAACCAACCATCCCGTGACATAGTCCTAGCGTCCGTCTACCTGCCAGGCGACGAGGACATACCTTCGCCGGAGCTGCTGTCGCTGGTGGAGTACTGCGAGAGGGAGAAGCTGGAGCTTGTCGTCGGCATGGACTCCAACGCGCACCATACTCTGTGGAGCAGCGATAAGTCCAATGCCCGAGGAGAAGAACTGGTAAACTATATCTTTTCCACTAATCTTACACTTCTTAACAAGGGCTCTGAACCAACGTTTGTTTGCTCCCGAGCCCAGACTATTATTGATCTCACACTGTCGACAGACGAGGTGTCGCGATCCATCTCTGACTGGCGCGTGTCTGATGAGGCGTCGTGCTCGGATCACAGGTGGATACGCTTCAACCTCAGCATGACCCTACCAGTACCGCTACCTAGGCGTGTTCCGCGTAAAACAGATAGGTCAAAATTTGTAAAAATAGTCCGATCAGCTCTTGCGACCGTGACCGCGCCCCCGAACAACGTAGTAGTCGAGGACATCGAAAAATACGTAAATAAACTCACTTGTATTCTGACTAACAGCTATGAACAATCCTGCCCTCTCGTGACACCCAAAGTTGGGTCTAGTCGACACTGGTGGAGCTCTGAATTGCAGAGGCTACGTCGTAGAGTGAGGAAACTGTTCAACCGAGCAATAAACACCCGGCAACTCGTGGATTGGGAGAACTACCAAACCACAAAAGCAAACTATAAGAAGCGCTTGCGTCTCAGGAAACTGGAATGTTGGAAACGCTTCTGCACAAACATCGAAAGCACCAGTCAGGCAGCCAGAACAAAAGGCATACTTTCACGCGAACCTGAGCGTACAATAGGATGTCTTAAGAAACCTGACAATACGTATACCAAATCAGATGCTGAAAACAGTGAACTACTGCTTGAGACACACTTCCCTGGATGTCAGATTGCTGACACCCACGACTGGGAAGTGTACGCCGAACGAGCATCCAGTAGTCAAGATTGGACCGTAGCCCAAGACCTAATCAATCGAGACAAGGTGTTATGGGCCATAAACAGCTTCCTTCCCTTCAAATCAGCTGGGCTTGACGGGATATTCCCGGGTCTGTTAAGGTGGAGCGGCGATCTGTTAGCCGACTATCTTGTTAACATCTTTAGAGCTTGTGTCGCCCATCGCTACGTACCTCGGAAATGGAGGGAAGTGAAGGTAGTATTTATACCAAAACCAGGCAGGAGCGACTACACTTTGGCAAAATCATTCCGGCCTATTAGTCTCACATCGTTCCTCCTTAAAACTCTAGAAAAACTGTGCGACCAGGAAATAAGAGGAAATGCTCTCTTGCACAAGCCCCTACATCCACAACAACACGCCTATAGCAAAGGTAAATCCACAGAATCTGCACTTCACAGCGTAGTATCACGCATTGGAGATGGGTTAACCACAAAACAACCAACTCTAGGTGCCTTTATAGACATCGAAGGAGCGTTTGACAAGACCTCATTCACTAGCATACATCAAGCACTGGAGGGATATGGCGTCGCTCCAACGCTTGCAGAGTGGATAGACAATATGCTGAAATACAGAGCTATACAGTTTACAGTCAACACGACCACCAGAGGCATAGTGGCCAGAGGCTGCCCACAGGGCGGTGTTCTCTCGCCACTTTTATGGAACATAGTCGTAGACGAGCTCATCCGAAAACTGAATGGCCGCGGGCTATTCACGGTGGGATACGCAGATGACCTTGCCATTCTTGCGACCGGATGCTTCGAGAATATCTTATGCGACCTCATTAGCTCTGCCTTTAGAACAATCGAAACCTGGTGTACAAGCCATGGTTTATCAGTTAACCCTACAAAAACTGAACTCATTATGTTCACACACAAAAGAAACTTAGGGAATCTTAGACTCCCGAAGCTATTCAACACTGAAATAAGATTAACCAACGAAGTCAAGTATCTAGGGGTCATACTGGATAACAAACTGCTATGGAATAAGCACCTTGACCATAAACTACAACGAGCATGTGCAGCTTTCTTTCAATGTAGCAGAATGCTCGGGAAAACTTGGGGGCTTTCTCCAAAAATAACATTGTGGCTTTACACAGCCGTAATCAGACCGACACTTACATACGGAGCAATCGTATGGTGGACCAGAACTGAACTAAGCACCGTGATTACTAAGCTGCAGCGATTTCAGAGACTTGCATGCTCTGCAATCACGGGCTGCATGAGAACAACACCGACAGCCGCCCTTGAGACCATTCTGGGCCTACCGCCGCTCGACTTCTTCATACAGCAGGAAGCAACCATGGCCGCTATCAGACTCAAGCACCTAGGATTGTGGGGAAATACTAGGAGTTTGCACGCATCCATCCTAGACAGAGCGATAACTTACGAACCGCTGTTAGCCGCCCCGTGTGATAAGATCCCTAAACAACACATATTTCGGAAACACTACCACATACAACTCTACGAAGACCTAAGAGATCAATCAGGAATCAGCGAGGTCCGTGTCTACACTGATGGCTCAAAAACCATACAGGGAACTGGCGCTGGAATACACTCGCTTGATCTCAACATTAATATATCATTAACGCTAGGCGCACACAGTTCTATTTTCCAATGTGAATGCGTGGCCATCACCGAAGCCGCCACCGCAATGAGCAGGAGAGGGATCACAGACTACAATGTAAGGATCCTCTCCGACAGCTCAGCAACACTCAGAGCTCTGGAGAGCCATAGCTGCAACTCCAAGCTCGTTTACGAATGTCACCTGGCCCTGGAGAGAATCGCCATAGGAAACAAGGTGACTCTACAATGGATAAAGGGACATAGTGGATCGCTGGGTAATGACACCGCAGATGAGTTGGCTAGAAGAGGGTCGGGAACAACCACAGAGGGACCATCTCCATTCCTACCTCTACCCTTTTCTCAGCTACGCACTTGGATGCGGCTTCGCACCCTCAATCAACACAACGAGCGTTGGGCACGGACCACGGATTGCAGACAGTCAAGAGCAGCCGTTCCGGCTGTCTCACCACGGCTCACGCGTCGTCTGCTCAACCTTTCAAGACCGGACCTTCGTACCATCGTGGGGACACTCACAGGCCACTGTCTCCTGAACAAACACCTCTACAACATCGGAGCCACAGACAGCCCACTCTGCAGGGGGTGTCTGACCGAAGAAGAATCGGCTGCCCACGTAGTCCTGGAATGCGTGGGAGTAGCAGCTCAACGTGAACAAATCCTCAACAACCCGAGGTCACTCCGCGAAGCCTGCGAAGACCCCAGGAAACTTCTGTGCTTCTGGACGGAGTTAGGCTGGCTAACTATCTAGCTAGTTTACTCTCACGCATAATGGACCATCCATAGAGTTCGAATGCGGAAAAGGGAGTTCTTTAACATTAACATTAACATTAACATCTCGTATGACGC
The DNA here is from genome assembly GCA_951392215.1 of Epirrita christyi. Taxonomy (NCBI): domain Eukaryota; kingdom Metazoa; phylum Arthropoda; class Insecta; order Lepidoptera; family Geometridae; genus Epirrita; species Epirrita christyi. The sequence goes on from OX595846.1 coordinate 10,802,762, forward strand.
CCACGGTAAATTATCTGAGAATCACCCCCTATATATACCTACGAAACAGGGAATTCTAGTGTGGGATCAGGATTATGTATGTGACTGTTCTACTATATATCTGATTAGTGTCACCAGCCCACATTTTTATGAAATATAGTGTTTCCAACTATACTGGAATAAATTACTTTAAAAGGACACAACTGCATAAGCTTGATATAAATAAATAAATAAATAATAAATGCTGGACATTTCACACAACATTATCTAGCCCCAAGCTAAGCAGAGCTTGTGTTATGGCAACTAGATAACTGATAGACTTAATACAATACATTACATAAATAGATATTTTTTATTATACATAGAAAAATACCCAGAACAGCCGAAACAATTATCTGCAGATCGTACAAATATTTGTTCCGAGGCGGGAATTGAACCCGCAACCTCCTGCGTCGCAGGCGAACCTTCGCCCGCCGCGCCACAGAGGTCGTCCTTTATGATGGAAAACACATAGGCTGTGTTTAATAACCTTTTAGTCACACTACAAATATGTGCGTAACACATAGATAAGATAATGAGTAATAGTAAGAATCATAAAGATTGTGGTTCAAGGAAGCATTGATACAAAAGATAATACTAAATAGGTGTTTGGTTTCAGCTGTGTAAAAGCTGTATATAATTACAAATCACACTAATTGACATAATTAATTGATTATTTTAATTATTATCAGTTGCATTCATGTTAAAGAAGCTGTTGAAAATTAATCTGTGCATATAGCCAAACCTTGCCTAAGAACCCAGCTAACAGTTAACACCCCATTTGAATCCATGTTTAGGTTTGCTTTTTACATAATTGTAATAATGCAATGAGCAGCTTTCTATAAGTTGTAGTGATTTGTAAAAGTAGAACAGTTTGTAGGTCTCACCTTTGATCCCAGGCTTGTTGAGAACAGGGTCGCCAACTGGTCTGAGCTACAGTGTGGTTGTCAAGCTTCATAACAGCCATTATTTCATTGCTTGTATCTTCCTTGATACTGTAGGTGTACTTCATAGAGTTACGAATGGTAACTCCTTTTACAAAAGACTTCAAGTCTGAGGGACTTGCGAGTGGGTCTCTACGAGTACGCCCAGGGACATCTTCAAGTAAATCTTGACAGCCCATTAGTCGAACTTCTAATGTTCCTGTAACTTGAACACAGGGGCTTATCAATGGGGCAGGGGAAAGGAATTGACTTCTTGAGCCACTTCCACCAGAGAGGCTTATGTAGCCTGGACTGGATCCAGTGCTACGTAGTTCATGTCCAAGCTCTATAAATGCGGGGCTTTCAGCAGGAAGTTCCTGTCGTCGCATGTCAAGTGACCGACGTAGTAAATCCAACTTTTGTGTTGATTCCAACAAGCTTGTCTGTGCTTCTTGCAAAGCTTTCTTGTCTGTAACTTTTTTGTCACTCTGTAACAATCTTATGGCATTTTTGGAACCTTCAACTACAGCTGCTTCTATTCTAAGGCGATTTCTAAGCTCTGCGATCCGTTCATCCAGTAGGGCAACCCCACTGATTTCAGAGTTCCTACCATCACCATTTGCACCAGCACTGTCCCCCTTTTGCTGTTTGGTAAGCTTAGATATACGCAACTTGAGGTATTCAATTTTATCCTTTGAATCTGCTAGCATTTGGTGTGCCTCAGCAAGGAGTTTCTTATCTCTAGACTGGTTACTGCTACTGATACTTTGTATCATGTTCTCTGCACCTTGCTTTACCTTCAATTCTATGTTTAGCTGCTTTTCAAGAGATGCAAGTTTGCGGTCAGTTGTACCTTCACCAAGTTGCCTTTGTTGCTGTGCTGCTTCAGACGCCAGTATGATCTCTTCGTCGTAGGACAGGTCCTCGGGTGACGTCGGGGTGGACTGACCACGCGACAGCAGCAATTGGGATTCGAGCTCCTGCAGGTCCGACTTGAGCTCATTGAGCTTGATGTTAGCTTTCTTGACGATGTTTGCGACATCGGAGAGCGAGCGCCTGTCCGTGGCAACTTCACGCAGTTTCTCGGCACCCTCCTTTATTTTGAGTTCCTTACGTATTTCCCTACGTATGACATCTTTGAGCTCCTCCAACTTTGATGGCAAAGCTATTTCTGGAATACACTCCGTCTTGATTCCATACTTGACGCCCAGCTCGTGAAGGACTGGGTGCCGAATGTAATCACTGTGGTAATAACCCGGGTCTGCCATAATTGAGGATGCACAGTCTAACGTCAGTCAGTTAACCATAATTATGTGGGAAAATATCACAACGATTGCTTGTAGATCACAAAAGGTTGGTTGACTTGGTATGTTTGTGAATAACGGTATTGTTTGACACTAATGATGAAATCATCATGTGAAAACGTATGAATTATACGTAAATAATAAAATAATTCACAAAACAAAACAATTTACACAAGTCAGTCGGTCAACGAAACCAATAAACGACGACGAATGAAATCCTACCATTTTGACCATAGGCAAAACAAAAAAGCTCTCTCTCTCTAGCCATAGAGGAAAATTGTTCTACAACTTTTTGATCTTGTCCACGTTTTTTGTTGTTTGATCTCTAAACACGTACTAGTGTGTACGTGCATAATGCACAAGGATTATTTATCTGTGAGTGTCTGTGACGTTTTGCGTTTGCGCGCACTTTCAACTGTTGCCAGGTTAGAGGTTTTCCTCCATTGTAGCGAAAAATATAAGTTTAGGAAACACTAAGCCACATTTCACCCTTTAATCGTCGATACGATGAAAATTGTACGAGATATTTATGTATTTGGCCCGGACTGAGACCTCACTATGTATCAAATTCGCCACAATCTCAACGAATCCTTTACCGTCTAAGCTCAAATTTATACGACTTACGGGATGACTAGTCCCGATTTTTATTGTTTATCAGATTAATTAACCTCAACGCAATCTCCATTTCAGTATTTTATACAAGACAGAACAAGACATGTCAAGCTAATTTTTTAAATTGACACACAATGCAGGTATCTACTTAAACAGGTTGCATACATTTACTTCAACACCTTCTCTCAATGTGTAGTCCAATTAAATTCACAAGCTTGCAAAGCCTAGGTCTAGGCAACGGCTTGGTGAGAAGATCCGCCAATTGAAGCTCGCTGGTGACTTTCTTTACTAGCAGCTCTTCATTAGTCACAAGCTCTCTTACAAAAAAGTGACGTGTGCGGATGTGTTTGGTGCGTCGGTGGAACTCTGGATTCTCAGCTAGTTTTATCGCTGCTTCATTGTCCACTTGTAACGTAGGAAGACCCTTGAGATGTACGAGACTTCCTATGAGCCGAGTCAACCACACACATTCTCTAGCAGCTTCACTGGCAGCAACCACTTCAGCTTCAGTCGTCGAAATCGCGACACTTTGCTGCCTCTGACTCATCCAGGAGACTGGTCCGCCAGCATACAGGCAAAGTATTCCAGAAGTAGATCTTCCAGTTCCAATATCGCCTGCGTGGTCGGCATCGCTGTATGACTCTATAATTCCCTTTTTATAGTTATTTTTATACATAATGCCGAGGTCAGGTGTGTACTGTAGGTATCTCATAATACGTTTTACTCTGACACAATCCATTTGAGTCGGTTTCTCCAAACTTCTTGATACTACGCTGACTGCGTAAGCAATATCAGGCCTTGTTCCGACCATTAAATAGGCAAGCGCCCCAACTATTTGTCTATAGTTCTTCAAAACGAATTCATCATCATTCTCGTTTTTAGACACTACCTCCTCCTTAGTAATTGGCGTAGTCACAGGTTTACAGTTCTGCATTCCAAACCTATTCAAGACTTTCTTAATGTAGGATGTTTGATGTATTATCACACCTTGACCTTCTCTGGTTGAAATTTCTATTCCTAGGAAATAGGAAGCTGGTTTGGTTATAATCTTAAACTTCCCTTTTAGTTCTTCAAGAAACTCATCAATGAGTTCTTGATCCGTTCCAGCTACAAGTCCATCGTCTACGTATAGAACCACAATCAATTTCCGATGGTCTTTCTCTCTTACGAATAGACAAGTATCAGCATCACTGATTTTAAAGCCAACTTCCTTGAAGAAATTTAGAATTTTCTGGTTCCAACATCTAGGGGCTTGCTTCAACCCATAGAGACTTTTCTTCAGCAGGCATACCCTTCCAGATTCATCGTTGTAGCCTTCGGGTTGCTTTAAGAAAATTTCTTCTTCCGATAGTGATCCGTATAAAAATGCTGTTGATACATCAAATTGACACATCTTCATACCTTCGCTTGCTGCGATGCTAATTATAGATCGAACAGTGGTCATTTTAGCAACTGGACTAAAAGTTTGATCATAGTCTTCTCCTTTCTTCTGGCGAAACCCTTTTGCAACCAGCCTTGCTTTGTATTTGTCCACTGACCCATCAGCATTCAGCTTCACGCGAAAAACCCATTTACATGGAATGGATTTCCTGTTTTTTGGCAATTTTTCCAAAACCCATGTTTCATTTTCCTTCAGGGAGTTTATCTCACTATCCATAGCTTTCTTCCAAAGCTCCCTTTCGTCACAGGAAACAGCTTCTTTATAACATGCCGGTTCGAAAAATCCATTAGTAACCATGACATAATCATTGAACCTAGCTGGTCGATTGATCAATGATCGATCTCGCAGTACTCGATCACTCTGGGCGTTTATCAGTTGATGAAGATTATCTTCATCTTCATTCATATCGTCATTTCCAATCAACTGCTCAAGATCATCATCATCGTCATTTCCATCGACATTATCTTCCTTCGGTTCAATTGATTCTTCATGAGTCGACATCGCATCATCAAAATTGTCTTCCTCGAAAACATGGGTACCAGTATGCAATTGACTGTCCATTTCGTTATCGATCGTTACGACTTCATTATTGATCATAGCAGGTGTCACTACTTCGTCATATTCCCTTCGTAATTTTATAGGAATTTCCAATTCTATGACTTCGTCATCTGGCTCTTGGAACTTCGTTTCCAATGGCATTTCGTCAAAAGTGATGTCTCTTGACCTGACTATGTAATTCGATTCCTTATTCCATAGCCTATAACCGTCGTCATTATCGTATCCAACTAGTATGCATCTTTCAGCTTTCTTTTGCAATTTCTTCCTTCTCTGCTTAGGAACATGCGCACAGCACGCAGAGCCAATAATTCTTAGATGCTTAATCCGTGGTTTTTTCTCAAACCAAAGCTCAAACGGAGTTTTGTGTTCCACGCAAGTTGGCCCTGATCTGTTCAAGACATAAACAGCCGTCTGTACCAACTCCGCCCACAATTGTTGAGGTAACTCTTCATGCGCATGCATCATTGCTCTAGCTGACTCTACGATAGTACGGTTTTCTCTTTCGCTGCACCCATTTTGTTCGGCCGTATACGGCATTACCAGTCTTTGGTGTATTCCGTATTTCGATAGTTCTTTCCGAACTGGTTCATTATCGAACTCACCACCATTATCGCTAAGGAACTCTTTTATCATGTGTCCTGCTACTCTAGCTTCAGCCAGCATTTGCTTCAGCTTTACATGTACTTCTGACTTTGTCTTCATGAAGTAGACGTAGCGAAAGCGGGTGTATTCATCTTTAAACAGGACGAAATACCTGAACTTTGAGATTGATGACGGGAAAGGACCGCAAACATCCGAATGTATGCGTTCTCCAGGCATTTTAGCTTTTTCTCTTGTACGAAACTTCTGTCTGTGTGCTTTTCCGAAAATACATCCTTCGCACAGCTTGCCATTATCCTTTACCTTAATATTCAGCTCTCGTTCTATAAGACTTTTCACATGCCTTTTATCCTGGTGGCCCATACGTTCATGGTAAAGCTGCAAGGTATCAACCACATTAACCGATGCGGCAACCTTTGGTTTCACAGCTACACAGTTCAGCTTATATAGCCCACCATGTCTTTTCCTGGTCCCTGTCACAGCAACTATTCCATTTACTTTTATTGAGCATGTAGTCACTCGTGACTCAAACAAACTGTTTGGATTCTTGTCATGTGACGCCAGCACCGAAAAGAGATTCTTGCTAATACAAGGAACTAGCCAGACATCTCTCAGGAAGATCTCTTTTCCAACATTAGGGTTTATTCTAACTGTCCCTTTTCCTAAGGCCTCTATTGAATTTCCATCAGCCGTAGTAACTGTGTGGTGTTCACTGAAGTGCTCGAAATTTTCAAATAAATCTCTTCTCATCGTAACATGGTGTGTAGCTCCGTTATCTACAAACCATCCTTCACGATCTTGATCGCATTCAGTCATATTCAATGATAGCATCATATTGGTGCTTTCACCACTCTTCCTTCTATTTTCCTTATTTGGACAATCTTTCCTAAAGTGACCAATTTCTTTACAGATATGACAACTGAACTTGGTAACCTTTTTATTCCCTGATGTCTGTTCCTTCGTTTTTCCGACATTTTTCTTACTTGTTCTTGTGAGAAGCGCTTCACTAGACGTGCCTTCTTTGCTTCCTGTCAGCGCCCTTTCATGCGCACAAAGTTGGCTGGTAATATTCTCAACTGTTCTATCTTTCTTGGACATCAACATCCAACTCGACTTAAATGAAAAATAATTCTCTGGCAGTGTATCTAAAATCTTGCAGATTAAAAGTATTTCTGGTAATTGCTTACTCTCTTCGGCTTTTAATAGTTCCTGATTCAGTGTGTGCCACAAATTTTTCAGTTTCGAAACATGAGTTGCCATGTCGCTAACGGTATCCTTTTGAAATTTAAAGAACTCCATACATACTTCATATAACTTGTCTTCATTGACACCGTCATAAAGTCTGTGTAGTTCATCCCATACTTCCTTAGGATGTGAGAATCTTATCACTCTGTCTAGGATTTCATCAGAAATGTTATTCGTAACCAGCAGTAGGGCAGTACTTTCCAGTCTAACATACTCCGATAACTCTTTGTTATACGTCGTCAAAGCCACTGCGCACGCACATCACCGCCTTTATCTATAGGCTTCTTTGGTTTATGCGTTTTCCCCTGTACAATGTCCAACAATCCGTCCATGCCCCGCAACAGCGCTGACATCCGGTACTTCCATTGTATCCAGTTATTTCCGTCAAGCTTACTTATCTGTATTTTACTTAGCTCCATGCTTAGTTTCCAACAAATTTTTCCAGTAAAAATGAAGGGCCCATAACCACTTACGGGATGACTAGTCCCGATTTTTATTGTTTATCAGATTAATTAAAACGCAATCTCCATTTCAGTATTTTATACAAGACAGAACAAGACATGTCAAGCTAATTTTTTAAATTGACACACAATGCAGGTATCTACCTAAACAGGTTGCATACATTTACTTCAACAATACGAACGTGCCAATTTTTTTGGTATTATCAATCTACCCACTAAACATGCAGATTGGGTCAAAGGTTTGGAAGTTATCGTCGTAATAGTCTTATCAAACACACATACCACGAATGCTGACCTACACAGACATCCGTTAGCATCCTACTAGTCTGTGCACCACCACCGACCACAGTGTCAACCCGAGGGTCAACACTGAAGTATATTGTGGTTTTATGTAGTGAGGACTCCTAAAGAGCGAGGAATCAAAAAATTTACGTTGGCAGCATTAATCATTTCAAAATTCATTCTTTCAGTAAATCTCCTTCCTCTGTCTCCCTCCTCTAAGTTCAATTGTTCATTCAATCAAGTCGATCAAACGAAACCGTATTTCAATAATATAATCTACTTTCATTTCCGTTTTTACAGCAAATTCTTAGTCTAGAGCCATACAAAACCTTCTATAATTCTAACCAATTATATACAAAGCTGGAAGAAAAACCCATTTGTCAAAATAAGGACTGCCACCGGAGTAGGTATCCAACCAACCAAACCAACCAATTCATCTGTCATTCATTACTCAAAAGCTGGGTCAATGTTTTAATGGAAAAATATGCCAGTTAAAGTTGATATTACTCCACCTCCACCGGCTAACTCAAAGCAGCCTGGTGTGACGAAGTCCCTGCTATATAACGGGTCCAAATTTCAAGGGCATCAGAAAAGCAAAGGGAATTCCTATGAAGTCGAAGTGGTTTTGCAGGTTAGTAACAATAACAAAGTACGCAATTTTGGTATCTCTTTTGTCCTGTACCCTGCCCTTTGTTTACTTCTTTTGTAACAAACATTAGTTCTTTATCCCCAAACAAACAAGTCTAAATATCTACAATAACTAGGGATTGTTGTGATTAGTACTGTTCAATATGTATATTCACTATTCTTAGTGTTTATAAATTATATAACACCATTACCATCCTTTTACAGCATGTTGATGAAGAGAATTCTTACCTCTGTGGATATTTAAAAATAAAAGGCTTGACAGAAGAGTTTCCCACACTAACAACATTTTTTGATGGAGAAATTATATCAGCCAAGTATCCCTTCCTTACGAGAAAGTGGGATGCTGATGAAGATGTTGACAGGAAGCATTGGGTAAGTACCTATGTTAGTTGGTACTATATAAAGCAGACAAATCAGATTAGTGTATCCATTATAAGGCTGCGTTTCCACCAGAGATGAGTGAGGATGCGTGGCGAGGGATGTGTTTATTAAAAACCAATAGAATCACTTCATTTACCTAGCCTCGCATCTCTAGTGGAAACGGCTTAGCAAGCATGGTTTTTATACATACAAAACAAGCGAGGTGCGTGCGAGGAATGCGTTGCGTGGAATGTGTTGCGAGAGACATGCACAAGGGATGTGTGTAAAGGATGGACGCGAGCGAGAAACTACTAGTAGTCAGTCTTAAAAGAGGATATGTAGCGACACATCTTCGCACCGCTCATCCACGCACCGTTCCACAGCCTCACTACGCATCCTCACACCGCTCATCTACCTCGCACATATCTGGTGGAAACACTCACATCGTGCTACGCATCCTCGCACCGCTCATCTACCTCGCACATCTTTGGTAGAAACGCAGCCTTAATCTATTCTGAAGATTATTAGCTGTGTATATATATATATATATAGGTGACCTCGCAACTTCATAAGTGTAGTCTACAACCTTGGCAAAGAACTAAATTAAAATCCATTTAAATCCATTCAAAGGTTTTGGAGAGAAGAGTAACAACCCAAAAAGCTTAATTCTAGTTAGTAGTGGTGATGTGATAGTTTTTTCACAATGTTAATGAAAATAAACAAACTTATGTTTGTTTCAGAGCAAATTCGACTTATTTGTACCCTACCTGAAGTCGTTCAACTCAGACTCGTTTGATTATGAATCACTAGAAAAGGCTGATTACGTGTTTATGAGATGGAAAGAACACTTTTTAGTGCCAGACCATACAATTAAGGATATAAATGGTGCTTCTTTCGCTGGTTTCTACTACATATGCTTCCACAAGTCTGCAGCAACTATTGAGGGGTACTATTATCATCGAAGTTCTGAATGGTGAGTCTTTCTTCAACTCTTTTAAGTGTGAATACAATGGCTAACTATTCCACGGTAACTCAGCAGCCATGGCTATAGTTTATCTCAGCATGTGCAGCAGTGGCCGTTGCAGAAGTTGTTAAACGACTCTGCAATCAAGTTCCCTATGAAATTTATGCTGGTGTGTCCTTTGTGCCCATATAGAAATCTTATGTAAGGAAGATGTGGTGAGGCGTTGCGCTTGTTGCCAGCGTTTGAGCATAACGCCCGAACTCATATTCACCGGTACAGATAGATAGCCGAATTTCACTTGCAGTCGAGATGTCATTAGGCACATCCGTCTTGTGCCGTGATAATTTGCAAAACCCGGAGTCAAAAATCAACTACAAGACACATGGAATCACATACCACACGTAAATAACAGAATGAAAGTGTTTTTATCTAAGAAATAATAAAATGAAAATGTTTTTCGAGAATCAGTTGAAAGTTTTTAGTCGGCGACGAATAGATGTTATAAAACGATGTTTTTTGATTTAGTTGAAGTCCATTGCTGCTTTTATACTGCAGCTGTTTACAATTAGACCAATAAATGGCGCAATGGAGATGTGATATCAATATTTTCAAAATACGGTTCGTTGCGTAGTAAGGTCGCTTTTGCCTGCCGCCAGATAGTGATGTGCCCGCATTGACAATCGTCATGTAGGTAGGTACTTATCGATAAATGACCGATCGTACTTGAACGCTGGTTTTGTAGGTATCGGTAATATTAATAATGCGCATTGATTTATAACAGTTGGGTACAGTAGCTAGGTGTAATAGGTACCTATCAACTACCTTCGCGCAGACGTAGGTAGTTAGGTATAGTAGTAAGGTGCAATGTCTTCTACAGTATGTACCTACTTGCTAATACGCGTGGACAAAGTCCGACATCGGGGCCTCTAGTATAACGTGACTAATATTATAAACCTTATCTCGATATTCATAAAAGGCAACGTCTGTCTGGCGGTATAATCATAAAAAATCGTAGAACATACAAGTAGCTCATAAGACACGCTCTATCGATGACTTTATTCGGTATAAAACATCCCTATATGTATATGTAATTACTAAGTCTTATTTATATTAACAAGTTGATTATTTCAATAATAGTTGAACTTTATTTCCATATTCTTACCTCTCAGTATTGTCAATATTACATTCTGTAGCTTTATCGATCACTATCGATAGTGTCCATCCCTAACACTTCAACGCATTTGACTATCTCTATGACGTCGTACGCGCTAAGCGTTTATTCGTTGGCTGACTAGTGTGCGTAGCCAACGAGTCTTAAATCTATTGTGCGCCAAGTAGTGGGGAAAGAAACGGCGACATCAGTTTCAATACAAAACAGCCTGAATAACAATTCTCCTTACTCCAGATTTCTATGTTTGTGCCCAAACACCTGCACAAGAGATAATCTCCAGGCAATATCTAACGAAATTCAGCCAAAAACATTTAAATGTACCATTGACAATATTGGTGTAGCCTGAAGTTCAGAATTTCAAGATTTTTTTCCAGGACTGCAAAACTTAAGGAGTTAAGAAAGTTACATCCATATTTTCTCTTACTTTCAGGTATCAATCATTGACTCTAAGCCATGTGCCTGAACACAGCATCCAAATATACGAATTCAGATGAAACAATCAACTGGCATCTTTAAAATGGTTTTGTATATGTGTCCGCTAGTACTTACTTGTTCAATAAGACTAATTCTTAATTTTGTTTCTTATAAAAAAAGCCTAAAGCAATATTGGCATTGATAGGTTTTTTACCAGCAAGGAAGGAGACCAGTGTATACGTTAGAGATTTTGTTTATTTGTTTGTTCCTCTGTTACCATTCATCTCCGAAATAGCTTCATCATCATTATCATCAGCCGGTACACGTTCACTGCTGCGCACAGGCCTCCCCTATATAACGACGAATGGTCTTAGCCGCCTCCACCCACCGACTGTTACAATGTCCTTCCAATGAAATGGTTCTACACTAATGCGACTTTGCAATCTTTTCGTATGACTATGAGAGGTTCTTAAATAGGTTTCACCGCGACACACCCCTAGGGAGCGCTGTAATAGACAATGGAACGAAGAAGGTTGTAATTTTTTTGAAAATTTTAATTTTATTTCTTGTCTGTAACGTAAGAAGATGTCAGTGATATATACGAAGGCTTCAATATAAAGGAAAACTTAGGAACTATAGAAAATGATTTTTACATTTCATACAAATGTCTGTCCTTGCATATACTTTGTTTTAGTTTAGTCCACGGAGACTGCAATAAATGAACCAAGATATGACCAGTCATCAATGATGCACCAGTACATATTAAAAGGTTCCCAATAATGCTATGTATTCAATTGTGATATTTTGTACAAATTACTTGAATGTAAGTAGGTATTTGTGTTAATGTTATTTTTAACAGTTTTGTTTCTTATGTACAGCTGTGAAATATTTTTTTTTATGCGACCCTAAATGTTCGTCCTTGTGCGACTTGAACCCACGTCTTCGCCTCGAATCGGCGATGCGTTGCCAATTTCGTTATAGTTCGAGATGACGCTGGCGGCGACAATATTGGGCTCATATCGGTTTATTCATCGAAAACTTGGGGTCGCATTTAAATTTTATGTTATCCTTATAGTGTAAACTTAAACTTCAAAAAATAATAAACTTCGTGAAATCGTAGTCTGCTAATTTTCACATCAGGAACTTAAATGAAATATATGCAAGTACTTACAGGGAATCTCTATTTTTGAACAAGTTAATATTTTGAATGACACGATACTTATAGGAATTAATTCAAGAAATATTATTGATAAAACTGATTATATTTTTTTCAATAAATTTCTTGCAGATACTCTATAGTTTTATTTAATTTTGTGAGGTAAAGTGATTGGAAATAAAATACATAGCTTCATTTCATTTACTTTTAATGTAACACATTTACTATTTACAATAGAATACTGGCATTGATAGTTTTATAATATTTCACCAAATTCAAACGATTTTTTTCCTTTAGTATTTTTCCTGATAGTAATTTTTCGAATGAACTATAATCACTTGTATCTTAAAATATTTGTACAATAGCAATTGTTATATTAAGTTGTAGATAAAGGTGTTAAATATTATATCTCTACATATATGCATCATCATTAAAATAAGCAATTAGGACATAAACAGGACAAAATATTATTTTTATAACAAGAAATTGATGAAAGAACAGAAATCCTGCTGTTTTTGTACTATGAGTAGGTAATTTTGAATAGATTAGATCGTTAATTGGCTAATATGACGGCTAACCACTTAAATTCTAAACACTGGTGTAAATATTTTGAAAAGACAAGTCATCGCTTATCACCATAAATGTTAAAACAAGAAACAATTAAATGTATAAGAAAGTAAGTTTTAAATTAGTTATTAAATATTTTAAATAATTGAGTAGGTCACAATCTTACATTGCATGACTCCAGTTGTGTGCAAGACGAGTACTTCCCTATATACCTACACTGTTTGAATTCGTGCAAAGTTTAATTTAACTTCAGTCAGTATAGGATCTAACAGTATAGTGATAAACGCATGACCAGTCGTATATTTTCTGTTAAACCTAATAAAATAGAAAAATACATTTAAATTGTCTATACTAGATCAAATAGTAAGTTATTATGTGATACAAACCTAAACACTTATACTAAACTTTGGTGGGATCGTTATGTGTAAATAGTTCGGTAATGTAAGTTCAGACCTTCACCTCTCTTGAGGACTATAATCATAATTATGAATATAAATACGTCATTAGAGCAAGAAGAAAGTTCATTCAAAAATTTGCATGCAGTGTTCAATCATTACACATTGATTAGGCAAGCAAATCGATCCGGATGTAAAATTTATAAATATTGAATCCTTTATAACGTAAATTTTTGATCTAAAAAGTTGTTCTAGGTGGGCTTCAAATGTCCGATGTTATTGTCTCGAACTAATAATACAAACAATTACATTAAATTAAGTCTACACACAATAAAGGACGAGTCTACAGTATTCATTCTCGTCATAACGGCAAGAGGTCGACCCAGTGCCGAATTTAGAAAATCACTAAAGAAATAATACATTTTGAATACATTATAATCAAACATCTAATCACAACGGAAAATAATATAAAAATATACATCGAATAAATACGAATTAGCGATTATTATTCATTGAATATTTACTGACATAATATAAAACAACATTAAGTAATACTATGAAACAAAATTTTGATTCAAATAAAACACTTAGAAATAGACAGTATTTACAAAACTTAAAACATCTAACAAAAAGTATAACTATGACTGTATTATTTGGCTTTGAAATAAATAGGCTAATATAATGAAAGCTATGGATAAATTGTATACTTCATTACCTGAAAAATATTAGTTAAACTGGTCCAGATAATAGGTTTTATTGGAAAATATAATATCATGCACAGCATGTGACTTTTAGGTACGATCTACGTTGAATATTTTCTTTGCCCATAGCTTTCATTATATGTCGTCGGGTAACATCAAATTGTCTAACAAAGGAGAGAGTGAGCTATCTTTTCGACGTGCCTTCGCTGCTGAACCAATGCCTTAGTCCGAGGAGGCTGTAGAGATCCTGGTTATTCCCGTTGGGACGCACTGGGCTACCGTGATGTTGGGCTACTCTGTGGATGTAACCTTTCAGCTGCTCCGGGTACGCGTCTCGTATTCCAGGTAAAGCAACATAAGGGTAGCCGTGAGGTCGGTAGTTGTGTGGGTACGAATGATGGTGACGTCTGGGGTTTTCGTGCGTATTGTAAACCCCTCCGAATTGGTTGCGGCCGGGCCAGTAGTCCTGTAGATGACGGAACGGATAATCGGGAGGTGGGGTTGCCGAGTGTTGACTAGGCCAGGGATATCTGAAGTATAATGCATCCTTAGAATATACGTGTGCAGTTTTAACTGGTGCTCCTTGAACCGTCAAATGTTCCATGGTCTCAGATTCCTTTGGCCTGCTGCGACGATGTTGAAGTTTAGTGCGCGTGCCAAGTATGCTTGTATCTTTTGTGTCGTATTTCTTTTGATCTTTGGAGAAGTTATCGTCAGTAGTCACCTCAGCGTAACGACTTATTAGCTTTATTGCTTCACCGATGTCCGAGTAATCGTTTTCAGGGCTAAGTTTAGTTTGATCTCCTTTCTTTAATATTTGGATTTTGGTGGAATTCTCAGTAGCGTTGGAGGTAGCTGCGTGTGACGTTGGCAAGGTATTGTTTCTGTCGGTGGCTCTATCAGCAGAAGTTGCATTTTGTTGGCTCTGCGTTGTAGTGCTATCCTGGGGTTCATTTTCCAATGCATCAGTGTTGACGTTATCGTTGGTATCGTAGAGCATGGGATCAACATTGACATGACCGAAAACTAGTTCTTTTTGTCCAACATCCTCAGAGGTGTTAGCAGATTCAGTGTCAGTAGATTCAGTGTCAGTAGCTTTAACAGCTGTACTGTCTCGTTTGGGTTTGTCTGGATACGAGTTCAATATTACAGTTAATTCACCTGTTGCGTCGTCTTCATTCGGATTAGAATTGTTGTTTGCACTTTGCAGTTTTAAGATTTCTAATTCAGCTTCTAAGCTAGAGCCACCGTCTTTCTTTTCGTCCTTCTTGTCAACTTTTACATAGTTCGCTTGCAGCTCTTGAGCCTGAAATATCGAAAATAATCGTTATAATTTTGCATCGCATTTAAAGAAGTTAGTTTAGCGTACCTCGATGAGACTAGCAAACTTTGGGCTCTGAGGAATATCACAAGCAATTATACCAGCCTACACGTAGCAGTATGTAAAGTCAGGCTGTGGATGATGATTTTGTCTTACCTGTGCGGATGGCTCTTGTCCCTGGAGAGGCGCTGCTTGCGGGTCCTGACCAATGGGTATGGAGAGTTGCAGAGGTCCGAATTCATCGTCACCGTAGTCGTAGAGATCTCCGCTGGGAGCTGATGTGAAGACAGCGTTCAGGTGGTCCAAGAGAATACGCTCGTGTTCGTCCTTTTCTACTGTTACCGCCTATAAATCAAAAGGATTCTTATAAAACTTTGTGTCATAGTAACTTTACTGGAATCTTTTGCTGGTGTTAGGTACATTGTTCTCTTTCGACGTGTATTAAATTTAGGGTTTGATTTTTGAACAGGGAAATTTATATATCCGGTTTTAGCTTTCAAATATTTACCTGGACACAACCGTTCCTATCCAGACGTTGTCCTTTAGGGCAGACAAGGGGCGTGATGAACAGCGACTTGGTAGTAATCCGTCTCGGTGGAGATTTCCGGTTGCGATTTTCTGGACTCTGGAGCAAGGCCGGCCACGCTAGCTCCGGGGACTTCCTATCGAGGGTCTGTGTCGGGGCACGGGTGGTGACTATCGGCAATGCCTCGGGTGTCTGGGTAGTCGTGGTCTCTTCCGCAGATACCAGTGTGAAACACACCAGCAACAACGTCGTCCACTTGTGCCACATTGCAAACACCTGTTGACAATAGAGGAGGGTGTTAAAAGTATGCAACTAAGAGAAAGAGTTTTTAACTTAGTCATGTACTCGATTGTTGATTTACAATTTTGGTTATCTTGGATATTGTGGCGAACTTGCCATTTATGGCAAAACACGCGAGAGTCGATAAAATTGTACATAAGTTCTTAAAAAGATGTGATGTCAACTGGATCAAGGTTCGGCCTTATCCATTAGTTCCATAGTTTGGACATGGCTGTATTCACGTGGAATCTATTGATTGATATCGATCGAAGTAGGTGCAACGGGTCTTCCGAAAACATGTGTGATTTGCCATACGAAAGATGAACCAAATACCTAACGTCCAACCTTGAGGCCCTTTGTCACTTGAGAAAGTGAAAGCCTTAATCACAAGCCCGGTGCCCACATGCCACCATTTCTTCGCCTTACATTAAATTACACATAAGCACATAATTATACTCCAATCCTATTACTGACTGTTTGGTAATGGATGTTAAATTGATATTGTATCAAAAACGATGTCGTAAGATGCAGAAAGTACAACTTTCAGTTAATTTGATTTCGTTTTGCTTATAATGAGAAAGTGCCAGAAATTGCATGTTACATTTGGTTCTAAGATCAACATTCGACTTGCAAAATGGAATGTATCTTTTGCACAAACAAACTCCTCTTGAATTTCTAAACAAATACCTAGCGTTGCTCGATTGGCGCCGCATAAGTTCAAATGAGAGATTGGTAAGACATGGTTCACTAATATAAAAGTACTATTTTGGCTAATAACAATTAGATTTACTTGGAAATTAACAACCTGCGAACTAAATGTGTAAAATAGGTCCTAGTATCGTCCCTTGCGGAAAGCCTGTTAGCAGTTAACAAATGCAGATTCGTATGTTTACTTAATTATTTAATGCAGGTAAGTACCTACTTTACCACCGTTTCACTTCAAAATACCAGTTTGTAGTTGCCAAGGATTTCTTAATTCCTTTCGCTAGATAGTGCCTATGCCTACACTGCTTGCTATGTAGTATCTATGGTTTGAATGTTTTTGAATGATTTTATGGCTTATTAATTTTATTCCATGTGGAAAATTTTATAATGTCATAAACTAATAATGATTTTGATTTTCAATCCTAGAGTTAGTCATGAGCATTTAATTTATTATTATTTATTACTGACATAAAAGCAATATCAATGTAAGTTCACAACATGTGCGTTACGCATTTGATTAATAATGTTGTTTGATATCAAATAATTTGCTTGTATTGTATCTGGTTGATCTTCGTCATCAGCATTGGTATTTAATCAAAATCTCCCGTAGTTTTTCTCCTTTCCAAAGCTTTAAAATCTTTGAAATCATGATCAAAATGGACAGACAACTTCCGTACAATCAGGAAGCTTTGTTTATACTCATCTAAGTTAATAGCGCGATATTTTAGTGAACCAACGTTGACTTGGCACGGGAACAGGGCGCCGCTCATTAGTGTGTTTTGATTACAGGAAACACCAGTTAGGTAGGTAGGTACTAATATGGTTGATGAAACCAAAAGGTTCTTCTGTAGGCTATTCATACCCATTGTGAGTCAATATACAATCTAATATTTATTAGTTAAGTCGCCAGCAATTATATCATTGCATAAGACCGGCGGGCGTAGCGACAAGTTATTGCAGACGAGGAGGGAGTGTTAATTCCCTTGACCTCAGCGAGTACACGTTTATGGGCTTCGTAGGTACGAATATATAATTTAGTGCGCAAAACAAGGGCAATGGCTGTTGACCCCGTCGCGCGCGATCTATCGGCATCTGGCAATGATCTCCCGGCGCCGCCGCACGCGCACGCGGAAGCGACAAGGGAATTGACCGTGTTTCAATGGGTGCTTGATTGAACCGCTTCACACTGACACTATCTGTGAAAAGGATTAGAAAGCGGCATAATCTCGCGGTAGGTATTACTCAATATTTTCACCCTTCACAGCATTGACGAGCGAGACAGCGTCTGACCTAATGAGATTCTGTTTACATAAAGCAGACACACCTCGGGTATTCCGTCGAATGTATTATTATCCGCGCACAGAATCCTCGAATATTGAACCCTACCTTGACATGTATGCGTGAGCGAGAAGACGTTGCGGAACAGAGGTGCGTCGGCGCAGGGTTGCACACAAATAGCTTTCCAGTTGGAGTCGAGTGCTTCTCGGAATACTTGGTTGGTGCGATCGGTGTGGGTGCACCTACCGAGTACTAAGTTATTGAGCAGAGATAAAAATTACCATTAATTACAAACGTTGGTACCATCTCTTGATTGATAAGCGATCTCATTCGGCTATATGCATTTTATATGCATATCTACGCGTCGAGACCGCAAACATCAATTCTTATGCTCGATGTATTCCCATAGCATTAGGCAGAGAAACTTCCTTTTATAATTTCGTGCACTTTAATTAACGGTGCGGCGCGGCGGGGCGGGGGGCGGCGTTGGGCAGGGTTCCTTACTTTCTACAGTTTCTACCGTCACGCTCCGTGAACCACCTTCGAGGATTGGCAGGTGCATAATATTATCATTGTTTGACAACGAACTTTTAGGCAGGTAACGTTTTTTACATTGTCGTTTTTATCAACTTTCGTATGTTTGCATCTGCCTTTGTTACGTTACCTAGGTCGAACTATATTTATTTACAGTCTAATTCTGTTTGAGGTTCGTTTGTTATTGTATCGCATATAAAGTCCTTAATTTTTTGAATCATGCTTCTCTTCTCAGATTTCTGTTCCTGTTTCCACCGAAACCTGCTTTCGGGCGATATCCCTTTCACTTGGTTCACTCTCTTGCGGATTTTACATAATTGTAATATCTTTTTGGATATTTTGTTGGGTAACATACCTACTTACCTAATACAGATCTTCCACTTTATGCTTTTTTATGCTCCTTCGCATAAGCAGGATCTTTGTTTTTGTCATCATCATCACTGCATACAATACAATCCTTTATGGACTCTGCCGACCCTTCTCTAAAGTCTTTTTCCAGTCATCTTTATTATGTTCGCCTTGATTATTTTACTCTGTCTATCCATCGCAGCTTAGATCGTCTGATTCGCCTCTTTTCGTCACTGTCTACCAATACTGCGTACAACCGTAACATTGAACTTCATGATGGTGTTTACAAGGATCGTGTCACCGATAGCCAATACCACCATTGTGTGGTAATGACTATTGTGGGTAGAAAGTGCCTGCTAACTGGACAGCCACGATCGCGGCCAAATTTGCATATTAGGTAACTACCGAACCTTGATTTGAACACGATACGTGACTTGAGACAGCCCCCTTATTCGCTATGACCAAACGTAACATAACGCAGGCTCGTTACGATATCTACGTGGAATCATAGCTGAATCGTATGGGTGACGTCACACGTTATTGACAAGGAATCTCTTAGGTCATAGCGAATAACCACCCTGGACGCTTAAATCCAAACTGTGTGAGACAGCGCTGAACGAGTTGAGCCGCAACATATTGCGAACTCGCCTCTGACTCGCTAATAGCATTTTATGACGGATGAAATCCGTCACGGTTCAAGGAAACTACAAATAAATAAAAAAAACCCATCACCTCAATCGTCAAAAACCTATCAACCTATCATCTCAATCGTTAGTCACTAGGTAGGTTGTTAGGTTTTTTGTCTAGGGCGCTGACTCATAACATATTTAGTTCAACTGTTTAGCGAAGAGTTCAGTCCAATGTTTGTGTAGGTACTATTCAGCAGCTGTTGCAGCCGTTGTTAGCTCATATATGATTGTTTGGATACACGCAGCCGCAGGACAAACGACGGCAGATGATGACACTTTGAAAAAAAAACCACTACATTAGAAGAGCTGAAATAATATATGTCTACAGAATCTTCAATTTATACAATGTGATTTAGATAGATAGGTAGGTCACCTACTAGTGAATTAAGAGCAAGTTAGATATTTGGTAAGTTAATTAATTAGTTTCTAATTTCAACTGCTTCCATTATGTTCCATTCAGGAAAAGAAATAAATGAAAACCATAATGAGTTTATTTATCTACAAAATCCTGGAGAGTTGCATATCGCATGTTGATCTGTTGGCTTCCGGCAAAATACCACTTAGAATAGCTAGATCGATTGTTTATAGAAGGAAACAGAAAAATAACACTAGTATTGGCATTATTTTTACTAATGTAGATTGATTGAAATTGTTACATGTAACAACTAACAAGTACCTATATCCTGTTTGTTATTTTCCTGCCCCGGGGATATTGCGAACTAAAGTTTCAAAGGGCTGTATCTCATGCTTAGTACTATTTACATTTTCTTATAAACACCTTTGCGAGCGGAATATAAGTAGAGTTTTCCGATAATTTCAGGCTCATAATTACAATGTATTAGTAGAACGTAGCAACTTACGTAACAACGTAGTAACTTTATATTTATTACCCAGATCCTGGAGCTTCAGTTTATAAGACACGTGTAGTGTAACATACAAATAACATACACGTAGTTGTCTAGGCCTAAGAATAAATCTCCAACTCCTTGTGGATGTCGTAAAAGGCGACAAGGGATTACGTAGAGTTCCGATTCAGTTATCATCTTGCTCGTCTCACCGGTTGAACCGAAGCAACTTGGCTTTTACTAAAAAGTTTTTAGTAAAAATTAGGGGGTTTCTAGGCTAACATTTCCTTTGTTCCCAAAAGGATAGCTCGAACAAATCACCGTTACAGCTACAGTGGTCGTGTTCGCTGCCACTTGTCACGATTCTACTACAAACTAATACTAATGAGAGTGTTGCTTCCTAGCTTAATGACCGTGTCAACAGTAAACAAAGACACTTGTGTACGGCACAGGGTGGAGATAACAGCTGCTTTCCTGACGCATCCGGGACATAAGAGTCGGGCCCCAATTCTACTAAACAAATTGTGTTGCGAACATTAATGAGTGGATATGTATGAGGGCGATTAAAATGAATAACCGATTGGGTTAGCTCATTCAAACCATAGCTCGTTGGGTTGATCACTCTTGTCCTTTCTCGCCGATCTAAGGATCGATGGTAACATCTGAAGAATGATGTTCAATTCTTAAAATCGTCGGGCATTTTTTGATACTTAGATAGAAAATTCTTTATTGCACATAAATGGAGTAGAAAGGCGAACTTATGCCAAAAAGCATTCTCTTCCAGATAACCTTGGTGTATTGCGGAAAAAAGATGTGTCGGTAGTGCACGGAAAGGAGAAGGGAAATAGTGACTGTCAGAAAAAAAAAATACTAATATTAAGTAGGTACTATAGTATAGACCTTATAGAATATATTTATACTTATATAATTATTATATAACCTTTTACGAATTGTTCTTAGTATGCATTTTTTTTGTCATTGCAGTGTCTTCTATTGATGAGTTATTCAGTCAGGCACTTACCTACGATACTAAACATTTTTATTGTATTCTCTAGCTAGACTTCAGATTATCGCGTTTTCGGGAGAGGTAGGTACTACACAGGTGCTTAGAACTGTAAACTTGGTTCGAGCTTTAGTGCCACCGTTTGCATGGATTGAACCAGCGGTTGTTTAGGGCTATGGCAATGGACATGGTCACGGTTTGTAAGGATAATGGGTGATGCTCCTATTAGTGGAGGACAATGTCCTTTAACGATAATGTAACATTTTTGTAGGTGGAATCTTGTTTTGGGTTGCTATTTTAATTAGATTAGAAATTAAAGATCAATAGGCTGCTCATTGTATTTCAGGTAGCCTGTTTGCTTGTGTGTTTTTAGGTAGGTATAGTTATTTGAAATTAGTATCAAAGGGTTTAAAAATCAATGAAAAGTTTTAAAAGTCCCAAAAAAATATCGCATCTATATATTCTGTGTACCTAACTATAAGTTTAGGTAGTGATCTTAAACCAAGTTCTTGGGTTGATTTTAAAAACTATTTATGGATAAATTACATGATGAAAAAAACTTGTAGTATTCGAAAGTATAGAATGCCAAAAAACCCCACCAATGCTTTATCGATGTTAAATTGCTTACCTGACTATTTACCTTGTGATGCTTTTCAGAAACCAGTTTTTACTGTCATGAAGACATTACTAATAATTGTATATCGTTTTCCACGATTCCAAGCAGTTTTGTCACTCTCGTGGGCAAGTGTGTCAGTGGCTGACGACCCACTGACTGACTCGTTTGCCACGGGCGCGACATTTCACTATCTACCGGCATCTCATTTAGTTTCGGATAAACTTGCATAAACCTGATATGAACCTTGCCATCGATCAAACGCATATACACTCGCGTGGGTGTTTCCATGGTTCCTAATTTTATGCCTCTTAGTTTTATAAAGACGTTATCTTTGCTAATTCGGTATTTTATGATGACCCTTTTGTTGGCATCAGTCAGATTTATCTTGACATAAAATCTTGCGACTATTTGTGTCCATTAAACGCTTTATGAATTTGAATATGAGGCGATTACTTTTACTTTCATCTCTCAAGAGTTAACTTCTTTCATATGCTTCCAGTCTTTATTTATTTTAGTGCCAGGTGCGTGTCTTAAAACGTTTTATTTCGATGCGTAGATCCGCGGCCTCCGCTGGAAGACACTCGGCATACGTTGTTTATTTTTAAAAGCCCATTCCATTAATCTTCCCTATAATTTTCGGTTCTTCATTTAGAGTACCTAGTAACTATGTTGTATTAATAAGCTGCATATATTTTTTATTCACTCCAGTATATATACGGGTGTCTATATTCTTGAAAGTATTAGGTTTTTACCTTCTTTTGCACGATAATCTGTATCATATCAATATATCAATATCAGTTCTATTAAAACAGTATTATAAGCAAAATTTGTCAATTCGGTACTACAAAACCTTTTGATTTTTACTAGACTTCTTTTCTTTTTTTGTAGTACGTAACGTTAATGTCGATATACTCTGTCTTACTTAACGTTAATGTTGATATACTCTGTCTTAATCTAATGTAGTTTAGTTTGCCTTTGATTAGAACACTATATTTAATAAGTACCTACTTAACTTTATAGATTATGTTGTACCCACGGCTAGTGAAATCCATAATATTCATAACATCCATGAAATTCGATCGCCAATAGTCGAAGCTGTAACTTGCTAAACTAACAACTGGTTATTCTGTGTGCCTTGATATTTTTTGTGTTTTAATTGGAGACGAAAAGTCTCGCATGGTCGGGGTTTTTTGTTATGGAATTCTGAACTTTATTTCTTTCCATCTTATTATCGTTTTCGATAGTGAGTGTGCGCTCAAATTCGAGACCGAGGCGAGACGGTGTGTGGAATAATCTTGTATTTTTGGAAGGGAAACGTTTGACGGAAGCGACCGGCGAGAGATTTCGCTGTGAATAACAATATATCAGTCGAATTCACGGTCGGCACTCCGTCTCGGTGCAATGCCGCGCCGTCCTCAAACAGCTTGTAGAGAGCAGATAACATGAAACTACCATAAACAAAACCATAAACGGAAGCGTTTGTTTAGAGCTTGACGCACTTGTCTACGTAAACGAACCTACTGCTGATCAAAATACTCATAAGCTTCAAAGCATTGATTAAAAAAATCTTTGATGTATGTAATTGGTGGCATGCCAAATGCGTCACAAACCGAGGGAAACCACGGTTAGGCTCCTGGCGCCACAATACTATTACCCAACTATTCTGTCTCGTGTATCGTAGCTAGGTTCGTCCAAGAGTGATCCAGCCAGTTCCTTTTATAAGCTGTAGCATATGCAGATGGTGGTTTAAAGGTTATCCAAAAGCGTTGCCTTACGATTGGTTCAATGTTTTTTCGAAGTGCCGCTGATATTAATACCAGACATATTTTTTTAAAAGATTCTACATTAATCACTTACCAATTTAAAAAAAAACATTACTTATAAATTTAGGGTCCCACGTACCTTTCGAACGAACTCACGAACTTTCGGGCTGAAAGAACTGGCTTTTACGAACCGTTTTCTCTCTAATTTTTTTTTTGGTTCATTGTTTAAAAAGTCTAGAACACGTTGAACCTTGATAATTTTTATCCGATTATATCTTTAACATTATATGAAGACCTGACTTGTGGCTTTTGAATTAAAAGGAAACTAGAGCCAGACGGAAAGAAATTACTAAGTTTCTCATGAATTTAAAAACTACAAGTCAAACCTTCGTAAAATTTTGTAGATATTATCGGATAAGACTTATCAAGGTACGACAGATTCTAGATTTTTGAAACCATAAACCAGAAATAATTGAAGTGTAACCTTAAGCATCAAGGATAATGCGGTATAGAAGAATATAAATTCTCATCCGGGTAAAGAAACCTTTGATAGCAGTGATAAATCAAAGTTCAACGAACCCCAGGAGCAATGTGATTGACCTGATGATAATGATGACATAACCAGAAATGTGATTTGAATGCAGGAGAATGCGGCCTGAAGATGTACAATCAACAATTCATTGAATTTTATCGACTTTAGTGGACAAACTTGAAGTGTCTTCGACTCTTCGCCGAAACACAGTTTTAGGTATGTTAAGAATTTTAAATAGTTTAAAAATATCGACTTGGTTTAAGTTTGACGGGTAGCTGAATACTGCCTTGCAAAATAATGATTAGAGCCATGTGAACGGCAACAAAATTAAAAAAAAAAATGTTTAAGTAATGGAAAAAAATTGCACTAAAGTAATAGGATCATTTTACGTAGTTATTGGTTTTAAAGTGTTAACCCACACTTAGGGAATATTAAGATTTTATAATATCCCAAACGGATGCGACTAACGCATCTCCGTGTCAAGGAGACGGTCGCGGGTTCGATACCCGCCTGGTTGGTAATTTTTAAGATATTATAAAAATTTTAGGTACGTTTTCCTATCAGGTTATTGATTTGTTGAGCTTTTGGGCTGCTTCTTAATTCTTTTATAGTCTGCATTCCGTATAAAATGCCTACTAATATTTTTTTTCTTTGCCTGGTCAATGTATAAATACCTGTATGTGTAGCAATAATATTGAGATCATAGAATGTTAGAGAGAATGCTGACCAAAAACCAGGTAGGGCGTTTATGCCGTTTTGAATCTACGCGAACGACGTTTGCGTCTATTTTCACTATCATTTCTTCAAACTCTATGAATTGTGTATACACATGATCAGTACTTAGGTACACTAATATCTAGACACGTGGTGAGTCAGTTTTTTTTTTTTTTTTTTTAATTTATGATTTGGTAACCATCATTTGGGCGCTTACCCTACTGCTAGCTACCGGTGCCTTCCTAGTCGAAAAAAAGGTTTAGTTACTGGCTGGGCTAGTTAAGAGTCTAGTTATAAATTATAGGCATTATTTTTGTACATCTTTTTTACATATTGTCGGCTGGGCGTGATGTATCTATAGAATAATTTGCCTAGGCAACGTATAGAACAAAGATTTTTGCATATCTGTATTGCCTGAGCTTTTTAGGCATTCTACTTATAAGAATGCCAGATACATAACATACATACCAGAAGTATGCAATTATTGTTGAAAAACCTAGAGAATACACTGAATATAATAGCTACGGCTGACATTTAATTGCATAGTACCACATGATGGCGTCGTTGAGTTGAGACTAAACTCGGCAATTTCAAAGTATCATACTTATCATGAGTAAACATACTATGCATGAAACAGATCTTGAAACGTAGATATTCTCTTGGTTTAGCAACATCTTCATCATCCACTGTTGGACGAGGCCTCCCCCATAGCGTGTAATGAGGGGATTTGCCATAATCACCTCGCTTGGCAGGCGGATTGGTGATCGCAGTGTTGGTGTTTAGTGATCAGGTGGATGCTGTTGGCAGTGGTGTAATCCCTTAGTCGCCAAAGATACCAAGGCCAAGATACGGGTTTGAGTCCCGCTGGAACGGAAGCTTTGGGTCGCATTTTTTAACGCTGGTGGTGTAGTAGAAGAGACCCCATCTTTCGATCGAATACCGGACGTGCAACAACGATTTATACCACTAGAAAATTTAACTGAGCAATACGTTACATATTCTTAAACAGTGAAAGAAAAAATCGTGAAGAAACTGGTCTGTTCTAGCTAGAACCAAATACTTGAAGACATTATGCATGAAAGAAGCTACGAGGCGCACTAAAACCTTTCGCTATAGCAAAGCCATGGTCACCGCGTATCACAAGTTGGTCACTGGCATAGAACCAGTGCATAGAACTGCCACGACTAAGAACCAAAACACGACGACGAAGAAGGGTTATGTGATGTGTCCCTTGTAGGTACACATATAGGACAGATAGACAGTGAGCTAGATAGTGGAGCTTACCTTGGGGAGAGCGCGTCTTGCGCCGGTCACATTATAACGGGCGCTTGAGCTCGCCCACTGTAAAGCTGCAACAAAAACAAACACAGGTTAGTTTAGGTTATATTCCGGCAAGCGCGAATCGGACACTGGGTCCCGTACATAATGTAATGATTTTGACAACATCTGCGCACGACACGTATACTCTGATTTTTAATCTTAGACAATTTTGTAAACAATGAAATTACAAGAAATGCCACTGTGTGTTTAAGTGTCATGTCACACAGTGACATTTCTTTGTTTACAAAAATTGACTAAGAATAAAAATCAGAGATAGATATAATTTGCATATTTTGAGTTACATTCATGGTTTAAAAAACAAATAAAGTAATGTCGTTCTTCTTTCAAATTGTTGCCTAGTTGAAATTAAAATTTACCATTCTTCCATACAAATAATTACCAAAGCAAACTAAAAAAAAACTTTAGTTTTATTACGGATCAAGCTGTGTGTTACTTCTTCCATATGTTGTGCAATTTTTATTTAGATAGGCACTAGAAGGTATATATACTATATATAAGGTATGGTCAGACGGAAGGACAGACATAAATATAACTGAGCGATAGCAGGGTCCCGTTGCAACCTCAGTGTACGGAACCCTATAAACTGAAATAACTCTAGAACAATACTTATTTATTCTTCGTGATTCTTGTCAGCCAACTTTGGTATTGTTTAACTTTTGTCATAACAATTTGCCTATTATTGTATTACCTACTGTGTGTTTTCCGTATGTAGGTGTTTACCGAATTTGAAACACTTCAGAATTATTATTAGAGTTCTATATATATATATTCTATTAGAGTAGTATGTCATACTTATATTTTTATAAAAAGAGGTAACGATGTATGTACGTACTCAATAAATAAATATACAGGTAGATATTTAATCTGGTGTAAACGCCAATCGAATGAGAAAACTATTGGAAGTAAACCTTATTCTCTTTTTCTGAATCATTTTAATCTAATCAAGGCGCATCTCAGTTCTTAGTAAATTTTAATCACGAGACACGACCAGTTGCTACGTGGTAATTTTCTCCGTTCTATAGATATGAAGTTCCCGATAGTCCCAGACGAATCATGTCTGTGGGACGCTTTCTAGCAATATCTGTGTGGTGTCAGAGAATAAGTAGTAGGTTATACTTTGATGTGTGTGAGCTGAATGTTGCCACGCGACTTTGTGCGCGCCGGCACACAAGCAAGAAAGTGGACCAACCATGCTCACCTTGCCTTGCATTGTGACTTGTAATTTGTACCCGAAACTTCTCACTCAGGTCGGAAAAACTTCTTGTTTTCCGTGAAATTGAATATTATACATTATTTTAATCCTTTCCTATCTCAAAAGCTCATAAGAAAACTTACCTAACATACTCTACCCACATATAAAGGGGTACTTATAAAATTAATAATGTATTTAATAATGTAGCTTTACATAAGAAATGATGAATATTTGTTGTCTATATGAAGGAGGAACGAGTGTTTCGGAGAAGCTTTGATAGGAGACTGAATAAATTTAGCTAAAAGTCAGGGGCGGATCTATATAAGGACTTTTTGGGCTGCAGCCCAGGGAACAGGCCCATTGAAGACAAAATTGAAAAGAAAGATTAAAAAAACAACTGAGATTTTAAACATCTGACATCAATTAAACAAAACGCAATCAAACCGAGACCAATAAAATAAAATATTTTACTGTCTCCTTTTTTCCTGTACCATATAGGTACCTAGTACATATTATCAAAAACTGATTTTTGACAAAATGGCAATTGGTTGATTTATTAGGCAGGCCCCTAAGTAGTATTAGCCCTGATCCCCACAAACTCAAGGTCCGCCCCTGCTAAAAGTGGATAAGTAATCCTTACAAACTATAAGATGTTAAGCTTGGTGAACAAAATCTTGGATTTTGAAGGTAGAGGGTTTTAATAAACAGGCTTGGTATATATTAATATTTATTAGAGGTAATATGTGTGGGAGGAGAAATCAAAGAGGCACTAACAAAAGAATATGCCTTACAAAGAGATTAGCCGTCGGTTAGTGGACAAAGAATGTCAATATTGGTTTGTATGGCGGCAAACAAACGTCTCGGGGAAATGAGTCCCAAGAATCCGCCTGTGTTCTGTCCACCACTTATTATGGACTTTCGATTGTTTCAGGAACAAAGAGTGTCGAGGCTTTCATGGAATGTCTATGCGGACCTATTTGGTTACTAATATTATTTATATTCTGTGCCCTAAGTGCCTATCATTTCAATACCTATTCGGGAGATATTTTGATATCAGGTATGCGGTCTTTGTACGTCAGTTTATCGAAAAATATTCAGTCTTTTGTCTAATTCAGAGGGCCTAGCCAAACGGCATTCGCTTCGAAGCGATTCCATTTCTGCGGTCGTAATTCAATACAATAGACCACGTGACATATCGATAGCTAACGTCAATCCCATACATTTTGGACTTTTCTACTGGCGTCATC
This sequence comes from Epirrita christyi, assembly GCA_951392215.1. Classification (NCBI taxonomy): domain Eukaryota; kingdom Metazoa; phylum Arthropoda; class Insecta; order Lepidoptera; family Geometridae; genus Epirrita; species Epirrita christyi. The sequence goes on from OX595846.1 coordinate 10,831,515, forward strand.
GCTATTAGAATGTTACTTTGTCTACGGTCTCAGGACTTATGGTTAGGTGGTAAGCAAACAGTGAGTATTCATTTTAGGAGCAATATTGAAAAATCTTTTTGTTAAAATTCTTAAAATATAACTCGAAAACATCTCGTAATTAGGTATATACTGTTACCATGCCAGGTACAATAAATCTCACTAGTATATAGCAAATTCACTTCATTCCCGGAAACATGAAAAAGCCAAATAACTTATCAGCCTTGTCAAATAAAGATTGGTAATTTATTCGAGTGTATACTCAATAGTTGTAGGTAACGTTCCTACATTCAAAAAGGTCCATACTCCACTAGGGAGAGCGAAGCTACGTAGACATATTGATACACCCAAACGCCCAAAAACCCAGACGCTTTAGACCTCCTGTAGGGCTATTTTAAAACGTTCGGAAGGGTTTCCGATATTTGTTAGTTTTTCATTTCAATGTGGTAAGTAACTAAAACAATTTTCTAACAATTTTCTCTAGTAAAACAAAGTAATAAACAATATTGATTGTATTTTACTGTGTTTTACCAGAGAAAATTGTTTTAGTTACTTACCACATCGAAATGAAAAACTAACGAATCGGAAACTCTTCCGAACGCTTTAATAGCCCTGCTGATCCGCGACATTAAAATCACTAATTCGTTTTTTTGGGTAGCTTAATGTAGCTTAAAAAATATGGGCCGATCTTGTTGTGGCCGTATTTGCATTACTGTGGTAATATACTATGGTAGGTGAACCCGATATTTTTGATTCTTTGAATTTGTCGCGAAGAGTAGGCGTTATTTCTGTGAACTTTCACTTTGATTTGCTATGTAAATGTTGACACTTCTATCGGTGGGCACCAACGATATAATATATACAGCGATACGACGCATTGGTTTAGTGTGCAGTTGGCCTAACTCTCAGCCATGAGGCGTGAAAGCAAAACAGCTATACCGCCGTTTGCTTCTAAACATTGTATGCAAATTTTCTGTCGATAAAATAATAAGCGTGTGCGAGTGCAAGTAACCATGTTTAAATGCAATCTGAGATGTTATTGTTTATGGTATTCTCACCTGGAGCATCCAGAAAGAGCATTAATGGAAACATTCAGTTGTTGATTGAGTAACTTTCAGTAATATAAATCTTGATTTTCTCAAAGGGCCCCGTGATGAAAAACATTATCATCATTCAATGGAGACGGAAGGTGAAAAAAATAACTTCTCGATAATAAAAAGTAAACTGGCAGTGTTGGCTCATTTTCATCAGCTCACCGTTTCGAATCATCATCATCAACTGCTGGATGAGGCCTCCCCCATCGAATACAATGGGGGGATTTGCCATAATCACCACGCATCGCAGTTTGGTGTTGTGTACTCAGGCGGATGCTGCTGCCCACCCCCTGGTGTGATTGCTTAGTAAGGCTTTTACTACATCCTCGGGAGGAGAAGGTGGGGGTCTATTCTGACACACCACGGCAATAGGAATAATTAATTTCATCTTCATCACTAACCTGCAGGGCTATTCTAAAACGTCGGAAGCGTTTCCGATCGGATTCGTTAGTTTTTCATTTCAATGTGGTAAGTAACTAAAACAGTTTTAGTTACTTACCACATTGAAATGAAAAACTAAACAATCTAACGCTTCCGACGTTTTGGAATAGATTTGCTGGAGATTAATTTCATAAAAGCGTATTTTGAAATATGTTATTAGTTTTCAACAAAAAATAAGTTTTTTGAGTGCTTGTACGAGTTTTACCCACGTAAAGAAAAAGATAAAAAGAGTTCTAGGCTAGCTAATAAAAATTTGTAGATGTAAAGGTTGCTACCATTTTTAAGCTTTTCAACGAACCAGGCCCCCTGGGGTGATCACAATAACATGGTTGAAGTAAGTTGCTCAGGTCATCCAAGGTACCTCTAAAAGGGAGTGCAACGCAGTATCAAAATTTGTAGGGTATTAAATTAAACTTTAGATAAATTATTAACGAAACACAGATAAATAGGGATGCCTACTCGAGAACTCAAAGTGCACGCACACGAAGTATTTATTAACAAAGCCAGATTATTCTAGTCTTATTGCTGATTGTACCTAAATCCAAATACAGAACAAGAAGGAATGAGCTCTGCTTATAAAGTAAGATTATGCGAAAAATAACTGTACAATTACTCATGTTTGTTTACGATATAACACATTTTGCACCACGTTCCGTTATATGTAATCAAAACACGTGCGAGAGAAACAAAATACATGATAACAGTTTGGTGGAATATTTACCTTCTATTGTGTGGTTGGCCGATAAAATCGCTGCTTAGGAATTGGTCAAAAACGGAGTGCATAAAAACCCATAATTTCTTACCAAATTAAAACAGTGGAACTTACATTTTTTTAAATGTATTCTACCATAAGAACAATTTTTACATAATCTAAAAATCACTAAGGTTTATGCCGGTGCTATTCCAAGTATATATGGTTTTGTTACGAACATAAGTTATATAATCGGTACTAATTATACATATTAATTACGGAGGAGCCAGGTATTCATTTGCACAAAGGGTGAAATTTTAAAATAATCAAAGTTCACCGTAAAATAATCACCGTAAATAGATAGCTCTAAAAAGTTTTTTTAATTTATGGATGGCGTCGATGTATGGTTTCGGTATTATGGTGCACTATCTCTAGACTTCTGATTGACACTATTTAATGGGATATCCTGTATATCTATAATAATATATTGTTACTACTTGAGCAAGTGTAGTGTTAGTAGAGTCGTGTTTTGTTTTATTTTTCGGCATCAATATTATTCAAAAGTTATCGTAAATCAAACAATTGAATTCGTTTTCCTGATCGGGATTGGTTTTACCTGACTTATTTTAAAATACAAACAAGTAACTTTAGTTCGTAATTGTCAATAGGTAACAAAAAGGCCGAAATAACTTAACCGCCCTGGAATTAGCTGTTGGTTACGTACTAGCCAAATAAATTCCTAATAAAACTATTGCGCTACCAGGTACATTGACATCACCTATGCAAATGTTGGTTCTACATGGCAGGTAATTAATAATAAAATTATAATTAGATTATCAAAGAGTATAAGGTAGCTTGATAGTTGACAGTTTAAAGATTAAATACCAATTCAAATAAAATGACCAATCGATGATAACCACAGAATCGAAAAAGGAGACAAGAGGCAAGTCACATGATGAAAAGAATCGAGCAAAACGAACTAAACTGGATAAAAAGAGTGATAAAGATCTCAAAGACATCGAATTAATGAATGAGGCATCAAAGAACGAAGAATTAATCATAATGTAATTCATTTATGCTGCGAAACATAAATTGTGAGAGATGCCCAATAACTATCGTTATCGTTGATCATTTTAGGACTGATTTAAAGACTTCATTTTAAAACTTACCAGGGGAAGTTACTGTCGTCTGTAGAAGTGTTATATCTGTAGGTTATGGAGAGAGCTATACTCGGAGTTTCACTACCTGATAGAATCCGAAATTAAGGAATCAGTAGAATAACCAAGATCACCGACATAAGGTCACAAAATTATGGCAATGGGCAGGTCACATAGCTCGCAGAACCAATTTATTCTGTGGCAGAATTGACTAGAGGTGGCTCAAAACCTTTCGTCGTGGCATTCTATGGGGGAGGCTGAGGCCCAGCAGTAGACTTCTATGGGCTGATGTTGATGATGATATTTAAAATATTTGATGGTGCATAGGTAAAGTTTAAAAGGAGGAAGATAGGTAGGTAAGTATTTCGTCATTCCTGAAGCATGTCAGTAGGTATAGGTACTCAATAATACCGAACTATTTGGGTAATTTGGGTAAATACATGCTAATACCTAATGTGCGGGGATTTTCAAACATTAACCTCTGTGTGGTTGGTAACTTATTGCATTGATAGCAAAAAGAGGGTTTCAATAGTAGATTGTATCATAAGGGAGCAAAATAATATTTTTACGGCGAGGGCGCTTTTTTTAATCCAGAGCGAAGTGAGGGATTCTTTAGTAGAATCCCGAACGTAGCGAGGGATTCAAAGTACGTCGCCCGAGCCAAAAATATATTTTGCGCCCGAGTGTTACACTCTACTTTTCATCACCCACTATGAGAAAATAAAAGGCGCCTCATATTTTATTTCAAAACAAAACCATGAATTTCTAACAATCCGTAAATAACTTATCATTTAAAAAACAGACTTCCGCCATTGTATTCGACTAAATATTTGGATGAAAAAAAAATTATGAAAGAACCATAGTGGTGAAAGGATTATGATATTTTCTGAATGCAAATGCTTGGTTTGTTGCTGAAAATATCAAAATCGCCATATGTATGCCTACAATATTTGAGGAGTTCCCTCAATTCCTCATGGATTCCATCATCAGAACTGGATTCTGAAAATGGGACCAATCTGGAAGTATATCTATTCAAATAAAAAAAGAATTTTCCAAATCGGTTCATAAACGCCGGAGATATGAGGTAATAAACATTAAAAAAAAAATTAATTGAGAACCTCCTCCTTTTTGTAAAGTCGGTTAAAAATTACGAAATCACGGGCCGTAGTTCGCGCGTTTCTAATTTGGTTTTTTTTTATTCAGCCGGTGGCGCGACTATGGGCCGTCGTACCAGCAAGTATTTATTTAAACAATATTTCGTTCGCCTTCTTTGGCGCTGAACATTAAGATGATCCAAATTTAAAAAGGGCGCGGCAAAGATAATTGCGGCGCACTTATTTGTGTTTGATTCTTTTCAAGATGTTCCAAATTCAAAAAGTGCGCGGAAAAGATATTTGCGGCGCACTTATTTGAGTTCGATATGTTCCAAATTTAAAAAGTGCGCGGCAAAGATAATTGCGGCGCACTTATAGAAGCTTCATACAGAAAACACTACCTTTGGGTGCACTTAAAGGCGAACCAAGTTGTCCTTTTCGAATAGATGGGATGAAAACAAATTTCCTTAAAAAAACATTAATTCAAAGAATTAAATGATAATAATTTCATAGGTTTACAATGTTGTTTCTTTTCAAGTGTAAATTTATTGTGTCATCATAATCATCATCATCAGATGTAGAAGTCCACTGCTGGACATAGGCCTTCCCCTTAGAATGTCACGACGAACGGTCTTGAGCTGCCTCCATTCACCGACTTCCTGTTTATAATGTCTTTAGTCCAATTTATTGTGTACCTGAAGAGTTTTCACTCGTTGATAAAAAAAATGTAAAAAAAAAGTAAAATGTAGTACTGTACCTACTTCATACTACTTTATTCGAGAGTTCAAAACGACAGGCAGGGCAGGGTGTTATGAATTTATGGAGAGGACAAACGTATCGTTAATTTTTTACATTTCATTATTTTTATGACACCCGATTTTACTATATCGGAATTCAGATTACGGTTCAGTACTTTTATTTAATCTTTGTTTTAAGTATTAACGTTTTATTTAACAGCAAATTGACATTCGGTTCATTAAAATCTTCGCCTCTGAATATTGCAGTTTATACCTAATAGAGTCTGTGCGGATAGACTAGTATTACTAGCATTCAGATGTTATTTTATTATGATCTTATTGATTTATGACGACCTCTGTGGTGCGGCGGGCGAAGGTTCGCCTGCGACGCAGGAGGTTGCGGGTTCGATTCCCGCCTCGGAACAAATATTTGTACAATCTGCAGATATTTGTTCAGGGTGTTCTGGGTATTTTTCTATGTAAGTATAATAAAATGTAATGTTGGGTTGTATTAAGTATATCAGTTATCTAGTACCCATAACACAAGCTCTGCTTAGCTTGGGGCTAGATAATGTTGTGTGAAATGTCCAGCATTTATTTATTTATTATCTTTTTATTATCTTACTCATTACCTACAAGTATCAAGATCTTGAATTTGAACTATAGCGACAACTGACAGTACAGTCAAACCCACGAAAATTATTTTCCATGTCCTATCCAAGTCTAGTGAGAGAAAAACTAAATAATTTTTGAAATCAAGAAGATGGTGAAGGAAGGGAGCATGAAGAAGAGATGGTGGAGCACGTGATCCTGCATTGTGCGGCCTCAAAAGAGACCAGGGCCAAGACGGGTTTGCAGAACCTACTTCTATCCTGCTCTCCATCATCGACACCTTCGGACACACTTCAACGGTGTTGCCACCAACCCAAAGTCCTGCTCCATTACTTTAAGGAGCTGGGCTAGCTGAGGTAGGGTTAGCACAGGAGGACAATGCACAATACACCCCACAGCGGGACGTCAATGCAGGTCTTAACACCCCCACTTAGAGTTAGAATTAGATGGTGAAAATCTCGAATAACTAAACGATGTTGGCTTGGAACTAATTGTCGCCCGACACTCTGGTAATTGCACCGAAACTACTGGGTGTTTGTTAAGAATGACTTGACTATGTTTCTTGGGAAAATTAGGTAACGCTAAAATTGCGGTTTGTTTTGTTTTTGTACATCTATAAAAACCGCTCTATATATAGATAGATATAGAGCTGGATAAGTTATGATTGAAAAGTTAAAACACCGTTTGAAAGAGAGTGTTCTTTTTTTTGGATTTGAAGACGATGTCTCTCATAAAATAAAGTTAATATGTTTAAGTACCTCTAAAAAAGCCAATGACAAAATAATGATGTCTAGTAGGTGTCTACAGTAGAAACCTTGGACTATGAATGAGCTCGCTCTAATAGGAGTAGGTAACTAATGCCCAAGACGGTATCATTAATTTTCCATAGTCGCCACGCAACTCTGCTAAACTAAACTAGAAAGTGGCTGACATCAGAGATCTGGCCCCCTATTCTCTAACTGACTTTCAGTTAGGGAATAGGGGGGCAGGACCTATAGGTACCTACGTGAGGGATCGCCAGTAGTTTTGTATAACTCGGAGTAACTCAGAAAAACGCGTTTTCCGAGTTTTGCTTGGAAAACTCAGAAAAACGCGTTTTTCCAGAGATGAGATCTATAGCTAGATCGAGTTTTTGCCCCCAAAAACCCCACTACATGTTTTAAAAGTAAAACAATAATGTCCCCTTTATTCATAATCATTTTCTAAAGCTATTTTAGTTAAAATAGCTTTTGTCTTGTTTTGACGTATGACATTTTACATCAGAGAGAACAAAACAAAAGCTATTTTAAGTAAAATAGGTTTAAAAAATGATTATTAATATCAATGCGCGCTGCTTAAAGATATATTACCCTATATCTTTAAGTAGCGGCGCACTCAGCAACTGATATGCTAAGCGATTCACTAACAAAGACAATTTTCGCTTATGAATCAAACATCACCTGTGTATTATTCTTAAAGGTAAGCAGAATCGCGTCGCTCGATCGGACCTAATGTTTACATTGCAAAGCTTAATCCTAGTATACCTGAACTAGTCGGTTAACTATTCATGAAAGTTGCTCCCGACACAAGAATGCCAGTTGGCGCCAGCCGCTTTGTACCTACAAGGTAGTAAGTACTAACATACAACATTGTGTTACGCAAAAGACCGTAAAACTCGTGTTTTTCAAGAAATGCTCTTACAGGGTTAGTATAAGGCGTAAAGTGTCGCGTGATAGCCCGTTTATTGAGGTTCTCACCTATCACGTACCCGCCGGTTTTAAAACAACCTTCACTTTTTGCTTTATAGTGGATACTCGATCGCCCACGAAAATAGGGCAGAGTTGTCCAAGAAGAAGATTTTTTACAAATTTTAAATCCTCAAAAAAAAATCTTCTGACCTTCTTTTATAAAACAATTGAATATGCAGAATATTGAAAAAACAACGAATCTTAATTTAGCTTTAAGCTTTATTCTTCTTTATTCCTTATTCACACATAGAATAACGAATAAACACAAGACATAATGAAAGGATATATGTAAAAAGGCGAGCTTAAGTTTAAGGTCAATAGACCTTGAATATTATGCCTTTTCTACTGTGATGAAATTCAGATTTTCAAACACAATCTACCGATTCACCGGTTTATTGGGTGTAAAAATAAAATTATGTCACATAAATCAAATGATTTAATCTAGAAAAGTGCCTTTGTAATAAAAAATAATGAGTGTACAATATGCGTACATTCATCTTCATAATGTGGATGGCAGACTAAATGGCGATGAAACAAAAACTCATTGAGCCTTTGAATAATAATTACAAATTAACAATACACAGTAGTACTCCACCGGATGGTAAAGCAAAATAACTGTTGTTTTCACGGTTATTTTGATTATAATTTCATTTTTGATGGAACTGTACGTATCTGCATGAATATCAAAATCATCTAGTCATTGTAACAGTGATAGAAATGCAATGGTAATGATTTCACACCTCAATTCCTTTAGTCAAATAATGGCTTTATTTCTTTGTTGAATCGAAGTAGGCAAATGGGTATCTAAATTAAAACTGTCTGGCTGTCTTATGAGCTTTTATTCAGTAGAAAAGCGGCCAGCAGTTACTTGTGCTCAATGCAAGACCTAAATTGCTATCGATCGCCAAGTCATTTAGTACCTACTACTACTTAGTCTTAGTAGAGCTATATTGTCGATGCTCTATCTATATGGTTTATCCCGAAAAGAACAAGATGATCATCCCCGTTTCATGTTTCAAGATTATTGTCAATACTGTCTACAAAACGAAAAAAAAAACATAAACCGGCAAAGTGCGTGTCGAACCACGTAATGTGGGGTTTAAAAGCCAAGCCACAATTTTTCCTCTGTAACTCGAAAAGATTTCATTGCAAGATATCTGTGATAATTTTTATTGAAAGTTTCTATCACAATTATCTTTTTCTTCTTTCTCTTTTTTTAGATTTTTCTATTTAATTTCATTTTTTTATCTTGTGCCCTTCGCACCACGCTGCGAGAATAACACTCATACATGACTAAGAGTATCTTAATTGCTCGAAACCTCGGGTCCTATACTCGAATATAATCTACGTAAGTTAAACCGGTTAAAATCTATGTAACCATGAATACTACTTACAAAAGTATTTATCAAAAAGAATTCTCTTACATGGGGAATTACAAGTTTCTAGGTATAACGGTTTAGAAATGGGTCAGAGGGACCACATTGTGAACCACTTTGGCGAAGTATATCTCGCTGATGATAGGGCTTATAAAAAATGGTGTAGGAAAACACTGCCACATATAACAATACTTTTTTATCGACATATAACACGATATGTCACACGAAAGAGCATGCGTAGTTGTGTATAATTAAAATACATACGTGGCTAGGTACTCCTAAAAATAACATAACACCCAACAGTCACATAGTCTTGATCCAACACTTCCCTGTGGCGTGGGTATCGGGAACTACGAGTATCATAGTACCATAACATCCATGGTACATCGTAAAATGAAAATGTATGACGTTTTATATATGAACAATCAAGTGGTGTGAACAGGACGTGGTATCATTAAGCCATCCAAGCTTTGGGTTGTCTGTCAGTCACATTAACCGGTCTATCACCAATCACATTCTATTGGATCGCTTTGATTCAGAAGGGGCGGGTCGATTACGGCACATCCGATCACAATGCTCACTTTTACTCATTGCCACACAATACTTATTATGTCACATGAAATAATGATGCTTATCGCCAATCTGGTTCATTGAACTTTATATATGAGCTGGTTTATGTTGACCTTTTTTTGAAGATGATTAGATTAATTGACATTTGGCTATTAAGTACTTACATAGTGCTTAGGTATGTGTCTATGCGTATTCAGGCCCCAAAGATACTAAGAATTCTTTATTTTAATTAAGATTTCGTGAGACTTTCCTATGTAGTTCCAGCGTGTTGACATATTTAACGATAGTCGAAATTCTATTTATGTGTCCCTTATAATAAGTCTTGTTTTTTTGTTATATGTGTTAGTTAAGGCAGTTCGCGCTTCGGTCAAAACTGTGAGCGACCTGTTTAATTTAATAAATAAATGTATATAAACTTACCGATAAACTTATTTTCTCAGTAATCTATTATTTGTATCAAGCATTATCTACTTTTCTGGCAACAAAGTATCGTTCACACTGTAAAATAAACAGTAGCCGTTTTCACTTTCCTAGCGCTGACAAATGAGGTAATTAACTATTCCGCCCGCGGCTGCAAGCCACGCAGCTTCCGCGTCCCGTCCCTTGATGAATGAAACAATGACAGTGTGCACACGGCTTTGGGATTAAATCACAAGCAGAGCGTTTTTGCGACGAGATAGGCAGTATGCATGGGTATGTCTAGTCTAATGCATGTACAGCACGAACAGGCGGAGCGATGAGAGGCGCGTAGAGCGGCGTAGCATTCCGTAGGCAGGCGTAGCCGGTTCTTCGTAGCAAATAGTTTCTGTAGGACTGCTAGATAATACTTAATCATTGATGATAAAAGACAGTCTCACTTTGCCATTGCTCAAAACATTGTTGATAACCAGGATTAGAATTGTCATAAAACTGCTTTTTTCCAGGAGCTCGCTTCGCTCGTGGCATCGCTCTACGCTTTACTCATGCAAGGATCTAACTACACTTTCTATTACTTTCTGCACTCGATAATAATCATTGCATCGGCGGTGACAGTTTATTAATAATTTCTGCTTATTATACATTTAGATTTATCAAATTGCGTATTATCCACGTGGGCGCTGTACCTGAGTACTTTCACTGATTTGAGTTTCGTAATATCGCTCGCTGTTGACAAATAAGTTAGTTCGTTTGGTTCGATATAAGTGCCTACTTTTTTATGTCTAATGTTTTATTAATCTAATCGGATCTGCCATAATGCTCATTATGTATTCTATGAAAGCGACCAGAGCTTAACTTCCTTCCGTAGTACATTGAGGATGTATCCAGTACTAAGGTAGTTGTTGAATTGATGCGTAATTGTTTAAGATAATCCACATAATAGAGACAGGAAACAGCTTGCTGCGTAGAGTTTTTATGACTGGCTGTTACGGTTAAGGTCCCTTCTGTCTTGTTCTCGATTTCTCTGTTTCTGTGTCTCTGTTAACAGAGACAAACAAAATATATCTATTGATATATTTTTTTGGCAAAAGATTGATTCACAAGACTTAATTATGACTGGATACTTTATAAACATTTCAGCCACTTGCTTGGCATCTAATTAGTAACTGGAAATACCAATAGTTTGTTCAGCGAAATTAATGGTCGCAAAAAGCAGTTGACAAACCGCCGGCCGTTCTTTTAATGAGTGTTTGCTTGCAGTTCGTTTGCTGCATTAAATCTTGTTCAACGAGACCGGATGCTGCAGGCGTGCAAATCTGGCGGCCTGTCTGTCAACATGAGTATTGGCATGAGCATTCCAATTTTACGATTCCAAGTATGTTTTTCCTACGATTTAATTCAAGTTTTGAACATATTTTGAGTTAGTTGTGATTTTTGGAGACATATTGAAGTGCATTTACATTAGTAGGTAATAATAAGTAATAGCAGGTACCTATATAACTACTATTATTGAATATTTAAACTATTATGGTTATTAACATCATTATCACTAGAGACGGGGTTTACCCGTGATCATGGCGCATGAAACTGTGCCGAAATATCGGGAATCAATAAAGCTCAAAAATCATGGTAAATATCCCGTTTCTAGTGATAATTACTATTATTTATTCCGTGGTATATTTGTTAATCTTTTGTTTCTATGTTTTGATTTTTCTTTTTGGATAATATTGTTGTGTTTTCTTTGGATGAAATAAATAAATTTTCTTTCTTTCTTTCTTGTTGGTTTCGTTGTATGATTCGATGCCGATGTTTTTTTTTACAAATGACCATCCTAGAAAAGCTTTGGCATTAAAATGCTCTCAATTTTGAACGGCAACAACACAATTTTTGTATATTAGGATCGAACCGCACCTTAATGCTTCTACGTTGTTCTACAAATCGTTGCTGTGCATGCTAATCCCATTATGTTATAAAACCTAACATTTCAAGCGATTTAATTTAAATTAAAAAAAAAAAAATTATCTCTGGTAAAATAGTCATGGTTATGTATTGTGTACCATAGTGGTTTGGTAAAAATACAATCAAACGGAATTGTAACCTAAACATAGCTGAATAAAATTAAGTATTAAAAAAAACCGTTGTTTACAAATTCTTTTCTGGCTTTTGTGTAAACTTTACTTAATTAATTTGAATGACAAAGAGTACACGGCTATCATTGGTGATTGTTTCTCGGACAGGCAGCCTTGACAGCATCAGTAATAGTAGGTGATCAGTTTGACATCATAAGTCGACAACATGTCAAAACAGTTGACGGAATCTCGATACGATTATTTAGTGAAATCAATATATTTTGTCCATTTGACAACGACGAAATAAGAGTTCTTTTTAACATAAAAAACATAAAAGACTTGTTTAGGGGCTTTTTTTCGAAAAGAGACGTCGTCCATTTTTATTTTATTTCAATTTATAGTATTTTTGAGTAATATCGTGTAATCTTGGTGGCATTTTAACCGGTTTGGCTTGTAATTTTGGTGGAATTTTAACCGGGTTGGCTTATAAAAAGACATGCCCTTTAATTTAAAAAAAACTACAAGACACATCTTTCTAGACAAAATCAAATCAAGGTTCGCAGTGTTCTAGATTTTTAAAACAATGAATCAGAAACAATTAATAGTGTTATATAGTAGTTCAGACGAAAACTTCAACGAAGTGTACGGAGGAACCTTAAAAGCTCATATTATATAACTTTTATGCAGCCTTTTTAGTAGGGTACCTAGGTATTTAAATATGTTTACCTCCATTTTAAAAGAGTAAGTACCCAAATAATAAAATAAATAGGCCACCACTTTTTCCTCTCTGACTAAAGATTTATAACATAAAGGTGAGGTCACACGATTACTAAACTTGACTCATTATTGGTTAGTACGTAGAATCATAGCGATGACCGGTTCCATGGCCGGAGGTGTGTAAAAACCAATTTAGTAAATTAGATTATATCTGCTATAAACAATACTATCGAGTTGTCATAAAATGTTTTAATATTAACCATCAGATGGAAAACGTCCTTTGCTGGAGCCCTCCCCCCTTACAATCCTCCATAGAGGATTAGCCATAATCACACGCTTGGCAGGTGGATTGGTGTTCGTAGTATTGGTGGTAAGTACCTCAGAAGAATGCTGCTGCCTATATCTTTGCGTAATCCCTTAGTCACCTTTTACGACATTCATGGAAAGAGTTGGAGTCTTATTGTATTGGCCAAGGCCACCACGGCAACCACCTGATGAAAGCTCATCAAAATAACAGGAGGAAGAGATACCGATGCATAGAAGTATCAACTTTTCGCCCTCAATTTACAGAACTGGGTACCAAAGTTGGAAACTTATAGACTGATAACATAACATAACACCCAACAGTCACATAATGTAGTTTTGATCCCACACTAGGATTCCCTGTGTCGTGGGTATCAGGAACTACGAGTACCATGGTACCATAACACCCAGACCCGGAACAAATATTTGCAGTTCATACAAACATTTGTCCCGCAGAATCGAACCCGCAACCTCTTGTATCTCAGCCTGCTACTCGCCCGCCGCGCCATATAGGTCGTCCTCTGACTGACTGATGATGAAGCTATATGAGTAAGTTTACTCATACCATAGTTATGGTACAAAATTTATATCATCAACAAAGTCATAATTTTTGGTTCTTAACAGTACGTGTTTACTAATATTTAGGGCACAAGTGATTAGACTAATAGGTAGCTGTCTTGTCCAACCTCCGGTTAAGCTATAATTACACAGCACAGATAATTTGAAGCCCTAAATGAATAGGATAAGTAGTTTAGATAACGTGGCGCCTACCTTCTACCTATACCTATTAAAGTTTGCCTGTGTCTGAGATTACTGGTATAAAAAAGAACAAGATAAGTATGGATACTAAAGCCTTTAAACCCGCCGATGTTGCAATAGCCTATCTATAAACTCATTCAATACGCACACTATAACCTTGGTTATTAGCTATTCATTAGGCTACAACACCATAGCATAGCATATCTCTCAAAATTATCGTAGAACTGACAACCATTGGGGAATAAAGGTGAGTGGTCACTATAAACCGGAAGACTCAGTAGAGGAAGACCATCTCGGACTAAAGACATTATAAAGGTCGCAGGAAGTCGGTGAATGGAGGCGGCTTAAGACCGTTCGTCGTGGCATTCTAGGGGGAGGCACAACCGAATTGAGAACCTCCTCCTTTTTTGTGAAGTCGGTTAATAAAATACAAATACTGACACAAATGCAATCGTAAAACACTCGATAAATTAAACGAAATAAAGACAGCTGTCAAACCGGACCTATTAGGATGTTTCGAACTATAGTAGGTGCAGTGCCACAAATTGTAAGTTGGCGGTGGCGCTTTGAGGAACTAAATCTATAAGTTGCGATTATAGAGCAACATTTGTAGCACGCAGTCGCGCCAAGTTATATGTACTTGCGTTACTGTACTTATAGGAGTTTTCAGGTCTATAGTGACTCTTGCGTCACTGTATTTATAGGAGTTTTCAGGTCTAGTGACTCTTGCGTCACTGTACCTATAGGAGTTTTCAGGTCTATAGTGACTCTTGCGTCACTGTACCTATAGGAGTTTTCAGGTCTATAGTGACTCTTGCGTCACTGTACCTATAGGAGTATTCAGAGGGTCTATAGTGACTGCTAACCACTCTGTACTAAGAATGCAAATGAGTACACAAGAAACTGATTCGGCGGTGGTTTTATAAAGAGATCAAGGTGTCAAGGGCTCAAATGTATAACGCGACACGATTTGGTTTACCTACCTGCTTGGTAAATAAGTAGTTTGTACCAAAATTTCTGGAAATGTATTAATTAACTTGGTATTTAGCGTAGCAATGGTTGCCTGCACCAAATTGAGTAAACTTTGTCCACTTCAGTATTTTCCTAATTTGCTGATGGCTTACAGATCATTATATAATATAGAGCAAATTAAAGTTATACCTAACTTAACTAACGTATATCTTCAGAAACCTTAGTTTCTTATCTACTAATTTTACTTACCTGTTCGGATCTAATGTATTAGAAAAGCGAAATGTGAATGAATTCTTTATTTTTAACCGACTTCCCAAAAAAGGAGGTTCTCAATTCGGTTGTAATTTTTTTTTTTTTTTTTTTTTTTAATTTAATGTTTGTTACCGCATATTTTCGGCGTTTATGAACCGATTTGGAAAATTATTTTTTTATTTGAATTGATATACTTCCAGATTGGTCCCATTTTTTCAGAATCCAGTTCTGATGATGGAATCCATGAGGAATTGAGGGAACTCCTCAAATATTGTAGGCATACATATGGCGATTTTGTCATTTTCAGCAACAAACCAAGCATTTGCATTCAAAAAGTATCATAATCCTTTCACCACTATGGTTCTTTCATCATTTTTTTTTCATCCAAATATTTTAGTCGAATACAATGGCAGAAGTCGGTTTTTTAAATGAAAAGTTATAGATTTCAATAGTTAGTATTTGATGAAAGTCATTAAAAAACAAGTAGGTACGGTCACGGTCTTTAATTTGTCGACTCGGTCTTTTGTTTGACTTTATGACATTTTTGATTAACCGACTTCCCAAAAAGGAAAGGGTTTCATTTCGGTTGTATTTTTTTTTATTTTTTTTATTTTTGTTACCTCATATCTCCGGCGTTTATGAACCGATTTGGAAAATTCTTTTTTTATCCAGTTCAGAATCCAGTTCTGATGATGGAATCCATGAGGAATTGAGGGAACTCCTCAAATATTGTAGGCATACATATAGCGATTTTGATATTTTCAGCAACAAACCAAGCATTTGCATTTAGAAAGTATCATGACCCTTTCACCACTATGGTTTTTTCATAATTTTTAAATTAAAAGTTATGTATACTCGTACATCAATTAAAATTTATACAGTTAAAAAAACTTACTTTAAATCTATAGTAAACAACTGATAGCCTACATTACATTACGTTTAAAATTGTGTTTTTACCTTAGGGTGCTTCGCAAATTAATCACCGTGACTCCGTGAAAACCGTTAATCTACTTAATCATTTGTTGTGTTTTTTCAACGCACTGTATTTATAGAAGTTTGACGCAAGTACTAACGACAAAAGTTTGACGCAAGTATCGACAAAAGTTTGACGTGGGTAACATGCTAAAGTTTTGTACTTTTGCCTATTATTTCTTCTCTTTTGGGCCATTGCCAATTGCCACAGCACCGCACTCATTTAAATGCTCTTATATTTCCTAAACATAAGACTGATTGTATGCCTTGAAATCTATCTAAAGTTGAACAATGCTATAGTTAGCTAAAGTTGCTAAAGTTGGACATGACAGACAGGGCAAATTGTCGATCATATTTAAATTGCTTTTATGGGCTTATTTTGATTAAGATAACATATTTGAATGATTGTTAGCTTTTATGAGACAGAGTAGACTGGAATTTAATCATGTTGTTCGGTAAGTATTTCAGAAATGAAAGTTGGTTTTAAACTTTGTACTTTACTTATATCATCTTGATACCACGTTGTCATAGATAACAGTTATTCTATGATAACGTGTTATCGAGATGAGTTAAGTTATTTGTTCTGTTTGCGAATAATTTGTTTCACAATAAGGCCGTAAATTCAAAACATAAGGAATCTCCAAATCTCTACCGGAACTGCGCTATTACGAAATTCATTCAAATACTAACAAAAGGGAAAGCAAAGCATCAAACAGGCGTTTAAACGGCAAAGCATTGTTTGTAGGAACTTTTACCAGAAAAACACGCCTTTATTATAAAATCTATCCGATTTGCTCATTTCTCGGACAATAGTTCCGATTGTTTGTAGTGAACAATTAGTAGAAATTGATCACGACTTGTAGTGGGAATATTTCGTAACGACTCTATGGGAACGATATTCTTATAGAGTTGAAAAGTTGCCAGTGAGTTATTTGCATTTGATATGCACCAATAAAGCAAAGGGTATTTTCACATTATGCCAATTCAACCGGCAACGATAACAATGGGGCGAGGCATTTTTGATATGATCACAATGAATATTGGATTGGCTCGAGATTACAAACTCACAATGATAGGTATATATTACCAAATATTATTATATTTACTTTCAATATTATATTGTAACTTATTTTTTTCTTAACTTGTCTTTGGAAGGAGGCTGCCCAAGACCGTCCATCGTGGCATTCTTGGGGAGGCCTATGTCCAGCAGTGGACTTCTAACAGGCTGATGATGGTGATGATGATTATGATTATTTACGTTTTATCTTTGACGATTGACAACTTAAAGGACTCTTGGGTATTATTGGAAAAATAATGCTTTTATTACCATGACATAAATTGGTCATATATTTGCGTACAAAAAATAGCCATAACTTCTAAACAAAAGAAAATTACAGAATATTATTTTTATTTCAATTGTTAGATTATTATGAATATCTTAAAATAATAATCTTTAATGTCTGACTAGAAAATCTAATAGGATAATTAAATAAATAGGGGTTATTCTGGAATCCCTAAAGTGCTCTTCTATAGACTTCCTCTTGACACTATTTAATGATGCACCTAAATCTACGGGTACAGCTCAATTTCCGAATATTGTTAGTAATGCTCTGCGTATCCGTACAGTTTAAAGAACTTTCAAGGTATTTCTCGCTGCGCTATAACAATTATTGACAAATCCATGTGCGGAAAAGTTAGGCTATTGAATATTCATTTGATTGACAGACGTGACTTGACGAGGGTTCCTTCTCATGACAGACAATGGCAATGATTGATTTTAATACAATAACGTAAATGCTGTTGAACTTTGAACCTATATCACCTCTAAAAAGTGTGATGATGTTGTGTTTGATGGATAAGATACATTCATTTGTTTCTCTAGAAAACATTTATTTTATAGTCAAGAGGTGCATTAAGAAAGGAATATCCTAAATTAATCCTCTAAAAGTGTGACAGCGGAGTGTTGAAGTTTGTATAGTCAAAAACTCCACGCGGACGAAATTGCGTGGCGTTCCACTGGTATATTATAAATATAGAACCTTTTAAAGTCTTATGCCTTACCTATCTATGTAACATTACTGTGTGTAATTATGAGGCAGATACTATAAATTCTTCTGTGCAAGCATTAAACCAACTACAAATACAAAGCTTTACTTCATTCAATACTTTCAAGCTTGCAGTATTTTTAACAATAGTCAGTTGCATGCCGACCTGTATCTCCAAATTCCCCAAATTGGGTCAGTAACCAGGCCAGCTATGATAGTTAGGTCAGGTATTCTGTCAATTTGAACTTACGAAGGTATTGCCTGAATAGCTATGTCTGTTAGAATGGTTACATTGCACTTTTAAAGTAATTTTTTTGGAAAGAAAAAGTAGCTTTGACGTATCATCGTTTTTGAAAGTGTCAAGTAAAAGTGACGTGTAGTTTTTATTGTGGCACTTCACTTGGTGTATATTCGCAAATGTTTCAGTTATTTTCCCAAGAAAAACAACATTATGTACCGATAGGCTTATGGTTGATTTTACCTTAGAAAAATAACGCAAACATTTGCAAATATACCTACACCAAGTGAAGTGCCAGCATTAAGTGCATCACACACGCAGCAGACGCGGTAATATTTTATATGCGTATAAAAACTTATCGCATCTGAAGGTATCACACACGTAGCAGATACGATATACGAAAATGATACATTCACGCGGAAACCTTCAAACTGTATTGTAGTTCAATTTGTATGCACAGATATAATCTGTCCATCTTTTGATATATGTCGGTGCCTACAGATGCTTGACGGTAAAATATAAGTGATCTGCTACGTGTGTGTTGCTCCTTGAGTTTAGTATAGACAGCGATATGGACAGATACGCGCTCAGATACAGATATCTTACCACATCTGCTACGTGTGTGAAACACTTTAGACTGGACGAACCCTACCTAGAAATCCGGGTCTCTACCTCCCTTATGAATACCTTTATGGAAAACGTGTGCACATGTGTGTTTGCTCGATGAAACACGATGCCATGTTTACTAGTAACTCGTTGCCAATACTATAGCAGTACCGCGCATTGCCTACCGGATATTTGCCGTTCGTATTGAATCATCGTAATTGGCTTGCCGAAGTGTTTTCTATACTTTGAGTAGTGTTTTTCTGTTGTTATTATTATACCGTACGTAAAGACTTTCAGTGATCATTTTGAAACGTGGTTTTGCCAAGATATCTAACTCTTAAGCACGTGTTTTTTGCGTAATCGATTCGACTACGTATTAAGTCGTATTTGTTAATGTTTAGCTAATGACCTCTAACAGGTCTAAGAGGTCTCAGAGGCGTTGCTTGAAATGTAGCTCTTGCCAAAATTTGACAATAGAGACGGATTCGAATTTGATTCGATACCTTCAAAATCGTGCTAAGGGTTCTGTTGACTTTTGTATGCACGCAAACTCTAGCTTAACATGTTAAGTAACCATGCAGTCCTTTCCATTATTAAGATCAAACAAAATCCTAATATAATATGTATATAGCCAAAGTGGCGATTTGTTATATAATCACTAGATTCATCACTTGTGCTGAATTTGACTAGTATTTATTACTTTAGCTAGACATTTTAGTTACTAGGTACGTATATAGGACAATGACTAGGTATTACGTATAATTACTGATTCAGCACTTTGGCTGTGACTTATCTACCAACTATCTGTTTATAAACGAGTGTTTCTTTGAAGTCGTTACAGTGTATTCACCTCAGATGCTCTTCACTTGTCTCGTCTGCCTATTACCTCTAAGGGGGAAACTCTAAGAGGTAAGGGGAAAACTGAGGTATGTTCCCCAAGGGAGCATGTACAATTTGGACAAACTTATCCTTCCGTTGAGGAAGTTGGAGAACCTGTTCATGTGGATGGAAATTAGAGTGTTTGTGAAGAAACGTGATGTACATTGAATGCACGAGATAAGTTTGTCCGGTCGTACCTGTGCAATAAAATTGGTGCGGGTATATTGTGGCCTGTAACTTTTGCCCACCCCAAATAAAAGGAGGGGTTATACTCGGAGATTATAAAACGTTGCAGCCAAACAGAGTTCATGGTGTTTTTTGGCAGTTGTGAAGTTATTTTTTGGGGCAAGCCCGTGTTATTCTCCCAAGGGAACTGAATTTCTGGATAAAAAGTATGATAGATATATAGGTAGATAAACTCTTTATTGCACACTAAATAAAAATTCAAAAGCAGGAAACATTAAAAAATAAAATAAAAATATAATGGGCGGTCTTGTCGTTTAAAGTAAAGTATGGTATTTTAATCTATTTTTCTGACAAATTTCATCAAAATAGGTGTTCTTTTTTTGCGTAAAAACCAAACATCCAATCAAACAAATAAACAAACAACGACAGACACTTTTACATGTATATTTTACTGGAAAATAATTCGGTATATTTACCAAGGCAATTACTAAAATTAAATAAAATCAATAATTTTTGAATAATAGGTACATACTTATCTGTATAGGTACATAATATACATATTTTCACAAATAGCCTTTGACACTGGTAACGATGTGTTAAACGGTTACCATCTACACCTTTCAATTATATTACCCGTATAGTTCTTATTTGCTTTTTAGAAACATAATACAAAAATAAAAAAGTTTAATGACTATAATATACACTTTTAGGGTTCCTTACCTCAAAAGATACTAACGGAACTATTCTAGAATAATAGCAAAAAACTACTATTTATTTTGTAATATAGGCTAAATTTATGGAAGAAACAAGTACCTATAGCACAGGCTCGTCCTAGTTTAGGTACTAGAGATTAAGTATACCTATCTAATAAGTTACTTATATAAAGTAATAACACCTTTCGAGGCTATCGTTGTGTACCTACAGTAAACTTCTTTTTTGATAAATAAAAAAATATTATTATTATTAATTAATAATTATTATAATGTATATATGGGGAGATTTGGCATAATCACCATGCTTAGCAGGCGCATTAGTGATCGTAATTTTGGTGTTGAGTACTCAGGTCAATGCTAAAAAAAAAAAAAAAAAAAAAATGTAATCCCTTAGTCGGCTTTTACGACATCCACGTGAGGAGACGGAGGGGTCTATTCTTAAACACCGAACACACCGCGGCAATTTGGGGTATTTTGCGTATACCTCTTTACAAAATGTGTAAGGTAAAGTGTGTAAAGGTAACAACTTTTCGTTTAACTACACATACAGGTTTCATATGGGTATAGTTATGTACCTATATTATGTGTATCTTAGAGGGGGACCGGAGAATCAATGAATGTTTGATAACTTTGCGTAGCCATGGAAGGTATGTAGGTACCTAAGTAACAAGAATTTTACCTTCATTTTATCGTAACGCATAAAACAAGATACAAAGCTGTTAGGTAATGTAACTTTTATTTTGAAATATGATGCATGTATTGATCTACCTGTTTTATAAGTATTTTTTGTGTTTTAATTAGGTACCTATCTAAAATAATACGTACTAAGTAGTATTTATACAGACATGTAAACTTCCACGCACTATGGGCCTTATTTTTTAAACCTATTTTAGTTAAAATAGCTTTTGTTTTGTTCTCTCTGATGTAAAATGTCATATGTTAAAACAAGACAAACGACATTTTAACTAAAATAGGTTTCATAAATTATTATGAATAAGGGGGTAAGTATTTTGTAGTCACTACCTATTATAACCATTTGTAATGGCTTAAGAATAAAACTCTTCGTCTCCTCCCGTGGATGTGGTAAAAACCGACTAAGGGATTACACCAGGAGATGGGCAGCAGCATCCACCTGATAATTCAACACCAATACTGCGATCTCCAATCCGCCTGCCAAGCGTGGTGATTATGGCAAATCCCCCTATAACATTCTATGGGGGAGGCCTCGTCTAGCAGTGAACGTATAAAGGCAGCTGATGATGAGGACCTCTTATAATGAGAGTCGATTTTCGAGTTATTACCTACTCTTCCACCACAACCACCAACCAATCAACCTCTACTCGATAGACTAAATACATTATAAACGTCGCAGGAATATGGTGGATGGTTGAGGAAGTGGAGGGGGCTCAAAACCATTCGTCGTGGGGGGAGGGGGAGCCTATGTACAGCAGTGGACTCCAACAGGCTAATGATGATGATTATCTACTCTACTCCCAAACCACTTAAGCTATATAAATGAGGTTATCACTATTGGATAGCTTGGTTCTAAGGCTTGAAATAAATTAAATAAGTAAACAGATCATTTCGGAGAGCTTTTGTGTACTCCTATACGAGTACACAATGCGTTCCGATTTGAAGGGCAATATAGTTAAGTAAAATGCCAAGTATGTACCTACCTACATGAGACTATCTCACGTTACATCTCAGGGTCAGCTGGTACTGTGATGAGATTAATCATGAAAGCCAGGTCCTGGTCATTGAGTTATTGCAGACGTATCTGGCAAAATACCTAGATCAACTTTAGTAGGTGGATTAAGGCTGTAACTGGCTGATTCTACCTAAGTACTACCTAATTCTTCTTCACGTATTATGCACCTGCATAAATTTATCCGCACTACACAAAGGTTAGCTGGTAGAGAATGCTAAGTTCGCCTATGTACATGGTTTGTTTTTTGTGAAATAAAGAACATTCTACTCTATTCTATTACTCTCAATGTAATGATATAGAGTACATTGAATTTAATAAAAACGTCCCAATTTTAGGGTAATGTAACATGAAAAAACCCTTTTATATATATATAACTTTTTGTCTGTCTGTAAAGACATTTTTTCTCAGGAACGGAAAGGTTTACGCAATCTTTAAAATTTATACCAAATATAAAAATCTGTAAGCTAAGAGTGCTGTAAAAAAATAAAGTAACCTATCCAGTAACCTTCCAGTTTCTATAAATTTAGAATGCGAGGAGGCTTGATAACAAAAATAAAAGTAAAAGTCTAAAATTGAGGAATTTCTACTATTTTACCCCTAAAATGTGGTTATTCCCGAAATCTCCTTTAGACATCCCCTAAATGGTATGGTGAAGTATGTAGGAAAATGTGGCTGCAAACTCGAAAAGAGCGAATTCGAAATAATTTACGGACCAGAACTCTCAGGGTGCGAGGCTCGCTCGCACTTGTCCTTTTTTGTATGAAATCCAGCATGTTTTGGCGGCCTCTCGCTCTGTGTGCTGTGCCATGAAATTGCATTAGCTATGTTTAAAATGAGTTTAGTTACCGGAGATCTAAATCTAGATAAATTATGGACGGCTCAGAGAAACTGCACATTATTATTAAGACTAAAAGGGTTCCTTAAGCCATTAAACCAAACTAGAATGGGTTCTAATTAATGTTCGTGATCATATGCAAAACGACATCGTTAAAATATTAAATTTAATATTTACAGCTTATCCCTGGATTAAGATTTCCGCATTAAGTTAAGTATATTATGCTACGAATACGAACGTAGCCAGCTAGTACTGCCCCATTAGACAAATAACTATCAATAAACACGCGAAAATGAAGACCAACAAGTGCGAGTCAGACTCGCGCCCTCGGGTTTCCTTACGTATTTCTTGCTCTTCATACCGAAGCATTTTTTAGCGAATTCCATACAAAATTCACCCTCCCATTTTAGCGGTACCTATACCTACAGAAGTCACATCGTAATCACATAAGCAGCCTTTAGATGTCCACTATTGGACGAGGCCTCCCCCATAAAATGCAATGGAGGGGATTGGCCATAATCACCACGCTTGGCAAGCGGATTGGTAATTGCAGTATTGGTGTTGATTTCTGGTGGATGCTGCTGCCCATCCCCTAGTGTAATCCTTCAGTCGGCTTTTAAGTCATCCACGGGAGGAACTAGAGGGGCCGGACACACCACAGCATAGCTCGCTTTACGAGATCTTTTCTCCCACATACGTGCAAATTATGGAATGAGCTCCCTTCTGACGTTTTTTCGCTAAACTACAACATGAACAGCTTCAAAAAAAAATTGAAAAGGGTCCTTCAAGGCAGGCAACGCATTGGCAATGCCTCGGGTGTTGCAGATGTCAATAGGTGAAGGTAACCGCTTACCATCAGGCGGGCCGTAAGCCAGTTTGTCGAGCCATTACATAAAAAAAAGCACAGTTTGTACCAAAATCAAGAGTTTTGTCTTATATTTATGATTGTCGAGGTAAAGCCTGAATTTCAATATTTTGAGTCAAAGTGGTAAATTTTTTGTTATTAAGGTCTAAAAGAGGTTTGATACCTATATAGGCTAGGTACGCAAGCTGCCTAAGCAACAGGTTCCTGGCTGAGGCCACTTTTGACGCACCAACCTGCCTGCGTTACCGATCAGAACAGACTTACTTTCTATAAAAGGAAATCGAAATTATCTCAATACATGGAGCATTCCATTTCTCTTTCGGTAGTTTTGATAATTGAGACCCCACTCGCTCGACTCACTTTTATTGTGCACTTGTCGAGATAGAATAAACGTCGTCGCAATCAAAATTCTTTTCTTTAGTGCATTATGTTCTGAATTCCAGTTCGTTATGGCTTCTTACATAATCGGATTTTGTCGAATAAAGAGCCGGTTTTGTTCGTTTCTGTGATTTTTCTCGAATCGATCCGCGTTCCTTCTATCACATCGGGAGTAACATCCGATTGTATTAGGCACACCCTCAATTGAGCTCTCACGCGCTTCTGGGACTCAATCATTGGTAGTAGGTACTTACCAGCTGCTCTATTTACTTTGTTTTGCGTCTGACCTGGTACTCGCTTATTGAGTTGGTTGGGTACTGCTAGGTCATAGCCGCAAAACTCGATTTCCTGTTTCTATTAGTCGGAGTCTCGGGATTCCATAGTTTTATCTTCCCAATGCACATAAAACGGGACGGACGACAAATTGTTACAGTAAACTCTGACCGCAAATACACTTAAGCCTACAAATCTGGTGGCATTGTTTGCTTAACAAAGAGCCTTTAAAAGGTTCATTGATCTCGTGTATACCTTTATAAAAGTGACTTTTGTTACACCAATGAGGATATCAATATATATAATATCGTTGCGAGACTAACTCACTCACTGAGTCCTGAAATTTTGTTAGTACATACATTCTTTTTATGGTCTATAGGGATGCAATTGGAAAGGAATTTCTGTAATTCACCCTCTAATGAGGTACAGCGGGTTGTTAAGTTTGTATGAAAAAAAAACTCCACACGGATGAAGTCACGTGCGTTACACTAGTTAAAAATAAACAAGACTATCAGTAATCGTTTGCAGACAAAGAAATTGAACAATAGGTCTCAATACACCGTACATGTGTATAATTGCAGAGCTTATTCTAGTTTGCCGTAGAAGGAGGCAGATCTTCGCCGGAGCGATATAAATAGCGAGGCGGACCCGCCACAGATGTAGTGGACACCAGTTTAGAAGTGCTCGTCTATTTCGAACAAGTGTAAATAAATCAAGCGAGTCACTTTCGTAGTTCTATGTACTAGGTTGTCACTTTCGTTGGTCGGCCGCCTGTCAGCCGAGCCGGTCCTGTCCGCGGGGCTTACCTATGTTTCTTGCGAAGTGATAGGCGCTAAGCCCGACCGTGAATAAATTATCGTCTCGTATTTATAGAAACAACCCTTTACATTTTAGGGTTCCGTACTTCAGAAGGAACAAATGGAACCCATAGAAGATCACTCTTTTTTAAGAACCTTTTTCGAGGAACGGTGAAGTTATCGAGTTGAAATTTAAACCAATACCAAGGTCTACGATCTCATTGCCTTGTGCCTGTGTAATAGTAATTAAGGTAATGATCTACAAATGAGGAGTTTTGAATTTTTAATCTCTAAAACGTAAAATAAATGTAGTATAGAAAAGTCTGTAGGTAAGTAAAATAAAATCTATAGTTTGACATAGTATAGCCGGTACGTTAGCTTAAAGTACACCTACGAAAGCCTCAGGGCGATTGTCCTTCTCGCACTTGTTCCTTTTTAGGGTTCCATACCCAAAGGGTAAAACGGACCCTATTACTAAGGCTCCGCTGTCCGTCCACCCGTCCGTCCATCTGCCACCAGGCTGTATCTCATGAACCGTGATAGTTTGACAGTTGAAATTTTTACAGATTATGTATTTATGTTGCCGCTATAAAAACAAATAATAAAAAACAGAGTAAAATAAATATTTAAGGGGGCTCCGGCGCGCACGGGCCTTCGTGCGCGAGACAACTCGCACTTGGCTGGTTTTTTATTGTTTGAGTTAGTGAAACCATCCGTATAAAATCCATTTAAATACATCTCTTCTGAACCAATGCATGCGCATGATTTTAGATTTTAAGCTGTATGTTAGGTATGTTAAGAACTAAATAGCGTACACACTTTACACATTAAATTAATAATTAACTCGTAAGTGATAACCTTCGGCAATAATTAAACGATGAACTTGACATGCGGTGCGATCTCGATTGTTGTCCATTTAAAATTAATCACAATTGTACAAATATGGCCTTCATAAATCACGCAGTTTGATTAGCTCATTAATGAGATGACTTTATCCACTAATGCGATTTGCCATGCGATAGGTCATAATAAGCTACAACGATTGCGTTTTGCCATGCAATACAAATCACATACTCATGCAAACTCAAACCTAACAATTTCATCATTTGATGTTTATGATTATGCTCAAGTAAGTACAGATCATCATCATCATCATCACCAGCCTGTTTACGTCGACTAATAGACGAGGCCTCCCCCACTGAACACAATGGGGGGATTTGCCATAATCACTACGCTTGGCAGGCGGATCGATGATCGCAGTTTGTTGTACCAACTCAGGTGAATGCGGCTGCCCATCCCCTGGTGTAATCCCTTAGTAAGGCTTTTACAACATCCACGGGAGGAGATGGAGGGGTATATTCTAATGCCGGACACACCACGACAAGTAACAGTAAAGACAAAGTACCTACAGATACAAATGACAAAAAAATAGAAATAAAAAGAATAAGAGAGATTTTAACTTATAGTGAGAGAGAGCTAAGAAGATAATAGATCATTTTAATAGTTAAATAACCAGTGTTGCCACAACGCTCTTGTCAAAAGTTACCTAAGAGTGTTCAAAAAGTAACCTTTTATTAAGAAAAGTTACCTTTTTTTTTCGAGCCGCGATAATTTAATATTTCAGAAGTGTAAACTGCCAAAGTTCTTGTGATTTTATCATCAAAACCAGCAATAACAGAAATTTTACAGGGGAATTTGGGAACTGAAAAAGTGCAAAATCTCAATTTTTTTGACAACCCCTCGATTTCACTGACTTTCCCTCATCACCTTGAGCTTCCTTGACTTTTCCCTGACTTTCCTTGATTTTCAAGGAAGCGGACACCCTGATAAGTCGCCCCCTAGAATGCCACGACGAACGGTCTTGAGCCACTCGCCCGGGTCATATTAGAGTAATAATTTCCGTAATAAAGGCCGAGGACCCACAACGAATGAATCCAATTGAGCAAGCGAGACGCTCATACTTTGGCGCTATGGTATTAATCAATGCGAGAGAGAAAGACGTGTTTTTACGTCGTAACGTAATTTCCTCCGATAATTTTAAGATGCCCCTGTTGTGTTATTTAAAATAACACAACAGAGGCATCTTAAAATTATCGGAATGAGCACAAAAGGGAACAAGAGTAAAGCACATAGTCTATCGGTAGAGATATGTATAAGTCAACGTAAATGGCTGTCTAGCACCCACGTGTCAGCACCCAGGTCACATTTCACTTGTCAGTGGATTCCTCACGCATTGCAAGAATCCTTCCCACGGCCTTGCATTATTCGCAAACTTGGTCAACTCTCAAATACCAAGTGAAATGAACGAGCTCTAGAAAGACACAATTAATCTGACCATTAACTATGAACGTTTAGGAGGTCAAGCGAAAACAGTGGAAAGGTAAGATGCAACGTAGTTAGCACAGTTAATGTGAAATACATTGTGAAATTCATAAATAAATTATTTAAATTCATACGGTTGGTAAACGTTTGCATCACACAAAGTAACGAGTGGTGATATAATAGGGATGCGTGTGCATACTCGATTTCAGTGAACGCAGCAAGGCTCTCAGTGCTCGGTAGTAAACTAAACGTGAACCAAAACAAATGGACAAGACACCGTTACAAGTTCGCAGAATAAAAAAAAAATGAGTGAGCAACGGTAATCTTTGTTCGTAAGGTCGAAACCCCGTCTTCACGGTAAAGCACCGCAAATGTACAAGATATAGCATTGCGATAACTCTATAATTAAAATCAAAGCGAGCAACAAGAGCAATTTATCTTTACATCACACAGATGTTCAATACTTGGTCGGCTTTTTAATGCCTACAATTTTAAGCGAAGTAATACCAAGAGTCTGCAAAAACTCAAGTGCCACCACCATATGTTTTAAAAGGGCAATTTACTATTCAATCTCATTTTGTTGTCACCTTTTGTGGATCCAGATGTGGCCGCTCCCAAACGATTCATAAACGTTCTAAGCCTGAATGAAATAACAAACTAAAAGGGATTCGGTGGCTTTGCGGACATTTAGCTGTTTATACTGATTAGAAGCAGTTCAACCAAGATACTTAATTTAAATAGCCTCATGATTCGAGTATATGTAGCTAATAGAAAAGTCTTCCCAATGACTCATCAATTTAGCTTTGCACTTGAATAGGCTATAATCATTACCTACGCTCCAAATACAAATTGGATCAGGTCAGCGCCGGCGGCTGTTCCAAAGGACTAGAACCGATTACTGCAAAAAAATTGTACGCGGAAGCGATATTGATTCTATAAAACCTGAGAAAAAGACAAGTTTCTCTTCCAGGAATTATTGGTGTATACGATCATTAATGTAAATAAGAGAGCTAAAGCAAAAACGGATCACTAAGTACGTGTTTCCATGAGGTGAAGACGGAAGGTGAGCCGTGGGAGCCAGTGCACCGACGCGGGAAAATGTACCTCTATGGGCACCGTTCACATGCTCACGGAAAAAAGCATCACTTGATCGAAATCCAGAAAACAACTAGGTTCACAGACATAAATTAATTCAGCCATCGAAGCAATGCGGATCTCAGTTTAACGAGACTTTAAACTAATGGTGTCGTCTATTGGACTCCATGTGCAGTGGATTAATTGGAAGCATTTTGAAGTGAATTTAATATGAGGCCGACAGCTTTACGAATGCGTTTATGTTATAATGTTTACAGCCTTCATTAATGTTATTGGGTGAAGTTAAATTAAGAGAATGTCATCGGTGGCTAGCAAAAGGGCGTATGCGCCGAACACGCGAACAAAGTTTGATTCTAATTTGGCTATATTTTTTTTAAACTCCACGTTTCTTTGTACACATAATCAGTACTTATAATAATATCTAGACCCGTGGTGCGTTAGTTTCTTATAAAATTATATGGTTACCAAATCATAAATAAAAAAAAATAATTAAAAACTGACGCACCACTTTTATATTAGTGTACTGATGTGTACTAAATTACATGAAGTACAAAAAGGCGTAAGCGCCTTTACCGGTAACCTTCCCTTAAAGCTTTTCAGCGTTGTTTTTTAGTTGAATAAAACGTTACTTCAGAAATGTGATACATCTATTAATAAAAAACATGATGGTTGAAACGAATGGAAGCTATTTTTAGACAAGTATCAACTTAATGTGACGTTTTCTACAGGTAATTCAGCGTTTTAGACATTATTGTCATGGACTTCGGATTGTGGACATTCCGACAGTCAGCCAATTCTATAAAATATTCTTACAATTGCAAATATTACAGAAAAGTATAACATAACATAACAACCAACAGTCACATATTTAGTCCTGATACACTATGATTCCGTGGGTATCATCAAGGAACAAAAGTACCATGGTGCTACAACACTTGCTCAAATGCAAACATTTGTCCCGCAGCGGGACTCAAACCCTCTTGCGTCTCAGCCAGCTACTCGCCCACCGCGCCACGGAGGTTGTCAACTACGTAACTATGGTGCATGTAACTACGTAGTTGATATCGCCTTGGCTATCAACACTGACGAAGTAGAAGTACACAAAATGGAATCACATACCTCATGAATAGATAATAATTTACTTCTCAAAAGCTTTTCTAATTTTGTTCACGTCCTTATTTGCAAAGTAAAGTTTCACTCTGTGTAATTGCTATAAAGTGATGATAATAAATCAGTTGCTTGGTTTTCGGTAGACAGGTGTGCGGTGATTTCGCTACTGGTTCGGAACGCCTCGGGCAGTACCTACCAATGTCAGAGACATGAATTGACCTTGCTGTAGGCTTACTTTTCTTGCTTTAGTATTTTTATTGGACCAACCGTGGCACTAGCTGACGCAGCTTTTTCATATCCATTAGTCTAGTCTGGAAGATTATATTAAATTAAAACAAGACTCCAGAGATATAAATCGTTTAAAAATTTAATAATAAAAAATACCAGATATCAAAATAATATTGGAACAAAGAAATAATTTTCTTTCAACAGTGGTAAATATTATAAAAACTAAAATAACGGATTTTTAAAAAAAAAATTGCCGAAATCATACTGAGATAAACCAACAAATACGCGGTAACAAATACTAACCCCCTTAATCATAATCAATTTATAAACCTATTTTAGTAAAATATGTTTTGTCTTGTTTTGACGTATGATATTTTACTTCAGAGAGAAAAAAACAAAAGCTATTTTAACTAAAATAGGTTTAAAAAATGATTATGAATAAGGCCCCTAATGTAAAGCTTTGCTAAACGAACCAAGATTCAAAATAAGTGGGTAAGATAAGTATTTAGACGTGCTAAGGGTGTTTTTTATAGTATTTTACCAACTACATAAGCGAGGAAGAGTTATAAGTTCATCGTCTCGTGATGAATGTATGCGATGCACATGGCACGGTCGCGGTGGGAGAAATGTGTATGGCCGCACGGTCCAGCCACATCGACCGAGATGTCCTTGGATAGATAACAGAGTGTTAAAAAGACGTGTGATTATTACAGCTTCACGTACGTCTCTTATCTGATGCGTAAAACTACTTCTCCAAATTGCCCAACTTGTATGTAACGTTATTAATGATGTAGATTTGTTTTAATGGAATGGGTTAAGAAATCGAGTGCGAGAATTAATATTAATTTCAATAGTGGTTGTAAAAGCATACTGGGCGATCTGCCCAGTATGCTTTTACAACCACTATTGAAACGATTTCAAAAGATGCAATTTTTATGTTAGTGTTTTTGGATTATTTTGTTACGGACCTCACAATTGCATCATTGACAAGGTCTTTTATTATTAATACAAAAAATGTGGGTATGTTCATGTGTATGAATGCTGAATCTACTAAAGGCGAACAAAAAAAACTTTTTTTCGCTGTCATAACATATTATTTGGTGTAATATACGGAAAGAGAATAGGTGTGAGAGAGGAGCGCGAACCTGTGCTCTTTTAGCGATTTAGTACTGTTAGCAATACTGTCTCGTCAGATAGCTCGTCCAAAAGATGTAATGAAATCTAAAATCGGTTGTAATGTGAAAATCTAATCTATCATAATGTTAGTTTCATTTTTCTGTACGCATATTGTCTTTCCACACATACTGTAAATCTTTGGCTAGTTATTTTGAATGATGAAGTTTCTTTGACCATTCTGCAGTTTTAAGGCGGGTTTGACTAATAAAAAAATAAGTTTTATTTATCCGAGTTGGATCAACTGTACTATAAATATTGTGATTGTGTTTCACTGTAGTCAGGCTACAGTTATTTTAGTAGTAATTGTATCGAGAATCTTCGATATGTTTATTAAAGTGTCTTACAAATGTATTGTTGTAGCATCAATCTTGAGAATGTTGATAGGTACATTGCCAGCGTTCGAAGGAAACTGAACTAAATATGTTAATTTATTAGGAATATTGTTTATGCACGTCACGAGTTTCTGGCTTTGCTCTAGTCTCCACTGTTCTATTGATTCTAGGTAGCTATAGGCATAATGAGGTAGAAATATATTGAAAACAAAGATTTACCCACGTTCTATGCGATATCGTGACCATCTTCGTGGTACGACGGCAGGCGATTAGATGGATGAGACGTGATAGGTGCGGGTTCGATTCACCTATGCGGGATGTCGTTTTCATAATCAGCGTGTAGAAATCCACTGCTGGACATAGGCCTCCCCCCTAGAATGCCAAGACGAAGTCTTGAGGCTCCTCCATCCACCGACTCCCCGCGATGTTTATAATGTCTTTAGTCCATCGAGTAGAGGGCCTTCCCCTACCGCGTCGTCCGGTTAATGGTCGCCACTCGAGAACCTTTAATTACTCACCTAAAATTGTCCATTGGCGTAATTGCCGTCGTAAAGTTTGATAAAGAGTAATTTGAAATACTAACTTGCAGACTTTAGTAAGATGTTTAAATCTTACTAAAGTCAAATAAAATGCACAATCCAATGCAATTAAATGTAATTTGAATATTTCAATGACGATATATTTTTTCATTTAATTTATTCATGCTCAATGTACATGCTCAGCTTAGATCTATAATATACCTAATATACCTATAATATACCACATTATCACCTCCTGTGGATGTCGTAAAAGCCGACTAAGGGATTACACCAGGGGATGGGTAGCAGCATCCACCTGAGTACACAACACCAATCCACCTGCCAAGCGTGGTGATTAGGGCAAATGCCCCATTGCATGTCATTGCAAAGCTCGGCACGGCAGCGACTGAGCAGTGATTACTTTTCGTAGTATGATATGTTTTTAAATGCAAAATCGTAAAATAGTTGGTTTAAAATTCTTATAGTTCTACTGTTATTTATTTTTGAAAAGCAGAAAGCGTTTTATTGGTATTTTTTTTTATTTTCTCTATCCCGAAAATTTATTGTTCACAACTCTTTGACTACCTACTAAATTTACTATCCGTGGGAACCTGTTATTGGCTCTCTACTGTTATTCTGTTGTGTTATTGCATTTAAGTAAGCTGTTAAAAAATAAAATAAATAAATAAATAAATGTAATGGGGAAGGCCACGTCCAGCAGTGGACGTCTTAAGGCTGCTAATGATCGCAATTTTAGTAAGATCTTGCTAAGAAAAACATAAATGTAGAAGTAAGTAAGTATATTCTACACAGATACACCACATTCGTAGTAGGATAGTAAGCAAAGTAGCCGGCGAACAATGATCACATTCTCATTTACCTGGCTGGTTTCTGTAATCTAATCCACGATAATAAGGTGGAGATATGTTTGCTTCATTGTATCAGAACCGAAACACAATAGCGAACGTTTACAAACAAAACAAAAATTTGTTGACAAATTCGCGGTCTTGGAATTAATAAATGGCTGTTGATGTGGTGTACGTGCGCCAATATAAATAAATATACCTAAAAACTATATTATTATGTATCAATTTTGAAATATTCAAATGAAACAACAAGAAATAGGTACTCAGATGAAGTTTTTTCTTTCTGTATTTATTTCCTCAAGATTTATTTCCATCCTATAATATATGATTATATATTATAGGATATTATATATTATATATATTATTCCTATGATTTATTTATATCCTATCGCAATATCAAAAATCCAAACCAAAGCAACGTGCGATCCATCGCACCGCATCGTATTTGAAAAGTTAAATAAATAAATTAAGTCAATTAATTGATTGCGTCCGAAACATACTGCGCTCCAGAACAAAAATTGCCGATGTAGGGGTTCCAGCCAAGAACAGTTCTCTTAATGATTTTCAGTCTGGATTTTAGCGTCCACAGCACCGGTTACTACGTTGGTCAAAACTACTTGGTAAGTAACTGTGTTGACATTTCTCGATTTTTGTATCGCTTTTAATACTGTCGACTTCGATATTCTTCTAGACACTCCTGGTTTCATATCTATCTCTTTGGACGTCAGCAGCGTGTGCGTCTTGATGAATCATTTACATTTCATCTTGGTGCAGCATGACTGCTGGTGTTCCTCAAGGCGGCGTCATTTCCCTTCTCCTGTTTCCAATTATCATATTTTTTTTTTATAATTTGTCTTCTTTCTACTACCTTTATGCAGATTTATTCCCAAGCGATAGATATAGTTTTTTTTTTTTATTTTTTTTTTATCATAACATTTCTGCCGCATAACGTGACATCCACCGGAGGAGATGAAGGGGTCTTTTCTTAGGCCAGACACACCACGGCACCTCTACTCCAAAATATATTGTTTAATTCTTCTGCCCCTCCGTATCTGAAGGAACGCTTTGAGTTTGTTCATTACTTCAACCCTCGTTCACTTCGGCTATTAGAAAATCATGCTCGAAGGTGCTCTGTTCGCCACAGCTCTTACTAAGCTGACTGTTTGGCTGTGGAATTCATTACCGGTGCCGATTTGGCTCCATCATTACATTCTTTTAAAAGTCGTGTCGTGTTATAACTGTTGTTTTACGCAATAAAGAGAGATCTATCATCTACCCTAGTTACTAGTGTCCTTATGCTTGTCATCATCTATATATCTATATATATCTATGTGAGCTGATGATACTGGAAAGTTTCCAGTGGAAACGGTTGCATCAAACAGCTACAAACCATCTCACTAATACCTGTTCTGAAGTATAACAAAACCGTGTTAAAATCTCAGTAAATAGGTACCTGTTTTGGAGCTATGACGCCACAGGCTAACAGAGATACAAGTATACACACACAAAAACTCAATAACTCGCAATAACTCTTTACTTAGCTTCAAAAAAGATGTCATTAAAAGATTATAATGAAAGAGCAATCACTTGCATAGAACTGGTTCCTGACACATTGCGTTCGTATCACTCCATGTACGGCAGGGA
This sequence comes from Epirrita christyi, assembly GCA_951392215.1. Taxonomy (NCBI): domain Eukaryota; kingdom Metazoa; phylum Arthropoda; class Insecta; order Lepidoptera; family Geometridae; genus Epirrita; species Epirrita christyi. Next base: position 10,866,307 of record OX595846.1, read on the forward strand.
CGTGAAGTGATCTTTATAGACACAGAAAAAAATACAAACATACATATTGTGGGTATAGTAGATATGCGCCAAGATCAGTTACCTTCAGTTCAACGTTTTTCTCTGATGCACTTCACAGTTATCAGGATGACATACCATGCATCCGATATAAACACAATGATGGCTCTATACAAAACCGAATCATCTTTAACTAACATTATTTTCTCCATAATGTGCCACAGCAACAACCGGGACTGTAACTGGTCCTTCTACCTTTCCAGTTTGAAAACCATAAAATGATATTCGTGATTCTTTACGTTTCTCTATTGTTTTCTACTCTGCAATCATTCAAGTTGTAATGAGTCTTTTGTTTTGTATATTACTGTGAAGTGACTTTATGCAGTTGTCACAATTGCATATTTTGAATACTAGCATTAATTTAACCTTTACAATTGTACATACATTTCACAAAAATACTTGTACATTTTGTACCGCAGTAGTAATAATGAATTTGACACAGTTTCTATTGTTGTAACTGGTGATGTTACATGCTCCAGTGACATTGTTATCTAATACCTAAGTAATTGTAACTTTTGACATGTGTGCATATATAACGGTGATATTTATACCTACGTGTCAGACATGTCTAATTAGATGTTTGTCAGGTGCAAAAAAATAGGCCGCGTGTTTAGAATTTTACGACATACAATACATACTTACTATATATACAGGATTATAATATTTTATAGGTGTTGTATGCTATACAAATATTAAGATCGAAACCTAGTCCACAAAAAACAAACCGAGGGTGACCAAGAAAGAACTTATCACACGAAGTAGTCCACGAAGGTAGCGATTAAATTTTTTGCAAATTTTGACACAGTCATTTCAACTTCACCATGTAATCCATTTCTGATGAGCCATTTCCAAAGTTCTCCTATCTTTGTAGTATTGGGTTTCAATGTTGAATTCCTAATTCTTATGTTATATATTTTAAAGAATATTACTTACCTAAAGTAAAGAATAACATCACTATGCAGAAAAAATATGCACAAAATACATAGTAGGTAAACATGGAAAGATAATGAAGACAAGAGGCGTGACCCTCATTAGGGTGTGTATCTATACTACGACAATATGTGATGTATGTAGAATTACATAATACTACCCTTGATAGGGATTTTCCACGCTTAAATAAAATTTAAAAGTAAAAGAAACTATTGAGCTATTTATATAAGGATATGTTCACTAACGCCACAAAAAGACCAACATTTACAAAATTGTTGCGTGTTTGCGTGTTAGTTTTACTGACTGACTACCAAACGCATAGCCTAAACCGCAAGTCTTAGATACCAGAAATTTGGAGTGTATATGATCTAGGCGTGTAAAGTAATTTCCGAAATTTACCTCCTAAGGGGTGTTGAAGTTTGCATGGAAAAAACTTCACGTAGATGATGTCACGGGCTCACTACTAGTTAATTATAAGGTTAACATCGACTACTTAGCCTTTGTGAAAAGCACTTATCTATCACTAATTATTTATTGATAATAAAAAGCACTTACCTAATACAAAACATGAATAGTAGGATGGTAAGACCAATTAAGGAATCAACCTGACTTTATGTATAACACTGTTGTGTCTGTGTGCAACACAGATAAGGCAATCGAACAATATTTGTTTTGATAATTTGAAGTCCATCCAATGTTTACAGAGCAACGGATATCAGTGGAAATAATTTATTAAACAGATGTGTAACTTGGGTTGACATCGGTTGTAGGCATTTTAGAATTGAATTATCGTTGCTTGTTATATTTTATTTAAACGAGGCGTAACACATCTATTGGTAGTAATTAATTTTGATTTAGCAATCAATGTGTTGTTCCATTGTTAAAACATAATAGATACAACCGTGATACTTATTTTTAGATACAAAAATATAATCACTGTGGACCCAATAAGTATGCAAGGTAACTACAAACATTTTTTTTATATATGCTGCATTTCTATTACTTTAAATACTGTTCAAATAGATCTAAGCAAGAGCGAAATCTCCTACGACAAGTAATTTCTTATTTAAAAGGAGGTTTCATAATTGGTTTTAATAATGTATCTTTTGGAAACGCAATAAAAACATTTGAGAGATCCTGACTAAACAATCCTTCTTCTCTCATTATAGCAGCTTATCCAGGACATGGGGTACTCTTCAACTGCTTTGTGCTGCTATGATTTACAACTAACGCCCTCACATTTAATATATAAAAATAGTTATACTGCTGATACGACGGTTTATCCGTCTTTTTCCCTGTGTCATTTGAGAAAAATATAGGAGAAAGACAACGCTATACCGAAGCTATTATAGGCTTATTAATAAGCCACTGTAGGTTTACGATTACTTTTCCTGATATATTTTTAAGTTGATTTTCAACAAGTTTAGGTTTTCCTTACAAAAGACATCAACGCGCGCTCATTGTCGAAATTGAGGTGCAATTTTTAGTTAAACCTGTTTTGTTCTTAGTTTTGTTTCGTAATATTTGAACGGGTTTTATAATAGTCAGCATAATCGAATCAATTTTAAATCGATTACTAAGTAGGAAGGAATATTCGATTTTAGTTATTAAACTACCATAATATTGGTTGGGGGCCTTTATATTATGTACATATATATTGTAGTATAGGAAATATAGGTATGCACTTATGTGACGTGTAATACCTACTCTTACAAACTAAATTATTATTGATTATGCAGATATTTGTTCAGGGTGTTCTGGGTATTTTCTATGTATAATAAAAAATATCTATCTATGTAATGTATTGTATTAAGTATATCAGTTATCTAGTACCCATAACACAAGCTCTGCTTAGCTTGGGGCTAGATAATGTTGTGTGGAATGTCCAGCGTTTATTATTATTATTTTGTCACAAGACAACTTTTTGTGCTAATTTTAAGTTCGGTACTTTGAGGGGTATCTCTGTCTTTTATATTTATTTACTTTTAGCTAGAACCTTTGATTCGGTTTAGCTATTTTGAATAATTTATGTTCATTTATGAACTGTAAGGTATGGGTATTTAACTAAGTAGTTAAGTGACGTATTGGTAAAGCCACTTGCTAAATGCTTATGTAATTGAAGAATTCAAACGGTTGTTGAAAAAATCAACTAACGATGGTGTATCATTAATGCAGGTAAACAAAGGACCGAGAAGTGAACTACTTTGACCTAATATACTAGTTCTGACATAGAAACGGTTTCGATTGCACACTGACGACCTTCGTCCGACCAAATGCAGTTCACGGCGCGATCTCTTTGTAGCATAAATCAGCTGGCCAGTACATAAATAAATTAAAATACAACGCGTACTCACCGTAAACAGCCGGCAGTATCGAATATATACCGATCACCTCCAAAGTGATGTCACAAAAAAACAAAATAAACAACACAAAACCAAAACAATTCGTCGCGAAGAAAGCTTTCGCGGTAATAGGCGGAGGATGAGTCAAAAACACCACTTCATTCACTTTATGTCGTACTGTGACGGAGCGTGTAAAGTTTCGCTGTCGAGAGCGAACGCGGCGTGCGTAATATGCGTTCGGCGGTCTCGCATCGAATGGTAGCTCGCCCGCGCCGCGCGCCTGTCAAGCGAGCGGAGCGCAAGCAGCGAACCTCGTCGGACAGAACGAGACGGGCCGTTTCCGTACTGCGACGCATCGAGACGCATCGAAAAAGAAAACTTACTGCAGGCTAATCGGACATCTCCCGACATCCGGTGAATCCTGCGCTGATGGCTGATACTTCATATTAGCATTTCGCATGACATATTTGTCGCCTCCTCCGGTGACTAACCCGAGTTAGCGTTTGATTTGTTACAGCTGGGGGGAGCTTTTACCTGTTTGTTTTTTTATGTCTATGAAACGAAGTTTAGCAAGAATCTAGAAGCAAACATGAAAAAAGAATGAACTCTGACGACCTCTAGCTAGTAGAGTATTCTTTTGGATCTGAAGACGATCTGAGAATATCCCATGGGAAGGATATGTAAGTGTATTGCAGTTGTACTATAGATAAATAACACATCTTCCAGAAGTTTACCTTTTACGTCTGCCAAAAAACACTTTCACTTTGCTATATTGTACGTACATTGGTACCCGAATATCGAATGTAAACTTATGATAGTACCTAAACCTGAAAACTTAATTCATATGAGTTTAGAAAAATTTACAAAATGTGTCTAATTCTCCATTTCACAACATTTCACAATAAAATTAAATTAGTCGTTAAAACGAAATATTTATTTCAAGAGCCGGAACTAACATTAAGTATAACAAGGCACCAGATTGGATCACAACGGTTTCATATCGCCGACGGCCACGCAAACAAAACAACCACCAAACAAATTAATTTTAAATGCAATAAAGCCACAATTTCTGGACAATACGTTTTGAAAGTCACTTAGCGCCTATAAGGTCCTTTATCTTTTAATTTATAAACAGAGCTTCCTTAAGCGTTTTTTTAAGCACCAAAGCAGGCCCTTGGCGTCCTCTTGATTACTTTGGGGAAACATAAAAATATAGCCTTGCGCGTGAGGTCAATCATGACACCCCACTCCAAACAAGACCTACATTTATTTAGGACACGGATGCCAAACAGGAAATCAAGGATTACGTATAACATCGTGTAATTGCATCCTTGAACTTCGGTTATATTTTTCTTCGACCAGTCGTTTTAGGCGAAGTTTCGCAATGCGCGTAAAATATCGTCATCGGGCTTTTACACCGAAACACGATGATTCAATTAAAATATTATGACATCTCATAATCATCATCATCATCAGCTGTCAGACGTCCATTGCTGGACAAGGTCTTCCCCATAAATGTGCTAATGACGACCTCTGTGGCGGGGCGGACGAAGGTTGGCCTGCGACGCAGGAGGTTGCGGGTTCGATTCCCGCCTGGGAACAAATATTTGTAAGATCTGCAGATAATTGTTCCGGGTATTTTCTATGTATAATAAAAAATATCTATCTATGTAATGCATTGTATTAAATATATCAGTTATCTAGTACCCATAACACAAGCTCTGATTAGCTTGGGGCTGGATAATGTTGTGTGAATTGTCCAACATTTATTTATTTATTTAATGCTTTAAAGGGATTTGCCAGAATCACCACGCTTGGCAGACGGATTGGTGATCGCATTGATGTTGAGTACTCACAGGTGGATGCTGTTGCCCATCCTCTGGTGTAATCTATTAGTCAGAACACCACAACGAAGGGTCTTGAGCCTCTCCATCCACCGACTTCCTGCGACCTTTACAATGTCATTAGTTCAACAAAACGAGGGCCTTTCTCTACTGCGTCGTCCGCGAATACCTACTCAATCGTGTGTCGTCTCATCGTGTTTATATAGTGCGTAATATTATGGGCAGGTATATCGGGAAGGAGATCGTAGAATCACCATATCTGGGCTAAACATGAGCGAAAGCATGTGCTGGTAGGTATAGTAATGTACGTAACGGGCAGATATAACAGTTTACCATCAAGTGCCAGTTAGTTTACCTACCTCACAGCTTTGCTCAGTCTTGAACTTGGGAATGCTTACTTAGGTCATCCGTCTCGTAATGAAGAGTTACCACTTAAGTATAGATACACGAAAATAACATAACACCCAACAGTCACATACGTAGTCTTGATCTCATACTAGGATTCCCTGTCTCGTTGGTATCAGGAATAATATGAGTACTAGGGTAACTTAGTACTATAACACCCAGACCCGAAATGACTCGTAGAGATCTTTTTAATATGGTAAAAATTACTATTATTTTTTGAAGAGTTTTGTGGGAAACATGAGTCATGTGGAAAGATGATCCTGACGTTATATTTAATTGGGTTTGGGCACCAAAGCCAATTTCATTTTCTCATATAATTTGAGGGTTTTTGGCAATAAAACAAACATAACAATACAATAACATAATACAATAAAACATAAGGCATTGTATAGTTCAATACAACTAAGTCACAGCTCAGTTAGTAGCAGAACCGAGAGATTGCCAAGATGAAAACCATTGCACTTTGTTTATGTTCACCATCCTAGTAAAATGAAAATATTTTCCTTTTATTATCGTGGTTTGTAAATGCCTATGGAAAGCATCTGATTCGGGACAAAAATAACGGTGTTCTGGCCAAACAGTATTAAGATCGTGTGTATAATGTTATGTTGCTGCCGCATGGAGCGAATCGGACAGTTTTTGCGACGTATACACGCTATACTGATACAATATCAGTTATAGCGATGGAAATGGATATTTGTCAATTAAATCACATATGCATGAAGTAAGAACTTTGGTAACTACTAAATCACACTCTGTTTTTAACCGACTTCCCAAAAAAGGAGGAGGTTCTCAATTCGGTTGTATTTTTTTTTTTTTTTTTTATATTTGTTACCGCATATCTCCAGCGTTTATGAACCGATTTGGAAAATTCTTTTTTTATTTGAATAGATACACTTCCAGATTGGTCCCAAATCCAGTTTTGATGATGGGATCCATGAGGAATTGAGGGAACTCCTCAAATATTGTAGGCATACATATGGCGATTTTGATATTTTCAGCAACAAACCAAGCATTTGCATTCAAAAAGTATCATACCACTATGGTTCTTTCATCATTTTTTTTTCATCCAAATATTTATTCGAATACAATGGCGGAAGTCGGTTTTTTATGAAAAGTTATAATTATATAGTTTTGGATTCGCATCAGGAATAGCGGAGCCGCAGGAGTCTGGGGGGTCTTATCTTCGTGGTAACTATGGCGGGGTTTGCCACAATCGCCACGCTTTGCAGGTGGATTGGTTATAGAAGTGTCGATGTTAATAACTTAAGTGGATGCTACTGCTCAACCCCTGGTTTATACCCTTAGTTGGCTTTTATGACATCCACGGGAGGAGACGGAGATGCTTATTCTTCGAAAGTCGGTGGAAAGAAGTGGCTCAGGACTGTTCGTCGTGGAATTCTATGGCCTATGTCCAGCGGTGGACTTTTTTCTTAGTGGATTTTAAAACAGATGAGTAATAAAAGTGGATACTTGCACAATGATAAAAGTTTACGATCCCCTTCGGCCACGACAGAAATAGGTGCATAGGATTTCAAAATACTTCGTGGTTTGTTGAACAAATTCTCTATTTGGTCGTTGGCAGCACGGCGTCTATCATCATCAGATTTGGCTGACGCGTTTTGATGAATCCGTGGACTTCTTGCTTTTACTACATCCTTCACTCTTGCCAGTCACTACCACCACTAAAAGGGTATATCCTATACTATTAAACAAGCAATATTTGTACATATGTAATACTAGTTGCGCCCCGCGGTTTCACCCGCGTGAATAATGATGAAAATTGATGATGATGATGATGAAAAGTAGCCTATGTGTTAATCCAGGGCGTAAAGTATCTCCATTCCAAATTTCACTCAAATCCATTCAGTAGTTTTTACGTGAAAGAGTAACAAACATCCATCCATACTCACAAACTTTCGCGTTTGATGATGATGATGATGATGAAAAGTAGCCTATGTGTTAATCCAGGGCGTAAAGTATCTCCATTCCAAATTTCACTCAAATCCATTCAGTAGTTTTTACGTGAAAGAGTAACAAACATCCATCCATACTCACAAACTTTCGCGTTTGATGATGATGATGATGATGAAAAGTAGCCTATGTGTTAATCCAGGGCGTAAAGTAGAGATACTTTACGCCCTGGATTAACACAAAGGCTACTCATCATCTCCATTCCAAATTTCACTCAAATCCATTCAGTAGTTTTTACGTGAAAGAGTAACAAACATCCATCCATACTCACAAACTTTCGCGTTTGATGATGATGATGATAATGAAAAGTAGCCTATGTGTTAATCCAGGGCGTAAAGTATCTCCAGTCCAAATTTCACTCAAATCCATTCAGTAGTTTTTACGTGAAAGAGTAATAAACATCCATCCATACTCACAAACTTTCGCGTTTGATGATGATGATGAAAAGTAGCCTATGTGTTAATCCAGGGCGTAAAGTATCTCCATTCCAAATTTCACTCAAATCCATTCAGTAGTTTTTACGTGAAAGAGTAACAAACATCCATCCATACTCACAAACTTTCGCGTTTGATGATGATGATGATGATGAAAAGTAGCCTATGTGTTAATCCAGGGCGTAAAGTAGAGATACTTTACGCCCTGGATTAACACAAAGGCTACTCATCATCTCCATTCCAAATTTCACTCAAATCCATTCAGTAGTTTTTACGTGAAAGAGTAACAAACATCCATCAATACCCACAAACTTTCGCGTTTATAATATTAGTAGGATAGGATAGTAGGAAGTAGGATATTATGTTTTGAGATCTTGAAAACGGCTCTAATGTTAAAGTTAGGCGTGATTTTCGAATATACTTTCTCGTTGAATACAACTAATATGTACCGTCCGAATTTCAAGATCTTCAGTAGCTTGGTTTGTGCATGGGACCTCTAATTTAGGGCGTTTTCTTTCACTTTCTAAATATTACTATTATTATACACCTTATAATCAAATACTATCGACGAAATCAATGGTGCAAGACGGAGGAAGGCCTTAGTGATTTTATCAAAGTATAGGAGCATTAGATCATATAAATCAGAAGCTAGAACGCAGTGTGCATGCTTTAAAAACGTGACAGTCTGTGTGAAAGAGAATAGGAGCGGGGAAACTGAACTACTTAAAAAGATAAATTAGACGTTCATATTGCATCCCACCTAGCTATTTTAGAGGCGAGGTAGACACCTCGTGAACGCGTTAAGATGCCAGTCGAGGTGTCACGAAATTATGGCGAATTTCGTGACTTTGTGACTGATAGAAAATTACAGATTATATGCAGAAAGCTTACTCTTTTATAATTCAAACTAGTTAGGTTTTTCAACAATTTAAGTAATTTAAGAGCATATCGGCAAAAACTAGAAGTAGGTATGCAAATTTTACAGGCGGTTTACCTCGTAAATACGTGAAGATAAGAAGCCGGCCAAGATGCTCATGGAATTAGTGTTGTTAATAAGACCATAAGTGATATTGGTTTTATTTACAATCATAAAGAAATATGACAAGGAACTAATTAGAACAAAAATATTTTTTCAAAAATAACGGCCTATTTATATGAGATGGAAATACTATCAGAAACTCATGATACGGCTATCAGGAGAAAGGGCAGATCAAGGAAAACCTGAAAAGTGTCCAAGCGATATTAGCATTCATAACAAAAATCAAACTTTATTCTATATATTATATTTCTTATTAAAGAAATCGGAGAACATGATGTTTTTATGTAAAATACTAAGACTCGGACACAACTGGGCCCGTCTTATTTTATAATTAACTTTTCATGACTAGTTATGTTGTAGTCGAGATATTAAGAAGAGACAGTGTTGCTAAAAATACAAAATCGCTAATTGAGCACTGCCACGCCCTTATCTCCCACGACTATTTTCTTTCCACACTGAACCCACGCACTATATATTTTTATGTACCGTTTTTGCATTTTCAAACTTCAAAAAAAGGAGGAGGTTCTTAATTCGACTTTATGTTTTTTATGCTCAACTTTATGCCAGCGGTCTGTTTTAGATTGTCAAATATAGGCTATTTGACAATAACTCTCGGAATTTGCAACTGCAATGTATGGGAGGGAGTAGCAATGGATCACAGCAATTATTTGTCTAAAAACATTCGCAGTAGCAAGCGATCCAGCTGTGACGTTGTTCGGACTGTCAAATGCTTTATTCTTGTGTGTAAATAATAATAATCCTTTATCACCTAGTAGATGAGTAAATGATGGTATATTTGAATTTCTTATTCATATCTACCAATCATCAAGCATAATCTAGTTTGCAGAACCATTAAACTTTTGGAAATAATGGTTCTCAAGAGGCGACCACGAACTGGACGACACAGAACGGTCGATAGACCGACGACATTGTAGGGGTAATTGGAATTCGGTGGATGTAGGCGGCTTAAGTTTATTGTAACATTCTATGGGAGAGGGATATGTTCAGTAGTGACCGTCGACCGTCTGAAATGATGATGAATCAACAGCACAAACTAATGTTGTATAAGACTATCTACTGGTGGGTCTAACGTCCAAGGAAGTAGGCCGATTTTGATGAACGAGGTGTCAAATGATTCGTCATGTGCTTGCCAGTGACCTGGTTTCTTTATATCCCCTTAGTGCACCCAAACTAGTCGTCTGAGATTGATAGTCTTCTTCATCGTACGTTTGTAAAACCCAAAACTTTATGACATGTGACATGTGGCGCACTGAATCCTTTCCCCACTCTGGTTTTTGAACCAACATCATACGCGATCTCATCCTCAAAACAAAAAAAGTTAAAGAAAAGTCGTCTGAGATTGATAGTTTTCTTAACTGTCTTTTAGTAACATTGTTCTTGTAGTTATAAATTATAACAGTAACATTTTTCACTTTTAGTAACATTGTTCTTGTAGTTATAAATTATTACTACAAGAACAATGTTACTAAAAGACAGTTAAGAAAACTATCAATCTCAGACGACTTTTCTTTATCTTTTTTTTTTTGAGGATGAGATCGCGTACGATGATGGTTCAAAAACCAGAGTGGGGAAAGGATTCAGTGCGCCACATGTCACATGTCATAAAGTTTTGGGTTTTACAACAAGCTGCAATATTTTCTTTTACCGTTTAAAAACACGATATAGGTATGACCGAGGTTTGAACCCACTTCCAAAGAATCGGAAGTCAGGGTACCACCCACTAGACATTAGTGCTTTAAGCTATAAAATTCAGCACACCTCTCCAAAAGCTTTTAAAAGTTCCTTACACCTAATAAATAGTCTGGTGACTACAAGCGGCGAACTTTGCATAACATGGTGCATGAAATTATTTATCTGGAGCGCTTTTAGCGAGAATGGAAAGAAAATACCCGGTTAATATTTTCTTTATACCTAGGGTAAGTAATTATGCTGAAGAAGTTACTCCAACATCGCAGCTCCTTTTTGTGGTGTAGATAGCTTCTGCTAATGCTTCTTCATTCATTTATTTTTCACAAGTCTAGATGGGTATAATAAGCCTTGATAGACATATAGATATATCTGCAACATTGTTACTTCTTTTCTGACCTTCTTTCGTAGAGCTCTTCTGAAACTGCAACAAACGAACTAGTAAGTAGATTCTAATGCACATATTTATCACAGGCAGGGAAAACCCTATCTTGGTACCGGTCTCTATATACCTACACGTATACCAAAAATCACGGAGGAATTAGTCGCGCATTGCTGTGTTTCGGTTTGAAGGGTATGGGTGCCGGTGAAATTACAGGCACGTGAGACGTTTCATCTATATGTCTCAGGATGACGGGCGCTGTGCAATGCTGAGTAGGGCGCGTCCTAGATAGATGTGACCTACGAGGTATTACATTTGTAATGGGCCGCTTTCCGCTAAACATTAAGGGGGACCAAAGGCCAGTTCAATCATTTACCCAAAAAAAAGTTTTTTTATATTATGAAAAGTGTAAATTTGTCACCCCAGGACGTTTAGGTATTATTTTCAGCTATTTTAACAAAATGTATAGACATGTATTCGATAAAACTAAGTAATTATCTAAGAACACAAAAAGAAAAGAGTTAAATAGGGAAACACGATTACTAACGACGAAAAATGTATTGAGAATGGCAAAACCTGCAATCCCTCTCTCCGCCTGTAAAAGCTTGTTTTATTATTTCGTCCTTTTTTCGTGTACTTTCGATTTTGTTCCAATTTATTCTATACTGGGTTTCAGCGAACTGTGTCCACTTAATTGGGTATCAATGACGATGTTCAGACGTAAGCACGGAAAACATTCCATTGATATTAATTTCAATAAACAAGCAATAATTCTTCATTGTTTCGTATTGTTTTAAGTAAGGCAAATTAGGGTAACGTACGTAGGGACATAAATCATCGCTTGTTCTGTCATGTTTTTAATAGAACCAGATGATTTGGGTTTGCTCTAAGCAATATAACAAAACATACATATAACATAACACCAAAGAGTAACGACATTGTCCTGATCCCACACTAGGATTCCCTGTGTTGTGGCTTTTAGGAACAACGAGTACCATGGTACCACTATAATATTTTATTTGCAGATCATGCAAACATTTGTCCCGCAGCGGAAATCGAACCCGCAACCTCTCGCATCTCAGACAGCATCTCGCATATGCGCTACCAGAGATGTGAGGATTTTTTTGAATAGTCTTACAAACTATAGGTGAATTTACTCCTTTTCCAACGCAATCAAATCTGACAACAAACACGGCATGGCTATTTTTTTGAAGCGAGAAGATGGCATGGTGTGGTGGGGGTAAAAAGAATAAGCTGATGATCTACGCCTGCGTATCTTGGACACTGAGGAGTTCACACAGAATTTGTCAAAAATCGCTAATTAAAACTTGTTTAGAGATGCGCCGAGTACTCGTTTATGAATCGGTGCTCGGTTTGTACATCTCTATTCGACAACAACAGCTGTATTGCGCAGTAATAGGTACTTATAATAGGTATTACTTACCTCCAATAATTTTCTTGTAGAAAGGCTCGGTTTCTCTGAGCAATGACAAAGGTATCACGACTCTACTTTCATCCATTACGCATAGTACCTATTCAGTTATTCGCAAATTGTACTATTTCCATCGCAAGTGCGGTTTCGGATATCATTGTAAGAGGTGCAATTTTTTAATGTCATCGGTGATCTGAGGTTCTATTAAGAGCATTGCTACAATCACTTTGCGAGTCGTGAGTAATCAACGTGACTTACGTAGTAACTATTTATGAATCTGTGCTGTTTCTATCAACTGCGCGGCACAGAATCATGAATAGTTACTATGTAAGTCACGTTGAATACTCACGACTCGCACGCAAAGTGATTGTTGCAATGCGAAACTCTTAATAGGCCCTCTGAAATTATTAGATGTCTTTATCAGATCAGATCAGATGTTTTAATCTAATACAGCTGGAAAATTAGACGAGGTATACGTGGAAACCTTAAACCGGACTATAGTGTAGGCACGAGTTGCTGAACCCCTAAAGTAAGCTTATGCGTAGGTACAATTTAATGGGCACTTTGCATTAACACTTGTAACGAGTTTATCATGTCAACATAAAGTGCAATTTTTGTAAAGCCTCTCGTGATGTTATCTGCGAGCTTTTATAATGAAAATGGATGATTCTCACACTGTTACATACCTAATATTATTTAATGGTACGGTTGTTAATGTTCATATATTTATATTTGTGTAATATCAGCTTTTTAATAATAAGTAAATACAGAAAGAATAATACAACTAATACAAATAGGTATATACAAAATTTAAATATACAGATGTAGCAGTTGATCTATCTAAAGACGGTAGTACCTAAAGGTAGCTCAACTGATCCAAATAACAACCAAATGGAAGCGTCCTAAGACGCTGGATGCATTGCCACGATGAATGGCAATGCCAATACGTACCTAAGTAAATTAATTTAGTATTAAGAAAGTACAAATTCTCTTCTATTCTTAATCAAATCATATCAAATCGTTTAATATTTCAGACCGTAAAGTCCATTGTGTTACTAAGTAGGCTAGTAACAATGAAGATTAAAATGTGTCCTAATAATATTTTTAATGTACAAGTTTGTGAGGATGGATGGATGGATGTTTGTTACTCTTTCACGCAAAAACTACTAAACGGATTTTGATGAAACTTTACAGTTTAAATTGGTAATTTTGTATGGGAATTGACACTTTGGATTATACTTATAATAGATGCGTTCGTTGCGGACATATTGTTTGACAGGTGCGTCATGCAAACCTTAAAAAAGATTTACAATCAAATCAATTTCACCAGGTAATCTAGTTATAAAATAAAAATGAAAACGAATTAGATTTATCAAGGGATGAAATTCATTCTAGTTTTGAAACAAGTTATCAGAAAAATTACAATAATTAATATAGTAAATCACTAATCCGTGGAGCTTAGATCACCGACATTGCCCTCAGAATTTGGAAGTTGAAGTGGCAACCGTTGGGGAAAAAACGTTCTTGAGTGGCACCCAAAACCCGGACGACGCAGTACCTACTCGATGGACTAAAGACATTATAAATGTCGGAGGAAGTCAGTGGATGGAGGTGGCTCAAGACCGTTCGTCGTGGCATTCTAAGGGGGAGACTTATGTCCAGCAGTGGACTTCTACAGGTCCACTTGCTACAGGTTTTATTAGTTCTTCGAGCTATATGACCCGTCCATTGCCATTTAAACTTGCTAATTGTATGATCTTCGTATCAAAAATGCGCATTTTTATTACAGTTCAGTGTGACGGACACTCGCAAAATAACAGCCAAGGGCGAGCGCGTAAACCTGCCAATTTGTTAACGTCGCAGTCGCGTCGCTTTCAACACATGCTTGTTCGATAAGAGGCTTAGATTGAATGTAATGAGCTCCTTATCATGTGTGATGTCAAGGATAAATGTGCGGCTTGCAGTTTTATGTGTACTATACGAATAGGTACTACATTTACAAAATTTAAATATAAGAAGGCTTGGTATTTGTTTAATAGACGTACCTTGTGACTAGGTAGATAGTGAAGGATGAAAGACGCCGTTTAAGACAGCTCAGTCGTGTTGCAGTACAAGCATATACCAAATAATAATGTTTGGAATGAGGGGTTTTCACGGCCGTTTCATATCATGCTTTAAACGTTGAAAATAGATGGCGCTGCTCTGTTACGTAACTGTCAAGTGTCAAAATAAAGTTAAATGTCAACATCAACAACGTAGATATAATAGAATTGAAGTTATCGTGGCTTGGTATCATTTTAGAAAAATTACGACTATACACCACGTACTTTACTATTCTCCTCTCTCTTCCTTTATTTATTGGAGTTCTCGTCGCACGACTTTTGAGCGTGGTAGCGGTCGGTGCTCATGAGGAAGGACCTCAAAATGGTCAACGAAACGTCAGCAGGAGAATAGTAAAGTACGTGGTGTATAGTCGTAATTTTTCTAAAACGTATACGCACGTGTACGTACGCATATTTTCGTTTCGTGGTATTTATTTTTGCTTACTTCTAAAAACATCACGAAATCACTAGCGCACACTCAAGAAGCAGACACAAACAGAAAATCATGACTAATAGCCACAGACTAGTTAGATAATAGCTTAGTACACCACACATAATACATTTGACAATCTTGGCATTTACAGTTGAGTCAGCGCCATCTATCGAACTAGTGAACTACTTTTTTTTAAAATCGAATTTGAAAAGCCCTCATTGACTTCGACTACCCCCATCGTCACGGAATTGCGAAATGAGCATATAGTTGGGAACCTATCTTTTGTTATAAATCGATTGAGAATGATGGTCTGAACTTACTTTTGCATCATGTAATAAAGGAATAAAGGTTAGGTTGTTAGGTTAGGTTAGGTTAATTCTTATCCTTGAAATTGTAATGCTCGCAGTCAGTGGACCGAGATGGTCAAAAGCGTTTGTCGCATCAGAAAACTTTTATCGGGTGATGATGAATAAAGATCATAACAACATTGGAATGTAGAATTGCAGAATTGAAAACAAACAAGTAGGTTGTGCAGAAGCAAGTGCTTATTGGAACTTCCTCAATTGATAAATTGGGTATGTCACCCATATATTGCGCGATCTTCGCTGATTCACAACTGCCTAATAACTTGTTATTACTCTGTGGCATTGGGGCTTAGAATGTAGAACAAAGTCTTCAAACCCACTTATCACGTAACAGGGGTACGATTTTTGAATGTCACTGAGTGACTTAATATCAGCAAATTGGCCGATGTAAGAATAGTAGTTTATGAAACTGTTGCATAATAAGGGTTCATAAAACACGAGTGTGAGTTAAAAAAACAAGCCGAAAGCGAGTTTTTTTATAGCATCACACGAGTGTTTTAAGACCAAATTATGTGCAGTTTCGTACACTACTTTATCTAATCTCATGAAATAGGTAATATTATATTTTAAAGTCTTGGTAACATTTATTGTAATACCTTCTAGATTTCGCCGGTAAGAGGTTCATTTGTTCGTTGCAGCTTCGAGAATGCCCGGTGGTGTAAAATTTCTTCAGTATCGCTATACTGTCGTTTTCAGACACTTTTTAAAACAAAAACTAACTTTAAAATGAAATTTGCGTAAAATTACAGCTTATATTTTATGCATTTATTTGAAAACGTTTAGCGCCAAAATACATACGCGCGAGCGTGTTGCGCCGCGTCCACAGATTATGTATAGAAAAACTGCATTGCAACCTCCTTGGTCCAAGTGAAGTTGTATCGTTATAGAAAAAAAGTTATATTATAATACAGTTGTCCATAGAAGAGCTGTATCGTAATGTAATTTTTTAAATTTATTTCGATGGGGTGTGCATTAATACTGTAATTTTAGTTTTGTTTTTAGTTTTTTAATCTTTATATTTCAGTATGAGAGTAGATAAAAGTTGTAATGGAGTGATTACAATTCGAGGAAGGATGCACTCGTATTGATATCATAGGTATGAGAATTTTAGTCATCGATGAGTTTCAATAATACGAATTTTCGGAATTCGATGCCTTTTAAAAATCGCACTCTTAGGGTTACCTAGCCAAAGTGTACATATATAGGTTAGCGTAAAGCAAACGTGAATACAAATGTAGATGAGATGATTATGCGATTGATAAGCTTTGCGCCATGAAGCCGTCTCTTTTTTCGCTTGTGCCAACAAGCAAAACGCCCGTCATACGCTGTCGCTTGGATAAATGATTGTCTACGTCCATCGGGGTGAAATTTTGGTTGGTTAAGTCTTGGCTGTAACGACTATGGGACACTGATGTTACTGTCTACGTTTTTTGGTAAATTCTAAAGTACTGAGAACTAAATAAGTTGACCATTATAACAATCCTAAATAAATGAAGTTGACCAAAAAGTTATCATTCCTCTGTTGATTCAACTGTTACAGAAGTAATTGACAGAGTGATTTTGGATTGTTTTCATGGTGGCCGGAAGAAAGTGACGAATCTTCCTGTTCTTTTTCTTTTCTGATTCTTGCTTTTTGTTCTTGTAAATTCGTCGGGTTGGACAGCATTGTTCAAAAAACCTCGAGTGTATAATCTCGAATGAAAAATCTCGTGTACAAAATTTCAAGTGAAAATTTTTGACTAAAAATGTTTCATCACTAACCGGTTTATGGTCTTCTTTATGAAAGAGAGATTGATGGCAAACGGCTTAATGACTGTTCATTTCTATTAGCCGGTTTACTGTAGAGAAATATTATTTTATTTTTCGTGTGATGAAGGTATACGTTTTGAGATGAAGCCGGAAATAAATATTCGTGGAATAAAAACCTAGAAAGAAAACGGACGCACCGAGAAGGAGATTTTTAATTCTACAAATATTTTATAGATGAATGTTTGTTTGTTACTAAATCACGCCTGAATCAATTTAGATTAAATTTAGAACACGAAACAGATACGCTTCTTTATCCTGGTATCATCATTAGCCATCAGCTAGTAGACTTCCACTGCTGGATGAGGCCTCCTTCTTGAAAAAGGGGATTTGCTATATACCACGCTTGACAAGTGATCACAGTATTGATATTAAGTAATTAGATCCCAGTGTAAAGCGAGAGAAGTCGCTGGTTGACACTAGTCTAAAATATAAAGTGATTGGGAGCTCTCTTCTCCCCAATGGAGTAGCGTTGAAACTTTTAATGGTCTGTCCGGATGGTCCACTTGCATTTTGTCGCCCATTTCACTGCGGTTTATTATTGCTCACTAGACTGGGCCGAGTGGCTTTGTGTGTGAGGACCGTTATAAATTCAAACAACTGAATTATCATGCTATTTTCCATGAAAAATAAAAAGTCATAGTTTTAAGTATTTTATTCATTCTATCACAAGAATCATTTTGAAATGATTAAGGTCATTACAGACTTTGTCGTATTATGTGCTCAATGCTATGTCGAGCTTAGATGCTCATCGGTATAAAATAATGGAGATGATCCTAGACATCCACGGGAAGAGAGGGAGGGATCTATACTAGGCCGGACACACCACGGCACATATGTATCTATTACTTGCCTATCTTCCAACACACCTTTGAACAACGTTTAATGTGTTTTTGGTTATGTTTTTATTGGTAGGTATTTGTAGTTTATGTATAGTAAGTTCTACCATATAGTTAACAGAAGGTTATCCTTATCATGATTTGTATTAACAACCTTATCGGAATGTTGACCAAGGATTTAAAAAACAATGTATTCATTCATTCACTTTATCACACGTGTTTTTAAAACTCACTAGTGTAGCACGTGCTTAGTTAGCGTATGTATAGTGAATGTGATGATTATTTTGAAGAGTGGGTAGTCAGTTACTCATCCACGCATTCTCCACCGCTCATTAACCGTATCGTTCACCGCCACCGCCACTCGATGTCATATTTTAAACGAGAATTTAAGGAAACCTATGTCTTCATTAGCTGATTGACGTCTACTGTTGGACTCTCCCATGTAATTTATTTATTTATTTTTACTTTAATTAGAACGGCATACAGCTACCAATTACACTAATTAAAGGGTACAACACACAATAAAATAATATTCAAAATAAATCAACTAATTTTCACACACCAAAATACAACAAATTACAACAAAAATAACACAGTCAAAACATCAGAACAAACAAAATAACAATAATAAAAATAAAAATATAAAAATAATGTCAAAGTACGTCAAGCAACAACTTTCACACATTCTTCTCACAGATGCTACGGTGAACGGTCTTGCATCCTCCGTCCATCGTCTTCCTGCGACTTTTACAATGTCATGGCGCATCGTAAGGTGCGTCGAGTCGACCGCCCTACACAGCAAGTCGCGTTGTCGCGTGGTTCCGTTCAAGAATCTTTAGTGCCTAGCGGTATTCGGTTCTACAAGCTACCTATATGGCCTGATCCTGGAAACCGATCATGTTAAAATGTTTAGTCTTAATATCGAAAGAAAAAACATCTCGATATTATAAGGTTAGTGACTCACTCTATTCTACTCAGGTGAGACAGTGGTCCCTGAGTCATTGATACGGCTCAATAAACGAGTATAACTGGATTTTCAGTGTAATTATGTAGTAATTTTTGTCGGATTTCTATGAAAAACTGTCAGATTTGTGGTTGAAGATATATGTAAGTGCTTCGCAAGATGCTTCGTAAGGTGTCCCGTAAATAGTTGGTGAAAATTACAATTAGTATAATTTTTTCTTTCGTAAGATTGTGACGCACACTTACGTCTGCATACAACAAGGTACCAAAAAAGAAATTCTTACTTGGGAGAAACTTAAATTGTCTGCTTCAAGTCTAAATATATGATTAAATTCGTACTAAAAGTGGGTAATTGTACTTCAATCATCATCATCAGAAGCCTTTAGATGTCCACTGCTGGACGAGGTCTTCACCCTAGAGTACAATGGATTTACCGTAATTACCATCACGCTTGGGAGTCATCAGTATTGGTGTTGAGTACTCGACTGAGGCTTTTACGACATCTACAGACATTTAGGGTATATTCTTGTAGGACAAGCGACGACAAGTACTCCAATATCAAAAATATTTATATTACCTAAAATGGATTTTACCTCTGGGTTTGCGTGTGGGACACATAACGGGAATATTTGCCCAGATTCCAAATATACATTGCGCAGCACTAACAAAGCCAGTGTGGCTAATTGGAGCTAAGCCTTTGGCTGCTTTTTTAAGTGGCTTATTTATTTTTAGTTCTGTATTTTTTTAATTTGAGTCAGTTCTGGCAGTAATCCCACTAGTTGTTAAGCCGCAGCCCATTACAACTAACCTAGGATGATCTTACGTGGTATTGCGCATTACACTGCGCTCGCGATCCTGAGGAATAAAGAGGAAGTCTCATGTTGCTTGTAATTTCACCGTTGCAATGCGGCCCGATTTACTGGCGGTAGAAATAGGTGGTAGTACTTCCCCAGTTGAACTCTTTCACAAGCACACAGATTTACGAAAAATATGGGAGTCTTTTATAAAATAAAATGAAATTCCTGCTTAAACTATGTTCTTTTTTATGAGTTCCTATTGTACTATAATTGGAAAAACAAAATGTTTTTAAGTCTCATTTTATTTTTAATTCGATAACTCTTTTCCTTTTCACTTTCTTCACTTTTGTAAACTGTAGGGTAAAGGAAAAGAGACATGAATTTAGTATCCTGTACTACACAAAACTGGATAGATCTATCCAAAAAGCGGAGCGGGTAACATTGGCATCATGTTAGCTACACCGGCTAATCCTCGCACAAATCACGTTACCAATGCTTTGCCAATGTTTAGCAAACATCCAGCAAAATAAACGTGACACGATAGCCAGGGAGCCAATTGTGATATTCTTACGCAATACTCTACTAAAGTATTTTGAGTATTGAGATGCAACTCCATCTCAATTCAGTGGTTGGCTTAAAACACATTACTTAACTCTGGCTACTTGACTCTAAGGGAGAGTTCAAACTCTGTTTAAGATGGTTAATTTGGTGATATACAATCCTGGTCAATCATCAATATACATTTTACAGTGGCTTGGGCCTCTAGACTAGGACGAATCGACCGTCCTTTAACGTATTTGAAGTAAGAATATCCATACTGGCTCATGCATTAAAGAGCGTGACCAATTCGCGTGCACACTTCTTAAATCTTTACGAGCGTGTTTTCGCTCAGAAATTAAGCTGTTGTGATTTGAGCCTTCCTCTATTTAGGCTTTAAAGTGATTGGAGCTGTAAACATGGCTAATAGGAAGTGGTTTAGCTCTTTTTGTTATTCAGATAAAAAGTGTAGAACACGTTGATTGATTTTGCTGTTGCTGACAGCTGATTAAAGAGCTAATAGGAGACGCAATGTATACCAAGAACACCATCAAAAATATGTTTAGCTACCTTTTAATCTATTGGTAGATGCTCTAAGATTGGTAAGTAGTTGCCAAGCATGAGAAAAAAAAATCACAAGGCCTTAAACTCTTTAAAAACAAACCACAAAAAGTGATCTCATCTGAGCAATGTTAATCGGAAAATATTTTACCTTGAATCCTCATAGATTTCAAGGTAGACATCATTTGATCTGCTGTTGGATAAGAATTCCCAACTCTTTTATGAAATAAAGTAGACTTTAAATGGTATCGTTTAGGTATCTATTATTGAAATTATATTAGTTTTGAGTTACTGCTAATAAATAGCTTAGTTAGTTATTTATGTACTTTCCCTCCCATCTGTTTTTTACATTATAGATGTATTTGTATAACTTTAGTATGTATTATTATTTATTAGTATAAATTATATTTATCTTTTTAGTTTTATTGTTTACTTAGTCTCGTTTACCTATCTTGTTTGTAAGGCACGCCTCACCATCTTTTTGCGCGCTCTGCGGATGCCTGGTAGATAATGCTTAATTCTAATATTAAGTCCTCCTAGCACTATTGATTTGTGTGAAAGCTATAAATAATTTAACAATTAACCTGTGAAATGTTACTTGTTATTTGTTAATTTGCTCTACTTATGTTTGTATAGGCGCCGCTGTTTTCATAGAAAAGCCTTACAAATACAAAACTTGCTAGCGACTTTAGTGAATTACATAAGGTAGAGGCATGCACATAATATATAAATACTAAAACCAATAAATCCAGTAAGCTTCCTATGATAGTCAAGCAGACGGAGACAGACCACGTGACCCACCCACGTTACACTATCAGGTGCAGGCCTGCATCGGTCTTAAAAGATTTTCCACGGGTTAAGAACTTTAAAAGCTAGGCTTTTAAACTCAGTAGGAAAAAATCTTTAACCCTTTTTTCTGTTATGAGAAAAGGAATGGTACCTATACCTCTTATATATTAAACTAGAAATTACGGTATATATCTTCTCGTCACCGCAGAGCCTCAAGACGAAAGTCTATAATCAGTGCATGTTGTCAGCGATGACATACAGCACTGAGAAACTCTTACACAAGGTATAGTTACAAGTTAAGCTACAGGGGTCCTACACTCCTGGGCCTCAAAAACAAGCTCAAAGTCACGCAGCGGGCTGTGGAGAGAACAATGCTCGGAGTTTCCCTACGTGATAGAATCCGAAATAAGGAGATCCGTAGAAGAAGCAAGATCGCCAACATTGCTCTCAGAATTAGCATGTTGAAGTGACAATGCCACTTATGCAGTTTGTGCCATGGTGTGTCCGGCCCCTTCTTCTCTCGTGGATGTAGTAAAAGCCTTCCTAAGGGATTACATCAGGGGATGGGCAGCAGCATCCATCTAAATACTTATCACCAACTGCGATCACCAATCCGCCTTTCAAGCGTGGTGATTATGGCAAACCCCCCAGTGTATTCAATGGGGGAGGCCTTGTCCAGGCGTAAACAGGAGTACTTGCGAATAGTTTCACGGTATTTCCGAGCGATACTATCAAAATCGATCGTTTCTTATACCACTATTGTATTATTATTGCTGTTTGTTATACATTTTTTAACCGAATTCCCAAAAAGGAGGAGGTTCTCAACTCGGACTTTTTTTTTTTTTTTTTTAAATATTTGTTACCGCATATCTCCGGCGTTTATGAACTGATTTGGAAATTCTTTTTTTATTTGAATAGATATACTTCCAGATTGGTCCCATTTTTTTCAGAATCCAGTTCTGATGATGGGAACCATGAGGAATTGAGGGAACTCCTCAAATATTGTAGGCATACATATGGCGATTTTGATATTTTCAGCAACAAACCCAGCATTTGCATTCAAAAACTCTTTCATCATTTTTTTTCATCCAAATATTTAGTCGAATACAATGGCGGAATTCAGTTTTTTAAATGAAAAGTTATTCTTTATACAATGTAAATAAATACCTACAAAAGTGAGCTGATAATAAACCCGTAAGATATAAAACGTGAAAGCCACATACTCTACTCTACAAAGCTATCGGCAGTAGGTGAAAGTGCTTTATAAATTTCCGCTGTCTTTCCTCCAATTAATTACAAACGAACCAATTTATTTCTGTTGAACTTACACAAGTTTTTAACTGTCTGAGTAAATAAAAGGTAAGAGTCAGTGTAAAATCTGTATATAAATAAGTATATTTTGTTCAACATCTCTACTTCAGTATTTTAGATTACGAAAAAAACACGTGCTGTACCAAATAACGTGGAAACAACGTGGATTTATCAGAAATATATTTATTGACCGTAATTGCCGTATTGCCGTGTGTGTCCGGCCTAAGAATAGACCCCTCCTTCTCCTCCCGTGGAAGTAGTAAAAACCTTACTAAGGGATTACCAGAGGATGGGCAGCAGCGTCCGCCTGAGTAATTGACACCAAACTGCGATCATCAATCCGCCTGCCAAGCGTGGTGATTATGGCAAATCCCCCCATTGTATTTAATAGTGGAGGCATCGTCCAGCAGTCGACGCAAACAGGCTGGTGATGATGATGATATTGATAGAAAAAAGAAATACAATATATTGGCTTTAATAGCAAAAATCAAAATAAAATTCCTGCAAAGATACAAAGACATCGGAGAACATGGCGTTGTTAGAAAAAAACCAACGACTCGGAAAAGATAGAGCCCATTTATAAAAAAAAAATCATATGTTTAAGCATAGCCTAGTAGAACTTCTTGTGATTAAGCTCGTCTGGGTAAGTACTACCAGTACGGTGGTACTATTTCTGCCGCCAAGCATTAGTGCTCGCATTGCTGTGTTTTGGTTTGAAGGGTGCCGGTGAAATTATGGCACATGAGACTTTTCATCTTTGTCTCAGGGTCGGCAGCGCGCGTGTGATACCTCTGCTGTTGTAGGCTTCCATAGGCTACTTTCTATCAGGTGGGCCGTAAGCTTGTATGCTTGTCTAATAGTATAAAAAATACAAAAAAGACGCTTTTTATTGGTATTCATCATAACTCATAAGGGTTCAGTCAAAATATCCGAAAAATCCTTGACAAAAACAAAAACCAGAAATTCATAAACCAGTTAATTGCGTGTTTAATACTGGAAATTAATATAAAATTAAATTATTTGTGAAGAAAGTCTCTAGCAGCAAATAAGGAAATTAAACCGCCGAAATAGCTCGCTCGCAAAACCCTTGAGCCCTGACCTGACCCACTTGTTGATTTATTATGATCTGACTAACTGCATGTAGCCAGATTATCACTGCCAGCTGGAGCACTGGAGCAGCCTATACATTCAAGTGTAGATACTGAGTTCCATAAGCACAACAGTCATGAATCATTGAATAAAAAGAAAAATATTCATGAATCATCAGTAAAAGTCCACTGCTGGACACCATAGAATGTTACAATGACTGATCTTAAGCCAGCTCTTTACACCGACTTCCCGGTACCTTTAAAATATCGTTGGTTCATAGAATGGTTTGAAATTATAGATTTTAAAATTCTACTTTTGCGAATCTAATTGCAGATACTCATCTTAATGAATGCTGCTCAAAAAGCAGGACTACCCCCTAGTACCTATGTAGCATCTCTTAACAGTTATGACGGAGAGCTGAGGTTATCCTCCGTGGGGATTAAAGTCGTGAGCCTGTGTATAGGAGTTTGTATCTGTGTAACAAGCTGCAGTTGATTGGATCACCGTTGCGTAGTGCAGCCCTAATCATGTGTCCACGTAACGTAGCGTAACTGTGTTAGGCTTTGCTACAGCTTTTATGAGTCATTCGTCATCTCGCGGATTTTAAACTCTCTTGAATCCGCCAGTTGGCACCTTCCGATTTTACCTATTTTTATTGTAGTCAACTCGCGTGATCTTATTTGAAGTGGAACGTAAGAACAGCGTGAAATTCAAATTTTAGATAGATAGATAGATGAGGATAATTTATCCTAGTGTGCAATAAAAGTACACTCGGGACTTAAATCTTTTTTTCTGCATTAATTTAAAGATAGAGAGAAAATATTTATGTGTCAAAGAATGATGGCTGGTAAATGTAGATACTGCAGGGTTGAATTGAACCATTTAAAGTTGAACTTTGTTAAAAATATCAATCGAAACTAAGATGAGGACGATACGGATGACGCATGCTCTACTATAGCAACTGCGGTGTGCTTAACGATAGGTGATTCCTGCTGGATGACGCATCAGACAGTGGTGCTACACTGTTATGCAATAAATAAAGTACCTACCTTAAAGCTTAATGTGTTATAGGACCAGGAAATAACGATGAGAGAAACAGTATGAGTGAAATTGTGATACAATTTCAATGGAAAGGATGTGATGTTCGGTCTTCTTTCGGTATAAAATTACAAGTCATCGTCATCATAATCATCAGCATGTTCCACTGCTAGACATAGGCCTCTTTTCTAGAATACAACGACGAACGTTCCTCCATCCACTCCTAGGTATTTAAAACGCCCATAGATAGCCCTGATAGGTACAATGACAGACTTGCGCCAATTTTGTGATAATAGTTTGGCACGGTAAAGGAAAAATACCTTCACCTAAGATACAATTTATTAACATAAAATTAATAAGTAAACCAAACTTAAAGGAACTAAATAGTACTTTCGTGAAAGCACTCATGGTCTCAGGTAATATCTATTAAAAAAGAAGACATAGTAAAATTGATGCGTATTAGTTAGAAAAAGCTGAAAAACTGTAAACACTGGCCAGATGGTACTGCTCTCTGTATCAGCGGTGCAGTGTCTGCCAAGATCAACATACAGTCAAGTGTTGATATACAGTGTCCGCTACGGTCTGCTATCTAGTTACTCTATATACGAGTGTTTCTTGAACACATGCCAAATTTTTTTGTTTATACCTATCGCTGCAAGGGAATGGCAGACGAAAAGAATCGGCAGACTTTTTGACTCGTTCGAACTTTTTATACAATACTACTTAGATATCACAGTAAAAAAAAAAACTCGAAATGTTCTCTACTAATCTTTAGGGAGGTTCTTGCTTTTAAATTGGTACGTACCTACTAACATTTTGTATTGCATCGTCTCAAATTATTGTTTTTGCCTTAATACATTTTTTTGTTAATTTTATAATAATTTATAATTTTTTAATAATTTTGATGACTTTCTGTAAAAAATTCGTTACTGATAGATTTGGTGGTTTAGATCCGTTATACTAATAGACCCCGTATGCTTACAATTTAGTTACTGTTACGATGTTCTTATAACATGCGAGTTTTTTACCCACATCTTTTATTGTAATTCATGCCAAATGTTTATGATTATGAGTTTTCGCTGAGTCATATACAAGTATCTTACACCTATTACTTTTGCTTTTTTATCATCGATACCGAAGGAAAGGACTTTTTTCATCTCGACCGGTGAGTCAGTTAACCACAAGTTACTTGATTGATTCAATGAATTTTCGTTTACTGTTAATCATCAACCAGATCGTTACCAGATCATATAGTCATTTCAAAGCTGCCTAAAAATTTAACGGATCAAGCAGTATCATCAAAGGCCACCGGATCAAGCTCACCGGATCCACAGTATCATCTCGTAATCTTTTTTAGGTACCCACTTTGGTAACGAATCAAAGTAACTTTTCCGATCCAACTACATAATACCAAAGATTAGGTATACCTACTTTCATGTAGATACCTACCTGCATAAAGACTTCATGCAATTTATAAATATGTTTAAAAAGGTTTCAAGTTATTAAACTTATTTCAAACGACATTGCTGTAAAACGACGAGGGCAGTTAAATTCCAGAATCATAATTCAAGAATGTGGCCTTATGTTTTAAGTACAACTGCCATAATAATCAATAATAGTTACGGGTGACATGCATTTTATGGATTTTTAGCCGTTTTTCCGTAATCTATGTTTTGGTTAGTGTAAATTTAAATTAATTATCATAAAAAACTGGAATCAGGTGGCGCATCCGGTGGGTTTTTGCGTGCCACGCTTCAGGCTCTCCGTTTATTTGATTGTGGATGGCCGAGAAGCCACTTTGTGCTGTTTTGATTGCTAGAATTAACATCGAGCATAATCATTGATACTTAAAAGATTGAATGAATGGAAGCAGAAATTTGAAAAATTCTCACCCCAAACATGTTTTTTTGGGCGTAGTTTTCATTCATCGCAAATACTCATCGTGACTGCGGCATATGTATTATGTGATATTTGTCTTGAGAAAGTCTGCTGATCTTGAGATTAATCTCAAACAAAATTCCAAATTACAAATTCATCAACCACTATGAGTAATGTTATGTATAAGTAACCTCAACTTACTTTATACCTACCTATATAATATTCATTCATCATCATCTCAATAATTGAAATGCGCCAGCGATATTGGCTTTCATAACAAAAATCAAAATTAAATTCCGAGAAGCAAGATCAGAGAACATGACCTTTTTACGTAAAATCCTAAGGCTCGGACACGACTAAGCCCATTTAATTTTTTGTCCATGTTTATGTTTATTATTTCATCGTTAAATGTATTATAGTTCGTCACAAATTCGTTCGTACACGCAAACATGCAATGGCTAGAAGCCGACTGTGGGTTTGGAATTCCGTACATTCCAGAGCAGTGGAAATATCCGGCATCCGGCGGCGTGTTTGGTAGGCGTTGATTCTTAGAGCATTTACCGAAACGTTGATTAGACAATTTAGTGTCCTCTAAAATGTTGAATTAGGAAGCTCTGCTAATAGCTGTTTTGTAAATCTTTACTACCCACAGTCGGCCGATTGCCAAAACATGACCAAAACATAGCATTCAACAATTATATACATGGTCCATGGTACGTATTACCTTATCTATCTATTTATTACTAAATATAAAAAAGAATGAGCCCTTAGTATTGAATCCAGCGTCCCAGAGTTCAGTGGTTATGTATAGTAATAAAAATAGAAAGAGGGTGACTAAAAAAGAGAAATCTTTGATAGAGAGAAATAGAATAAAAATCTGCGATTCTTAGAATTATTTTGTGTATTCTCTTTGTTTGTTTACGGATATCACCGAAACTACTGAACGGATTTTCATGAAGTTTTCACATGAGGGCAGATCTTTATTTGGATTAGAATATAGGTTATATAGGCATTCATTAGAATCGAATTTAGGTCTTTTCTCAAAGACCTCTGTGAAAGACAGAGGGCAGTTATGAGTTTTGAATATTGTTCCTTAGTGTTCCGCGACCAAAAAGATCGAATAAAAATACTGTATAAAAAGTCACCTCATATTTATTTTTCTTATATAAATAAAACTCAGTCGTAAAATTATTTTGCCTCGGGCGATGTATATAGCGCCCTCGCCATAAAAATGATATTTTGCTCCCTTGTAATACAATCTACTATTTCTGAATACTTATTCAGATGCAATGCACGTACGTGTTCTTAGGATAAAAACACTCGGTGAGTCAAAAAAAATTCGATTGATTGAAGCGAAAAGCTCGTATTTACAAATCACGATGGGTTTGTTGTGGTGCTATAACTCGATAAATCGCGGCTTCCGATACTCGCGTGCCCGCAAGGATTTTATAAAACTATATGCGAGATCGTTGTCTTCCGCCCGATTTACACCTTTGATAATCAAAACAGGAAATGCATTTCGTGTCTTCTCCGTTCAATCTTGCATCAAAGACTGTATTGATCGAGTTTCCGGTGATTATCTCCGTTGATAGACGGATCTTTTACATGGAGTAATTTAAAGGAACGCAACGCAGAGGGACCTTACTTCCTTGTTTTTAATGCAGCCTTGTTACGTGTGCGATTGTGTATGCTATGCAGGTAGTGTTTTAATACTGATTCCGCTAAAGAATACGTTATGACTTTATATACCCAGTCTTCACATGGAAAAAACAAACAGACAAAACTCTTTTATCCCTTTTATCTATCTAGTATTATCATGACCCCTGTTAACTTAAAAACTAAAATAAATAATATAATAAACTTATATATTATATACTTGGATATAAGCTATAATAAATTACAGCTTCGGTTTTGTAAAAACGGGAATTTTTCACGAACATAAGGGAACACGAAAGAGTTCCGTTTTTAAAAAAAGAATATAGCTCACGAAACTTAGTAAAATTATATCTTCACAAATAAGAACCTAGGGTATGCACCGTAAGTTGCCTGCAAAATATATTGGTAGTAGGTAGGCGCAAAGGGTCATTCATCAAAGCCATGGCCAATTTGCCCTATTGCTGACACAAGCTACGGAGTTTAACATCATGCCTATGTACGTTCAAGATTTATTTAACCATGTTACGCCCCATTACTCCAATCAGGATCAGCATAATTAAATCAGAGCGAATTGTACTGTGAAGTAATTTCGTACTGTGCCTATGTTAAGTTAGATCATTAGCTAGGGTTAAAATTCTAATCCTGGTTGGCGCAGTTGCGCCTTAGTATTGAATACGGCTACGCATTAGCTTTAGCACCAGAGCTAGTGTTGAGTTTCTTACATCATACGAGCCGGTCCAGGTTTTAGAATTTCTGTTGGATATCTTCGACTAAATAATATTATAAGTCATAAATACACCTTTGTTACCTTCTAGTGCTATGAACAATCAAAAGTATTCGGCATACGAATGCTTTCACGCCATTTAACTGCAACTCAACGCCTCTGTAGTAGGTATGACTCACTGGCACGGATAGAGTAACACCAGTCTACTCTAGTATCATCATCATCATCACCAGTCTGGTTACGCCCAAAGCTGGACGAGGCTTCCCCATAAAATAAAATGGGGGGATTTGCCATAATCACCACGGTTGGCAGACGGATTGGTGATTCGCAGTTTAGTGTTAAGTACTCAGGCGGATGCTGCCGCCCATCCCCTGGTAATCACTTAACTACATCCACGGGAGGAGAAAGAGGGGTATATTCTTAGGCCGGACACACCACGGCAACTCTACTATAGTACTAAGTATATCAGACTCTAGCTTGTTACTTGTGCGATGAATGAATACAAATGCTTTGAGTAAGGCAATAAAGATTGGTAAAAAAACAAGGTATACAAATATATTCCACTAGTAAGTAGTACTACAACTAAAAAAGGTTAAATAAAACAGTTATATACCGTGCATATAAAAATACTTATGTTATCTAAACTATAGTGTAGGTGCCATTGAGACAGCTAAAACTGAAGTGGGGCTTCAGTATGACGTAAAATAGTAGCCACTGGCTTTTGGACTGATGGTAGGAAGTTTGTAATCGTGTTAAGATCTAGGCCGGCGAGATGGGTCGTGTAAGCAATGTCCAGGGACGCCTTCCTGGCGGCCACGCATACGCTTGTAAACACATTACCTACCGTAAGTTGCACCAGTGTACTACACCCCCGTTATTTATAAACCTAGTTTAGCCACGGATACTAGTAAGGCAACATATGCAAATAACGGTGGAAATGTGTATTTGCCTGCTGGAAACACCATTGAAGTTAAACACATTGAGACACAGTAGAGACGCTGGATATTTTAGTCTTGGTTGTCTATTCCTAGTTAAGTTTTATTTTTCTTTCCTTTGGTACACTATACATATCCTCTGTATTCACAATGATGACTATATCAAAATGGAAACACCAACGTACGCAACCATTATGTTGTTCAGGTTCCTACTGTCGGTTGTGCCTAAGGGCCAGTACCTTGAGCACCGGCTGGATCGTTATCGTTTCGACTTGCGTTAAAAACGAAACTATCCAATTTTGACCAATGAAAATGCCTAGATTTTAGCCTCGCCTCTTTCGAAAGTGAAATACTCGATAGTTGGAAGCACGACTTTTACGACAAAGCTGGGTTTCGACTTGGAATCGATGACGTCGATGTAGTTTCGTTAGATTGAAGGAAAGAACGGAAATTGTATGGAAAATGGTAGCACAAGCTGCATTTTGATGTATCGAATGGTTTGATTCGAATGCTGGCTATCGAATTTCTTCTCACAGCCATTTTTTCAGTGACAACGCAGTTAGTAATCTATCGTACACCATTATGTTGTTCAGGTTCTTACTGTCGGTTGTACCTAAGGGCCAGTTAGTAATCTATCTATCTAAGGCCTGTTGGGTACAGGCCTCCTCTTTGCCTTTTTTTTCTCTTTGCTCGCCAATATTTACGGTCTTGTGCATAAGTCCAGTTTAGCTTGCGGAAAATTATTGTAGGAAAACTACGTGTGCACACGTCTCTAACTAGCTTCACACGTCAAGTTATAAATATGAATCCAATACAAAGCCACTACCTGTGTGTTGTGTGTGCACTATAGTTGCCAAATTATTCCAATCATGTCAACTGAATGTCCTACGAGTACATAGCCTGATAAGACCAATTACACAATATTTTCTATTCTTTATCGCCTAATGATGCCTGCACCATGATGAATGTTATGACGTACTATAACATTAAGACCGTTTTAGATTAGGCACTTATTAACGGTGCTTTGAATGCACTTTACGCCGAACCATAACTTACCCGAACTTATCGATGGTTTTTATCCACTGTTGCCAACTGTTTTGCCTCAAAAAGTGGCTAAATGTTTCCCTTTCATTGCCAAACCTTGACTCTAAGAAGGATACTATTCTATTTTATCAAAGTAAAGTTCTTATGATAACAACAAGTTTTGAACACCACATAAACACCAGTGGCACTACACTGAAAGGTTACTACCTTCTCAAGTCATGTGTGTTGGCTTCAGAAATACGCAGTAGCTTCTTTTTCATCAGCTGGTTGCCGGCTGGACAAGGCCTGGGATACTCATTACCACGTTTGCAAGGCGGATTGGTGGTCACAGTATCAGATGGATGCTGCTACCCATCCACTGGCGTAATCTCTTGGTCACCTCTAACGACATCCACGGGAGGAGTTGAAAAAGTTATATTCTTAATCCGACATCACCATGACATGTGGCCATGGTCACGGCTAAGTAACCTAGCACTGTAAAAAATGGATAGATCTAGCCTTAAGTAGCTAAGCTGGCAAAGCTCATAATTTATTTGAGTTTATGAAGCTGTAGAGATTTACATATGCCGTGATTAGTATCCGTCGAACATTACGGTTCACGCCAGATTATTACGGGATCGAATTTAGAAAGGGTTTAATTGTTTACCTACATTCATGGAATTGTTGTAGCGGGGCTTATAGGTTGATTAATTTACGGTCGTTTTTATGGCTTAGTGTCACTATGTTTTATACATTGTAGGCTATTAGGACAATTTGATAGATATAACTGAATGTTTGCTATCACGTTGATATGTTTATCTAGTTGTTTTAAAAACATGGATAAATTATTTCTATGGTTAAAAAGCACTTCCTTCGTTGAAGAAAGTGACTCGATTAAGGTTGGCGTGTAATAATAAATAAATTGTAATATTTCAACTCTTTTTTTTATATAGTATCTAGATATCGTTGTTTACGCTGAGTATGTGGCAAAAAACACCAAAATAAGGCACGTGTCAGGAAGAGGGCGGAGGGCGGGGAGGTTAATTGTTTCTATATTAGCGCGTAGATGCTTTTCCTAATAACCATAGACGTTTCATTATTTGCAGTCAAATTCTTAGTCAAAGTCAAAAATAATTTTAGTCATTGAAATCACAAGGATCATTTTGAATCGTCTTATAAACTAAAATTACTCCTGTTCCAACGTGACCAAGCCTAGTTTTGGAAAATGTCTAATTATAGAATTGAAACTTTCGTGGTTGGGTATCATTTTAAATTGATAACGTCAGCAAAAGTGACGAAAAACAGTGGTAATTAGCAGTTTTTTCAATTTTAGAAAAATTACGACTATACCCATACCCACGTACTTTACTTTACTGCTGACGTTTCATTGACAATTGAGGTTGTTTTTTCAATGGCTAATAATTTGAAAAAATTTAGTTTCTTTCTTTAAATTTTAGAAGTTACCGGTTAAAAATTATTCTGGTCATTTCGAAAAATGTCTAATTATTGAAAAAAAAATAGTTTCTTTCGGTAAATGTTAGTAGTTACCGGTTAAAAACTCGTCCTTTGTAAACTCAGTGTAATGAAGCTGGCTTTTCTACAAATGGATTGGTTGGCGCCATTACATACATTTTTAATGTTTACAGAACTATAATGGACAAAAGGTGGGCAAAAACAGTCCATTAGTTGTAGCCGTGATTGTGCTATGGTTTCAGCCTTTCGGAAATATTTTTTTGTGACGTTTATACAGGTAGATAACGGTAACCACTGCAACTATTACAACTGCAATGTCCCGTAAATCACGTTCACCTAGGATTTATCTACGTTGCAATAATTCGCAGTTATGTAATCACTGCACATAACTGCGAGTCATAATGTTAAAAAGTATCCTGTAATTTCCTCGCCACCCACTCTTCAAAACAGATCACAACAACGCAAGTATTACTGCTTGGCTGTAGAAATAGGTATAGTGGTATTCCCGGACAACTCTTTCACAAGAAGCTCTGCTGCTTCTTATTACAACGAAAACTGAAAACCAATATATGAATAAGAGTTGTATAAAACAGGGAAAAAATTGAGAGCCGTGCTATGGAACTTTATTTACCACTGAATTTCAAAAGGCATAGAACCACAGCAGTAACCGCTAGTACATTATATTGTCTTCTTTAATATCCTTCACATTTTATGCAAAAATAGACTTGTCCAAAAACCTAGATAATTTTTGTAAGTTAGAAAGGATAGAGTTTGCTTTTGTCTAATCGCTGTTATTACATATTCAGTTTTGAGCCCGAACTTAATGCATTAATCTCAGTTAAGCTAACCCGAGACATACCAATTTAGGCATTTAAAACTATCGTTTAATTTAAATATACGTAAATAAAATGAAATATATATTCTTTGTTATATTATCAAAGTAAACATAATCAAATGCACTTGGAGGTGTTCACTCATTCGTACGAGCCGTAACTCTGTTATGAACCGCATAGCGATCACAGACGCAAACACACAAGATAGAGGAATAACATAGGGAAACATTTAATGCAGTTCATTAAATGAATTCTCTATGTTAGTTAATGCCAATAGTTTGTCAATGGCTGACCGCACCTTCGGAGTGATATTTCAGCGGTTCGATCACTCATTAGCGAAAGTGGCATGTATGGGCTTGTCTATTACTGGTTTGGATTGAATATGCGATTTGCGTAGGCGATCCTCTGTTCAGGTATTGGCATGTTAGGCCTACTGGCCGTTTGATGTAGTGGCTCGC
Source organism: Epirrita christyi (assembly GCA_951392215.1). NCBI lineage: Eukaryota > Metazoa > Arthropoda > Insecta > Lepidoptera > Geometridae > Epirrita > Epirrita christyi. The sequence continues at coordinate 10,900,463 of OX595846.1, forward strand.
TAGTAATCCGAGCGGTATACAACCTCTGGTATGGAGCTTCGAGTTTCAGCGTGGAGTGAATTGTGGTCAGTTAAACACAGTAGGAATATTTCACCTGCAATGTGGTAGCTTTATAAATAATAATAATAAAGACATTTATTATTATTATACATTTACTTTGGATAAATTGATTTCAGTTGTGGCGATGCCTATTTGAATAGGAATTTGTATTAGATAGGTATGTAACCTATAGGTAGTCATCTGCCGGTGGACAAGTTTTAATAGTAAGTTCACCTGGCAGAAATCACTGTTAGGCTACCCATTGAATTCCTGAGAAAAGATTCAATCTATCCGTGCCATGGTGTCGTGGTGAAAGAATTGATCTTTCGTCTCCTCCGGTGGATGTTGTAAAAGTCGATTACACCAGCATCCACCTAAGTACTCAACACCAATGCTAACTCTTTTAAACGCATTCGTACACGAGGTCCAACATATCGATATTTTTAATGATAGCCTGTGTTGTATTTTTATTTCTCTAAGAGTATATTTAAGTTATAATTAAGATGGTTAGTGTGGGGTTCAGACACACATTTATGGGTCTGGGAACTGGTAGGAAATCAGAACAAACAAACAGATTGTAATAAATTACAAGCGATACGCCCGTCCGGTCCGAACGTTGCCCAAGCAATGACATTCCACGGGGGCGCCTCGATCGCAATCGCTTTATTTCAAAGGCTGAATACCACATCTCTTCCTTTTTAACAAATTAAAAATTAACAATTGCTTATTTCCAAAAGTTAACTTACTATTCTTATTTTACTATATACCTCTAGTGATTTTACAACATAAAGTAAGCCATCATTATTCTAAAGTGATACTTCTAATGATTTTACAACATAATTATTATTCTAAATCGAATTTTATTTTAACCAGTAATTAAACTACGCCGTTGATGTAATTTTTAATTAAGTACCTATACAATTATCGATCTCTTTACTAGGTACGCTATTATTGTCCTCCTCAATTTCTTCATGATCACAGATGTTCCAATTACTACCTTCTACTCTTTTCAAGTGTAGGTATTATCTTCCAACGATACTCCCGATCTTCCTGTATCAGAGCCTTCCAGATTTCTGATCCATGTGCATCGCAGAAGCAGCCTACACCTTCTGTATAGATAGATTGAAGTAGTTCCCACCTCTGCTTGTACGCAGTCTCCGGTTAGACAGGTTAAATTCTGGTGGCAGACTTGGAAGACTGTGGCGTATTCAGATAAGATAGGCGTTGGGATGGGTTTGCTACTCAGTGATCTGTTAGGGCAAGTTGTCACAAATAATTGCTTTCCAAATGCCTTCATTCACAAAACTTAAAGATACTACGACACCACTCTGATAATACAATTAGGTGAAAGTGTGGTGTCATGCGATATGATATTATTAGCTAGTTGTAAGTTAGTGCAGACAATCAATTAATTTTTAATCTTAATTTAATGTTGCACAATTTGACATGTCGTCATAGAGACGTTTTGTATTTTAATACTAATAATTTTATTAGAAATTTTGTTTTGACACAAGATACTGTTGATACATAGTATCTAGAGTCAAAACAGACGGCAGACATAGTAAATTAATAATTGCTAAATTGTTAGCATTTCATATTTTTGATCTCGTTATAAGTATCTACTATAACGCAGTTCACGAGCTCGTGGTTAGAAGTAGGTAGTACTAATGAGGGTAAAAGGTAGGAGTGTCAGCTGACAGTCATTTAAACTAGTTCGACAATGAGAAGGCCGGCCACATAAAATGTACAAGCCCTTCCCAGCAAAATCTTAGGCTTAGAAACATTTTTAAACAGTTTTAATGTTGTATGTAACTGAACACTGGATGTTACAATTTTAGTTACTCCCTTATTATGAGAATTACAATATTGTAAGTTCATACAAACGCAAGAACGCCATAGGGTTCCTTAACTGTTGTTCGAAATACTTTAAAATGCAAGAAACGTAAAGATGTTGCAAATCTCACTATTGAGAGGACTATTGAGCTGTTGAGCTAGAGCTGCATATCATTGTGTGTTTACCGTCCCCCTGACGCAGACTTCGCGTTATTTTAATCCACTATGGAAAAAGTATTGCTCAAAACTTTTGTACATAGTAAAATCCTTATAGTCTGCGGAAATTTCAATATAGGTTAGTTCTTTTTCTGAGAGGCTGCTTAATTTGTTTAAATGTTTTAATTTACATTACCTCTTCGAATAACCAACAAGAGTGACACTAACAACATCCACCTGTTTTGATAATATTTATTGTAGTAGTGTTCCAATTGATACATCAGTAATTAAACATTTCACCTCAGATCACTATGGTCACAGCACAGTGCTTTAAATACTTGTAATTTCACTTATCACAGATAGTCGCATTATGAAATTCCACGGCAGTATTGATTTAAAAATGCCCCTTGTACGTACCGTGCGTAGATGATCCGAATGACCTTTTTACCAGTTTGTCTAAATTGATAAGTGAGGAACATAGTGAGATTGTAAAGCTAGAGCGAATGTCGGGTTAGCTGATTGGGCTACAACCCTATATGAACTCTATACGGCTGGGGAATCAATGTTGCACGACCCAACGTTTATCTTGTACATAAAGAACTATTCCAAGTCCTTCAAAAAGTTTGTCATACATTAAAATCATTGCATTTGAGAAATTCAATAGAAAAGTCAACAAATAAAATTAATACAACTTGGAAATTAATAATGAAACAGGTAAATCTAAACCTTGTAGTAACCAGATGAATTTAAACATAAACAATACTATGTTATCAAAAATATTCAAGTCATGAATGCCTTTGATAGTTTTTCTCTAGTAATTGAGCTAGGTGCTGATATTGCGCCGTGTATGGCCTACATTTTCAATAGATGTCTTGACTAGAGTCTTTCCTCATCTTATGAAACATAGTAAATTAATCCTTTGTTCAAGTCTGGAAATGATAAAGATCCAGGTAACTATAGGCCAATTTCTATATTGCCTGCTTTAAGTAAGATCTTCGAGAAACTTATTCTTACACAGTTATTGTCACACTTCGACCTCCACGGACTTCTTCAGTCATTAATTTGGAATAACTAGGAGGGTTCCCAACGAGTAACACCCAAACGAGTAACACTGTTACTCGTTGGGATTTTTTTTCCTATCGAGTAACAGTGTAACTCGATGGGATAGAAATTAAAAGAAGTATTCCCAACGAGTTACACCCAGTGTAACACTGTTACTCGATAGGACAAAAACATCCCAACGAGTAACAGTGCTACAAATTACGCCATTTTATTTTAGTTCGGTTATAAAAAAATATACGTAGCTATTTAGTTGAAAGTGTCCATACTTCGTTGCTATACGAAGGGGGTTTCTCTTATTATTATTATTCAGATTCTCAAGTGGCAGGTGTAACAGGAGTACCTACCACCACACATTAAAATCCACCCATTCACACTCTCACACACAAACACACACATACACACACACACAAACACACACATACTTTACACGCACTCGATGTTGTCCTGATAGTTTATAACTTATTAAAATTTAACACGTTTAATATAATTCTTCATACGAAACATACCTACCTGCTCAAATTTATCTCTCCCTATTCTAGGATCAAAACTGTAAAAGCCAGAATATGCATAAATTATGAAATCTTATAATTTAATTTAATCATTGTTTAATGTATTTTTATTATAATTAAGTGATGTAAATCTTATTGTACACTTACATAATTTATTCCTGTAAGTATTTTCTTTGTATTTTCCAGAATGTAAGTTTCTAATGTGAACTTCACTCAATTTATAATCTATAATTATTGTTTATACAATAGATATGGATCGTGATAATTATAATTTGGAAATTTTTGCCCCCTATTTCATAGTCCTTTTTAAGCATGTTTGATAGCTTTTGTTTTGTTCTCTCTGATGTAAAATGACATTACGCCAAAGCAGTTGTGGCTGTCATTAGTTTGGAAGTCGACTGTGGATAGGAGGGTATAATATTATGTTTAATGTAAATGTAGCATCAAATTCAAAACTATTGAATGAAGCTGAACCGGACGAAAGAGACTATCTCCCACAACACAGGTTGTACCTAGGGTGGGAGTTAGTGTTCTATTACTGCATAACATTGTCATAACATACCTAACCTTAGCATCTATGGTAATTAACTGTTTAAGTTAACCTAATTGTATGTTATGTATTTTCATTAAGTTTCATAAATAAAATTATTATCTTATCTTATCTTATCTATACTTTATCTTCGTTAGTCCATTTTTATTTTTGTCCATGCACTATCAACGCCAAAATATGGCATCCTTGAACATTCACCATATTTTATTAGCCTGATTGAAAAAAATGATATTCACTGCTAGTTCAATCTCGAGTCCTTCAAATATGTTTAATAATTAAACAGCAATGGACGGATAAATCTTAGTGAAACAACGCAATCGTGCAGTTTGTAATTTTGATGTAGACAAGACTGCACTATAAGATATTGCACAGAATTGCAGCAGAGATAAGCATTTTGCGAAGTGTTTCCAACGTGTTGCCAATGTCTTAAAAAAAATATTTGGTGGTGAAGTTTCCTCTAATGGTAAAAATGCTTACGTCGTGTCCAGAAATGAAAGTAGGTGCTGGCAACACTTTTGTGCAGTCAGGTTGTCAGTGTGAGTCAGTGCACAGGGCACACAATAACGTACAACCACTACAAAAATGGCTTTATCCAGTTCATTTCAACAAAACAAATTTGTATGAGTGAAAAAAAATGGAGGTAGTGTTCTTCTTCGGGGAGGACATCAGCCCTTATGATCGAATTACCTTAAACGCGAGATGCCAATGAGGGCATTATACCTAAACATGAGATTTGCCTAAAAAGCTGTTTACCCTAAACGTAAGATTCCAAATGAAGCAGTATGCCTAAAATGTGAAATTGACAAGGAAGCAGTTTATTTAAATGACCTGTAAAGCAGTTTGCCTGAAATACAAGACGACCAAGAAGCGGTAAGTCAAATATGTCAGTTGACCGAGTTGATGTTGAGTTGGCAAAGCCTTAAATATCAACAGAATTGGCAGCCGTAAGGTCAATTTCATGGTAAAATATTGTCTCATAATATTTGATAATCTCTATCGAAATTTTTAATTATTGTGGTTATTGTTTTTTTTATAAAGTAGGTCTCTAAATTTTATTATACGAATTACATCCAGGTACGAACTTAAAACGAACACGATCCTATCTTCCCTTCTTAACTAAAAAAAATGAAATGTTTTTTTAAATATATTTTTAATTATATTATATCTAGAGAAGAGAACCACTATGTAAATAGACATTTACCTGAGTAGGCTTTTAACCACTTAGACATTCACCTTTGTAGGCATTTAACCACTTAGGCATTTTGTTTTGTAGGCATCCACTTTGGACAAACTGCTTCTTTGTCAATTTGACATTTTAGGCATACTGCTTCATTTGGCATCTTACGTTTAGGGTAAACAGCTTTTTAGGCAAATCTCATGTTTAGGTATAATGCCCTCATTGGCATGTCGCGTTTAAGGTAATTCGATCATAAGGGGACATCAGTACTACGTCCGAAGGAGACACGACGTTGGTTTGGAAGTGTGGGCGTGTGTAAAAAGAAATATTTGCAACGGACTGTTTCGAGTCAAGGTAAGTAACTAATTATTATGTGCTAATAGTGTTATACATTCTACCGATGGATTTTGGCTGAGCTGAAATTGGCCAGTACAAGTACATAGACAAATTAGTTCCTAAAAAAACTATGTAACAGCTTAATGCCTAACTTTGAAGTTAGGCGTTTAGTTGCGGCGGGCAAGTAGCTGACTGAGATACGAGAGGATGCGGGTTTAATTCCCGCTGCGGAACAAATGTTTGTATGCTCTGCAAATATTTGTTCTGGTTCTGGGTGTTATGGTACCATGGTACTTGTAGTTCCTGATACTCACGACACAGGAAATCCTAGTGTGGGATTAGGGCTACGTATGTGACTGTTGGGTGTTATGTTATGTTACACTGGTACCAATCACCCAGGTATTTGCCTGATTAAGTCTAGTAACCAATCCAAAACATTTCTTGCTGAGTGTTCATTCACCGTCCTTTTATTTAATCTAAGTTTAATTATAGTCTAATTAGTGGAAATAAATAAACTCTATGGGTATTATTCATGATAATTTTTTAAACCTATATTAGTTAAAATAGCTTTTGTCTCTCCTATGTAAAATGTCATACGTCAAAACAAGACAAAATATATTTTAACTAAAATAGGTTTAAAAATGATTACAGTAAGGGGTAAGATTATATTAGTAGTATCTATTATTAATACTCATTATAAAAAGATTAATCGGCCATAAGTACAGATTCTCGCGGGAAAAATAACATTCCGAAAATATCGATGGCAGCAGTCTGACTAAATTAAGATAGATAGAAAGATTGCTTATATCTTTATTTTACACCATTATTACAAAAACACATCAAAAAGAGATACAATAATTATATTTATTTCAAAATGAACCGCCCGTGGTTTTATATCCGGAACGGGTAAAAGGAATGATACTGGAAGGAAAGTGGTCGGAGGCAGCAGCGCGGCCTGTCTTTTTCGCATGCACCATTCGCTAAGTTAAATTTAGTTGGTTAATAACTGCACATAATAGTAATTGTAAATAACTGGATTTTTATTTCCTTGTATTTTATGATAATGTAGAATGTGGTACATAAAAAGTAAAAAAAATGAAACTTAAATTTTAGAACACAATGAAAAACTGATACAAAAGGTTGATTTTAAAGAGGAGTTAACACAAATGTTGTTCGACACTTCGATGTTTATTTTATTAAGTTGATTGTTTTATTTTTAAATAAAAAGCAGTGATCAGCCATTAATTAAACTGTTTTTTTTTTATTTTCAGCTTCACCCAGACAAATATCTTAGTGTCACTCGTTGGGAACTTTTTTCCTATCGAGTAACACTGTTACTCGTTGGGATTTTTTTTTCTATAAATATTCCTAACGAGTAACACTACTCCCAGGGTGTTACTCGTTGGGACAAAAATTCCCAACGAGTAACAGTGTTACTCGTTTGGGTGTTACTCGTTGGGAACCCTCCAATAACGGAGTAAGGTTCATTCGACAGCCGATGCTGATACCATGCTCTTAGAACACATATTTGAAGCGTAGGAGAACTCACAGAACGCGATCGTCCAAAGCTTTTGACTGTGTGTGGCATGATACATTAATTTCCAAGTTAAAACATTATGGCATCCAAAATCAGACAATTAATCTTGTAAATTCTTACTTATCCAATAGAATTCAAAAAGTTGATGTTAGTGGTGAAAGGATCGACTATTGTCATGGGGGTGCCACAGGGTTCAATACTAGGCCCTTTTTATTTCTAGTTTACACTATCAATCTCTTTTTTTACATTATGTGGCATAGTTCTGTTTGCTGACGATACTTCTTTGATTTTCAAAGTTGATAGATCTAAAGCAAATTACGATAGAGTAAATAATTCACTGTCGCGAGTTCTTTTAAATAATGTTTTGATCACAGTAAATAATCTTTTGCTTAATGCTAAAAACGAAAAGCATCAAATTCACATAGCCAAATGTAAAACATTATCAAACTAAATATTAAAATAAATGGGAAGACACTTGATCTTGTTAAGTCTAGTATTTTCTTAGAGCTTAATATTGATCCGGGGGGTCAGTGGGCACCGCAAATTGCGGCTTTAGCTGGTAGACTTAGTTCCACTGCATATGCAGTTTGTATGTTAAGGCAGCTTACTGATGAAGCTACAGCTAGGCTTGTTTATTTTAGCTACTTCATAGTGGTATGTCATATGGTATCATGCTGTGGGGTAAAACAGCTATATTTGTCTTACAAAATCGGACAATACGTGCCATTTATAAAATGAAGTCACGTGACTCCTTGAACGCCTTGCGTTTCAAAGTAATCAATATTCTCACAGTAATTTCGCAATATATCTATGAAATATTATTACATACACATAAACACTTGGATAGTTGTATGAAAAAGGGTGACTTGCACGGTGTTTGGATTTATAAATACAACCAAACTAAATATACCAAAATTTCGATTGAAGAAAGTAAATGGGTCTTTTATGAGGAATTCTGTACAGTTCTATAATAAACTTCCAGAAGGTGCATCCAAACATCTTACTCGAAGATAAATGGATATTTCATATTCATATTTATATCATTTATTCACCGTAGGAACACTGGGAGCACTTGGTTTTGTTATGGTGTACATACATTTTAGCGGCCGCACATAAGCCTTGTCAGATAATTGCTACATCTGATTTGAGCTGATTTGCTATAATATCTGTACTTTTCTCTTTACATGGTTCTATTATATTGTTATTTATAAGTAGGTATACTCATACTGATACTCATACTCATTTATTAAAACCATAGGAACAATTATTAAGAACACTTGGTCACGTCATACATTATATTTAGAAATTAGGTTATATCAGAGACTAGTTTTACTAGTCTCTGGTTATATCAAGTGGAGCGTGTACTGTCTTATAAACTTTTGCTGATGTTTATTTGCATTTGACTAACTTTCTTAGGTTTTTAAGTTCTCATTTAATATGTATCAGCAACTTCCTGCTCCGAGGCACCACACAGGCGCTTCCCACCTTGTGGTAAGACATATCATCAAAGTAAGTCAAGCCGTGTTTGTTGCCTGATTCTTCTAGGCTTGAGCGCGTTGGAACAGGAGTAATTTTAGTTTATAAGGCGATTCAAAATGATCCTTGTGATTTCAATGAATAAAATTCATTTCATTTGATTAACAGAGGGATCAAAATGCACTACCTTAGAGTACGTACCTACATTAAACATGTGTAGGTATCGGAGGTTATTGCCATTTATCGCTCCATACTGTCACCATTTTGTAGACATTAACATTCGTCTTTTAGGCAAACTTGCGTAAATATATACGTGGCACAATTTCAATGAGTAGGTACAAGTTTAATTGACTCATTAAGCAAACTTGCGTAAAATAAATACGTGGCACAATTTCACTGAGTAGGTAAAAGTTTAATTGACTCATTGAAAACAACTTTATAGAAGCTCGTAACACTTTTGTCCATTCCCTGGAGTTGGTTCACATCAACAAGAACTTTATAGGTAGTTATTTGCTATAAGCAAGGTACCAGAAATAAACTCATAAATTGGTTGACATGAACTGGAACATTTTGCCTCATTATTTTGTCATTTCATTATGGTTGCGACGTGTTGCGAGATAATTAGCCACCATAAATTTATTTCAAATAAGAGGGTACTTAGTAAAAACTTTTAAATTCGTGTGGCAGGTTAAAAATCAAGTCAAAAATATCTAGTTACGACCACGTTACGACTGATTTAAATCACAAAGAATAAGTACCCTTCCTCGAGTTTTAGAAAAGTTTTCCATGTATGTCGGTATTCAATTAACACAACACTACGCAACTTTTAGTCGAATTATCGACCAGGTACTCACAATTTTTTATCCTCGTCGCCAATGTGGGGTTCAGACACACATTTATGGGTCTGGGAACTGGTAGGAAATCAGAACAAACAAACAGATTGTAATAAATTACAAGCGATACGCCCGTCCGGTCCGAACGTTGCCCAAGCAATGACATTCCACGGGGGCGCCTCGATCGCAATCGCTTTATTTCAAAGGCTGAATACACAGTTAGCATTTTGGTGTATACTGTTCGCTTTGTGTCTGTCTGAAATCAATAATTCTAATCCTAATTCTAATTCTAATACTGCGAACACATCTACCTGCCAAGTGCAGGTTAATGGCAAATTGCATTCGAAGGGGGAGGCCTCATTCAACGGTGGAAGTCTAAAGGCTGAATGATCGAGATCTATCTATCTATCTATCCATAAGGGGCTAACCTACTTTTAGAAAATCGCCCCGTAAGAAACAGTAATCCTTCCCTATAATTGATGAGAGCCCATTTAGTAAATAAAGCTCATATCCATCAATGCAGATGCACTCATTTGTCAGAATACAAAATGCAACACGCATAACGGAAAATTGATTAAATATGTCAAAACACGAACGACCTTCGATACAATAACAAATGCGCGTGCGACGATGCCGATGGCTGATGAGTATGGGGCCCTACCACAATCTCTTGGCAGAGCGATCGAGCAGTGCACAACCGTAGAAATCTACTAGGGAAGAATTTAAGAGGCGGACTATAGTCAAAATTTCGCATCGTTGATATTTTTTTACATAATTTATATTTTAATACCTTCTTACATAAAGAATTATGTACGCGTAGGTATGTACTTACCTACTTTATTTTTAAATGCTACAACATAGTCCCGTCTTTACCACGTACTAACACTGCATTTGGATCGCCCCGTGATTATTGGTGGTAGGGCTCTGATGGTGCAACCCGCGTCAAATCAGCGGCATTCCGGATTGTCCGTGGACCGTTACAGCACCCGGACACGGGACTTGCGCAACCGAACGCCACAGTACAGATTATGTAATGTTACATAGCACTCACACTATGCGGACGATGGATGTATACATTAGGATGGGGGCTCAATTTTGAGTTTAATGAATCCGGTTTAAGCACGGGTGGGCTATTTATTAAGTGCTTTAACGGGCTTAACGTATATTTAAAATATAGCATCATCATCAGCCGGATTATGTCCAATTATGGACGAGGGCTGACCACCATAAATCACCACGCTTTGCAGGCAGATTGGTGGTTGCGGTATTGGTAGCTAAATACGCAGGTAGATGCTGCTGTCCATCCCCTGGTATCCCTTAGTTTTAAAACATCCACGGGAGGAGAGAAGTCTATTCTTAGACCGGACACGTACCTACCACAGCAAAGAGCAAAGTATACTGTGCATACATGAGACTTTTCATCTTTATGCCTCAGTGTTGGCAGCGCGCGTGTGATGTCTCTGGTGTTGCAGGCGCCCATAAGCTACGGTAACTACTTTACATCAGGTATGCGTGTTTGCTTGCCTAGTAGTATAAAACAAATGAAACTAGAGGTTTATTAGAGTGCAAACCTACCTGCTTATGTGATGAAATAGCGTACCTACTGTGTACGTATACGAGACCGATGATCAAGCGCACGCGCCGCCGCCTGAGTGGCCTTGACATTGTCGTTTGGACCACCAGGCGTGCGCATTTCTACTGCATTTAGCATTGGTGATGATGGAGTGAGACATCTTGATAACGTTTGATTGCAAGAGTACAATGCCGTTTACGTGATTGATGCCTAATGTAAATCTCAAAGCAATAGTGCATAAGACGCAGATAGATGCCAACTACTGGTTTTGTCCATGTAACTCTACTTTAATTAATATAAATGTACAAAAAAATTTATGTTGCTTATTAGACATTAATTTATAAATATTACTTACTTTTAATTTTTTCTATTAATTTGAACAATTTAAATACTTAATAGTAATTATATTATTATAATGTTAAAAAAGTATCCAAAGACAAGCATTTTTTGTTTGAAAATTTGTTACTAAATAGTCCTAAACGGCATTGAGTTTTAGCATTTTTGTTTCACACAAATACACTCGAGAGCAATGAATCCGGGTCACTTAAAGAATGTTAAAAATCTCGGAAACTAAAAATGATAGATTAATGCAATAAATTGTATTTAATAGACAATGTAATACTCCTTAAAGGAAGGTAAAAAAAATATGAGTCACCATACATTTTATTAACACAAAATTACATAAAGAAAAAAACTGCTGATCTCTCCTTAAAACAAAAATAGGAAACATGAAATTTTTGAACTTTATTACGATTTTCTTGAATTTTAATACTTCGTATTGCCTCCTCGTGCTTCCATTACTGCGTTTACGCAGAAAAAAAACAACAAAAAAACAGAAATCAAACAATGATAAATGACAGATTACAAACAAAAGCAAAACCAAATGCTGTAATTTCGTAGTTCCATCTTCGAAAGTGGCCCTTTTTCAAATTTGATTTTTTTATGATATAACTTTACAATAACTAAGAAGTTTTAATACCTTCATTTAAGGAGTATTACATTGTCTATTAAATACAATTTATTGCATTAACCTAGCATTTTTAGTTTCCGAGATTTTTAGGATTCTTTAAGTGACCCGGATTCATTGCTCTCGAGTGTATTTGTCAAGGTTTTTAATTAATGATTTATTAGGCTTCAAATCTTTGTTTTTCGTGATTTTCGCTTACTTTTTGTTTCGCGAGCGCTATTCTGTCACCTTCTAACTTACCTGAACTTTAATGAGTTAGATAATGAAAAAAATTGACGTCTATCATCCCCTTAAATGGTTTTTTAACAGCTATTGGCGACTGGTGATCGCGATTCAACGTTTCGTGTCCGCTAAGACGGTTAGAAAATAAAGATACCAACTAAGAACTTGTTTAACGACCTTCGTGACGCGGCGGGCGAGAAGCCGGCTGAGACGCAAGAGGTGCGGGTTCGACTCCTGCGGGGACTAATATTTAAGGATCTGCAAATATTTGTTCCGGGTCAGGGTGTTGACCATGGTGCTCCTAGTTCCTGATACCATCTGATACCTACGACACAGGGAATCCTAGTGTGGGGGTCAGGACTATGTATGTGCAGTGACGGATTAAGACTATTACTTGATGCCCTAAGCAATCCACGCCTGTGGGCCCCCCTATCCGTATGTCAACTAGAATCGGTCTTTAATCCTTTACCGCCGAAAAACATTAGTTGTTTGTAAAATAAGATGATAACGTACCATTGAAGTGGAGTAGGTGCGACAACAATAAAAACCAAAGCATAATTTATTTATTAAAATGCGCCTTGCGGCTTTTCCGGGCATACTTCACGCAAGATAGTATTAACGTCTTAACGTTTTTAACATATGGGACTCTATGTATAATATCGATAAATTATCGAGCCGTTCTTGATATCATTTATCATCTTTGTCTTTTTGTAATTTTTAAATATTTTTGTTATTTTTGTGTGCTTCTTATGGTGCCCCCCCAGACGTGATGCCCTAGGCAATTGCTTAATTTGATTTAGGGTTAATCCGTCACTGTGTATGTGACTGTTGGGTGTTATGCTATGTTATGTTTTACGTAAATCAAAACCATAAAAAAAGCTCGATTTTTTTCAACAGCATTAATTTTGTGAGTTTTATTTTATGTTATGTTTCAGCAGTTATGTAGTAAGCCTATACCGCCGCTATCCATTAGTGTACCTACCGCTTGTCATTAGTGCCGCGGTGGTCTCGATCTAAGAATAAGACTCCTTCAACTCTCGTGGATCTCGTAAAAGGCGACTAAGGGATTACGGCAGGAGATGCAGCATCCACCTGAGTATTTAACACCAATACTGCGATCACCAATCCGCCTGCTAAGCATGGTGGTCATGAAGAGTACTACCTTCAATTTGAATTTATTGTTATTATTTTTTTCGCATCATATATTGGCCATTTTGTGCTGGGTACTTTAAATCCATGTTATGTAACATGAGTGTATGTATGTTGTATGTATGTGTTGTTGCTTGCCGTCAAAGTTTCGGTTTTTACGACTATGTCAAGGTACAGCAGCAACATACTTTGCATAACTCGATGCTTATAATGAATGTATTGTACTTAGTTTTAAGTATTTTAGCTTTCCACTTCACCGTGCTCTTTAGCTAAATTCGTGACACGACCACAAACGTGCGCAGATTGTCGTAAAAAATATCATTTAGCAATTTTTCTCGTAGACCTCGTCGAATTTTTACGTCAAATAAAATTATTTCCGGTTCATTGCTTCAAAAATCTAGAAGACTGCGTACCTTTATAAGTCTAATCTAATTTTATCTAAAAAAATTGTTATGATCTGACTTGTAGTTATAAAATTAATGAGCTCTAAAATTTTGTAGATAAGATTTGTTTTTGGTAAGACTTATCTAATTATAGATAAGTCTTACCAATGTACGGAGTGTTCTAGATTTTTGTAACATCATCATCATCATCATCATAAGCCATAAACTATATAGTAAATTACCTAACACTGTTAAACAAGCCAAAAGTCTGTTTTTATTTAAAAAGAGATTAAAAGACTATGTACTGAAACAAATTACCATTATATAATACTTATTTCATTTTATCAAAGCACTATGTAACTGTTATATATCATCAGTGCATTTTTTACATACAATAATGTTATCTAATATTTATCTTTAAGTGAACCCTGTTCTTTGAGAATATTTAACCACATAAGCCTGTAGATGTCCACTGCTGGACATAAGCCTCCCCCCTAGAATGCTACGACGAATGGTGTTGACCCGCCTCCATCGAAGACGTTTATAATGTATTTAGTCCATCCAGCCCCCCAATTACAGTAGCAAATGGCAATGAGGAACGCAACAATAGGCATCATTTTGGCAGCCTTAGCGTTATCTAAAAATTATGAAACTTGGATACGGGAAACTTCTTGATTTAAATATTCGTCCTTTCAAGTTTCAAAAGATTTGGAAAGCGCTAAGGCTGCCAAAATGATCCCCATTGTAGCCGTTCCCCATTGCCATTTGCTACTGTAATTGAGGGGCTGTTTGCCACTTCAACTTGCTAATTCTGAGAGCTATGTCAGTGATCTTGGTTCTTCTACGGATATCCTTATTTCGGATTTAATTTTTTTTGTAACAATGAACCAGATATTTATTTGGGAGAGTTGAAGCATAATGTGACAAAAAAGTTCGACAGGGTTACGTGGGAACCTTAATATTAATTATATAACATGTAGGTTGTACGTAGATGTTGTGCTACCAAATTCCTAAAATTTTTATTGTAAGTTGGTACCTACTAAGAGCATAGCAAGACAGGTTCTCATTTTACAATGGCACGATTGTAAATAAGCTTTTTAATGATACAATCATTAGTTAATAACAACAGATGGTAAATTCCAAATTAAGAACGTCTATGTGCTCTTAAGTTTTATTACCTTTAATGCCTCTTATCAAAATTAAAGAAATATCACTCACTGGAGTCTTTAATAAATAGGCAGGTGTAAACAGCCCATCGCTTTTTTTTGAAGAACTAAAAATGTTTACCATCTTTTGAGTTACAGAAGTGTAGATCCCGTCATAAACATGTATTTGAAATAAACTAACACTGCACACCAAAGCGTCCTAGGTAATTATGTGGACAATGACATCCTGACCTATCAAAGACAGAGAAGATAGTGGTAGAGACAGCAGAGCTTTGACTGAAAACTACTAAAGATAACAGTAATGTTTTGAACGCGGTTGCTAAGTGAGATCTCAATAACGTTTAGGCCTAACCACAGAATAGAAATAGTAGTATATGAGTACATTCAGTGCAAACAAATCAAACGGACGAAAGATTTAAACCATGAAATGAAATATGAGCCGACTGTAAAAAGTCTGGATGTTTCAATAAATACAACTTACATTTGCACACATATATGTAACGCCTGATTGTTTTATTGGAGCTGAGCCAAAAAGCATCATACTATACAATCGAATCGAGGTAGGTGCTTAGGTACATATTCTGTGTTGTATGTATATTAGTGTACCTGTAGCAATATACATACATGAACAATAAAAAGCTCTCAATGTTCGTTCTTCAATTCCCATCAATAAATTTGGATATTTTGTACAAAAGGTTTGTTAGTTAAGAATGATTGACTCGTTGTTAAAACTTAGGCGCACTCAAAGTTCAAAATAAGTCTAAAAAGTTTTTAAGTTCCACTTAAGGTAACACTTATCACACATCGTTGCATCCTATATCTTGTTCATCCTAGGCTGGTCATCATCAGACCCTAGATATTTCATCATCATCAGCCTGTAGAAGTCCACTGCTGGACATAGGCCTAGGGGAGACCTTGAATGCCACGACGAACGGTCTTAAGCCGACTCCATTCACTGACTTCCTGCGACGTTTATGATGTCTTTAGTATATTAAGTGGAGGGCCTTCCTCTACCGCGTCGTCTGATTTGTGGTCAACTCACCACTCAAGAACCTTTATTTCCCAACGGTTGTCAGTTCTGCGAGCTATATGACACCCATTGCCACTTCAACTTGCTAATTCTGAGAGCTATGTCGGTAAGCTATGTTTGCCATTTGAGCTCAAACATTTACCTCATTCATAGCATTAGTAGTACCCTAGATTTTGTTCATCCTATATGCTGGTCATAATAAGACCATGAAGATTTTGTCGAAAATTAACATTTTGAGCCAAAACTTACAAGTTCTAGCTCCAAAAAAGCCTGAATTTCCTTCAAATAAGGTATTGCGAGCAGATGATCGTAGAATAAGCTGCAACAATTTCCACCAAACATGGCTAAGAACCATCTCACAAACACCATCTTTCGCACAAAAAAAAACGCATTTAAATCTGTGTACCCTTTCCGAAGATATGAGGCCACAGAAATGCAGGCAAGCGCATACATACATATAGACAAAAACCCTATGACCTCGAAGTTAATAAACTCCTTTTAGTCGGGATTTAACAGTAATAAGCCATGGAAATAACATGATATACGATTCCATTGGTGAAGTACCTACAATAATGTTTTGAAACAATCCTACAGAGAAGTTGTTTAGCTATTGCGAAGTTCAGGGCCTCGTTGCGTATTAATGCGTCTTCAAGTTGTTTTCAGTCGGTCGTTTCAATTGTCTGGAACTTCCAGGAATCGATTTGTGTCGGTGAGTAGCGAGTGATGCGTCGGCGCAGATAGTGGGACGAAGGTCATCGATCGCGGCTTGTGTTGCTCTTGATGAGATTTACCCAGTAAATAAGGTGATTTTATTTCATCTTGCCATCTGTGTAGTCATGGAATTTTATATTTTCAAGCGACATAAAAGTCCCGAATGCCTCTACAAACACTACCTTTTTAATTACGCGCCTCTACAAAAGGTTCGTACCAACCTCTTCTTCAGAGTATTTTCTGGATCATACATATCCAGAAAAACATTACCAATAGAACCGTAAACTCAGACAACTGGCAGAGATTGCTGTCAGAGATAAGGCCGCCCATTGTATTACCCTTAGTTTTTTTACGGTTCCGTGCCTCAACAGGAAATAACGGGACCCTTATAGGATCACTTTGTTGTCTGCCTTTATGTCTGTCAAGAACCTTTTTCTCAGGAAAAAACAGCTAAAGAGATAAACTTCAAATTAATACCAAATATAAATGTATGTAACTTTATAGTGCGGTACAAAACATTCAAGCTTCTTACTCGATGCTTGATGATTAAAAACATAATGACAGTGAATGTCTAATTTTTGTATGAAGTTCGTGAAAATATAAAACAATAACCTTACAATTCTGAATATATTATTAACCGACTTTAAAAAAAGGAGGTGGTTCTCAATTCAACTGTATGTTTTCATACATCCGTATGGTGATTAATAAATATTTTTTCATTCGGGATCCAAGGCACCCATGGAGGACACCCCTGAGGGTGCCAAGGGAACTTGGATTCGGACCCGTGACACTCCCAGCTCAATTAGTGCAGTGATTTTGAAGAGTTATTCCCAGTGGTCAGATTAATGGTATCTACTTATCTTAAGCTATTTATTTAAATCTTATTTTGTATACTTACTAGATATTCGTTTTACCGTGTTGGCAATTTTGAAACAATTCTCCTCTGGACAGCGTGTCGGCGATGTAGGAATTGCTTCTGCCGAATAACAACAAAACATCAATTACTAAAATGTGTTTACAAATCTATCTACCTAGTTACCTACCTATACATACAGGAAAATTTCCATTCTCATGTAACTATTATAAATTTTGTTTTATTGCCCAGTGGTTTACATCTGGCAAAATGCCTAACAAAAGTTCGTACAACCTAATATAGTATACATAATACTAAACATAGGTTAAACCTATGCTTGAGAATCACCAAGAAAATGTATACAAAAGGAGACTGTGAGAATATTGTATGGGCAATCGTACTAAAGCGTTGCCAGATATGTGTGTACGCTGTCTTTTTTGATAGAGGTATATTATATATATATATATTATTTATATATGCTGATAAGTTATTTCATCCGAATAATTAATAAAGCTATAATAGCCAAAATAATACTACAAAAAGGACCGGCTGTATAAAAAATTATAAAAACTTTGCCTGAAAACGATACTTTAGGCTAAATGCTATAAATTTATTTAAAAAAAAACATGTGTACTTAAGTAGGTAGATCTGGGTAAACACGCTACGGTTTAGCTGTTTTGTTCACGAGGGAGATGTTACATCCATTATATGGTTACTTTTGTAATATATACATCAATGATTATAATTATCAATGCATCGGAAGCTACCTACATTGTTCAAGTTATATACCTACCTATTATTTATCAATAGAGACAGTCTATCAATGCGTCAAATATCTTGTCAATTCCATAGCCATGCAAACTAGATGAGAAGGAAACGATACAGAAAGGGGTTCTGTTCTAATATTAGATCTGTAACTTCGACAGACGTTTCATGAATGGAGCCTTTACGGAGAATATATACATATCTGCAAATATATGTCAAGTATATACTTATTAACTCCTAGTAAGTACAGTTAGTAGTACTTTAGTATTTTCCGCCTGCCAAGCGTGGTGATTATGGCTATTCTCCCCATTTAATGGTAAGGCCTCGTCCAGCAGTGGACATCTAAGGGCCGGTATCCACCGGGCTGGAGAGGAGAGGAGACGAGAGGAGATGTGTTTGAATAAAACAATCCGATTTCATTATTTCCTTTTCGTTTTTACCTGTCAAGCCTGCCTGCTAATAACCTGCCAGCTTTGCTCTCGTCTCCTCTCCTCTCCGCCCCGATGGAAACCGGCCCTAAAGGCTACTGATGATTGATAATATACATTAAATACGGTAATAAAAAAAAAATTGTGCAACTTTGCAAGCAAACAAGCATACGGCCCACCTGATGCAAAGTAGTTGCCGTAGCCTATGGACGCCTGCAACACCAGGGGGCATCACAGGCGTGCTGCCGACCTTGAGACATAAAGATGAAAAGTCTCATGTGCCTGTTCACCGACTCTGGTAGAATAGCGGAGAATGACGTCATGCTATTACGGACGGGTATGTTTGGAAACCCTGGCTTTAGTTGGTGCTACGCAAGTGCTACGAGTACGAGTATTTATTTATGACTAGCTTCCACCTGCGGTTTGTGGTTTTTTAGTTGCTATAGGATTTTAGTGCTGGTTGCGATCGATATTTTTTTTATTGTGACTATGGTTTTAAACGTTTGTTTACTTTTCATAGAAGCTTGAAAGTAGTATAGTTTTCTTGAAAACGGCCGATTGGATTTACTAAGTTACTTTGGGAATAGGGGAATGATTGAAAATGAAGTAGATTGAGTCCAAATTATTTATTTTGAGTAAAAACAATTTTTTATTATTTTCGAAGAAGCAAAATTGCTGTTTCTTTAATTAAAATTCATTGCTCCTATTGAAGTCCCATTACTTTGTCACAGGTAAAACTAAACTCCTTAAATTGGTGAATCGGACTTTTATTGGAAATTAATGGTTCATTACTGTTCAAAAGAGCAAAATAGCTGCTTACAACATGAAACAGTAAAATTACGTATACGAGTTAGTCTCACCTACAACCTTTAGCAGTTTATGTGCAAGCAATCTGTTTTATTGATGACTAAATCAATTCTTGAGTGGGATGTGAGGAATGTCTGGGAGAATATTTTGTATTTTGTTTTAGTTTTGGCTGCAGTTTGGGCTAAAGATGGCTAATGAGCAGTAGCATAGAGCAAACAGATGCAATTTTTGATGCAAAGGTCGTGGTTCCGAATCGGTGTTGGGCGTGAATTAATGAAATTAATCATATATTTTATTCTACAACTAAAATTAGAAAAGCATATTCATTTTTTTTATGAAATTAAAATGAAAACAACTCCATATCCCGGAGATGTTTTCTTGCTTAGATATTCGTGCTTCATATGCCTCCAATACAATTTATAGTCACCTTGCAAAGTTTAGGGCGGGGCACAAGAATCTCTGAATTCTATAGCTTAAATATTTATTCAATTTTCAACAATTCACAAGCAACAGCGGTTGGATACTACGACGCAAATATGGTCTTTGTTCAGAGTTCGATATTATAAATCTTAACAGATAAGTAAATACTGGACGGAAAAGAGTTAAAAGAGGCAGTGACCTATAATGTCTCAATATTGGATGAACTCTTGATAGGTAATCAATGAAGATTGGATTATACCATGGGTGGAAGTGCCACCTGAGACCGAAGAAGTTTCTAAGTAATTGCTCATTCCAATATCCTCTAGGCCAAATAAAGGTTTAACCATTTTGCAATCAACCTAGTCACATAATGAGAGTGCCTGTCTATACAGCTGGGCCCATTCAAATAAATGCTCTCCAGTATACGATCTGGACGTCTAAAAAGGCCACTTTATATTAATCATAATATGAATCATAATACGATTCGTATAAAGGAATTGCTAAGGATCTGCTGAGAATTCGGAAAAAGAATTGCTACCTGATGAATTGCTCAACGTGGCAAATTCATCTGGTAGTAATTCCTTTTCCGAATTCTCAGCAGATCCTTAGCAATTCCTTCCAATCGTCGTATTATGATTCATATAAAGTGACTTTTTTAGACCTCCTGGTAACTGTTGGTACGGTCACTTATCACAGTATTTTTTTATGCATGAGCTTACCTTTGTTCAATGCACTACCAGTGTGTAAAAACACTGCTTTAAATTTGCTCAGATGCTATATGATATATATGCTATATTATGTAAGCATCTGAGCAAATTTAAAGCTGTATTTTTTTTCTTAATTTTTCTACGCTGAATCCCGAGATATCGGCGTTAATTCACCACATCGTTTATGAGAATTCCAAATGAGTCTTGTGGTTTCAATGAATTAAATATACTTTGATTTGGACTAAGTTATATTCTGATGATTACTTAGAATAGAAAAGAAAATACTTGAGTTTAGCACCTTAAAACAATAAAAATTTACAAAACTTAACATGGTAATTAAAAGTATAATGGTCGGTTTTATCGCTTAGACGCGATTTCTTCCAAACAACTTTTGGATGAAGGATTTACCTACAGATAAGTATAGTATAGTAGTTTAGTATAGAAAATTAATATTCTCTGGAATTAATTACATTGGCATTTGTAATTCAGTGTACTTTAGTATTTGTGATGTTCTTTTCGTTTTAGACCTACTAATATTACTAAAAAAAACACGTGGTACCTAGGTAGTAAATCAGGTAATCTAGGTAGTAACTCGTGTAGTACTCAACACGTTGACTAAACTGAGGAAAGATTACAATCCATTCACTTTGTAAAAGCTGACCTTCCAAGTGATGTTATTATGGGGGATCAAAAAAGAAGGTGATGGACGATGTGATTGTAGTGTAAACCCGTTTCACCCTTCCTGTAACGATATTGACTTAGTAAATGCCAGTACAATTACTCGCTGGTGAGTTTATCAACTAGGAATTTCTCTGACTGTCAGGGGTGTGATTTTTGAATGTCTTCATGGGACTAAACGTCAGTAAAATTGCCGATAATCCCCGATTTCTCAAGTTCTATATACATATATCTGAAACTCAGATGACTAAAATTTTTATACCTTCGCTATCAATACAAGTGCATCTCCTGAAAAACGCTGATTTGCGGCCTTTTCATGATTTTTAGTCGCTGAGTGACATTCAAAAATTGCATCCATGGTCGTCCACAGTGTATCTTTAGCCTGGATAGTAAGCCTTGCCAAGGAAGTCTTATAGCAGAATGTTGCTGTTTCTTATGATTTGCACCGCTAGTTCTAAGCATCAATACGGGCAAGGTGAGGCATCGGAAAGGGCATTCCTCTCGGATATATACCCAGGCCATCCCCACAGCAAGTACTGCTCGCCGTGGCTCAGTATCGACACGACCCATCGACCACACAATGTTGAAATTGGTGAGTTTACAATAGTATGCGAGTATTGTTTTGAAGATCACTTGGTGCGAGTTTTAGCTATTGTTTAAGACTTGTTGCAATTTTGTTTCAATAGTTCTCACGCTTAGGATCTCAGAATATTATTTAGTATTCTTTATGCAATGACGAACACTTTGATATAGTTTTTAAGTTTTCCATTAAATTTGGACTTTGCCATGTTCATCATGATTTGTCTTCATCATCATCGTCATCAGCCCGTAGAAGTCCACTGTTAGACATAGGCCTCCACTTAGAATGCCACTACGAATGGTCTTGAGCCACCTCCATCCACCGACTTCCTGCGACGTTTATAATGTCTTTAGTCCATCGAGTGGAGGGCCTTCCTCTACCACGTCGTCTGGTTTGTGGTCGCCACTCGAGAACCTTTATTCCCCAACGGTTATCAGTACTTTGAGCTATATGACCTGCCCATTGCCACTTCAACTTGCTAATTCAGAGAGCCATAATGTCGGTGACCTTGGTTCTTCTACGGATTTACTTATTACGGATTCTAACACATAGTGAAACACCTAGCGTACTCTCCATAGACCACTGCGCAACTTTGAGCTGGTCTATACGGCCAATAGTTAGCGACCACGTCTCAGTGCCGTAAGTCATCACTGGCAACACGCACTGATTAAAGACTTTTATCTTGAGGCTCTGCGGTATCTGTGACGAGAAGATATGGCGTAGTTTCCCGAACGCTGCCCATCCGACTTGGATTCGTCGGTCGGTCGTGCTTTTTCCTTAGATCCTGAAAATGTGATAAGAGTAAGGTAGGTACATAGTCTGATAGCAGTGGATAAGCGGCCGTTCTTGTGCTATTTAATTCTGTCATTTTTGTAACACTTCTTTACTTTCCAGACTTTTTGCCTGACGTTTCTGCTCGCAGCTTCTGCCAACTCAGCTCGTCTAGACCATCTTTTGCCACAGGGCTATGCTGGAGCAAGCGCGGGCTCCAACGCCCAGCCGTACAACTATGAAAACGTCAATAACGGTGACGGAACCTATCGTTTCAGGTTCGTTTTGGTCCATAACAAATACCCATCATATAATAATAATTTGTTAGTACTAGAACTTCTTGTTAAAGAGTTCATCCGGGGAAGTACGTCCACCGTACCTATTTCTGCCGCCAAGCAGTAGAGCTCGCATTGCTGTGTTTGAGGGGTTTGAGGGGTACGGGTGCCGGTGAAATTACAGGCATATGAGGCTTTTCATCTATATGTCTCAGGGTCGACAGTGCGTTCGTGATGCCTCTGGTATTGCAGGCGTCCATAGGCTACGGTTACTACTTTCCATCAGGTGGGCCTGATGCTTTTTTGCTTGCCAAGTTGTAAAAAAAACCCTTTATAACCATAGTATTATTTATTATAAATAGTCAAAACTATGATCTTGGTCCTTCTATACATACGGATTTCCTCATTTCAGATTGTATTACGCAGTGAACCCCTAGCATAGCTCTCCCCGTAGTCATCTATAGACGACGCGGTAGAGGAAAGTCCTACACTCGATGGACTAAAGACATTATAAACGTCACTAGAAGTCGGTGGATGCAGGCGGTTCAAGACCGTTCGTCGTGGCATTCTAGGGTGGAGGTCTATTGTCCAGCAGTAGACTTCTATAGATCTATCAGATGATGATGTTTAATTATTGTTTCAGCTACGATACCCCCGAAGGCATCTCAGCGCACGAGAGTGGTTCCCCCCGAGCGCAGGGGCCCGAGGGTCCCGCGGTGACAGCAGAAGGGGGATTCTCTTATCGCGCACCTGATGGGCAACAAATCTCACTTACATACACCGCCGACGAGAACGGCTTCCATCCTGTTGGTGCTCACCTGCCGACACCGCCGCCAATCCCGGAAGCAATTCTGAAATCGTTGGAGTTCAATAGGCAAAATCCTTCTTCGTGAGTATTCTGAAACAACTGCCCAGTATTCGTATGGACGACATAATTATAATTATCACTAGATACGGGATATTTACCATGATTTTTGAGTTTTGTTGATTCCCCGTGATCATGGCGCATGAAACTGTGCCGAAATATCGGGAATCAACAAAACTCAAAAATCATGGTAAATATCCCGTTTCTAGTGATAACTATGTTAATAACCATGATAGTTTCAAAAGACAGAATTATAAGTCATATCAATGGACACATTTGACCTTTTGTACAATTTTGTGCAATAACTACAAACTTGTTGGAAAATTTTCTTTGGTATAAGATTTGTCCTGGCTGTTGGCTTATTTAGGAGTATGTTATTTTACTGCAAGAAAGCGTTAGCCGAGTTAGTCGTGGAAAGCAATGGCGGCGATGAGCTTACCACTTGTCACGTCCATATTGCTGCGATTGTGCAACCCACGGTGGAAAGAGGCCTTTTGAGGCTCTGCCTACCCCTTTGGGGAAAAAGGCGTTTGTTTATGTATGTAAAGTTTAATTCAATAAAAATTGAAGAGACTTATAACTTAACTTAGCAGTCAAACATGATGACTATCATCGGTGTGTGTTGCCAGTGATGATTTACGGCACTAAGTCATTGGGCTCATACACATGATCAAAGTCAACCCAACCCAAAGCCAGCAGGCTATTATTATGCTCGGAGTTTCACTACTTGACAATTTGAAATAGCAATGGGCAAGCCATATAACTCGCAAAACCGACAACCGTTCGGGAATAAAGGTTCTCGAGTAGCGACAACGAACCCAGATGCAGTGTAAGAAGACAGATGCCCCTCGAACGACTGACGACATTTTAAAGGTAGCAGGTAGTCGGTTGATGGAGGCGGCTCAAGACGGTTCGTTGTGATTATGCCACATGAGGAAGGTCTATGTCCAGCCCCAGTATTTTCTAACAAACTGGTAATCGCTTTCAATTACGATTTCGCAGTACATTGCGCCGCATGTTTCAGCTTATTGTCACAAGCAGAAATATTCAAAACATAAAGCGCAATGTACTGTAAAATCGGAATCGAAAGCGATTATCAGTTCGTTAGCCAATAAAGCGGCGGGGGGGGGGGGGGGCGGGTCTGGGGGTCTGATGATCATGGTAAAAGATGATGATGAAGGTGAAGAAACAAAATAATATCACTTGATACTATTTTCTTGTCTTTTATTCAATGTTTTATTTTTAAACTTTTGTATACCTATTCTTGTTGTAAATAAAGTTTAGTTTCCTCAAAAATAACATAGATTTCATCATCTTTCAGTGACACGGGATCCCACAGCGGAGGCCGCAACCGATACTAAAAGCTTAATAAGCTAAGGTATCTGAACGTGTCGATGCGACGTGGCGTACCTCAAGCGGACTGTGATATAAAAATATACCTACGAGAATTTATTTTAAAGCAAAATGTAACTTATACAGATAATAAATCGTGGTGATGCAAACTGAATCTGTTGTTTGATGGAACTACCTCTCAGCTAGCCAGTCACCATCATTGTATTTTAGAAAGAAAGATAGAAAGAAGACGTTTATTCATACAAACTGTACACAACAACATAATAACACATGGGTACGCTACACGCATATACAAATAAACATAAGTGAAACAAGTGTATGAGAGGAGGAACGCTGTACAGGTTTGTACTAAAAGCCCTGAGCTCAGCATGTGCTGTGAACAAATTCACAACGTTGATTTTCAGCTTAAGGCTCAGGGTGACGCACGAACAAAATTAAACAGTAAAATTATAAAAATAAAGAGAACACAAAAAAAAAAAATTAAGAAACTACGAAATAAATAATAAAATAAGTATCAGAAGTATAATAAATATAAAGTAGTTTAGTACTTCCAACAATTTATTTGTAACAATCCAATGATCTCTCTAATTTCTATTATTGCTGTAGCAAACTGATAATTTGCACAATAAAGTAAAACTGATGTCAATTATTTTTTATGGTTTGTTAATTAATTAATAAATAAAATAAAATAAATAAATGCTGGACATTTCACACAACATTATCTAGCCCCAAGCTAAGCAGAGCTTGTGTTATGGGTACTAGATAACTGATATACTTAATACAATACATTACATAGATAGATATTTTTTATTATGCACAGAAAAATACCCAGAACACCCTGAACAGCGATCTGCAGATCATACAAATATTTGTTCCTAGGCGGGAATCGAACCCTCCTGCGTCGCAGACGAACCTTCGTCCGCCGCGCCATAGAGGTCGTCAATTAAGGACGAGGTCGGAGGAGGAGGGTATTTGTAGGGTTCTGTACCTAAACAGAAAAAACGGGATCCTTGTAGGATCACTTTGTTGTCCGTCAGTCTGTCTGTCTGTCAATAACCTTTTTCTGAAGGATCAACTTGAAATTTATACCCAATATAAAGGTCTGTGAGCTTATAGTTCTAGACAAAAATAAAGTCACTCAATACTCTTACCCTCTTATTCATAATACATTTTTAAACCTTTGATAGCTAAAATAGCTTTTTCACACCACCTGCTCGACAATGTCCAATTACATATCATGCAACCTCAACGTAAAGTAAAGCATTGTCTCTCAGGGTATTATATAGTTGCATTAAACTCCCTAGGGATTTAAGTGATTTGAATTTGGAACGTCAAATTTGTGTGGAAACTCGCGGAAAACTCCAACTAAAAAAATGTCCATATGGCATTGTAAAGAGGTTTGTTCGAAAAACGAACTGGCCACCAAAAGCAGAACTCAGAAAAAAAAGAAATAGCCGCGATTTTAAAGAATGTGAAACAAAAGAGATGTTAGGTTGGTACTGTGTTTTTCAGTGAAATTTATTGCAATATTCTAGTAATATGTAATTATGTCAATGGCAATATTAGTGTTAACAAAAAATGTCGAGCGATAATGATTCTACTCCAGAGTTCATCAAAACAGACGATACTTATTTTATGGAGCCCTGGCTTTTTATTGTCTCGCAGTAGGTGTGAAAAGTAGAGTATGCTCCTCTGGAATAAAGCCTGTCTTCGTCTTGGGCAGCTTGAACCCCTCGCTTCACTCAGGACTCTATATAACTCCCTCGCTACACTCGGGAGTTAACTTTAGAGTCCCTCGTTACACTCTGGGTTCAATATGCAGCCCGCGACATAAGACACTGCTTTATTCCCTTAGTGCATAATCTACTATTGTATTGTTTTGGCGTATGTCATTTTACATCAGAGAGAACAAAACAAGAGCTATTTACCTAAAAAAGGGTTAAAAAATGATTATGAATAAGGGGGTTAAAATATATAGCAGTGAAAGTCTAATTATTGCATGGAAATACCAAAAATTAAAAACCTTTAGGATACTTCCAGTAACCTCACTATACAATTCTCTTGATCCGTAAACCCTTAGGGTGCTAGTCTCACTCTTATGAGACTAAATTTTTTTTTATGGCATCTGAGTATTTTTTCAATTTTGCCAATGTCAAGTTATTGATCTAATCAAACAATGTCCAGTCGTCAAAGTCTTCTGTCAAGTCCTGTTCTAGTAAATTGATGGCAGTTTACTAGAATGTTCCTGGACAATTTCCACCCCTTCGAAAAGACACGCAATACACTTATTTTATTTAAATTCACTACCATGTGCTCTTTATGAGTTACACCGGTTAAAATGCCACCAAAATTACACGATATAACTAAAAAAAACACTAGAAATTGAAATAAAATAAAAAAAGGACGACGTCTCCATTCGAAAGAGCAAAAAAAGTCGAGGCCAACTTGTCCGTTTTATTTTACTGGAATCTTGACAAGTTGGAAAGTTGACATTTGATTCTAAAATTAATTAAACCGTATATATGTTGTTCAACAGATAATAATATTAGAAGATAACGAAAGAAAGAAGAAATTAAAAAAAAAACCAGCCTCGAGCAAGTTTACTTCGCCTTTTCAAGGCTTTATTTTATCGTAATCGGTTGATTGGAAGCTAAGAAATATATTTTTATATATTTTAAGTTTTTGCGAGTGAAAAAGGGCGTAAGAAATGCCCGGCCGTCTGTTATATATAATGCTCTATTTTCACACAGTGACATAGCAGTATCGTGGTTTAGCCGGTTCGGCTTACGACGGGAAGACTTAGGACGTACTTCAGAAAAAGTTCAAATCCCTGTGTTTCCTGGGTAAAAGAGTCTTATTTTATGCTTTATATTTTGTTAACTTCAAATTACATTATATAAATAGTGTTGCTAAAATGTCTGAATTGTCTTAGGGTGATAACAAAATTTACCATTTACAAGATGGCGATGCTAAAATGTCTACAAACTTTTATACAAAGTGGTCGATTTACCTACAATCATTGATATACGAACGTCGCGGGAAGTCAGTGGATGGAGGCGGGTCAACACCGTTCGTGGTGGCATTATTGGGGGAACTATGAAGCACCAACAGGTTGCAGCCTGTTGAAGCTTCCACCAACATATTGGTCCGTGAAAATTTCCCGTTTTATAAAATGAATGATATAATTCACGAAAGTTATTTTAGTAAAATTTAAATACTTTTCGCAGAATACGTAGGAAACTATCCCAAGAATCGACTGAGAACTGAGATCCGTACCACTCTCGACTCAAAACTCCACGAAGCCATGCAGCTCGCCAGCAATAGATCTCGCTGGCGCCACATCGCCCAGCAAAAAGTGATCCATGAATGGTAGGTCATGACCCTCAGCGTTGAAGAGGAGGTAAATTAAAATTATATCTTAAGACGTCCACATTTGCCCAGGCCTCCCCCATAATGCAATGGGGGCAGATTTACCATAATCACCACGCTTGGCAGGCGGATTGCTGATCGCAGAATTTGTGTTGAGTGCTCAGGTGGATGCTGCTGCCCATGCCCTTGTGTAATACCTTAGTATGCTACTACGACATCCACGGGAGATCTCCTCCCCTGGATGTCGTAGACGTGGAGGGGTCTATTCTTAGGCCGGACATACCACAGCATAAATGAAATATACAGTTTCATAAATCACATACATTTATTTAAAGCTTGAAAATAAATTAAAAACAATCAATTTTCTAGACGTTGCCGTAGCGTTCAGATAAGTTAACGAAGATCTTCAAATTTAGTAGTTGTAGTTCCTGTTGTAGCCGCTGTTGTAGGAGCCCTCACCACTGAAACATAATATAATTATTAGCATGATAAAGTTGAATGAATTCATAACTATAATAAAGCTATCTCATTGTATTTCGTGAACTAAATTGTTATTATATGATAGATCAAAATGTGAATACAATTTTCCCATCATCATCATTATCACGATAATTGTTGTGTGTGTGTATATTGTTATAAAGGTTGGTCGCACTATACACTCATATTCATAACTTCGAGTTCCCGATACGGCGCGTTTCCTTAGCGGCGCGTCCAGTATCTCTTTCCCGGTTTTTTCACGTTACAGGCCAGTGCCCAGTGGTACGGTGGGTCCGAAACGGAAAGATACTGCCTGTTGAACTCCAAAGACCTCAGGATAACCTCTGAAGGCGTGGGGATATGAGAGTCAGTGAGATAGAAGCCGTTCTCTTCAGCGGTGAAGGTAAGTGCACGATATAACAATCTACCCTAAACAATAAGCCTAAATGATATTACTTACGAAGAAGGATGCTGCCTGTTGAACTCCAAAGACCTCAGAATAGCCTCTGGGATAGGTGGAGGCGTGGGGATATGAGAACCAGTGGGATGGAAGCCGTTCTCATCTGCGGTGTAGGTAAGCGAGATCTGTTGACCATCAGGTGCGCGGTATGAAAAACCGCCCTCTGCAGTTACAGCTAAGCCTTCGGGGCCCTGCGCACGTGGAGATCCGCTCTCACGAGCTGAGATACCGTTCCCAGTTTCGTAACTGAAAATTATAGAAAAATATTACCTTGTTTTTACAAGCAACTCATTACAAACTCTAGTAAAGAACACTGAAAAAATAAATGTATATTTTTTTAGTTACTTGTTTAGTTATTTTTGCAGCTGTGTGTTTAGTTACAGTATGAAATAAATGAATGTGAAAACCTACGTATTATTTAAGGACTTAATTGGCGTAATTTGGCGGGTATTATCCTTGTTGTTATACTACAAATTGCTACGTGGCGTCGCTTATTCTCATGTCAGTCCTCAATACTCTTCAAATCCTGCTTTTCATATACCTACCACTCGGTTCACCAGAATTCAGGACCTAAGAAACTAGGCATATTTACCGATAGTTGAAGCGTATAGATACCTATATCTGTAATTTCCATCGCCATTGTTGACATTTTCGTAGCTCAGGATGGGGATGTGAGCCCCTCCGTAGTTGTTGCTGTTCGCTGTGTAGTAGGGGCTGGGGTTGTAGCCACCGCCGGCGCCTGAGTATCGGTGTTCCGCGGTTACTACGCAGACCACCAAAAAGGCTGAGATACACTGAAAAAACAAAGAGCCAATTTACCAAGCTACATAATAAAAATAATAATAATAATAAATGTTGGACATTTCACACAACATGTTGCATGCATGCTGGACATGCTAAACAACTCATGCCAAAATCTGGGAATCAAATAACTGGTCAAGTGCGTGTCGGACCACGCACTCCGAAGTAAAGTCACAATTTTTCCTCCATAACTCAAAAAGTTTTTATCGTAGGATATTCAAAGTAATTTTTAATTAAAGTTTTATAATTATCCATTAACGTATGGTAATAACAAGTTTCTAGATAAAATGGTTTAGAAAAGATGACCTTATTTTAACTACTTTGGCCGGGTACAAAAAGCTGACGGTAGGGCTACTAAAAAAATTACAAAGCAAAACGCGGCATAATTTAACAAGAGATCTTTTCAACGATAAAACAAACAAGGGGGAGAGCTAAAAATGATTCACCCCCTCTTTACAAGTATGGGGAAGGTGCTCTTAAAAATGAAAATGTATAACTTTTTATGTTCTGTTATCCCTACACTAAATTTCAAACATTTTGGGTCATAACTGTGTGAAAGTTATGACGCTGTGACAGTCTGGGACGTATTGAAGGACAGACGGCCCGAACGATCTTCGAAGGGTTCCTTGATGAAACCACGGAACTCTAAAAGCATTCTCAAGCTCAAAAGATTTATAGCAGCGATTAGGTTTACCAAACAATGGCAATATGCAATAAATCAAGAAATGATAAGCAAAATACCTTGAAAGCAATCATATTGTAGTCCAAATTATAATCCAAAGCACTTGATCCACCAAACCTGCTCGATGACTGATACAGCTGTCGAGTTCAACACTCTTTTATATCATGACCGTTCACCCATCACCTTGCCATCATAGACAGACAGTAGTATGGTGTATTCTGTGACACTGGGCGGTGCTGAGTACATTCCGATGAAGCCACCCCCCATGGGTGCTATTATTGTTATAGAGGGCACGTTTTATGCAAGCCAGTGCAAGGATTTCCGTTCGATCGAGTGGGTATGTCTAACATCTAATACTTTCACATTTATAAAATTCGTAGGTATGACGAGATATATATGAATACTTTTCGGATATAACATGGTCACATAATGTAGGATGATGATGATTTGTTTTAATCATTGAAAATTATTTTTGAATCGATGTTGTCTTTTCATCATAAGTGTAATCAATTTATGTGCAAAACAATTAAAAATATTTTTTTTTGGTTAATAATAATGATAAATTTATTTCAGGCTTAAATGGGAAATGTACAATAAATTATACCTAAACATAAAGCCCATAGAAATATATACCTTAAAGACTAACAAACATATTTTATATCTAAAAAACTTAAAATTATACTAACTAATTTCACTTTAAGTTAAAATTGTCGCAATACGTAAAGTTGCAAGGGCTACAAGATGGTTTATATTTTTTGAAATCATAAAAAGCCTCGATAACAGTCGATACTTTGCTATTCTTTTTGATATTTATTTTTCAAGTTTTTATGATCTGTGATTTTTAAAGCCTTACCTCCTTAATATTGTGTATCATTTTATCCTCGTGGTTCTGCAATGTCTGGTGCTATTTTTATTTTGAAGGGTGATACATTCTATAACTAGTACCTAACTGGAAGAGTATACGAAATACTCTTTCAGTTATTAGATGCACTAGACTAAGTTCATTCATTTTCAGATGAATTTTGAAATTATGCAATGAAGAATATTGGAGAGCATCGTATAATTTTGCTGCTAAATAAATATCGGAATTTCAAATGACATTATTCTAGAGCCAAATTATTAAAATGTTCATTAGCAGGTGCTAAAACCCAATTACTGGTACCGGTATGAAATAACACACCAAATTAGCAAAACGTAATTGTAAGCGCCTTGATGTTTCTGCGAGCAAAATAATACAGGTGGGTTCACTGTGTTCCTGAACTGAACTTTAGATTTGCGTTGAGCACCCAATGATTGTATGAATCGGTCATGTATTTATTTAATAGCTCTGGAGTCACAGCTGCAGTCGGATTCCCTATAATTCATCCAGTACTTAATTGTACCTCAATTCAGCTAAAGCTTTGCTCGACCGAAAATTGATAAAAAATGAAGGGGCAATTAATTGATTAAAAAAGGGATGGTAAAATATTTGAAATTATCGTAAATACGAGTAATTATGTAGAAACTTTTGCAACTAAAGTGTCCCTCCTGGCTTAAAGTTATCACCAGAGATGTGATAAATCTAATTCAAATGGACATTTAATATGCTAGCGTGGAGATTTCACTTGGTTTTGATTTTAAACGACGTAGGAAGTAAATTAAAATATGTTTTTTTAAATAAAAACTTATTCATTAAATAAAATTATGTTTCGATAGAACTTTAAAATGTTCAAAATGTGCTGGTGTAAAAGAAAACTTAGATAAAATTTCTACTATTTTGAGAAAAAAAGCGAGATCAGTTTCAATGCTGTTTCTATCCGAAATGACGCTCTTGCGATTACCCAATTTAAGCAGTTTGTCTACAAAGCTTGATTGCAACAAAGCTATACTGCGTAAATTAGGGTATTGCTTAAAAATAAACAGCATTGAAACCATTAGTAACAGAGTTACGTAGTTGTGCCACAGCTCTGCAATTAGTGTCATCTACCTTTGAATCTTATTCATAATCATTTATTAAAGCTATTTTAGTTAAAATAGCTTTTGTTTTATTCTCTCTGATGTAAAATGACATACCCTACGCCAAAATTGGAAAAGCTAAAGTGGTCTTGCCAGGAAGTATCACGCAAAACAAGACAAAAGCTATTTTAGCTATCAAAGGTTTAAAAATTGATTATGAATAAGAAGGATAGTCTTTAAAATTAAATTAATATCTATTTGTCCTACATCATCATCATCAGCCTGTAGAAGTTCACTGCTGGGCTCCCCAGAATGCCACGATGAACGTTCTTGAGCCACCTCCATCCATCGACTTCCTACGAGCTTTATAATGTATTTAGTGCAACGTGAAAGAGGCTTTCCTCTACTGCGTTGTCGTGTTTGTGGTTGTCGAATGAGAATCAAATCAAATCAAAATAATTTTATTCATTGAAATCACACGGATCATTCCCCTCCGTCCCAGATGTACCATTGAGTTGTACCATTGATTTTACAATTGGTACTGATTTATCCCACTAGTACCACTACACAAAATACAAGTGTCACGCCCTGCTTTAATTCGTAATTACAAGTATAAGTTGTAATTTCGAAAAATTTAAATTCAGTTCAGTTTTTTTAACCGACTTCCCAAAAAAGGAGGAGGTTCTCAATTCGGTTTTTTTTAACCGTCTTCCCAAAAATAGGAGGAGGTTCTCAATTCAGTTGTTTTTTTTTTTTTTTATTTTTGTTACCGCATATCTCCGGTGTTTATGAACCGATTTGGAAAATTATTTTTTTATTTGAATAGATATACTTCCAGGTTGCTCCCATTCAAAATCCAGTTCTGATGATGGAATCCATGAGGAATTGAGGGAACTCCTCAAATATTGTAGGTATACATATGGCGATTTTGATATTTTCAGCAACAAACCAAGCATGTGCATTCAAAAAGTATCAGAATCCTTTCACCACTATGGTTCTTTCATCATTTTTTTTCATCCAAATATTTAGTCGTATACTATGGCGGAAGTCGGTTTTTAAATGAAAAGTTATCTCTTGTCAGTTCTGCGAGCTATAAGACCTGCCCATTGCTACTTCAATCTGCTGAATGCTATGTCAATGATCTTGGTTCTTCTACGGATTTCCTCATTTCAGATTCTATGACGTAGTGAAACTCCTAGCATAGCTCTCTCCATAGCACACTGCGTGACTTTGAGCCTGCCTATAGTTAGCGACCACGTCTTAGTCCTACATAAGCATAAACAAATGAAAGAAAGGTAAAGTAAATGTAAGTCATCATCATCATCAGCCTGTAGTATTAGGTACTTCAAGTAAATAAATATTGTTCAATTCACATAATAACATAGTTATGTTTATTTTGAAATCCATGTATATGTACATTTATAAGTTACATTAATATAAATTAAACTAAATAATAGTGCATCGTTACATAGTGGTATCACAGTCCTAGTTTCAAAAAGGTCAAGCGTTCGTCATGATTCAATTCTACTAAGCTCGCAACTAAATCGCAGACAACGTAGCAATCTCGAATTAATCAAGTTGTTCTCCAAAGCGGTTCAATTTCGATTTCCTCCGATTTCAGTCCATTAAAGTCTTTTCCGAACCGGTCAAGCACGGGGTGTTAATGTTCCTTATAAACTGCTCCTATTCATCCTTTATTTATCGCATCTTAATACATTTATTTATTTATTTATCCTGGTCATTGTGGAGACTTGAAAAC
This sequence comes from Epirrita christyi, assembly GCA_951392215.1. Taxonomy (NCBI): domain Eukaryota; kingdom Metazoa; phylum Arthropoda; class Insecta; order Lepidoptera; family Geometridae; genus Epirrita; species Epirrita christyi. Next base: position 10,935,157 of record OX595846.1, read on the forward strand.
CACTTATGGAAATGGTATGACGTAAAGTATGAACGTAAAATCTCAAAATAGAGTTCCATTTCTCTTTATCCGGGTTTTTTCTTGTAATATTTTCACATTTCACTCTCCTTCTTTATCTTTCTCATTAATGAATTCAGAAGGTCGATTCGTTTTCTTTAATTCGTTTGCTTTTTTATCGCTCTGGGATTCGGGTGGGTGATGTCCGTTACGAGATCGTGCGATCGTGCTAGCTGAGAACTGGTGAGATCATTAGTAGTGGTATCCATTGGCACCGTTACCACCGTTGCCGGCACTGCCACCGCTGCCGCCACTGCCGCCACTGCCACCGCTGCCGCCGTTCGATCCAGAACCACCACCGTTGTAGGCACCCTCACTGGAAAAGGAATATATTTTTATTTGATGCCTGATGATGGATCTAACTTCTGGGACAAGCGATGGTAAGCCGTTATCTATCCCATTGGTCTTACCTACCTACCTATTAATCTATTTTACCTACTGGTGTACTTTATATGATTATAATTTAAATATAATTATCACTACGATTTATGATTTTTTAATTATATGTAATTTGATTTTATTAAAATGATTTTAAATGTAGGTACCATTTGCATGCCGAAATGGGTAAAGCATGGCTTGTTCTCCATATTATTTGCCACCTTTTACTATTTACTCATGATTGTAAATATTTATATCTGTTAAACTGATGGCATTTTGATTGAGATACCTTCAGTCTTTTAGTAAGACGATATGCCTGGTTCTTTTAGGATTGTTTGCTTCACCGTTTAAAACTTCATGTTTTAAATATCAGCTTTCATTCATTACCAAATTTGAATGAACTCTTGATGATAGAGTCAATTCTCACTAGGCTTCTTAGTAGTGAATTCATGGAAATATAATGTTATATATTGATACTTACGAAGACGGATTGTTCTTGTTAAACTCAATAGAGCGCAAGATCTCCTCCGGGATGGGAGGAGGCGTGGGTAGATGCGGCCCAACGGGATGGAAGCCGTTCTCATCAGCAGTATACGTCAGAGCGATCTGTTGGCCGTCCGGTGACTTGTAGGAGAAGGAACCCTCGGCAGTCACTGCTAGGCCTTCAGGGCCCTGGGCACGAGGTGATCCGCTTTCTTGCGCGGAGATTCCGTTGCCAGTTTCGTAGCTGAAATAGATATATGTTAGCTGTTGGGATATTTAGGTAAATAAATAAATAAATGCTGGACATTTCACACAACATTATTTAGCCCCAAGCTAAGCGGAGCTTGTGTTATGGGTACTAGATAACTGATATACTTAATACAATACATTACATAGATATAATTTTTTTATACATTGAAACCCCCTAAACAACTATCTGCAGATTGTACAAATATTTGTTCCGAGGCGGGAATCGAACCCGCAAACTCCTGCGTTGCAGGTGAACCTTCGCCCGCCGCGCCACAGAGGTTGTCAAAGAGAGGTAAGCTGGAATAATATTGCTAGTATTTTCACGTAGGTAAATAATAATTGCTTCCTTACTTTTTCCTTGGTGTCGTCAAAAAATGTCGTCAAATTCGTTTTTCGTTACCGTTAAAACATACGCAGTTTTATTCAATATTGTTCTGATACATAATAAATATAAAACGAGCTCTTTTTTCTGAATTGGAATACAATCACCATCATCAGCCTAAAGAAGTCCACTGCTGGACATACCTAGGCCTCCCCATTACAATGCCACGACGAATGGTCTTGAGCCGCCTCCATCCACTGACTTCCTGCGACGTTTATAATGTCTTTAGTCCATCGAGAGGAGGGCCTTCCTCTACCGCGTCGTCCGTTTTGTGAACCTTTATTCCCCAACATTCAATAATTATTGTAAAATGAGTGGATAGATTTTGTAATTACCTGAAATGGTAATTTCCGTCTCCATTGTTCACGTTCTCAAATTTAGTGATGGGTATCTGAGAACCACCTCCAGTTCCCCCTCCACTTGAGCCTCCAAAGCCACCACCGGAGCCACTGCCCGAGCCTCCGCCAAAGCCGCCGCCCAGTCCAGCGTTACCCGCAGCACCCGAGCTTCCGCCGAAGCCACCGCCTAGACCAGCGTTACCCGCAGCACCAGAACCTCCACCGAAACCGGCGCCCCCGCCACCGCCGAAGCCGCCACCCGCCCCGCCACTCGAGCCAGCATTGCCCGGTCGAGGTGGAAGGTACTGGGGTTCAAGACGACCGCAATAGGCCACGGCTATGAGTGCCGAGGTGAAGAGTAACTGGAAATTACAATAGATAGGTTTAGATCTTATCCTTCCTACCATCCTATTGTATTATGAATGCTTAAGTTTGTCTGCGTGAATGTTTTAATGGATGTGCGATGGTTTCTTTGCGACGCCGTAACTGCTACACCCATGTCAATTAAACTTGATATACATATTGATTATGTGGATTGACACTTATTCTACCACTGTCGATATCACGCAAGTCAAGCCACAGTCAATTTATTTCTTATCTCGGTCCTTACGACCTTTACTAATTATCACTACACTAACACAAACAACGCTGCAAAATATTTTTAACCGACTTCACAAAAAGGAGGAGGTTCTCAATTCGGTTGTATTTTTTTTTTTGTATGTTTGTTACCTTATATCTCCGGCGTTTATGAACCGATTTGGAAAATTCTTTTTTTGAATAGATATACTTCCAGATTGATCCCATTTTTTTCAGAATCCAGTTCTGATGATGGGATCCATGAGGAATTGAGGGAACTCCTCAAATATTGTAGGCATACATATGGCGATTTTGATATTTTCAGCAAGACATCAAGCATTTGCATTCAGAAAGTATCATAATCCTTTCACCACAATGATTCTTTCATAAATTTTTTTTCATCCAAAATTATTTAGTCGAATACAATGGCGGAAGTCGGTTTTTTAAATGAAAAGTTATTAGGAAAGCTTTTTCCTTGTATGGCTGTTTGGTTGAGAGGTAAATGGGAGCTAAAGTGGATTAATATTATCTATCAAGATAAATATTCACATACCTTTCTACTATAATGTGTACTATAGTGTGTGATAACTGATAATGACATGTAGATCCCTGTTTTACATGACGTGGGTGGAAAAGACCGAGATATAATTGTAAATGGGCTAATTTGCAGCTTTAAGAGTTCTAAATGTCCTACTACATTATATTAAATATTCATAATAACATCTATAAGTACCTATGTACTTACTTAGGTTCAAGTTCAAGAAGTTTTTTATTCATTGTAATCACAAGGATCATTTTGAATCGTTTAAATAACTTAATTTTCTCCTGTTCCAACGCGACTAAATCTAGAGGAATCAGGGCAACAAACCCGGTTTGAATTGATGATCCGTGAGGTAGTTGTTTACTCAATTGCAATTCGAATCTAAGCAGGCTGTGGGGACAGGTTATCAAATTTTTCACTGAAACTCACCAAACTAATTGTCATATCGATTTTTGGTCTCGAGTGGTTCTTTGTTCAACTATTTACTGAATACAGTTAGCGAGAATCTGCCTCGTTTTATATTGCTCCGAATTGCCCTTTCTCGGTTGCCTCACCTTGTGCGTTGTACAGATATCGACGGGATCCGTACTCACACACCTCTAGCTAACTTTATGTAGGATCTATTCCAGGATATACTTTCAACATATAGCCAGGCCAAAGAGACGATAGTCTGACGATATAAAAACAGTAGCTGTGACCATCAATGGAGACGTGAAACACGAATTAGAACGGATAGGAAACGTTTAGAAGAGGTATATGTCCAATACTGGACGAATAAGTCCTGAGAAATGATGATGACTTTCAAAATGCTTGGTTACGGAGAAAACAGAAGCTGTATTACATAACAACATATGTAGGTTAAACACATCTATGGTTTACGACAAAGTTAGTTCGGTTGAGAACTTTCAAATGAATTATTTGAAGTGGCTACCTACGTCATTACGTTAAATCACCTCAAATTATGTTTAAACTAATACTAATTTAGTTAAATCATGAAGTGTAGATTGTTTCAGGTTCCTATATTGTGCTTTGAATGGGTAGGATAATTGCTACAAATACCCCTGATATTTTCCAAAGATAACATACCGAGTTTGAAAGCTTTCGCTATATACATTTTTTTGCTTCATTGCTCTCGAGTGTAGTTGAGTTACCTACAAAATGTGAATTCAACTTTTAGTTCAATCAAATATCTAAGAATTCATTATAAGTAGGAATTAGAGACGATTAAATAACTTTATGAGTATTTGCTTAGCAATAGTTCTAACGGGCACTTAGATTATAAATAGTTTAGAATGCAAAGAGGCGACAATGGAGAGAAGGTTCGCTTGGACGAATCCAACTTTTGCAATATAAAGTGCAAACGGCTGAACTTAACGTCTTTTTCCAACTCTTACACAAGTTTATAATGAAACCAGCACTCTATTTATCTAGCTTCTAACCTTTCAACTGAAACTTGAAACTTTCATCATGAAAATGAAAAAGTTACTATCTCATTACCATTCCAATAACAAATTTGGCCCTTTAGTTGATATTCTAAAGGAACTCTATTTAGGATTGCTAAAATGTCAAGAACCTAAATCCCTATTGGTGTAATGCAAACAGAATGTCAGAGCCTTTAATCTAATTTCCAATATACCTAGCCAATAGAAAGAGTTATAGTTAGGTATAAGCTTCCCATTTTATTGCTATCAACTCATTTTGTACTAGTGGACAAAGCGTCCGCGTTTCATCCGCGTGGAGTTTTTTCCATACAAACTTCAACACCCCGCTGCAACTCCTTAGGGACTGAATTTTGGAAATTCCTTTCTTAGTTTTGTTTTTTTTTTAGACTACAAAACAAATTTGCCCTCCAAATTTCAGGTATCTAGGCCTTACCGTTTAGGCTGTGAGTTGATAATCAGACGTGATAAAGTCAGCAGTCACGCAACAATTTTATGTATATATAATTGATATATATAATATATAATTTGACATTATTAAATTGATCTAAAACTTTCAATTGGTGACAAAATACTGCATTCGCTTAAATGTCGCATGGCACACAGAGATTGTAGGGTATTGCTGCTTCTAGAGCCACTTAGAGTGTGTGTAATTAAACAATTTACAGTACTGAAACCAACGATCTTTATTAAAGATCGTTGACTGAAACTCACGCTGCATGTAGATTACGCAAGTTAATTTTCAGATTTTTACATCACGTCATGCTAACAGTAGCGGCATCGTTTTGGCAACGTTGGACAGATGCACTATTCTCAAGAACTGAAAGACAATAAAATCTCGTGAAACAACAACAAATAAACAGCCCTCTTTCTTTTACATTGATCCTTCTTTTTCAACATGTCTATTTAAAAATTACTGGTCTACGTGACGTAGAACTTAGGCGTACGTAGAGGCGTAGAGTCTACAACTCGTAGACAAGTTTTACGTCACGATAGACACATAGGGTGAAAATTGTTAACTAAGTTATTTTCTACCTAAGTGCTCAACGAAACATTCGTTTATCTTTGGCGCACGCTATGAAGATCATGTCCGTGACCGTTCGGCGTTCCTCTCGTGTCATCCACTATTACTTGAAAACGATCGTGTTCCGATCGCTGCTCTAAGTACGCTCTTATTGCAACTTGCACTTGTAAAGTTAATTTTCAACCAAATTTAGCGAGAATTTGGATATTTTAGTACCAGTTTATAGACTTTACCTTGTGATTCTTCGCTCTACTTTTCGATTTGCGGGATTTGTCACTCTTTGGATTTCGAATACCTTATGAGTTATGTACATATCATATCATCCTGAACCTGATCAATACGTATGGGATGACGTCCAGAGGCAAATGCACGCGATCGAACTCGGGTCTTTGCGAAACAAAACATGTTTTTAATGTGGATGCAATTCTGAAGCATACAGTGATCTGTAGTTTGACCCTTAATAGTGCATTTTGATATTTGATAAAAGTAGACCGTGTTTTATTCTAAATTAAGGTTCAATTTAAATTGTTTTGAGCTTATAATCTTTTGCAAAGAGTACCTACATCGATAATGATGTTGAAGAAATTAGGTAGCGAAAATATTGTCATTAATCAAGTTGTGTCAAGCATGCTAAGTGTGTCTTGCAAAAGATTAATTTATGGAATACCTATCATTTACCCTGGTACGAACAACCTACTGATAAACTAAGTTGAGCAAATAAAATGTTCAAACTATGTCCTACAGCTCAATTGTTCAAATAGTTGAGCAATCTAGTTGAGCAGTGGGGAAGAATCGGTACCATTAATAATCATTATCATCTGCCAGTTGACGTCCACTACTGAATATACGCCTCCTCCATACAATGCCACGACAAATAATGTTGAGCCGCCATCTCCGAGTTCCTAGGACCGTGATGAAGCTGTAGCAGATTTTTACGCTAGAAAATGTTGTGAGTATGGAGACTGATAAACTTGACTCCGCAAGCAAGCTTGCAATGGCAACAGAATAGCATGTTTTTAGAGTTTCGTAGCTCATGATGATGATGACCAATAAAGAATATGTAAAACGACGAACGATAAGAACTTGATGTCCCATTTTGGTATTGGGTAATATTCTCGTGTTATTTTAAGAAAATGATGTAGCAAACAATTTTGCAAATTGCTAAGTAAATTTAACCTATCGACAGGCACTTTGATGCAACATTATTCCTCGGAGCCGACGCCCTCACTTTAATAACACGGCCTCGAATATTCTGATGTGATCCATATTTCAAGAGCCAATATCACAATACACTTCACCATTATCACAGATGAACTATCCAGATTTTCTTTCATAGAAACAGTAATAAAAATCATGTTATAGTCCTAGATTAAAATGAGGAGTGTTACAAGTTTGAGCTAGATATTTACGACAATTAATTGATTTAAGCGTGACTTTGCAAAAATCCATTCTACAATATAAAATAGATGAACAAATATATAGTAACAATTCCGCTCCTCTCCAACGAAAACTCTGAAAGAATTCGACACGTGTTTCGCCTCTCAACGAAGCATCCTCAGGAAACAGTAGGCTCACTGCGTGCTAGAGCAACAAAGATACACTACTGCAAAAACTCCGCAGCCATGTTGCCTCGCCGAATGACGAACAGAAAAAAAAATATTTTAAATTAATTTTCTCAAAAGAATATACAAATTCACTTAGTATAGAGAAAATACAATTTTAATCTAAGGTATGTGCCATTAAGCGTAGTCAAGTTAATTGTTAATTTATACGATACTAACTTTATAAGGTATAGTTTCACTCGAAAACTTCGATAAAAAACATTGGCTCTATGTGGGTAGTTTTGGATCACAAAGAATGAGTAACCTGTATATTTCTGTAACCTTATGACTCCGGAATTGTATTTACTCCGAATATTTATTTATCTGTGTTTTTTTTGTATGAAGCTGGTGTCTGCTAGATGTTTTTTATCTTAGTCATGTTTAATGGTATGATGATCCTGGGAACAACTACATAGGTTTCCACCAAAAATAGCTAATAGCAAGTATTAACCTGATCTCCTGATATACCTTAAGAACAGAGACCTAATAACATGGTTACAAGTACTATGTAATGGTACCACACCACTCAGACTAAGAACAAATATTTGCAAACATTTGCCCTGCAGCGAGAATCAAACCCGCACCCTCATTGTGTCTCAGCCAACTTGCCCGTCACGCCACGGAAGTCGTCATAGCACAATTGAATCTATTATCGATCAATGCGGAGCCAATTTCATTTTCTACTGTTTGTTTTGGACTGACTGAATCAATCACTAAGGAATAAATTATTTCCTTGATCTGTCTGATCTGATCACGTTTGATTATTTGATTTAAGATATTGCGTTTAATTTCATAGCAGGTCCTTGATAGGGTATACTAGCAGCTAAAGCAATTAATTAAAACGAAAATAATTCTTGAAATCATTGTGTTTTACTTATATCTCAGAACATTATATTATGAATGACACCGCACATCAAAAGTAGTAAAAGAACAACATATAAATTCAAATGCAGTGCATCATAGACAAGTATACGTGGACAGCATCACGACCTTCCAGCACCTTCTCCTGATGTTCACTCATGTTGCCGAGACACGTTTCTATACATGCATTAATCTTGCACAGTGTCTTTCAAACTTTACTTTTGACAATGGTTTTGTCATTACGTCAGCTAACTAAATTTCTGTGGGACAGTAGCTAATATTTATTAATCCATGCACGAAGTGTTCATGTATAAAATGATACCGCACGTCTATGTGCTTCGACCTTTTGTTGAAGGATCCAGACTTCACAAGTTGAATTGAACTTTGATTATCAATATGCAAATTTATTTTTATGTCCAAACTGGTTATTTCTTGTAATAAAGATTTGAGATACAATGCCTCTTTGCAACAGTCTGCTGCGGCTATGTACTCAGCTTCAGTCGACGATAGCGCTACTATTGGCTGCCTCTTGGATGCCCATGTTATTGGTCCATCGGCTATCATTAGCACGGAGCCAGAAGTGCTTCTTCGCGTCAATGGGTCTCCAGCATAATCCGAGTCGCTGTAAGCATCGATGTTCTCTATCGGTTTGTTTCTTTTGAACAAAATGCCTTTCTCTTTGGTTCCCACTAAATATTTGAATATTTTCTTGACTTTTGTGACGTCTTCTCTAGTGGGATTTTCGACCTTCCTGCTAACTAGATTTACCGCTTGTGCGATATCTGGTCTGGTTCTGGTAGACAGGTACAGTAAACTTCCCACTGCTTCCCTATAGGGATATTCCTTCTCCTGAGCAGTTTCCTGTATCGTCTTTGAATCACTACTTGCGGGCGTGTCACAAGGTTTAGCATTTTTCATGTTGTATTTTTCCAGTACGTCAGTTATGTAGGATCTCTGAGTAAGAATTATTCCTTCTTTTGAATTTTTTATTTCTATACCCAGAAAAGTACTTGGATTTTCATTCTTTTTCATTTCAAATTTGGTTTCAAGATTCTTGAAAATAACTTCGATCTTTTTCTATGACAAGTCCGTCATCGACGAATAGTCCGATTATTATTGACTTATCTTCGTTTATGAAAACGCATCGATCTGTTTTGATTGTCTTGGATCCCAAATCAAACATCGCTTGGGTAAAAGTTTAGTTCCATGTAAATGGAGCTTGTTTTAATCCGTACAACGATTTTTTTAATCGGCAAACTACTTCAGTAGTGTTGCAGTCAGTTTCATAGCCAACAGGTAATTTCATATAAACTTCATCTGTTAACTCTCCGTATAAGAAAGCTGTCTTGACGTCAAATGTCATTAAATAGTAAGATTTAGATGCGGCAATTGCTAATAAAGTTTTTAATGCAGATTGACTTACTACTGGGCTATAAATGTCTTCGAAATCCAGGTTTCCTTTCTGCTCGCATCCACGTACGACTAATCTAGCCTTGTAAGTACCGTCATCTTTAATCCGAAATACCCATTTGTTCGACAGTATTTTGTGTCCTTTGGCTTCTGACTTGTCAACTAATACCTAGGTGATATTTTTCTGTAATGATTCCATTTCAGATTGTATCGCCTTCTCCCAATTTCGTCTGTCGGTGCCCGTCACAGCTTCTTTGTATGTGAGTAAAGAGCAGTCATAGTCGTCATTATTTTCTGACGTAAACATGGTCACGCAGCGACTTAACTCATAATCTTTGGTCCATGCTGGTGGTCTCACGTCTCTTTGTGGTCTTCCACTTGAGGGAGATGGTTCATCAACAGGATCTTGACTAGAGCTGGAATAAAGGGGGTTAGAATCCTGAAAAAGTAAGTTCTCATTAATTATTTTTCTTTTTTCTGGAATTTCAATTTCTATTTGTTCTGTTTCAGGTTCTGGAGTAAGATCTTCGCGTTTCTCAGCAGGAGTACCGCCATAAAATATCTTTTCGATTACTTTTACATCTCTGCCGATAACAACATCATTCCTTTCGGGTATATAGATTCTAAAACCTTTTGTATATTCCGCATATCCCAAGAATACTCCTTCTGTGGCTTTGGCTGTGAATTTTCCTTTTCGGTGTTTATTCATCACAAACGCTCTATTTCCGAATACGTGTAAGTGATTTCCTGATGGAGTTCGCTGTACCCATTTCTCATATGGGGAATTGCCTTTGAGAGCTCTTGCTGGGCTTCTATTTATCAAATAGTTTGCAATATTTACTGCTTCTGCCCAAAATTTTTCAGAGATATTGGCATCTAACATCAGACATCTGGCTTTATCCATCAGAGACTGATTTTTTCTTTCACTCATGCCATTTTGCTGTGGGGTATAAGGTGCAGATAGTCTTCGGCTTATACCGTTATCTTTGAGAAATTTGTCAAACGCTTTAGACCTGTATTCACCTCCATTATCAGATTGAAGATTTTGTATTTTCTTCTTATGAAACAGTTCAACATAGTTTTTATATTCCTTGAAATATACACAGCAGTATCTTGTATAATCGTCAATAAATGTTACGAAATACTTTGATCCGGCCATTGATTCATTCTCAAATGGGCCACACACGTCACTGTGAATTATCTGGAGCACTTCGGTAGAGATTATTTGTCCATGGCTTTGGAACGGTAGAGTGGAAAATTTTCCTTTTAGACAAGTCTCACAGGTACCCAAAGTTTTTTCTTTAAAGTCGAGTCCTCGCATCGTTTTATTTTTAACCATTTCTTTTAGATCTCTTTCATTGACGTGACCTAATTTCCTGTGCCATTTCATAATTTCACTTTCATCACTAGGCGTGAAGTTTGCTGTCTCTTCCGGTTTATCAAATTCAAGATAGTATAATCCATTTCTTCTGTTAGCTTTTAATACAATTTTTCCGCCTTTAGTGACACTGGCTTGTTCCTTTTCAAATTTTCAAATAGAACCTTATAGCCATGATCCGTAATTTTGCTTGCAGAAATTAGATTATTCGACAAATCAGGTACATATAATGTGTCAGAAAGACTAATTTTATATCGTCGATCCTTTGTATAAAGTTCGGCTATTCCTTTCCCTTTAACTTCGGTCGTATGCTTTTCTGAAGCTAGCTTTAGAGTGTCAGTCGCGGGGATTAAGTTATGGAGTATACTTTTATCTCCCGTCATATGTGACGTACAGCCACTGTCAAGACACCATAAATTGCCTTTACATTTCGACGTTTCTGTTGTTAAACAGATGTTATGTGTCTTTTCTTGACCTTTAGTTTTATTGGGGTTATTAGGTCTCTTCTTTGACCAACAAGCTTCTGTGGAATGCCCTTTCTTATTGCAATCCTTGCAAAATTTTACCTTTTTCTTCGTCTTTGTGTAGAATGCTTCTGAAGTCTGAGGTTTACTCGCTTCGGTTTGGCTTCTTGCTTCGTATTCTTCTACGATTTTTACTTTTAAATTTTCAGGACTTGGCAGAACATCTCTCGACTCAATTGCCGTTCGGAAGCTATCGAAATTTGTAGGTAAACTGTACAACATCATTATGCTTAATAACTCTGGATGAATTTTGACATCCATGTCTTCTAATTTACCTACTACACCCATAAATTACTGAGATGGTCTCTCACATCTTCTTGTGGAGTCATTTTCTTCAATACTAGTTGCTTTAATAGCATAGCCTTTCTTGCCGGCCCTGAACTTTGATGTACAGACTTTAGTTTGTCCCATACCGCCTTGGATGTATGACACCCTTTAATTTGTTTAAGTTCTGGTGGAGATATAAGTAAAAATAGCTCTGACCTTGCCTTTAAGTCTTCCTTTAGGAACGCACTATTTTCTGCAGCAGTCGCAGTTGCCGCTAACGTTTTTCCACCACTAGCGTATTCCCACAAATCGTATCTTATGAGAATCGCCTGTGCTTGTAAGCACCAGGTATCGTAATTTGATTTTGTCAACGGTGCTATGCTTCTGATACTCGAGCTCATTTTAAAATTTTATTTTTTCATTACTAACTATTTTAAATATGCTTCTTCCATTTGCCACTAGATATTCATCTAACCACTCTCTGCTACCACTGATAGGGTATACTAGCAGCTAAAGCAATTAATAAAAACGAAAATAATTCTTGAAATCATTGTGTTTTACTTATATCTCAGAACATTACATTATGAATGACACCGCACATCAAAAGTAATTTTCTAATGTTTGTTTTGGACTGACTGAATCAATCACTAAGGAATAAATTATTTCCTTGATCTGTCTGATCTGATCACGTTTGATTATTTGATTTAAGATATTGCGTTTAATTTCATAGCACGTCCTACGTATATACCCAACATGTAGATTGCAAAGCAGTTGTGTTAGTTTTTATCTATAACAGTCACATACATAGTCCTGATCCCACACTATGATTCTGTGTCGTGGGTATCAGGAACTACAAGTACCTTGGTACCACACCAAACCCGAAACAAATATTTGCAAATCATACAAACATTTGTCCCGCAGCGGAAATCGAACCATCTCGCGTCTCTGCCGGCTACTCGCCTACCGCGCCACGGAGGTCGTCACCTTTCTTGGTGTTTAAATTTTAAACAAGGAACAATTTTTTTTAATTAACATTTTAATTTTATTTTTTTCATGAGGTGAAAATTTGATTAAAAAAAGTTGTTTTTGTTATGGGTGCACTTCACGAACCCACGTAACGAAAATTTCCGTTTAAACGAAAAAAATATGCAACCACGCACAAATTTTTGACCGTGGCTTAGACTACACCTACGCTGTCCAGCTTCACCTATCTACTTGGAAAGACTTGGAATATTACGTTAGTGTCTGAGTTTAACTCTAACCTGACTTAAAAATAGTACTTTACTTCGTGCAGTGTGCAAGACTGCGCCATGTAAGTGAATGAAGCAAAAGAGGTATATCAGGATTGTTTCTGCCTACCCCTTTCGCTCTACTAATGCGAAGATTCTTAAATATATTAGTGATTAATATTATCATTAGCAGCAACTTACCAAGTGAGTGCTTGTTTATTTTAATTTAATTTTCAAAGCATATGCATAGTATATAAGTTTAAAGTTAAAATAAGTTTCAAAGTATATGCATAAGCATGTTCATTTCAATTCTAATACCATTGTCAAAATTGGCCAACAATTGGTTACGCTGTATGGCAAGGAAATAAAAGCGATATTGTGGCTCCTTGAACTTTCAACAGTCACGGAATGAGATGTTGCTCTCTCGAGATTATACCCATTTAACTTCCAAATAGATTTAAGTTACCTATTGATTTAGGGCATTTGAATAGAATACTTGGCTATTGTGTTGATTTTATGTTTGATTAACGTTTATGGTAGCTGAAAGCAGAATAAGTTACCTCACAAACTGCGTTTGAAAATATGCTAACTTCCTTGGTCCTCACCAAAGAGTAGGCTGAGAACCGAGAATTGGCGGGTTTGATTACTATCGCTAGATCATCATCAGCCTGTAGAATGCCATGACAACCGGTCCTAAGCCGCAACCATCCACCGACTTCTTGCGACCTTCGAGAGCACTGCATCGATTCGAGTTCGCCACCCAAAAACCTTCATTCTCCAAAGGTCGGTTCTACGAGCTATCTTATCTATCAGCTGGTAGACGTCCACTGCTGGGCAATGCCCTAAACAATACGGGCTTAGAGCATTTTCCGGTAAATGCTCTAAGAATACGGGGGATTTGTCATAATCACCAAGCTTGGCAGGTGGATGGGTAATCGCAGTATTGGTGTTTAGTACCTCAGATGGATGCTGCTGCCCATTCCCTTGCGTAATTCCTTATAATCACCTATACGACACCTATACGCCTTTTACAAAATCCACGAGAAGAGTTGGAGGAATACTATTCTTAGCCTAAGACCATGCACCACAGCTTTTTTTAAAGATATTGTAGATGCTGTGTCTTCAAAGTTTTTGTACCCACACGCTAGGATACAGGGAATTCTTGTGTAGAGGCAGTGCTACTAGACGGTCATCTAGGTAATAAGGTACAATAGGTAACACGTGCTGCCGACCTACTGATGAAGGCTTCAGCATGGATATACTTAAGGTACTATATCCATCTCACGGGCTTCAATCGAAGCATCACATGACCTTATTTGATTAACTCCATGGACATTTATTCATACACATTTACAAAATAGTTTTTATCGTTTTCGTTATTAAATAGTTTTATATTGAAGTTATTTGACATATAAATGTCACAATATAAATTATCTGTCCATGTCCGTGTCTTTCTAGTTTGTTGTCATGTGATAGTAATAACATAATTTGAATTTTTGTGTAATTTTCTACAATTTAATACAATTCCAAAATGTTAATACCAACCTGTGTGATAAAATTCTTTGAATTAGTAAGTTTCAGCTCACTTTAACTGTGACTGTAATGTGATTTTTTATATTAGAGAAGCCAGCATTTATGTGTATGGAGTCCTATTGAGGATCCCCATGTATATGAACGCCGAGGAGGTAGTTGTAGGCCCGATGTGCCGTTTATTGAAAGCACTTTGTAGTATTTAACTTATTTATTACGAACACCGATGAACACAGCATTTTAGTAGGTACTTATTACAATATTTATATTTCACATCTTGTGAGCGCATGTAGGAACCATTCGGAATCCCAAAACCAGAGAGACATTGTTTCTTGCTTGGACGAAATTGTGATAATTCGTCCAAGGTCTCTTGTGTGTCTGTACTCTATTTCACAGACTTGACCATAGACTACTAAAACTACTATGTACAGATAATTAAACATAATTTAACATACTGTGGCAGACGCCACATCTGTATACATTACTCAATGAATATTAATCCTACTAATATTATAGACGCGAAAGTTTGTGAGTATGGATGGATGTTTGTTACTCTCTCACGTAAAAACTACTGAATGGATTTGAGTGAAATTTGGAATGGAGATAATTTACGCCCTGGATTAACACATAGGCTAATTTTCATCATCATCATCATCATCTTCATCATCAATTTTCATTATTATTCACGCGGGTGAAACCGCGGGGCGCAACTAGTCAAATATAATATAGTAGAAGCCAAGCTCTACCTTGCACAGCAGTAAATTTTTACACAGACCGATCTTTTTCGTTTTTTTT
Organism: Epirrita christyi; assembly: GCA_951392215.1. Classification (NCBI taxonomy): domain Eukaryota; kingdom Metazoa; phylum Arthropoda; class Insecta; order Lepidoptera; family Geometridae; genus Epirrita; species Epirrita christyi. The sequence continues at coordinate 10,950,219 of OX595846.1, forward strand.
ATGCGTCCTAAGTTCACCAGCAGTTAATCATCAGTTTACTATGTGAAACTAGCTTAACTGTTCAATTGTGTTGCTAGGGATCATTTTACTTCTAATTTTAGATAAAAAAGGTAATTAAAACAGTCTATGAAGAATGAAATCGTCTTTAGTTCGAGAAGAACCTCCTCCTTTTTTTGAAGTCGTTTAATAAGAGACTTATTTATATGAAGCGCAACCGCGAGTGCTGGCATGGTGCAAGCAAACATTGTTTTTAAAGTAATTAGTTCCCTATCCTTGCAGATTTTAGCAATAGCATGCCTCATTCTACATCACTACAGCTACGACCTGACGGACGTGTCCACGCTGATGCTGTGCTCCGGCACTTACATCGGCTTCGTGATCGTCCTCTCCGGAGAGATCGTTGGTGAGGCTAACACTACACTACTATGGTCATCAGAGGCCAAAGTCTGAGTTTTAATAAGAAATTGAGACGAACGTGTGGTGTAACATGGATTGTTTTATGGAGCCTCAACTTCCATAAAAAAACTTGTGTTACACTACACCATACGTCTGTGTCAATTGCTTGTTAAAACTCAGACTACAGAAAAGATTATATCCAAATGTCTGGAATCAGCAAAATCAGTAGACTTTAGTAAGTTGATTGTGGATAATTTATCTTCTATTAGGTATAAGATAGAATTGGAACTTTCGTGGTTGGGAATCATTTTAAAGTGACGAAGACAGTGGTTATTAGCCGTTTTTTAAATTTAAAAGGTATAAAATATATCACTATGCACTAAAAGCAAAGATAATTTCGTAGACCATTTTTAAAATCAGGTTTTCAGCCTAGCAATTTCAGTACCTATCTAAATACGTAATACAAGCCGCATTTATACCACTTACGAATCATTAATAAATTATATCACTAACAGCAAACCTAAATACAATCCTTTGAGCGTTTCTTTATGAAGAAACTAAGATTTATCTTCATCCAACCATAATCTTTTTGATCCATTTTTACGATATAAGGACTGGCAATTAAGAAACATCATTATCATCAGCCACTAGACGTCCACTGTTGGGCGAGGCGTCCCCCATAGAATGCAATGGGTCCCCCCATGATCACCACGCTTGGCTGGAGAATTGATAGTCGCAGTATTAGTGTTGAGTACTCAGGTAGGTAGATGCTGCTGCCCATCTCCTGGTGTAATCTCTAAGTCGCCTTTTACGGCATCCACAGGAGTAGGCGGAGGAGTCATAGGCCGGGTCATACACCGTGTCACCAAGCAACTTTGTATACCAAATATTGTTGTCTATTTTCTAATTTTTACTCATATCCCGTTGTTTTCTCCAGGGGAGATGATATTCGCGCCACTGGACCTCGTCCAAGATGTGTTCTTTGGGATGCTCGGAATCGCTCTCTTCTCCGTCAGCGGTGGGCTGATCATCTCTGCTAAAGTCCAAGGGTCTTTGTACCCCAAAACTGGAGACTCCCACTTGCCCTTACTGGCCGGTTCTTTTGCCATAATAAATGCAGTGGTCATGCTCTTAGATTTGAGCCTGGCGTACTTAGACTCGGAAGAATATGACGATGAAGCTAGTGTTTGAAGGTGATGTGAGATACTATTACGGCATTGCTAAGTAGACGATTCAATATAAAATCTTTGCAGTAAGGGTTTAAATGCGGCTTAGTAACACGCGCTTAATTTTATTTGTCGGGTAGATAAGTATATTTTAGAGGACACTAATTGACATACGCGTAGCGGTAGATCAGTATCTGTGCGAAGGAAGGTGGTAGAAAATAATCCTTCGATACCTTACACACCAAGATGTTATCGTGACGTACCTAACTATTTGAACAAGTTGATCAACTTCCCAAATTAATTTACAGGAGAAGCAGTATCGGCGGCATCTGACGCGTACATAGACGCCTGGTGGTCTGCCTCTGGAGGCGCGTTGTTTGGCGCTTGCGGTGCGCTAACATTGAGCAACTGGCGTGACATACCCGCATGCCAGCGACGGGTCTACGCACAAGCGGCGGCGGGTTGTGCTTTCGCCGCCGCTGTTATCTTCATCATAGACACACTATTAGCCCTCTGTTCTGCGCACAGAGCTGGAAGTAGTAGCAGGAAGTCACTCAGGACATTGAACCCGTGTAGCTAAGTCAATAAATTTTGATATACCTAACCGTTTGTTTACTGAGTTTCAATATATCCAGCCTATGGTTCCCATATCTGGGGTTCAGGTCTTCGAATATCACACGCCAATGTGGATTAGTGGATGGCACCTGATGTTGTCCTCTGTCGTTATGAGCACGCGGTAAATAAACACCAAAACACATTAGTGTACCTTAGAGAATTGCTCTAAGATGTGTACCATAAATGACGAAAGATGAAGCACGAAGAGCTAATCACGAGCCATAGTAGGTATAGTAGTATAGTCCCTCCGTAAGTATGCAGGTTTTTTTACTATTTTAGACGTATTTTATGAAACCTATTTTTTGTGTAGAATGCTACACAAAAACCCTTGGGACCGACTACATGGTAAAGTGTTTAATTTTTGTTTATTAACTGCGAATGTGGGATCTGTTGGATGCGTCATCATGAACTGAAATACTGAAATATATCGTTACATACCCGTGGCACAACATATTTGATTTCTGATGAAAGTGGAATCCAGCGGTAGTGTAAATCCTAAATCAAGTTTTTTCCCTCAAAGAACTCAAAATTTTCAATATAATTTTTACATGTCGTGCCATCTGTTCTACGAGCAACGAACTAAATGAACATACAACAACAACAGTTACGGGTTCATGGAATTGTGTTGCGTCGTTCAGCGAGGTTTATAACTGTATAAAGTTTGTTCTGTTTATGGCAGATGGCTCTATAATTCAAAACTGTGAATAAGCACGATAGAAGTTAGAATACTATAAGATTCAATGAATGAAACCTTGAATGAACAAAAATTTTTCGCATCAATTTTATTTCAGCTTTAGCAACTCTTCATATTTATATCGTGCCTTCGGTTAAATATTTAATATATATTTATGTCGACCATATGAGTACCTACCTATACAAAATGTTTATGTACTTACAAAAGTATTGTATTCATTGAAATCACAAGTATCATTTTGAATCGTGTTATAAACTAAAATTACCCCTGTTCCAATGCAACCAAACCTAGAAGAATCAGGGCAACAAACACGGCTTGGTTTAATTTGATGATTCTTATTATTACTAGGCGGGAAGCGCTTGTGTCGGACGGGTGCGGTGCTCTGATTTTAAATGATGTTTTTTGTATGAAAGATGGTGTTTGCAAGATAGTTCTTAGCTATATATGTTTGGTGGAAATTGGTACAGCCGTTTAATTTTTTTGAAAGGGAACTCAATCATTTTTGCATTTAGAACCTTTAGTTTTGTGTTCAAAATATTAACTTTCAACGACATCAGGTTCCAAGGTCTGATAATGCCCAGCACAGGATGAACACGAAGATGTTAGTATGATGTTATGTTATGATGTTAGTATGATGTTATGTTATGTGTAGTTTTATGATTAAGCCAGACCCGTAACTTCTATTAGCGCCATTAGCACGAAGCAATCAAACAAACCTACACGAAAGATAGAACCGTCACAATTTGTAGCTATAATTAAACGCAAACAATACTGCTTTAACTGAAGGACAAACCGCTTAGAGCTATTCGTAAGCAAGTTTGAGATAATTTGAGAGATGACTCTATTACTATTTTTGTTACTTGATCGCTTATAATCAAAACAAGAGTAACAAATAAAAGAGTTCACACGCGGCTTTCCTCGCTCTATACTGAAGTTAATAGTTATTTGTTATACAATAGTGCAAAGTTGTTTTTTAACCACGTGCTCAATTTTGATGACCGAGCAAGCGAAGGAATCTAAAATTAAATCACGATCGTAGCGAGTGATTTAAAAATTAGAATCCTGAGCGTTAGCGAGGGAATCAAAAGAGCACGAGGTGAAAAATCTTTGCACTCGAGTGCAACACGTAACTATTCATCCCACCTCAGCGAGGAGATGATGATGATGATGCAAAAAAAAAACATTTACAATCATATGCGCATTTTCAACAGTTTCAGTCAATTCTGTTTGTCAAATAAACTTCCTCGTCGCTAGAATCAATCATTTTAGGTTTTTCACTTGTTTACAAGTTTCTTGTTTTTCACCTAAGGTTTAGTGCTTTAGTTCTTATTCTAAGGTTTTAACAATATGAAGTGAAAAGAAAAAGTAATACACCAAGAAGGTTCCGATTCTGCACCATGGAGGTAGAAGTAAATAGGTTTATGAATTCACAAACTTAGTGCACTAAATTAAATTTTATTTTATCCTTTGGCCATAGACATATACTATCTATGCCTCTGGCGGATAAAAACGGCTTTTACACTCAGATATCGAATAGCAAAAATACTCTTTCCGAGATGGTGGGATGAAAAAGTAGTTTCATCCCATCTATTCGAAAAGGACGACTTGGTTCGCCTTTAAGTGCACCCAAAGGTGGTGTTTTCTGTATGAAGCTTCTATAAGTGCGCCGCAATTATCTTTGCCGCGCACTTTTTAAATTTGGAACATATCGAACTCAAATAAGTGCGCCGCAATTATCTTTTACGCGCACTTTTTGAATTTGGGACATCTTGAAAAGAATCAAACACAAATAAGTGCGCCGCAATTATCTTTGCCGCGCCCTTTTTAAATTTGGATCATCTTCAGCGCCAAAGAAGGCGAATGCAAATATTGTCTAAATGGGCCGCGACCCGTCCACCCACCAGCTTCACCCACCAGTGGGACCACGTAAATACTAGCTGGTACGACGGCCCATATAGTCGCGCCACCGGCTGAATAAAAAAAATTAGAAACGCGCGAACTACGGCCCGCGATTTCGTCATTTTTAACCGACTTTACAAAAAGGAGGAGGTTCTCAATTCGGTTGTATTTTTTTTAAATGTTTGTTACCTCATATCTCCGGCGTTTATGAACCGATTTGGAAAATTCTTTTTTTATTTGAATAGATATACTTCCAGATTGGTCCCATTCAAAATCCAGTTCTGATGATGGGATCCATGAGGAATTGAGGGAACTCCTCAAATATTGTAGGCATACATATGGCGATTTTGATATTTTCACCAACAAACCAAGCATTTGCATTCAGAAAGTATCATAATCCTTTCACCACTATGGTTCTTTCATTACTTTTTTTTCATCCAAATATTTAGTCGAATACAATGCGATGGCTGAAGTCTGTTTTTTAAATGATAAGTTATTCATGGATTATCAGAAATTCATGATTTTGTTTTGAAATAAAATATGAGGCGCCTTTTATTTTCTCATAGTGGGTGATGAAAAGTAGAGTGTAACACTCGGGCGCAAAATATATTTTTGGCTCGGGCGACGTACTTTGAATCCCTCGCTACGTTCGGGATTCTACTCTAGAATCTCTCACTTCGCTCTGGATTCAAAAAAGCGCCCTCGCCGTAAAAATATTATTTTGCTCCCTTATGATACAATCTACTATTATACTATATAGTGCAGGTAATAATCTATCTGTATACCAAATTTCATCGATATCATTATTTGTCATTAGTGACTGAGTAACAAACAAACATCCAAACATTCGCATTATATTAGTTCATCATTTATTCATAATATTAGTAGATATAGATAATATATATTAGTAGGTTATTAGATACCCATTACCGTGGTGTGTCCGGCCTAAGAAAAAACTCCTCCATCTCCTCCCGTAGATATTTTTAAGGGATTACACCAGGGGATAGGCAGCAGCATCCACCTGAGTACTCAACACGAATACCCTGATCACTAATCCACTCACCAAGCGTGGTGATTACGGCAATGCCTCCTATTGTAATTTGTGAGGGAGGCCTCGTCTAGCAGTGAACGTTTAAAGGCTTCTATTGATGAGATACCCATTCAATCACTAACATTGGAAACAAAATTTATGTAACTATTTCTTTAGGCTTTTATGATCTCCATAGGAAATAATGCAAATAATTCGGTAAGCAGATTATATCAATGATGTCATAAGTTCATAATGATACGAATGATTCTACCTGAGTCGATGATTCATCGTAGTAAATAGTTATTTTTACTAGTGTTGAGTAATATCCTAAAAACATTGTATCACAATCAAGCTATTTAAAAGTATTACGTACTACTTCTCTGCTTCGTAGTAATAGTAGTCAATGCAAATAGCAGCCTATGATTTTTTATGATCTTGCGGCGTCATTTTAGTGCAAAAATACTAGACTTTTGTCATCGGCTTATAGGTCTCGCATTACTTTGCCTATTATAATAGCGTGGTCACATATAAAGCGTGCGTGCGTGTCTTAATTTGTTAGCCAAACTGTTAATAAACTGATGCATACTTTGTATGAAAACACAGCGATCCTCAATACAAAACAAATGCTCCTTGATTGCACCAGAACGCATCCTGTGTTATGCTTATCACAAATTGTAAAAGTTTGTGAGTATGTTTTTTACTTCTTCACGCTCAAACGGGTGATTCGTATTTAGTCTGATTTAACTAAGTGCAATTTAAAAAAAAATGAAGATATCTACCTTATATCCTGGATACATATGCTACTTTTCATCATCATCATTATTATCATCATCATCATCATCATCATCAATATTCATCATTATTCCCACGGGTGAAACTGCGAGGCGCTGCTAGTCATTCATAAATAAAAGAGTGGATCACCGCTACACATAAATTCTTGGTGTAATTTCAATTAATATATTCTAAACTAGTTGCGCCCCGCGGTTTCACCCGCGTGAATATTGATGTAAATTGATGATGATGATGATGAGGAAAAGTAGCCTATGTGTTAATCCAGGGCGTAAAGTAACTCCATTCCAAATTTCACTCAAATCCATTCAGTAGTTTTTACGTGAAAGAGTAACAAACATCCATACTCACAAACTTTCGCGTTTATAATATTAGTAGGATAGTAGGATAGGATTATAACCGGCTACTAGGAAGCCGAAGAAGGATATTTGTTATTTAAGTACACAAAATATGAAAATAAACACGAATAACTCCGTCTTGTTATAACGTCTCCGTCATTATTGATCCACAACTGCATGATGTCACTCGATAGGAGTAGACGAAGTAGCATCGTATTACTAGGGTATCCACATCCAATAGTTATCTTTTAAATATTTAAAGAAGTTGGTTCTAGAAGAACCTACCGAAACTATAATACGTAGGTAACATGTCATAACACCAACAGTCACACTTGCATAGTCCTACACTAAGATACCCTGTGTGGTGGGTATCAGGAACTACGAGTACCACGACACTTCAACACCCAGACCCGGAATAAATATTGGCAGAACATGCAAATATTTGTCCCGCAGTGGGAATCAAACGCGCACCTCTCTCATCTCAGACAGGTGCTGTGGTGTGTCCGGCCCAAGAGTAGACCCCTCCTCCTCCCGTGGATGTCGTAAAAGCTGACTAGGGGATAACATCAGGAGATGGGCAGCAGCATCCATCTGAGCACTTAACACCAATACTGCGATCACCTATCCGCCTGCCAAGAGTGGTGATTATGGCAAATCCCCCAATTGTATTCAATGGGGGAGGCTTCGTCCAGCAGTGGACCTAAACAGGCCGATAAAGAAAAAGAAGATGTGAAAAATAAAGTAAAGTACCTAATGTAAATATTCTGGACATTTCACACAACATTATCCAGCCCCAAGCTAAGCAGAGCTTGTGTTATGGGTACTAGATAACTGATATACTTAATACAATACATTACATAGATAGATATTATTTATTATGCATAGAAAATACCCATAACACCCTGAACAAATATCTGCAGATCGTACAAATATTTGTTCCGAGGCGGGAATCGAACCCGCAACCTCGTGTAAATGTATTTAGAAGAACAATAAAATAAAAAATAGGAAAAAAATTATAGTGTTATGAAATTATTAGATTACGATAGAGTTGGTTTTCTTATCACAGAAATAGCTTTTGGAACTAAACGCTAACATTTTTAATTATAACTGCCTAACTTAAATATAACTTTTTCATCCCATCTATTCGAAAAGGACGACTTGGTTCGCCTTTAAGTGCACCCAAAGGTGGTGTTTTCTGTATGAAGCTTCTATAAGTGCGCCGCAATTATCTTTGCCGCGCACTTTTTAAATTTGGAACATATCGAACTCAAATAAGTGCGCCGCAATTATCTTTTACGCGCACTTTTTGAATTTGGAACATCTTGAAAAGAATCAAACACAAATAAGTGCGCCGCAATTATCTTTGCCGCGCCTTTTTTAAACTTGGTACATCTTAGTGTTCAGCGCCAAAGAAGTTGAATGCAAATATTGTTTAAGTAAATACTGGCTGGTACGACGGCCCATAGTCCCGCCACCGGCTGAATAAAAAAAAACAAATTAGAAACGCGCGAACTACAGCCCGCGATTTCGTAATTTCTAACAGACTTTACAAAAACGAGGAGGTTCTCAATTCGGTTGTATTTTTTTTTATATTTGTTATCTCCGGCGTTTATGAACCGATTTGGAAAATTCTTTTTTTATTTGCATACATATATGGCGATTTTGATATTTTCAGCAACAAACCAAGCATTTGCATTCAGAAAGTATCATAATCCTTTCACCACTATGGTTCTTTCATAACTTTTTTTTCATCCAAATATTTAGTCGAATACAATGCGATGGCGGAAGTCTGTTTTTTAAATGATAAGTTATTCATGGATTATCAGAAATTTATGGTTTTGTTTTGAAATAAAATATGAGGCGCCTTTTATTTTCTCATAGTGGGTGATGAAAAGTAGAGTGTAACACTCGGGCGCAAAATATATTTTTGGCTCGGGCGACGTACTTTGAATCCCTCGCTACGTTCGGGATTCTACTAAAGAATCCCTCGCTATGCTTGGGATTCTACTCTAGAATCCCACACTTTGCTCTGGATTCAAAAAAGCGCCCTCGCCGTAAAAATATTATTTTGCTCCCTAATGATACAATCTACTATTATATTAGTATTGATAAAAACAAGCAATGGAAGAACGCGTCATCTTATCGTGGAAGATCTACGCCGTAGCCCAAGGCCGTAGCCCATAGACGTAGATTAGGACAGATAGCACTTTTGTTTTCTTTAATTATGTTTGTAGTACTTCTACCCTTCTTTAATGCCTTAACAATACAACTTACCTTACAATTTCTTAAAAAGTAATTACTGATTATCTCCACAACGGATTTACCGGATTAACAGTTTTACTACCATAACCTCGACCTTGTGTTTATATTTTCGTTTTATGTTTACGGGTCCTATAATAATAAACGATATGGCCACCGTAGTATGATCTCATCGACTGTCATGCAAGACGCGCGCTCCGAAGCGACGCCGACCGACCACGCTAGCACGCTACGCATCGCACTGCGCGCGCAGTCTCAGTGTTAACTTGGCTTTGCACGCTCGTGTGAAAGTGTAAACAAACCATTGTAAACAAAACGTTCTGAATTCAAATTTCTAAAAGTTAAAATGGCTGTCAGTCGATTGTCTATTATCAAGTTTTTGGAACTGGTGAGTTGATTATTTTAACACAAATTTGTAGTTTTTTAATTAATTTTGATCATCAGCAGCCTTTAAATGTCCACTGTAATAGGGAGATTTGCCATAATCACCACTCTTGGCAGGCGGATTGGTGATCGTAGTATTCGTGTTGAGTACTCAGGTGGATGCTGCTGCCCATACTCCTACTGTAATCCCTTAGTCGGCTTTTACGACATCCACGGGTGTAGACGGAGGGGTCTATTCTTAGGCTTTATTATAATCTTTACAATAAAACTGTTCCCAAACAATAAATAAATGTAACGCATTTGTTATTATATTTACTCGTACATGAAATATTAATTTGTTCCACGCGATCATGGTACCCAAAATATTATTTAAGTACCTACTTTCTACCACCTGTAGCTAAACGTACACAAGTTTGTGTTGATTCACAGTTTTAAAAATAAAACAAACGTTTGATTACAAACGCTTGCTGGGGTGTTATACATATACAATTGTATCGCTAGGGCGTTGACTCTTTGTCTTTCATTTACTGTTTGAAAGGGCGCCCCGTGTCCATTTCACTACTCCTTATAGTTAGAAAATAAACGAAACTAGTTACTGACGCGATTAAATAAAAATAAACTTAGAAGTAAACGACCTGATTATTAACTGAGGGCCAATTCACTAACTAAAAAATAGTTAAAATAGAGTTCGGATTATGTTTCGATCTTGTGTCGATGTCTTAAATATCAGAAATGGTATTCTCCTGACATAAAATACAACATTGTAATGTGATTATATCGAAATGTGACCGAAACTTGAACGATTCAAAGTTTTATCGTTAATTTTAGCATAAGTAGATGGAGTCTCTCTTTACTCTTTCCAATTATATATATAACTATCCTACTCTGATGGTGGTCACCATGAATTAAAAGTAGACTAAATTGTTATTTATGAGGGACCAGAAATTTAACTTTCTGTCAATTTACAATTCAGTCTCGATTCGGTTAACTTTCAGTATAGTTTCAAAATAACTTAGAGAATTGGGCCTCTAGTAGGTTGCTAGCAGTTGACTCTAAAATCTTTTACTAAATGTTCCTAACTATATTTAACCTATTCTGGCAAAACGCGTTCAGGTAAAAGACTATCTCATCCTCCAATTTTTTTTTCAACTCCTAATATTTTTAACTATGTGAACAAGGGACGGCTTTGTTGCTCTTGGGACCCTTTTACGGATTGACCTTGGTTGATGCCAGGTGTAGGTACATAACCGGCTTTAGAACCGATCCCTTGCATCCCGCATAGGGAATGACGGAGTAACAACGGAAGTTTTGTGGTGTGGCTGATAATTTTAACTTGTACGAACAGTTATATCTGTGGTTTTATTGTGATTCTCTATTCTATTACAATTATTTTGTGAACAATCGATATTCTTTCTCTTAAGAAATGTCAAGCTAGACAAAAAAACCTATCCTTACCGAGTTATTCATAACTTGGACGTTTGCTTATTACAAAATTTGATATGCAGAAAAGGCTAATCCGATTTAAATAAGTTAATGATCTTACCTACATAGGCTACTTTTATCCCGGTACGACGCGATGCATGCGAGCTAATCCGTGGACATTTTGCTAGTTTTTATAACACTATAGGGTTTTGAATTCGTCTTATAAGTTAAAAGATCGACAAAAACATAAATTTAATCTGCTTTAGTACGTAACGTAGTCGTCACGTAGTACGTAAACGGTACTACGTACCTTCTTCACTGTAAGATTAGTAGGTAAATGTGTGACATTTTCTTAGGAACAACAATTATTATCACGGAATTACATCCCGCGTTCAATCCGAGCTATTCCTAGTGCTTGCGTTATGCTCTGAAGAGTGAATCAACAGTGTTGTAGTGCGTTATTTTTGTTAACAATGAATAATACTTGTCTATTGAAAATCTAAAAACCTAATGTCATTTACACATTTATGAGCACATTACACTTTACGCATCATTCTGGGGTAGAGTCAAAATCCTTATTAATAATGCTAGATATATTTATTTATTTATTTTTTGGAGAACCAACAGCTTACTTTAATATAATAACACAACAGAATAACATTAGAGAGCCAATAACAGGTTCCCACGGATAGTAATTGAGTAGGTAGTCAAAGTCAAAGAGTAGAGTAAGTAGATATAGAGGTGAGTAGGTAGATATAGAGCTACAGTAGCTCTATATCAGCTAAAGTAAAAAATCTAGCATTATTTATAAGGATTTTGACCACAGTAACTGTGGTTCATAGCAGGTTGAAATATAATGAGATACTTAGTTGTATTGGTCCTAGCTAGATCATCATCATCAGCCTGTAGAAGTCCACTACTGGACAATAGGTCTCCCTCCTAGAACGCCACGACCAACGGTCTTGAGCCGCCTTCATCCACCGACTTCCTGCGACGTTTATTTATGTCTTTAGTCCATCGAGTGGAAGGCATCCTCTACCGCATCATCCGGCTTGTGGTCGCCTCTCGATTTTTTTTAACGGTTGTCTGTTCTGCTTTCTATATGACCTGCCCATTGCCACTTCAACTTGATTTCCTCTAGCATAACTCTCTTCATAGCCCGCTGCGTGACTTTGAGCTTGTCTATACGGCCAAGCTAGCTATGTAAAGGCTGTTTTATCAAAGAGTTGGTATCGAAACCGGCTTGAAATTCAAGATGAACTACTACTACGCTCTAACAGTATATTTCTAGAACGTACTATACATTTTTTGAAACCACAACATCCGTTTTCCTGTTATACCATAACGTAAACAAACAAAACAATAAACCACCCACGAGCCCTGCCAGTAGTTCGTCTATGAAATAGGTAGGTACTTGTAGTTCGAACCGAACTAAAAACTCGCGATGTTTCGAAATTCATCCCTATCTTAATGAATCCTTTACCGATTGAGCTAATGTATAATTTTGCCAGTTGTATTAGTATTACCAACCTACCTACCTTTCATGGCAATTGGATCAACGGTTTAAATGTCGAACAAACTCCCGTCAAACATAAATACCCACCCACATACATATATATCCATTCACATTATATACGCGCACCCTCTAGTTAACACAGAGAGCATCGCTTCATTCGTTCAATAATCTTGGTGGAATGCTCACGCAGATAATAACTGTAATAGCTTCACATCCTTTTTATGAAGTACGGATGTTTTGATCAAGAGTCAGGTTTATACAAATCTTTGGATGGAATGATGCTTGATGTTTATACTATTTTCAAAGTTGTAAGCCAATCAAGTGTGTCAATGTTATTATTCTAATACTTTATAAGGAATACGATAGGTCATCAAGACAAGAGCAAGAGAGGCAAAGCATTGTATAGCCTTATAAAATGCTTCTGTCTATCAATGAGTAGGTATGTATGTAATTCGTTTATATATTAATGTGACTTGTAGGTTCAGTTTATAATACATTAATGGAAAGCCGATCAGCAACCCATCTTGTATGATTAAATCACGCTTCCATAACAGAATAAATACAATGTATTACGTACTAGTGTAACCGTGACTTTTTTCTATACAAACTTCAACATCACATTGCACCCCTATTTTAGAATCTTTTGTAGTGCAACCCTAGACCACAAAAGCAATATGTATCTACCCAAATCCTAATTTCAGGTCTCTGGACTTGCCTCTTAGGCTGTGCGTTGATACCTAGTTAGTCAGTGAGTGTGTCAGTCACTCACTCAACAACTTATGTATATTGATACCGTTTTTTTTAACCCAGTGTATATGTTTGTCGCATTAGAAATTTATTTTCTTTGTTTAGAATGCTATCAGACGACATCTTTTATCGGTCGTTTGTAACAATGTTTGCATCAAGCATGAATCAAGTACGTGTTTCTCGAAAGTTCTACAGTAGGTATGTGTACATCATTTTTTTATGTAGGTAAGTACTGCGTACTAGGAATCTTATTGTTAAGTAGTAAGGTTATTAGCTATGCTATTAACCTCATTTAGTAGAATCACGATTTATTTTTTAATCTTTCAAGTTAGCTCATTGGCAATTTTTCAAGTTTGTCATGCCCTTGGGTTGGTATTATTCATTATGGTGGCACTTCACTTGGCGTATTTGCGTAAATTTTTGCATTATTTTGCCAAGGCAAACAACATTGTGTACTAATGGAGTCATGGTTGATTTTGCCTTGGATAAATAACGCAAACATTTGCGAATATACACCAAGTGAAGTTGTACCTTTACATCAACACTTTTGCAAATGGCTGTCCGCCTCTCTTGATTTGACCGTGAACCATATAAAGCAGTTATATTGAAAAATTGTGTGGGAGTTCAAAAATATTTTTTATGACCTTTTTATCAGTAGAGTTTACCAAATAGAGATAACCCATAGTCATACATATACCCTGATTTTTAATTTCAGACCATTTTTGTAAACAAACAAATGTCAAGATATGCCACTGTGAGTATAAGTGTCATGATTGTGTAGCATACGTGTAAATTCACATATTATGACACACATACATGACACTTATACACACAGTGGCATATCTTGACATTTGTTTGTTTACAAAAATTGACTGAAATAAAAAATCAGGGTATAGTTATTATTTGACGGAAGTCGCCCTTGATCTCAAGGGTCTTGATACCTACCTATCTATGAAGACAATACTAGCTTCACAGTCTTAAATTGGCTTAACTAATAGTGTAAAATTATAGAGTACCACAAAACAATTTAAATTCAAGCCTCATGTTAGCACTATCAAGGCGAGCACATTGGCCTTACATTAATGTGTTCGTATTACAAGTTTATCGGAACATTCAAAACAAACTAAGGTCAAAATGCAAAGATTATGTATTTCGGGAAAACCGTATCATAAATATGAGTAATCTTACTGATACGTGTACTTATCTACCTACTTCGAAGGATGATTTTTAAGCGTTTTATTTTTAAATAACTAGCGACCCGGTCGCAACTTCTCTTCACCCCACCCCTCTAATACATATATTCAAAATTTCGCTCAGCATCTCGAAATGATAGTAATTTGATCTATAATTTTTTTGCACACAAGTTCATTTAGCAGATTATAAAGGTCTGGTAAATAAAATTTAATTTAATTTCAATTATATATACAAAAAAAAAATAGTTCAAATTTTAATCTGTCCCACTCTCATCAAGAGTCATTTCATATGTAATAACACTAAAACAGTACTTATTGTTATCTGAAGGATTAGTGTAAACTGGAAAGCTTTGCTAGCAGTAGTTCCGCCTGGATAGAGCTAGGTAGAGGAAGACATACACATACACCTCTCCTGATAAATAACGATAAATAAATAAATTATGTAAATTGTTAAATATTGTCTTTCATTGGTTTAAACATTAGAGCGGCCCCCGTAGTCTCTATCTTTCGATAGGTTTGCAATAGGCGTAAATTGTGCGATCATTGTAAACGTCGCTTTTCTCATAAAAAAGTTATCGTTTAACAACAATGATTGCACAATTTACGCCTGTTACAAACCTGTCGCGAGATAGAATATAGCCCTGCCAGTTCTCAGAAGGGTTTCAAGAGAGTGGGGTACGTTTGTTTGTATGTAAAGTCTCTTAGTTTATGTTCTGATTAACTCAATAATAATTCACAATGGCAATAATTCGCCAATTATTGTGTTTTAAACTTTTTATAAACTATACCATCATACAATTAGGTCATCATAGGCGATACCAGTAAACAGTAAACACGTTTGGTATAATTAAATTAGCATTGAATCACACTAGCCCAATGTACTATGGATTTGTACTCCTAGTTCGAGGTCTTCTTACGCATCAGTCATCAGTACAAATACAAATACAATACTTGTGAATTTAATGTCAATAATATATTCTTAATAACTGACGAATGATTGTTGTTTACTGTTATTGTATCTACTTGGATATAATAGTGGAAACACTCCTGAGACCTAACAGCCTATATTAGATATTCGATGAAAATAAAATACACACAGACTTGTTTACAATGAAAGAATCATTGTATTTTATCTGTACATCTGTATCTAGCAGAACAATGGGAATTAGTCATCATTGTTTGCTTTGCTATGCATAACTTGAAAAAGATTAGGTTAAACATATTTTAATTCTGTTTAAATTGATTGGTATCATCCTACTAATATTAAAAATGTAAAAGTTTGTGAGAATGGATGGATGGATGTTTGTTACTCTTTCACGCAAGAACGACTAGCTCGCACAACCCTCAATTTGGTGGATCAAGATGGCGGAATGCGCATGCGCCCCCTGATGTTAAGAATTTAAATATGTTATTGTACTCAATTTGCTGCATCTGACACCTCTTCTAGCTCTCGCTCAGTTAAAAATGGCGGAATTTAAAAAAAATACTCTTCCCAGAAGGTTCTTATATTTTTACTTACTTATTTTCTTACTCATTCATCAACGACCCATAAATTGGGGCTGCCATGTAACGGTTTTTTCAGAACCCGGATTACCGGGTAGTAGCATTAGCTACTAGTTTGACAACACATTTATGGTGTTCCCTCCGGATAGTGAGGCAACTGTTACGCCATCTGCGACACACCCCTGCCCTCACAACATATCAAAATCGTTTTTACACCACCCACAGACTGGACTTATAAATAAATTAGGGTAGAGTGGAATATTTCTTGGAAGTAGATTTCATAGTAACAAGTTGTATAATTTATCTTATCAATATCCGGTTCGTCTTTGTGTCTAATCCTTTTTAAACACATATTTGGAGAATTTTGTCCGATTATGATATAAGTAATCAGTTCTAAGCATGTAGGTACCTACTGTTAAGGTGTGCTAGCAGAGGTTCAAACTCCGTCTTTATAAACCGTAATAATAATCCTTGCAATAATTGAAGATGTATTGCATTGTTCAAAATTTCCATAACAGGGTTTTAAAAGTCAGCTCCATGAAATTGAAAAGTACCTAATCCTAGAGCACCGTGGTGCACCGTGGTGAGTCCAGCCTTAGAATATATCCCTGTTTCTCCTCCCTTAGATGTAGTATTACACCAGATGATGGGCAGCAGCATCCACCTGAGTACTTAATACCTCTCTGCCAGCAAAGCGTGGTGATAATGGCAATTCCTCCTATTGTGTTCAATGGGGAGGTCTCGTCCAGCAGTGGACGTGAAAGTAGTTGGTGATGAATTCTAGAGCTGCAAATCTTTAGTCACTTTATCAATGCATGGTCTAGATCTACTGATAAGTTTTCGATCTATTCAATGAGCTTGCCCTTGAACTTACTCACTTGATTGTTGAGCTAATTGTCACTTGGTCTTACACAAGCCCTTGACCCACAATGTACATAAGTATTATGTTACCAGAACCTGTTTTGTATCATATTACATAAACTGTGGGCGTCAGACATGTGGGTCATTTTGTGAGGCATCTCACTACGTTCGAGACTCGTATGTGGGATCATCAAAAAATAACCAAGTCGTGTTTCTTACCTGAGGCTAGGTCGTGAAAAATAGTCATAAATTTTTAAGTTTAGTATTTAAGCTGATTTAAAATGGTCCTTGTGATTTAAATAAAAAAATATTGAACTAAAAACTTGTCTTTTATCTTCAAATAATTGTGCAAATTTCCAACACCCATGCCACTCTTGGTCTTTGTGTATTTGGCACAATATCTGAAAGAAAAATAGAAAGAAAAAGCATTTATTTGTGCCAATGAATGTAGATGAATCAGGCACCGTCCTACATACATTATTTTATGATACACTAATATTTGCTCGCGGCTCCACCTGGGTGTAACCGCTATTGGCTCCGTCCGCGTGGAACCTCTATAATTAATTAAGTATTATAAATTATAGCCTAAATTATTCTCTCATCAAAATCTGTCCAATAGTTTTTGCGTGAAAGAGTAACAAACATCCATCCATCCACACAAACTTTTATACATTTATAATATTAGTAGGGTTCCTTTTGTAGTCTAGGGGTGCACTAAGAATTTTTGAAATCCACCCCCTAAGAGGGTGAAGTGGAATGTTGAAATTGGTGTGGAAAAAAAGAAAGAAAGAAAGAAAGAAAAAGCATTTATTTGTGTCAATGATGCATCATAAAAAAGACACGGGATAATACAAAAGACACACTCACAAACAACAAAGATTAACAAAGAAAATTAAAACTAAACAGAAGACAAGAATGACATGTATTATATTATAATAATGTGCCTGTATATTGTAAAAGCACGCGGGCGAAGTTGTGAGCGTACCACTAGTCTCCCATAAGATCCAATTTAATTCAGTCCAAGCACGTCGCAAGGTAGATTAGTTGACGACCTCGTAATCGTTCACGCCTCGTCTTTTATAGAGAGCTGATGTCACCGCTTCCTGCGAGTACATGAACGTTAGGTACAGGCGGGTAGTGACGTCATAGGATATGTAATATGACGATGACGTAGTCCCTGTGACCCTTTGCATCAAGTAGCTTTAATTATGTAACAAAATAGCAAGAAGAAATAGCAAAGGCTTAGGATTCCGCATAAATAAAGTAATCAGGGGGCTTAGTACGGGTTTTGATAGTTTACGAAACTATATGAAGTTTCGTTTCTTTCCATACTTACTTGCAGCGCATGGGCACTGAAACGAAAACGAGAAGAAAACTAAGGACGCTGCTGTCAGTAAATGTATTGGACGGAAACGAAACTTATGAAGTTTCGTTTCCTTCCATACATTTACTTGCGCGCCCCTAGCGAAAACGAGAAGAAAACTAAGGACGCTGTCAGTAAATGTATGGAAGGAAACGAAACTTCATATTGTTTTAGAAAACTATCAAAACCCGTACTAGACGTACCGTACTAAGCCCCCTGGTTATACAATACCACGCTACATCAAGCAGATTAAGTTCAAGAATGTAAACTGATAACCTAAATGACCCTTTCGATAAGTGTCAAACGGTTCACTTAGTTCATCAGTTTATCACCATTTCTGCGAGAGCCGTTCCACTCGCATTATTTATTTGGTGAGTTATTGAATTGAAATGTTTGTTTGTTCCAGGCCCTGACCTGCTCTTGCGTGGCTCTGCACTACCACAGCTACAATAGCGATGCTGACATTGGGATGCTGGTTACCGGCACTTTCGTGGGCTTCCTCATCATCTTTGCGGGCGCCGCTGCAGGTAACCACTTTCGTATGCCAAATACGACAACTCACTGCCAAATAAACTACAACTAACAGCTAAAAGAATCGGTTATGATGACGGATAACGAAAACGTGCGTAAAAAATAATTTATAAGGGTATACGCGCGTTAAACTACTTGTTAGTATATTGGAAAGCTTTGGACTAATAATATTGTATAATATTGCTTGAATTAGCCTAGCTAGATTATTTTCAAGTCACGAAAACCCCATAATTCTGTGAACATCAACATCGTGTTAGCCATTTTCAATATTTGCTGTAATATGTACAGACAGAGAAATAGGTATACGTTTCTCGTTATTTGATTTGTTAATTTGTTGAAATCACGATAACTGAACTAATTAAACTAACTCTGCTAATTATGTTATGTGATATCGTATTAAGTATATCTCATTATGAAACTGCATGTACAGGTACACATATGTATGTATACATATGTGATCCAGGAAAAAAATGTTTTTCAAAACAAGCTTTTATAAAATGTATTTACTACTGATGATAATTATAAAATTAGTAATCAGAACCATAATATTGTACTGTCATTGGAACTTGACAGGTATGAATAATTTCAGCCATTGGATATAGTACATTTCAGCTCAATCGGTTGGGTGGAAAGTATATAATTCTGTTGCAAGACTCATAATTGTGGGGTCGGCGCAGTACGTCTTTCTCTTCCACTCTCTCCTGTCAGCCGTCACCTCATCATTCACTCCTTTCTCATTCATATCATCTCTCACGCAATCCATCCATTTTTTCTTAGGTCTTCCTCTTCCTTTCCATCCACTAACCCTCATATTCATCACTCTCCTAGTTACATGTGTTTCATCCCTCCTCATAACATGCCCATACCAAGCTAAACGATTCCTTTTCAACTTTTCTGTCACTGGTGCAATTTTCAAACTTCCTCTTATATACTCATTCCTTATTTTATCCATTCTTGTTACTCCACACATCCATCTTCTGTTGCAAGACTACTAACAGGTTAATAAAAACTACTAGACAAAACCTTGTTACTACTATAAAGCTTTTAATAATAGTTGGTACTAACGTATTATTAGTAATAATACGTCGAGTTAATTATACGAGGTGGTTACAGCTGACGTCACTGTGCTTGGGAGAACATATTATTAGGCTTCGCTCGCGTAAAAGCCGAGATAAAAAGTGTTAATAATTTATCTCTCTTGCACCGTTTAGCCATTATTGTGTGATAAAATAACAAACAAACATCAAAACTTCCGCATTTAATGATGTGAAGCATCTTATAGATGCTCCTTCTTGCTGCACACCGAGGGTGCAGTGCTGGACGTAGCATATACCTACACACTATCGTGTGCGCATCCAGCGTGACAGATGAATCGGAGCTTTAACAATGGAGCGCACGCATTTTTATTGTTTCAAATACAACGGTACAGCAATTATCCACACGGTCTAGCATGCACGATGCAACAACGCTTTGACGTACGTCCGGTCTATCCATTGACCAACGGCATGACGAGTGGTGGGGGATATTCCTGGATGCAAAATGAGTCAAGCAAGTCAAGTAAATATTACTGACGTACGTCCAGCTTATTCTCTGTCACTTTTCATCGTGTATGATGTAAGATGGAGCATGCCTAAGGTGCTTACATAGTATTATTTTGATACCATATCTTAACTACTATAAGTCTTGATACCATAATTTGTACCTACTTATAAACTGTTCTCATGTGAGTGAGTTATTGTCTTTTTTGAGAAATAAAATTTTATAAACGTATATCTTGCCTTTCTTCTAACATTTCTTTCTCTGCATGTTCCAGGTTACGTGATGCAGACTCCGTCCCACAAACGCATCGACATCTTCTACTCTCTAGTCGGTGTCGCTCTCTTTGTAGCCAGTGGAGCTCTTATCATCGACAGGTAAGCAATAACTATATTTTTTTTAATACTTTTAGCCACGTTATAGTTAACTAACCAAATGCATCATCAAAAAGTAAACACAGTTGTAAGTTTGCCTGATACATGGATTTTCGCAAGAAAATTTCCACTTTCAGGGTTCCGTACCTCAAAGGTATCAACGGAACCATTATAGGATGACTCATGTGTCTGTCTGTCTGTCTATCAGAGCCTTTTTTTCCGAAGAGACTGGATCAAAAAGTTGAAATTTGGTACATATACAGAGTAAGATGATCCGATTATGGACGGTTTGCGTAAATAAACAAATTCTGATTTCGGGGGCTCATATTGGGAGGCAACCAGAAAAAAAATGTGTCAACTGTATCATTTGACTAAAGTTTCTCGAGTTGCGACCACAAACCGGACGACGCAGTAAAGGAATCGACCCTTTCTTTGACGAAGGACATTATAGAGGTCGGTGGAAGT
Organism: Epirrita christyi; assembly: GCA_951392215.1. Classification (NCBI taxonomy): domain Eukaryota; kingdom Metazoa; phylum Arthropoda; class Insecta; order Lepidoptera; family Geometridae; genus Epirrita; species Epirrita christyi. The sequence continues at coordinate 10,971,300 of OX595846.1, forward strand.
AGAAGACGCAAGACCGATCGCCGTGGGATTCCATGGGCTATGTCCAGCAGTGCGCTTCTATAGGCTGATGATCTATATTTTACGAGATATTCAAATATAATGACATTTTCGAGCGGCGGTGCTTTTTTATGATGATTTCTTGTTTGCTTTATTTAGGTATAGCGTGAAATGGCTACGGAGTAACCTTTATAGCATCAAGCTACTTACTTATTTATAAATTTAATTATCCAATCATATATCATCATCATGGAAAGTAGTCAATTAAAAATTGTTTATATCATTTCAGATACCAACACTACGGTAAAAGCGACATCAGAGACAAGAACCTGGCCAAAGCTTCACTGGCCATCATCAACGGAGGTGTCTTGCTGATTGATGCCTTCCTCACGCAGAGGGGAGGCTAAACTAATTTATATTCTTATGTATGCTTGCGCGTGTGCTTGGTGTTAACTGTCTCGTCCATCATTGATTGCTATTCGATCAACGACTTTGCGAGTCTGCAAAAATAATATTAGTACGAAAGTAAAAAACTTACTTGTAGACACAAACTAATAAGAAACTAAAAAAACTCTTCAATAGTGAATGAATCAAGCCAAATATATAAATAAAGAATTGAGATACATATACGCAGAGTAAAAACTGTAAAATAATAGATAGTAAAATCGAATGGGTTTTTTTTCTTTCGTATAAATAACAAATCTATCATGGACGAAGAACAACCTATTTTGGTTTAGTAGTTGCCTTAAATTTGAAGAAATCTCATCACAGAGTATTTGTATTTTTGATATTGTGAGTCAACTTTGTATTTTATATGTTTAAACACTCTTACGGCTAAACATTAGCTTTTGTTGCATGGATGTAGCTTTAAATATTGAAGAGTGGAGGATTATTAGAGAGTTTCAAATTTGGTACTCCATTATTTTCCATCACCAACTTACTTTCTTTTTTATTGTTATCGTGTTCTAGGTGAATGCGGTATTTAGGATTTAAATTTTATTTACAAAAAACTAAGCACAAAATATTGCAAGAACTGTTTGTAATTCTGTAACTGCTTGGCTCTAATACTCTTATTTATTCTTGTTAACTATTACTGTAATTGTTACGATATAACTTCCACAGTTTTAAATAAGTATAGAAAGAAAACTAAAGGCCGATGACGTGCCTACACATGTACCTACCTAACTTTACTGCATTTTGATGTGCATTGTGTGCACTTTTACATTCGAATTTTGAAACGTATTTTGTAATTCATTTTAAATTAATAAATAAATAAAACATAAAACATATTTTTAATGCCATGTACGTTTTCGTATCGGTTCACTAATGTTACTTAGAAAATTGTTTCAACTAATTGTTTTAAGTTATTTCGCAAGTAATTTATTTCAATTGTCATTAAAAAAAAATAGGATTTAATTTAAGGTGATTGCTCTCGCATGTGGCGCGAAATTAAAATTTTATTGTGTTTTTTGTAAATCACAGCTAATCAACACTTCTTGAGATAGAGAAAACAGATTTTGCGAAAACTAGGAGACCTAGCACACATGTTTTAATTGATAGTATCTCATAAATGTCATTAGTTAAGCTACGCATACCTTTAAACCAAAAAAACACTGTAAAAATCATTGAAGAGTATTCGTAGCTGAAGTAATGATCTATATGTGAAACTATAAACTAAAACATGTATGTTAGGTCTCCTAGTTTTCGCAAAATCAGTTTTTACTATCTCAAGAAGTGTTGATGAGCTGTAATGAGCAAAAACGCAATAAAATTTGAATTTCGCGCCACATGCGAGAGCAATCATCTTAAGAAACAACTTTCCACGAAATGATAAAGTAATAACCCTTAGTATCATTCTATGTCCAGCAGTGGACTTCTACATGTAGATCATGATGATGAACTCCAAACCAGCGTAATGGACACATTGAAACTACTTTAGCTTTGTTTGTAGATATATATAGGACAACATAGTGACAAATATATAGGCACGTAACTCAGCTTCAACCTATAATTTAGAACTAACAATAAGTGACGCATAAGGTAACACAAAGTAAGAGTAAACAACTATCACTTACTTTACTCAATTATTATACAGAAAACCAAATATTCAAACCTATATAAATATATGGAAAAGTCTGGAAAAGTGCGTAGTTAATATCTATATCATAATGAAGCGACGTGTTAAAGTTGAGTTACTATTTCTACTTCAAGCAATTATGTTATGCTGGGGGACCTCAGCTGTGGTAAAAAAAGCTTTAGACGTAGCCGAATCAACCTTTATACACAATCATGCCATTTCTATCGTTTGGTACAAAAGTGATATTGAAGAAGTTACAAGTTTTTTGAGAAAATTCGTTGGAGCCGTAGTCCTTATGCAAAATGCCAATACTGAAGAAGTTCGTGAGTTCAATAAAATAATTGGATTCAAACAAACAGTTTTCTTTGCTACAGAAGTAAATGAATTTGCCAACTTCATGGCATTGCTGAAACCAGATACAGTTGTTCCAATCCGTGTTATACTAGTTCTTATCCAACCAACAACTGATGCTGAGTTAGCAGCTATAACTAAAATATCTTGGGAAAATGACCTTGCTGATATCATAATAGTGAGTAGAAAAGATGAAGAAAATGTAGAGCTATCGACATATTTTCCATACAAGAAAGAAACTTGTGGAGATACCACTCCAGCTAAAATAAAGCCAGATGGTCAAAAATGGTTTCCTAATAAGTTTTATAATTTTCAAGGATGTCCAATAAAAGTGACTCTTCTCCCTTTGTTACCATATCTCAGATTAACTATAGAAAATGAGACTGTAAAGTCTATCTCTGGTATCGATGGACGTGTCTTCAATATGTTGATAGAAAAACTCAACGCTACCATGGATATAGTATCGTGGAAAGATCACGGTGGTATTGGTGCTTATATCAATGGCACAGCTACTGGTTCCTTTGGAGATTTAGTATACAGGCACGCAGACATTTTTGCACCAGGGATTATCATCAGCCACTTGAGGTATCCAATGGCACAGATATCAAATGTATTTGGAACGGTTGACGTTTATTGGTTTGGACCAAATCGACAAGAAATCCATGAGTGGCTGAAAGTTCTTCAACCTTTGATGACTGAAATCTCACCAGCTTTAATCACATCATTTGTCTTATTCATAGTTGTTACAAAGACAGTGATACGGTATGGGTTTCATAGGGTAAATGTTAGACACAGTGTGATTTTCCAATCGTTTATAATGTTTTTGGGTCAAGAAGTCAGATTCGAATCTAAATCTGGGCTGGTGAACTGTCTGTTTGTCATGTGGATTTGGTTTTGCATGATTGTACGCATTGTCTATCAAGGTGACCTTGTCAACGGTTTGCAGAAAACGATACTGGAAAAACCACTTATGAACTTCAAAGAAGCAATCAAGGTGGTCGACGGTTACGGAGGGTCGGAATTGTTTCGAGAATTTTACCAAGGAACGACTTATTACCAGAAATTCAATGTTTTTAAAATCGGAGATGTTGCTTCACAAGTTAAAAAAGTTTCCTATGGAAAGAGGTTTCTTATAGCTTCCGATAGACTGGTGGCTTTTGGGCTAAGTAACGATCTTCAGATTATTGATGAGGCTATATCTCATGCTCCTGTGTGTTTCTTTATGCGTCCAGGATGGCCAGCAGCGAAAGAAATTGATGTCGTTATTCAACGATTGACGGAAGCAGGTTTTATGCAAAAAGTTTTGCGAGATCATATTCATAAATGGATGAGGAAGAGGAAAGTACATCACAACAACCGGAAAACCCGCCCTTTGAACATGAAAGCTATGATCGGATGCTTCTATGTATTAGGAGTTTTGTATTTTATTTGCATTTTAGTTTTCATGGTGAAGATAGTTTTTTACAAACTAATGTTTAAGCCTAAACAGAAAAAAACGGACAACTGCGAGCCCTGAGGTTTCCGATCCGTGAATTATTACAAAATCTTCAGAGCCCTTTTCGACTTATAGCCACTTTTTGCTACCAACTTCGTCATGAAATTATAGGGGTAAAAAAGTCGAAATTCCTCAATTTTAGATTTGTGGCATTTGTGGCCTCCTAGCAATCCAAATTTCAGAATTGTGAGGTTACTGGTTACCCTAGAGGTTTTTCATTTTCACGACTTCTATACAAAAATTAACTATCGTATCTTTTTAATGCAACGAGTTAGAAGCTTAATTTTAATACTTTATTTTTTAGTTTAACTAGGAACGCGGGTTTTGTGTGTATAATTGTAGAAGCACTTTTAGATTATTATATCATCAAACACGGTTTTCAGTGTGTTTTTAGTATTTAAGTGTCTAAATAAGAAACTTAATATATGTTCCCTTATTCCAAGAACACTCAAAAAACAATTTTAAATAAAAAATACGTAATATGAGGCAGATATTTGACAATTCTATGAACATTTATAATATGCATTGTACCCATTAGTCTCCGAGTATTTTCAAGAGCCTTAAAATATTTAACAAGAGTCACATGTGGTGAGCGACAAGTCGCCACTGACGCAAATGGCCGAAAACAGCCCAACACTATAGAAGATTCTTTAATTATGCACCTCATGCTGTGGCCTATTTAGCTTTCCATTGCAGACATATTAGGTGTTTTAATGTGGATACGTTTTTAATTCTAAACATCAACCAAAATGCCTTAGAAACTGCGGCGTAAAATCACAAAATATGATGATCCCGTTTCCCACATAACTTGTTCTACTATAATCATCATCATCATCATCATCTGCAGTACACTGCTAGACATAGGCTAGAATGCTATGACGAACGGTCTTGAGCCGCTGAATACACCGACTTCCTGCAACGTTTATCTTTAACCCATCGAGAGGAGAGCCTAGGTACTTCTACTACGTCACCCGGTTTGTAGTAGCAACTCGTACCTTTATTCCCCAACGGTTGTCGGTTATCGGCGGGCTATGGAGAGAGATATGCTAGGAGTTTCACTACGTAATAGAATCAGCGGCCCAACTCTCTAATTATTAAAACATTCCAGTCACATTATAATCAGTCAGTCGCACTGCCACGTATAGTAACTATTACTTAATAATAATAATAATATATTTATTTATTCGAACAACTCAACATCAAAATCAAATAAAATTAAATGTAAAAAAATTATGTACCTACCTACTGAAAGCAGATACAGTACACTAGGCAGTTATAACTAATTAATGCAGTGCTTAGAGTTGGGGTTGATAAGGGCCGATACCCAGTGCCTTTGCAGACGACTGTCGTACCTGCCAGCCAGCGCCCCAAGTACACTATTGGAACTGCCCAGCATTCTGCATTTGACAGATGCTATTTTCTTGCGCATCATAGCTTAAAAGTCATTGACATGCGCATCAGCAATCATGCCTGATGCACTGCAGAATCTGGGCAGTGCCAACAACACTCTAAACATATCATTGTAGAGGAGTCGTGGTTAATCTTCGCATGCAAAGTACGAGACAGTGCGACTGACACGAGATTATATTTTGTGACTGGAATGTTTTTAAAGTTAGAGAATTGGGCTTCTGAAATGAGGAAATCCGTAGAAGAACCAAGATGTACTATACTGGTTACTTATAAATATATAAAACTCAAACCTACTTTCCTACGTCATAAAGAGTTTATTTGAAAGCTTTTCCTGCTACAGGTTGACTTTCAATCAAAGCGATGCAGTACAACTTATCAAAGTCAGAATATTACTCAATCAGCCAAATTGGTTTCTCAAACTCAGGTGGAAACTGGCAAACAGAAGTAGCTCCATTTGCCGATGAAACGTAAACACAGGTAACCCATATTTGAACAAACCGATCGCAACTTACTCTAAATTTAATTTAGAACGTGCATAATTTAATTGCACTGAATATCTTTGGTGGCTTGCACCCGTTTATAATTAAATTCTATCGAGTATCGACCGACTAAATATAGGAAGAGGTATTCAGTTGTATTTTAACGTATTTACCGATACGTATGCTGATTTTGTTTGGCTTAAAGGCTAGAGAAAAAATTATACATTTGTTGACAACATACACATACAAAGTATGGATAGGTAAAATAAATATATTTTAATAATAACAAAAGTTGGTACCTACTAATAGATGTTTACAAAATAGTTGTTTGATTAAGATAGTAACAGGCTATCACTCGCTAGAAATATTATTTCTATTTCCTAAGAAAGTTAAGTTGCAGAACATGATATACTGTCAGTACGTCTAGTACGGGTTTTGATAGTTTTCGAAAATTATATGAAGTTTCCTCGTTTCCTTCCATACATCTACTGACAGCGTCCTTAGTTTTCTTCTCGCTTTCACTAGGGGCGCTGCAAGTAAATGTATGGAAGAAAACGAAACTTCATATAGTTTCAAAAACTATCAAAACCTGTACTAACTCCCCTGTGCTTGATCGTAAAGACGCCGTTTTGAGTGAGTTAAACCATGTGCACCTTGGCCATGCCATTGGTGAGCCTAGATGTGTCTGGCTCTAGACCCTATTGACCCCTCCATCTACTCCAGTGGATGATGTGAAAGCTGACTAAGGAATTACACCAGGGGACGGGCAGCAGCATCCATCTAAGTACTCAACACCGAAACTGCGATCACCAATCCGCTTGCCAAACGTGGTGATTATAGCAATTCTCACCATTGTATTTCATGGGGAGGCCTCGTCTAGCAGTGCTGGGCTAAGGCTACTGACGATGATGTACCTTGGGGAAATTTGGTTGGATACATGAATCGGTAGTGAGATATAAGCCAAATACGTTCTTTGGACTTGCCTCTGGATACTCTCTAGAATGTTGTTTGAGTTGGTCTGAGATTTGAAATTATCATCCCTGGATATAATAGTTATGAGAATACCTGTATACACAGGTATTCTCATAACTATTATATCCAGGGATACACAAACGGATAATATATAAAAAAACTAATTCATGAACACTCGTAGAGGCTCTACGGGCGTAGCGTTGATAGATTATTTTTGTGTAATGCAATTTGCTTTGAGTTACCCTTCTCGTAAATCTAACTAAGATGACCTGGATGGTTGGCATCTCTAAATATATTAAAAAAAATACATATTCATAAAATAGAAAATACAGCCTAAAAGAAATTGGTTGGTTTTCCTCATATTAAATATTTACCGTTCCAAAAAATTTGCATTGCATAAAATGTTTCCCATCTATAAAGTAGAATGGCTTAAATCCGCAGAGTAGACAGAGATTGGATATTCGTTGATCTTATTTTCCTGTGGCTACTTTACATTTTGACCAAGAAATCTATGTAAATGTTTCCATATTGTTCCCGATTTATATTCGACGGCATCTTGAAATTCTGATGCTATTTTGTATGTATCAAAACAAAAACGTATGCTGACTATTTAACTAACAAGTATTAGGAGGAACAAATGAGTCAACAACCTTAGAAGGTTACTGGAAAGTTTGTTATGGTCTTTTTTTTAAAATTTATTTTGTGAAAAAAAATCCAAACCAGTTTTTTGGGTTTGAAAAACTAAGCTAGACAAAGCTGACAGCATATTCGTATCGTACTCACAAAACCCACCTTGCATACTGGTACCATATATCTTTGTAGAATCTTCATTCATGTTTGAGGGATATCCTAATTTTATATGGTCCATAATAATAACATACGAGGACGGTCATACGTTAGACTGCATTTAAGCTAAAACCGAGATGCCAGCCAGTGCTCATTGGTGAGAACCCACGCGAGTTTACACCGATAAGCTAATCTATCTAGCTATCTGAGGCATTATTTTCGTAAAAATATAACACGGTAATGTGATTATATCGAAATGTGACCGAAACCAGAATTGAATCAAAGTTTTTTCGATAATTTTAGCTTATGTAGAGTGAGTCTCTCTTTACTCCTTCCAATGATATACAACTATCCTACTCTAATGGTAGTCACCGTGATACGAAAGTAGCCTAAATTGTTATTATAAGGGAGCAGAATGTCAACTTTCTGTCAATTCACAATTCAGTCTCGATTCGGTCAACTTTCAGTGTAGTTTAAAAATAATTAAGGGAATCGGGCCTCTGGTTTCCTCGTGCAGATGACCAGATGGTCATATGTTACTTGCCGGTATCGGCAGCATATAACCGTAAATTGTACCCGGCTTGAGACGGAATATCTGTCTCTAAATTTTCACGGAGAAAATACTTCATTGTTTGAACATCGGTATTTTGTATATTCGGTCTGGATTTCAAAATTTACACTAGATTTTAGGACTGAAATACCATAGTGGGATAAACGGCTTATTAATTGGCTCTAAGTTCAGAACGAGTGAATGGAGAACTCTTGAGGTAATTTCTGAACCTCAGACCTAGGTTCTGAACCTCAACAAAAAAAAAACAGGATCATAGGATCACTTTGTTCTCAGTCTGTTTTCTGTCTGTCTATTTGTCGTTAAGACCCTTTTTCTCAGGAACGGCTAAAGGTATCAACTTGAAATTTACATTCCGGACCACGAACGATTCACGGGTACTTTTTTTATTGAGGAGTAGAGCTTATTTCAAAATACATTTAATAAAAATATTTGCCCTGTACAGCTCTGCCTAATAATTTGAAGTATGAGTGGCCGCAAATTTCCATATAAATGAACATTGTAACCACGCGTGGTTCAGTATCTCCGTTACATATCTTTAATAACCATAAATCTACAAATCGAGGCAGGCCCATTATTATTTATTGCCTAGAAAAAATCAGGACGTCATTTCAATTTTCCTGTGCAAAATTATGCAAAAGTATGCTCTTTAGAGCATACTTTTACAAATATGGCTTTTAAGCAACGATCTTATAATTCACAATAGATCCAGGGTCACGTACAAAATGAAAGCTAAAAACTGTCCGCATGGATACATACTTATACAGCTACATTTGTTTACTAACGAACAAAGATGAAAGTTTTAAAACAGTTCTAAGTTCAACCTAATTACAACCATGACACCTAGCAAAAAAGTAGCAAATCTTCAAAATATTATCTTACACTTACGATCATTCGTCACAAAAAACGAGCAAAGCAATTATATTACTCCTGTCACTTGTCAAATCAAAAGACATAGGTTAAACAACTAGTGTGAAATCAACCTTAAAGAGCTACAAATAAAGTTCTTTTTCCCGTTATTACCTTGCGAGCTACATCCATCCGTTTCCATGGTTTCGCTTCTGTTTGCTTCTTCAAATTTAACTACAGAAGGTATGGAGTCGCGTTGATCACTTAAATAATTTATAATATGCACGTTAAAGTTAAGTTAAAATTATTTATGTTTTGGGCATGTATGTTTGATATTTATAGTATATATACTTGTTATTTTATTAACGTTCTGTTGTGTGTATATTTATGTTTTTGGCCAAGATGTCTATCGCTGGATGTCACAAATAAAAATATCACTAAATTCCACATCTTTATATTCATGTTTACAATCTTTATAATACAAGTACAGTTTAGTGCAATAATTTGATCAAAACCCAAAATGTTTAAAACAGCTCAACATTAAAAATTTTCCATTCTGCGTACCTACAGGCTGATAATGAAGCCCTAGTTATAAAAAGCTCAAATATAAAAAATATATGTTCTGTTACGTTTGTCTCGTTTCATAATAAAAAAAGATATCGACCATCAAAGTTTTCCAACAAAAACCGTAAAGTGCTTGAGGGCGGGCGTACAGGCGCCTGCCGTAGGTTGGGCATTTATTTGATATTTGGGAAATATACCTATAATATGATAAAAGAATTTGAAAAAGTACTGTTTTTTTACGATAATGTGTTCTATAAGTGATTCTGGTTCATAAATTTTAACAAAGCGAGAGGACTCATTATCAGTTGGTATAGATGTAAAGGGGTTGTTAACCAAAGATTTGGTTAAATAACAGTAGCGTAAATGGATTGCTCGGAAAGCTAAAATAAAAAAAAAAGGAAAGCCAAGTATCTGATGAGAGTTCAACAAACAGACACAAAAGTAGTATTAACATTTTTTAAAGTTCTGGTAAAAACAAATTATTACAATACAAATCTACTCCATGCATCTACTGTTCTGTTACAGACAATTTTGCGTCAACGTTGGCCAAACATTTGTAGCGGTGGTTTAAAATCGGTAATTTTGATCAAAATTTCATACTTTTTGTTAGTTTAAAGCTTAAAATACAACTTATTCTACATGTACTTAACGAAAGTAAGACACTCCGGCCGTTAAATTGTTTTTTCGGGGATTATTTTTGCAACTTTTAAATATACATTGCGGCATTGTGACACGTGTTTACATTGGCTTTGTTTGAAGCGAACTAAATCAAATACAAACTCACTTTTCAAGTGAGCTTAAATTCACCGAGACGTTTTTATTGCGCCGACCCGATATCTATGTGAGTATTAGAGATCGTTGCTTTTAAGCCATATTTGTGATATATGCCACTGTGGCTCACGATAATCTCAATAAATTCATGCATTCTTAATCATACTATTTTAAAATAATTATTTTGTTTTATGTATTTAATATGCTAATTATTAGGGGCCTCTCAACGAGTAAAGACCTCCTCCATTTTGTTCTAAGAATCTCTATCTTTCGCCTTATTAAACCAGTCCGTGCCAGCATTTTTAATCTGTAAATTTATTTTAGTAAGTAAAGGCGTAGAGCGCCTTAATAGCTACATAGAATATCTAAAATTAGCCACGTCAGCAGCACGCCTCATTTGTAATAGCCGGACAAAGCTGTCCACTGTCCACGCGTGGTCAATACACGAATTGTTGTGGAGTCTCAAACGCGATAAATCGTTAGAAACAATAGCAGAGGCGCTCGGCTAACATTCTGCCAGTGTCGGCGTAAATCACTCCATACAGCGCGTTGTATGGACATTTGGACAACCATTGAAACAGAGCCTATTGAATAAGTTTTCAATGAGTTTTACGAATACCAGGTGAGTTTGTTCCTAGTCACTGGTACTAGATGATGACCTTATCTATTCTAAAATTATATCTTTATGTTCATAAAATGAAATGTCTTGTCTGTCGGTGACTGTACACAATATACTCCTATAGACGACCTCGGTACCGAAATGTAAAATGTTCGTATAAATAGCATAAGTATGGCTTACGCTTAATAATAAATAACATTACATAGATAGATAGATAAAAATACTTTATTGCACAAGACAAAAAAAAACAAGTACATAGGCGAACTTAATGCTAATTAGCATTTTCTTCCGCTAACCTTTGTGTAATATAGAGCGGGTGCCTATTGGGAAATAATACATAACGAGATTATAAAGATACCATAATTAATTACTTACCTACTTAAAATAACTAGATGCATATTACATTCCAAAAATGATATAAAAAATTATACAAAAGCATGCCAATAAATCAAAAGATATATATAGCGCAAAGTTTTGATATAAGTACTCGATATAACGTATCGAATTTGGTCCCTCGTAAACTTTGAGTTTATTTGTTTGCGTAAAATGCTATCATGCAATTGGCAGCGGAAAAGTTTGTAGCAATTCGATATACAACTTGCTAACTCTTCATACCTTACTAGGTAGGTACACTGCAGTTAGCTGTACCTATCTATGAGATAGGAAGTTTGTTGGTGCACCTGACTTGTTGACATGTTGCATACCTACAACGTAGGAGTTTGGACTGGAGCTCTAGGAAACATGACGTGGTAGGTAAATACTGGTACACAAATATAATGCCGAAAGTTAAATGCTTACCTAAAAAACAACAAGAATACTATTTATTTCCACTCCCACTTGGGTTTTTCTTGATTCATCCCACGAATGTTTATCCCGTTACGTATTTAAATTGGTTCAACCCATACAATTTTATTTATTTTCTTGTTTTATCCCACACCTACTAATTGCGAATTTTGAATGTTAACATGTAACACAGTGTAACAAAAAACCAGAAGCTCTATCCATGCATACCCTTTACTATGTACTTTATGCTTAGATCGAAATCAATTGGTTTGGTAAGGTTTGAATAACAAGTGACTATAAGCTCTAGCCGAGCGAAGCGTGCCGTGTACGGCTGGCGAGTGCTGAACTTTGGTAAATTACTTCTATACATTTTAGCAATCAAAACATTACTCGATTTGAAGTTAGATAAGTTAAAATAGTTTTTTGGTAAGTTTTAATACTCCTGTAAAATATACTGTGACTCATATTTTAGGATCGGGATGAAATAAGTATAGAAATTAAATCAAATAGGTTGAACCAATATAAATATCTCAAGGGCTGAACATTTATAAAACCATAAGCACTCCTCAACTTTATCCTTCAGACTACAATAACCTTGATATAATATATCTAAGGTTCTCGAGTGGCAACCACAAACAGGACGATGGACTAAAGATATTATAAAAGTCACAGTAAGTCAGTGGATGGAGGCGGCTCAAGACTGTTCATCGTGGCATTATAGGGGGGAGTACTATGCCCAACAGTGGACTTCTACAGGCTGATGATACCTAAGCACGTAAATCATTTTTGTTATGTAAATAAACACTAGCCAGCAATTTGTATTCGCGCCCTAAAACAGGTTTTATACAACAACATCTTAATAACTTCTTTGTGATTGTAGTGAACAGAATAATTTGAAAATTAATTAAACAGAGCTGAACAATGTCGTCAACGACGGTTCTAATTCAATGTTCAGAGTAATTCCACAGCTCATTATGAAAATTAATATTTCTCAAAAATAGACCTTCGTAACTTGAAGTGGGCGCCCAACGATTGTAGATCAAGGATTCATACTAACTAGTCAACATTCTGTGCCAACTGGCCGTAGTTACTAGTTCATGATCTGTGGACCTAACTAAGTGTCGACAACTGTCGTCGGATTTCACGATCATTTCCTTTTCCTTTAAACTTCTGATGGTGCCTTTCAATTAATTAAATATTCCTTTAATGGGGCCTTTCCTTCCAGGATTCTTCCAGTATTTTTGGAACTGTAATGTTTGTACTTGCATAATTAGAAAATCTGATTTATTTTACGCAGAAAACCTAAAGGATTTAAGGACCTCGTAGAACTTCTCGGCTTAATTACGCTTCAAAAACCTGTCCTTGTCCTGGTTCATTTTTTCAAAAATCTAGAACGTTGCGGGCCTTGATAACTCTTATTCATAACATACAAAATTTTACATTATAGCATATTGATTAGATTTTTTACCTTTCTCAATAATAAAGATATTATTTTCATTATTAATGCATGGGTACTATTGCTTGGCGGCAGAAATAGGTATACTAACATAACATAACTTAGCATAACACCCGACAGTCACAAACATAATCCTGCCCCCACACTAGGATTCCCTGTGACGTGGTATCAAGGAGCTACGAATACCATGGTACCAGTACACCCAGACCCAGAACAAATATTTGCAGATCATGCATTTGTCCCGCAGCGGGAATCGAACCCGCACCTCTTGCATCTCAGCCAGGTACTCACTCGCCGCGCCAATTGAGGTCGTGTGGTAAATGGTAGATGGGTGGTGGTAGGTAGTGGTAGTACTTTCCCTGAAAAACTTTTTTACAGGGAGCTCTACTACTGCGAAACACTGGCCCATAATGCAACATCACTTAAAGACGTGACCTACCTACGTGATATTGTATTTCGTCTCTGTACCCCTTTGATGCGTGTGGTGCGAACCCGAGACATGAAGTCCAAAAGTCTCGTATCCTGATATTCAGGGAATCGTCTAAACTTATATTGGAGCTTAGAAAAACTACAAAGTCTTAGTGATGCAACTCCAGCTTATAAACAACAAAAACGTAGGGCCATAAAATGTTATATCAAACATCCTACTATTCATATTACCGTTTTTATGGGCACGTACGTATCTCTGTTTCTCGAGTTTTATGCGACCTTTATGTGACGACGGGACCACTGACCCAACAAATACGTTCATATTTTTACGTCTTTATAATATGATTTTGTTGTATCAAATTTCTTGTCCCTATCTATGCATTTTGATATGAACTCTACATTGAAAAAGTCATAAACAACACGCAAAAACCAAAATAAGGTTTGTCCTAACTCAAATGTACTTTAAAGAAAACAAAAGAAAACTAAAAGTACAAAATAAACTATTAAATAACAAAAACAAAACGTTACTTTTGGTACTACCACAAGGCCCCGACGAGATTCGAACTCGTGATCTCCTGTTTACTAGACAGGCGCTTTAACCAACTAAGCCACGGCGCCTCGAGAGAGGCCGGCGAATTAATTAGCTAAATCATTCCATGTGTGTTATTTATGAACGTAGCGCATATAAAGTTTCGAACATCGAGAATATTTTATTAGTTATTTTTTTAGTCGTTATTAATATTTCACAGAATTAATAATACGATATTTTTCCCGTCTGGTGTTTATAAGTAAGTATTCAAATTTCTACCTATTTACTCATTCTTACTCTACTATTAGGTTACTGGATTTTACTTTGAGAATGCCTTTTGTATTCTGCATTTCACAGTCTGTCATTCATTTTAGACTAAGCATTTACTGAGAAAAAGCTTTATTCTCTTTTTGGAATGACCTCCTTGGTATTGACAATCTCTAAAAGGGTGTAAAAAAAAGCCAAATGATTCAATTAACATTTAATTTGTAAACAGTCAACATAAACACTCATACAATTGCATCACAATTTTTCTACCTATACAACAATTCGAACATACAATAAAATTTTAGGTACGTCTTTGGCAAGTCAACTCTATTTCAAAATATTATACCTAAACATGAGCTTACCTAACAGAAGATTCATTAAAATAAATACAGCTGAACTTGCGATTCGTATTAAAACTATCAGATTCAATATAAGCAAATCCTCAAATAAAGGCACCAAAACTTATACACATTTTTTATCCATCATCATCATCATCATAAGCGGTTAGACGTACACTGTTGGACGAGGCCTCCCGCATAGAATACAATTGGGCAATTTGCCATAATCACCACGCTTGGCAGGCGGATTGGTGATCGCAGTATTGGTGTTGAGCACTCAGGTGGATGCTGCTGCCTATCTCCAAGTCTCTTAGTCGGCTTTTACGACATCAAATATTTTTATTTTCTATACATATAATAAGTAACGTTTTAACGAATCTCTACCATGATATAAAAGCTAAATATGAGATAGACGATGATTTATTTAAGCGACTTTTGAATGAGATCAGCTAAAATATGATCCAGTTTGAAACACACCTGTCCTGCCTAAATTAGAGGACCATTATATTCATTACACTTAGTGAAAATAAAATAATTAGATGCAAGAAAAGCAACACACAAAATTGCATTAATAGCCTCAAGAGAATAAAAAAAAACATTTTAAAAATAAGCAGACGTGGTCTCTTACTTATGATATGTGCCTTCTTGAGCTTTTGGCTATAAGCAATTTAAACCTGGTGATTGACTACGCATAGAGTAGAGTTCCGTAGTTAGGTTAGGTTCACTCCATAGCTCAAATACTAATATAATTATGATAATTTAATAAGAGACACCATGATCCACTTAAAAGTCAAGTTCCTAGGCAAAACAGTTTAAAAAAGGCAGGGACCACATTGTAAAATACTCTGACGAGGTATATTTATGGTAAAAAAAATCATGTAGCAGAATAATATTGTCTAATTTGACAAGACCTTTTTAAAGGCATAAAATAAAAGAGGGTACGCTTAAAAAACTCCCCGACATTTATTGGGTGTTTTTTGTTAGATCCCGACAGTTTAAAAGACAATAGTTTTTCAAAAATTTAGATCTGCACTTCAAATTGTGGATAACGGCGTTGGATGTACATTAATTAATCTTATTCTAGGTCTATTTTTGTTATTATTCAAGGTATAACTTCAAAAGTTATGTATAATTCATAACTTTATATAAATTTCATATACGTTCATAACTGTGAAAACTATGATGATGTGACAGACTGTGATCGACAGACAGACGGATGCCCTGAACGATCTTACATGGGTTCCTTGTCAGACTACGGAACTCTAAAAAAGTAGCAAATTAACTTAAAACTAAGTATCCTTATAAACTAAAGTAACTGCATTTTCTTATTATGTACATTTATCATTGCACTTTTGCCTATTTATATCTCACGATGGAGAAATACATTACAACTACCCAAAATATACAGAAAATATACACCTTTATAGCTTGTATACAAACCTCAATACTGTTATAATTTAAAATTTCACATTGTTACAATGCCAATCAAAAACCGAAAATTGCTGCTCTATTTGGCATAATCATGGCCTACATAATCCCGTGGAATGGTTCTTAATATTATGAACATCAATAATTCATTTGGACAATCTTTGGCACTATAATCTTATATCTAAAGTCTCGACGACCAAAGAATAGAACGATGTTGGGTTATGGCGTCACTAAAACCAATGCGATTCACGATTGAGTTTTCGGAAAACACGCGATACGGTCAACAGAGCACCTAATGTTGGTACCTACAGTACGCTCCAAGGATCTGGGCTGCCCTGAAGTTAGCTAGTGGACGAACCTATAGACGAATCATTTGAAGAATATATTGCAACACCGAACGGCTATCTATGCTGGGTGGCCAAGATCTATCGAGCGTACTGTCCTAATTGTATCATATTAGTTTGAACGCTGTGCAATAAGGCACGATCGCAATTGTTAATCGCGTTGGTATGACCAGCGCCATCACAAAGAGAGTTCTACTAACGAGTCTCGCTATTGCACCTCCTATATCACAATTTCTATCCATCACAGTCTTAAGGGGTGGTCATACGAAATCGTTCACTTCTTTCTGGAGCGGGTTCTGCGCCTTGTCTACACACTTTCTGACCGCGTCGAGGACTATGGCGACGCGTCGGTCGATGGCGGCAAGGTGCGGCTCCCAGAGGATGGGCGTGACCGGGTCGCTCTTCAGCGACTCGCGAAGGTACTTTGATAGGGGAATGCCGTTGTGGTATCTGTAATAAAAAAATAATATATATTAAGTTTTTTTCCGTACCAAGGTCACCGCTTACAGCTTTCAGGATTAGCAAGTAGAAGAAGCAATGGGCAGGTCATATAGCTCGAAGAACTGATAACCATTGGGGAATAAAGGTTCTCGAGTGGCGACCACAAACCGGACGACGCGATAGAGGAAGGCCCTCTACTCGATGGACTAAAGACATTAGAAACGTCGCAGGAAGTAGATGGAGGCGGCTCAAGACCGTTCGTCGTGGCATTCTAGGGGGGAGGCCTATGTCCAGCAGTGGACTTCTACAGGCTGATGATGATGATGAAGTTTTTTTTCTGTTTATTAAAAGTGATAGTGGCGGCCTCTTGACTCTAAACCGTTGAGTACCTCGTACTGGCGTACGCGTGCTTATTCAAAGCTGCAGCCTTTGGTCTTGAACTCTTGAGATAAGATTCGAATAATCTTTCTCGTTGATATACGAGGGCTGCGAGGACATTAGGTACTGATAAAGAAATAATGTGTCTTTGTATTCAATGTTAGAACTCTTACGAACAACTTGCCGTAACTTACATTCTTATATGTTGTATTAACAAGACTGTAAAATGTCTTGCGAGTATACATAATACCACAAAAAATACAGTTTAGTCAGACACAAAAAGTACTAGCAGTCACCGAATAATTATATCACCCGAAATTGAGTTTCGAGATGAAACGTATGCTATATGCTTTAATCTATCAATATACCAAATTTCCGTGGTACACTCGGCCTAAAAATAGGAATCCTCAAACTCCTTCAAGATGCAAAATGCAGCAAGATGTCGTAAAAGGAAACTTAAGGATTACACCAGGGGATGGGCAGCAAAATTCACCTGAGTAATTAACACCAAACTGCGATCACCAATCCCCCTGACAAGCGTGGTGATTATGGCAAGTCCCCCCATTACACGCTATTGATTGTACGCTATGCATACTATGGGGGAGGTCAAATCCAGCAGTAGATGTCTACCGGCTGATAAGAAGATACCAAATTTTATCAAAATTAGCCTAGCCACTTTAGCGTGATAACACGACAAACATCCAACTACCATCATCATTTGACTTTTAGATATGATTAGTGATAGAGATACATAGACGTTGAATTCATTACCCTCGCTCACACAGTTGTCGGGCAAATATATAGGTCAATTCCCAAAAATTACATTTGATCATGAGCATCGTTTATTTTAAAGCAGTTGACAATAATAATTTACATGAATATCAATATGAAATCGGATTGCAATGTTTGACCCAAATAAATTTGATAATTAATGAGTGCTAAAAATAGCCTTGCTAAGTACCTATATTGTGCTTAACTTCAACCCAAAATATTGTGGCTCATAACACAACATTTAAATCATTAACACAGATAAAAAATAAATTACAACGACTTAGGTTTGACATTACGACCTTCAAGATACATATCATTCGATGGTCATAAGTAACTTCATTCGTAGATATTAATTTGTAGTGAAGGGCCTATGGTCCCTGAGACCAAGATTATAAATTTATTCAATATTTGTACAATCTGCAGATATTTGTTCAGGGTGTTCTGGGTATTTTTCTATGTATAATAAAAAATATCTATCTATGTAATGTATTGTATTAAGTATATCAGTTATCTAGTACCCATAACACAGGCTCTGCTTAGCTTGGGGCTAGATAATGCTGTGTGAAATGTCCAGCATTTATTTATTATTTATTTATTTATTTATTCTTTTTGTCCCTGGTTTTTTTATAAGCGCCGTAGCCTGTCAAGTTGTTTAAAATTTTAGATATATTTTACTAAACTGTGTTTAGATATAATATTTTTCTGTATTTTATGATTAATAAAGACCCTTTTAAAACAAAAAACTGTTTTTTTTGGTATTCCTGCGTTAGTTCCATGAACTGGTTGAGGTATGGTGGTTATAAAAGGACCTGGAGAGATTCTGTGAGGTGAAATCATTCACAGAGATGCACAAGAAAGATGTGATTCCATGCACAAGACGATGCCTCATATTTTAGGGGTTTTGCATCGAAAATTTACTCGTAAGAGTTATTATGTGTTGTCTGTAACTACTCTTTGGTTGACCAAGCAAGGAAAACGAGCGAAGTCCTTGCAATAATCGGCAAAATTTGCTTTAATTTGTCCGGAAGTACTCACTAGTGTTGGTACTCGCGTAAAGGTCGTATTTTTCAATGAATCTTGACGAAACTTTATGTACCTACAGGTTCTACTAAATCATAGAATTTTCTGGCGTCAGCGGTTTTTAATTGGATGGGTATTTCCTCCAAAAAGGGGGGAAGTTTGCTGCAGCGCCAATTGCCGTCAAGTGTCATAAGAAAGGAGTATGTCTGAACATTCCAAACCTATTTTTTATTCTAGGAATAAAAATCTATTTTACTATGGAAAAAGAAAAAAAACCAATACAACTTAACCACTTATTTGATTCAACGACTTTGCGGTTCAGGTAAGATTGGGTATTTGCTCGTTCACGCTTTAGATGCGATTTTCAAAGTTTATCTCAATTACTCGAAAATCAACGATCATCAAAGCACCAATTTTATAGCAATTGTTGTAAAAAAGTTTGTGCTCGTGAGGTCTACTGTTCACAGAACTACTATTTATTATTAGGTATAAGGTTAGATACATACTTGAGCAAAGCTGCGAGAGTAGTGTGTCTGACAACACAGCACTGTAGCAGTGGAGCGAGAATGCTCAGTTCATCGTGGAACGCCTTGCCGAATGCACGTCCCTGGTCCAGGTGTAGGGTGAACGTCTCGTTACCAAACATCCTGATAAAAGAAAATAATTGCAAACGTTATTAAGGTATATTTTATTATTTCTTTTTTTTTTTTTTTTTTATATTTTATTATTATAACACAGCATGTCAAACCAAGAAGAATTGGCTGTTAGAAAATGTGAATAAAAATTATATGTACCTATAAAATGCAAATGCAGGGCAAAGCCCCGCATTATATTTAGCAAAATAAATAAATTCAAACTACCTACAACAGAAAACCAAATGCGGTTTTGGCTTGTCCCCGAAAAGGACCCGAAAATCTCAGTCTGCCTCCCTGTCCTAAACACAGGGTTCATGCGTATACATAATATAGTACAGTTCAGGGTACATACTACTCATTTGCCGTGGTGTGTCCGGCCTATAAGAATATACCCCTCCGACTCCTCCCATGGATATAGTAAAAGCCTTACTAAGGAATTACACCAGGGAATGGGCAGCGCATCCATCTAAGTACTTATCAACAACTCTGCGATAACCAATCCACCTTCCAAGCGTGGTAGTATAGCAAATCCACTCGAGGGCAAAAAAAATCAAATGGCGCGAAAACAAATGAATCACTAAATTCGAAAAACGAAATAAACAAACCTTTTGATATAAATTTGAATATGGAATTCCTAACCAAACTCCAGATATTTGAGATCAAAGTGGCCAGTTCGACAAAACACCAATTTTATAAGTAAGGACCTAATAATAAACCATATTTTATGAATGTACCTTTATTTACAAGGTATCGTTTGGTCATCTTTAGCAACATTTTACAAACAGTAATTGAGTGCAAAGCACACACTTTTGTACTCACTTGAACGTTTCATAATGATGCCTATCCATATTTCCAATCAGGAAGTCGAATATGGACATGTCCATCAAATCAAGGAGTCGTCTTCCGGAGTCATACGGCGGAGTGTTACGGACCTAAAAGCGATAAAAATATTTTAAGTTACAATGTATGTATGAATTATGTACTAGTATATATATATATATATATATATATATATAATATTATATTATATTATGTAGTTGCCAGCTGTTTACAAGCGTTTTTCTCTATAGGGAACTCAATTTTGGGATTAAGAGTATTGGATAGGCTAATTTGTTGACTTATTAGGAGGGAATACACAGTGACAATACTCCTTTCCCTCGCACTTGTGCAACTCCAATCACCTGTCTCTTCCTACAACCCATCACCCCGGGTTGGACCATCGCGCGCGCCGCGACTGCGGCGGCGGCCAAGTAAGATGTTAAAAAAAATGGCGAATCGACTCGCGCGCGCAAAATTACTGAGATACGTATAAAAATTCATAAACTCGAAAATACTGAACTTTGTGTCCTAAAAATTGTTGTGGATTGTGAAGAATTGTGTTGCCCTTGTGTGTGAGTGCCGGCAGTGCTGTAAGCACAATTTATACACCATATTTTGGAAATATTGGCTCCAGCAGACACGAGCAGGTGAGCTCCTACCACTATTCCGTTGTCCTTTCTTTGTCACTGTGTATTGGGGAAAAATAATTTGTCTTTCGAAGCTAATCAATCAAATCTGAACCTGCGCGTAATCAAGTATCCTATGTTTTAATCCAGGTTTTGATCTACATGTTTACCATTCTTTGGTGACGTGAAGTACAACAAATAAACAACAGACCATGTTTGACTTTTATATAATTTATTGATTCTTATAATAATATAATGTGAAGTCATTGATGTTATTACAAAACTAATTAAATGATTTCCAATATTATGCGCTATATCGCATATTTAAATGTGTATTAACAAATGTTTTACTCTGACACAATATTTTGTCAGTAGGTACCTATTGACTTTTGCAAATATTTTCTTTATAGGCATGGTGTGTGAAGAATATACCCTCTGTCTCCTCCCGTGGATGTCGTAAAAGCTGACTAAGGGATTACACTAGAGGATGGGCAAACATCATCTCCGGAGTATTTAACACCAATATTATATTTAATAATAATTATATTTCGCTATGTACTGTTTCGATTAGCTCAAAATTGATTACCCAGTAAAATTTTATCGTGATTGTGAATGACCTATAGGTATTACTTAGCGTTTTTTTGTGTATTTAGTTATTTAAAAAGTAATATTATGTTTCTACAAGTGGAGACCTTTAAATGGCCTCTAAATTACTATATAAGTTACCACTTTGTTATGTGCCGATGGTTTTCCTAAAATAAATAAATACTGCGATCACGAACCACGGTCAGCACTCCGTTATGCCAAGGATATGTAAGCAATATAATACGATTTCAAAAACAAGCGATTTGGACATATCTGACCCATTACCCAAATTTAGAAAACAATTAAAAGAACTTTTGTCTTGAGTCCTTCGTGTTACTTTTAACTACACAAATAGTAAACAATAAGTCAGCGTAAATATCTATTATAAATCTAGCACTAAGTAATTAATATTTGTTCGAATTGTTATTCTTATCTTTTGATTTCTGAACTATATGCTTTGTGCTTGCTACTTTAAATAAGTTGTCATTTTATTTTTGCGCACGCTGTGATGCCCTATAATTACGGGAACACTATGAAGTTTGACTGCCTTGTTTTTATTTTTGGAATGTGAAGTGTGGACTTGTGTTGGGTGTCCTAATAAATAAATAAAATAAAATAAAAACACCAATCCGCCGGCCAACCGAGGCGATTATGGCAAATCCCTCCATTGCATTGTATGGGTAGGCCTCGTCCAGCAGTAACGGACATCTAACGGCTAATGATGATGATAGTTAGAAGTTTTACTTAATTATTTCCCAAACTTTGATCATAGTCATCGGATGATCATTTGATAATGATGAAGAAGCAGACTTACCGTATCACAGTAATCTGACTGAATCTCCCACTGTGCTTTCCTTCTTTTGTGATACGATCTCCTCCAAGGATGCCGCCAAACCTGTAAGAACAAAATCTCATAACTATTGGTTCGCCACGAACTGAGATGGTTTAGACGCATAATGACCAATATGTATTGGAAAAAATAACAGGAACAATAAAAGGACCAAAACGCAAAATAACCATTACGCATATTGACCACATCAATGATGCAAAATTACCAATATCAAATATATGACAAGGGAGTTTTATGTGTAAAAAGATTTTTCCGCGTTTTATGAGACCTCGCGAATACACACCGGATGTAGGTTACCTACATCCTTTACCTTCCTAACCGATTTGAAAAAACATTTAGAGATACAATTTTTATGGGGATAAAAATATAAATAAATTAAAATGTCCAAACAAAGTAGTTTCATTTGACACTCTTCTTAACCTGATTATCTAACTTTTTATTTGTTTACATCTCTTGTGGATATCTCAACAACCCCGTCACCCATTTAGCTCATGACCTTACTTAAAAATAGTACTAAGTATTGTCTATACCCAGCTACCAAAATACATAAAGATCAGAGCAAACGGCTCAAAAGTTACGCTTTGACAAACATGCATTACAACCCCGATTCATCCAAGAAGACTCTTAGTCATTTTGTAAAAACGGGAAATTTTCACGTACCGATATGTTGGTGGAAGCACCAACAGGTTTCGACCCTAATCGAGGGTCTTCATCAGGGCGAGGAAGGACGTGGAGGGAGTGTAGCGCTGATCCTATACCCACCCTGATGAAGACCCTCGATTAGGGTCGAAACCTGTTGGTGCTTCCACCAACATATCGGTACGTGAAAATTTCCCGTTTTTACAAAATGAATGAAATAATTCACAAAAGTTACTTTTGTAAAAAAAAAGACTCCTAGTTATTTTATATATTAAACAATGCGACATTATGATCTATCTGCCCAAATGATCTGACTTTAAACTATGATAAGATACTCATTATCAGTCAGATGAACGATTGCTACCTGAAAAATGATAGGATAATGTAAGTAGCTTCATGTTTACTTGGCTAGCTACGAGTATTATGTAAGCATACCTACAATTTTCATTAAATAATTTAAATTTAATGCACACGATCAATTGATTGTTATAATCAATAATAGTCACTGATTTATAAAAAATTATCATCATCCGCCTATCGACGGCTGCTGGACGAGACCTGCAGATCTTTGATGATTATGGTACATCCCCCCGTAGCATTCAATGGGGGGTTTGGGATAACCACGCTTGGTAGGCGGATTGGTGATCACTGTATTGCTTTTAATTACTCAGGTGGATGCTGCTTCCCATCCTCTAGTGTGTCGGCATTTATGACATTCTTTGAAAGAGACGGTCTATTGTTAAGGCCACGATATTCGAAATCGATCTATTTTTGATTCAACTTTAAATAATCATAATTATATTATTTGTTTTGCCTAGATAAAAATATATGTTGTAGTTTTATAAATATTCTTGATTATTCTATGGTTAACAACACAATATTTACAACTTCACTCGATCATAAAATAATACAAAAATAATGTCAAAAATACGGTCAAAAATTTATCGTTTTAAAGATTTTATTGAAAGCATTGCTAACGTATACTTAGCATAACATAACATAAAACCCAAAACACGAAAAACATGTCAAAAACTTATAGCCAGACACAAATAGCTTTACACAAATGACAATTTAGCCTTTATTATGTTTTTATAACCAGGATTTTGTAATTTTCATACTTCTTCCTATCTTAGAGAACAAGACCATTCATCATGAATTTGTATGGAGAAGGCCTATGCACAGTAGCTGTTGCCACCTGCCTGATGATGGTGAAGCAGTGGTATTATCAATAGGTGAAACCCTGTCTTTCAGAATGTAAGTTCGTCCAGCAGGTTACCTTTCTCTCAGCAATGTCTGAAGACGGTAGGAACGCTGCAAAGCTGCCCTCCAGCATATCTGGGTTCCCGCAGATCGCATGTCCCGTGTCGCAGTAGTACGAGCACTTTCCATGGAAGCAGAAGTTGTTTGCAGGTGATACGAAGAAAGTCTTGAGGATGTCTCCTTCGGTGACGTCATAGATCTCAGTGGTCATGTTAAGGACGCGGCCCACGACTGGCATCGCGCGACGGAATCCCAGTATCCTGGATCGGACAATTTATGGAAGTTAGAAGCTATTTTCTTATTGTGCGCAGGATTTGAGCAATTACCTACTGTGCAATTTTACCACAGTGACATAGAGTTAAACAAGACTATAATAATAGAACTGTTCACTTTTAACTAAGGTGATTTTTTTTCTTCAACGCAAATTTCGTAACCTTTACAAAGGCCTACAAAGGGAATCTGATAAAAGTTATTTTAAGATCCTTCGTTGATATTCAAATACATTTTGCGAAACTGTAATCTAATCTTGATATGACCTCACGCATACAAACATTTCACTTGTAATTCACAGGACGACTTACCCAATGTTTTGCGAGAAAAAGGACTTCTTTACACTTTACTGTCACTGTGTAAAAAAGGACTTATTTAACACTAACCTGTCAAGGTGAAACGCTGCAATCTCAGCGTTGTGTCGTTCGTAATCGGAGAAGTAGAAATGATTTGGCAGAGTCTGAACGTCTCTTGCAAACCTGCAAACGGGAAAGTCAATTTAAAAAACAAAAAACTAATTTTGTTCTAAGCTTTTCAAAAATATTTTTAAAACATTTTAAAAGCTTTTAATTGCTTTGTTAAAACATCTAACACCTTGAATTTGTTGTTGAAGTTATTCACGCAACTATCATTTTAAATTAGTTTTGGTATTGCAATTTGGCTTCAGGCTCTAAATTTGCATTCTAGAAATTATTCGATTACCTTAAGGTAATTTAAATGAATCACTGTCTGTACCAAACAGTTCATTGTACATTTTGTTTGATAATCCATAACAAATGCTGACTATCCTGCAGTTTTACCACTTATCAATATTACAAAGAACAAGAGCAGATAAGTGGATGGCATCTGATAAGGCACGAACTTGGCTAACGTCTGACTTTAAAGGTAATCGATCGTATCATCTTTACCGTACACTCCAGCACAATAACTACCTCATCAGAACAATACAAATTAACAAGTATCGTTGCTTAAAAACAGATAGGTCACAATCAGAGTGCATGTTCAGAGATCAATTAATCGGACAGGTTTTAAAACATCACCTAATAAGGCACTTAATCCCAAAGTCTACCCTAAAAGGTAAAGCAGGTATAAAGTTACCTTATTTCGCAAATTCCACAGGGTACCTGACAGGTACTTATTCGAAATTTAAATTGAAGTCCATTAAAGAGAAATATAAAATATCACGATAAGGGACCTCTGTCATTTGTAATTTATAGCGTTAAAAAATAGAAGCATTATAAAATGGGGCACAAATGTACGGATGTAGGTAATACTTGTAATTCTTTGGATGGACCATTAATCAATTTGTGAGATAAAATGATTAAAGTGGCTCTTAAATCGTGAATCTGGTTAGATAGGAGCAATCCCGGTAACATAGTGCACCGAGCGTCTTACGATTTATTGTCTGCAGCCGAGGTCGTAAGTGAGATAGTAGGGACATTTTAAGAGGGTCACAATCAAATGCATTTACATTTAGTTTTGTTTCGTTTGTTTCGAGCCGTTAGTTAGGGGAATGATGGCATTTGTTAGTTTGGTTTTGTTAAAAAGTAGAATATTTATTTTTGAGTTTTTACAGATTTATTTTGGAAATATACTAAAACCAACATGCAGTAAGTTATTTTATTATGAGTGTTTAACGATATAGACATTAAGTACCCATTTCTCAATCAGACATGAATTTAAACCTTGAATTAGATAATTAATTTTGAATTCACAATGAAACAGTTTTAAATGTTTAATGAGGTTCCATGAGGGCATGGTGATGAAACGGCAAGTAACATCTCATGTTCTGTACTAGCTTCCATGTAGATAAACTCGGCAAAGGGCCTATCGAGTGCGCGTGACATATCGCCCCCGGGTGAATTGTTAGCGAGGCCTCTTGAAATGTCGCCGGGATAACCCCAAGAGTCTATATTTTTTCTTGAAAAGTTACACCTACTTCGTATTCGAAACCACGGAGCACAATTTCTGTTTCGATTTTTCCGTTGGAAAATCATTTTGTTTAGTTTAATTTGTAGTTAAATCAGACGCCATCGTAACACTGAAAACAGAATACAATTGTAATCAAGTTTTAAAACTTTGACTGTAAAAATTTTATCAAGACAGAATTTAAGACCATATAAACTTTGAAGATTACAGGTTTCAAAAATTTAAATGTTATTCTTTTAAATTTTTTATATAAAATGTACCAAAAGCTAGTTTAAAAAAAACACTAAAAAAAAAAACTACCCAAACAAAAACACTACAAAGTGGGAAAAAGCACTACCCAGACAGACCATAGTTAATTTCAACATCTACGTAACGTGGCTTTCAAAGTTGCGTGAATTTTCCTCCTCTATTTTTCTTAAAAGAATATTCCTAAAGTGGGAACGAATTGCTAAGACGTCTGTCTGATACTCAATATACAAGCCCACTGGGAATGTAACACCCCTCCCCCGAGCAAATTTTTAGAAGCTGATGTCTTACCCTTTGTCACGACAAAAATTGTATTTGATAGCCTTTCAGAATATTATACGCGGAACACCGGCTCAAAGGTAGACGTAATATACTTTCTGCAAAAGCTTTATGCTTGCGAAAGAATATAATAAATAGAATGACGAAGTTCTAACAATGAGGCGTAAGTACACGTAAGTAACAGAAGTTGTGTACAACTCAGTACTTGAAGCACTTGGAGTGGGCAAGCCGCTAAGCCGATCGTGTGAAAGAACGCTCTCGAAGTTTTGTGAATAGAACCAACAACGCACTGAACAAGGCGACATAGAAGTTCGCACAAGTACTACACGAACATACAAGTACGTGGACTCTCTAACTAAAACGAAAGGAAGTTCGGAATAAAAGTTAGGGCTGCTGGTTAAGACATGACGTAAGTGCAGTTTGTGAGTACTTTAACCCTATTATGGGCGTAAGTTAGACGTTATCAAATTGCGTGAAATATGACTACATAAATTACATTTTCTTGACGGAATGTACGGTGTCGAAATTAGATCCTAAATAAAATAAATAGTGTCAAGTAGACTTACCTCATCGGTTTGAACAGTGCTTGAACTCCATTCGGATAGTCTATTATGAGCTTCAACTGCGTCCCTCCCTCTTTTTGCTCTGTCAAAATTGATTACAATTAAGTTATGAAACTACTAATACCAAAATTGATATACAACCTTCAGCTTACAAATTAGATTAGAATGTTGTCCTAGCGCAATAATTGAGCAGGTGAATGTACCAAAAATGAATGCAGTAGGTACTATTAGCACTAGTTTCTATCGAATCAACTGCGAAATTTTACATAGCAGGAATTCATTATTGCTCATGTATCTCTTGTTAAGGGTAAGCACTGTAGGTAGGTATACGATGAAGTCGGATCAACAATGAAATCCATTTAAATGGTTTAAATATTTAAGTCCAATTCGAAGTAAAGGGCGAGATTGTTGTGGCACTATTGTCCGCCAGACCGCTAACCCCACAACTGATTGCAGACCCGACTTCATTTAATATACATACACCTTTACCTGTTTTAGCTTTATATAATCCTGTACATAATTAAGCAGAGCTTTAATTATATACTCCTAAAAGTTTTGGGTTTTATTCGTTCGAAAATAGATATGGGAAATTCAGTGCCCACGAGGGCCATAATGTTTTTTTCAACATAAAGAACAATACTAAACTATAGATATCTTGTTTTTATTATCAGTAGGTATTTTTTTAAATGAGATTTCTCACAGAGATATAAATAATATTGTAATTCGTTATAGCTGGCGCATTACAAAAGAATTCGCCTGACATATACACGTCCGACGAATGATAAATTAGCAAATAACCTATATGAAATTCAAATGAATGTCCCACTCAGTCTAGTCCACCAGAATATTGGGCGACGTAAAGTTTATGTCTAAAACATAATAGATTTCCAGAGTCCGGATCCACTACTTACATTCTGAATATTTTATCGCCCTACATACTCAAATTGAGATCAAGGCCCTAACTAGGGGCTTACGTGGTGACTGAAATTGATCCTAGATAGTCGTATTTTACTGTCCAATAAAATCGAATGGGTTAATGTCCCGAATAAATCTAATGAGCTCGGATAGAAGGTGATTTTTATCTTACAGTGTTCAATGTCCATTATTTTCCATTTCAAATTTTCTACGTTCATGTTATTTACAATCATCATCATCATCATCATCATCAGCCTGTAGAATCCACTGCTGGACTGATGCCTGAACCTTGAGCCGCCTCCACCCACCGACTTCCTACGACCTTTATAATGTCTTTGATTAATCAAGAGGGCGGCCTCCCTACACTGCGTCGTCGGGTTTGTGGTCGCCACTCGAGAACCTTTATTCCCCTACGGTTGTCAGTTCTGCGAGCTATATGACCTGACTATTGCCACTTAAATTTTCTAATTCTGAGAGATATGCTCTGTGACGTTAGATACGTAGTCTAGATACCCTGCCTTTTTGCAACCCAGCTTGTTCGGGAGGCTGGAAGTCGTCGAAGGCTACGTGCAAGCCGATTATTTTTACAATCAAAATATGAGTTTTATTTTGCTGACAGAGATCATAATGTAATTGTATTTCTAGAGATAATTTATACTTGTAGCTATTTATTTTATTAACATAGATCTTTGGTTTTCTGATTCAATTTATATTCATATCATCATCATCATCATCACCCGTTAACTATCAGGTAGACCTGTTGTTATTGGACGAGGCATGAATAGCCATAATCACCATGCTTGGAAGGTGGTAATTGCGTTATTGGTGTTGAGTACCTACTCGGGTGAATGCTGCTGGTGTAATCCCTTAGTCGGCTTTTACGACATCCACGGGAGGAGACAGAGGAGTCTATTCTTTGGCCGGATACCTACGGCACATTCATATTAATTATTTTGATTTATATATGGAAGTTTTGTTTAGGAAACTAATTTACCTGCATGTAAGATCGGGGAAGTTGTCATATCTTTGAGTAAAGCTTCAACTAGTGGGTCTCCTTCCTCGTAGAGCTCATGCTGAGCTATTTTCAACTGGAACTTCTCTAGATTGGATGCGTTCACACTGCAAGCAAAAGAATACCAAATGCAAATTTCAAAGATCATCAAGAAAATGTCTTGCATACCCGAGAGCAATCTTAAAGATGATTGATACAATACAATACGCTATACTCATAATTGAATTGTCGTATATTGTAAATGTTATGAAAACAAGGTAATCATCAAGATTTCGGCGCGACACAGATATAAAAACTGAGGCTTTATCATGAGCTCTTATAGCGGTTCAGTTTAAAAACTATTCAGTACAAAATATTGGTTCATCGTTGACATTCGTCATCATTGAATAACTTTAATCGCAGAAGTCTATCAACCTACTGCTATTGTGCCTTTAAATATAGCCGTGGTCATCAATAAACCGATATTTTGTACTGAATCGTTTTTGAACTGAATCGCTATAAGAACTCACGGTAAGGCCTCTGAGGTTTGACGGAAGAATAACAAGATAAAGTCGTACTAACCTACTTAAAATTTTTAGCACACATTTCTAAACCTGGTCGTTAACGTCAAGATTTACATGGAAGATTTTCCAATGGCGGGCGTGTTGGTTTTGGCTGCGTGGAACACATAAGCGGACGTGATTCGCCTACTAGGTGTAGGTGCGAAACTCCAGGCGACGGCATACGACGGAACTGAATACTAAGGAGCCTACGTGTAACATTCCCGATTTGTGGCATGCTCCGATAACCTGCATTTAGAAATCAAGCTGGTATCTTCTCTAAAATTTATTGACTCTTTGCCGCTGTCAAGAGGCAATTCCAAAAGTCCGCTTGCACCACTGAAACTTCAACAGCTCCTAATGACCGCGATACAGTCTATTAGATTAACATCTACAAAGCTGTTTTGCCTATTTGTTACGGAGTAAACAAACGGATTCACAACAAAAGAGAACATTGAATCGAGCTCGGACAATGTAAGCTCGTCTTTTGCTCATTTGCCTAAATTACATCAATTCCATAAAGAGTGTGAGAAAATTCGCCACGTATCAAAGTGACCCTTCTTTGTATGGATTTAGCAGTATAAAGGTTCCGTGATATTGCGCAACATTTTGAGGAAGCCATCATGCATTCATTCCATTTAGTTTTATTGTCAAAGACCCGCGCCTATCTCGGCAAGACCCCGTAACTGGATTTTAAATAAGATTCTTGGTAAGCTTGTGACATTCGCCTTGTACAAGATAAAGAAAGGTCGCTGTCTGTTTCGTATTATAGAATCATCGTCTCGTGGAAATATGATATGATCCTTTTTTATAGTTATGTATAAAGCGAAATTTCTTTAGCGTCGGTAGTGAAGTGGAGCAATATGATATTCTTTTCATTGCTTTTAGAGTGTCCTGTGAGATTTCGTCTAATATTTGCTTTGGTGAAATTACGCCAGCCACAGGAGGCCGGCTCGACCAACCTGTTTGATTTTGATGCATACTTCAGTGCTCTGCGGGGCATTCGAGGCGGATGAAAAGGTACCGCTTTACAAAACACGCCGTAGTGTTGAGAGGTCAGGGCGTTTTTTATATTGAAACTGCAGTACACTTTTCCTGAGGCCTGATATTATTTTTTTTATATTATTTTAGATCACCGGTAGGGCGCTTGCGTCTTTTTTGCACGCGAACGAAGTTTGCTCCTAATTTGGCTATTTTTTATTCAAGCTCCATGAAATTTTGTACACATGATCAGTACTCTGATATACTTACTAGACCCATGGTGCGTCAGTTTTTTTTACAAAAAAAAACTAAAGCTTCGTTCAAAACTTCGTTCGTTTTAAACTTCGTTCGCGTGCAAATGGGCGTATAAGCGCTCTTTAGCTAGCTAGACGACGACGGCGGTAGGTACCGGTGACGTCCTCTTAAGGATAGTAACTTCGTCCTGATAATATAAGATTTTAATTAAGCGTTGTATGCAATAAAACAGTTAAATAGCAATATTATTAGACGGCACAAAATTCATGGTGGCTTCGGAAGCTCGTTTCCAGTTCCTAAATGTTTCCACACTACGTACGTCTGGTACACATGAATGTCACAGTGCAATAAATATCGCGAACAGTTAAGTGCAATTTGCTACAGTGGACTTGCAGCAATAGTGCGGTTACTAACAATTTTAATGCGGTAACTTTAATTTGTCGACGAACATAAATCGTACTTGGCGATGTCAGCTGTCCAGAACTTTCCTTGTAATGTCCTTAGCGCGTCGTTTTACGAGGAATATTTTAATTAATATTTCTTAAAGAAATATTGTATTACTGAACTGCGCAGTAAGGAAAGCTTTATGAATGCTTAGCTTCTGTGAATGTTTAGAGTACTTTTTTTGACACTATCTTAAACGTAACGTATAATTTGACGCTATTCTTTTATTTCTTGGTGAATTTGTAAAGAAAAGTGTCTGGTTTAGTTTTTTACATCTATATATGTACAAGTATCATTGTAAATACAATCACGAAGGTATACTATAAAAAACATCAAGCCACATATAATATTTTCTAAAACATCACAGAGAATTGCAACATTTCATGAATAAAAAAGGACTAAACAAACCGTTGTTTAAAAGTAATGAGATAATGCAGCCACTAGGCTATATTCTGTCGTATCGTAACTTACACTGTAATCCGGAGGCGTAAGATTACCACCTTCCGTATGTATGGAGAAAACACTTTCATAATATTTTCTTGAATAGAATAGAGCGGCATCTGCGCTAGATTTTCTCTTTAAATTAAATGACAAAAAAAGCTTTTTTGTTGCGTGAAATTGATACGATACTGATATGAGGGGTTACGTATTCATAATAAGTGGATACTTTACCCACTGTTGTTACGTCAAGCCAGGTACCTACTGTGACAAAAAACTGTGTACGGACTATCTAAAATGACGAACGTTTCAAAGTTAAAGTTTTTTTGGATAACTATTTATTAGGTACTAACCTTGGCTCTAAATCCTCCATATCTTCAATGGTAGGGTTCTCCGGGCGCAGGATATTTAGGTCCCGGTGAAGAGGCGTCACAACTGGATGATCATCTTTTTTTCCTTGCATCTGACTATTCAATATCTTCAGCAATTCTTCATATTGCTCCGCAGGAGGCGAAGGAGTGCGAGGCTCGGCTTCAACACCACTGGTCTCACTAGGAGCTGACTGCTCGTATTCTCGGGATCCATTGCTACCATTGCTATTAGAAAAGAAAATTATTTTTAAGCATGTCTGGCTTTGTTTCGAAATCTTTAAAGAATATATTAGAGCGAGGGTTTTATGACTAAAACTAACGTAGACACTAGATTTTAATCGAATTCTATTTTAATTTGGTAGGGAAAAACTAGATAATATCTTGTTTAGTTCACTAGAACACAGCTTGGTACTGAATGGGAATTTACCAGACGCAGGATCTGATTTTCGGGCGCGGCATATGTTATTAGTTTTTTAATTTTATCATCATCATCTGATGATTATGATGATGAATTCAGCCAGTGGACGTCCACTGCTTATTAGGGCACCCCACAAAATGCTACTAGGAACGGTCTTGAGCCGCCCCTATCCACTGACTTCCTGCAACCTTTACGATATCATCGAGAACTGTCTTCGGGTTCGTGACTTCCACACCCCACTCCACTCCAGTTCCCTTCAAAAAAAGGGAACTCTAATTGTGTCCGACTTAAAAGACCCCCTCTATCTCTTCCCGTGGATATCGTAAAAGCCAACTAAGGGATTACACCAAAGAATGGGCAGCAGCATCCACCTGAGTACCTACTTAACAGCCAACTGTGATCACCAATCCGCCTGCCAAGCATGGTGATTATGGCTAAGTCCTTGTCCAGCAGTTGACCTAAATAGGCTGGTGATGTGACGTGTAAAAGAAAGCGGAAATAGAATAATAATGCATAGATAAGTATGCAGTTGTGTGGTTTCAGCATTAGCAAGAAATTAAGAAAAAACTATTAGTTTAAACAATTTATGTGAATTAGAATTATGAACATTATTTCAAAGTATTTAGTTATTTCCTTGGAAGTTAACTTACAAAATTTACTTGAACAATGCTTACCTACTTCAATCGAGCTTTCAACATAACACAATTAAAATTTTAGAAGTTACGAAAACACTCAATCCGTTCAATGTTTATAAACTTATTGGTATTTACGTAATTCACTCAAAGTCAAATCATTTGTTGAGATAATTTCGTTATTCGTCAAACAATGGTGTTCCAATTAGTAAGCGATAATAATTTCTACGTTGCTTTAAACCAGAACTTATCAGTCCATAGCTACCTACTTGTGTACTGAATAACTTTTCATTTAAAAAACCGACTTCCGCCATAGTATTCGACTAAATAATATTGGATGAAAAAAAAATTATGAAAGAACCATAGTGGTGAAAGGATTATGATACTTTCTGAATGCAAATGCTTAGTGTCTTGCTGAAAATATCAAAATCGCCATATGTATGCCTACAATATTTGAGGAGTTCCCTCAATTCCTCATGGATCCCATCATCAGAACTGGATTTTGAAAAAAATGGGACCAATCTGGAAGTATATCTATTCAAATAAAAAAAGAATTTTCCAAATCGGTTCATAAATGCCGGAGATATGCGGTAACAAACATAAAAAAAAAATACAACCGAATTGAGAACCTCCTCCTTTTTGGGAAGTCGGTTCATGAAAAGACTTTAGTTTAACGATGTTGCGTAAATACAAATAATACGCATTTATCAATAGCGTTCTTGGTATTGATTGGAAGATACGTTTTAAATTTAATAA
Organism: Epirrita christyi; assembly: GCA_951392215.1. Taxonomy (NCBI): domain Eukaryota; kingdom Metazoa; phylum Arthropoda; class Insecta; order Lepidoptera; family Geometridae; genus Epirrita; species Epirrita christyi. The sequence continues at coordinate 11,005,884 of OX595846.1, forward strand.
CTTTATTTACATAAATAGTAATACAACAAATCATTTTTATATTTTGTATGAATGTGGGATGCGGAGCAACTATAAAACACTATTTTTACTTCGATCGACTGTTTATTTTATAAAACCCCAGAATACACATTACCGCGTTCACACTTGTTCAGATCCCAGAGAAGAGAGATTTTCCCACCGTTCCTTAATTTAAAAAAAACCCTCCGTTCAGTCCATAAACTCATTCAGTCGTTCACACTACGTTCCATTTCACACATCTATTCTATCTCACATGCGTTCCGTTATCATCTTTCATCCCTCAATTACACAGATCCTACATGAATAATATTATAGTTGTAGTATATGTACTGAATTTGAAAAATACAAATGAGCCGGTTGATCTATCTAAAAACCGTCGCAAAAACGATCTAAAGTTAGCTCTACTGATCCAAATCACTACTGCATAAGCATCCTATGCTGCGTGTGATGCTGGCTGCATTGCCACAAAAAAATAAAAAAATAAGCTTTAAAATCTTATCATTTGCTTTAGAGTTTTTATCAATAGCCTATTGTTTTTAAACGTTGAATAATAATGACAATCATATTCATGATAATATCGTATTGTTCTTTTGTTGGGGAAACCTTTCTACTGGTATTTGTGAACATGAGGCAATTTTTGATTGTGTCTATTACTTATTTGGAACTAAAGTACCAAGAAGATTAGCAAGATGATATGGTAGTGAGATCCAATAACCGTTGGGAGTAAACGAGTTTTTGATTGAAGACCACGTCTACGTATATGTAGTGTGGGGCGCCTTCCAACTATACATGGAGTGGCGACCTGCGCAGGATGGCTGGCATCAACTGGATAGGGAGAGCTGAAACCGAGATCAGTGGTACGCCATGGGAGAGACGACGACGACTGTAGGTTGATGATGAAGTAATATATTTTAAAATAATATTGGGTGACCAACTGCCAAATTCACTAAATAAATCTGAAATTATAAAAAACCCTGTACGCCATGGGAGAGACGACGACTGTAATAGGTTGATGATGAACTACTATTATATATTTTAAAATAATATTGGGTGACCAACTGCCAAATTCACTAAATAAATCTGAAATGGTAAAAACCCTGTACGCCAAAGGAGAGATGACGACTGTAATAGGTTGATGATGAAGTACTATTATTTATTTTAAAATAATATTGGGTGACCAACTGCCAAATTCACTAAATAAATCTGAAATGGTAAAAACCCTGTACGCCAAAGGAGAGATGACGGCTGTAATAGGTTGATGATGAAGTAATATTATATATTTTAAAATAATATTGGGTGACCAACTGCCAAAATTCACCAAACAAATCTGAAATGATAAAAAACCCTAACTTTCACAAAAAAATACTTTATTTGACTGTTTTTTTTTTTACTTTCACGATTACAATGAATCTGACAAAAGCCTAAAATGGCACTTTTTACCAAAAAGATTTTCTTTTCTTTTTTAAATAAATACCATTCTTGACTTGCGTCATTTTCATGTTTGCTTGTGCAAAATTAATAGGTTTTTATAGGAACTACCTATATCAGATAAAAGTTATTTGTGTAGCCGGTACGTTGTCAATGAAATGCATTGTTTCATTACAAAAGGTTTAATTGATACTTGCAATAATAAGTTTCTTTGTTAAAAAATTTCAAAATGAACTTTTATAAAACTAGTGGTCAGAACCGTGAGCTGATTAAAATGTGCCCAAACACTGCCAGGCTACTAGTAATCATCGAGGAGTTCCGATGTCCTTCCGTCTTCATCATCAGATCAGCTCGCTGTCACCATATTACTAAATTGTCATCAAAATTTGATAGGTATCCAAAATTTCAGCCGAATCGGTTAGGTGGAACTGGTTTAAAAATCAGGTGAATATGCGTATCGTTTTCTAATTTCATTTGTTTTACTACTTGAAAAACCAAATTACTTGTTAGTTGTTTGTTGATGTACTTCCGACTAAACAATGTGTTAGTTCTGTACTTATTAAAGTTAGTAAAATGGCACATATTTTTTATATATTTTGATACTAGTTGCGCCCCGCGGTTTCACCCGCGTGAATAATGATGAAAATTGATGATGATGATGATGATGAAAAGTAGCTTATGTGTTATTCTGAAGTATAAGCTATGTTATTGCAAAGTTTCATTAAAATCCATTCAGTAGTTTTTACGTGAAAGAGTAAGAAACATCCATACTCACAAACTTTCGCGTTTATAATATTAGTAGGATGTTTTTTTATTTTTTTTGTAACACAAATTATTTTATAACATAAGAAAATAATAAAAGTGGTTAAGGTAGTTTTATGATTCGTGTAATATTTTAGAACAAGAAGTGGAAATATTTTTTAAATCGACATCTTGATCTATTAATTATTCTTAAGTACTAAATTTAATTAATGAATTTGACCAACTGTTTGTGGTAAGTAAATCAATAAATTATTTTATTGTTTTATATAAAACAAAAGATGAAGCAATTTTACGTCAATTTGTGTTTAAGCACACATTTATAAAGAGTATTAATTTCCTGGTTTGACAATGAAAAGGTGTGGTGAATTTAAATAAAAACACACTATTTAGTCTTCTTTTTCAACATAATTATAAATGTTTTCTATTGAACTCAATATTTTCGGATTTCGAGCTTATCATATTAAAATATAGTTGTTTGCATGTACAACCTAACAATTCTAAAACAAGGTACTAAATATCTTCTTGCTTCGCCATTAAATTATTTATTTAAGGAAGACCAACAGCTTAATTTAAAAACAATCTATGCTAACAAAAATAGGCGCCGGAAAAGCCAATTAATGGTCCTCACGGATTGATACAAATTAGCTTACAAAACGCAAACAAACAATGATATATGTTAGTAACAAATTAAATAAATAAATAAAAAATAACATACCTTTAAGTTACGAGCATATGAATTGGATGGTATCAGCAGGTAGGTACGGAGGATACCTACCTGTATAATTCAAACAAACATACAAATTGGTGCCTAATTAAACTTACAAATGAATGCCTAATTCAGAAAAAAAAGGATATTTCTTACACTTGACAAAATACCTACTTATAGAATGCTACCAGAAAGTAATGAATTACCAAACTATAGCTACCTACCTATTTAAAGAAACTACTGCTCAGCAGCCGCCCGTGCCGAGCTCACGCTCATTATCTATCATTATCTTACGATCAGCCCTCTAAGAAGTACTTCTGAACCAAATTAAATTTTTAATCACACAGATACAGCACTACTGGCGGATTGACACGAACCCTCACCCGAATGGTTTTTTATACCTTTTACGTTAAGGAACCCAAAAAAACGATTGCACTTTAAACTAACTATACAGCATGATAAGAAGTACCTACCTAACTGATAAATTTGAAAAAAACAGGAATAACGAGTTCTGGGAACTTGCAACAGAATTTATCATACCTACTGCGATGCAAATAATGGGCAATTAAATAAAATGGTTTCCATAATTGATGATATTTTTAATCAACTTCAAATAAAGGATCTAAACCCACACCAATTACTTCGCGGTAAATTGCCCAATTTTAATGGTTTTTTAGCAAATGATCTTGAAGAAGTATTCCTATACAAATTTTATCAAAATCTGATAGATAGGTAAGTACTATTGCCGAAAATCTAAAAGGAAGACTACTTATATCGTTTATAATTTGTCAACACCTAGGTACATTTTTGTATGATTCGTCAGCACTTGGGCAAATAAGTACTTTGCTAGCAATGAAAACGCCATTCACAGATATGAACTCTATGGCTTAGTTTTTTAGTTGAAAATAAGTTATTTTTATTTTTGCAGGTATCACATACACACTCACACACGTGCAAGTAGACATAATGGACTAATTCTCCGAAATGCAGGACTAAAATACATTAAATTTTGTGTATCGAAGATTATAAGTACACATAAGACACAAAGTATACAAACTACATACGAGGTAATAACACGGTGTGAACTACGAATACCTACCTATTTAAGCGAAATACATTTTAGATATCTTTATCGACTATCGCCGATTACTTTGGGTGATGTTTCGAAATTATATATTTTATCTGCCTATCTCAAATAAACTGATAACGTGTAATTTTTGTACAAAAGTTAATGCTCTGTTTGTTTAACGATAATCATGTGGAGAGTCAGCAGACGAGTGGGTGTTATATTCCTATGAAAATATTAATTATTATTTAGGCAAAAACCTTTTTTGAAAAATGATAATTGTTTGGTTACTTATACAGGGCGTCCCACGGCTATGCCACATGGAGGGAAAGTACCTTGAATATTGTAGATGGAGTATTTTACTGAAAGAAGATATTATTTGAATTTAAAAAACAATTGAAACTGCATTCATAGATATTTATTTGATAAATTGATTAATTTTGTATAAAAAAATAAAATTCTTGGTCTTCCTTTTATTTCGGACACTATGTTATTGAGCAAACAATAATCCTTATGATGAAGCCTTTCGATCGATATGATAAAGCTACAAGGTGATTATTTTTCTCGTGTAACGGGTTCGATCATGTAATTATTTAAATATCTATGAATGCAGTTTAAATTGTTTTTTAAATTCAAATAATGTCTTCTTTCAGTAAAATGTTCCATCTACAATATTCAAGGAACTTTCCCTCCATGTGGTATAGCCGTGGGACGCCCGGTATATTACGAGTCAGGTTACGGATTATGGAATATTTTATATTGACACACTGAAATAGTGCAGCGTGCAGTTTTAGACTGTACTCACTATTACAATGCAATTATACCAAAACATTAATTTGTTTTAATTAACTTTGTACTTTAGCATAAGGTAGCTATTTAACTTGAATATTATTGACTATTATTTAAATTACCCACTAAGCTTTTTTTCTTGAATGCAAATTTATTTAGACTAAAAGATATTATATATATAGATTAGCTACTTAATAGTACGCCAGGGGATGGGTAACAGCATTCACCTGAGTACTTAACATCAAACTGCGATCAATAATCCGCCTGCCAAGCGTGGTGATTATGGCAATTCCTCCCATTACACGCTATGTTTGTACGCTATGCATGCTATGGACACCTATGGGGCAGGCCTCATCCAGCAGTGTCTACTGGCTGATGATGAATAAGAAGATAGCTGGTGTTATTTAAAATAACGAGTTATTTTATCTTTCTATAAATTAATTCAAACATTACTATAATTTACAAAACATTTAGTTGGCAACATCTGCTATATGTTGCTCTACAAAAAAGACTAACGAAAACTTGCACACAAACCGATTCGCTAAATTACCAAAACAGAATGGTAATGCAATTTTATCAATAATAATAATAGAGTCCGTTCAGAAAGAGAGCCGTCGTGGCTAACGTGAACTAACGTTGTGAACTACATAATTAAAACCATGACTGTAGCTGGTTTCTTTCTGTTGGCATTTTGAATCATAAACTAAAGATATAGTAACATTTGTAATAGGATCAAAACGGAATTGACGCGCTAATAAATTGCCCGCTAAAAAAACAGGTAATTTAGCACAGCAGCGCCCTCCAATCCCACGACGGGTCTCTCGCTGAACAGAATCTACCGTACCTTTTTAATTTATTTTATTAGCAAATGCGTCAACTGAATTTCATGCATTTAAAAAAAAACTAACGTGTTACCGATAAGCATGGCTTCTTTCATGTAAGGCAATAAAATGAAAATGATTTAAACTTATAAGGCATAAGTCATTGCTATTAATGGAAAATAATTGCTGATGTTAATAAACTAAAACTAAGCAATGATCTCTCTCTACTTACTATTAATTGTTTATGTACAATTACCTATATTTTCAAGGCAAGAACAAAGATAAGCGTAAAATAAAATTACATAAACAACAACAAAATTATATTTAAAAAAACGTAGACTTAAAGTTCATTGACCTGCCAGATGTTGATTCTCTATTTTACTTTTAACTCGGAGAAACCAAAGTAATGTTAAATTGAGAGAAGAGGGAAAACGGAAGACGGCTTCCTTGTCAAAATGACTGATCTAAAGCGAAAAAAGTGTTATTAAATTGTCTAATTGACACCTACGGATTCGTCTGAAGTTAGTCTGGTGTTAGTCATTTCCTTTTTTGCCGACTGACGGAGGGTTATGCTTCGTCATCAGCCGTTATACGTCCACTGTTGGACGAGGGGGAGCCCTCGAATCCATAGAATGCAATGGGGGGATCACCACGCCTGGCAGGATTGGTGATGCAGTATTGGTGTAATCCCTTAGTCGGCTTTTAGGGCATCCACGGGAGGAGACGGAGGAGTCTATTGTTAGGCCAGACACACCACAGAACATGTAATGTAATATTAAAAACAAATATTTTTTCCTTATATTATTATTATGTTGTTTTTATGCTGCTATGCCGTGGTGTAAGAATAAACCCCTCTTTCTCTTCCCGTGGTTGTAGTCAAAGCCTTACTAACTACTTAAGGTATAAAACCAGGGGATGGGCAGCGGCATCTATCTAAATACTTATCTTGATGTTTATTTAATTTTGACAACCTTCCTAAGGTTTTTAAGTTCTCATTTACTATGTATCAGCAACTCCTTGCTCCGAGGCACCACACAGGCGCTTCTCACCTTGTGGTAAGACGGACCATTTTTGTAAGCCAAGCCGTGTTTGTTGCCTGATTCTTCTAGGCTTGGTCGCGTTGGAACAGGAGTAATTTTAGTTTATAAGACGATTCGAAACGATCCTTGTGATTTCAATGAATACAAATCTTTTTGACTTTGACTTTTACTTTTATCACCAACTGCGATTACCAATCCGCCTGCCGGACTTTTTCTGCTCTTTCGAACGGAGACGTCGTCCTTTTTTTATTTTATTTCAATTTATAGTGTTTTTTTGAGTTATATCGTGTAATTTTGGTGTAATTTTAACCGGTGTAGCTCTTAAAGAGCATATGGTAGTGAATTTAAATAAAATAAGTGTATAGCGTGTCTTTACGAAGGGGTGGAAACTGTCCAGGAACATTCTAGTAAACTGCCATCAATTTACTAGAACATAACTTGACAGAAGACTTTGACGACTGGACATTGTTTGATTATATCAATAACTTGACATTGGCAAAATTGAGAAAATCCACAGAAGCCATAAAAAAAAAAAAATCGCCTGCCAAGCGTGGTGATTACACGCAGTGGACGTAAACATGCTGGTGATGATGATGATGATAATGTTATTATTGTGACCAAAAATTAATGATAAAAATACGCGATATCAACGAGTAGGTACTTACTCGCTGATCGTACAGTGTGCGACGACTAATATTTATTTCATGACGCTATCTATTCACGCGTCAATAGTAAACAACAGTTGGTTCACATTCTTTACATATTTTAAATAATCCAATAATCACTTATTTGTTAAGATAACTAGCATGAAATATTATATTAATTTATAAAATATAAAGTTAATTTTTATTTTATAGAGATCCTTCTAGATTTTTTTTAAATATTTATAAACTCGGAGGCTATTTTCCTTAGAATAATGACCATACCCTGATTTTTAATCTTAGACAATTTTTGTAAACAAACAAATGTCAAGATATGCCACTGTGTGTATAAGTGTCATATATGTGTATATACAGGCGACATGGAAGAAGACAGGCGAGTTATTAATGAAAACAAAACTATTTAACTGGTACTTCTTCGTATAATAATGATTATCGATACAGGTAAATTCTCCAAAATTGCTGTATACGGTATATATTTGGTTTACGCCAATATGACCACATTTACGAATTTCGCAACAAATCTCAAGTGGTTGCTAATCTGCTTTCGCCGGAACGCTCACAAATAATAATTAATATTCTGTTTCAATAGAATTGAACTTATCGTGGAGTAGATCTTCCAAGAAACAATTTGGAACGATTTGGGAGAAACAGAATATTTTAGAAAAAATACGACTACGTATACACCACGTACTTTACTATCAACGAAACGTCAACAGGAGAATAGAAGTACGTGGTGTATAGTTTTAATTTTTCTAAAATATTCTGTTTCTCCCAAATCGTTCCAAATTGTTTCTTGGAAGATCAACTCCTTCTAACCTAAAGTTCCTGAATCTTTTAAACTCTCAGGAACGATCACACTTCCACCTTCTATTATGCCTAAGTTATTCACAGAACAGAGGTAGCCTGTTTATGAACGCGTTGTCTGCGGATATCAGAAAGGCCTACCCCCCAAATGGCAATGGGAAACGAAACAACGGGGATCATTTTGGCAGCCTTATCGCTATCTAAATCTTATGAAACTTGAATAGGGGAAACTTCTTGACCTAAATATTCCTCCTTTCAAGTTGCAAGAGATTTGGACAACGCTAAGGCTGCCGAAATGATCCCCATCCAATCGTTGAGTTCCAAATCAACAATGGGGATCATTTCGGCAGCCTTAGCATCATCTAAGGGCAGATCTCTTCTCATCTTTGATGACCATGTTCATGAAACATTACTTGCCATGTTAAACTAGTTGAACTGTGTGTTATTATTTAAATATATCAATATTTAATATTTACTTTATGAGTGTTATTATTTATTGTGTAGTTATAGAATCCACACCAACATACACCATTTTATTTTTCTGTTTATTCTAATTTCCAAGGTTTCTGGCAGAGATCGCTGTTTGCGATAAAGCTACCAAACATTGTATTACCCTTTCTTATTTTTATTTTTTAATATTTCCGTGTGTGGTCTATACAGAGTTATTTATCTATGTTTATTTCGTTTACCTCATCTCATCTCAGGTGGACCACGGGGAATAATTTGACGGTTATTCCACGATTTTAAAAATTCTATCTATATAAGAAACTCATTGATGACTAAAGTTTTTATACCTATGATATCAAAAGTGTCTCCACCAGTAAAACCTCTGAAAAACGATGATTTGCGGTCTTTTTCATGGTATTTAGTCACTCAGTGACAACCAAAAATCGCATCCCAGGTCTTAGATTGTTATGTTACATAGATGGCTTCTTAGTGTACAGACAGGCCTAGGCTAAACGGCATTTGCTTCGAAGCGATTCCATTTCTACAGTCGTAATACAATACAATAGACCACGTGACATATCGATAGCTAACGTCAATCCCATACATTTTGGACTTTTCTACTGGCGTCATTGCTATTAGAATGTTACTTTGTTTAAGGCCTCTGAGCAGACTGATATCAGTGGGGTCAGCACGAATAATTTACGTTACCAAGACTCTAGCGAGACGATCGCAAATGTCAAATATTGGCCAATGACATCAGGGTAACTTGAAATCTTAGTAAGCTGATTGAATAATTTTTGACGTTTACTATCGTAAGCGTCTCGATAACGTTAGATGTTCGTGCTTGGGCCTCAGATTACGGTACAAAATTGATCACGATACTTTGTACTGACGAGATAAATTTTATAATATATCACATTCAATGTGAGCACTTATCTGTAAGACGCTGTCAAACTAGTCAACATTGTGATAACGTGCGTCAGATAAAATAAAGCATAAAATAATAAAACTATCTCAATTGGTATATAAACTGGTTTTTAAATTAGTAAAATACCAGGTAATAACTAACTCTGCAGTTAAAACTGCTTTTGGAATCGAAATAACAATGCATTTAACATAGCATAACACCCAAGAGTCACATAGGTAGTCCAGAGGCCTTACCATAAGCTCTTATAGCGATTCAGTTCAAAAACTATTCAGTACAAAATTCGGTTCCGTGATGTCCGCAAGACGAGCCTCCTTGACTTTGGAGTCACTTCGTTACATTCTCACTCAGTAAGGGTAAAAGTTACAAACTTGATGTTTGTACAGTGATTACTAGAGAATGTTATCTAACGAAATCATAGATCAGAAACACGATTAGTAAAACTTTTCTCGATAGATTTATTTTTTGAGTCCTATAACCTTTTTTACGTCCATCCTTCGAGTCTAGAACATATTGACGGTAAATTTTTATATAATTCGGTAGAAAATCACAGCATTTAACAAAATAGAAGATGATTTATTTTTATATTCGCTACTTTTTAAGCAAAGCGAAGTTTTATCACATGTCGTTTACGTCATTTACTTCTGAGTACTTTTGGGCGGGACAGAATCTATATCGCATCTCTTCTCGGGCTCAAGTGAGTAATAGCGCTATCACTTTCTAATCAGGGCTCATGGGCGGAGTTAGCGTGGGAAATTTTTACAAGGAGTATCGTCTTAAAGGCAGATATAGACTTCTTTGATTAAAGTTATTCAATGATGACGGATGTCAACGACAGACCGATATTTTGTACTGAATCGCTATAATAGCTCTTGGTAAGGCCTCTGATTCCACATTAGGATGCCCTGTGTCGTGGGTATCAGGAACTATGAGTAGCATGGTATCATAAAACCCAAAACCAAAGCAAATATTTGCAGATCATAGAAACATTTGTCCTGCAGCGGGAATTGAACCAGCAACCTCTCGTATATCAGCTGGCAATTCGCCCGCCGCACCCCAGAAGTCGATTAACTGCTGTGTATTAAAACAGTTTATGCCGTACGTCTTGAATGAAGTTATGTAATATGCGTAACTACTTGGAATTATTATTTCAAAGTCAAATGTTGACGACCTCCGTGGCGTAGCCACGGGCACCCACGGTGCGGGTTCGATTCCCGCTGTGGGGCAAATGTTTGCATAAACTGCAAATTATTTGACGACCTCTGTGGCGCGGTGGGCGAGTAGCCGCTTGAGATGCGAGAGGTTGCGGGTTCGATTCCCCTCTGCACAATTGTTGGTATGCTCTTTAAATATTTGTTCCGGTTCTGGGTATTATGGTACCGTGGTACTCGTAGTTCTTGATACCCACGACACAGGGAATCCTAGTGTGAGATTAGGGCTACGTATGTGACTGTTGGGTGCTATGTTATGTTAATTGTTCCGGGTTTGGGTGTTGTGGTTGGTACCATGGTACTCGTAGTTCCTGTTCCGACACAGGGAATCCTGTGGGATCAGGACTATATGTGACTGTTATGTATGTAAAAAAAAAAATAACACCCTTTAGGTGTTATTTTATGTATGTTTGACTATGTAAATCTACTATCAATACTTTAGTTTAATTGTTAACCGACTTCACAAAAAGGAGGAGGTTCTCAATTAGGTTTTTTTTTTTTTTTTTTTTTATGTTTGTTACCTCATATCTCCGGCGTTTATGAACCGATTTGGAAAATTCTTTTTTTATTTGAATAGATTTTTTTCAGAATCCAGTTCTGATGATGGGATCCATGAGGAATTGAGGGAACTCCTCAAATATTGTAGGCATACATATGGCGATTTTGATATTTTAAGCTGTTGCTTAAAACCAAGCATTTGCATTCAAAAAGTATCATAATCCTTTCACCACTATGGTTCTTTCATCATTTTTTTTTTCATTCAAATATTTAGTCGAATACTATGGCGGAAGTCGGTTTTTTAAATGAAAAGTTATTAAATGTTTTGTTTTGTTCTACCCCTATTCTTATATCCTTAAACTACTTTATGGAAGAGCGATACCTCCTAATACAGGTATTTACAGTAACAGTATTTTAACAATAGTTGATACCTCAACCTCCTTTTAAGTAAAAAGGAGGTTGAGGTATCAACTATTGTTAAAATACTGTTACTTAAGTTAACGAAAATAAAAAATTTAGTATTTTCTTTTGTATCAATGTCACTTCGTTTTCGGGCTTCGCTGTCAAAACACATTGTGGGGGTCAAAAATAAGATCATTAGCTGACTAATTTGCATTTGCTGATTAATGACTGAACCTTGATAAGCTATAAGAATCAGGGGTGCTATTTTTCAATGTCATCAAGTGACTAAACGTCACTAAAATTGTCGTTAATCCCCAATTTCCAAATTTATGTACATCTGAAACTCATTGATGACTAAAATTCTTATACCTATGATATCGATACAAATGCCTCCTCAGTAAATCTCCTAAAAAACGGAGATTTGCGTCCTTTTTAACCGACTTCCCAAAAAAGGAGGAGGTTCTCAATTCAGATGTATTTTTTGTTACCGCATATCTCCGGCGTTTATGAATCGATTTGGAAAATTCTTTTTTTAATTGAATAGATATACTTCCAGATTGGTCCCATTTTTTTTCAGAATCCAGTTCTGAGGATGGAATCCATGAGGAATTGAGGTAACTCCTCAAATATTGTAGGCATACATATGGCGATTTTGATATTTTCAGCAACAAACTAAGCATTTGCATTCAAAAAGTATCATAATCCTTTCACCACTATGGTTCTTTCATAATTTTTTTTTCATCCCAATATTTAGTCGAATACTATGGCGGAAGTCGGTTTTTTAAATGAAAAATTATTGATGATATAATTCACGAAAGTTACTTTAACAAGATAATTTAGTCACTCAGTACTCAACAATCGCACTCCTGTAAGGAGTTTGGAATGTTTGTGTTAGTTCGAGCTCTCCTTATTAATATCTTATTGATACCAAGGGGTCATTGTAACTTTTGATAAGATAAGTGCTAATGAATATTACTCTTGAGATGTTACTATATTTAATTATACCCTTTGGGCCGTTTACGTAACCAATAAAAGACAAGTTAAATCTTCATCAACCGGTACACATCCACTGCTGGATGAGGCCTCCTGAGGATAAGCGTGGCGGCGGACCAGGCTTAGCAGGTGGATTTGTGATCGCAGTTTACACAGTACTCAGGTTGATGCTGCTACCCATCCCCTTGCGTAATCCCTTCTTCGCTTTATGACATCCAGAGCAGGAGTTGGAGGGAATCCTATTCATAGGCTAAGACTAACACGGCTCATTACTAGATATATGCCTCTCCAACAGAATGCCTCGTCTGACGGTCTTGTCTTGAGCTACCGTCATCCATCGACCATCCACAACCGTGATAATATCATTGGACCATCGTGGAGGGCCATCCTACACTGTGTCTTTGGATTCGTACTCACCACTCGAGAACCTTTATTCCCAGCGGTTACCAACTGTTATTATCATGCATTGAAACTCGCAAACGGTATAGGTACGTCAAATAAAAGCTTAATAAAGGTATAAAGAGGACTACCTAATCGTAATCTAAAGTACTTAAGTCTAATCGTATAATTTTTCCGGAAATAAAAATAAACAAATAATTTAACAAATAAAAACGATAAAACTGCCTGCAACAAACTTTTTTTGCAAAAACCTCTTGCAACATTCTAAATACCTCCGTCCCTTTATTTAAAGTTTTTAATTTTTAATCCTTGCAGAGGTACCTACTCTATATGTCCAGTAGTTTGATTGCAAGTCCAAGACAACATTAAATTGAATAGTATGAGAAAATCCGTTTATTAGATTACCAGCACCATGCGTTAAAAAAAATCACTTACCTTTTAAAAGATCAGTAGAAAATGTCACTGTCCACTCACAAAAAATATAACACCACAACACCAACCTTTTTTGCAAAAATCTCTTCCGAAATTCCATATACGCCGATCTTCCCTTATCCCCCGTATCTCCTATCTTGACTCTTCCGTGCAAAGGCACTCTATGTCCAGATATCCCATAGTCCATTTGCAAGTCAACGACAAGCAGTAGAGTGAACAGTATGAGGAAAGCGCTAAGAGCGAGCGCCAGGCGCTCTTTTAGTTTCATGTTGAGCATGGTGCGCGCGGTCTGCCGGCGCGGCGCGGGTTGACTGGGCGGCCCGCGCGCATCGTCAGGCGTCGGCGACCGCTTGGAGGCGCGCGCGCACTTGCGTCGCCACCGCCACCCGCGCGATCTGAAACAATAGAGGACGTTAGGGGATGGTCGTTCGTGCTGCTGCAACAGCGTAGCTAAGGAAAGAGTTTTTGTACTCTCGTTTCATCTCGGTTTGTCATCATCAGTGTTTTTTTCTTCGAATTTAAAACATAGCATCATCATCATACTATAGAAGCCCGCTGCTAAACTTAGGCTATAGAATATCACGATCTTAAGATCCACTGACACCGACTTTTAAAATGTCGACGCTCCATAGGGAGGTTCCTACTCATCGCACCATACTTTGGAAGCGACACTATATTAAAGTTATTAATAATTATTTCATTTTGAGAAATATTTGTATAACAGAAAAGTCCGATACAGCTAATTGTTCAATTCATTGTTTTAACACAAATTCTATAAATGGAACAATAGTTTGCAAAGTCATGAAAACATCAACAGAATAATTTTGAAATACGAGCCCAGAGCAAAGTTCGATGCTAGGCGTCGAATTATGCTTAACTGTACATTTTAAATTCCTGAAATTATACCTGATACTATAGAGCAAGTAAAAACATTTATTTACCGACTTAATAAGTAAATAAATACATTAAAAATAGCTCAAAAATCTATAGAGTTGGAGCATGTCTCTAAAATAACCTCACGCTCTACCTTCTTCTTCTTCAGCAGCCTTAAGACGTCCACTGCTGGACGAAGCCTCCCCCATTAGTACAATGGAGGGAATTGCTATAATCACCACGCTTGGCAAGCCGATTGGTAATTAATATTCGTATTGAGTTCTCAGGTGGATGCTGCCGCCCATCCCCTACTGGTTTAATCCTTTAGTCGGCTTTTACGACATCCACGGGAAGATAGGGAGGGGTCTATTCTGAGGCACACATATTCTGATGACTCTATCTGATTTATCTGTAATGTACTGTACCCATAATTTCTGCGCATAATCTACTTATTAATAATGCCTAGATAATAGAGTGGAAAAAATATTAGGTGGACATCTTGCATTGAAAATGCAAACCACGGTTTTCTTTAAAAACCTCTACTGTAGAGCGTTTTGGCTCGCATATTTAACAAAGATATATAATAGTTATTTATCTTACGTTAAAATTAAAACATATACATAACATATGTAAATATGAACAAGATACTTATGATGACTTGTCATAAATATTTGTACAAGTGATTCAGTCAACCTTTACCAAGATATGAAAATATGTGTCACTTGATTGAAACTCAATCTTTAGGTACAGTTTTTTATCTCTAGAATTGTGTATATTTACCTAATAAAAACAAGCATAATTATCCTGGAAAAATATCAAGTTGAAGCACACAAAACGGTTCTAAATACTCCAAAAGGGTACTTGGTACCTTTTCGGATATTTATGCGCGACAAGAACACCAAAATTATATCTCTGACTTGAGACTTGTATCTATGCTTTGTGTTTTATCTAACTATATATCTACGTCATAAAATTGATGTTACAAAAAAATACAACCGAGAATCTCCTCCTTTTTTTGAAGTCGGTTAAAAACATCTTTGAATGTTTTTGAATCTGGAAAATAGTAACATTTTGGCTATTATTTTTGATATTTATTAAATAGTATTCTAAACTTGATATTTCTTTGTTCTGTACACAAAAAGACTGACATGTTTATCACAAAGGTCGCGATACGGAAGTCAAAATCGTGGTTTTTCCCGCTTCGACGAGAAATCGACAGTCTTAGCTTATTTACCGTTGAAACAGATAACTAGAGACCACTGATTTACAATCAATCTAAATAGCTCCATTTAAATAAGTAGCTACTTTACCAAACAAAATCCGCTATCTAGAGAAAGCTCATAGTTATTCTCTGAACGAACGAACTTCTCTCTTCCATTCAATCTAAGAGTGTACAGATCATGACAGTTTTATCAAAGAGGTAGGAAGTTAACATGTTCGTGTAATAACAGTTTTACGAACAGAAAGTGTTTTTATTTCTATTCAACATGTGTACGGTTTCAAAATCAACAAAATCTTTGGACATAAGAACAGCTTATGTAGGCATATTTAGTGTAGGAAACTTGATTGATAGAAAGATAAGTATTTTAATGTTTAAAAGAATAACATAATAAAAATACGCATAATTACCACAGCATAATTGCCGTGGTGTGTTCGCCCTAAGAATAGCCCCACTGTCTCCTTCCGTGGATGTCGTAAAAAGTGATAACACCAGGGTATGGGCAGCAGCAAACACCAGAGTACTAAACACGAATGCTGCGACCACCAATCAGACTGCCAAGCGAGGTAAAATTTTGTTTTGTTTTGGGGAAAAATAAATAAATTTTCTTTCTTTTTTAGGTTTTTAAAAGTGTTTCCTTCAACCATTGGTGAAACTCCTCAATTTTAAACTTTTTCCTTTATTTGTGTACAAAGCCTTATAGTATTACAAATTTCAGAATTGTGAGGTTACTGGAAGTACCCTAGAGGATTTTATTTTCGCGATTTTCATACGAAAAATGTACATTCATTGTCATGTTTTTTTTTAAAAGATTGAGTTACGAGCTTGATTTTTGTGTACAGCACTATAAGGTATAAATTGAAAGTTGATACCTTAAGCCATTTCTGAGGAAAAGCATCTTGACACACAGACAGACCGACAACAAAGTGATCCTATAATGGTTTCATTTTTTCTGTTGAGGTACGGAACCTTAAAAACGGAGTTTGCCCCCAATCTTAGCAGCACGTTTTGCATGCATGAATTTCTCCACACAGAAGTATAACAAAATAGATAGTGTTAATACCTACGCAAAACTAATAATTGTGTACAAGGCAGCGTGTACAATGTAGTCTGTAAACAGGGTTAGAGACTAGCCACCTCTGACATTTGGAAACACGTGTCATCAATAATAATCCATTGCATACAATGTTACATATATAAATATGTAACATTGTATGCAATGGATTATTTCAATTTTATTTACCTACTGGTTTTTTTCATTCATTTTGTAAAACGGGAAATTTTCACGTACCGATATGTTGGTGGAAGCACCAACAGGTTTTGACCCTAATCGAGGGTCTTCATCAGGGTGAGTGCGATCCGCACTACACTCTCTCCGCGTCCCTCGTCGCACTTTGGAAGTGGTTTTTTTCACCGAATTTTATATTTCGAATATACAAAAATCTTCTATTTCTAATGCATAACTTACCTACTTAGAGTTTAAATTATAGTCGCTTGGTATCATTTTCGAACATACATAACACACGTCTTTTATCCCGAAGGGGTAGGCAGAGCTTCAAAGGGTATCTTTTCACCGTGGGTTGCACAAATGCAGGAATATATACGTGACAAATGGAGCTCATCGCCGCCATTGCTTTCCACGATCAACTTGGCTACATTTCTTCCAGTTACACACTCCTAAATAAGCTGCAGCAGCCAGGACAAATATTATACTTACCAACGAAAATTGCCCAACAAGTAATATAAATGACTATTGTGCCTATACCTACCTGATGACAACGTGAAACTGTGAAAGTCAAAGTCAAAGTCAAAGTCAAAGTAATTTATTTGTCAGAATGTAGGTACATGATGTAGATTTCAAACAATTCAAATAGATCCACCACACTCTTACCGTCTTTAGGCATGCAAATATATTATGTAGTTACAGGTAGTTAGGTAAATATTTTTAAAATATACTAAAAAAACTAAACATTGCTCAGGTCGTCCGTTAAAAACTCTGTCACTGTATAGTAACATTTCTCAAGCAGAAGTGCCTTTAGCTTATTTTTAAAAAGTATAGTGTCATTCTCTTTTATGCTCTCTGGTACCTTATTAAAGATTTTTGTAGCCATACAAAAAATACTATTTTGCATAAGTGTAGTTTTCGATTTTACATTACATAATCTATCCTTATTACGCATATTAAAATTAGTGATGTCACAGAATTTCTTAAATTTACTGATGTCATTTTTTACAAATAGTGCTACTTCATAAATATATAGGCTAGGTAATGTCAGAATTTTATAAGATTTGAAATATGGTACACAGCTGTCAGTACTTTTTAGCTTGAAAATAGCTCTCAGACACCTTTTTTGTGCAATAAATACATCCTGTTTATTTGTACTATTGCCCCAAAATATTACACCGTATCTTAAGTTAGAAGCTACAGATCTATAGTATGCAGTCAATGCAGTGTCATTGCTCACCACTCTTGACAAATGATGCAAAGCGTATGAAAAACTATTAATTCTTTTAATTAAATTTTCTGTATGAATTTTCCATGTTAAACTTTTATCTATAAATAATCCCAAAAATTTCGTAACATCGGATTCATTAATTAATTCATTTTCATATTTTACATTGATATTATTAGATTTAGAAATTCTTTGATAAAAGTGCATTATATTGGTTTTCTTTAGATTAACACGGAGATTATTACCTTCTAACCAGGTAACAATTTCTTTGAGCGTTTCATTAATGTCATTTTCATAGTCTATATCATGCTTTTTTACAATGACAGTGCTGTCATCTGCAAAAAGTACCATTGGATGCCGCACATTGTCAGGCAAATCATTTATGTAACACAAAAATAATAATGGCCCCAAAACACTACCCTGAGGTACTCCATATACAACTTTTCGAGGATTAGATCTAAATTTCTCTTCAGAACGTGTTTTTAAATTTATTCGTGTTATTTCTGTGTATTGGCTTCTGTTTGATAAGTATGATTTTATCAATTCTAATACGTTGCCCCTAATTCCATATTGTTCCAATTTATATTCTAATAATCTGTGGTCTACACAGTCAAACGCCTTTGACATGTCCATATAAATAGCACACACAGGAACCCGTTTATCTACATTTTCCATTACCTTCTGCAGAAAGTCGAATATAGCAAGGTTTATGGACTTCCCCTTTCTAAATCCTTTCTGTTCATTGATCAGTATTTCTTTCTTTTCCAAAAAACTATAGAGGGCATCATAAATAATTTTTTCAAAGATCTTAGATATAATTGGAATTAAAGCTACTGGTCTATAATTCCCCACCAGGTGTTTATCCCCATTTTTAAACAGTGGCTTAATAACAGATATTTTAAGTCCTGCTGGAAATATACCAAATTCAATACACAAATTGAAAATAAAACATAATGGGAAGCATATAATATCTGCCACATATTTGACTACTGACGTTCCTATATCATCATACCCTACACTTTTCTTATTTTTTAATTCACCTATTTTCTTAAATACGTCATACGGAGTTGTTGGCGCTAAAAACATGGAAGAGGACTGAGCGCGTAAAGTATGTGTCATACTGAAATCATTATTCGTCATACATTTAGAGTCAAGCTTTACATGGTCAATAAAATAATTATTAAAAATATTTGTTATGTCATTTGGATCAGTAAATTTCTTACTATCGTGAAATAACTCGTATATGTAGTCCTTTAGAACATCATTATGCTTATGATTATTAATTACTTGCCACGTAGCCCTAGTTTTATTGTTTGATGATTTTATGAAGTAATTATTTTGCGATTTTTTAGTTAACCTTATAATTTTTTTGTATAGTTCAGAATAACTTTTAAGATTCTGCTTATTGCAGTCGGTCGGTTTTACTCTATATTGCCATAGTAATTTTCGCTTGCGCTTACTACATATTTTAACTCCTTTTGAGATCCATTTATTCTTTTTTTGGCTACGGACAATAACCTTTCTAAATGGGAAACAGAGATCATAAAAGAGTTTAAATGTTTCAAAAAAACATTGATACGCACTGCTTGGATCATTTTCTGTATAAACTTCAGAAAAACTTAAACTTCTAAGGCACCTCGCAAAATTATCCATATTTTCTTGACAAAAATCTCGCATTTCTACAGACCATGAGTTTAATTTATTTGTCATTTTTACAGGGCATTTGAATAATTGTGCACAATGATCAGAGAGGGCGGTTTCAACTACTTCGCATTTTCCTCCTCGCACATTATGTATTACATTGTCAATACAAGTCATGCTACTGAGTCTTGTCGGTACTTTAACAGAATATCTCAAATTATAGCCAAATACTAAATTGTTAAATGTTGCTGTCAACTTGTTACGTTTTAAAATGTTAATGTTAAAATCTCCGCATAGAAGGATTTTTTTATTTGTTTTCTCACATAATTTACTCAGTACATTTAGTAACACCGCAAAAAAAGGTGCAAAACATTTTGATTCAGATGTTCTATAAACAGCAATAATAACTATGTTATGTTTTACAAGTTCAATAGCACAACATTCCACAACATTAGAAATGGATACATCAGTTACATCTTTAATAACTTTAAACTCATGGTGATTACGAATCATAATACAGACTCCACCTCTTCTTTTTTGTCTAAAAAAAGAAGTTGCTAACCTATAGTTTGGTATGACGAGAACATTTTCATCACCCAGCTTCATATTATGTTCACTGATACAAAGAACGTCAATTGTTTTTCCTAAACTATTAAATTCGTCCAACTGAACAATTAGGGGATCTAATTTACTGATGAGACCTGCTATATTCTGATGCATTACGTATATATAATTATAAGCGAAAAAAATTATTAGAATAGTTACAATTATCTGATTGTTTCATATCATTATCATTAACATCTGCTGTTTGTGTGCGTTCGATGTTAACATTTTGCACAGGTTTTGCCTTCATGTATTTCGTTGTAACAATCGGAAAATAGTCTAGAAGAGTTGTCTTTTTCTTATTCTTATTTAACATGTTGTCTCTCATTAATTTTGCATTCATTTTATTAAAATAGTATGGAATGGTACCATTTGCAAACTTAGTCTTGTTGTTTTCTGAAAATTTACATCTATTTCTATTTATTGTTTTACGATTGTGAATTTTTCCAGGTCGAGGTAAAAATTGTGTATCGTAATCATCAGAATCTATGTACATGTTAATTTTCTTACATATGTCATTTCTATAATTAAATTGATTTTCATATTCACCAATATTTATAAAATAACATCTATCTAATTTATTACACACATTTTTCAAAGTCGTGTTTAAGTTGTATTCATTAAGGTATCTATTTCTTACAACGCTTATCAGTATTATTGTTGAGGCTTTAATTGTTTTTAAAGTGGCATACAGTTCCAATGATAGCTTGTGAGGATCGGTATCTTCTTCTCCAACACACAAGACCAACTTATCTTCTTTCTTCATCTGCATGCTTCTGCACAAGTCCAACAATACTTCTGTAGGTGCACCTGGCTTAAGAAATCCAGTAACTTCATATTTTTCGTATGCATTGTCCTTGCGAGTATTTGAAAGATTCAATGCAAGATTTTGACATTGTGCACCACCAATTATTAAGATTTTATTGTTTTCCGGAGCTGCAGGCGCTTGATTTTCATTCTTCTGCACAGCAAATTTATTATTTTGTAGTGTGTACAGTTTATCACTTTTTACAAGAATGTTGTCTTTTTTAAGCAAATTTACGTCATTTTCAGGCAGTATAATACTTATTCTTTTACGTGATTTATTTGGTGTGGATTTTCTAGACGAACTTACATTAGAGCTCAGTAGACTTTTGTATAATTCGATCTTTTTCTGTTGTTCTTCGACTTTCTTCTTTAGATTTGTGACTTCCATATTCAGCCTATCGATCTCGTTAGTAGCACTTGATAAATCAATAGAAATCGTTTCTATTTCTTTCCTTAGGTCCGTTATTTGAGAGCAGTCAATTGAAGAAATATTAGGCAAACTCTGCGAACTTTCATCAAGGAGTGAAGTATTATAAACAACCTCACCACTTATTTCGACTTGGCTTAAGTCCTCCATAGATTGGCTTACATTAAGTTTCGCTGGCCCTTTCCGCACAGTTATATTTTCATCGATAAAGGCAGATTTCACAATAGGTGCATTTGTAATTTTCTTGCCTACTATCTTTGATGATGATGGCATGGAAGTAGTTTTGTTCGCGCAGTCGGTGCATTTCCAATTCTGTTTTCGTATTTTTGTCATTGTACTAAATACCTTGACAGAAACATTAGCGCAATCTATTTCATAATATTTTATACAGACACTGCATTTTAATTGCTCTTTCTTATTTGATATGTCTTTGTTGCATTTTTTGCACATAATAATTGTCTTAGGTGAATTAGCCATTTTTGCAAATGAAAATACGCAAAAAAACAAGAGCAAAAAGTATATTGCAATCGGATAGGCTCGAACTCGGTGTCAACGAAAACTCATCCGTTACTAATCACGCACGGCCACTACACCAACGAGTCAGTTACAATGCAGGTTGAAATTACATTACAGTTCCGGACTGTAAGTAAAGCGTAAAAAATAATGATTTTGTTTAGCGGAATGTTTTGCATCCACCCACGTCACAAAAAAAATAAAAAAATGTTCATAAGTTACTCGATCTCATTTACACTGATTTTAGTCTTAATTTACCTAATACGGTGAAGTAGGTACCTCAATTGTCAATTTAAATGCACACAAGTTGTTATTGTTTTCAAAATAGCTTCACTTTATGATTGTTTGTTGACAAAGTTTTCTATGAGTTCCCCAGCATAAAATTCACTATATTGTTGTTAATTCGCAAAATTGGTAGGCGATAACACTTTCACTGGGATATTACACAGTTAGATACACAAAGAAACACTTTTAATACTGAATAACGGATTATTTATATTTTTAAAGTATTTTCTACCGCAGAGCTTATGTTGCTTGTGACTCACACCTCATCACCATCTTACGCTGTAGACACCACGTGAAACGTCTACCAGGAGAATATAGGAAGTAAGAAGTTAATAGAAAGGTGCCATGGTGTGTCCAGCCTAAAACTAGACCCCTTCACCTCCCGTTAATTTTATAAAAGCTGACTAAGGGATTACACCAGAGGATGGACAGCGGCATCCACCTTAGTACTCAACACGAATACTGCGATCACCAATTCACCTGCCAAGCATAGTGACTGTGGCAATTCCCCCCATTATATTTTATAGGGGAGGCTACGTCCAGTAGTGGACGTCTAAAGGCCGCTGATGATCATTATGATGATAATAATTTCAAGCCACGCAGATGTCATTTGGTCATAGAAGCCATTTGCAACGGATTTGCTAGCGACTCGATATCGACAGATACTGCTGGTAAAAACGGCACAACACAGTTACAGTAAAGCCGGGTATTCATTAGGCGACATTTGTTAATAAACACGGTTTATAAACAGTTTATAAACCGTGTTTCACAATGTTTAGCCGGGTATTCATTAGGCAACATTTGTTAATAAACACTGTAAATAAATAAATATTGCCTAATGAATATCCGGCTTTATGGAGTCAGCAGGTTGATTGGTGTTATTTTTCAATAACTAAAAGATTAAAATCGTATTTTTTTTATGTTTTAAGCAGATTCAAATCTTTCAAATTACTTTTGTCGTAATACGTTACGTATAGGCCACGGTTTTAGGGCTTAGGGCATTCGAAGGGTAGCAAGAAAATGAGTTTGTTTTGAACTAACGCGTCATGGTTGCTATATAGAAGAATGTAAGCTTGACTATTCTAATATTGGAACCAAATATTATAAATCAATACCAAAACCCAATCGAGATAGTGCAGATAAGGAATAATTGATTAAATTATCGCTAGAAACGAGCCCTTTGGGGTTCAATTAATTGATTCTATGGAACCTCCATTACATAATAAGTAGGTAGCTATATGTTTATTTTTAAAAACATAAATAGCATTGTACACGCGAACACTTTTGCCATACCAAAACTGTCAAAAATTTCAATTTTGTGATAATTCATTAACAATTCAAACACAATTTGTTTAGTAGAATTGGGGTCCAGTAAGATAATTTTATTCATAATTGTTTTGGTTTTTAAAGTGATCATGATTTTCCCAAAGATCCCAAATAAACTTAACCTATCATCGTCACCATAGCCTGTTTAGTACACTGCTAGACAAAGCCTCCATAATTGCCATAATTACTACGCTTGGCAGGCGGATTGGTGATTGCAGTTTGGTGTTAAGTACTCAGGTAGATGCTGCTACCCATCCCCTGGTGTTATCCTTTAGTATAAGGCTTTTACTATATCCACGGAACGAGGACGTCTATTTTTAGGCCGAACATCACACCGCTAAAATTATATTCAAGCGAAAATGGGTACTTAGGGCCTTATTCATAATCATTTTTTAAACCTATTTTAGTTAAAATATATTTTGTCTTGTTTTGACGTATGACATTTTACATCAGAGAGAAGCTATTTTAACTTAAATCCTACTAATATTATAAACGCGAAAGTTTGTAAGTATGGATGGATGGATGGATGTTTGTTACTCTTTCACGTAAAAACTACTGAATGGATTTTAATGAAACTTTACAATAATATAGCTTATACATCAGAATAACACATAGGCTACAATTTATAAAGATGTTGTGTGAATTGTCTATAATATGACGATAAGTGTCAAGTAAGTAGGAAAAAATCTACCATCTGCGAGCTATTCTGGCGTGCGCTGCCAAAACCGCTAGAGTTACACATATGTAATGTATGATGGAAATGTTTATCTTAAATGGTCCTACAAAAAAGCCCGCCACATTATATTATAGGTTATATTCTTTTCTACGCCACGCTAATATAAGCTACTCGAAATACTAATCCTGCGCAGACGAAGTCGCGGACTCCAGCTAGTAGGTTTATAAAATGATTATGAATAAGGCCCTTAGTCTCTAGTTTCTAAGGTTCCTAAGCCAACTAGTCAAAACAAAGCCCTTATACACAATCTTGTGTTTTTGTTCCCTCCCCTTGTTGTTTTTCATTGAACTGGAAACGCAGTCAAAACAAACATACATACATACATAAACACACGCCTTTTTCCCCGAAGGGGTAGACAGAGCCTCAAAGGGCCTCTTTTCACCGTGGGTTACACAATCGCTAGAATATAGACGTGGCAAGTGGTGAGCTCATCGCCGCCATTGCTTTCCACGACAGACTCGGCTAACGCTTTCTTCCAGTAATAACACACTCCTAAATAAGGCAGCAGCCAGGACAAATCTTATACCAACGAAAGTTTACCAACAAGTCCGAAACCAAATGTAATGTGTTAATAATAAGATTAATTGAGTGGTTGCTATGGTAGCCTATTTGTACGGAACCCTCTCCACGAGTGTCCGACTCGCACTTAACTGGTTTTTTCTTTCACATAAATAATATAGCATATTGCTAACTACACAACTTGTAATAAAAAAGTACTGAAAAATCATTACTCAAAACACACCGGGGAATAATCAATTAGTTTTGCCGTCTGTACCTAATTTTGTGGGATTGTTTTTGTATTATTCTTTTATGAATCTATTGAACTTACATTTCACTTTTTCAATGACAATTTGAATTTAACTACTAACCCTCTTGTTCATTTTCAATTTTTAAACCTATGATAGCTAAAATAGCTTTTATCTTGTTTTGGCGTATGTCATTTTACATCAGAGAGAAGAAAACAAAAGATATTTTAACTAAAATAGGTTTAAATATGATTATAAATAAGGGGGTTTGTATCCAATTATTTATTAGTACAAATCTTTTGAAGCTACTTTGCACGTATTTTCGTAAATTCGGCTAGAGCAAGAGGGCGAAAGCGTGATGAGGCAGTTTTTGTACCCCAGTTTTAAAAGTGAGAGAGAATTACCGCGAGCTTGGGGATCTATTGATCACTTTTCTTTAGGAAAGATGTTATGATCTACTTATAGTAAGCTCTAAGTGTTTTTGTGGAAAAATATCAAGAGGGTCTATAGATAATTTTCACTAAAACTTGTCAAGATATTTTTTTTACAAGCTTTTTTTTTTACTTCTATTACTTTACCTAACGGTTCTCTATCCATGGTTAAAAAGAATCAGAACTGTTTTACCATATCATAGCATGTTCTATGTACCTTAACGACCTCCGTGGTGCGGTGGGCGAGTAGCCAGCTGAGGTGCGAGAGGTTGCGGGTATGATTCCCGCTGCTGGACAAATGTGATCTGCAAATATTTGTTCCGGATCTGGGTGTAATGGTACCATGGTACTTGAAGTTCCTATACCCACGACACAGGGAATCCTAGTGTGGGATCAGGACTACGTATGTGACTGTTGGGTGTTATGTTATGTTATGTTACCTTGGATACAATTTTCTTTCATAATATACCTTTGAAATTGATTTATTAACTCTACCTCACAGTAAGAGCGCTTGAATTCAAAATAATTACCAATCAAGAACAATAACAGATTGGTACACTAATTAAAAGAACTCTCATTGTATCACAGAGAGACACTTCAGTCTTGCAACGAAAAAAAAAACAATTGTTCATATGATGAGCCACATTCACCTCTATAATTATTGCAATAAGGGTGAACATTTTTCAGGTTATCATTATATGTAGTCAGGTTTCATTTACTAAACTTGGAAAAAATGGATTAATAGGGTACAAATTTCAAATTTCTTCTGACTTTTGCTCGTATTTTTTGTCACAAAATCTACTAGCATACCAAAGTTGAAAGTACCTTAAGGGATTTTTTTTAACCATTTTTGCTGATAGGTACCTCAAAAATTGCAAGGTCTAAAAAAATATAGTTTTGAAATGTCCAAACATAGACATTTATGTGACACCCTTTTGACTTGATTGTTACACTTTTCATTTTTGTTTACCCCCTCTTGGACCCCAATATCCTCCCACAACCGAATAACCTTACTTACAAAATGTAGTAAGTAATACAATCTACCCATTGCAAAATTCATGAATATCAGATCATCGGTTTGACAGAATAGCATAATACATAATACATATACAAACGCCAATTCGTCCAAGATAACTCAGAGACAATACATAAAGATTCATGTGCGCTAATTAAATAAGGTACTTGATGACCGACGCGACCGTGTTCTGCTCAAATTGTAATAGTTGCTAAAAGGAGACTTCGGCAAAATCATTAGTTTCACTATAACCTGGTAAAAAAGACTTATTTATTAGGGTACAGTAAAATTGTTCATATTGAAGGCCCACCTCGAATTGACTCGATGGACTAAAGACATTATAAACGTCGCAGGAAGTCAGTGGATGAAGGCGACTCAATACAGTTCGTCGTGATATTCTAAAGGGGAGGCCCTATGTCTAGCAGTGGACTTCTACAGGCTGATGATGATTAAGATTGCTGTATGAAAGTGAGCGAAGTGAGTGATGGTGAAAGTGAAAGGGAAAACTCTCGGAAAATCATACTCTTTTATGGACTTGGGCAACGTGGATGTCACACAAGGCAATTCGTATTAAACACTAACTGCAGGTGCAGGGGCAAGCAAGCGTAGAATGGTAATGCCTACTTGCATTGTAATCATCGCCTACCGCCATCATTGTGCAAACCGTTTCCCATAGGCTTTCGTATTTAATAAGCCTGAACGGGCAATTGTTCGCAGTGTGTAGGATTGTGAATAACCCAATGACCTCTCCCTCTCCTCCCGTGGATGTCGTAAAAGCCAACTAAGGGATTGCAGCAGTAGATGGGCAGCAGTAGATGGGCAGCAGTAGATGGGCAGCAGTAGATGGGCAGCAGTAGATGGGCAGCAGTAGATGGGCAGCAGCATCCTCCTGAGTACTTAACACTAATAATGCGATCATCAATCCGTCTGCGCCGCGTGGTGGTTGTGGCAAGCCCCCCAAATATAGTTACCTAATCTATTTTTATTGTGGAATTCTATGGGGGAGGCCTATGTCCAGCCTATGTCATGCAATTAAATACCACATAGGGCATGCCCAAGGGCATGGCCTAAGCAATGCACTTGCATAGGCAGAGTTACTAATACTAGGCACACATCAGTTAAGCGATCTGCTTACCATCCATCGATTCAGAAGCCTTTAGATGTCCACTGCTGGACGAGGGCTCCCCCAGTGAATCCAATGGGGAATTTGCCATAATCACCACGTGCAGTACAGTGTGTTAATGTTAATGGTGTTGAGTACTCAGGGGGATGCTGGTGCCCATCCCCTGATGGTGTAATGACTTAGTCGGTTTATACGACATCCACGAGGTGAGACGTGGGGTCTATTCTTAAGCTGGATATGTAACGGACTAATTTGTAACTTTTTGTAACATTTTTGTTAATATGATTGAGTAAATCATATACAAAAATTAATACGTTAGATATCAGAATAGGGTAGACTGAAAATTATAATTATTGATGATGAAAATTGATTTGATTGAAAACGACAAGTAGTTTTTGGCTAGTACGCCAAAAATTTAGGGCATGTAATTTTTACCTACATTATCCAATCTACATACAATGTTCAACCCGTTCACTCTCGCAATTCCATCAGCTAGGGAATTAGCGGCCTAATTACAAAACATGGTGTAAATCTGATTTTAATCCAGGCGTACTAAACTAGGATTAAATATCGACATTAGGCATATACGACTTTAATACGAAAGCAGATGGTTTGTTTTCCGAAATCAATTCTCGAGTTTCTACACAAATTTCCAACTATAATATCTAACTATAATAAGTAATAATAAAGATGATGGAACAAAAAGAAATTGAATGGTATACCTATCAACCACACATCTCGATCTCCATTAGGAAGTAATGTGGCCACTCGCTGTTAGAAAATGTGGGAAAACAAAAGAACCACGTTAAACATCGGCTATTAGTGCACAAAGCAAGTATGAACGTCCAAATCACGCAATGGCATATTTAGGCACACAGTTTATGAACAATGTCTTGGAAAACTCGTTTAAAGAATGGGAAGGAAAATAAAGAATCAAATCACTTTTTTTGAAACATACATAAGGGTTTCGTAAGTTGCCGTTCAGTTGACTAGACGCACCCTACCTTATGCATACATAGGTACACGTTTAGAATAACGTACTTTTTTACAATAAATGTTGACAGCCAATTGAAAATTACATCACACCAATAAAGTAAGTAAGTACAGCATTTTGTCTGCCCTTATAGTAGTTAGGTAACATTTAACCAGAGGCTTATAAATGCTTCAGTTATTATGACATTTACGATCTCGAGATTACGTAGATAATTATTTAATAAATTAATTAAATAATTACCTCCGCCTTAGTGAGAATTATTGTTTTTCTGTTCATACAATTGTCATGTTTCAATTAATGTATTAAAATATTGTTTTCTTAGTATTGGATTTTATAGACGGTTTTAAATCCGTTAAAGCTTTCCTGTTTCGTCATCAGTTGATTTTCGCCTATTTCTTGACAAATACCTCCACCGTAGAATGTAACAACGAACGATCTTGAGACGCCCTACCACCGGATTCCTGCGATCAATTACAATGTCCATAGAATACATAAACCCTCTAGAAGTGCTACTTACTTACGTATTTCTCTTTGTGCGTGCCCCGACGCCAACGAGATAAATACCTACTTACTAACTCCCCATGCTTCCCGTCGTCCGTCATGTTGTCCTACCTACTATCCTACTTTCAACCATTATTAGTGCCTAACTTACGTCACACGTACTTGAGGCAGGTACGTAGTAGTACGTACAGAATGAAATAGTAATCATGCCATAAGAAGATACTTGGTAGGTAGGTACAATTGCCTTCATAATAAAAAGTTCATAGGAAAAATACGCTAATTCCTACTTAATTGCCATACTAAAAACTACATACTAAAAACCTACTACTACTTAAATACGTGCCATGTTTCCAAACCTAGCCCACAAGACAGATAAAAAGAAAAAATATCCTGTTGCTAATTTTATTTCAAATACATCACACATCATAGTTTATTGCGTAAGTTACTTACAAAATAATTGTACACTTAAAAATGACATCGCGACGGGTGCACCTCCGCACTGCGCCGCCGGCCCGCACTTATTAGCAGACTTAGTATGCGTGATTTAGTAGATATTAGCGTGGCTTTGAGTGCAACACTAGCGCCAGTGTCAGTTCTATTTGGTAATACGTATTCATATGGTCCTACACTGTGTCTTCCGTATTCACTTCTGATAATTAGTAAGTAACTAATCATTGTCATAAGTCTATCACGTAACATATTTCGGAATTAAAGCATACACCAGTGTACGTAGATATGTATCACTGAAATCAGTCGAAAATGTCAACTGCCTATATAAATAGGTGGATTAAATATTTCCTACACATACACGCAATGTTTCACAAAGAAAACTGTCGTAAACCGACTTGCACATAGGAGACAATAACTAGGAAAATCTTCTGTGTGAAATAGGGCAGTTTTTGCATTGATATACGTCTCACGGTAAAAACCTGCGCGCGCACTATCTATAATTTCTGAAGTTGTAACGTACGATTATCTAGATGTTCTGTTATATCACTGAGTAAACAATTGGTTCTTATGAAGCATAACTATAATCCTACTGATAGACACTAACATATTATTCCAATTAATTTTCATGCTTTTGGATAAAACCAAAATTCTGATAAAAATATTTTTATATTGTCACGGGTATTTATCGCGTGTTACCTTTTTATTTATTATTCCCGACGTTTCGAATACATTACAGCAATCTTGGTCGCGGGCTGACTCAACTTCACCAAGATTCTGACCAAGATTGCTGTAACGCATTCGAAACTTCGGGAATAATAAATAATAAGATAACACGCGATAAATACCCGTGACAATATAAATAAATATGTGTTCTGATCGCGAAAGATTAAAAAATACTAAAAATATTTTTGATATGTCAACTATATTATAATCTGTATAGTATTACAATGCAACTTTGTACAAAGAGAGTTATTGTCAGGGTCTCACTCAAAAATAAATCCTCATTGATTGAGCTATAGTTAAAATGCTACGAATTCTGATTTCGGGGGTTAATTTTTAAGGGTAACCTAAAAAACAAAAAACTTTGTTGTTCGTTGAACCCTGTATAATATATAAGAATATTTAATACTAGTTGCGCCACGCGGTTTCACCCGCGTGAATAATGATGAAAATTGATGATGATGATGATGAAAAGTAGCCTATGTGTTAATCCAGGGCGTAAAGTATCTCCATTCCAAATTTCACTCAAATCCATTCAGTAGTTTTTACGTGAAAGAGTAACAAACATCCATACTCACAAACTTTCGCGTTTATAATATTAGTAGGAAGGATAGGATAATGTTGTATTTATAAAACCCCTATGCACAAAATTGGAGAGATTTTATTTTTATGTTTCTAGTCAGCTTCTGACATCAATGACTCATAATAAAACACGCTGACACTTCCTGAATTAGAAGTATTAAGTAAAAAAAATGCTAAGTTAAATCTCAAACGGTCACTCAAAAGTAAAAGTAGAGCTCGCTGAAAGAAACTCATTTCCGGCTGAGTTTTTCAATACATTTCATTTAAATACGTTTCTGAGTCAAAACGGTAAGTGTTTTAATTCTGAATTTCTTTCTCATGTGGGGGGAGACATGGAAACGCTTTCTATAGAGATGGCATGGATAAGATCGTGAGCATTGTTGCATTAACTTATCTTATTTCTTTCATTTAATGATTTTTAACTTTTTCAATGTATTTTCTTTGCGTATACGTATGTGTATGTATCTTTATATGTATTAAGTAGGTGCTCTACAACTGTATTTTCATTCTATGCTATCATTGATTTTAGATATTTTTCAGGCATTATTGTTAGGTATTGTGCGATTCTACGTATACTTTTCAGTGTCTGTTAGTAGTAATAGATTTTTTTAGGGTTCCGTACCTCGTCTGTCTGTCTGTATTTCTGCCACAGTCAATTTTTTCTGAATCAACTAGACCAATTAAGTTGAAATTTCATATATAATCTAAAGTTAGGTAACCCAATCACGGAAGTATAGCGTAAGTAAACGAGTTGTGATTTCGGGGGCTTATGATGATGGGCACTAGAAAATAAAAATAAAACTTGTGTCAAATGTATCATGTGACATACTTATATATTTATTATTTATTATATATATTTTATTTCGTTTTATTTCCGCCATATTAAATTTAGTGTGACGTCATATAGTTTTTAAACGCGTAACATCAAGACGCTTCATAATGATATTTGTCAAAATCCGTAAGTAGTTTCGGAGCTACGAGGAAACGAATGAACCAAAAAATCATAAAATTAATCTGCTAAAATCATAATTCTCCGTTTGCTTTGCTAGTCGGGTAATCCTATCCTATACCGGGAGTAAAAAGACTACTCCCGAAAACTGAAACAGTGCATTCAGACCATGATTCTGAAAATATTTAAGCTGAAAAAACACGAAAAAAAAATGCTTACTTTTGGTCCGCTTTTTTCGTGTTTTCTTTATAAGTATCCATAAAATATCGTTAAAGGAACACAAAAACCTATTTTCCATCATTAAAAACACGTTAATAAATAAAAACGTCAAAAAAAGCAATGAAAAGCACATGAGCCCCACGGGTCGATCAGCTGACCGGGAGCGTTGAACTCGCGTGGCCGGAATAAATGCGTACATTGCTGGCTGACAAATACGATACGAAACGAAAAAAAAGTTTTCTCCGGTATGAATCACCTCTCAGGCGAAAGCTATTTTATATAGCTATGATATAGGTAGCTCTACCGGTACCTTCAGTATTCGGGAGCTGTCTTTTTACACCCCGTATAATATTATAAACGCGAAAGTTTGTGAGTATGGATGTTTGTTACTCTTTCACGTAAAAACTGCTGAATGGATTTGAGTGAAATTTGGAACGGATATATTTTACGCCCTGGATTAACACATAGGCTACTTTTCATCATCATCATCAGTATAAATTTTCATCATTATTCATGCGGGTGAAACCGCGGGGCGCAACTAGTAAGTCATAAAATAAGTACCGGTTTATTTTAAGTTTTTATGATTATATTATATAATTTATCTGGACTGGTACGATCTTAAAACTATTGTTGACCAGTTGTTATTCGGCCAGTTTTCCTCGACAGACTCAAGCAACTGCTCTAATACCAAGGTCGATCTACTTGTAACTTAACCCCTTCACCAGAAACTTTTGTTTTGAACGATTTATTGCATTAACTATTTATGAGTTAATCAAACTGTTTTACTGTAGGCAGTTGCAGTTTTGCACAACTCGGGGGACCCCTTAATTAAGTTGTCCAAACTTTTTTAAATATTTTTTTTTAAATCGTAATTTAATTACAATTCAATAAATAATTTCTCACAATATAGGAAAATTAACGTCAATTTAGCTAAAACATTACTTACAGCCCCACAAACTTATCTGACACTTTTAGACACTGGGAACTTATCTGGCCTGGTGACGAAGCTTATCAAATTGAGTGTTCGAATAGTAATCTGATTTAAATAAGAAGTTAGTTCTATTTTTAGACACAGGGAACTTATCTGGCCTAGTGACGGCGGCGCTGTTATCAAATTGAGTGCTCGAATAGTAATCTGATTTAAATATGGAGTAGTTAGTTCCACTTTTAAACACTGAGAAATTATCTGGCCTAGTGACGGCGTCGTCGCTGAAATCAAATTTAGTGTTCGAATAGTAAGCTGATTGAAATACGGAGTAATTAGTTCCACTTTTAGACACTTGGAACTTATCTGGCCTAATGACGGCGGCGCTGTTATCAAATTAAGTGTTCGAATAGTAAGCTGATTTAAATAAAGCTTAGTTAGTCCCAATTTTAGACACCGGGAACTTATCTGGTATTGTGACGGCGTCGCTGTAATCAGATTGAGTATTCGAATAGTAAACTAATTTAGTAAGTGTTAGTTCTACTTTTAGCTACCGGGCCAGATAATTTAGTGGGGCTATAAAACTTTGTCTTGATACAATATCTCACATTTCAAACAGCTACGTTGCTACGAGACCTACGCAGATGATAACAGCTACATATTTTCCGGTGGGAAGAAAAATTGGTACTAGAAAGATGTATATAGAAGCGTTCAAATTAGCTATTGAATACTCTGAATTG
The DNA here is from genome assembly GCA_951392215.1 of Epirrita christyi. NCBI lineage: Eukaryota > Metazoa > Arthropoda > Insecta > Lepidoptera > Geometridae > Epirrita > Epirrita christyi. The sequence continues at coordinate 11,039,565 of OX595846.1, forward strand.
TGTTATCCTGTATACTGTTCTACCTAATTAGACTTGTTAAACTACTTACGTACAACGATTTAGTCATTATCTATGTAGGTTCTCGTTTAATAACTTGGAATTAATTTATGTCAATCAGTTTGTAATTGTAAATATTAAATTTCATGGCCAATTTAGTAGTAAAGTTTAGTTTACTTTTAAACTGTTTTAGTGATATATAATACCTAAATTGTACTCTAGTATTTACTTTTCCAACAAACCTGTGGGCATGGGATCCATTCTATCCACCTCATCATCATAATCAGTAGAAGCCTTTAGACGTCCACTGCTGATGAGTAACTCCAAAGTCCACAGGATCATAACCAAGGACTACTCTGGACAAAGCCTCCCCTTAAAAAGGAGGGAATTGCCATAATCACCACATTTTCATGGCAGGCGGATTGATAATAACAGAGGCCTTAGACAAAGTAACATTCTAATAGCGATGACGCCAGTAGAAAAGTCCAAAATATATAGGATTGACGTTAGCTATCGATATATCACGTGGTCTATTGTATTGTATTACGACTGTAGAATCACTTCGAAGCGAATGCCGTTTGGCTAGGCCCTCAGTATTGGTGTTAAGTACTCAGTTGGGTGCTGCTGTCCATCCCCAGGTGTAATCCCTTAGTCGTTTTTTATGACATCCACGGCAGGGAATGAAGGGGTCTATTCCTAGGTCGGACATACCTAACCGTTATCCTACTTATTAAATGACAATCGGAACATGTTTTGCTGGTAACTTACTGAATGCCTTTTAGAATAATGGACTATGGTATTTTGACAATAACTGTATTGTTTCCTGCGTAAGAGATGAGTGCATTTATTTGGATTTTGATTATATATAATTCAAGGAAATAAATATATACTGTCAATATGATGGAATTGGGTTGCCTGCTCAAAAGTCAAAGTATTTTATTATAATTGAAATCACAAGGCCCATTTTGAATAGACTTATAACTAAGGCATGTTGCCTTAGTATTAGTACTGATATTTAAGAATCTTAGAATAATAAACGGAGCAAGGACCCGATATTCAAAGTTCCTAAAACTCGAACAAAGTTTGGAGCTTTGAACCACAATTGTACAATAATATTAGTAAATACGTAACAATTGTGAAAAAATAACTAAAGAGATCTGAAGAAGAAACTGGTTGTTTAAAAAAGTTGAATTATAGTGAAATAGATGATTAAATTAGTACGAAATGATGTTTTATTCACACACAAGCCACAAACACACATTATACATACACGCAGAGAGACCAAGGACATTCATTTTTATACAATACTAGCTAAAACTCGCGACTTAGTCTGCATTATAAACCCCCTACTACCGCTAAAAACCCTGCTACTGCTACCTATCGAAGAGATCCGTTGAGCCTCTCCCGCTTTCATTTTGGACCCTGGCTTTCACGTATTGTCAACCGTCTCACAAAAACAATTAATTCTACTTTTATCGGCTACGGAGTACATGTCCCGCCGGCTTCATGGTCAAACCATGGCCTGATCAACCATTTTTTTTTATAAAAACAACTTAAAAGAGCCCAAACACGACTATTCTGTACTTATTGCAAATCGTTGAGGAGTTGACGCCTTCCAATTCCATCATCAGACTCATCTTCACTTTATCTTTGAACTTTGAATAAAATTAAAACCAATTTTGACGATATTTAAAACGACATCAAACTCAAGTCTTCAATTAAGGAGTCCCATTTCAACCTTTAGGTCTTGAAAATATTTTATTTTCTACAAAATAAACGAAATACACTGAAATCTGGCTAAAACGTAAGGTGTTTTTTTTTACAAAAGACAAAGGTAAAGTCCAGGAAAATTTCAGGTAACGCTCAAACACGTGTTTGTTTATTACGTTACCAATGGTTTTGGAAATACCGATCATTTTTGTTTACTATCCATTAATGCTCTTCGTTAGCTGACCATATCTTTACAGAACAACGCCTATAGCCGAAGTAAAGTTCAACACACAAACTGCTCGGACACAATGAAGGTTAGACACGTGTTGCATTGCAATTTAATTTGTCTATGTGACTATATCCACAGTTTGTTCACAAGTGTGTCATTGTCAGATGGTTAATAAGGCGGGAAGCGATGGTTCAACGTGCATTGAATGCTAATCTTGTACTCTTGTACTGTCACTTCTAGTTTCACGGATGTGCACATGTAAAGTGATCTTTATCAATGTCACGAAGGAAATTTGGTTGAAAGTTGGAACAATCGAAGAAAGCTCTTGGTTGGTCACGATTTATACGGTCACTGTCTCAATTTACTGTGTTGTGCATTAGTAAAAGTTAACTGTTTTGTTTGGATAAAAGTCACGTTTAGATGCTGGAATCATTACCATAAGTCAAATGAAAATGTAGAGGAAAATTAATGAATTCATCATCATTCTGTAGAAGTCAACTGCAGGACATAGGCCTCCCCCTTAGAATGCCACGACGAACGGTCTTGAGCTGCCTGTATCCACCGACTTCCTGCGACGATTATAATGTCTTAGTCCATCGAGTGGAGGGTCTTCCTCTATCGCGTTGTTCAGTTTGTAGTCGCCACTCGAGAACCTTTATTCCCCAACGGTTATCAGTTCTTCCAGATATGACCTGCTCATTGCCACTTCAACTTGCTAATTCTGAGAGCTATGTCGGTGATCTTGGATTCTTCTATGGATTTCCTCATTTCGGATTCTATCACGATGAAATACTTTATCATAATCTTCAGCAGCATTTAAATGTCCACTGCTGGACGATACATCCCTCATAAAATACAATAGAGGTATTACCATAAACACCACGCTTGGCAGGTGGATTGGTGATCGCAGTATTCATGTTGAGTACTCACGCGGATGCTGCTCCTCCCCCATCCCCTTGTGTAATCCCTTAATCGGATTTTACGACATTAACAAGAGGAGAATGAGAAGTCTGATCTCAGGCCGGACACACAACGGCACTTATGAATTAGATAGATGAAATAGTAGATTAAGCACATGAACTAAGGAATAAAGCAGTGTCTTACGTCGCGGGCGGTATATTGAACCCTGAGCGCGTAACGATGGACTCTGAGTTATATCTGAGTCCTGAGTGAACCCCTATACTCTACTTTTCACACCTTCTGTGAGACAATAAAAAGCCAGGGCTTGTTTTGATTTTTGTGGTAGTAGATTATAAATAATCTCTAAAGCGTCTGTCTTGATAAACTCTGGAGTAGAATCACTATCGCTTGACATTTTTGATCAACATGAATATTGCAATAAAATTCACTGATAATCAACAGCACCAAACACCGTCTTTTGTTTCACATTCTTTGTAAACGCACCTTTTTCTTTTTTTTTTTGAGTTCTGCTTATGGTGGCCAGTTCGATTTTCGAACAAACCTCTTTACAATGCCATATGTGCATTTTTTTACTTAGTGGTTTCCACACGAATTTGACGTTCCAAATTCAAATCATTTTATTCCCTACTAGTTAGTAGGAGTTTCGTACAACTTTATATCTCTAAGGAGATAATGCTTTACTTTACGTTGAGGTTGCATGATATATAATTGGACATTGTCGAGCATGTGGTGTGAAAAAAACTTTATTGCACAAAATAAACATAACAATTCAACAAATAAAAAAAAAATATGTTAACAATGGGTGGACTTATCGCTAAGTAGCAATCTATAAATAAATAAATAAATAAATGCTGGACATTTCACACAACATTATCTAGCCCCAAGCTAAGCAGAGCTTGTGTTATGGGTACTAGATAACTGATATACTTAATACAATAAACATTACATGGATAGATATTTTTACTATACATAGAAAATACCCAGAACACCCTAAACAAATACCTGTAGATCATACAAATAATTGTTCTGAGGCGGGAATCGAACCCGCAACCTCCTGCGTCGCAGGCGAACCTTCGCCCGCCGTGCCATAGAGGTCGTCAAACAAACAATTTTTGGATGGAATAGACTGTAGTAGACAAGGGGTACTAATAGTTTAGTTACATAAACTTTATTGATAAGTTGAATTACTCATCTTAAAGTTAAAGTTTAGTAACAGAAGATGAAATAAATCGTCTGTCCGAGGTGCACTAACGGAAGTTATAAGCAAAAACATTCAAGGCCTTCAGATTATGCCTGTGTGTATACACGAATTAGTATGTAAGGATGGTTTTCTTCGTCAGGAGCAAATATATACAACCAAAGACAAAAAATATTGTAGTCATTTAATAAATTATTTCAAAAATATAAGTTACGTTTGATAAAATTATTTGATTTTTAGACAAAAAATATTTCTAAGATTTTGTGATGAATTCTTTTTGAGTGACTGTGAAATGACTTCGGAACCCTATATGTGTGGTTCGAGAAGTGACGCATCTAGCCGGTTTTGTTGTAAATGAGATTGTTATCAGAGATGCAACGGATACTGATTTGGCCGGAGCACGGATAACGGATATCCGGTGCAGACTTGGATGTTTTTAAGAGTTGTAGCTTTCACTCGGGGCGGGTGAGCTATTATTATGTCATGCAAAAAAATGCATGAATGGACAGCGGTGACCCGTATGCGTCTGTAAATGTGAACTAATATTCGATTCTCGAAAAAATTATATATATGTATTTCTAAAACTTGCAGTAGAGTAAACAGCGTGAGGCTCTTTACTATCCGGCCGAATAATGGATAGTCAAAGTATACGCCGGATACCGAATAGTAAATGGATATCCGTTGCCTCTTTATGTTATAACCTATGGTATTTTTTGCAAATTCCATATCAGAATTTATTAAAACACCAATTATTTCTGGTATTGCCAAGCACCACGCTCGATTTATTTCCACCAAGTATTCCTGATTCGTTACGCTAAGAACGTGACCATATCTAATTCTTTCAAATATAACAAACGTGTCTGTTGAAAATACTGTTTGAATAATTAGTAATTATGGTTGTTTAAACACGGTACGTACGGTGTGTACGGTACAGTACGTCAAAACAGGTTAAAGGCTACAGCACACCGGATGCGTATGCAGCACGTAACGTAGACACGCGCGTCTCTATGCCGTAGAGACGCGCGTGGACCCCTGTCACACCGGGTTACGCATACGCCGACGCATACCGCCGTGCTGCACACGCAACGCAACCGGCGTTGCGTGTGCAGCACGTATGCGTCGACGTATTATCCGTTGCGTACCAGCCTTGAATTGTACGAGAATCGCTTTGTATTTGTAAACAAATTTAACTATTACGCGCGTAGTTACGCACAGTTCAGAGCTGTGCGTGTTCGAACCTTTTTGGTGTAACGTCCGATGGGGAATGACATCGAATACAACGTCGTCACTGCACGCGTTGACGTTCCGCTCTGCGTAGGGTACGCAGTCTGTTTGTCTCATGGGAGCTGCAATGCGTAACTGCAAGCGTTGCGTCTACGTCAACGTGCACATCACGCAAGCGGTGTGCCATGACTCATACAGTTCCATACATTACAACGTCATGGTACGTTGACGTGCACGTTGACGTCTACGCTTACGCAGCCGGTGTGCTGTGGCCTTAAATGTCTCTTGTTACTACGGACAACTAAAGAATAGCTCATAATAGGTACATTTGTAGGCTCATTATATCTTAGTCAAATGTGTACTATTCGTTATTGTTAATTTTGTCTATTGTATTGTATTATGTGTGCACAACAATACACATATTATACAATAATTATGTAATGACTAGTTTAGACTACTTTGTTCCATGTTCATAATTTGTTCTGTTATTTATCTAATGTGTATCACTAATTACCTATTGGTAAGATTCGATTTTATGTTTTCGTTGATATGGGGCGTTAATTAGATTATGTTTTATTTTTGGATGGATATCTAAAGTATTGGTCGATCGAGTGATACTACTTTGTTTTTGCCATTTTAATCGTTCCTTTTTTCTTCTCCAGATTATTTTTAGTTTTTTAACCTGAGGTCAATAACTGATAGCGATCTTGTAAGAAACATTCGCCATGTTATTTAAAACGTGATTAAGCCTGGATATAGTTAAGTTTTGGAATAGCTGTCTTTAACGCTTTTATTTCTCTAAGGAGAATCCAGGTAAACCAGGAAGCAAGGAAAGTCTTTTTCTTTTTTATAATACATTTATCATCATCAGTCGTTTGACGTCCACGACCCCCATACGAGACCTCCCTTATACAATACAAGATTCACCACGCCTGGCAGGCGAATTGGTGATCGCTAAATACTCAGGTGGATGCTACTGCTCATCCCCTGTTGCAATCCCGTAGTCGGCTTTTACGACATCCACGGAAGGAGATAGAGCGGTTTATTATTAGGTCGGACACACCACTGAATATAAAACATTACATACCTATACATACAAATATAACAATATAGTGCCAATTAATTCGCTCTGGGGTGCGATTTATGCTGAGTGACTTAATATCATCAAAAAGGCCGCAAATCATCGTTTTTTAGGAGATGTTCTAAAGGAGGCACTTGTAAGATATCATAGGTATAATAATTTTAATCATCAATGAGTTTCATATTTCTAGAAAATAGGGATTAACTGCAATTTTTCTGACGTTTAGTTACTCGATGATATTCAAAAATCCCACCCCAGTAAAGTAAAATAAAGTAATTCTTTATCGTAAAAACTGTGTATATAAAGGTGGTTAAGGTTATTCAAAGTCTGTTGCAATAGTTTGCCCATTTCGGACGTACAATAATTTTATGCTAAAGTAGAACATATTTATATAAACCTAGTTAGGTACAAGTAGACCTATATTATACAGAGATCAGATTTTTTGAGTCTAAAATTCTACCTAAAGAGGCACCTAAGTATTGTTTATTTTGTACTTACATACAACGAGATCAAATATTAGATAGGTATTAGATTTGTACATCTTTATCAAAGTATTCAGATAAATTGTAAAAAACATTTAAAATTAGCCATTTCTTTAAGTTTTTTTGAAAGGGTGGTCCATTTAATGACTTTATGCTAAGTGGTAAGGCGTTGAAAACTCTTGTAGCAGTGTAAAAAGAACTTTTATGAAACATATTGTTGTTAACTTGGAGTATAACTATGTTATATTTATGTTTATTTCGACGACAATTTTTACGGTTAGACTTACAGTGCGATGCTTGTGTGGAGTTAAACAGGTTCTATCTCAGCTTAAACATGTGGAGTAGCGCTAGTTTAGCCAGCTTAACCAGCAGGCTAAGCCACGTTTATAAATAAGAAGGTCAGAGTTGGGTGTCCTTATTTTTCACTTCGATCTCCCAATTCTCATGTTACAGGGTTCTCGACTCTGCCTGAAACCGGTCTTTGAATTATGTACGCTGTCAAAGTGTTAATAGCTTATGAAACATCATACCACCTGTTTGTCGACCCTCTATTAAGTAGATACAGCCTGTAAATGTTAGCGTAATACTAAAACAAATAAGGTTTTACTTAGAACGTTTTACCACATTTTACGCAATGGTAGGTATATTATACATCTATACATCATTTTGAAGGTTCTCGAAGGCTCTATTTTTAAGTTTTAATTGCGATGCTACATTATATGTGTATTTATTTATTGTATTTATTCTATTTATTTGATGACCTCCGTGGTTTCATGACGTTGTTTTTGTGCTGCCCCCCCCATCCACCGACTTCCTGTGACCTTTAAAATGTCACCTGTCCATCGAGTGAGGAGACCGTCCCAATCATGGGCGTAGCCAGGGGGGGGTTTTGGTGTTCCAAACTCCCCCCCCCCCCGAAATGTGCAAAATGTTAACTAAATTTTTTTTTGTTTTTTTTTTGTTAGTATTTGAACTTCTTGTGAAAGAGTTCGTCCGGGGAAGTACTACCACCGTACTTATTTCTGCCGCCAAGCAGTAATATTCGCATTGCTGTGTTTCGGTTTGAAGGGTGCGGGTGCCGGTGAAATTACAGGCACATGAGACTTTTCATCTTTATGTCTCGGGGTCGGCAGCGCGCGTGTGCTGCCTCTGGTGTTGCATGCGTCCATAGGCGGTAACTGCTCTCCATCTTGTGGGCCGTAAGCTTGTTTGCTTGCCAAGTAGTTTAAAAAAAATTGATACTTTTTGAAGAAACACCAGTGTGGTGAATGTGTTTTTTTTTCAAATGAATATTAATGTCATTCAGTGTACATTTTTATTGTTTTATTTTCTTGAACCTACCCCCACCACCCTCTAAACTAAAATCTGGCTACGTCCGTGATCCTAATAGATTGCGTCTTGCATGCATTTGTATTCCTTAACGGTTGTCAGAACTGCCAGCTATGTTGCTTGCCCATTGCCAACTAATACTGAGAGCTACGAGTATGTCGGTGATCTTGGTTCTGCAACAGATCCCTCGTTCCGGATTTCATCACGTAGTTATTTGTAGTTTATTTAAACGTGACTGTACTTAAACGAATAAGGCTGCGTCCCCACTAGGCAAACTGTTCGCCGCCGACTGAGTGAGCCGCAAATTTGTGGCGAACTGAAATTCGAGTCGTGCCGCGGCTCACTCAGTTCAGAAAACACATTCACCACACTGGTATTTCTTCAAAAAGTATCATTTTTTTTTATACTACTTGGCAAGCATACAAGCTTACGGCCCACCAGATGGAAAGCAGTTACCGTAGCCTATGGACGCATGCAACACCGCAAGACTCAGATCAATTTACCGACTGGAACCGGTTTTCCTGTGAGTCGGCCGCCCACTTAGCCAGTAGGCGTACGTAACGCTGCAAACTGCGTAGAGTGAGCGCAAAACTAGCAAATTGTAAACACTCCGTTTCAAATATATGGAAGGGCGTACTAAACCGATACTCCGCTAACTCAGTCGGCGGTGAACAGTTTGCCTACTGGGGACGCAGCCTAAAAGTAAGATTTGATTAATATGAGGCTAAAAGGCGAATCAAGTGTCGGTGCATAACATCAATTACCGTCAGTTAGTATCAGAAAATCTGTTATTATAAAAGTAACCGCTATGACACGTTTCATTTACAAAAGCATACATAAAATACTCGTGATTTTGAGAAAACGAGATGATAGTGGTGCTAAAAGATGGCGCAAAGCCAAATCGCTTTATCACAGCACTTGACCTAGAGTTACACCTATAAACAGAAAACTTGGTATTGTACTGAAATAACAAGATGCAAGAAAATAGCAATGTTATGTATACTAGCCAGCTGAAGTAAACTATCCACACACATCAGGGACGGGGCCGGGCCGGGAAATTTCCGAATGTGAATTTGAACTTAATTTGTATGCAAAATAACCATTTATGAATTTGTAAAGAAAGAATAACACAACTAATACAAACATACAGTGTTACTCGTTTGGGTGTTACTCGCCGGGAACCCTCCATATATACAAAATAAAAAAAATACAAATAACTACCAGACTCAAGCGTTCCCAAGACGCGCTTCATTGCCCGATGAATGACAATACTAATGCGTTGAGCCAGATAATTCTTGCGATTCTGCAACCCACGGTTAAGAGGCCTTTTGAGGCTCTAACTACCCCTTCGGGGAAAATGGCATGTGTTTATGTAGCTATGTATGTACAAATTACTACCAGGGGGCTTAGTGCAGGTTTTGATAGTTTACGAAACTATATGAAGTTTCGTTTCCATCCAATACATTTACTGACAGCATCCTTAGTTTTCTTCTCGTTTTCGCTAGGGGCGCTGCAAATAAATGTATGGAAGGAATCGAAACTTCATATAGTTTCGTAAACTATCAAAACCTGCACTCAGCCCCCAGACTGAAGCGATGATAACTGATGTCCCGGACAGATGAGATGGCTACGCACGTAGCTTCTAATTCTAAGTGGGGGTGTTAAGACCTGCACTGACGTCCCGCTGTGGGGTGTATTGTGCATTGCACGTAGCTTTTAAATGAATAAATAATACATTCCAGGATGATAGAGCTGAATATTAGAATTCTTCATAAGACGTTAGTGTCTTGTCAGGGCCGAAGTCGTGCCTTTTTATAACAGACTTAAAAAAAAGGATGAGGTTCTCAATTCAACTGGTGTATGTTGATTTATTTATTTACAGAAAGAATAAAAGGTAATGCAAGAAATGTATAAAATTTAAAAAACACAGATGGTGCATTGATCTATCTTAACACCGCTTCAAACGATCTAAAGATAGCTAAACTGATTGAAATCGCTACCAGACGGATACCAGATTAATTTATACAAATTGAGTTTAAATTCCCAGTAAGGTATTTTTCGGACCAGCTCCGTCCCTGATGTGTGTGGATAGTCCTTAATGCTCCTGGCAGGCTGAGAATAAAATCTACATTATACAATACCAGTTGTCGTGGAATTGGTATGCTAACGCGAAAAGGAGTGATTCCAGCCACAAACGTGAACAATTTTTTTTTTTAGAATTCCAGATTTTGTCAGAGTTGTCAAAATAAAATTTATATCAGTAGGTACGTCTAGTACGGGTTTTGATAGTTTTCGAAAACTATATGAAGTTTCGTTTCCTTCCACACATTTACTGACAGCGTCTTTAGTTTTCTTCTCGTTTTCGCTAGGGGCGCTGCAAGTAAATGTATGGTAACGAAACTTCATTATAGTTCTTTATAATATAGTACTGAATAAACTATCAAAACCTGTACTTAGCCCCCAGTTATGTCTTGATGTTGGTAGGTACCTAGAGTACAAGCCTATTTATATTTTTATACTCTGTCCGCACATCACATACCTACTATACGTATAGGTATGTACTTACTCAGTATTCCTTTAGTTAGAACGACCTATTATCGATTATTGGAGAGACGTTATTTCCCGTAATTTTAACCGACTTTAAAAAAAGGAGATTCTCAATTCGGATGTATTTTTTTTTAAATTTAATTACTCAGAGCTCTAACTATAGTATTGCTCCGAGTTTCTAAGGAGCTCTTAGATGACGCACGTGTACGCATATATGCACGACTCATGTACACAGTTAGCAACATAGTATCTACAGACTTTACTTATTTTACATTTAAGTTTATAACCTATATTGTTTTGGCCTAAAGTGTTGAAATACAAAATAATCTGCGGGGTTCCTTCTCTCCAACAGTACACCCGCCGCACATCTATAATGGAAGCGGAAACATTCAATTATTACTGCTTGTCCCCTCGTATTAGACCATTATTAGACAGTACACGCCCTTCACGAATCGCTGGTGACAATTATCGTGGCATATCACACGATATCAATAAATAATAAAGTAGACTAATGCTAACGGTGCCAAGATTATATAAATCATATTTTGTGGCTCTTATACAGCTATAGAGGCTATCGAAATAACTCAGATGTCTAGGTGTACTAACAATTGATTTATATATCTATCTGTCTACCTAAAGGTAGATGGATCTATTAAGAGGGCACTATACTACAATTTAGGCTCCCTCTTTAACGAACGCGATAACCCGCGCGCCGTCTCGCTCGCGCTAGCGAGTTTCGTGCACAAAAATGAAGTTTTTTGTTTATTATGGCGAAAATAAAGTGTTTATCAAAAAACTGATTTTAGCATAAGAATAAATAGTTATTACCTACTTGTTGTAGTAAAATTTATCTTAAAACACCGTAGGGACCTGAGATTTCTTTCAAAACGTGTGGGAAACAAGGGTTTTTTCATTAAATAAAACTATCGAGGTTTTTTTTACATATCGTGTTTTCAACTTTACACAATAAATGCAAAAATATATAATTTTCATATTCCAAAATATTTAACTCGTAGAACCCGTAAATACTGAGTTATAGATCGATTTTGTTGGGCACAATCACATAGTACGCCCTCTTAACTGAAAATATCGTCAGACACGGGCGCAGCCAGGTTTTAGTTTCGAGGGGGTTCAAGAAAATGAAACAACAATTTACACGGAATGACATTAATATTCATGTGAAAAAAAACATTCACTACACTGGTGTTTCTTCAAAAAGTATCAAATTTTGACAACATTTTGAATATTTCGGGGGGTTTGAACCCCCACCTAGGCGAGGGGGCCCGGCTACGCCCATTTCATCAGATCATACAAATAAAGCGTCTCAGAATAAAAAAATTATATTCATTAAAATTGATATTCTTCAATCATGGTGGTACCATCGTACTCGTAGCCCACGACACAGGGAATCGTAATGTAGGATCAGGACTATTTTTTCATATTTTTATTTATATTTTCAGGGTTGCCTGGAAGAGACCACTCTAAGTGTACCACCATTGTACCACCGTGAACTAGTCTAAAAGTTATCTATGTTATTTTCTTTTAAGGTGAATGCAACAAAGAGTTATCTATCAATCTATGCTATGTCTAATTTTACATTTTAATACAAAATCTGTCCAGCTTTCACAGTCATCATCATCAATCTATTGTAGACTTTTTCTGCTATTTCGAAGAGAGACGTCGTCCTTTTTTATTTTATTTCAATTTCTAGTGTTTTTTTGAGTTATATCGTGTAATTTTGGTGGCATTTTAACCGGTGTAGCTTATAAAGAGCACATAGTAGTGAATTTAAATAAAATAAGTGTATTGCGTGTCTTTTCGAAGGGGTGGAAATTGTCCAGGAACATTCTAGTAAACTGCCATCAATTTACTAGAACATAACTTGACAGAAGATTTTGACGACTGGACATTGTTTGATTATATCAATAACTTGACATTGGCAAAATTGAGAAATTCTTCAGTCGCCATTATAAAAAAAAAAATACCTATTGTAGGCCACTGCTGGACGTAGGTCAAATAGTCGAAGGCGTATGAACAACAAACTAATCCGTAGGACGTATCTTTTATCGATCTGGCGCTACTAGACTATTCAGAATTCTTCTCAAAAGATATTCTACGCCTATAGAAATATGTGGAAACAATTATTATTACAAGACGAAGTAATGTTCGGTATTCGGCTGATTTGGCACGCGATGCTACAGGTGTCGTCGCTCTGTCGCGATAACTCCTCGTGACGTCGATTCGTATTACGGCGATATAATATTATTGTGAGCAGATTTAAACGAAAAGGTTATTTCATGCCTTTGAATAATAATATTTCCAATTCAGAGTTTTTTAGCAAGGAGCGAGGGCAAGGCAAGTGTACAGAGGGCTTATTACGAGTTTTGCATTGCATCTATCGTTTTGCGAGGCGTGAGTATATTGTGACTTACTATTAATCAACCTAGACCGAATTCTGAGGCCCAATTCTCTAAATTATTTTAAAGCTGCACTGAAAGTTAACCGAATCGAGACTGAATTATGAATTGACAGAAAGTTGGTATTCTGCTCTTATAAATAACAATTTAGTCTACTTTCAATTCACGGTGACTACCATTAGAGTAGGATAGTTATATATATAATCGCAAAGAGTAAAGAGAGATTCCATCTACAATGCTAAAATTATCGAAAAAACTATGAATCGTTCAAGTTTTGGTCACATTTCGATATAATCACATTACAGTGTTGTATTTTATGTGTAGAGATTACCATTTCTGACATTTAAGACATCGACACAAGATCAAAACATGATCCGAACTCTATTTTAACTATTTTTAAGTTAGTGAATTGGGCCTCTGATTTTTAACAAGCAATTGACACGGACGTATGGTATGAAAAATGAGGTTCACTGAGTGCACGCTAGGGGCAATCATCGGTGTCGCCCTTAAGAGGGCACTATTCTACAAATTATCTCCCTCTTTAACGTACGCGATAACCCGCGCGCCATCTCGCTCGCGCTAGCGAGTGTCGTGCACAAAAATGAAGTTTTTTGTTTATTATGGCGAAAATAAAGTGTTTATCAAAAAACTGATTTTAGCATAAGAATAAATAGTTATTACCTACTTGTTGTACTAAAATTTATCTTAAAAAACCGTAGGGTTCCTGAGATTTCTTTCAAAACGTGTGGGAAACAAGGATTTTTCATTAAATAAAACTATCGAGGTTTTTTTTACATATCGTGTTTTCAACTTTACAAAATAAATGCAAAAATATAAAATTTTCATATTCCAAAATATTTAACTCGTAGAACCCGTACATACCGAGTTATAAACCGATTTTGTTGGGCAAAATCACATATTACGCCTTCTTAAAAATCCGTGTTACACTACACCGTACGTCCGTGTCAATTGTGTGCAAAAATTTAGACTCAGCCTCTGTCCGTGCAGTCGATAGACACGGCAAAGATTCAAAAATAGTTACTACGTAAGTCACAGCGGATGCTCTCGTCTTGCAAAACGAAAGTTGCAATACAAAACCCGTAATAAGCTTACTGACCTGCGTCGTATTACTGCATGCATACCAGTGTATTAATTAATATTATATTTGTTTGGTTATGTCGTTATCTTTTTATTATTATATACTAGCTGCCCGCGCGCGACTACGTTCGCGTGGTCCCGGTGTTCCCGGGGCGGTCCCGGTACATTTAAACATATGACAATTATAAACACAACAAACCCAAAATCAAATAAATCCGCTTAGCCGTTCTAGAGTTTTAGCGAGACAAACGAACAGCAATTGATTTTTATATATATAGAGGAAAGATAGACGATAGAGGATTAGCTATTTGTCATTTCAGGATCCAAGTAGGTAAACCAAATAATAGTTATTTGTTATACAAGAGTGCAAAGTTGCTTTTTAACCGCGTGCTCAGTTTTGATGACCGAGCAAGCGAAGTATTCTAAAATTTAATCTTGAGCGTTAGCGAGGGAATCAAAAGAGCACGAGGTGAAAAATCTTTGCACTCGAGTGCAACACGTAACTTTTCATCCCACCTCAGCGAGGAAATGACTTAATGCAAAAAAATAAACACTTACAATCACAAGATACTTTTGCGCATTTTCAACAGTTTCAGTCAATTCTGTTGGCGTCAAATAAACTTCCTCGTCGCTAGAATCATGCACTCATTTTAGGGTTTTCATTTGTTTTCAAGTTTCTTGTTTTTAAAGTAAGGTTTTAACAATATGACGTGAAAGAAAATGGCGCGCGTAAAACAAATTAATAAAATAGTAATATACCAAGAAGGTTCCGAGTCTAAGTTTTTAACAAATTAAAAAAGGTAGTATGATAAATTCGGCACCATGGACGTAAAAGTAAATAGGTTTAATGATGTTTTGAATTCACAAACTTAGTGCACATGATGTTCTAAATTCAAATTTACTTTATCCTCTAGTGGATAAAAACGGCTTTTACACTCAGATATCGAAGAGTAAAAATACTCTTTCCGAGATGGTGGGATGAAAAAGTTTTTTTTTTAATTATATTTACCAACGATACCAAAGAGTCGTCGTCGATAATTTTATTTGGCATTTATCTTATCAATCAACAAGGAGAGTGCCTTCTGATGTAAAATTATCTAATTTATTCACTGTCTAATCACTCATGACCTCATTTTATTGAACTTGCAATTGAAAATGTGACTAGCTTTTATAAACGATGTACCAAATAGGTTACCGTTTTCAGTTTCGTTTGCGGTAAAACTATAATTTGTGAGTAAAACTATACTAACTCGTAGGTTTTCTGTAGGTACGGTTGAAGAAGATGATACAGGGTGATATTATTTCTCCGAAGCTGTTAACCGTAGAACGACCCCCACTCGATGGTCCAACGATGGATGGTGTTAAGGTGGATGGAGGCCGTTCAACGTGGCATTCACATTATCATCATTATCAGCCTGTAGAAGTCCACTGCCCCCCTCAAATGCCACGATGAAGAGTTTTGAGCCGCCTCCATCCACCGACTTCCTGCGACCTTTATAATGTCTTTAGTCAATCGAAAGGAGGGCCTTCCTCAGCATTCGAGAACCTTAATTCCCCAACGGTTGCCAGTTATGCGAGCTATTAATATGACCTGCCCATTGCCACTTCAACTTGCTAATTCTGAGAGCTATGACGGTGATCTTGGTTCTTCTACGGATTTCCTCAATTCGGATCACGTAGTAAATTACTAGCATAGCTCTCTCCATAGCTTCATAGCTCATAGCGTGGCATTCTATGGGGAAGTAGGTACATTTTGTCCAGCATGGATGTCAACCAGCTGAAATGATGATAATGAATATTTGAAGCTTAATTTTGACTCTATAGAAATTAAACACATAACAACATGACACATAATAACAAATCATGTGTAATAAGATAAGTTACATAATAACATATCCTTGGCAAGTTATTTTTGTTATCGTTCATATCGTGGCATATCTTGACATTTGTTTGTTTACAAAAATTGACTGAAATTAAAAATCAGAGTATAGCTGTAAGTTTTCCTAAAATTGTTTAATTAAATAAATAAATACCACCTACCTATTAGTTACGTTGAGCAAGTCGACCCTATAATGTAGGGAAGCATACAAAAACATGTTTTAATTTAAACATGATAAAAGTAAAACCATATATGCATCCAGCGGTGAAATCATATTTACATAAGCATTGTTCACACGCGCCCTGATGGCAACTCTAGCGCATCCTCGGAAGCGGAACCTGCGCGCACGCAACGTTATTATTCCAGACATTAGGCTGCGAATACACGAACTGTTTGAAAACTAAGCTAAGCAATCAGGCTGAGCAGCTACAACCCAAAAGTAAAAGCGGACAGCGAAAAACAAAAAATAAACGGAAAATAAAAAGTTTTTGTTATTTTAAATAGAATGATTAAAATGGATGGTTTTTGAACAGTCTATTCAGGTTTTGAAACAAATTAAAATCGGGCTATCAAAAAAGTTCTCATGCCTACTACGAAAACATACAATTCCCACCAAACTAGGTATACTTGTTGCGTGGCCATGGTGTGCTTAGCCTAAGACCCCACCGACTAAGAGGACTAGGGGATGGACAGAGGCATCGACCTTTGTACTCTACACGAATACTGCGATCACCAAACCGCATGTCAAGCGTGGTGATTATGGCAATTCCTCGTATTTTATGGGGGAGGCCTTATCCAACAGTGGAAGTCAAAGACTGCTGATGATGATGATATTGATGATACTTATTGTTAGTTGGAAACTGTACCTAACTATAAAGCTATTAAAAGTGGTCTGAATATGTAGAAGTAGTAAACCCAGATAATCATGCAACGAATTAATTTGTTGTATCAGTTATAAGGCAAGGTAGCTAATTTATAAGAATGTGAAAACATTGGATATTGTGATATACTACCTGAGTAGGTACATAAATTTTACTATTAACAACTTACCCCCATATTCATAATAATTTTTAACCTATTTTAGTTAAAATAGCTTTTGTTTTGTTCTCTCCCATGTAAAATGGCATATGCCGAAACAAGACAAAAGCTATTTTAGCTATCAAAGGTTTAAAAGTTTATTATGAATAAGAAGTTAAGTTTTTATTGCAAGACGTAACAGTAGTCGCAAAGCGACTCAAAGTCCTTATAAAAATTTAAGAATATAAAAAAAGAGGGTAAATGTTTTGAAAACAATTGAAAATATTGTTCAGTCAATCAGTACTTTTCCCAGCCATTGATTTAAATAATAGGATAGGTTGCCATGGTTTTAATTCTAACATTAGTAATCTCCACAATTTTAATTGGACTTAGTGAACAAAGCACTTTATAAAAGCTATAATATAACAGGCAGGCAGGTATACAAATAACATTATAACTTTTCAATATTTAAGTATTCGACTAAATATCTGGATAAAAAACAAAATTATGAAAAAACCATAGTGGTGAAAGGGTTATGATACTTTCTGAATGCAAATGCTTAATTTGTTGCTGAAAATATCAAAATCGCTATATGTATGCCTACAATATTTGAGGAGTTCCCTCAATTCCTCATGGATTCCATCATCAGAAATGGATTCTGAAAAAATGGGACCAATCTGGAAGTACATCTATTCAAATAAAAAAAGAATTTTCCAAATTGGTTTATAAACGACGGAGATATGAGGTAACCTCCTCCTTTTTGTGAAGTCGGTTAATAACTTAGCAGTTTATTCGGCCAAATGCAAGGCGAACTCGTGTGCAGAGGGTTCCGTACCGACGACTTCGTTAAAGAAGGTCCCCCTCTCGATAAACCAAAGACATTAAGAAGGTAGTAGGAAGTCGGTGTATCGCCACCCGAAACCGTTCGTCGTGGCATTCTATGGGAGAGGACTATGTCCAGCAGTAGACATCAACAGGTTGATGATGACGGTGATTATGACCGTTACAATGACACGGCAGTTACTTTAACGAAGCCGTTAACCGTCAATGCACCATAGAAAGCCATGTGTTTTCGTAAAGCACTCATACGTGTAATTGTCTACTTTCCGTTTGCTCAGTGTACAATTATAAGCAGAAATAGAACTAGAAAAGTCCTCACTATATAGTTAACAAACGAAAGCATACTTTTGAAACAAGTAGAATTGTACGTACACCTTCGTGTACTACTCAAACACGTAATTGCTATAATCAATTTCACTTGTACCTTCACTTTCTTTCAATGGCATGTTCAATTTAATTTTTCTGAGCTTATTTATGTTGTAACATTTGCATTATCTTTGAAACTGAGTTTTTATTTACATGTACATTAAGTAGTAGTAGGTAAGTAGTTTGACGTGGTTGTCTCAGCCTAAGAATAGGACTCCTCCAACTCCTCCTGTGGATGTCGTAAAAGACGAATAAGGGATGCGTTAGGAGATGGACAGCAGCAAACACTTGAGTCTTTAACACCATACATTCCAAGCGTGGTGATTATGGCAAATCCTCTCATTGCACGCTATGCATGTGATGGGGGTAAGGGGGGCCTCATCTAGCAGTGGATGTCTACCGGCCGATAAAGTTGAAGAAAAAAGTAATACGTAGTTTTCACACCTCTCTACCTCTTTTTTAATATTGCCCTTTTTATTGCTTATTGGGCGTTCCTACTTTTGGAGAATTAATCATTCATTTCTAGAGTATGTGCTCGTAAATAAAATTAATTAGTTGTGAATTAATCACATTCTGCTGGCGAAAGTACTTGACTACAGTAAAAGTGACATTAGGTCGTGAGAGGCATCTTGGCTCTTGTACCTAGTCTATTCATTGTTCACTGGGCGGGGTTGGCTGTTATCGGCCTGCTTTTAAAGTGTCACTTCACATAATAGTACAGTCAAATTAGGTGATTTTTTGCACAAGTGTGGAACTAATTAGATGTAGTCATGAAAACTTTTCTAATTGTTTTGTATGGCTTAAAAATCACCTCTAATAATAAGCATCAGTAATTTCACCCTCCGGAACAGGGTGAAATAGGGTGAAAACCATAAAAATATCGGTAACTTAATGGGGGAAATAGAAGTAGTCGGTGCAATTTGGCATAGACTTTGAACCGTTATGATCTACATTTGCACCAAGTATTTTTTAAATCCGACATTCGGAACATACAAAAAAAATCATCAAAAAAAAAAACTGTTTGTGGTTATTACGGCTCGGGGAAAATTAAGGTAGTCGGTGCAAATTGACAAACTTATCAGAAAAATGTTCGAAATACATTACCAGGTTTGCACCATGGTGCGTCTCACGGAAGGCACTTTTCCATATTTTATTGTCGCTCTACTTCGGGGAAAATTAATGTAGTTCTGGAAATTGACTTAAACTTATTCATTTAATTAGTACTACATCCGCCGGAAGTTTTATACTGGTTTTTTTATGGAAGATGCATTTGTTCAACACTGTGTTCCCTACATGCACGTGGTTTTTATTAAAATCATAATGCGCTAAGACAGTCTATCTAGACGTAATTTAACTTGCATCAAGTAATTTCTTTCTATTTTAAAATTTACGGCCTTTTTAAGTTTGTACCTAATATTTAAAAGGGTTCCGTAAGCGCCAGAAACGGTGCAAACCTAGGATAAGCTTCTTTTCGTGTCATCTAACGTTTCCATAAGAATCCACGACTACACGACTTAGGTCCACACTTTTTGCTAATTTGCCTGTACTATAATATCTATACCTACTTTATATATACAAATATAATATGTCATAAATTAGTGACCTTACGGTTGGTACAAATTCAACAACACCTCATAAAGAACTTACCCGCAGCAAAAGTAGATAGCTGCTCCCAAATTCCTGAAACAAAAAAATAATATGGCTTATTAATAAGCCAAAAATAGCTTCGGTGCAACGCTGTCTTTTTTTCTGGGACTGGAAAAAAGATAGCAGAGCGTGCCAGACTTATACCCGTAATAAGCTATAACTATTTTTATTAATATCGTTGTAGGTATAGAAAGAAATAAATAAAGAAAGAAATAGCATTTATTTGCGCCAATGATGCAGATGATGAAAATTACACGGGAAAATACAAAAGACACACACACAAACAACAAAACATAAGACAAGAATTACTTGTGTTATATTATACCTAATAATGTGCCTCTCAGTACCAGTCATGCAACACTGTCACAAATTGGCGTCCAGCTCAGCATTTGTTAAAAAAAAAAAACATTAGAAGTTATAGGTTGTGAGACAAAGAGATAACTTTAATATAGTTTATTTGTATATAGGCAAGAAGTGATTATAAAATAAACCCATTTGGGGCGTAAACGAAATCATACTTATTACAAATTGCAGAATGTCTTGTAGTGAGCTTTGTCATAAAACTAAGTACTCTATTTTACGACACGCCCCCTAACGAATCGATAAACTCCCATCAAATTAAAGGCAAAATATCGAGGCTTTCGCAATAAATATTAATAACCAGCACTAAAATGTCAATAAGCGCCGAGCCATCAGCCTGCCATTAGGCCGCCTAAGGCTGTATATACACCAAAGCGTAGGAGCACATCTCTACTCCATCCCATCAATTCAATTGGTTGGTTTTCGCCAGCTTCGCCTTAGTGGACAGGCGGCCGTTCGCAAGCTTTGGTCATTAGAGGCAAAAACGTTTCAAATCAAACACAAACTTGTACCGACAGTCCAAACTTCCAGCTAATTGCTGGGTATTCCTTTGAGATAAATAAGTGACGGGGAAATAAAACAAAATATTAAAAATAAATTTTGTCAGTGGAAACTGGTTAGTAGTAGAACTCAAAGTCGTAGAACAAAAGTAGTTCAGTTTCATGGCATGGTTAGAATTACCACCCAAGAGGTTTTGCGTTATTTTCCTAACACCTTGTAATATAGAGTGTGCATACCTGGGACGCGATTTTTGCACTTTTTTTTTAAAATAAAAATGCTAGACATTTCACACAACATTATCTAGCCCCAAGCTAAGCAGAGCTTGTGTTATGGGTACTATAACTGGATAACTGATATACTTAATACAATACATTACAAAGACATATGTTTTTTATTATACATAGGATATATCCAGAACACCCTGAACAAGTATTTGCAGATTGTACAAATATTTGTTCCGAGGCGGGAATCGAACCCGCAACCTCATCGGGCGAACCTTATCGCCCGCCGCGCCACAGTGGTCGTTAAATTGGGTTAGTATCATTTATATCTATTGATAGGAAAGGTAAGTATAAGAATTTTAGCCATCAATGTTTATTTGTTTATTTGTTTATTAATTGTCAACATGTACATAATTTATAGCTTAGGTCTAAGAGCAGCTTATGAAAGTACATGTACCCTGTAGGGCGCTGCAATTTTAATATTATAAGTCACATTATATAAAAAACGCGCATACCTAAAAAAGTTAAACTAACAAGTCAATCAATCAATGAGTTTCAATATGTATAGAAATATGGAAATGACGTTTAATCATTTGATGACTTTGCACCATTTCTGTTTTTTTGAGAATCTGTCCTTTAAAGCTCAAAGGGGAAGTATCTACTACCACCATACCTATTTCTGCCGCCAAGCGGTAGGTGGTTTGAAGGGTATTGGTGTTGGTGAAATTACAGGCACATGAGACGTTACATTGTCATGTCTCAGGGAGACGGGCGCAGTGCTCGTAGGGCGCGTCCTTGGTGGAAATGACCTGGGAAGTATTACATTTGTTATGGGCTGGAATTGCCACTTAGTATTAGGTACGCCACATGCCAGTCCCGTCATTAAAAAACTGTTAACTTTGAGAATGTCCCACGCTCTGAGCCATGAGCTCTTATAGCGATTCAGTTCAAAAACTATTCAGTAGGTACATCGTTGACATTCGTCATCATTGAATAACTTCAATCGCAGAAGTCTATAGACCTTCTGCTATTGTGCCTTTAAATATAGCTGCGAACATCACGGAACCGATATTTTATACTGAATAGTTTTTGAACTGAATCGCTATGGTAAGGCCTCTGATCTATTTTTTTTTTTTAATGTTTGTTACCGCATATCTCCGGCGTTTATGAACCGATTTGGAAAATTCTTTTTTTATTTGAATAGATATACTTCCAGATTGGTCCCATTTTTTTCAGAATCCAGTTCTGATGATGGAATCCATGAGGATTTGAGGGAACTCCTCAAATATTGTAGGCATACATAATTATGGCGACTTTGATATTTTCAGCAACAAAGCAAGCATTTGCATTCAGAAAGTATCATAATCCTTTCACCACTATGGTTCTTTCATAATTATTTTTTAATCCAAATATTTAGTCGCATACAATGGCGGAAGTCGGTTTTTTAAATGAAAAGTTATATTAGTTCTAAAACAATTTCACGATCAAAACTCACTGACGTAGATTACGAACGAACGTACGATTTACGTACGATTTAGGTATGAGTAGATAGGGATAAACAAGACAAAACATGAACACAAGTAAAAATAACGGAAGGAAGCCAACAAAAACAAAATCCGTCTATTACAAGGTTACTTTAATTTAATGTATTTATTAGGCAACGCCAACAGCATACGTAATAAACATAGTACAAAACCCACACTAATAGAATGTGTGCTAATAAGCATGCCCATATTGCCCATAGAGCATATAAGATGAGAATAGCTTTTCATGTAGATATTATTCTCCTTGTAAACCATTGCATTGATTTGAATGGGGTTTTCTTTGCTGGATAGCTTGGTTCTGCGGAAAGGGTTTACGCGGGTGAAAACGTCAGTTTTTTTTCTGAAGTTTAGTTTATTTTAGTTTCTCCTGTACGGTCCTTACCCGTGCTGAGAGCCAGATATTATCACATCGAGATGCCGTACTACTACTACGTGTCACTCGTTTTTTCTTGGTCACCCTGCTGACGCATGTTGGAGACCAGGTAGTTACGTGATTCTGTTGCTATTGATTTGAATCGATTTCAATGTTGTTTCTATATGAAATTACTTTAATGCGATTACCAAATTTACGCAGTCTTATTGCAATTATCTTATTGCGGGCGAAGGTTCGCCTGCGATGCAGGAGGTTGCGGGTTCGATTCCCGCCTCAGAACAAATATTTGTATGATCTGCAGATATTTGTTCAGGATGTTCTGGGTATTTTTCTATGTATAATAAAAAATATCTATATATGTAATATATTGTATTAAGGTGAATGCTCTCGTTGCCTTGCCCATACAAAATAATTTAAGTATTTTTTCAATCCACAGATTGTCGTTCTTTATATCGTATTTTTTTTTCGATTTTCTAATGATTATCGTACTCGCAAATGGTTGTTTCAAATAAAAATTTACTAAGGGTAATTTTTAAAATTAGTTTGAAATACGACCAATTTTACGTATGTGTGAGTGTTTTTAATGTCCATTTTGAGTCGCCACCTACCATCGAAGCGTGATATTTTTACGCAGAGCACCCTGTTTTGTTTAATTTGACAGAGATGGCGGTTAAATGGACCTCGAGCACCGAGTTTTGAGAAAGATAGTGAAAGATGGCGCTAAATAAATAAAAGTATGCCTCGCGTTATTTTCGGGTCTGTCACCAAAATTGCGAAACGCGACGTTGCCAGGCAACGCTACGTCACAAGTTTAGTGCTTGCTAGTCACCCGTAATTATTAGGCTTTATGAGCTGGCTCTGATAGGGTTGCCAACCGTTCGTTATAATCATAGTTTACAAAGTTATTTGCGGCTATGTTCTTTATACTTTGCAATATCAACAAAGTAGGTACCTTCGAGAAAATACTTTATTGTAACGTACTTTATTGAAACTCAAGTTTCAGTTTTATAAAATAAAAATAAAACAACGAAAGAATATGTAAAAACTATACTTTCGTAACTTCATTCGCAGCAATAAAAAAATATTATTATTAGTCATTGACCGAGCGAGCAAAGCAAGGTAAGTCCTTGCAATATAATATGGCAAAATTTGCTATCGTCTGTTCGGATGTATGTACCTATGTACGTAAGTACTCGCGTACGTCGCATTTTTCAATTAATCTTGATGAAACTTGATATATGTACTTACTTATATATTTATTTTACAATATAGTTTTTGAGAAAAAATAAAAATGAAAACCAATATTACGTGAGCTCTCATTTGTTAGAGTTTCAACGACTTGTGGTTCAAGTAAGATTGGGTATATGCTAGATCGGACTATGGATGCGATTTTTAAACTTTATCGAAAAACAAGATAGTTTGTGCTCTTGAGGTATTCTGTTCGCAAAACTACTAGTTTTTATAATCCGACCGTGTACCGTGCTGTGATTCAGAAACTCGGTGTAGCAACCCTGATAATATATCAATATCAAAGTGTAGTATGAAGTTGTCATCTCGCTCCTTAAATGCAAAAGAGCCACAAGTCGAAAATTCATTTTTTTACTGGAAAGCCTATCAAAGTTTTGATAGTAGTTTTTTTTGTATTACTTTATAAATCTTTTTTTTCTACATATATGTATGGTATATTATAAGATGCGTATTTTGAACCTTACACTACCTTGAAATTTACATTGAGATCAATGTAATTAAATGCGGAAGAAACTTATCCATAACTATCACCTCTTCATCTAGCAATATTACAAAATAAAATACTCCATAAATCTTTGACTTACTAGTAGTAACGATGAGATCTACGATCAATAATATCTAAGTCATCGCAGTAATCTCATTAAGTGTTTAAATCCTTTAGCTTAAATAATCAATTTTAAAATAAGTAAGTATAAAAAGTTTAACATTACTTTGGGATTACATCCTTTTCAATCAGTTTTAGGATGCTTTGTTTTTTGTCTCAGCAACTTGTAGCTTTTTGATATTATTTTATATTATTTACTTGGGAAAAATCTGTATCCTGAGAAGTTTTGTATAAAAATATATTTTAATGTTGTTGATCAGTTTTAATAACTTTGAGGTCTGCTCTTTACGACTCTTCCTTTGGAAATCTATGTCAAGAGGCTGAATACTAGGAAGTACTGAATCAACTGATTGGTAATCAATCATCTGTACTGCTGTCTGAGCTTGAAGATGAGGATTCACTTGAGTATATCTGAATCGCTGTCTGTACTTTCCTCAATGACTAAATTTATTCATTGCTCTGGACTTCCAAAATCAGATAATGTTTTCATCAAGTAACGATAGGCTAGGATTGTGTTGGCTGTCTGTCTGGTATGGAATTTGTACCGTTTTTGATGAAGCGATTAAGATAGAGACTCCAGTGAATCCTCATCTATAAGCTCAGACAGCAGTACAGACGATTGATTACCAATCAGTTATGATTCAGAACCTCTTAGTGTTCAGCCTCTTGGCATAGATTTTCAAAGGAAGAGTTGTAAAGGCATAATATATTTTTATACAAAACTTCTCAGGATACAGATTTTTCCCAAGTAAATAAAATAAAATAATATCAAAAAGCTACAAGTTGCTGAGACAAAAAACAGGGCATCCTAAAACTGATTGAAAAGGATGTGATCCCAAAGTAATTTTAATAATCTTAAAAGTGATTATTTAATTCAAAGGATACTTATGTATAATAATGAAACACTGTATTTTAAGACTGATTGTACAGACTGATTGTAATAACAGTCATGTAACAAATATTGCATGTTTGTTTATAAACAATTACAACCATAATCACGGTAATCTTATATGCAAAACAGACACATTTCCAAGTACTGCGGTTTCGTTTTAATAAAATAGTAATCAAACTTATTGAACTTTCATTCAAAAGAAACGCATTCCAAAACCTGACACTTTTATGTTTCGTAATAAAGTTATTATTATTATTATTATTAACTGGAAAGATGGCTGCTTTGCTGTGAAGTTAGTCATCAAAGTCTCAAAATGCTAAATGGGTAGTTGTGTGATTGAACTATTTTAAACGCTAAAACCATGGGTGTCTTTTTCGAATATAAAAATTGGAATCATCTAAATGCCATTTTTGCATTAAAAACGATATTGAAATTTTTTGATTTGTGGCCCTGTTGAATTTAAGGTGTTCTGTTTGTCTGTGGTTACCTAGCCCAGTGCACTTATTTCTCCCTATATGTTCCTTGACTTTTTTCTCTATGGTCCTTGTCTATGGTGCACTGTGGGTGTCATGCGATTAATTTTCTTTGGGGCGGTGTCTTTGAAACGAGTGCAAGCCAGGTTATAACGGTTTCACGGTAAAATTTCGTAAGTAAACAGATATTTACATAATTTTAATGTGTTACCTACTAGTAGAGTAGTACTATTATAGAAGATGCCTGCCCTTTGTTTGAAGCCTTCGTTGTTGTTGTTGTTGGACATAGGCCTTCCCCTTAGAATGCCACGACGAACGGTATTGAGCCGCCTCCATCCACCGACTCCCCGCGACGTTTATAATGTCTTTATTCCATCGAGTGGAGAGCTTTCCTCTAACGCGTCGTCCGGTTTGTGGTCGCCACTCGAGAACCTTTATTCTCCAACGGTTATCACTTCTTCGAGCTATATGACCTGCCCACTGCCACTAATTCTGAGAGCTATGTCGGTGACCTTGGTTCTTCTACGGATTTCCTCATTTCGGATTCTATCACGTGGTGAAACTCCTAGCATAGCTCTCTCCATAGCCCGTTGCGCAACTTTGATCTTGTCTATACGGCCAATAGTTAGCGACCACGTCTCAGTGCCGTAAGTCAACACTGGCGTGTAGACTTTCGTCTTGAGGCTCTGCGGTATCGGCGACGAGAAGATTTTTTTTTATGCTACTTGGCAAGCAGACAAGCATACGGCCCACCTGATGGAAAGCAGTTACCGTAGCCTATGGACGCCTGCAACACCAAAGGCATCACAAGCGCGCTGCCGACCCTGAGACATAATGTGAAAAGTCTCATGTGCCTGTAATTTCACTGGCACCCGTACCCTTCAAACCGAAACAGAGCAATGCGAACACTACTGCTTGGTGGCAGAAATAGGTACGGTGGTAGTACTTCCCCGGACGAACTCTTTCACAAGAAGTTTTCACAAAACCAACAAACTAGATATGGCGTAGTTTCCCGAACGCTGCCCATCCGAGTTGGATTCGTCGGTTGACCTCTTCATCTCATCACATCACACTAATATTATAAATGCGAAAGTTTATAAGTATGTTTGTTACTTCTTCACGCCCAAACGGCTGAACGGATTTGAGTGAAATTTGGAATGAAGATACCTAATAATAATAATAATAATAATAAGCAAGCAAGTACCTTGACTTGGCCCACGAGATTACCGCCATGTGGGATGTGGATTCGACGATTATCGTCCCGATAGTTGTTTCTGTGAATGGCCTTATAGCAAAGAGCCTCGACCAATACCTTGAGAGGCTCTCACTAAATGGTTGGATCAACGGTCAGATTCAGAAGGCAGTACTCCTGGACTCGGCACGCATAGTCAGGAGGTTCCTCTCTCTGCAGCCCTAGCCTCCGACCGGTTGGGCCTTTGCTCCGCGGTCGGTGGTTTACCGTTTTGTAATATATTTTTTACTATACTGTTTTTATATACTATTTGTTTTTATAGATAAGTAGTATTTCTTTATAGTGAAAAATGTATTTTATAACGAGTTTTAAAATAAATCAACGTCATAATAATAATATCATGGTTCACGCAGGTGAAACCGCGAGGCGCAGCTCGATATTTATATTACTTGAAATATCTTTAAAAATTTAATGAATGAAAATGTAATAAGTAAATATGTTATGTTTTCAGATCTTATCTAACACCAAGCTCCCAATTTATGGACGAAATATTTTGAAGCCGAAATTGACGAAGCTGACTCTGGTTGCACGAAAAATAATAATGCACAACAGCAGTCAGCCAGATTTGATGGCAGAAGATTTGAGAAATGGTCCACAACATGAACAGCATGGAAATGATTTATACGTTACTCACAGATCGGAACGTTTTTTTTTTATGCTACTTGGCAAGCAGACAAGCTTACGGCCCACCAGATGGAAAGCAGTTGCCGCAGCCTATGAACGCTTGTAACACCAGAGGCATTACACGCGCGCTACCGACCCTGAGACATAAAGATGAAAAGTCTCATGTGCCTGTAATTTCACCGGCACCCGTACCCTTCAAACCGAAACACAGCAATGCGAACACTACTGCTTGGCGGCAGAAATAGGTACAGTGGTAGTACTTCCCCGGACGAACTCTTTCACAAGAAGTTCTACTACTAACAAAACTACTAACTAGTCGTCTGACTGCGAGTCAATTTGGAATAGTGAGAGAGGCAGATTGTTGATTGTTTATCCAATATCATATATTTCCAACACAGTAATATTTGTACACTGTTATGTTTGCAAACGCCGTATCACCACACCCTATAAATGAGTTTATCAGCAGCATGATGCTAAAGCTGGTAGCATTTTTCAAAAATGCGATTTTATCTGAAATATATATTGAGACGTGTTCGGAAAAATGCAAAGTGCATAGATCTCAATGAAATGACATCATGTACGTTATTTTTTCTCATACAAAAAACCCTTACAACATTGTCTAAAACAAAACTATATCAAGAAATGTATTTTTTTCTAGCCACTGATGATCAACCAGAATTAGCAAGTTGAAGTGGCAATGGGAAGGTCATATAGCTCGCAGAACTGATAACCGTTTGAGAATAAAGGTTCTCGAGTGGCGACCGAAAAACGGACGAGGCTGTAGAGGAAGGCCCTCCACTCGATGGACTAAAGGCATTATGAACGTCACAGGAAATCTGTGGATGGAGGCGGCTCAAGACCGTTCGTCGTGGCACTCTAGGGGACACCTAAGTGGACTTCTACAGGCTGATGATGATGTAGTTGATCATCAGATCAACTACATCTAATGATGATGAAGATGATACCTCATATCTCCGGTGTTTATGAACCGATTTAGAAAATTCTTTTTTTATTTGAATAGATATATGTACTTCCAGATTGGTCCCATTTTTTTCAAAACCCAGTTCTGATGATGGAATCCATGAGGAATTGAGGGAACTCCTCAAATATTTTAGGCATACATATGGCGATTTTGATATTTTCAGCAACAAACCAAGCATTTGCATTCAGAAAGTATCATAATCCTTTCACCACTATGGTTCTTTCATCATTTTTTTTTCATCCTAATATTTAGTCGAATACAATGGCGGAAGTCGGTTTTTTAAATGAAAAGTTATATTTAGAAGAGATGCAATGGGCACTAATGGTAACAATGAATACAATATACGAAGACAAAATGTGCAGTTGCACTGATCGCTTACCTATTGATAAATATTTGTTGTCAGTGTATGATATTTCTAGTGGAAAATACTTGTAATTATAAACCAATAAAAATACCTAATCTGTTTGTTTTTTCTTTTTATTAATTTCTGTAAAAAGACATTCATTTTTGTGGGGGTGTTTGCCATAATTACCACCCTTGGCAGGTTGATTGGTGATTGCAGTATCGGTTACTCAGATGGATGCTGCTGCCCATGCCCTGGTGTAAACCCTTAGTCGGCTTTTCCGACATCCACGGGAGGAGGATTATAGATTCTACGCTGCACACCACGGCACTTTTTATAGGGTGGCAGAAATTCGGTGGATGGTGGCGGCTCATCCCTTCTAACAATTTTCTTTAACGCCATCATTATCGAGATACCTTATAAACATTTTTTTAACGCCATCTATATAACATCTGGGGATAATGACAACGCCATCTAGTGAAAAACAAAACAGTGAATGTAGAAGTGTGCGTGCGTGTAATTACATGAGGCAAATTGTCAGATCTTATTTATAGTGAATTTGAAATTTCTAACGACTCTTTAACGAAAATTCATGCTGCATCAAATTCTATGACCTACACCGTGCTCGCAAACGGTAAAATTACTCACTAAAGACGCTCGAGTTTTGAACAAAAAATAAAAAAGTCAATATCTGTTTTTCCACGCCATCTAGCGTGAAACGAGCTTTAAGTAATCGAAAGCATCCCCCTTAAGTATATCAGTTATCTAGTACCCATAACACAAGCTCTGCTTAGCTTGGGGCTAGATAATGTTGTGTGAAATGTCCAGCATTTATTATTATTATTATTAATTAACCTTTGTAAGCAAAATGCGTAAATTAGGTTATTATTATTAGCGTTATTTTGGATAGAAACAGCATTGAAATCAATTGAAACCAATAGCAACAGAATTACGTAATCGCGCCACTGATCTGATTAGTGAAATAACCAATTTGGTGAAAGTAGGACACACAAGAGACTCATAAAGCTTTAAAAAACGGTTATATCGATATGAGACAATGATTAATAGTAACATCGTTTATAATTAGCCTCGAAGAAATCGCTTTTTAGCGAAAAGGCCCCCCTATTGTACTGTTATTTATCATCATCATCACCGGCCTGTTTATGTCCAATGCTGGACGAGATCTCCCTCACAGAATACAAAATGGGGGGATTTGCTCTAATCACCATGCTTGGTAAGCAGATTGGTGATCGCAGTTTGGTGTCAAGTATTCAGGTGCATGGTATGCATCCCCTGGTATAATTCCTATGTTGTACTGGTGTATTGTTATATGCATAGTTTTATTAGTAATCCTGGTGTACACGTATCTTTTGTATTTCCTAGAGTTCTAAGGTTATGAACATGACCTTACATTTAAACAAAATTAACTAGCTATAAAACTGTGAGTACATTCATTATACTGTTTATAATTACATGAATGCATTCAGCATATCTACCATGAATGAACATTGACCGCAATACATAATAACAAAATGAATATCCTACTAATATTATAAATGTTAAAGTTTTTGAGGATGGATAGATGTTTGTCACTCTTTCACGCAAAAACTACTGATTTTAATGAATATTATTGCTATATAATTATAATATAATATAGGCTATACAATTGAAGTTATCGTGGCTTGGTATTAATTTAGAAAAATTATGACTATTTACTACGTACTTTACTATTCTCCTGCTGATGTTTCGTTGACCATTTAGAGGTCCATCCGACCAGTCCAGAGGACCATTTAATGGTCAACGATATGTCAGCAGAACAGTAAAGTACGTGGTGAACCTATAGTTATAATTTTTTTTAAATATAGGCTATAATTTTAATAGAGTTAGTTATATCAGATTTTGTGTTAGGAGGCAAACCTACCGGCTAGTATACTCAGGTTTCGAATGCCTACTTTGTAATGCCTTACGTTCAGCTACGTGTCTCTAAATATGTATAAACTTGAACTTGGAGTGATCCTATAATGGTTCCGCTTTATAGGATCACTCACGTGTCTGTCTGTCTGTCTGTAACAGCCTATTTTCTCCAAATCTACTGGACTAGTTGAAATTTGGCAAATTTAGATTTAAGTAACCCAAATATATAAATAAATATATCACGGACCAAGAAAATAAAAAAAAAACTTTGTCAAAATGCGTCGTGACGGTTATGGAGATATGGTTTAATTCATGATAAATTAAATGTTTTTTTATAATTTGAAACACATTTTTTTCATGATAAATTAAATGTTTTTTTTATAATTTGAAACACATTTTTTTAGTTTAAAATAAGTATATAAAAATGTGCGAAAATTAACCATCCCCTCTCCCCCTATCTCCGAAAATACTAAGCCAAAAAATGATTAAAAAAATGTGGAATATTGGAACTTATTCATAGTTTATAGGAAAACCTTAATGCAAACCCTAAAAGTCTTTAAATTCCCACAGGAAACGGAAAATATTCGTAGAGATAAAATGCCTATAAAATGTGTTGATTGACTAATAAGTTTAATTAGTCAAGAGGTTACTATGGTAGCCAACTTGTACGGAAAACTCTACACGCGAGTCCGACTCGCACTTGTCAAATTTTCTTTCACATAACATCTGTTCCTAATTAACCTTTGTTTCTCTTCAATTCTTACAATGTGTCATAGCACAAGAGATACCGGTTCGATAACCAAGGTCGAAGACAGGTTCTACGAGACGAGATTGCACAACCCGCGTTGCGCATCATATTATGTGCATCATTACAAGTTTTATATAGGTATATTTGTAAGCGGCTCCGCTCACGTGGTACATAAGTACGAAAAAAACAGACAGGTGCCGCCAACTGGCTTTTTACTTGAATATCAACAGAGGCCTTACCATGAGCTCTTATAGCGATTCAGTTCAAAAACTATTCAATATAAAATATCGGTTCCGTGATGTCCGCAGCTATATTTAAAAGCAAAATACATAGGAGAAGGTCTATAGACTTCTGCGATTAAAGTTATTCAATACTCATACTCATTTATTTACCGTAAGAGCTTTACAACACACTTGGTTATGTCAAATTTACACACATAATAGGAACAATGAATAATAAACGAAACAAATACAGAAATATTACCTACTCAGAGCCATTCAAAAACAGACAAGCATAGGGATACACGAGATAACACAATTACTTTGAACACAAAAAAAAACTAAAAACTAAAAATGCAAGTTATTATTTAAAGCTGCTGTAATGATGACGGATGTCAATAACGAACCGATATTTTGTGCTGAATAGTTTTTGAACTGAATCGCTATAAGAGCTCATGGTAAGGCCCCAGGTATTCAATGATGTACTAAGGCTAGGATAGCCATTATCGATTAGTTACATTAAATTTTTTGTTCATTAGAATTCCGACGGTGGCACAGGTCAATTAGTTGTTAATGTTAGATGGTTTCTGAAAAAGCTTAGGTCGTGATATGACGGCCGTAATGTAAACGCAGGTTAGTTAACTATTGTTTAGACGCGACGTGAAATTCACGGTCATTTCTCAATTTCGGCTGTCATAATGACAGTCGGGTAAGCTTTAGTCTACTTTCACTTGTTTTACATCGTGTTTAGTAATTGCTAGTATATCATTTAAGGTGATATATTACAATGATGGGGTCGCTGCGTTACATGCTCATTCAGTAACGGTAAAGGTTACAAACTTGATGTTAATATAGTAATTACTTGAGGATGTTACCTAAATAAATCTAAAACAGAAACACGATTAGTCAAACTTTTCTCGATAGGTTTATTTTTTGAAATTGGTTTTCGTAATACCCGTTTTACGCCCATCCTTCTAATCTAGAAAATATTGGCGGTGTATTCTTATACTATTCGGTAGCTAATCAAAGTATTTAAATAAATATAAGAAGATTTCATTTTGTATTTGCTACTTTTTAAGCAAAACGAAGTTTTATCATTTGGCGCTTACGCCAGTTACTTCTGAGCGGCACAAAGCTATACCTTATTCTCTTCCCGATGTGAAGTGAGTAATCGCGCTGTCACTTTCTTGCAGAAATGCTAGCTCCGCCCACTCGAGTTTCGAAACATTTTAACATAATACCGTCTTAAAACAGTCTTGAAATTTTGAAGAGCACCAATCCTATTCCCATTTGCGCACCGATTCATATTTTCGATCGATGCTCTAAAGTGGAATAGTAGAACATATAATATAAACATAATCATTCCACGGACACCACCTAACGGTAGAGTATGAAAGCTGCTAGTAATGGGGTATTTTATACATAGTTTTTGTTTAATGAATCAGAAGTGGTTAAAAACTAAGAGCTAAGTTCTCATCGTAGCCAATTCCCCTTTATTAACCTTGAACGAAATATTTTGGATTCAATGAACGCAAAGCTCAGTCTGACCTTCTTATAATTTGCGACCTCAATGCAACCGTCTTACATAAACACGATTAATTCACACATTACTAAAAACATGGTGATCTCACTCACACAACAACAGCAACACGTCATGATCTGACAGTAGATGATGAATACTTTGGAGAAATGCTCAAAGAACACTTCTTTATCAAAACAATTCAACAGACTGATCTCAGGTGAGCAATAAAACAATACAAAAATATTTTTACCTGCACAACAACACTAAACAAAACTGAAAGTACTTCATCACTTATCACTGCACTAATTTACCTACATTGTAAAGTATAATGAGTAGGAGGAGTGTAAAACGATCCGTCAGTGCGCGTGAGTCGAGTGTTTTGAGCAAATAACGTACATCTCGTAGTAGAGAAAGATTGCGCGCCCACGCATACCGCGCGTCTATTACGAGTGCCGAATGTCGCCGGCCCTGGGGCAAGGCCACCTGGAATACTATCTCGAATATAAAATCGTCAATCATCATCATCATTTGCCTGCTGCTGTTCATATGCCTCCCCCATAGAATGCCACGAAGAACGGTCTTGAGACGCGTCCTTGATGTACCGACCTTTAAATGTCTTGGGTCCATCAAAAAAAGGTCTTCCTAGACTACAGTTCGTGGTCACCACTCTAGAACAGAGGGCCTACCATGAGGACGTTAGGGGCGCTTTTCGTTGTTTCCATACAAAAATCCGTGTAGTACACCACACGTGCGTGTAGTAGCTTGTTACATTTGTACTAGGCCCTCCGCTCCGAGCTGCGAGCTATATGGCTTGCCCATTGCCACTTCAACAACTAATTTTATTCTGAGAGTTATGCCAGTGGTCTAAGTGCTTCAAAACTGTTAAAAATTAATCAATTATTATTAGATTTTATCATCATACCAATGTTATGATTTAAAATCGGTTAACATCTTAAATTTTTTGTCGAATCTAAATAAGATCTTCAGAATTTCAACAATAACATGACCTTTCAAAGCTATTATCTAATTATTATAACTAATACTTATTACTCTAGCTGTTATTCTACTTCCTCGGTCCCCAAAGGTCTCAACGGAAGACCAGCGCAGCTTATTACAAGCCATTAATAACCTGCAATTAACGCTGAGTTAAGACCTTTTTGCATTGACTTATCTAACAGTTCTATGCAACAAATTGTAATATGTGTTGTGTTACCGTGTACTTATAATTTTGTAGTTGCTAATAAACACATTGAAATTGAAATTAATTTGAATAATATAAAGCGGTCGAAGACGTAAAAGTTTATCGATGTAGAAATAGGTACTAATAATGTGCATTAATTTCTTATATTTTTTACCAACAATAATTACAAGGCAACGCCTGAAATGGAAGATGCACTATGGACACTAATTATACAGTTTTGATTGAGTTATAGAATCACTTTCTGACAGCTTATTATTTACTCGACACGATCACGAATCTCTAGGATTGATTACGAAAGTAAAGTTTTAGACAAAATCACCATATTCGTGAAATTGTGTCGAACCGTTAGAAAGAATAAGATACATAAATCACTGTATATTTGTAATTCAATGAAGGTTTCAGTCAATAAACTCTGGATATCAAGGCCTAAGATCAAGGCCCAAGAATTGTCTAACTTTTTGACACACATACCTATACAGACGTAAGTAAATAATCAAAGACATACGTTTATTCAACTATTTGAGTTCCCTAACTAATAAACGAGCATTTTTTAATGGTTCTGTCTGTAAAACTTATCTCGAAAATGGCTGTAACGATTTTAATTAAATTCAGAAGGTAGGGCGTTTTAAGGCCGATAAAACTATCTAGCTTAGTTCCATAGCCGGAAAAAATCCTGATGTCCAAATAAATTTATGGGGAAAATTCTAGTTTCCGAACAAAGTCCTTCGTTCAATACCTTTCTAAAATGGGATTGTATTGTATGGGTTTGTATTGGTTTTAGGGGTTGTATATGAATTCTAGAGAAGGTTGGAAGATGGGAAGATGATGTAGGCTTTGGGATTTAAAGGGGTTTAAAGAGGTTTTTACTCTATGAGGAAGCCTCGTCCAGCAGTGGAGTCACCACTGATGCCAGCTGATGAAGAAAGAGGGTTGTAGGAGTTATAGGGTATTTTAGGGTCTGGGCTCAGGTTCGGCAGCGCGTGTGTGATGCCTCTGGTGTTGCAGGCGTTCATAGGCTACGGTAACTACTATCCGTGGGCCGTATACTTGTTTGCTTGCCAAACAAACATTATTAAGTATGTTCCTTTTGGGTGTAGAACCATTGAAAGAAAGGTGTTCAGCTAAGGATTCATGCTTTGTCCCAATTATTGTTGTGCAATAGTTAACACGTCGTCATATTTCAATACTATTGTCATGCATCTTGAAAATAAGATTATTGTCATACTGTTATTACTAAAGGTTTCTGGCACATTTACCAAAAAAGTCTAGGTTTGCATTTATATGATTTTATCGCCTGCTTTCATAGAATTTTGCAAGAAGATCATAAAATGTTATCGTAAACAAACTATTTCAGATTAAATTGCTCAACATTCAATTGCCTACCATGCGATAATACAGAATACAAAATCATTTCAGAGGGTTTTCCAAGGTCTTCTAAACAAACATTAGTATAGTATGAGAAAGAATTTCAATTGAGGATTCAACTTGTCTTAGTGTTGATTAGAAATACTCATAAGACAACGTGGTCGTACAGACAAGCTCAAAGTCACGCAGCGGGCTATGTAGAGAGCTATGCTAGGGGTTTAACTACGTGATAGAATCCGAAATGAGGAAATCCGTAGGAGAACCAAGATCACCGACATAGGTCTCGGAATTAGCAAGTTGTAGTGGCAATGGGCAGATCTCGCAGAACTGACCACCAGTTGGGGTTGGTTATCGAGTGGGGACCACAAACCGGACGGCATGAAAGAGGAAGGCCCTCGACTTGATGAACTAAAGATATTATAAACGTTGCAGGAAGTCGATGGATGGAGGCGGCTCAAGACATGGCGTCATGGTATTCTAGGAGGAAAGCCTATGCCTAGCAGTGGACTTATACAGGCTGATAATGATGATGATGACTCGTATTATCGATTTATATATATTATTATTATTATTATTTTATTTCCCAGTAACCTTCAGAAAGAAACTCAGAAGGAATCAATCAAAATGCAGTAATTGTATAATGTTACCATGAGAAAGATGATAAAGTAAACAATAATGAACTACCTTGTAATGTACTTGTACACAATAAAATATAGAATATCACACTCACGAGATTGACCTATTGTAGAGTCAGACTTACCTTTTCATTTAGGCATAGATTAAACAACAGAACCAACGGTTATATAAGAGTTTACTTGCACTATTGGGACGAGTCGCGAAAGTTGTTGAGCCGGTTATACAGCCCGTAAGGTTGTCAATTTCTACATTACTAAAAAGGTTTCTTTTATTTTTTTATTTACTTATCGAAATTATTCGAGAGAAAACAATCCATTCATTAAAATAATCAGCATCTTAACATTTAACAACATAAGCAGTGCAAGTACGAAGGACTCGATTCGATAAATTTGACATTAAAATTCGACAAAACGTGACTATTACCTCTACATAGTCCCGTTTTGTCGAAGTTTAATGTCAAATTTATCGAATCGAGTCCTACGTTCTTGCAGCCATGATGTTTCTTTATTGTTAATCTACGGTGCACATAGTAAACAATTTATTGTACAAAACTCTTATACTAGGTATCAAATTTGTTACGCATCGCATTCCAGTAGTTGTGTTATGAATGCAGTGTGACTGAAATAATATAATACCTCTGACAGGGTGTCCACAAAAGAATCAGTAATACGAGAGAGGAAGAAGATTAAAATTATTCTATCGTAGACAATGTTCTAGGCTTGAATTGTACTATGTAACTTCCCCCCCCCTCATCAATCGCACCCCCTCTCTTTATACTTTTTAACCTACCTCGGAACCTACTAAAACTCTTAACTAGAACTCCTATATTTAACTCAACCCCAAATTTACTGTTACCCTCGAACTATTACGTACTTACTTTACTGCTGCGGATTTATATTATCAAAGTAGGTAATGCATGGATCTTTGAAATGTGTTATGCTTTACTAGATATGGGTTTGCTGTTAATTGAAATGGCCAAGGTGATCGTCTAGTTTTAGTGGTAGGACCGTATGTTGTGTGATCGCAGTAATCAAAGTTCTTTTAAGTTATTAAGTCAAGTCCTATACTACCTATTTAAACTCTAACTAAATTTTCCTAACATATAAATAGTACTAAATTGTAGGGTTATTAATGAAAATGATAAAGTAGTAATAAAATAAAAGGGTTATACCTAGTAGAGATTTAAAGCTAATATAATTCTGCTCTATATTCTTAAAGGATATTATAAAATAAACAAAGAATATTAAAGAATAAAATTTAAGATTTAAACCTTCCTAAAGCTAGATTTTTAAACACCTTATTTAATATTTAGAACAGTAGTAAAACTAGTATATTTATAAATGGTTATTCTATAATTTCCTATTACATCCACTAACATTCTATATTTAGGAACCTTTATTTCCTATAACCTAAATGAATATATTTAGTTAGTTGTTCACATTAAATAAACTGAAATGATATATTTAGTTGAATTTCATAAAATATAAACATCATTTAATAATTAAAATTTTCTACGAGTTTATTAAATATGTATTATGAATACTGAATCAGGGAATTGAAAATTATTTTAAAGAAACCAATTTGAAAAGCAAAAGACTCTGCTTTTCAAATCCATGTCTGTTTAGTTCTTTATAGGGACAAACAAAGGGCCGCATAGTTGCATTTATGCAGAATGTTTAAATCCGCATAAATAAATTTATGCGGGGCGATTCAACCTCCAAAACCCCTCAATCGCCAACCAGACCACTCCAAATATAAATATATTTAATAGCGGAAAAGGATCAAATATTTAATAGTTTAAGAAAACTTCAAAGACAATACCTTTAAAATTAAGGGATGATATCTTCAGTTCCCTTTTATTAAGGTAAATATTTATATTTAAATATATTCATAAATTGAATATTATCTATATTTTCGTACTTGCGATAATAATGTTTACTTTATGAATTCCAACCAAAATTAAACTATATTGGTTTATAATACGAATAAACTTATTTATCTATAAGTTATAAGTTTTATTATATAAATATTTCTGGGAATTCTATTGATTCCTAATAGGTATAACTATTTATTTTAAAAATGAATGTTCAAACTAGAAACTCTATCTAAGAACATTATAAGAATGTAAATAAAATATATGTATTTAAATATACTTATTAATTGAATAAAATCTTATCTTGTAACTTTCTATTAAGTTTTAACTCTATTGGTTCATAATTTGAATAAGTTCATTTATCTATAACCTGTAAATTACAACTTTGTTTTTAAAGTTTCTAGGAATTCTATTGATTCTGAATAGATATAACTATTTACTCATTAGATGAATGTTCAAACTAAGAATTTCATCCAAGAACACTTAGAGTTCATGATTAAATAGGTATGTCTATTTAAAAGACAGATGTTGGGATTTCTATTGATTTCGAATAAATATAACTATTTACTCTTTAGATGAATGTTCAAACTAAGAATTTCATCCAAGAACACTTAAGAGTTCATGATTAAATAGGTATGTCTTGATTAAATAGGTATGTCCATTTATAAGACAGAAGTTTCCGTTGAATTTCATCCAAGAACACTAAGAGTTCAGGATTAAATAGGTATGTCTTGATTAAATAGGTATGTCTATTTATAAGACAGAAGTTTTCGTTTAAAACTTGAAGGTAATTTATTCGTTTAAGAATAATGTTTAACCTATGAAATTCATCTTAGAACATTATAGGTGTGTAATTATATAGGCTTGTAACTTAGAACTTAAATAGCTAAGAATAGGTAAGATTATAACTACCCGCCTCTTAAGGGTTTTAAACTCAAATTGACCTGCAGACTCTTAATGAATTTTTGGTATAAATAGGACTAAGCTCTTTTAGACTCTACGACCTATTTTAGAACCAGTAGCACCATGATTTGATGATGGTAATTGTTTATTTATATAGATATGGCCATGGTTTGATTTCGTTCAGTGAGCTTAATTGTTTTGACTTGAAGAACTATCAGTGGTAAGTACTAAAATAATTGACCTTGAATATAAAGTAGCATAGAAAAGGACCGACAGTATTTTAATAGATCTGACCAGGTACACCAAAATCGTCCTTCTATATTAGATAGGATATCTATCTTTACTACAAATTTTGACACTAAATTATAATCAATTTTAAAGTTAATATTGATTTATTTGACTTCAAAGTAACAATCCAAAATCACAACTTGAGCAAGTAAATATTAAATAAATCTAACTTGTTAATTTAAAAATGAGATAATCCGATCAAAGAAACTTCTGAATTAAATTCAAAATTCAAAACATCTCTTTTAAAAAAACTTAAGATAGTAGGTATCAGTGTTTGATAAACTCGATTAGGGACATCAAGGTCCTCCCTCTATTCTAGTCAGGATTCTCTTTGCACGGCTTTGCTTGGCATGTGTATAATCGAAGATATCAAAATTGAGTTCTCTTTCTCCTCAATCGATACCACTATATAAATAATTGTGAATAATTTCTTTCGAATTCAACACAGAAGTTTTTGTAAAAAGGTTGGATTTTAGATTTATTCAAAGAATAAGATTCATAATAAGTAATAGACTGCAATTCGAAGATGCCTATCAGATATAAACCCTAGTTAAAGGTTCTTTCAAAATGTGAGTCAAACATTGGGAAATCTTTCGTGGAACTTGTCAGCATAATTGTACGAGGACGAAAAGGCTTTTATG
Source organism: Epirrita christyi (assembly GCA_951392215.1). Classification (NCBI taxonomy): domain Eukaryota; kingdom Metazoa; phylum Arthropoda; class Insecta; order Lepidoptera; family Geometridae; genus Epirrita; species Epirrita christyi. The sequence continues at coordinate 11,080,273 of OX595846.1, forward strand.
ACTTAAATGAAAGCCCTTCAAGCTTAAGAAAATCATTTTATCAATCTCTTTCCAATTTAAGATCAAGAAAAACCTAACCATTAAGTAGATAAGTGTATAATAAAGTACTCAAGATTAATAATAGCAGCACTATCAAGAATAAGTTCAGATGTAAAAAATGTAGGTTGTGTTCAATAATTTCAGTAGATACCTGCAAAGTCACTTAGAAATTGGTTGTAGAAAACACATAAAAATTAATAAATCAAAGTTAAGTTCATACGTATAAGATAAGAAGTACACAGGAATGATCAGTTGTACCTGTAAATTCACATAACAATCGGAGAATACACGGAAATGGAGTATTCATATAAAACTTGCCACACAGAAAAATAAAATCAAACAAAACAGCATGTATCAAGGACAATAGTCTCCTATGAAAATATGGAATGAAACACATGAACTTAAAATTGTTTAATATTAAATAACCTATCCAGGTGACCAGCGACCTAGGGGACCAAAACCGAGTCTTCCGCAATGGATAATGAATATTAACTCCACATGTCAATATTATAGATTAATATTCTACTAATGCATGCTTATCTTAAATTTTGCAGCCCACGGAATGGGCAAGGGCAGGTTAAATATGATTTATCACCATATCATGCACTACTAACTATGAATTGCTACAGGTAGGATAAGGGTAGGTTAGTTTCTCAGGAGACACAACGATAACAAGACCGCACTGAACCTGAGATTTAGGAAGGGAATACTATAACTTATCACCATATCATGCATTACTAACTACGATTTACTACAGGTAGGAAAAGGGTAGGTTAGTTTCTCAGGAGACACAACGATAACAAGACCGCACTTAACCTGAGATTTAGGAAGGGAATACTATGACTTATCACTATATCATGCAATACTAACTACGATTTGCTACAGGTGGGAAAAGGGTAGGTTAGTTTCTCAGGAGACACAACGATAACAAGACCGCACTTAACCTGAGATTTAGGAAGGGAATACTATGACTTATCACTATATCATGCAATACTAACTACGATTTGCTACAGGTGGGAAAAGGGTAGGTTAGTTTCTCAGGAGACACAACGATAACAAGACCGCACTTAACCTGAGATTTAGGAAGGGATTACTATAACTTATCACTATTCCATGCACCACTAACTATGAATTGCTACAGGTAGGATAAGGGTAGGTTAGTTTCTCAGGAGACACAACGATAACAAGACCGCACTTAACCTGAGATTTAGGAAGGGAATACTATAACTTATCACCATATCATGCATTACTAACTACGATTTGCTACAGGTAGGATAAGGGTAGGTTAGTTAATTAGGTGCATAACGATTCGATTTCAAAACTCAAATCCACATTAAAAGAAATAATTCAAGATAAAATTAGTAGCACAAATGTTGATAAGTTCAAATAATGAACAATAGTAAAACGTAGTCACGTAAAAACCTTTCGTAAAGTTTCCATAAAATTAAATATTCAAAATTAGCCGCTCAAATGTGTATAAGATGAAAGAAACGCTTAAATGTAGTATGTAAGCAGCAAGGTCAAAATAAATCTATATAGGCATAAAATAAAACATAGGGTACACAAAAAAAAAGAAATAATCAAAATAATATTAGTTGCCCAAATGAAATAAGATCATACGCAATAAGGTAGATTGTACGTAAAATAATCAGTCGTTTCTGTAAAGTAACAACAAAACACGTAGGGTATACAAAAATGGTATACCTACTAATTCAAAATAAAATTTGCCGCACAGATAATATAAGAGATAATCAAATAGTTACAGCATGTAACAAGATCAACAGAATTCTGTATAATAAAGAAATAAAACACTAAATAGTATAATATTTAATATAATACAAGTTGTATTAACTTAGGTATGATTGAATAGGCATCAAGGTCAAGAAGAATATTTCAAGGCTAACGGCTTCCTCACTGAAAGGGTAGGTAGCGCCTTAACGGGTCTCCCTTCATTGTGTACCTATTGCGTAATGGTAGGAATACATAGGTGCGACTAATGGCTAGCTAATCGCTTCATTATCCAACTCTTCCAATGCTTACTGACAAAACCACACACCTAAAATTCATAATTAGCTGCTTTAGTGAAGGTAGGTTCAAACAACACTTACCTTAAGGTTGTACCTTAAAAGGCAACAAGGATAAAATAAATCTACATACAATTTTGAATTATCGAACAAAAACAACGACACACTCGTTCCTTTACAACAAATCTCTGGAAGAATTCAACACGCATATCACCTTTCAACAAAGGAAATATATGACTCACTGCTCACTAGAACAATAAAACCACCAACGCAATAACTACACAGCTACCTATGCCGAACGCCGAACACAAAGACAATTATCAGAAATCTACAAAGACACGAATTAAAAATAGGGTACTTCTGAACACAAAGTCAATTATCTGAAATCTAGACACAAAATAATTAACATACAAAACACATAACACCCGTCAGTCACATACACAGTCCACTCCCGTATCGTGGGTATCAGGTACCACAAGCACCATGGCATCAATTCACCCAGACCCGGATCAAATATTTGTAGATCCAGCAAACAGTTGTCCCGCAGCGAGAATCGAATTCTCATCATTGAGGTCATAATTGTAGGGTACTCAAACATTTTATATTCAGAATAGTATTAATCGAAGAATATGCAATAAAATTAGTAAGTACCTACACTATATTCACATACACAATTCCGTTTCATCACCAGATTCCATCCACAACCTTGATGGTTCCACGGATTTCAGACAATATCATGCAAATACCTACTCGTTCCACAACAGGAATCGAACCCGCATTTCCCACATCTCAGTCGGTCACACGCCCAGTGCCCCATTTCACGAACACACACATAAGTAGGTAGTTAGGAAATTATCAATTCAAAAACTCACTTGTTTTCTCGTTCAAGGCCTGTAATCAAAAAGGCCTCGCAACAGGATTCGAACCTGTATTTCTGAACCTCAGTTGCGCAAATCTACCCCCAAAATTCCACGGAGTCACTTCCCATTTCACAAAGGCACACACAAGTAGGTAATTAGGAAATTAGTAGTGGTTCAAAAACTCACCTGTGATCTCGTCCGCAATCCGAGATCGAAAGAAGTCACACGACAGGAATCGAACCTGTATTTCTGAACCACAGTAGCTCAGGTCTACACTGGGATTCCATGGAATCAACTCCCCATTCCACAAAGGCACACACAAGTAGGTAATTAGGAAATTAGTAGTGGTTCAAAAACTCACCTGTTTTCTCGTCTAAAGTCGGCAGTCGAAAGGTCTCGAAAATGAACCGCTTCGCCTTTTATCACCACTCGTCTCATCCATATCTGTATCTGTGTGTGTCCGTCCGTCCGCAAACACTTCACTCTATTCCGAATTTTATTTCCCTTACTACTAGCGCCGTCGTGGCAACAATCGTAAACAAATACTACATTCCGTTGGCAAACGAATGCTCAAAATCTGCTAATCTAACTTTAATGGAACTTACTTCATTCATAAATACATAATTAAATCCTGTAAAATTTTGATAGTCTTGACCACAATAATCTCTCTCAATATGAGTGTCAAGAGGGAATAATGCACGCAATCGAAATCATTCAATGTGGTACTTTGTTTCTCCGCTACTAGGTGGCGCAGTACTAGGTGGCACTGGCGCCACTTGTTATAATATTTCTGCAGTAACTGATGGAAATAAATGATATATCACATTAAAACCCCCCCATAATATCATGATAACCAATCTGAGTCACTTATATCAAACTGATTTATTTAGTTATGATAAAGGAAGGTGCTGTAATGATAATATTTATAATTTTTTTTTTTTTGTTTAAGATAAGTTATTTTCAAAACTATGAGCCCTCCCTTTAACAAGCGTACACAGAATACCTTCAGTTTAATCCTAATAAAGTATCCATACAGGTTCTGACTCCTATCTCCAAGTAATTTTGTTTAAAAATTTGTGTTGAAAATTGTTAACAAGCTCCTGCTCAAAACCCATGAGCAAACCCCTCTCACCCTTTCTTTAGGCATGACAAAAATCAAGTTATTTTCAAAACTACCATTCCTCCTTTAATAAAAGCACACAGAATGTTTTCCGTTTAATTTTAAGGAAGTTTTAATACATATTTTTGCTTCTCTTTTAATCTCTATTTGTTAGGAAAGCAAAGTGGAAATCCACTATCATAACACCTACTTAAATTCTATGAGCAACCTCCTCTGATCTTGCTTGTAAATACTTGAAGGTAGAATGTATCTTCCTTGATCAAAGTATCTTAAAAGTACCTATTTAAGACAGTATGTTACATTAACAATTTTCAATTTTAGATTCATTTATGCAGTAAAAGGTGAAAGTTTACTGGTCCCTAATGAGATCTTAAACTTAAATAAATTTATAAAGTAAACGAATCTTTGTCAGTACTATGATTAGTTACAACTATCATAATGTACCTATAAAATTAGTGTCAATTGTACAATGGTAATGGTGGCAACCCTAAACCTCTACGCACCTATTTATTACCTACCGTTCTATAATTTCAACAAGTAACTATGACATCGGAGCAAGACGAGTCAACCGCGAACAATTTTCAATAGCCATGACGCGCTGCCGGTCGCGCCGACAAGAAAATATTTTATCAACTCGACTAGATCCGTGGCTCGGCAAGCGAATAGCCGGCTAAGATACGTGAGATGCGAGGTTCGATTCTCGCTGCGGCACAAATCCCTGCAAATATTTTTTCCGGGTCTGGGTGTTGTGATACCACAGTTCTCATAATTTCTGATATCCACAACCTCTTCTTTACGATGGTATAACTGTTATACCTACCTACTTTTCTATCTTTTAAACTTTAGTTAACGGAAGCCCTCGTATAGGTACACATTTTTCGTTACAGAGTTTTTTTACCATAATTTATCAAATTCACGTCAAAACGTAGCTGACAAATTAATAACCTGCTTCTTTTTAAAATCGGTTAACCTATTCAAGACCAGAAAATGATTAAATACAATAGTTCCAATTGTTCAAGGGTGAATTCGGTCGCTATGGCCCCTAGCTTGCTGCTACAATAAGTATGGAAAGATATTTCATAATTTTGCTGGCATTTCCAAAAATCAAGGTCACTGCAAGAAATGCTATTATTTTGGCGTGCTATTATTATGCGTCTTGCATTGGTAATTTTACGTAGAATTTGTATGGGCAAAAAAATACTCGTATGATTATGCGCAGGCCTGAGTTCCTACCAGCAAGCTGATGAAATAATTTATAGACTCGGACCCCAACTCGAAGGTATGAGTCTCACCATATGGGAACATTATGGATTGGTGAGCGGGCTGAATGAATATTTTATGAAGCCAATTTTTTTTTTTAATTTGGACTTAATCTTTGTTTTTGGCTACAAATGTTACACGTTTGTTTAAATGGTTACGCATGGGTTATGCAAATGTTATAGAGGCATAACTTTCAATTTTCTATTTGATTTGGTAACGTGGGCTAACATTTCTTATTGTCACGTATTGTTTGTTGTTGTGTTGACTATTCTTATTGTTTGTATTTGTCTGTGTCAATTCATTATACTAGGAAAACGTTAACAAACGCCTCTTAGACATAAATAGACATAACTAATAAATGTTGACAACCATTTGAAAATTACAAAACGCTATTCTTCATTACAATAATGAACTCTTCTCGCCTTTTTCGGAAAGAGACGCCGTCTATTTTATTTTTATTCAATTTTAAGTATTTTTTGTGTAATATTGTGTAATTTTGGTGGCATTTTAACCGGGGTGTGGTGAAATTAAAATAAAGTATAAGTGTGTAATTTCCGTGACTTTTCAAATGAGTTGAAATAGTCCACTAACATTTTGGTAAAACTACTACCGGTTTACTAAGACATTACTTGAGAGACTTTAACGACTTGACATAATTTAATTAAAATCTTATACCTACCCTAGGTATTTGACACTGGCAAAATTGAGGATACTTTCCTCAGAGGCCATAATTAAATAAAAAGAAGTTTAGCATTTTGTCGTTTCGAGTTAAACATTGACAAAACTTGATAAACGTTCATACCTAAATAGGTTAAAAAAGGTTAGTTGCAAACGCTAAGTTTAAACGTGTTCTTTTTTTTTATGCTACTTGGCAATCAGACAAGCTTACAGCCCACCAGATGGAAAGCAGTTACCGGAGCCTATGAACGCCTGTAACACCAGAGGCATCACACGCGCACTGCCGACCCTGAGACATAAAGATGAAAAGTCTCATGTGCCTGTAATTTCTCCGGCACGCAAACCCTTCAAACCGAAATACAGCAATGCGAACACTACTGCTTGGCGGCAGAAATAGGTACGGTGGTAGTACTTCCCCGGACGAACTCTTTCACAAGAAGTTCTACTACTAACAAAAGTTCATAGTGTTGTTGCATTCCACTGTTGGGTATATTTTAACTTGGCCATTTCTATTTCTTGAATCGGAATTCAAAAGTTTTTAGCACAAAGTTTGTAGCACAACCCATAGAAATTACTTGTTTTCATGTTTGTTATAAGCAACCTACACCATGATTTTGAATTATTTTAGGTACAAATGTACTAGTCGGATGTAGTAATCATTTGAAATCAGACACCGGAAATATTAACTGGCAATCAGATCGCAAAATCTAAATGGATTTCAATTAAAAATTCTGATTGTGGTCATACAAAAATGTACGGAGCTAATTTAGAACTTCCATAATAAAGGTTAGACAACGTTTACGCTTTGGTAAGTTCATAAAACGATTCCTATCTGCAATAAAATAAATATCCATAGAAATAATATCTCAACTAATACAAGTAAAAACGATCTAAAGATAGCTAAACTGATCCAAATCACTGCCGAAGCGTACCTAAGGCGCTGAATGGCAATACCAATATCTATATATTAACGACCTCTGTGGTGCAGCGGGTGATTAGCTAGCTACGACGCAAGAGGTGCAAGGGTTCAATTCCCGCCGCGGGACAAATTTTTACATGATCTGCAAATATTTGTTCCGGGTCTGGGTGCTGCGGTACCATGGTACTCGTACTTCCTGATACCCACGACACAGGGTATCCTAGTGCTAGTTCAGGACTATGTATGTGACTGTTGGGTGTTATGTTATGTTGTTTACGCATGCGTAGGATATACCTACCTAGAATACATAAATGCACACGTTTACCTGCGCTACTAAAAGATGGGCAGTTATCATCAACAGCCATTAGACGTCCACTGTTGGAGAATGCAAACTAGAGAGATTCGCCATAATCATCAGTCAGATTGGTGATCGCAGTGTTGGTAATAATTACTCAGGTGGATGCAGCTGCACATCCTCTGGTGTAATCCCTTAGTCGGCTGTTACGTTATCCACGAGCGCAAAAGAAGGGGCCGATTATTATTTTTTTTCTATTCTATTTTCTTTTTCTTCCTTTGCCAATGCCTACTAAAAGTTAAAAAATATAGGGCTTTTATGTCATGGGTGGTCAACCTCATCGCCGCAGTGTTACACTCTATGAAATATTTATAGAGGTCATTGCAAAGGGCGCTTTCAAAATAACTTGCCATTTATCTAAGAGACATTGCAAGCATTGACCAATCAAAGTGATTACTCACGATGGTGACTGAATTATTATTTTGTTATTATGAAAGCAAATAATTTTAGTTCGATTAATTCTTATTTGACAATTATTTATCACTTGATTAAATGTCGATTAAATTTCCTATATTTAGAAGCTATACCTAAACTAGGCAATGTCTACTAATGTGTTTCTGGTGATGCGTTGTTTTGAATGTTAATCTTAACAATTTTATCAAACTCGAATATAAGGTAAGCTCACTTGGCTAAGTTTCTGGCAGTTTTTTCTACAAACTTCAACATTCCATTATAGGGGTAAAAAAAAACGAATTTCCTCAGTTTTGGACTTTTCCTTTATTTGTAAATAGTACAAACCCTCTTAGGGTGGATTTGACCAAACTAGTATAAGTCTTACTCTAAGGTTAAAATCACTAATTACTCTAGAATAAGTGATCTTTGCGTTTTACCAAGTGTAACGGAATAACTTTATTCTTGCGATTTACTCTGGGATAACTTCGTTAGCATTTGTCCAACCTAAACGTCGAATAGACAATACTGGGTATTGTTATCCTAGGGTGTAAGAATGAATGAAAGAACAGATATGTAAGCCCACTAGATTCGAAATACAGTTGTTGTTCAGTCTACAGAACGAAATTGTACGTCAACTCAATGTTGCCGCATTATAATAGCGAAAACTTATATGCTGGCAGTCAACTTCATCAGTCAGTCAGTTAAGTCAAGCCATTCAAATGCAAACAAACAAGTTTTCATTGTTTTGTCCTGTTTTGACAATAGCGTGGTGTTTTTTTCTCGTCCAAGTGTTTTCTAAATAATTGTGTGGTGATTGCTTTATATTATTGAGTCTAAATATGACTGAAGAAAAAAGGAAACGGAGCCCAAACAGCTCCTTTATTGGCTAACGGACTGATAATGGGTTTCGATTCCGATTTTACAGTACATTGCGCTTTATGTTTTGAATATTTCGGCTTGTGACAATAAGCTAAAGCATGCTGCGCAATGTACTGTGAAATCGTAATTGAAAGCGAATACCTACAAGTTTGTTAGACAATACTGGGGCTGGTTGGCTTCCGAGAAAAATCTTCGACCATAGTTCTTAGGCGCTCCATTTTTTTTAATGAAACTACACAGCACTAAAAGAACACAATTCCTTTCTAAAACATTAATGCTTGCACTGGCTGGGATGGACAAAATACGGACAGATGGATGCTTGACTTGCGAAAGGCAAAACATCTGGCAAATGTAGCGACCGCCATTAAAATACTCCCCGGATAACTGGTTAATCCCTCAATTTTGGCGGTATAACTATTTATCCTCGGATAGACTGGTTATTCTTAGAATAACACTTGGTAAAACGCAAAGATCACTTATTCTAGAGTAATTAGTGATTTTAACCTTAGAGTAAGACTTATACTAGTTTGGTCAAATCCACCCTTAGTATTCCAAACTTCAAAATTGTGAAGTTAATGGAAGTACTTACTTGAGGTTTACATATAAAATCTTTTATATTTATATTAAAATAATATATTATATTATATACTTTTATATTTGATATAAATTTCAAGTTGATTCCTTTAGCCGTTCCTAAGAAAAAGGATCACAGTTGACAGACAGATGAACAAACAAAGTGATCCTAGGGATCCCGGTTTTTTCTGTTGAAATATGGAACCTAATAATAATGAATTTTGTCATTTTGTGTGAAATGTCCAGCAATTATTTATTTATTTATAGATAAACTGACATTGTAATTATCATCTACCAACTAAATAACATCTAGCTTATACTATTATTGAATGTTTACTAAGAAGTGCTTTTATAACCATAGTTCTAAAAATACCCGTTGCTTTGTAATTCTAACTAAACAATGTATCTTTAGAAGTGAATGAATATCGTAGAGTCAATGGAAAATTACCAGAACATACGAAATGTTGGATGGAAAGTATCGACACTATAAGTTAGGATTGCGTAATGCTTAACTCTTTGAACTTTTCGTTAGCTGCAAGCAAATGTATAAATGTCATCGTATCTACTCACTATCTGAAACACTTCATGCTATGCAAGTTATGATAGATAAGTACACGTAGTATTTGTCTACAATTGCTTGTATTCGATATAACTAATTTACAATTAGTAACTATTTACTTACTTAGAGGAAGGCCACTCCACTCGATGGAATAAAGACATCATAAACGTCGCAGGAAGTCGGTGGATGAAGGCGGCTCAAAACCGTTCGTCGTGGCATTCTATGGGGGGAGGCCTATGTCCAGCAATGGACTTTTAGCTGCATTTTTTTAATGGTTTTTTTAATGGTTTCATCATTTACAATAAAACCTTTAACTCTCTAACTTTATCAGTGTTTGCATTTCCGTGTAAAGTCATCAATCAATAACAAAACAAATGTGACCCAATAATAGCAGTGAGTGGTCGTCGAGTTAAAATCTCATTAGCACGCGATACTATGGTTTCGATTGAACGGTCTCACTTTCAGCTCCGGTTGCCCATGAACTGTTTGTTTAGGTATTTACTCTTAGAATCTTACGCCCAAAAACTGGCATGTGATAAGATTATTTAACGGTTAAATAATCCAATCTCATTCAGATCATCCAATTGGTTTTTTAACCCATGACCTGGAGCAACCAGTATAGGGTTAATTATCATAAATTAAAAAATACCCCACTTTTTAAAATCACCCCATTGGGCTCTTCATGGCAGGTAGTCAATTTATTTGAAACTTATACCTAGTTTTTAGATGTCATATTGAATTGAACTTCAAATTACTTATTTTCCTTACCATAGATACATTATCAATATGGACCATATTTTGTTGTTTACTTATAACAAAGGTGCTATGACACATATTTACTTATTTCGAAATGTTTGACTGTGTTGGAATTTCTAAGTTACGCATTTGAAGCTAAATAGTGCATTTTACTATGAAGACTTGTAGCGTAACAATATGCTGATAACCTTCTTTTGTCCCGGTCACGATACCGACGTTATTGTAGCAGAACACTAACAACGTAAAATGGTGTCTACTAATTCGCGTTAATTTGATAAGACACATTCAACTGGTGAATAAAGCTTTAATTCATACTCATACTCATTTATTTACCTTAGGAGCTTTACAGCACACTTATTGGTTGTGTAAAATTTACACACATAGTAGGAACAATAAATAATGAAACGAAACAAATCCAGAAATATTACCTACTCAAATCCATTTAAAAACAGACAAGCATAGGGGATACACAAGTTAACACAATTACTTTGTACACAAAAAAATAATAACTAAAAATAAAAGTTATTCTTTAAAGCTGCTGTAAATGGGCGTTGTCAAATTACAATCTAGAAAAAAATCCTGGACCATAATATATATAATAAGCGGTATTTTATTTCATGTTATCATATGTTAGTCCATGAGTTTTTATATAAGTTACTTATCAATATAATATAATTCATATAATATAAAATAATTAACTATATAGAGTGCGTTAAAACTGAAAGACCCACTATTCCATTACGTCAAAATAAAATATTCCTTAATCCGTAACAACAAGGACCGTTTTCGAATGTCAAGCTTGTATCAAGTGCCAAGTAAAAGCAGTGGAGGGGCGTGCAGTTTTAGAACGCCGCACCCTAGTACCTACCAAATATAGAAATTTAGAATATTTATCAATATACAACAAAAATACTACGTAGATACAAAGTCGTACACACTAATCCGTAAGTCAAACTAAAACCGTAAGTCATATTTGGAGTATAATATAACTTTTGTGGTCTAGGAGTACAATAATTTCTGAAATTCAACCCACAGGGGTTGAATTTCTGCAGTGGGGGTTAAAGTTTGTATGAAAAAACTCCACGCGGATGAAATCGCGGACGTTCCACGAATGTCTGTACTATTTTGTACAGACATTCGTGGAACGCTTGCGACGTCTTCATGGGACACCCAGTATTTAACGTTACTGGGTGTCCCAGTGTCCCATATAAGTAACATGATATCTTTGTTTCTATTACGCTATTTAACCAACTTCAAAAAAAGGAGGAGGTTCTCTATTACTCCGCCAATTATGAATTGATTTTGATGATTGTTTTTTTGTTAGCCTTCAGAGGTGGTCCCATATAAGTTTTATCGAAATTGATTCAGCGCTTTTTGAAAGAAGTCGTTTTTTTTTTCTAGAAAATAACTTTTCTTATTTGATCTTAGTATCGCTTTCGCCTCTCACGGTTTCAACAATTTCATAGAGGAGTATTATAAACAACACGTGCTAGGCGTATTTTAATTTTATTTAAATAAATTTAATGCAATTTAATTCAATTTTATGCGTAAATACCTGCGCATAAATTGAGATATATACCACAACAAAGCCTTGACTGTATTTCCGTTTTGCAATGACGTGGGTCTTGTGAGGACAACAAAGCCTGTTAGTGTTGGCTCATTTGGTGTAACTTGACTGCATATAATCTGATTTCATTTTTGCAAATTCCTCAAAACTGATGTCTAAAACAGCAATGCCTATTTCCTAGATCAAAGAATACACGCCGATTCTGACACATGATATAAATTCTTGAATTGCATGAAAATGATCCGAGGGCCAAGCACGAACATCTAACGTTATCGAGACGTTACGATAGTAAACGTCAAATATGAACCAATCAACTTACTAAGATTTCAAGTTACCCTGATGTCATTGGCCAATATTTGGCATTTGCGATCGTCTCGCTAACGTCTTGGTAACGTAAATTATTCGTGCTGACGCCACAGATGACTTTTAAAAATAAACTGGCGTGCATTTAAATAGGGTCATTTAAAAACAAAATTTTTGATGTGCTGCATTTTATTTTTTGAATAACTCTCAACCTATGCGAGATATTGAATTTAAATAAAACTCATAAATCTAAAACTAGGGTATCAATGAAAAAAAATTATAGGAGGATAAAAACGCAAATGGGGTCACATGGAGGAGTCAAAAATTTTAATTTTTGACTCCGCCAAGTGACCCCTTTTGCGTTTTTTGTATTTTAGACTAGATAGTGCATTATTTTATACATTATTGGGCAAAGTTAATCTCAAAATTACAAAGCAGCATACCTACCGCATTGCTGAATCATCAAACACTATCTACAATCGTATTGTAATACTGTTTAATACCAATAAAGTTTTTATTTTTTTTAGATATTAAGTATTTTAGAGCAGAAAAAACATTTTTTTTTCTGCTCTTAAATACTTTTATGTATGTGTATGTACAATGTAACTTCATTTAGGTATTCCAATTGAAAGTTAGTAAGAATGTGAAATACACACTTGACGTAAAAAAACTAGAAATGTAGAGCAAAAATTTCTTACATCAAATTCATAAATAAGGAAAAACAACAAAGTATAACTTGGTATTCTCAACACGCTTTACAACTCCGTTATCACACATTAAATGAAACATCTACCGACTGATGGACTATTAAAGGATTAATCAACGCTGACATTATGCAGGTCAGCGCCTGCGCGCGCGTGCGCATATATTCACCGTTAATTGCGCAAGCGCAGGACTCCGTTCATTTAAAAATCACTCGTTGTGATAGCCAGACTTATCTTCCTTTTGGTATATTCCCAGCGTCCCCCACCAATAGTAATATTTCATAGGTGGGATAATATTTAATTAATATTTTTTCTGCCTCTAAACAACAGAAAAAAAAGTTTTACTGTTTAAACATTATATTTCTGGCGTAGTCACGAGTGGGGAACGATGGCACTTTTTCTCCCAATTTCCCCCGTATGGCCAGGTTGCTGGGGAACATTGGGAATATACGTTCCTTTTGCATGGGGTTCGAAAAGCTAGTTACTTATTTGATTGAATTCATTTTTAGATTTTCTGTTTGGGTCCAACCTTGACAGAAACCCTGCGCTTTGTAGATACAACTGCAATACTGCAATCTGTCTAATCAATTGCTTAGGTTATACACAGGTACATAAAAGGTACATTGGCAAATCACTCTATTGTGACAACCAGAGTTGTAAAGGTGCCACTTCATTTGGTGTACCTATATTCGCAAATGTTTCGTTATTTTGCCATGGAATAGTAGATTGTATCATAAGGGAGCAAAATAATATTTTTACGGCGAGGGCGCTTTTTTGAATCCAGATCGAAGTGAGAGATTCTTTAGTAAAATCCCGAACGTAGCGAGCGATTCAAAGTACGTCGCCCGAGCCAAAAATATATTTTGCGCCCGAGTGTTACACTCTACTTTTCATCACCCACTATGAGAAAATAAAAGGTGCCTCATATTTTATTGAACGAGCGAACCGAGTTCTCTGAGTCAAGTTGGAAGACTCGAAGTTTGTATGTATGTTTGTCCGATGAAAACTTCCTAACCGTTAATTCGATCTTCATAAAATTTAGTATAGGGGTAGATTAGATAGTATTGGTACAATTTGTAGGTAAGGTTATGAGCTATAACGGTCGGGGGGTTGATGAGATATTGGGTTCCAAGAGGGGTAAAAAAAACAAAAGTGAGACAGTCAGATCAAGTGGGATGTCTAATGAAAGCGCTTTAGTTGGACATTTCAAAACTGTTTTTAATAAGTATTTAGACAATATAGTTTTTGAGATATTAGGGAAAAACAAAAACGTAAAAATCGAAAATTCTAGGGTACTTGCAGCAATCCCACAATGCTGAAATTTGGTATGCTGGTAGCTTTTGTGACACAAATAAAGGAAAAAGTCTGAAATTGAAGAATTTAGAAACTTGTACTCCATAAAACAATGACCAATATAAAATCCATTCTTGACCTCCCATTTCTAGGAATTTGAATGATGTTGGAGTTCTATGTTTCGTCAAAAGGACGTTATTAATTGATTCGTCAGGTACTTGATATACTAACAGGTATGTAGTATTACGCCCGTTGCTTAGTCCTATTAAAGGTTATTTCGATGATGTGTAGGAAATTACCTCGAGGTGATTTTTTTTAAAAATAATAATGGAATATATGTTATGACTTAAGTAGGTACTTAAATAGTCGGGCTGATTATGGTGTCATCGCAAGGTCTCAGTTCGGGGCGAACCACTAGTTTCAAAACAAAACCATGAATTTCTAACAATCTGTGAAATTTTACGAAAACTCGTTTTTCATTTGTTTTTTTTATTCAGCCGGCGCGGGGCGCACCAGCCAGTATTTATTGAAACAATATTTGTGTTGAACACTAAGATGTTCCAAATTCAAACAGTGCGCCGCAAAGTTAATTGCGGCGCACTTATAGAAGTTTCATACAGAAAACACCTCCTATGGGTGCACTTAAAGGCGAACCAAGTCGTCCTTTTCGAATAGATGGGATGAAAAATAACATTATGTACCGATAGACTCATGGTTGATTTAACCTTGGAAAAATAACGCAAACATTTGCGAATATACACCAAGTGAAGTGGATGGATGGATGTGTGGAGTAACAAGAATGGATAAAATAAGGAATGAGCATAAAAGAGGAAGTTTAAAAATTGCACCAGTGACAGAAAAGTTGAAAGGGAATCGTTTAGCTTGGTATGGGCATGTTATGAGGAGGGATGAAGCACATGTAACTAGGAGAGTGATGAATATGAAGGTTAGTGGATGGAAAGGAAGAGGAAGACCTAAGAAAAGATGGATGGATTGCGTGAGAGATGATATGAATGAGAAAGGAGTGAATGATGAGGTGACGGCTGACGGGAGAGAGTGGAAGAGAAAGACGTACTGCGCCGACCCCAAATAAATTGGGATAAGGGCAAGACAATGATGATGATGATGATGAAGTGGCAGCTTTAGATATTTTTATTTTGAATGCATTCGAAAAGCTTTTTTTTAAAGTAATGTCCCAGCAGGCCTAGCCAAACGGCATTCGCTTCGAAGCGATTCCATTTCTACAGTCGTAATACAATACAATAGACCACGTGACATATCAATAGCTAACGTCAATCCCATACATTTTGGACTTTTCTACTAGCGTCATCGCTATTAGAATGTTACTTTGTCTAAGGCCTCTGGTCTATGAATTGCAACTTAAAACTCCTTGAAACTTATGTTTGGGTAACTTCATCGTCGTCACCAGTCTTTAGACGTCCATAACTGGACGAGGCCTCCCCCATAAATACAATGGGGGGAATTGCCAAAATCACCTCGCTTGGCAGGCGGATTGGTGATCGCAGTATTCATGTTGAGTACTCAGGTGGATGCTGCTGCCAATTCCCTGGTGTCCACACCTTGGTCCGCTTTTACGACATCCATGGGAGGAGATAGAGGGGTATATTTTTAGGCTGGACACACCACGGCACAACTTGGGTAACTTATGTTACTTCAAATCCCTGACCTACTTATATTCCAACTCTTGTAGGTATTGAGCACATTGATGTGTTGTATATTACGGTTCGTTCCAATATTACAAATGGAGCATCATGATTTTGCTCCCTATCGAATCGCAAGTAAAGAAGAAATCGAAGTATGGGTTATCATCCAATTAAGCTGAGTAGGTGACCAAACCAACCTTTTGCAATAAAAAAAAATTTGATGTGTGTCACAATATTTCATCATTATCATTAACCGACTGATTGTGAGCCGCAAGAGGTGCGGGTTCGATTCCCGCTGCGACATCTCTGTGGCGCTGCGGGTGAAGGTTCACCTGCGACGCAGGAGGTTGCGGCTTCGATTCCCGCCTTGGAACAATTATTTGTACGATCTGCAGATAATTGTTCAGGGTGTTCTGGGTGTTTTTCTATGTATAATAAAAAAAAACTACGTAAAGTATTGTATGTAGTATATCAAGCTCTATTTAGCTTGGGGCTAGATAATGTTGTGTGAAATGTCCAGCATTTATTATTATTATGTTGAAAAGTCAAAGTAGGGTTAGTAGTCAAAACCTGTGTCTAAAAATAGGAACTCTTGAATGTTCTTATTGCCTCCAAAACTGATAATCGACATTGATATAGGTAGTGAAAGTCTAGACATGTAAAGGCGGAAAACGTGCACAAATATAGAGGAATTGTCAAATGGCCTCCAACGATGACCCCGACCGCGTCAGGCCATTTGTTCGTGGGGTCATTCCGAGACAATTGATTCATCGAGACACCGCAAATGTCCTGCCGTTTATGACGAAATTGACTTCATTATGTCTTTCTAACATACGGCTATATTGGGTCACCTATAACAAATCTATTTAGATTACCATTGCCTGCTACCTATTGGAACTTTAATGCTGCGTTTCATCGGAAAGTACCAATGGTTCAAAAACATGGTCGTCATAATTTATAGAATTGGCAACGGATTAAAACCCAACCTTCAACTGTTACTTCATTTTATTAACTAGCTTGTTTCGACTCTTTTAAAACGGCTTGTCCACCACCACCGTCACCGTCACGTCACCGAGAACGAGATGACGGCGCTGAAGTACATACATTTACTATAGCCGCGTGTCCACCGCACGTCCGTCACCCGAGCGTCATGTCATATTAAACTCGGCCCGAAATAAAATCTCGTTCTCGGATAGTTTGACGTAAGTATTCACACTATCCAACGTTAAAGTTCTTCATAACACGCTAACGAAGTCTATTCAAATAACACCATATTATGTAATACCTAAGCATTAAAATTAGAAGAGCCAAATCAGGCACTTGATACGTTCTAGGAATCGGAGTTTGCGAACATTAAAAACTTAGTATCATCGTTCAGGTGTGTCGTCATATTACGCATACATAATGTACTAGCATTTGCTGGCGCCTCCACCCGCGTGGAACCTCTATTATAAATTATAGTCAAATCAAATCAATAGTTATTTGTTATACAAGAGTGCAAAGTTGCTTTTTAACCGCGTGCTCAATTTTGATGACCGAGCAAGCGAAGGATTCTAAAATTTAATCACGAACGTAGCGAGTGTTTAAAAAATTAGAATCCTGAGCGTTAGCGAGGGAATCAAAACAGCACGAGGTGAAAAATCTTTGCACTCGAGTGCAACACGTAACTTTTCATCCCACCTCAGCGAGGAAATAACTTACCTAATGCAAAAAAAAACATTTACAATCACAAGATACTTTTGCGCATTTTTAACAGTTTCAGTCAATTCTGTTTGTCAAATAAACTTCCTCGTCGCTAGAATCACTCATTTTAGGTTTTTCACTTGTTTTCAAGTTTCTTGTTTTTAACCTAAGATTTTAACAAATGACGTGAAAATAAAATGCCGCGCGTAAAGCAAATTAAAAAAAACTAATACACCAAG
The DNA here is from genome assembly GCA_951392215.1 of Epirrita christyi. Taxonomy (NCBI): domain Eukaryota; kingdom Metazoa; phylum Arthropoda; class Insecta; order Lepidoptera; family Geometridae; genus Epirrita; species Epirrita christyi. Next base: position 11,098,141 of record OX595846.1, read on the forward strand.
AAGGGTCCGTGTCCGAGTTTTTAACAAATTAAAAAAGGTTGTATGATAAATACGGCACCATGGAGATAGAAGTAAATAGGTTTAATGATGTTTTGAATTCACAAACTTAGTGCACACGATGTTCTAAATTCAATTTTACTTTATCCTCTAGCGGATAAAAACGGCTTTTACACTCAGATATCGAATAGCAAAAATACTCTTTCCGAGATGGTGGGATGAAAAAGAATTTTATTCATTAAAATCGCAAAGATAATTTTGAATTATCTTAATTGTTATTCCGATGTATAAGCTATAATACTGTAAAGTTTCATCAAAATCCGTTTAATAGTTTTTGCGTGAAAGAGTAACAAACATCCATCCATCCTCACAAGTTTTTACATAAGTAATATTAGTAGGATTGCATGTAGTATCATACATCACATCTCTAGACAGTTATGGCGTCAGCCTCAAGAACCTTATTGCAATTTTATTATGTGGTCTAGGCATTTTAAATTGCTTACAAGAATACAAGGCGAAAATCGTGCTGATTAAATGTTTCGCATTTTGTTTCACGATCTTTATCGTATTTCTACATCATTGTGAGAATTTTGTGTTCATTGAAATAAGAGGTTTTTGTGTATTTACGAGCATACTTAACTTATCTAGCAAAACAATTAATCCAAACAACAATCATCATCATCAGCCCCGTTTACGTCCACTGGACGAGGCCTCCCCCAATGCATACAATGGTGATGATATTTGTCATAATTACCACGCTTGACAGGCGGATTGGTGATCGCAGTTAGGTATTAAGTTCTCGGGTGGATGCTACTGACAATCTTCTTAAGTAATCCCATGCAATTATGTAATCTTTTACTATATCCACGGAAGGAGACGGAAGGGTGTGTTCGCAAGCAGGAAACATCAAAGCAAAAAAAAAAAAAAACAATGCGTTCATGAAAAATCATTAGCAACTTTGTTCAAAACATTTAAAGGAACCCAAACAAAGTAAACTTGTACTTTATGTTAATTAAAATAACAGTTCAGACAATAGAAGATCAGACAAGTCAAAGACAAATTAAAAATAACCAGTCAAAGGCCCAATCCCTATTAAATCTATCGTAATTAACCAAAATATCAAGAGCTTTCAAGTGGGTATTATTTCTCAAACAGTTAATTTTAATCAGTTTGTGGCACCTGTTTCTAAATTATTGTAAGTCACCTATATGATTGCTAATGAAGCCTTTCTGTTAATACTTAATATTCAATATTGCAATAACACTAAACTTGTCTACAATTCCAGCACGAGTATTAACTATTCGTATACAAACTCTTGGTTTTCTTGACAAAACATTGGATGTTGTGAGTTGTGACTTTCATAAAAGAACTAATTAATAAATTGAAATGACTTTGGTTCGAAATTACAATATATCAGAAAGTCCTTCGTTTTTACAATTTTTATTTATTTTTGATTCAATAAAGAATTCTATAAATAAAATAATTAATACCAAAACCTCATTAGATTTAGGTCACTATGTTGTTGTATATTTGCAAGTAAAGTTTTTAATTTGAGAGCTCTACCTATCTTCAAAATATTAATACTAATATTCGTTTTAATTTCACATATTCCAATATCTAATATCATAATTTTAAATATAATCCTAAAGAAGGTATAGTTTTCTTATCGTGAACAAGACACGGTATAATATCAGTTACATATGCGACGTAATAAGCACCAGAGGGGGGTAATTAGAAATCAGACCTCAAAATCGTGTTGCTTGAAAGTCAACCTTTAAAAGTGTCCTCAACAAAGTGAGCTTATGAATGAACGGTGTCTCAACTCTCACGACCTTAAAGTGTAAGACAGATTATCACAATTTTATTTTAACTTTAACAACTAGCGAACCCGTGAACCAATTAAGTTACCTCAAACGTTTATAAAGCACAGTACACACAAATGAAACGATAGTGACTCTACCCAATTACCTGCGCAAAAGTGGTGGTTCTTTTCAATCCTCTTTTTCCTTCTTATCTCCGTGAGCGCTTTGATTTTCTTGTTCCGAGAGATAAACCTTGCAGAACGGCTACTTCTTTCCTCCTAAAAACTCCTTGTCACTCTTCCAGCCGCTATGGTGGATCTTTTTCTGTCCATGCAGTGCAGGTTATGGAATTCGCTTCCCCACTCCATCCGCGCTAGTCCATCACTTTGCATTTTCAAGCGCAGAGTTAAAGAGCACTATCTTTCCTTATAATAGTTGGTATGTATTAGTATGTGTATGTTTTAGTTATTCTTATGTATTAGTATTATATTATGAATTTATTGTAAGTACATTTTTATACAGATATTTATTTTCTGTAGGTTTAGTGTTGGTATGTATTTGTTAGTATAGTATTTTAATTTAAGTATAATTAAGTTAGGTATATTATGTTTTATATTGTCTATTTTTCTTTTTTTGTATTTTATAGGTACACGTTACCCACCACTTTTATAATTTCTCCCACTCCTCTAAGGTTTGCTAGAAGAAAACTCTTTTAGGGTTAAGCTCGCCTTTGTACATGTCCTATATGTAAGTTTATTTTTCTGTAATTTTGTGTGTACAATAAAGAATTAAGAATTAAGAATTAATATGAACCCGACTAATTTATTTGAGTTTTACCTAATTTCCATGCAATTTCCTAATCAGTGGACTCTAATACAAAACTAAAACAAAAAAAAGCTTAATGTAATTTTCAGGGTATAGGTAAAAAATATAAAAGTCTCTAGCTGCAAACTACAACTATTATTTAATTAAAATTATTTACCATCTTACGTGAGAATACAATGATAACAAAGATTCTAATGGCAAAGGTACATTAATCGGTGATTGTGATCATGACAGTGCTAGTGCTATTGTCTGTGACCTTGGCCGTCATCTGACTATTGTAGTTACTACCGGATGAATTCTGTGTCTATGCGATTTTGTAATAGTTGGAATAGCATTTTTAAACTATGATAGTTATGGAAGTAGAGTGAATGACCAATCAAGAGTAATTATTTCATTCATTCTTCCACAGGTAGGTTTTGGTCACCCTGCGTTAGGTCTGACCCCCCATACGTCCTAAAAGAATTATCATAATCAGTCTAGATGTATTTTTCTGGACATAGAATACCATGACTAGCCTTAGGTCTAAGGTTTTAGGTCTAGCCTAGAAATCTCTCACGTGCACCAGTTTTTTCTTATCAACGAATGTGAATGCACATCGTTTACGTCGTTTATATCTTCAGCTTTTGGTGAAATATCTTTGACAGAAAGATTTTTTAAGTTAAATTCAAACTAAATTCAATCTGAACCGAGACTTTAATTTTTTTGACAAAGTTCAATGAAAAATTGACACCAAATCTATGCTTGAGTCTTGATTCAAGCTTGATCATAGTTCTGGTATCATCATCATCATCAACAGCCTATAGACATCTACTGCTGAACGAGGGCTCTCCCATAGATAGGGTTACCAGATAGAAAATTTAAAAGTCCGGACAAAAAGCCTGACATTTGATGAAATTTCCGGACTTTCTTGTAAGTATAATTATTAATATCGTTACGCATCGTGCATATGAATAAACGAAGCAAATTTTCGTTCGAATTTTCACGCGCGCTCGGGTCTTGTATCTATGATGGAACACGGGCGAAGAAAGGGCGAGAAGGGGGAAGAAGTAATGTTGTTACTTTGATTTGTAATAAAAATAATTTGGTTTATTTCACTCTTCACTTAATTGTAGAAATTCCGGACGGTTTAGAATTCCCTCCGCATTCCGGACAAAGATCTATATTTCCGGACATGTCCGGAAAATTCCGGATGTATGGCAACCCTACCCATAGAACGCAATGGGAGGATTGGCCATAATCACCACGCTTGGCAGGCGGATTGGTGATCGTAGCATTGGTGTTGACTGCTGAGGTAGATGCTGCAGCCCATCCCCTGGTGTAATTAATCCCTTAGTCAGATTTTACGACATCCACGGGAGGAGATGGAGGGGTCTATTCTCAAGCCGGACCAGCCACGGCACTGTGTGTATATAATTCTAGAATACGGGCCTTGATATGGGAAATATTATCTTGTACTTACTAATATATTGAAATTGATTACTAGGGTAAAGCACAATTCGCCGGCAACCATTTTATGCCAACCATGCATTTTCTCAAGTGATCGCAATCAATTATTAATCTATCAATCTCCTGAAAACAGAGCCAATGCAAGGTAAATAAAGAACAATGGAGCGAGACTGCTAACACGTAGAAAAACAATTCGATTTGCATGTGTATTTGCCAACTATCACTAATTTCCCAATCCTGTTTTGCTTTCCCATACTTTATCAGCTTTGCTAGAAAATTCATTTGAAACACTACACTTACATACCTACTCTATTACAGTAGGTAGAGACAGCTTCAAGAGAACAGCTAGTTCAGTGTACGGACCTCTTTGCATGCCACACATCTATGAAATTAGTTTCCTGCTTTACAAACGATTCTCGCTACTAAAATACTATGCGTATGTGAATATATTGACTGGTAAAAAAAAAACTTAGGTATATCGACGAAGGAAAAATGTGTCTGTAAAAGATACTCTGCAACATCTCTGCAATGACTAAAATTACTATCGCTTGATTGCTATGATTGACTAACTATAAGAGAAAACTGTTCAAAGCAAATATGTTTCATTTTCATACTTGAGTGCTGTTTGTTTTCCAAATATGTAAAAATAAAATATAGTTAAACTATATTGCATATTTTCACGAAAAAAATCTTGTAAGTATGAAAGATGTATGCATGATTTGCGAGTATTATACTCTTTCTACTGGACCAAAATGAAAGAAAGAAAACGTTTATTTGATACAAATGCCACACACAATGCCGATAATACACAACAAACGTAAGTTTATATAAAATTAAATCAAACTAGAAACTAAAACTAGTACTTAAAGCACAAATTAGGCATATATGTATGTTACTTTGTAACCCTACTCGTTACTCCGTCATAAGCATAATACATATAATATTATGTATAATACATATAATGATGACCTCTGTGGCACGACGGGCGAGCAACCGGCTGAGAAGGGAGAGGTTGTTAGTTGAAAATGGAAAATCGTCCATTATTATTTGACTGAAATCATCATCCAGATACGTCACGTACCTATTCTATTATCCAGACATTTACTAATCTGACTAGGTACTTACCTAAAGGTTATTGATAATACTTACCACATCCAATGAAATCCGAATACACGCCAGCACTTAAGAACCTACACGTTTGCCTAAGGTATTAAATTGAGCTCCACCGTTGCCATCACTTTTTAACTTGTAGTGGACTTGCTGTTTACCTAAGCTATATCGTAGAGTCGTAATAGATTGCGTTCACTAATGAACTCTTTCGAGATTAGCTTATTCGTAACGCCCTAGACTAATTACTTTTATTTTAAACAATAATTAAGACGCGGTTAGTTAAAGTCGTGAAGTTAAATAAACTGGTTGTCACATCTTTGTTCTAAATATCATAAATGAGAGGATAAGTTCCTAAAAGACTCTTTAACTTCTACTGACTTTTCCAAGAAGTTTGGTTAAAAAGATATCTCTAAACTTAAAATTCCTTAAATTCACACGAGCCCGTATCAAAATCATTGTATCTCTGAGAGAGATAGAGAGATAGAGATAGTTTTCAACAACTGAGGGCCTAGTCTGCAAATTTAACAAGTAACTACATGGAATTTTTTATGAAAGTTGAGTTTCTCAAAGTAGTACACCACACGCCCGTGTAGTTGCTTGTTTTTTTTTATTATAATGGCATAAGAAGCATGGCACATTTTGCGGCTGCATTATCACTTTCATTCTGGGGAAATGCGGGCCGATTCAGATAGCGTAATTTCTCTTAGAGACTATATAGAAGACTATTTGTTTATTGTTTTCTACTGTGCGTATTGTGCTTAGAAGACGTATAAATAAAACAAGAAATCTCCAAAAAAAACATCGCGCTTCGCTCATATATCGTCAATAATTGATTAGATGTTTTTTTTTACTGAGAAAGTGTTGTTTTTTATGTTTTTTGAAAGAGTCATCCCTTGAAATTATAATGAATATTTTTATTTTGAAGTTTCTACTTTGTTTTACTCTAGTAAAATTAAAATATACGATTGAAATTTTGCTTTTTACGTAGACTTTAGTGAATTTAAAGCTTTACGTAAATACAAGAATTCTAAAAACGGTCAATTAGTGTGTTTTATAGTCTTTTTAGTAACCTTTCTTTTTTTTAGTTTTTAGACTGGTTTTTGGTAATGTACTTCTAGAGTCTTTCCGACATTTACAGTTTTATTATGGTACGAAACATCCTTTATAGAGTCCGTAAAACTGATAAAAAAATACTAGTCCAAATGTAGCTTACGAATCAATCATTATTGAAGGTTTATGTTGGTTAATTATCAAGGTATTCAGGCAATTAGCAATGCCAGCTTTTAGACTATTCTAAACGCAGAGTAAAATAATCGACCAAAACGTTACTCATAGCCTTCTTCAGTGCTTTGAAAGGGCATAAAAATTAATCAGTTAGGTCCAGTACTAAGGTGAAAAATTGGTACTTTTAAAATCAGTCATTATAATTTTCAAATAGTCTTAATTGCTCAATCCAATCAAAGGTATCTTACCCTATTATCTAATCTGCAATAGACCACGCTAGTCCGAGTTATACAATAGCTAGTAGCGTAAAAATTACAAAAAAATCGAAAGCGAACATTACGTTTGAACTATTTGAACAAAGCGTCACGAACTCAGTCACGGTCAAATGGCTGAACGCAATAACAACAACAATAATTATGATGTGTCTATGAGTAGTGTTAGGAATTTTTTATTTACTTTTGCGATGTTTGCTCTATTTGCCAGGGGCTCTGGCCTCTTGTATTTCTTTTACACTTGCATAAACACCAGCACCTAGGTAATGATACACCAATATGTAATGTCTAGATACCTTTATAGCTATAGTACATATATATAGACACGAAAGGAGTCCATATTATGCATTCCCAATACTGCCTCTTTTCGTAGATGGAGTGTGGAGGTTACACTAAAAGATGTATTAAGCTATTTTTAATTTAATTAATATACATTTTTTTTTCATAAACTTGTTTTGATTTTTGTTACCCGTTTTTGGGTTAGCATACCAATTCCAGGAAATCTTTTATAAAGATAAAGAAAGCATGATGCTACTTCAAATACTATCGAATCAAATCTAGTCGAAACTTTTGAAGTTCCCATTTCGTCATCTGTTTTTCGGTTATCACCATGAGGCGAGGTGTTGTTACGCTGCGTCATGCCTGAAGATGAAGTAGAGGTACCTACGTATAAAAACACTTGTACAAATTTGACTACAAAGGTAGGTAACTACTAATAAAAGATAAAGATAAAGATAAATATCATTTATTTGCTTAAACATATGTACAAATATAAAGATGGTAAATTGAGTGCGTGACACAATAAGCTAGGCAGCAATTAATTATTTAATATAAGTAATTAAATAATTGCTAAAGTTAGGAGGTTTATTTGTTACTCAATATCCGTAAAGGCTGAATCCATGGAATGTAGACTACACTGTAACTACTATTAGATTGCTTATTACTTTTTTCACTCTTTAGAGCTCTTTGGTCGTATTGTCTTATTTCATCTTTCATTTTTATATAAGGTTTTTCTTCTAGAAATTATGTATTTCGATTTTATCTTCATTGTTTAGGTCAAATCGTCATGCCTCACTCAAGTTATGCCTTGATAAAGTGGTGACAGTTTTACTAAGACCAAATGTCCATCAAAGGAAGAACGATTTCCACCCATTTGAAAAGTCACGCATTACACCATTGAAATATATATTACTAGCGTACATCAATGCAATACACATATGTTTTATTTCAATATACTTTTGTGCTCTATAAATAAGCTACACCGGTTAAAATTCCACCAAAATTACACGATATTACTCAAAAAAAATACAAGAAATTTTAATATATTAAAAAAGACGACGTTTCTTTTAGAAAAATACGGGAAGAGTATTGAACTGATCTATGGCAGAACTGATTATAATCGGGCGGATGATAGTAGAAAAAAAGATAATAAATACTTAAAATATTCCGGAACCAATGATCAGCATGCCGGATTCACATGAAACAGATCCATTGCAGGAGGATGACTCTAAATTTTTTTGCAAAACATTTACTTTTGACTTTGGTCTCCGTTCGTCATGTACGTCGTCGTGAACGTTACGATTGTCGCATCAATTTCAGTTGTTAGTGTTTTTTTGTTTATTTGGCGTCTTTGCTTCCATGTATTAAATTATGCTATATAAACTGGCGTGCAATGAAATATAGTCTAGAAAAACCTCCCAAACTCTGTTTTTTGTATTTAATGCCTTAAGAAATATATTTTTATATGATTTTTATTTCAATTCGATATATTGCATAGTTTTGGAGGTATTGTGGTTTTCCCAATTTCATTGCACGCCAGTTTAATATGCATCCGAATATAAGCATACATGATATTATTTACTTACATATCTATGATGTCACTGAGTACGTAGAACACCTCCCCCCGGACTTGAGTTGTAGTGGCTAACTAGGAAATCCCGTAACCGACTTGCAGTCCGGGCCCAATTTGGCTGATGTTGAAAGAATATGTCAAAATGGGAATATATATATATTTTGACGTGTTAACGTCTTATAAATCGATGGAGCCGGCTGCACGCTCGAAAAAACATGACTAATGCGTCGTTACCTCGTCATGCGTCGTTACCTCGTCATACGTCGTTACCTCGTCATGCGTCACCTCGCAAAACACATGCGTTATATATGCTATATATATATATATATATATATGCGCATGCGCATGCGCTATATATGCTATATATATATATATGCGCATACGCTAACGCCGCATGCGCGCGAGCGCGGAACGAGCGACAAAGAAGCACAATAACGACGTTGACACGTTGAACTATCGTCAGTAAACCGACTTTACAGACAACCGTTTTTTTTTTTATGCTACTGGGCAAGTCAATGTCAAAGTCAAAGTCAAAAAGAACTTTATTCATTGAAATCACAAGGATCATTTTGAATCGTCTTATATAAAATTAAATTACTCCTGTTCCAACGCGACCAAGCCTAGAAGAATCAGGCAACAAACTCGGCTTGGCTTACATAAATGGTCCGTCTTACCACTAGGTGAGAAGCGCCTGTGTGGTGCCTCGGAGCAAGGAGTTGCTGATACATAGTAAATGAGAACTTAAAAACCTTAGGCAGGTAGTCAAAAGTAAATAAACATCAGCAAAATATGCAAGACAGCACACGCTACGCTTGTTATACTTATAAATAATAATCTAATACAAACATGTAAATAGGTAAGTACAGATATTGCAAATTTCCATTTTAGCAGTCGAGGGGCAGAGCGACATCAGGCCACGCGGCTTTATCATTAATATAGTCATCAACAGTGTAATACGCTTTCTTAATTAGATTCATCTTTATGTAGGATTTAAATCTTCGAATAGGAAGTTTAAATGCACCTTCTGGAAGTTTATTATAGAACCGTACAGAATTCCCCATAAAAGACCCACTTACTTTCTTTAATCGAAATTTTGGTATATTTAGTTTGTGTTTATTTCTCGTGTTAATACCATGCACGTCACTTTTTATCATAAAACTATCCAAGTGTTTATGTGTATGTAATAATATTTCATAGATATATTGCGATATTACTGTAAGAATATTGATTTCTTTGAAACGCTCCCTCAAGGAGTCACGCGACTTCATTTTATAAATGGCACGTATTGCCCGTTTTTGTAAGACAAAAATAGCTTGGATATCTGCTGCTTTACCCCACAGTATGATACCATATGACATAACACTATGGAAGTAGCTAAAATAAACAAGCCTAGCTGTAGCTTCATCAGTAAGCTGCCTTATTATACGAACTGCATATGCAGCGGAACTAAGTCTACCAGCAAGAGCCACAATGTGTGGTGCCCACTGCAACCCTGCATCAATATTAAGCCCTAAGAAAATGGTAGACTTGACAAGATCAAGTGCCTCCCCATTTATTTTAATATTAGTTGGATAATGTTATCAAGCAGACAAGCTTACGGCCCACCGGATGGAAAGCAGTTACCGTAGCCTATGAGACATAAAGATGAAAAGTCTCATGTGCCTGTAATTTCACCGGAACCCGTACACTTCAAACCGAAACACAGCAATGCGAACACTACTGCTTGGCGGCAGAAATAGGTACGGTGGTAGTACTTCCCCGGACGAACTCTTTCACAAGAAGTTATACTACTAACAAATATATATCGATCCATCCCAAGCCCAGTCCAGTTTTGGAGAAACCATAAATGCCTCACCTGTTCTCATGTTTATTGTATCCACACATACATATACACACACGGGAGGACTTCTTGAAGACGACCGATAGGGGTAGAAGTCGCGACATACTGTTTTAAAACAATATAAAACAAAAGGTGAGTTATTGAAACATATATAGAAAGAGGATGTTACATTTATGGCGATAGATATGTCTATGGCTATTATTATATACGTAGTCATTCATGGAGTATTTTAATATTACTAATGTACTACATAATGTATATCTAAGTAGAGTCAAAAAATAACATAGGTAGTGTTTTACTTAGGGATAAATCGGAATAATATCATATTGTATCTATAGGGACGATTTGGATCAATTCAATTCTTGGTTAGAGGAGGCTTTTGCGGAGCGGGGACCACAATTCAACCAATGTCACGTTGCAAGCCAGGCCTTTTGACAGTAGAATGGCGGGTGTTATAAAGCGTGCTCAGTGGTATTCGATTGCAACCAATAATTTTAAACCAAGCAAAAACATTAATCTAAAAAATTTAAACACAAAACAAAAAAAAGTACGTAGTAAGTAAATTACGTGGTGTATAGTCATAATTTATCTAAAATTACAACCCTATATTTTAAATGTATACAACCACGCAATATACATTATTTTTTTCATATGATTTGAGTTTCATCGTATTGTACTAAATTATATCTATGAGTATTTAATTTTACTCTCTACATTACCTAATCATGATTTTAGTTCTGATCAATAATGTAAATAAATACATCTCACCTTATCTCCATATTATCATCTGGACCTTATTGTCCATGCAATATTATAACAAAATCACCCTGTAGTTCAACCCTTAACTTTAATTCATCATCATCACTCTGCCCACTACTGAACCCATTACCATCCCCACCAAATACCACGATGAATGGGCTTAAGACGCCTCCACCCGCTAACTTCTCGCAACCAACAAATTTGTCGGTCCGTTTAGATGGGGGGCCGTTTTACACTGCGTTGTCAAACATGTAATAAAATCGAATAATAGTGTAATGCTAGGATACTGTGAAAACCCGACCTAAGAACACGTCTGAACACGTTTTCTGATGATGCATGTGAAACACCCGATAACACGTCGGGGAAGAAAGACAGCTCCCCAACTAGACCCAGCACTTCAGAAAATTTTAATACATCGGAACGTCGCGTCTTATACGAAACTTATCCAACTAACTCATTAAAGATGCGTAGGCGCATCAACAAGACTTGTTAGTTGTTAGTAAATATTAGTTATAAATATGTATTATAAGGGCATCAGCGTCCACCTGAGTACTCAACGCCAATACTGCGATCACCAGTCCGTCTGCCAAGCGTGGTGATTATATTATTAATTCCCCCCATAGCATTTTATGAGGGTGGCCTCGTCCAGCAGAGGACGACTAGCGGCTGATGATGATGATCAACAAGTTTAAATTTAGAACTGTCTAGTAAGACAGCAGGCAATTTCATAAAATTGCTACTTGTTGCGCTGTGGTCAAGTTTAAATTTAGAACTAGACTAAGGCCCGTATTCCAAAACTAAACTGAAATGAACCGTAAGCATGGATTTTTAGACAGATTTAAATTAAAAACTGTCTCCAAATCTAGGAGATTCGTTTATAATAGGGGTCTTACGGGTTCGAAATTTAAACTTGACCACAGCGCAACAACTAGCAACTTGATAATTTTATGAAATTGTCTGCACTACACACACACGATACACAGGTTACACTTACTTTCCGGTTTTTGCTCAACGCAGCATTACCGACGACTATCTAACTTATATTACCTACCTACTTTGACTAGTAAGTCATGCGTGATACTACAAATAACTGAATTGCATAAATAGGATATCACTCCCCAACTCTAGCCAGCAAGTTATGTCAAAAGAGTTCGGCTACCGCAGCCTAGCGGACCTAATACCATACCATATTTTGCCGAGCAAGTGGTACGAAAAATGTCGCATTGGATTGTTGTCGGTTATTACCGTGCTTTGTTATTATCCAGAATTGCATTGTAATGACATGTAGTAGTAATGGTCTCTTTTATTTATTACCCGACTACAGCAAAGCAAAAGGAGGGTTATGATTTTAGTAGTTTATTTAGGTAGGTATGTATACATGGATGTATGTATGTATGTAAGTTTGTTCATTTCCTCGTTTTGGATTCTAACATGTATTGAAACCCCTAGCATAGCTCTCTTCATAGCCCGCTGCCATACTTTGAGCTTATCTATACGGCCAATAGTAAGCGATCACTTGTCTTCTAATTGCCGTAAGTCATCACTGGCAACACGCACTGATTCTAGACTTTCGTCTTGGGGCCTTGAGTGGTCAACATCTTCGGCAATATCGTTCCCCACGTGTACTGGCATAGGAATGACATATATATGTCATACCTATGCCAGTATGGGCCTTTGACATGATGTTCAATATACATAAATAAGTATTTAATTTGATAGTATATAACTATATATACTTAATATCAAATAAAAGGGCTTTACTAAATAAAAATTGTGGATTTGGCCTCATACTACAACTATTAATTAAGTTGAAGGTTTTTAATATAGAATCGTGGATTCAGCCTTCATCTAACTTAACCATTTTGATACTTGTTTTCAGTATTTGTTTAGTCAGGTTTTCGTTTATAAAAATGTTTTTATTATACATCTAATTCATACCTAGCTATATATATATATATCAAAGTGTTTTCCTCTTTTTCATATTATTGTTATTAAACATAAGAGCTCTTGTCTTTTCGGTATAACTGATGCAAATATCTATTTGGAATCAGCCACATTATATACCTACATAAAGTATTACCCATCTTCATCATCATCAACATCAGCCTGTAGAAGTCAACTGCTGGACATAGGCCTCCCCCTTAGAATGCCACGACGAACGGTCTTGAGCTTCCTCCATCCACCGACTCCCCGCGACGTTTATAATGTCTTTGGTCCATCGAAGTATTACCCAAAGCAATTTTAAAAACTATCGAATATTAGTGTAGGTACTTTGCCTTTATTGGATAACGGCTTGTATTATACGATTAATTTGACCTATTTCTAGGATTTAAAGTGGCTGATTAAAAGATTTAATAGATTTAAATTGTTCACATACTTACATGACATAGAGCGACCCTACCTGCATATACTATGGTAAAATAAAAACTATAAAGTCGAGAAATGGTTGAAAAGTCTGTTCTAGACTTTCAAATAAATATTTTTCTTGTTGTTTGTGTTGTAGTTTTTTATTGGTGAGGTATGGTGGGCGGTGACCCTTAAAAAGGCCTTGTGACTTTATTACCGATGGTAAATGGACCAGTGTTCGAATAAATATTTTCCTTCTTTGCGTCCTGTTTTTTCTTGGTGAGGTATGGTGGGCGCGTATGTACGTTATGTGTATGATGCTATGAAGATATGTTATGTTTTCTTTCTCAATTCTCACTTTTGAATCCTCGGTAGCAAGGTAGATATTGAAGCGGTTTAATTGGGTAAGCCACATTTTTGCATTGGGTAGCCTCTACTAACCCGGATGAAGGGAGCAATGTAGCGACACAAATGGCGACCCTTGCCCTCTCCACTCGAGATTAACTGCTATAAACGAGAAGCAACTCATCTTCTATGATTTAGGGACCATCCACTATACCTACTTGAGTGAATTGTACCTATAGTGTACTAGTTCTTGTCCATAATTTACTGTGGTAATCGCTTTCTACATTCAAGTGTGTGATATACCAAACACAGGATGTTTGAATATCTAAGTACCAATGGAATACTAACCAGAACAGGTTAATACTAGATTACTTATAATAATAATAATCTCTGTTTAAGTAGGTATCTACTTTATTTTTAACCGACTTCCCAAAAAAGGAGGAGGTTCTCAATTCGTTTGTTTTTTTTTTTTTAATTTTTGTTACCGCATATCTCCGGCGTTTATGAACCGATTTGGAAAATTCTTTTTTTTATTTGAATAGATATACTTCCAGATTGGTCCCATTTTTTTCAGAATCCAGTTCCGATGATGGAATCCATGAGGAATTGAGGGAACTCCTCAAATATTGTAGGCATACATATGGCGATTTTGATATTTTCAGCAACAAACCAAGCATTTGCATTCAAAAAGTATCATAATCCTTTCACCACTATGGTTCTTTCATCATTTTTTTTTTCATCGAAATATTTAGTCGAATACAATGGCGGAAGTCGGTTTTTTAAATGAAAAGTTATTACTGTATCTAATCATACCTACATTCCTAACGTTTATATTGTAGCTAAGACCCACTAATAGCACTACCTCTACAAACCTTGGTGATTTTTTAAGAGCTATTTCTAGATAATAGTTTTAATACAATGTTAAAAGGTAAAAAAAAAAACTTATTAACTTATGACTTTTGGGGGTAGCATGTAAGAAATGGTTGCACGTCTTATAAAGATACAAATTTTGCCTAGGTACATTATTTTTTTCAAATACGGGGAAAATTCAATTAAACTTAGGCTTTATTCGTAACGATACGTGTATGTGCAGAGTCCTTTATTGCACTTTTTAAACAATTTGTTCATTAGCATAGCAATCATTGTTTCCATTTTCCGTTTCAATCCAAAAACATGACGTGAAATTTCATAAAAAAAATCACATAAAAAGAGCAAAATTGTATCGGTCTCAATCGCTCGTAACGCTACAGTTTGTAAACAAATATACCATGTTTAAAACTCCTTGCATTGTGTACCTACTTACTTTCTCTTACGCAATGGCATGCGACTATGCGAGCTTGTAAACAGAAAATCAATTATTCTTAGTAACCATTTCAAATCCGAATCAATGATAAATTTTTAATCGGAAACACTCAACGTTATCGGTCGTAGCAAACCCTTACTTTTGTTTTAGATTCATGCATATAAACCCACTTAAGCTTAGGTAATTTATGTATACGATTGGACATGAAGCAATTATTGTAGTTCCTTATACCCACGATACAGGGATTCCCTATTCCCTTACTGAAAGTCACTATCGTTTGACAAGTAAAATTACCATTAATTGCTCAAATTATCATTAAAGTCTATTAAATATAGCTTGATTAGAATGACAGATGACGATTTTTCACGCCATATCTTTGTAATAGCGTAGATTATCACAAAACAATACACATATTTTTCCATTCTGTCTTAGCAAGGTAACGTCAACTTGCATACAATTTTAAGGGATGGGTAAGTCGATAAACGTAAATCGATCTTTTTTTTTTCTTGAGTTTTTTTAATTTGTCATTATTGTTATTGTTAAATGAACGAAAACGTGATCTTTAAAATGTATTAAAATAATTATAATTACATACATCTGCAATTCAATGAATCCTATCCTATCCTACTAATATTATAAACGTGAAAGTTTGTGAGTATGGATGTTTGTTACTCTTTCACGTAAAAACTACTGAATGGATTTGAGTGAAATTTGGAATGGAGATACTTTACGCCCTGGATTAACACATAGGCTACTTTTCATCATCATCATCATCATCAATTTTCATCATTATTCACGCGGGTGAAACCGCGGGGCGCAACTAGTGTATAATACTTTATTGAATCACCTTTCCATGAAATTGATCTACAGCCCATGACATGAGAGTAGCGAGTTCAAAATCGGTATTTATACTAACTATGAATGAATGATTTACCTATGTAGTTCTTTTTCATCAGTTGATAAGTACTAGATGTGACCTCCCATTGAAAAAGGGGGATTTGCAATAATCACCACGCTTGGCAGGCGGATTGGTGTCGGATTAGTGTTAAGGACTCACATAGATGCTGCTGCCCCTGGTCTAATCCCTTAGTCGCCTTTTACGACATCTACGGGATGAGTAGGAGGAGTTCTCAGGGCGGGCCAACCACGCACAAACTGGTTGGTGGCTCGACATATCCAACTTTTATGAATTAAATATTTGGGATGGGGTAGGCAATTGAATAACCTAAGGAAATTAAGTCACCGTTGAATAGGTTGGTAGGACTATTACAAATATCTGAAGTAGTATGTATTACCGCAAAAAAGATACAGTTACTTGATTGGTTATTCAATTTTATTGATACACGTTCTCGGATATCATTAACTGTTTAATTGAGGTAAATAAAATTTTAAACGTCCGAGCATTTAGCAATGGAATAATTTGATTTATTTTTCAAAAGTATTCCGCAGTCTACGCAAATTATTAAAACACTGCTATTTTTGTTATTGGATTGTTTAATGTGTAGGTGTATTCTGTTAACCTTGTTTTCTGTCAGGTTTTTGTTTGTAAAATTAATCTAAAGATAGTAGCACGAATTGGTTACCTTGGATAAATATTGGATATTAACTTTACGTGTTTTAATCATAATCTTTTTATGAATTATTATATTTATTGTATAATATATATAGTGTTAAAGATGATATGTATAGATAGATTAAAAATTAATTGTTCACCAGGAACACAATTAATAGGTTTTTTTTAAATTAGCAGTATAATGGGTGGCCTCGTATCGTATCGCTTAAAGCGATTTATTCCAGGTGACCTTTGCATGCACAGTAACGAGCAAAGCAGTAACGGACAGCTGTGCATAGAGTAAAAAACTAAAAAAAATATGATAATTGTGACAGTAACGAGCAAAGCAGTAACGGACAGCTGTGCATAGAGTAAAAAACTAAAAAAAATATGATAATTGTGACAGTAACAAGCGAAGCAGTAACGGACAGCTGTGCATAGAGTAAAAAACTAATAAAAAATAATGATAAAATACAACTTTTACTTGAATAAATAATACAGTTTTATAAACTAGACTAATAAATAGTAATGACGTTAATATACTATACGCCCTGATAAAAGAAAAGAAAAACATGACTATTCTACCTAAACACTCACAGGATATTTTCACATTCGTTTACGTTTTAGTATATATATATACTAAAACGTGGGTAGGTCGGAATATAAATGATAAATATATTTATTTTATGATTTTTGTGTTTTAGCTTGAATGGGTTAAGTGAAGATGCCTGCCTGAGCCAGAGCCTTACCATCGGCAAAGCGTTTCACAGATGCAAAGCTTGGACTGTGAAAAAATTTACCAAGAAAAAACTGCTTTATGAGAGATTCCTGATGACATAAGAGAATAAAAATTGGAGGAATGAAGATACTCAAACCTTTCTTTAAGATAGCAAGGGAAGAAATTGAATAGAACAATTAGATTTATAGATTAGATATATATACAAATAAATATATACATAATTAATATATTTATAATAAATAAATATATACAATAATGTAATATTTCCCTTCACTTCACTATAGTCCGTTGGTATGAATGTAGGTTTGTATGTATATAGTACTTATTGTTTTATATAGTACCTACATACGTTTTGTTTATTTATTTCGATAGTTATTCAAATAAAATATATGATAAATATAATATATATATATATATACCTATACACAATATACACATATATAAATATATGTGTATATTGTGTATATGTATTAAGTATTAATTTTTACTTTTTTCGTACAATCTAGTAAAATTTACGTATTCAATTCTATAATCATAAATAGGAAAATGAATCAAAATGCACGCTGTACCTTTAAGACGCTATCAGTTAAATGAAAATTTTTGTATAAACTAAAGAAGGCAAGAGCACGATCTGATGCCTTGATTTTGTGTATAAAATTCCCTTTACAGTTTTCTTAGATTTTGTTGATGAATTCACTAACGTAATTTATAACTTAAAAGTTAACAAATGTTCCAAAAATTAAAACGTATTAGAAGTTAGTCTAAAATGAGATGACAATTTTAAAAAGGTTAAAAAGGAGGTATCTTTGTTTTTTTTTTTTATCGCGTGGAGTAATTCAAATTGTGTACTGAAGTTATGATTTCAATAGATAAAAAGCTTAAGAATATGATATAGTTTATTTCTTTTTGTAAATTATAAGAACTCATATCCATTTATAACTTAAATATTCTAGTGCTCAATTAAGGCATTTTGTGAACCTATAATGTACAGATTTTTATTAGGTATCTACTAAAACTACTATTGAGGTAGGTACTATTGAGATATGTAGGTACCTGTTATGAAAATTTACCTACAATAGGCACCTACTTGAAACCAATAAGTATAATAATATAATAATGAATACTAATAGGTATACCTACCTATTATCTTCATCTACAAATATATTCTCTACTCATAAAAAAAGTCTCAGCGGAACTTTAATTTCGTAAGATGTTGATGTCCTTGTTAATATTTCACAAACAAGACCTTACTAAATAAGTAAATACGAACTCTACAAAATCTAGTTTACTATTACGAGACTCGCGAATATAACAGATATTTACGTAACTAAGTACAAATGTATGTATGCATAAATGTGATTTTATTAACATTATCTACAAATACTGTTGTCAAAACCGAGTTAAACATTGGTTGGTATAAATGGGCATCATTCTAGCTAGGCTAATAAGGTGCACGTTTTATTACAATGGCAAATCAAATTATTTTAAAATTGACTTATGTAAGGAATGGGTTATTGCTGGAAGGAAGAGTTAGTGGCGGCGATGAGCTCACCACTAGTCACGTCTATATTCCCACGATGGTAAAGACAGTTTGCCCCCTCGGTGATAAAGCCGTGTCTCTTATGTGTGTGTAATGCCTGCCTATATTGGTAGAGAATTAGGCGCAGATTACATATTTTGTATGGGCGCCAAGCCTACTTGAGTACCTTCTTACAGTAAACTACATACTCATTTTGTCTATAGATACCTATAAGTACCTTAAAGAATTTCAATTTCTTTAACAATCACAATTTGCGGTGCGAAACCGCAATGATTTCCTTGCTGTCATAACGCCTGGCTTGAATGCGCAACTAATTTCATGCTAAAACATAATTTTACGAAAAAAATTGACATAAAGTTAACAGACGTGAACAATGCGTACCTACTCATGTTAGAATTTTATTGACGAATGAACAAACAGACACATACCTGCAACAGATGGATGATGCCGGCTGGAGGCAAAACGATTGCTACGCACGAAGTTTCCTAATCAAAACAAATGACAAGAGAATCGTCACCGAAGTTAAAATAAAATTATAATAAAGTTCTATACAGTACTTTACTTATTTCTGAACGAAACACTCACACGGTTTTAAAAGAGTTCGATTTGCAATAGTTTTAAAGTTGACGTGAATAGTAACGCGCGTGTAGAGAGGAAAGGCGCGCGGTCTGTGTAACCTCGCAGTTATTACTGACTCCAAACGTATTTTGCTTCAAGTTCCGCCGGCTCTACGTTCAACGTAGACGTAGGTAGGTACTCGTAGCCGTAGGTATGAGGGGCTACGATATCCTTGCTCCAGGAATTACGACGTAGTGTCCTTTGGTACAAAGTCCACACTGTTGCACAGCAATATCAACTCGTTCTAGTTACAGTGAATTGGATGCTTATTTATTGCAAACAAAATTGATAATGTTGGCTCTCCCTACCTATTTACATAGATTACATATCTTGTTAGTATATACATATAATTTTTCTTTAATAATCATGTTATATGTACTATAAAACGAGTAATATTTGTATATTTGTATGTATATTTATATATGTTTTGAGATTTCGAAGACGGCTCTAACGATTTCGATAAAATTTGCTATATGGGGATTTTTAGGGGAAAAAAATCGAGCAAGGTTTCATCTCTGGGAAAATGCATTTTCTTCTGAGTTTTCCGGCTCGGTCACCCAGGTACTAATGTGTATAGTGGCCGTGGTAGTCTCGGCCCAAGAATAGGACTGCTCCCACTCCTCCTGTGATTGTCTTAAAATGCGACTAAGGGTTTACGCTAGGGGGTGGGCAGCAGCATCCACCTGAGTACTTCACACCAAAAAACTGCGATCACCAACGCGCCTGCCCAACCGTTAACATGCAAGTTATTATATTCGTCCAATTTGTCAAAGTTGTTATAATTATTTTGCTATGAAAAAAAATAAAATTAATTTTAATTAAATATTAATGATTGAAAATACTTTATATGTAGTACACCTTAAAAACTTTGCAAGAATTACACATATTAATAAAATAAGTTTTATTAAAAAACAAATGTACAACGGGCAGTCTTATCGCTTAGAAGCGATTTCTTCCAGACCCTTTGGGTGGAGAGAGATCTGTAAGATTATAAGAATGACGTGTAGGTACGTTAATTTGACAAGATTAATTTATAGATTGATCTGTAAAGAATATTTTTACGGAAAATTTAGACTGAAAATATAGGCCCTCTGTATTGCAGATCACAATTGTGCTTATGATATACCATATCGTAGACTATGTGCGAGTTTTGTCACTTATCTAGATACTCGAGTTGTTTTCACGGTGGCCGAGCTATGGCCCGAATTCATGATGTTTCGCTTTGGTCGTCGTTTGAAATGCTTTTGTACCGTGATGGCTGGAAGTTATAGTTATAGAAATCAGAGGTCAACTCAATTTAAAAATCTGAAGTGAATTTGGCTCAATTTCTTTAAAATCTGACAAACAAGCATTATTATTATCATAAAATTTTTTATCATCTCTTACAGCGCCCCCGCGTGACAAAAATATTTTTATTAAAAATTTATTTATTTATTATTAGGGATTTATTTATTTATGTTTATTTTTTGCATTTTATTTATATTGTTTGTTCACAATAAAAAGTTTTCCGATGCATGAACATTCACTAATAAAATTGCAATGTACAAGCGCGTTGAAGTCTTTTGTATGGGGCGTTTGCCTCTGCGTTCATCGTGAAAGATTCTGTTGCAAGCTTTGGTATCTTTATGGAATATCATCAATTATATATTTACCCGACTGCGTCAAGCAAGGGAGGATGATGTTTTCAACACCTAAAGTTAACTAAAGTCCGGTTAAAGATGATATGTATAGGTACCTATAGCTCTAGTTTAGGTACACTGCTATGCTTACCTGAGTGGTGGATCCATTCAACCTTGAACTCTCAGGAAGTGGTTTACGCTCGCCAACTTCATAGGCTCTATCTTGGACATAACTAAATAAAACTAAATACATAGCTACATACGTATAATCGTGTTCCGTTCCGTTTTTTATGCAGTCTGTTTTGCACAATGACAACACTTCCTTTCAGTAATTTTTAAGCAATATTGCTCTATTCGGTCTCATATTGCTAGCCCAGGGATTAGTCATGTCCCCCACTACCCAACTGGACTCACTACTGGCTAAGTTACTAATAAGTTAGTTTTTTAGTAACGATGTATAAATAGTTAGTTTTACGAAAACACTAAAAGGTTACTCTTCCTACTCTACTATATCGTGTCACTGGTTGTTTGTTGGTCACCCTGCGTTAGGTCAGAGGCCAGCTAGGCCCTTCTCAGGCCACCATACCTCATGGTGGCCCTGAAAAGGGCCTAGTGACTAATAGTAAAAGAACAAGTGTGGTGAAAAGATTTAGTGAGCCTAGAGGAGGCTCCGTGCATGCAAAGGTACACTGAACATCCATTTGTCTTTTTGAAAAATAATCTAATTTTTTTTTAAATTCGTAGCGAGTTGTTTGTCATCATGCCACAAATAAAACAATGCTATGAACCAACCCTACTCTTAACGTTTACCTACTCTTTACGCCTTTGTATCCGCTGGCCAAAATATAAGTTTACCTATAATAACAGCTTCCGTCTGACGACCTCTGTGGCGCGGCGGGTGAATAGCCGGCAGAGATGCGAGAGGTCGCGGGTTCGATTCCCGCTGCGGGACAAATGTTTGTATGATCTGCAAATATGTTCCGGCCCCCGTATTCTCTATCTCGCAACAGGATTGCAACAAGCGTAAATTGTGCGAACATTGCTGTCAAACGTCGCTTTCCTCATACCAAAGTTACCGTTTGATAACGCGAAATAGAGAATAGTCCTGCTGGTGTGGGTGTTTTTATATACTTATAGTACCATGGTACTCGTAGTTCCTGATACCCACGACACAGGGAATCCTAATGTGGGATCATGACTATGTATGTGACTGTTGGTTGTTATTTTATATTATGTTATGTATTATGCCATTATATAATAGTAATAATAAAATAATAATAGCATATAATATACAATACACTTATGTCATGTATGAGTACTACAGAACACATCTACTCTCTCTTACTAAAGTCTAAACTCCTCCCTAGAGTATTATGTTCCTTGCTATATCTGTATAACTAAACATTGTTTGTTTGTAGGTAAATAACGTCTTGTATTGTGATTTGTGAAGTTGCCTAACGCTACCTATTGATGAGTAGCTGTAATTGTAACTTACATAGACATATACCAAATTGACATGCTATACAAGTAAATATATAAAATTTGCTACAGCTACTCACTGATAGATGGCGTTATATACCGTGGAATTTTGAAGACTTAGATTTTGAATGTTGTCTTGACTGTAAAACTACAATCTGCGCCCAGCGCCATCTAGCAGCAATATTTAGTTTTAATTAGATGAAAAATCCGTTGGAAAAATCATTATGAGTCTGGCAGAAGTAAAGATTCTTAGTAAAGTCAACGTAAAACATGGTATTATTTTATTCCATGACGTAAAAACAAAACTTTTATACGAAATCACAGAATATAAAATATTACTATGAAGTTTAGGAACGGTTACTGGCTCTCAGAATAATGACACATTATTCTGAGGGCTGGCTAGTCTCCTCACATCTCACTCACAGATTATAGTAATCTCAGTTATATTTATATATCTGTATTATCTATGGTGTTGTCTTTGATGTGATGAATGAAGTTTGTTATGTTGGCACTTCCGTGATTGACCGTGACAAAACTTTCGTGGAAATGTGTTTTACGAGTTTTCTGGGAAACATTTTGTTGAAAATCTTATTTTAATTAGTGCAGTGCCCTTCGTGAACTTATTTATTTGACTTTTAATCCCTTTCAATATTTATAATAGCAAATAACATCAGGAATCTCTGTATAAAATGTTACTGTGGGATCGTAATGGCGGCCCGTCGCGTCCCCCGCGCCTCCATTTCGGTGACAGTCAAATTATGACAATGCCGATACTCAACGCTTAAAAATGTTGTCTATTTGTAAATAATCACTTGTGTTTAGTTAAGTTACGTTAAATGACACACCTAAAATGAATCCGGAGCACCACAATATCAATACGGGTGGAGGCCAGCCTCCGGGGAGTTCAGAGGTTCGCAAGATTGAAGTGTTTTGTGTTTTTTTGTCGAAATTTTTAATGCTAATTTTGACGGTGATTTCAGTCTCAGAATCAAAGAGTGCAGGCTCAACAGCAACAGCAAGTTAGTCTGCCTGCATCCTCGTCTGCCACTGACTTGCGAGTCAACTCGGCAGCTGTGAACGTTGCTTTGTCCAGCGTTGCAAAGTACTGGGTGTTTACAAATTTATTTCCTGGGCCGATTCCTCAAGTATCCGTCTATGGGCTACCAACAGGGACCAGAATTGAAAACGGAAAAGCAGTGCAGGTAATTATCATCAATCAAACACTACAAACTCCATCTTCTAAATATATCATAGATCCCTGCAGTACTTATAATTTGGCATGTTATTATTTGATGAATTGTAAATAAAAACCTTATCTACATGCCAATACCTACATCCTATACATTTCGTGCATTACTAATTATATGATTTTGAAGCTACGTTCCATTCTGTTTATCTAAAAAAATTGTCACAGCATCTCAGTGTTGAGCTAGGCTAGCTACATTCGGGTAAAAATAATGTATGCAAATTATTGTGTTCAACTAAGTGGAATCTATTAATGTTGACCTTGAGCAACTATGGGTGGTTGCGAACTTACAAGTCTGCAGATAACCTACATTTTTCAAGTTATTATCTTCAGCCTTGCATTAATTTATTCCCAAATTATCAAAATTTATGCAATTTGTATTGTCTCAAATCAGTATTCCATTTGTTTATTTACAAACATAGCTGCAATTTTAAGCATCAATAATAAGTTATATAATGTTAAAAATAATTCTTCATGCTTTTAAATTATACTTCAAACAATGTTTTTATTTCTGTTTGATGACAGTAAAGTTAGTAATCGGAACGGTAAGCAATAATAAAATTGGTCCAAACATAGCCATTTTACTAATTGTTGTTTATCTTCCGGCTCCATCTAATCATCAGATTGGCTTGCTGTCACCAAATTATTCTTCAGAAATTAAAAGATATGCAAAGTTTTAAGTTAAATGTGTTATGGTGACTAGGCCAAAATCAGTTTGCAAGATTTAGACCATACAAGGTCAGTTAAATAAAAGCATGTAAAAATCAGCTGCGGTCAGATCCCATTAGATACACTGGCTTTGAATAGACTTTGTACACTAACTACAAACTCCACAAAATATCTTTTAGGACCTTGGTCAGGCACATGCAAGCATACTCAACGGGGATCCAAACATCATCCTCGGACATCATGGCGGGCAGCCTCAGGTCACAGTGTCAGCTGCCCAACAGATCCCCGTCTCACAGATCATTGCCACACAATCTGGCCAAACACATGGTAAGTGATTCACACAATAATAATAACACCTGCCAGTCACATACATACTCCAGACCCCACACCAGGATTCCCTATGTCATGTTAATCAGGAACTATGAGTACCATGGTACCACAACACCCAGACTTAGAATAGATGCTAACATGATGTATATCAGCGAAAGCTGCTCATCTACAAATAAATATGAAGCAAAGTCAAATGCAGCCTTTAGTAGTATAATTCAATCGAATAGAGATTGATGCCTTTGTTAAAACCTAAGCAGGGTAGAATCTGAAACATTCATATGTAGGGTTTGTTAAAAATCCAATTAGATATAAATAAAAAAAAAAATGTTGCAAATTTAATTCTGTAAATTGTATTATCATGTCCAATTTGCTAAATAAAACTAAGTTTAATAAAAGACTTATTCTTTTTTAAAAGATTGGCGAAAAATAGTATTTGTTATTAATTATAATTTCTGCTGTTTAGCTTACATGATAAAATTATCTTAACTTCTTTCTCTCATTGGATTTATTATTTATTTTGAAGCCTCTAAGAGGCCCAAACTTGGTCTATAAGAGGAACATCATCTTCTGGTTCCCAGTCTATTTGATTTTCGGGCATTTCCTCAACCTCGCCTATTTGTTCAACATCTGCAATAAAAGTGCCATTCCAAGCCCAGTTATATTATATTATTATACTCATAGTTTCTTAGGATGGTGAAAAGTGGCATACAGAGTGTTTCAGTTGTTCAGTCCGAAACACTTCCATAAAAACAAACAAACTTCCACAAATTCCATAAAATCTCATTGGAAAATTTCTTCCAGAAGCATTGGTGGCACACAGTCAACAGCAGGAACTCCAAGCATCAAACCAGGTCCAGGTCACCACCTCTCACCACCAGGTACCCAATAACCGGGTCGAATTTGTCCAACACCATAACATTGATATGGTAAATCCAAAAAAAAACTGATTACTAGCGGGAATGCTCAAAGTCGCTGTTGTGTAGATAGATAGCTTAGTTTGTATGGGCGCATTCATGTTGAAAGCAGGTTGCCGTCTGTCTACCGGTGATTGTGCAAAGTCACGCCAGTGATGCACTGGTGGCACCACTTCCGATCTTAATGTCATTGATTCAAATACCGGACGGAAGAAAAATATTTTAGGCAATATTAACGGTGAAGGACATAAGAAAACTGGCATGTCCTAGAATCAAAATTTCAACGACAGGTGCTTGAGGGAAGTCTCTGAGGCCCGCTGAATCTTTTCACCATCGGTCACTGGGCCCATTTCGGTAACGCCATACCTCAAGCTGCGGTGCGGTTGCTTTGGTGTGTCCGGCTTAAGAATAGACCCCTGCGTCTCCTGCCGTGGATGTCGTAAAAGCCGACTAAGGGATTACACCAAGGGAAGGTCAGCAAATCACCAATCCGCCTGCCAAGTGTGGTGATTATGGCAAATTCTCCCATCGCATTCTATGGGGGAGGCCTCGTCTTACAGTTGACGTCTTACGGCACACAAAAAACCGCTGACACGAAGTAGTAACAAGCACAGTCAGCAGTCAGGTATGCATTCATAGTGTTAGCGATCCAGTAAGCTGGTGCTTGCTACGCAATAGAACGCTATCTTTGACATTGTGCGTGAGATCGTACCGGTAAGCGCCGCGTAGAATAGAAGGCGCCGTAAATCTTTTTCTACGTGAATGCGACCCAAAGCAGTCTGCATGACAGTACAAAGGTCAAGATTATAGTCAAACAAGGAAGCTTTAATGCCTTGTTTTGATAGCAAAAGTCTTGAATTCAAAATTAACATTCTTTTTGTTACGCATCTTACATATTCTCATTCTTTAACTTTTCCGGGATATGCATGTCAAGGGAATGTTCTTATCTAAAATGTATGTATGTACCTGTACCTACCTAAGTATTTATCATTTATACTAATTGTTGTTTGATAACTAGGGGCACAATGCTTGATGGATCTTGGCCGCCCGAATACTGATACACGCAATACCTCTTAGGACGTGCGCTACTTGGCATTCCTCTGCGCCCGTTATCCTGAGACAAAGATTAAAAGTCTCATGTGCCTGTAATTTCTCCGGCACCCATACCGTTCAAACCGGAACACAGTAATGGGAGCATTACTGCTTGGCGGCAGAAATAGGTATGGTTGCAGTATTTCCCCAGACAAACTCTTTAAGAAGGAGCTACTAGCATAAACTGCTTTCTACTGAAGTGGAGACTCGTCATTGGCTGATATCAGGGTGGTTGTCGAATGACTTGCGGTGGCTCATCCGTTGATCGCCCACTCTTGAGGAGCTTCATCGTCTTTGTTTTAGGGTTCCGTACCTACGGAACCATTATCGGATCACTCTGGTGTCTGTCGGTCTGTCTGTCATACTATACACATACTCTGACCTTACTCATACTGTACAGGAAAACCTAAAATGTAAAAAAAAAAAAACTATAAAATTGTGTTAATTGACTAATAAGTTAATTGGCCTAGTGGTTTCTATGTTAGCCTACTTGTACAGAACGCTCTCCATGCAAGTCCGACTCGCACTTGACTGGGGTTTTTTTAATTTGTGGCTTCTGTGGATAGCTTAAAAATCTATTGCAATGCCAAATGACTAAATTCAGGTTGGCCAAGATTTATACTGCATGCTGAAATTTGGTGATTTGAATACATACATCTTCTATATTGATTTGTTAAGGGTCTTGGGTTATTACTTCTCATGTAGTCTGTCCGTGACCACGGCTGTTCGATCGCAACGCGACCAAGACCCGTGATAAAGCAATATAAAATGTAGCTTGGGTTAAAAAAATTACATTAGTTTAGTTTTGCATCTATTTATAGGTATTCTGCATCCAACATTATTACTCGCAACATAAACAATTGTTTTCTCATTGTTGTTTGATACATAGGGTCATCATGCTCAACAGCAGCACATAATGCAACAGCAACTGATGGCGGCAACTCGACCAG
This sequence comes from Epirrita christyi, assembly GCA_951392215.1. Lineage (NCBI taxonomy): Eukaryota > Metazoa > Arthropoda > Insecta > Lepidoptera > Geometridae > Epirrita > Epirrita christyi. Next base: position 11,126,010 of record OX595846.1, read on the forward strand.
ATCACTCCAATCAACAGGTATGCAAATCCTTACAGCGATATTTTACAGCCATTCATCAATATCCATAGCAAACGTTGCCGCTCTAACTTTCAATGCCGAAGCAACCCTAGACAAATGACAATCGAAATCGCAACGGTTGTCGCACGCCAGATTTTGAAGCTTAGCAATTTTGTCGGCTGAAAGCCAATCGTAAAATATCACACGTCTGTGCAGCGACGCTCAGTTGACATTGAACGTGTGTCTGTACTAATGCTATGCTTGAAATAATATGCACTTGTAAAATATGTGTTCCTATGCTCACGCTGCTTCATTTCTCAGCAGGTCAGCGAGGTAAGACCATAGACTAAATTTGTTTAAACTAGGTGTTCCAGAACCGGTACCCTATTCTGCAAGGGAATCGTGTAGAACAGCCGATTTTTACCAAAAAAACAAAAATGATTCCCTATTGTGTGAAGAATTAATGATTAGTCCCTTTTGGGGTTGCGTACGTATTCTGGGACACCATGTAGCTTTAATTTTTGTCGTAGATTCTTGTTGTTTTCTTGGTACCTGCATGTTGTGATTGGTTTTTGAAGGGTGTCGGTAAAATACGTAAATTGAGACTTAAACAATGTCTCAGGGTGGCGGGTCAACTTAGGGTGGGTGGTGGTCGTGACATACAAGGTATTGCAGTTGGGTAGGGGGTCCATTACCACAGGTTGTTTTCAGATTTTATATTGGACAATATCTAAAAACATTCTAGTAAGTATTACATAACCTAACTTATGACAAAAGGTGTTTATGCTACGTAAATCACGGTTAGACACACGATTTCGCGTGTGCTAACGAAATTATGAACATATTAATGAATGATAAAATTTTGCATGGGTGTTTCATGTTCGAGATAATCCTAGTCGGGGCACCTACTTACCCTTAATAGTACTTGCACTTACCGAATACATAATATAATTATGATGTTCCAAAAGTCAATAAACAAATGTTGTTTCCTATTATGTGTAGAATGATAGAGACATTTAAAGGGAGTGTATTGAAACAATAGTTATTCAGAACAATCAGTATTTTCCAAATCAAAAGCTCTACATCTGTGGCGCGGCGGGCGAAGGTTCGCCTGTGACGCAGGAGGTTGCGGGTTCGATTCCCGCCTCGGAACAAATATTTGTATAATCTGCAGATATTTGTTCAGAGTGTTATGGGTATTTTTCTATGTATAATAAAAAATGTAATGTTATTGTATTAAGTATATCAGTTATCTAGTACCCATAACACAAGCTCTGCTTAGCTTGGGGCTAGATAATGTTGTGTGAAATGTCCAGCATTATTTATCTATTCTAAATCCCACACACAACATCAATTTCAACACATGTTTGTTTCCTCTAGATCCAGCTGACCGTCAGTGAAGATGGCATTGTGACAGTCGTGGAGCCGGGCAGCAGTAAGATGGTGGAGAAGGAAGATCTTCACGAGACCATCAAACTACCGGTGGACCACACGCTGACCGTTCATCAGTTGCAGCAGATTGTCGGACAGCAAGTATGTTGTAGAATGTTTAGTTACAGCTCCTTGTTTTTTTTATACTAGGCAAGCAAACAAGCTTACTGCCCACCTGATGGAAAGCAGTTACCGTATCCTATAGACGCCTGCAACACCAGAGGCATCCCACGCGCGCTGCCGTATCTGAGACATAAAGATGTAAAGTCTCATGTGCCTGTTATTTCACTGGCACCCGTACCCTTCAAACTAAAACACAGTAATCTTCCTTGTGAAGGAGTTCGTCCAGGCCAGTGGGAACCTTGGTAATGGTGTAATTACAGGCACATGAGACTTTCACTTTTCAGTCTTATGGACGTGACCTGAGGCATTGCAGTTGTAATTGGCTGGGGTTACAGCTAGACACCAGATGGGCCACATGCCAATTCTGTCATAAACCTCATTATGAAAAAAAATTATAGCATTACGAAAGTATAATGTTCATTTAAAACTTAAGTCCGTTACTCCGACCATGACAGTAGCTCGCAATCTTACAATGCCGTTTGGGGTCCTATTAGGTAACCGTAAAGTTTGGTACCGCTCTCGCCTATTCATCTACCTTTGAAAGTTCCCAAATATGGGCTTGATTGATATCACATGTTTGAGCCCAATATGTCATCTACTGGTATCCCTTGTGGAAATTGAAATATCTACATAGTGCTAATTTCTGAACTAAAGTATTTTTCTCATATTCTGTATTGTAACCAACTACAAACATGTTTGTCTGTGCTACATCAGTTCAAATGAATCCGTAGAAGAACGTCTTTATAAATCAAAAGCAGCATTTCTCCCAACAGGTGATAGACAGCGTGGTCCGCATTGAGCAAGCGACCGGCGAGCCAGCTAACATCCTCGTGACGCACAACCCTGACGGCACCACGTCCATCGAGGCGAGCGCCGGAGACCCACTGGCAATCGTCAAGGATGAGAAAATAGGAGGGAAAATGGAGACTGCACAATTTGCCATACCCACAGAGCTCAAAGAGATGAAAAGCATTGATTTGAAGGTGAGTTAATTTACTAGATTAATCTTAAATTAGCCTATTTCACGCAAATAGGCATAAGTGTATGTTCTCAATTACCCCTTTTTACAATTACCTGGATGAACTATATCTGATGTATGCTAAGATGGTTTGGGCATGTAGAGAGAATGGATGATAGAAGATTGACGAAACAGGTGCATAAGGCGACTATGAATGGGCCAGTTGGAAGGGGAAGGCCTCGGCGTACTTATTCTTACCAAATCGTAGACTTTTTGGAGAAAGGGCCAGGTCAAAAGTACCCTAAAAGCGCATATATGAATAATGTAAGTAATGAGAATTAATAAAGCTAAAGAGGATCGTAGCTAGTGGAAATCCGTGATCTCTGCCTACCCCTCCGAGAAACAGGCATGATTTTATGTTTGTTTGTATGTACTACTAGCAACGCCCCCCTGCTTTATACATGTGAACAATGATGAAAAGTAGCCTATATGTTAATCCAGGGTAGCGTATGTATGTGTATGTGGGTATGCGTTTGAGCATGAAGGAGTAACAAACGTACTCAATTTATAATTTGTGTGATATCTGATTGTGATGTATTTTAACAGCTTCTGAATGTTTCTAAACCTAAATAAAACTTCACAAATTCGCGAGTCCTTAAAATATGTGCATGAAAGAAGCCACTCATTCTCTCTTCCATTGGTTACAATCAAAGGCTCTGTTTTGACTGTTAAGTGTCTCAAAGCATTGGGTGTCCTGTCATTGGTTGGTGGAAATGAGAATTAGAATCTTTACATTTGCTTCAATACATCTCGTTGCCACAGGCTGTGAATGCGATGAACATGGAAGGAGCCGTCGTGAAGATATCGACGGGCGCACCGGAGCACGATCTCCACGCTATGTACAAAGTGAATGTGGAGGATCTATCGCAGCTGTTAGCGTACCACGAAGTCTTCGGCAAGATGGGATCAGACGGACAGCCACAAGCTAAAGTTGTAAGTACTAATGTTACTTGTCATAACAGTCTTCAGTATGAAGAAATATTCCTTTTCCTCAGATGTCTTTAGTATGTAGAAATGTTACTGTTCATAAGACGAATCTTCAGTATAAGGAAACAGCAAAAAATCGAACATTGAGCAATTCATCTGGTAGCAATTCATTTTCCGAATTCTCAGCAGATCCATAGCAATTCCTATATGAATCGTATTATGATTCACTAGCTGGCGCCCGCGACTTCGTCTGCACAGGATTAGTATTTCGAGTCCTTTTCTACGCCACGCTAATATAAGCTATATTAGCGTGGTGTAGAAAAGAACTAAATGATGTATCGTGAAAGACATATTTTATCTACTTTAAATACCAGAAGCGATAAAAGTATCTATTTCCATTTAGGAATAAATTTATTACTACCAAATGTGCATTTGAAATAAATTATCAATTTTGATTGTAGTTATGGTTCACTATTTTGGCTATAATGGCTTACACATAAGATATAGATATATACTGTGGCGTGCTTTTTTGTAGGACTTTTCCATCATACATTACATATGTGTAAATTGTAGCCTATGTGTTATTCTGATGTATAAGCTATATTATTGTAAAGTTTCATTAAAATCCATTCAGTAGTTTTTACGTGAAAGAGTAACAAACATCCATCCATCCATCCATCCATACTTACAAACTAGGATAGGATTTAAAGTGGCCTTTTTAGACCTGCAGGACATGGAATTTTCAATAAGATACAATATGGTGACAGTGAGCTGAACTGAGGCCTAATTCTCTGAATGAATCTTCATTATCTGCCGGAAGACGAATATCAGTAAAGCTTTCTACAATATATTTTTCTACTTGTCCGACAGAGTGATGTAGAAATAGAGGTGCCAGGAACAAGTACCGGCATGTCTGAAGCGGAGTCGTCGCCGGGTCATCATTCGTGCGACATCTGTGGGAAAATATTTCAGTTCCGCTATCAACTAATTGTTCACAGGTAGTACTATTTTTTTATTTTTTCGTGTCACTGGCTCTTGGTCTACTCTGCATTAGTCAGTGATCAGCTTGAGCGATGGTGGCCTTGAAAATAGCCTTGTGACTGATGGTGTAAATATTTCAATGATCAGATAGAGTGATAAAAGAACTCAAATCTGTTGTCAGAATTAAATAAAATCTTTCCTTACGTGTCATGCCTTACGTGATACAAAGGCAAGCCAGAAACAAGTAGTGAAGTCGTCCTATTTACCAATGACACATCTTTACTTCACTGTAGTAGTTATGCTATAGTTTATTAAATTGTCCACTAGTTGTGTTTCATCATCATCGTCAGCCTGTAGAAGTCCACTGCTAGACATAGGCCTCCCCCCTAGAACGCCAAGACGAAAGCTCTTGAGCCACCTCCATCCACCGACTTCCTGCGACGTTAAATGTGTTTATGTATTTACTTTTATACAGACGTTACCACGGCGAGACCAAGCCTTTCACGTGTCAAGTGTGCGGCACGTCGTTTGCAAATCCCGTCGAATTGTCCCGCCACGGGAAATGCCATCTCGGTAAGAAAACCACTCGCTATTCTATAACCTCTTTTATCCTAGTACATTGAAGCTCTATGTAAGATATTGATTTAGTTTCCATCTCGGCTTAGGCTGTGCGTTGATAGTCAGTCACGCAACGACTTTAAGGTGGATCGTGTCGCATGTGGCGCGAAATTCAAATTTATTGTGTTTTTGCTCATCACACCTCATCAACACTTCTTGTGATAGCGAAAACTGATTTTGCGAAAACTAGGAAACCTAACACACATGTTTTAGTTGATAGTATCTCTAGAAGGTAATTAGTTTAGCTACGAGTATTGTTCAATGATTTTTACAGTGTTTTTTTAGTTTAGTGATATCCGTAGCTTAACTAATGATATTTATGAGATTCTATCTACTAAAACACATGTGTTGGGTCTCCTAGTTTTCGCTATCGCAAAAAGTGTTGATAAGCTGTGACGAGCAAAAAATACAATAAAATTTGAATTTCGCTCCAAATGCGAGACGATCCACCTTACTATATATATTTTTAATAATTTTGAAACACTTTATAAACTAGGTTAATTTAAGATTCCCCGTGACCAAGCTCAGAAGAATCTGGCACAAACAAGGTTTCGTTATTTTTACAGCTGGTGACCCAGCTGAGAGGCACGCCAAGAGAATGGCCCAAGACAAACCCTATGCATGCGCCACTTGCCATAAAACGTTCTTGCGTAAGGAGCATCTAAACAACCACGTACGCAGTCACACGGGTGAAACGCCATACAGGTATGTGTATTATTTCTCCATCCAGTGTTACAGTGAAGAGTTAGTATGAATATGAAGCAACCCAGTTACGCCCATTGATACAATCTCAATAGTCCAAATCCTTCAGAGATTTGAATGTTGCTTATTTCGATCATAACGCACTGAGCCCGTGTTGGATTACAACTATAATTATTATTGAGCTTGTGATGTCTATTGTTGGCTATTTGGGACCAATCCTTCAATTAGCTAGTCTAGCTCATCCCGCCATCTCCGTCTGGGCCTTCCACGTGGCCGTCGTCGGTTTGGGATCCAGTCTTCGTCCAAAGTTCTTCTGATATATGGCACACGTGGTTGCCAACTGTCTTGCAGCGCCTCTATTTTCCTGCTACCTTTTAAATGTCGTTGGTCCATCGAGTGAGCCGTGGTGTTTCCAGTCTAGAAAAACTACTCTCACTCCTCCCGTGGATGTCGTAAAAAATAAATAATTACGCCAGGGGATGTCCACCCGAGTACTTAACACCAATACCGCGATCAAATAATCATAGCGCCTAACAATAATGTATACACTTCAGATGCGAGTTCTGCGCCAAAACCTTCACCCGCAAGGAGCACATGGTGAACCACGTGCGCAAGCACACGGGTGAGACGCCGCATCGGTGCGACATCTGCAAGAAAAGCTTCACACGCAAGGAGCACTTTATGAACCACGTCATGTGGCATACAGGTACGTTCAACATTTTGACATATTTCTATTAGAACGCACGCTTGCCTGTTCCGATTTTCCAACTGTTTGATGAAACTTGACTTCTTGGAAAAACTGTGTAGTAAAATATATTGGTAAATGTTTATGACTTTTTTAAAAGTGCTCATTTATTATGTCATTGTTTTGAGTAATGTTTTCATAAGTTCGTGGCTTTTTATTGTAAACAAAGAAAATTCGTATTGCGTGTTAAAACAAACACGCAGTGTTCCAAGAAAAAATAAGCCATGCCACACAAAAAGGCCTTGTAAAGTTAATTGGGGCAGATGTTCATTTGGACCCCTTAAAAGTTGCCCTATTTATAGTGTGCGCTCAGGCATATTATTTATGACATAATTGTTATCATTAACACATTATTTCTTTGATGTAAACTTGTGAATAGTTGTATTATACTTAAAGCATTTATTTTGTGTTTATTCGTTTTAGCTATAGAACATTATAATTTCGGAATTTTTAGTTTGTAATACGAAAAACCCAAGCCTGCACCAGTTGAATGGGTTAAATCCTGTGGTGCAGAAAGTAGAAAAAAAAACAATTGAATGATTCAACTATCTATCCAGTCAAAAAGCTCAAGCATGTTTTTCTATCGTACATAAAAAACAAACTAAATGTTTCGAGAGAAATAGTTGCATCATTGAAGTGTTAATATTTTATTTTCTGCCTACCCTATTAGGTGAAACGCCGCACCATTGTACGGTTTGTGGAAAGAAGTATACTAGGAAGGAGCATTTGACGAACCATATGAGATCGCACACGAACGATACTCCGTTCAGATGCGATCTGTGCGGGAAGTCCTTCACCAGAAAAGAACACTACACCAATCACATTATGTGGCACACTGGTTAGTACAGCTTTCTTTACACAGCCACTAATATTTTGCTGCCAAGTGCCAATTGAGCATGGCATGGCATTTAATTAATTTACTATTTAAACTAAGCATACTAAAGAATCTCTGTTGTGATTCATGTCGTTTTCTGACTATTACTGACGTCTACGCTAATGCATTTGATAAGGTATCCTTTTGTTATGAAACTACTAAGAAATCGCTCTAATGATTATCTTATCGCTTCTAAGGCACTGGCCCCACCGCCGGCGACGAGCGATAAACGAGTAGAACGTAGTACGTAGAACGAGTAGCCAACGATGAACTATAAATATAATCTCTCTCATTTATTTACACGGGAGCGATTATCTTTGGTTCGTTTCTTGGGCGAGAAAATCGCCGAAAGCTCATCGCTTATTCGCCGGCGGTGGGACCAGTGCCTAAGTGATACGACCGAACACTATACTAAGTACATAAGTTTTGTTTATTTTTTTATTATCTTAAGGTGTACAATAAATTATTGTCTATTCTACTACTCAACTTTTTCATGTCCTTTTTCTAGTGTTTTCTGAGTCTAGGAACGATATTGATTTACATCCTAACGCAATTAGGACGCGTATCCTAAATCGCATGTTTTTATGTGACGTTGTGGCAACATGCACGGTTGTTTTGTGCTATTTTACCACTTCTACACAATGAGCTCTTTGGCGCGGCAAGTGAGTAGCCGACTGAGGTACGTTTCCCGCTGCAGGACAAATGTTTGGAAGATTTTAAAATATTTGTTCCTGGTTTTGGTGTTGTGGTATCATGGTACTCGTAGTTCTTCATCCCACAACACTGTAAATCTTAGTATGGGATCAGGACTATGTATGTTGCTGTTTGATATAATGTCTTGTTAATGATTAAAGCCAGCTCAAAACCCATGCACTGAACACACGCAAGAGTTTAAATAGAAGCCGGAGGGCCTATTACGAGTTTTGCATTGCAACAATCGATTTGCGAGTCGTGAGCTTTTAACGTGACTTACATAGTAACTATTCATCATTCTGTGCCGCGCAGTTGATAGAAATAGCACAGATTCATAAATAGTTACTACGTAAGTCACGTTGAACGCTCACGACTTGCAAATCAGTTGTTGCAATGCAAAACTCGTAATACGCCCTCGTTAAGACTTCTCGGTCTCAGCATGATATTGGAGCTGGCTTAGCAAAAAGTCATCCAACAAAAATTTTTCAATTCACTGTTCACTTGTGATATAATAATAATTTAACCAGTGACAACCTCAACCATGGCGTTACAATATCCAAATGAATTCTTCCTGTTGTTTCAGGTGAAACTCCGCACCGTTGCGACTTCTGTTCAAAAACGTTCACACGCAAGGAGCATCTACTCAACCACGTCCGACAACACACGGGCGAATCTCCGCATCGCTGTAACTACTGTTCCAAGTCATTCACGCGGCGTGAACACCTGGTGAACCACGTGCGACAACACACGGGGGAGACGCCCTTCCAATGCGGATACTGCCCCAAAGCATTCACAAGGAAAGACCACCTCGGTAATACACTTTCGTATACTTAATTCTTCAAAATGCTATGCCTAATAGTTGCCTGCACCATTGAATAACTTTTCATTAAAAAACCGACTTCCGCCATTGAATTCGGCTGTCTGCATGATTTTATTTACTAAAGGCATACAAAACAATAACTTATTGCTGAAAATACAGAAATCGCTATAACATTATTCATGCCTGTAACATTAGAGGAGTTCCCTCAATTCATCATTCCATCATCAGAACTGGGTTTTGAAAAAAATGGAACCAATCTGGAAGTATATCTATTCAAATAAAAAAGAATTTTCCAAATCGGTTTATAAACGACGGAGATATGAGGTAACAAATATAAAATTTAAAAAAATACAACTGAATTGAAAACCTTCTCTTTTTTGTGAAGTCAGTTAAAAATAGGGCAGGGGCAGGAAAATGCGGTTGACGTATGTTATTTTTTATTAATATTTTTTTCAGTTTGTTTGGTATTTTCGTACTTCAGTGTTTGTTAGGAACCATATTTGCATTGTTAACTAATGTGAGTCGTATGTAACAGTGAACCACGTGCGGCAGCACACGGGTGAGTCCCCGCACAAGTGCTCGTTCTGCACGAAGTCGTTCACGCGCAAGGAGCACCTCACGAACCACGTGCGCCAGCACACGGGCGAGTCGCCGCACCGCTGCACCTTCTGCGCCAAGTCCTTCACCAGGAAGGAGCACCTCACCAACCATGTCAGGTGGGTTACTGCTCGACGGCTGTTGGTGGTTTTTGTGTTACTTTTTTGGTGGATAAATACGAACGAAATACTTTTCTTTCGTTTAGGTACGTAATTTCAAATGTTTACAATGTCCAATTCAAACTATGCCCACTTCACACAATATCCGATTCCCAGAATATTCAAAATCTCTGATGTTTGTTCGATAACGCGCGGCCATGAAAACATTATCAAACGACGCGTTGTCTCTTAGACACTATCCGATCCGATGTCGTTATTGGACGACATTTCCTTACATTTTATCGGTGGCCGATGAAACTACCCACTGTGTTGGATGAAAAGGACGGCTTTCAGAAAATGCATGATATTTTTAAGAATTCTCCGAAAGATTTCCACAAGAATCACCAATGAATTTGTTTATTTTACTTAATAATAGAAGACTAAAGTTAGTATTAACTGTTACAATGCTGTGCTACAAACCACTTTTACAGAGTTGTATTAGTATTAAACTTTTACCGTCTTTTGTAGAGTAGTCTTTATTTGCATGTGTAGAAAGTATGACTTTGCTTGTTTACTGCCACATTCATTCCGTCGACAGTAATTGAAAATCAAAGATACACATGTTTCACTCATCTGCTAATAAAATGACGGCTTCATAAAAACTCTGGAGCTCTTAGTTATGTAGTTGGGTCTGTAACCTTAGCATTTCTTTCTGCACAAAATTAACCCATTCTTATACATTCTTCATGTCCGCATGATGAAAGTGATTATGAACATCCCAGACGACATTTGTGTGAGGTTTCCCTGTAGCACAGCATTGTGCATTCCGATTTGTGTCTCTGATGCATTCATGCCTAGTACAACAAGCTTACGTAGTAAATAGGGTATCAAATATACAATGCGAACAAGCTGTGTGTGTGTGGTTTGCCAAGAAGCGTAAACGAAACTGCCTTACCTGTATAAAACTAATGTACAAATCGGAATGTGCTCTGTGCAGACAGCATACGGGCGAAACGCCACACAAGTGCACGTATTGCCCGCGCGCGTTCTCGAGAAAGGAGCATCTGAACAGCCACGTGCGGCAGCACACGGGCGCCACGCCGCACGCCTGCTCCTATTGTAGCAAGACCTTCACGAGGAAGGAGCATCTCGTCAATCATGTGCGGTATGTATATGTAGACAAACAAACAATATCAATAATACATAAAAGACAAAGTAAATAAAAAGTAATTAGCCTAGGCCTTGAAGTTGCTCAATACATACAATTTAATTATTTTGAATCATATGATGACGGGCTTGCTTCGCCGTGGTGTATTCGCCTTAGGTAGACATCTCCGTTTCCACCCGTGGATGTCGTAAAAGTTGGGATTTCAAGGCACGGACAGCAGCACCCACCCCCCTTTGCATTTCTATTGGGGAGGCCTCGTCCAGCAGATGTCTACCGGCTAATGCAACATTACATACCTACACAGACACACGCCTTCTCTCACCGTGGGTCGACTTACAGTTTAGTTATTTTTAAACATACGGCGATGAGCTTGCTTACCGGTCATCATTTCAGGTAGATGACGAGCTGTGGCATTAGAGCCAGTTACGTCTGCCTTTCTGTCAAAATTTCATGATGCACATAATTTGAAAGCTAAAGCTTTTCAGTCGCTGTTTAAATATCATTAGTGAAACGCAGTAGAATCACGCAAGTTGAATTAAAAATCACTTTTATTTGTCCCAATAAAACTCAAATTATCCAATTTATTTCTAATTCAGTACCAAGTAAACCTAGAAATAAAAAAAAAGAAATTAGAAGGCCAACGTGTAAAATATGGCAAAGCAATGATTTCGAACTGGGAAAGCAGATAAGAAGAACCGAAAGTCTGAGTTGCGCGTATTGGGTCAGGCTTATGTACAGCAGCGGATAATGGTCAGCTGATGATTATGAGGCCTTGAAATACATGCGCTGTTACGTAAGCTTGCCATTATTATGTTTTACATAATAGTTAAAATACAATGACAGGAAACACACCGGGGAAACTCCGTTCAAGTGCACGTTCTGTTCGAAGTCATTCTCCCGCAAGGAGCATCTCACGAATCACGTGAACCTGCATACTGGCGAGACGCCCAACAAATGCCCGTTCTGCACTAAAACCTTCTCTAGAAAGGAACACCTTACCAATCATGTCAGGTTAGTGACTTTGCAAGGTCGGAACAGGCGGCGGTCGTTTGTAGCACGTCATCTTTCATGCTAGGAGTTACATGCGTTTGAACAAATATTTGCGTTATGTGGTCAACACCAAATTACCCATGAGTAGATCCTACATAATGTGGTTCATTAAGTTTTCTCTAAATAAAGCAAATATTGATTCAAATACGCCATTTGAAGTCAAACTATTCAATTCAACCGCACCACGTCAATTCTATTTGTCACTCTAACGTCGCACCCGTTCCGAAATTGCTGCCCAAAATTTTTGAATGTGATTTTTTGTTGTTTTTTATATCCTCAATGTGTAGTAGCTAAAATTTCATAATTATAACTACTTATTCATATAGATTGGCTTTTTATTATAGTTCTCATGCCTACATAAATGCTAAGGACTTTAACTTGCTGCTGTATACTAGGCAATTGTACAATGTTCTCAGTACTGATGAGCAAATGCCGCAAGGGGTCATCCATAAATTACGTTAAGAGGAGGTCTACAAAGTATAACGTGTTTTGTGACAAGAAGGGAAAGAGTCACAAATTTTGTGACATCTAAAAACATGTCACACGAATGTGACAACCTGTAATAAAGACGAGGAAAGGGTTAAAAACCAATGAATTTGTGGATGGTCCCTAAAGAAGGAATGTGTCTCAAAATTGCCAAGCCTTTTGATACAAAATTGCTATAAAAAAATATCTTTTTCTGTTCAAAGAATGTCTCAATATTGATTTTCTTTGTCCCAGAATTCACACGGGCGAATCGCCGCACCGCTGTGAGTTTTGCCAGAAGACGTTCACTCGGAAAGAACATCTCACGAATCATATGAAGCAGCACACCGGTGACGCGTCTCACACTTGCAAAGTCTGTCAGAAGCCTTTCACCAGGAAGGAGCATTTACAAACGCACATGAGGTTAGTCGTATACTTCCAAATCTGATAATGCTTATTCCATTAGCATTTTCAAAGCAGATTTCGCATATGTATGGTCAATTTTTTATTGTTTTTAACTGAAAACAGCCGATCACATACATACATAACATAATACCCAACAGTCACATACATAGTCTTGATCAAATATTTGCAGATCATACAAACATTTATCCCGCAGCGGGAATCGAACCAGCAACCTCTTGCATCTCAGCCGGCTTATCGCCCGCCGCGCCACAGCTGCTCTTTACACTAAACTTGCGCATTTATACGTCGTTAGTTCGCTGCCATAGCGAGAATAGATCTAAGGAGCTCACGCAAAAAATTCAAGGGTGTAAAAGTAAATGGCCGTTATCGTCAACCATAAATTTATCTTTGTAGTCAACCTTGACTAAGTTCTGCGGTGGTATTTTTCGGTGATTTCTATTTATTTCCAAAAAATAGGTTTGCAAAAAAACAGAAACCTTTTTTTGGAAATAAATAGAACTTACTCAAGTTTAAGGTTTAGAAAAGCCGTCGCATATATACCATGTATGACATGTTTTTAAATGATGAATATCAATGAAAACATTATGTCGATAACTGCTATTATCGTTAAAATATATGTCAAAAAATGCCCCGCTGAAAGAGTGTTAATGGTAGGTATAAGAAAGGTTTTTTTTATGATGAAATTAAATAAATAAATAAATACTGGACATTCCACACAGCATTATCTAGCCCCAAGCTAAGCAGAGCTTTTGTGTTATAGTAGGTACTAGATAACTGATATACAATACATTAAGTAGGTACATTACTTCAGAACACCCTGAACAAATATCTGCAGATTGTACAAATATTTGTTCCGAGGCTGGAATCGAACCCGCAACCTCCTGCGTCGCAGGCGAACCTTCGCCCGCCGAGCCACAGAGATCGTCAAATAGGATTTGGTTTTGGGTTTTGAGGTTTGAGGAACTTATTGTTAAACCTATGCCACTGATGTTGTAGTGGGACAGAAAACACCGCAAACCTGAAAATGGTGTCACTAACTTTTAAATTATGACTTTCAAGTGCCCTGTACTTTCATAACATAACTGGGCATTTCCTTCGCCATTTTTTGATACGTGTTATCGAAACGCAAGTTTTTCTAATAAGTTTAATATTTTCACAGTTTGCTATAAGATAGTAATAAAGTTTTGAAACATTTTTACAGGTATCACAGTTCTGGCGAGCGTCCATATAGTTGCGGCGAATGTGGCAAATCATTCCCGCTAAAGGGAAACCTCATGTTCCACGAGAGATCCCACAACAAATCCGGCTCCGGGCCGAGACCGTTCCGATGCGATATCTGTTCTAAGGACTTTATGTGCAAAGGTAAATTTCGTGCGTAGGGAAGTAAGGGACATTCTGAACACACTACATTATATAGTAACCATACTCAATCACTAACTCGGTACCTAGAATTAATGTGTCCTTTGATTTCAATCTCTCACATGTCAGTCCTAACCAGAATCCTTACTCACTTCGCGCCATTGCAGATTGGGTCCAACCAAGCGCTTGATTTAGGACTGTAATTTTATTATTAAGGAGTTCCTAACTGTCTCTAACTAGTAGTTAGGGTTGAAATTTGATAGTGAGTCCTACATTTCCAAAGCAAGGTTTTAAACAAAGACAATTTGTTACACAGGACATCTCCTAACCCATCGGCGGGTCCACGCCGAGGCCGGCGAAGAAGCTGCTGCTGAAACCCCTATGGAAACTGAAGAGTGTCTGACCGTCACCACTGACTGTACCAACAAATGCATCAAGGTGGAGCTTGAGACTATTGAAAGGACCGTTGACCAAAGGTATGCCCTGACAAGGGACTGTGCTACCACAGCTTTAGCTATGGCTCGAGGCCTATTGAGCTGATAATATTGTTACCAACCACACTGGTTCTATGTAGATAAGGGGACATACAGACATAGGAGAACTAAACAATGCATTTAACACATGCCCACGTTTTGCTTATATGTATGTAGTTAGTTTTCCATATGTGCAAGTTTATAGCTGCTACTATATACTGTTATATACCGCATACTAACTGAAAATTATAACAGAAAGGAGGACATCAGCTTTTTATGTTCCAACTAGTAACTTGAGACATACTGAATAACGCAAACGTATTAATAATACGTTTACGTAATTGTGGGCCAATCTACATTAATTGTTATCATAAAAGCATATGATTTCTTTTACTGGTTTCTTTGATAAATTTTTCCTTACTATTTTGCCCACATTGTGAACATTCATGGGCATTCTTATTCAAAATTTGAATATTTTTTGTCTCTTATTAATTAAAAACGTATTCTTGTCCGTTCCCAGATCTGCGGTAGAAAATGGACCAACTGACAACAATTTAGTGTTGCAGCCTGAACTCAGCGATTCTCCGAACCACATTGTGACTCAAAACACAGTGATGCAAATAAGCAGCCAAGTGAGTAGTCTTTAAAATTAAAAACACAAAGCAGGGTGGTTATTCGCTATGACCTAAGAGATTCCTTGACATGTGACGTCACCTATACGATTCAGCGATGATTCCACGCAGATATCGTAACGAGCCCGCGTTATGTTACGTTTGGTCATAGCAAATAAGGGGGCAGGTCACACTCACAATCTGTCAATATTGTTGCCGAATAACTCTTTGTACAAACGGAGAACACTACTCAAAAGACGAAAGCTCGCCTACATTCTCGGTCCCATTGTTAGAGTTGCCGGATAAAACCTACGAACGCTGCCCATCCGAGTTGGATTCGTCGGTTGACCTCTTTGTCGAAGTTGGACCCTCCTTGTTGAATCGTCTGACCCAAATAGACAGTCAACAACTTGGACAATATCGTTCCCAACGTGTACCGGCGTAGGTGCGACATGGGCATTTGCCATGATGTTTGTCTTGCCCATGTTCTTTTTAAGACCCACCTCAATAACGTCTCAATAGTATAATAGGAGACGTTATTGAGGTCTCCGAGCATGATGAAGGTTATTCCAGTGCAGAAGATTGAAAACAATCTCCAATGCAGAGGTGAACAGTTTCGGAGAAATAACATCTCCCTGTCTCACCCTTTTCTGCAATTGGATAGGATCCATGCACTTCCTGAAGACGGATAGACATAGTAGCCCTGTTGTATAAACACTTCACTATACCGATAGTCGATCTGGCACTTGTAACACTGTCCAGCGGCACGATTACGTAATTCTGTTGCTATTGGTTTCAATAGATTTCAATGCTGTTTCTATCCGAAATGACGCTCTTGCGATTACCAAATTTAAGCATTTTGCTTATAAAGGTTAATTGCAACAACACCGCGTAAATTAGGTAATCGCATAAATGCAATTTCAAATAGTAACAACATTGAAATCGATTGAAATCAATAGCAACAGAATTACGTAATCGCCACTGGTCACGACTGAATCGAAGGCTTTCTCGTAGTCCACAAACACTAGACATAACGGCTGATTATACTCTTAGGTCTTCTGTATAATCTGCCGGAGTGTGTGGATTTTGTCTACGGTACTAAAGTCTTTTCGGAACATAACTCATCTCATTATAATTGTTTTTTTTTTTCAAGCAGGTGCGTGTCCCTTCGTCGAGCCCGACCGACGGTGTAACCACGGACACGTTCGCCCACACTGTGAGCACACAGCAACACGCAGGCACCACCATCTCTCACCATCCTGTCACTGTCAACTACTAGCATACGGGCCTGGCGGACGGTGTAGATTCATTCGCGAGCTGACCACCGGCGCCTGTGTTTATGACGCTACAAAATGTGGACGTTAATGTTGAGTGACCAGTGAGTTTAGTGATCCCCTATTAGCGGTTACTTGTATAAAAACTAGATGAATGCAAGACAGTGGTAATATCATATTCGCTTCCTATATTTGTTCATTTATCAAGGATTTACTAATGCTAAAACTAATGATAACCCGCACAAAAACAAATAATGTCCTTAAAGACTGTAACATCTGGGTTTACACTATTTGATGTGTAGTTATTGCAAGGACTAGAATAGGTTGTCTTTAGCGCACATCTCACGGCCCGTATTCTCGTATAAACCTTTCCAGGAGCCAAACGTATGAAGCCAATACACAAATTATGCTGCACGACACTTTTCCGAGAATAACCCCCTTGATTCATAAACGTCATAAATGTTTTGACGTTTTGCACGCGCTGTGCGATATTTTCGACATTGATGTGTCGCTGTGCTAAGATTATCTATACTGTATTATAAGAAAATGTTGATATATGTAAATATTTAGTTTAAATAACTTGATAATAAGATGCCTACCTTATGTGATAAGTGCTCCAAAGACAAGCAGGATCCAGCATCAAAGACAGCGCCGCCAATCAAATTGATAAAATCTCATCATGTAATACAAAATTTTCAAAGAAATAATCAGTTTTTAACATTTTCTTTTTTATATTGTTACTTAATTTATTTTGCAAGATGTTTTGACTGTTGGGCGTTGCCACTGGTGGGCACAGGACTCTGCTTGCCTGCTGGCCAGCCTATGATGAGTTTGTCTATGATCACTAAACCTTGGTTAAATAAATTTAAATTTCGAACAGCTTTTTTTATGCGGCGAGACCATTCAATGAGTTTATATGACTTCTCAGGTTCATTGTACGCTTGCCAGAGTTTTTCAATATATTCAACAGATTATTTATATTGAACATAACTATTATTATTATTGACGACCTCCGTGGTGCGGTGGGCGAGAACCCGGCTAAGATGCGAGAGGTGCGGGTTCGATTCCTGCTGTGGGACAAATGTTTCTTAGATTGCAAATATTTGTTCCTGGTCTGGGTGTTGTGCTGCCATGGTACTAGTAGTTCCTGATACCCACGACACAGGTAATCCTAGTATGGGGTCAGGACTATGTGACTGTTGGGTGTTATGTTATTAGGTTTAAAATCAAGGTTTTTTATGTTTATCTGTTATTGTTGAATAAGTCAAATTGAATCACATGTAGTTCATTTTATTCCTATTTTTAGTGCCATTCGTTTAACAGAATGAAAAGCTTAAAAAATAAAATGCAAACTGACTAGTGTTTTTTAAATGAAGACATGTCGTTCAAGACAAGACTTTTCTATCATGGTTATTTATTGGCTCTTTGGATAATTATAAACTTGTGTTTCGGTATCTAACGAGCTACACAACAGTGCTCCATATACAATCGATAGATTGGGATGGGTCTACTACTTTGTTAACCTATATGCATGTAGGTAATTGACAAAGAACAAAGACTAGACTGCTGGGTGACAAAATACAATCAAAACAGACAGTATATCTCAATCAGTCGACAACTATTATTGTGTGCATCAGTAAACAATACACAGTTGTTTTTGTACTCACCATGGTTTAATTTCGGTTAGTTTAACCTGTTACTTTCAAGTTTTTTTTATCTACCCTTTCTATATCTATCAGCTTTTTAATTTACATTCCGAAATTACTTTTTCAATTAGTACTTTAGATGGTTTTCTAAACAATGATGCTAAGTCTCTAAAATTTGTTTTCTCTTCCTATCCTATTTTGTTAAGAGATATGTTATTGGTGTTACTAATAACCAAAATTTTTAATTTTATTAATAGAAAAAGATCTAGGGCCTAGTCAAAAAGTTGTTAAAAAACTTTTTGCTGTGTTTTAAACTTTATAAACTGACCAGAAATTATGGAAAATGCTAATGATAATTTACTATGTAAATATTTTAGAAAAATATGTCGGCGTTTTCGCTTTTTCTATGTTGTTTTTATACTCTGTATCATTGACCACAATTTTTGTGAAAGTAAAGATTTATTTTCATAACTTTCACAAAAATTGTGGTAATAATTTATATCTATGCTATAAATAAGTACTCAAGTCCATTTTATTTTACAACATTTGCCCCAAAATTGTATATATCTCTATACAGTCCTTAGAAATTAGAAGCTACTCTTTGCCATTTGCGTACAGTACAAGTGTGATAATGACCATTATCATATTGTATTTAGTTACGGTTAATATGCAAAACTACCTATTACGCGTTCTTACCGGTTATTGCCAATCAACCAAAGACGACAGTTAACATAAATAAAATGATCGTGTTTATTCACATGGTGCTAGTTATAAGGCACTTTCTAAACGTCTATTCCGCCCGATTGGTACGCGTAATACGCAGTTTTCGTGTATTAGCTGTAACATAGAAAGTCAATACTTATCAAGCAACTTTTTTGCTTGAAGTGCTGTTATAATCACTTCCAAAAGTACCTATCTTTTTTCCTGAATGTACCACAGATAACAAAACACAATATTTGCTGTGGTACCATCAAACAAGGTTATAGTACAACGGCAAAAAAACACCATAGTACCATCAATGGTACATTCTAATGGTACCACTGTAAAAATGTTGTTACACACTGCATGTTTTTTTAAACATTTTCGAATGATGTAACTGACTAACTATTCCCTAACTATAAGTCACTCAGTGACTAACGTTTGACAAGTAAAATTACAAAACACCATACTACCATCAATGGTACATTCTAACCCTCTGGCCACGTGGTCCTGCTGCCTTTGTCCTACCGATCGGACCACATGAACTTATTTTTCCTATTAGTTCGATTAATCGGATTATAAGGATTTGTAATTCCACTTCGTCCTACCGATCGGACAACGAACTTTTTTTTCCTATTAGTCCGATTAATCGGATTACAAGGAATTGTAATTCCGCTTCGTCCTACGGATCGGACCACATGAATTCATTTTTAATGGTGCAAAATTAAACACGATACGTTGGCCAAAAATTACTTACGTGTATAGTAATACACCCTCGACGTTTTTCAGCCTTTATTTTGCTGCACACCCAAAGAATAGATCCTCTGCTGTACGTCTTTTTGCAGTAAAATTGGTATCCGTTGTAGAGCAACACCAAGCCACCTTTGCGTTTTAAGTAAATAATTCTGGTTCATTATTATCTGCATCCATGCTTTGTCCGACCAGACGATAAATTGTAATATTGATAGTAAATCTTTCAATCTCTCGCAAGAAAAGCAGGAATAGTGTCCGTGACAGATATCTATTGTCGTTAGATTATTTCCTAAAAAATTACCTAATACGCAGTATGCAGGTCGCATTAGTCGCATGACTCATGTCTAGAATGCGTGATCCGATTAGCGGTACTACATGGTCTAAGAAAACGTCAGTTTCTATAGTCCGATTAGTTAATCGAACCAACAGGAAATCAAAAGTTCTCGTGATCCGATTAGTGGGACTACGTGGTCTAAGAAAACGTCAGTTTCTATAGTCCGATTAGGTAATCGAACCAACCGGAAAAAAAGTTCATGTGGTCCGATCGGTAGGACAAAGGCAGTAGGACCACGTGGCCAGAGGGCATTCTAATGGTACCACAGTAAAAATGTTCTGTGTTACACACTGCATGTTTTTTAAACATTTTCGAATGATGTAACTGACTAACTATTCCCTAACTATAAGTCACTCTGTGACTAACGTTTGACAAGTAAAATTACCATCAATTGCTCAAAATTTTCATTAAGAATTGTCAATTTGATAGTTATTTTACTTGTCAAACGTTAGTCACTGAGTGACTTTCAGTTTCAGGGAATAGGGGGGCTGATCTCTGTTAAACCATTTTATAGCCTAGCAACATCACAGGTTGCTATGCAACGAAATCGCAATCACAGTTTATAATGTAAAGAAGAAATAAGAACACTGAAAAGGTCTTCAAGTTTTATTTCAGAAAACACTGAATTGAACACCATACAAATGTAGTTTATCACAGGATATAGTCAGAGGCAATGAAATTGAGACCTGGCGAACCACGTGACAAAAGCTATACGCTGGACGCGATTCTTAGGGCCGGTTTACACCGGGGCGGAGAGAGGAGACGAGGTCAAAGCTGGCAGGTTATTGGCAGGCAGGGTTGACAGGTAAAAACGAAAAGGAAATAACGAAATCGAATTGGTTTATTCAAACACATCTCTCGTCCCCAGTGGAAACCGGCCCTTATTTCATATTGGTGGACGGGATGAGGCGCGGGGATGGAAACGAAATCACAGAGCTACACAAAGAGGCGCACGGAACGCGTGATTAACCCGCTCGTTGCTCATACATCACGTTTTCGCCTAGTACAGTAGACAAATATTGCAAACAGCCGTTTTAGGGCTGTAAAAAACTACAATTGAAATATTTCAGAGGTACCAAAACATTTTGAAGACTGATCTAGTGCTGTGTCTAGTGTTTTATTATCTTTATTAGATTACAAAAATGAAAATAAAACACTAGATCACAATGTCTTCGAAACGATAAGAACTGTTTATAAACGTTCTTATAAAATTTATTGTATTCTGAATTATATTCTGCCTAGACTATGTTGTTGCTTTTCGCCGGTGTCCTCGCAGATATTATTGTGCGCGATTGTACCTGCGCGACATCCTCAATCTCGCTGCCCGTCAGGTCCCAACCTGCCTTCAGTTATCACTTCACGATAGACTTATCTATCACAGACCAATCAAACAACCTTGTATTGTACTACCTTGTAATATTCTTTGTAAATATTAATTTTTAATTACATAGCTGTAACTAGCTTATTTTACGCAATAAAATGTAATACTTATCATTTATTTTATTAACAGCCTGTTTATAGTAAGATTTTGTTTTAATTTCTTAAAAATTACGTGACCTTATACTAAGCAGGCGCGCGAAAAGTAGGTAAGTACCTATTCGAAATATTCTGTGAATCGTGGCAGAATACATAGTTGGGTATCATTACCCTCCTTTTGCTTTGCTGTTGTCGGGTAAAAAGAGCGCGCATTCAGACAAATTACACACAAACCCGCATGAAGGCATGTTAGGCGCGATAGAAGTTTTTTTATCGACCCTTTCATCGAAACGGTACTCCCTCAGTGGAGTCAGAAAGGTGGGGGATGCTGGGAGAAAAAGTGCCCTCGTCCGCCCACTCGTGACAACGCCAGAAATTTCTGTTTTTTGAGTGTTTCCCAGTGGTCAGACTAGTCTGGCCAACGGGAATTATTTTTCCCATTGGCCAGATTTATTTGACATCTGGAAAAGACAACAATATATACAATCTAAGAAAAAACTGTTTTGCCTTTTAATATCAAAATTTTATCTAAGGCGTTCTAAAAAATGACCAACAGTCAATTCTCCAGTAGTTATTATTGTTGTTTATTATTGTTTATTGAAACAATAGTAATATAATCTGAGAAGTCAAAAGTCGAACGAAGTCAAAGAATCAAAAATAATGTGATTGACATTTTATGACAAACAGGAAAATTTTGTTTTATACCTACAACCATAACATCTAGCAAAGAGTTTCAATCAGTGCAAGTTATAAATTAAACATATTTAGAAATTTACATGACCTCTTCGTATTTTTTTGTATTCAGCAGTACTTTACTAAATTAAGAGCTAATCTGAACAACGGGAAAAATAATTCCCGTTGGCCAGACTAGTCTGACCACTGGGAAACACTCTGTTTTTTCTGTGTTGTGTGTGTGTGTGATGGGTCTCCTCCCATGGATGGGTATCCTCCCGTGAATGTGTCTCCTCCCGTGGATGGGTTTCCACCCGTGGATGGATATCCTCCTATGGATGCGTCCCCTAGTGGGGCCAGATAAGTGTGGGATGCTGTGTATACCATCGAAACGAGCATGGACCAACATAAAAGGCGTTTTAGCACTCTATAAAGGCAACGAGTGCGAGCAAGTTAGACATCTTTCGCGCCGCTCACACGGTTTATTGCCCCACCGGCCAAGAGTTTTTGAACTTACTATATACTGTAGAGAGACCGTGTGGGCCCGGGCCGCGCGACAAGTCAGTAGAAATAGACTGAAAAATAAAAAGCACACCAACGATATCGCACGCGGTCGCGTAGGTATAGTTTTTGTATGAGATAGTGCAAAAATGTGTTCTGTGCTAAAATCGATTCAAAGAATGCTTTACATTACAGGATCAACACTGGTATTAGCCAAAATGGTTTGGTCTATATTTCAAGGTAATTTATATTTTGATAAAAAATGTAAGCCTTTCTACAATAGCTTCTAATTTGTAATTTCATGTTCGATAATTTGATGAAATTAAAAATAAAATAAGTATGATATTGGTTTCAATTACAATTTTTTTACAGGTAAGTATATTATTTTGATCTCCAATTAAAGGTCTCAAAATCAAGACAATATATTTAGTTGTAAGACTAGAGAAGACCTATATGTAAGTGTTACTCTGGGAGAGTAACACAGGCTTGGTAATGGGCTAACTACTGATTACAAAATATATTTACTTATTTCCTTATGTACAATAACTTTTTACATTTATTTTTACTGTTAGCTCAGGCTTCAACTGCAACTTTTGTTGGACTTTTGACTTTTTGCGGTTTCTCGGAGACTTTCTCTTCGGGAACCTCTGGCAACTTGTCTGCAGGTACATCTGGTAGTTGGTCCTCCACATCTAAGATGGCATCAAGTTCTGCTTCTACAGCCTCATTATCTTCTTCGGTTAGTTGACCAGAAATAAGGTTGTCAATCTCTTGTTGCTTCTCAATGCCCTCTCTGGTCTCATCCAATATCTTTTCTATTTCATCAATGTTTAGTATATCGTGGACCTTCTTCAATGCATCATTTCCAGTCTTCAAGCCATTTATCACCTGGAAAGCCAAAAATAAAACTAGGTCAATTGAACTCTTGGCTTTTGTAAAGCAAAAACATAACTTTTCATTTAAAAAACCGACTTCCGCCATTGTACTCTACTTAATATCTGGATGAAAAAACCATAGTGATGAAAGGGTTATGATACTTTCTGAATGCAAATGCTTGATTTGTGTCTGAAAATATCAAAATCGCTATATGTATGCCTACAATATTTGAGGAGTTCCCTCAATTCCTCATGGATTCCATCATCAGAACTGGATTTTAAAAAAAACGGGACTAATCTGGAACTATATCTACTCAAATAAAAAAAGAATTTTCTAAATCTGTTCATAAACGATGAAGATTTGAGGTAGCAAACAAAAAAAAATACAACCGAATTGTGAACCTCCTCCTTTTTGTGAAGTCGATGAAAAACTAAAGTAATTTACCTAGGTAGTTGTGCATAATTGAAGAGAACTACAAAGCAGCTATTGATTTTTTGAAATGGTAATATAGACATTTCACTTTACAAATAGGACCTGAGACACTGTGATTATGAATACCTTACCTAACAATACTGTTACAAAGGAAAAAGGCTATTATTCCAGGACTATGCTCAAGCGTGAATAGACATTTCACTTTACAAATAGGACCTGAGACACTGTGATTATGAATACCTTACCTAACAATACTGTTACAAAGGAAAAAGGCTATTATTCCAGGACTATGCTCAAGCGTGAATCGAGACTAAAGCATAGATTTGGTGAGTTTTTCATTGGAACCTGTCAAAACATCTATGCTAGAGTCTCGATTCAGTTTCGAGTTTTGTTCTAGAATACAGGCCTTAATCTTGGTTAGGTTTCTCATTTCATGAGATTTGTTTTATTCAATTTGTAAGCAATCAAGATTATAAAAATAATACTCAAAGGAAAACAAACCTGTACTTCGATCTGCGCAAATTCGATATCATGAGTAAGCTGTTCGAGCCTCTCCAACTGCGTATCGGTGCTGTGCAGTAGATTCTCTTGATACTTTTTCTTCTTCAGCAGTAGTTTTGCTCTATCGCGTTTTCCTTCGCCAAGCAGTTTCTTCGCCAGTTGCCGGTCCTTCTCCAGGTTCACTTCTATCTTCTTCTGATACTGTTTTAGTTTATCCCTTTGTTGCTTTAGCTGTAAGACGGCTTTATCTTGCTCGGTTACTCTGCTCACTGGCTTTTTATGTTTTCCAAATAAACCTCCCATTTTACAAGTATAACCTAGACCGCGCTACCTAGACATAGATAAGCTAGGAGATATAATTATTTCTTATACAGTTTTGTTGAACTCAATGAAAAATCACAAGATTTATCCAAAACAGATTTCGTAAGTTGAGTTGAATTGAAATTGAATCAGCTGCTGTGTTGCCAACTGGGTACTCGTAAAAAGTGCTATGTTGCTGTAAAAAATATGCTAAAAATGTGCCAAAATTGTGCTAAACATTAAAAAAAATGCCAAATGTAGTAATTTTCATATATATTTCAATGAACAAAGCAAAAGGTAGGTAAGATAAAAGATAAGATAAAAATAGCAACATTTTTGTGCTTTTTTTAGGCCAAATCTGACGTATAAAATGGCATTTAAAGGTTTTACCGCCAAACGAGCTTAGTTTTTACCAAACTCATCTGACTGAAAACGCGTTTAACTTCGGCGTTTGAATTCGGTAACGACAAAATAGATGTTGATAACTTAGCTAAATCTTCAAAAGGATTGTTTAGTCCAAAATAATACAGTTGTAGATGTGCAGTCCCAATTTACGTGAATTTAGCGATTTGTGATTAACATATCAAGCCAAATTAAACTGTAACTGCTCGAATTAAAAGTCTATTTTTTCCTTCATTCAGATTAGTGATTACTAATTAATAGTAATGATTATTCGATTATTAAAATGTAGTGAACCACTAATCAGTCATTCGAATATTGACATTAGCGTTACTGGTTTAGTCGAAAAATGTGCTAAAAAATGTGCTATATGCTAAACGAGAAATAAATGTGCTTAACTGGTATAAAATATGCCGAATTTACCATCAAAAGTGCTAAATTGGCATCACTGATCAGCTGTTTTGTTCAAACTTTTTTTTTCTTGTCCCTTTGTTGTGAGACTATACTGCCAATGTCAGGTAGGTAAGACATCACAGCATAAAAATACAAATCAATCTTACGAAAATCAACCAAAAAAAATGCTTTGAGAAAAACAAATATTACTTACACGATTTCAATGTAATGTAATGTAAATCGCTACCATTGAATTATTACCCAAAGGGACGCGCGCTGCTATGACAAAGAAGGAGAGCGAGAGGCACCCTCCACCTTAGAGAATTTATGTAGGGAGATGGCATGCTCAACTTCTAGTACTAAATTATTTCTGCCACTTTTTGCGGGAGGCGAGGTAAACACGTACAGCAAACATTTACTTACTCACGCACACTCAAGCAGAAAGTTGAGGCGTCTCTATAAACGCACACGGAAATAAAAGCTGTCACACAAACATAAAACAAGACCACAAATAAATAATTTCTGTAATTACACTATTGGTTAGTTGCACACTAGCGCAAAAACTAGTGATGGGGTGTAAAAGACTGAATGAAATTAAGATTATTCATTGTCTATGGATCTAGTCTATGGATGTATGTATTACGTTTGAATGAGTGAATTGATTCATAATGATCAATAGTAATCGCGTAACAAACATACAAAAAAACATGCTTAGTTAAAAAAATATTTTTAGGATTTAAGAGGTCACCGGTGGTACGCGTACGTCCTTTTGCACGGGAACGAAGTTTGCTTCTATTTTGGCTATTATTTCATCAAACTCCATTAAATTTTGTATTCATAATCAGTACACTAATACATCTAAACCCGTGGTGCGTTGGTTTCTTAAAATTATATGGTTTCCAATTCACACGCATCAGGCATGTATGATCTGCGAATATTTGTTCCGGGTCTGGGTGTTATGGTACCAGGTACTCGTACGTAGTTCCTGATGGGTACCTACGATACAGGGAATCCTAGTGTGGGATTAAGACTACGTATGTGACAGTTGAGTGTTAAAAAAAAACATTATTTTGGCTCCTGCTCGGAATGGATGTAAGGTTGGGTCCCGTGGTATTAAGGAGCTCCTCCTCATTGACATGGCCATCAGACAGAAGGTCAGGAGGAGCAAGGGCAACCTCTCGGCTGCTTGTATTGATTATAAGAAGGTCTATGATTCGGTGCCACATACATGAATTTAACAATTATAAGCTGGGATTAAGACATTTTATATTGTATTTTTTTAATGAAAATATAAGCTTTTAGTTTTAAAATGGATCAATTTATTGTTATGAAAATGTATTTTCGTGGATATGCTTTTTTCATACGAAACGAGATTCGAATATCAATAAGTATACTTTTGCATACCTTCCTAATTTCATATTGTGATTGACGAAATAACCCTAAAACCGAAAAAAAAACGGAAATACAAACCTCTAATATAACCTTACAACCCCTTCAAACCCCAAAAACAGCTAATCAAGCCTTTACCTATATTTTAGGCTAGTATTGAACGACGTAGGTATTGATATTTTTTATTTGGAATCAGGTTTTTTTTACAGCTTTAGAGATCGTTTTTTCGGCCTGAAAACTCCCTACCCTGTTAATTTCATAAAAATCGTTGCAGTCTCTTTCGTTCATTCATTCGTTCGTTGTTTTCACATCACTGGTCCCCGTACCAAGAAATTACGTATCGTTATTTCTGTCGTAAGCTTGCAGTAAGAAAATATATTTTACGGTGAAATTAATGGCTTAATTGTGTTGTCAATTACTTACATGTGATAAGAAACTCCATATTTTGTTAAATTTGATGTTCCCGACCGCCATTTACACGAAACCATAGCACAACCAACCATTTTTAGGAGCTCCGTATAGCGACAGATATGAACGCAGAATGGCAAACGATCGTGGCTAAACTAGTTTTTATAAACTGACACGAACGACCGTTCATGTACTTCGGCAGAGGGGAAAGCGTATGCTTGCCATCTCCCTACTATAAATTCTCTAAGCCAGCATTCTTCCCTAGCTGAAAGTCACTCGGTTACAACGTTTGACAAGTAAAATCTTAGAGAATTTCCTTTGTTGCCCATGGTCCCTGTGATAGTCCCTTTTATATTTTAGGGTCGGCGCCCCGGGCACACACTTATACTGACGACCTCTGTGGCGCGGCGGGCGAAGGTTCGCCTGCGACGCAGGAGGTTGCGGGTTCAATTCCCGCCTCGGAACAAATATTTGTTCTGAGTAGTTAGACTATCGAACTGTTGGTAGGAAAGATTGGAATAAACGATTTTTCGATGCATAATAAAAAATATCTATCTATGTAAATATTGTACCCCTAACACAAGCTCTGCTTAGCTTGGGGCTAGATAATGTTGTGTGGAATGTGTCCAGCTTTTTTTGTTATTATAATTGCAGCAACTGCAGGCGCAGCCAATCATACACTTGGAGCAAGGAACATAAATAATATATGTACTTACCCTATTTAATCTGTGATAATCACTAGCCAAGCCATAGCAGCCATCTAAGTACCTACTGAAGTACCATAAAAATTAGCATGATAAGAGCATCTTCCAGGCGGACTGGGAATCCTTTCACCATTGATTAATGGTGGTGTGTCAGGTCCGGCCTATGAATATACCCCTCTGTCTCCTCCCGTGGAGTCGTAAAAGGCGACTAAAAGATTACACCAGGGGATGGGCAGCAGCATACACCACCGTACTGAACACCAATACTGCGATCACCAATCCGCCTGCCAAGCGTGGCGATTATGGCAAATTCCCCCATCGCATTATATTCTAGGCCTCCTCTAACAGTGGGCATCTAACGGCTCTACTACAAGATCTTGATAGTTTAATGAAAATTTGTTTTTTTTAATGAGAGTTAAAACAAAATAGGAGTTCCGTTATTCGCCAAACCTTCGCTTTTCTTTTTCCCCGATTACCTAATTACTCTACGCTTTTAGCTGCCCCTAGGTAGGTGTTTAGTTAGGTAGGTAATCGATTTATTTTTCTGATTTATTCATCATTATCATCAGTCAGTAGACGTGCACTGCTGTACATACTCCCGCATAGAATGCCACGACGAACGGGCAGCTTCCATCTTTATTTCAAACACTGTCTTAACCTGGATCTTTATGAGGTATTAATGGAGCCGTATTAGCCAACAGTAAGAGGCCCTTTTACAAGAATTAAAAAAAAAACATTATTGTTATGGTGGCTGGAAGACTCGATGGTTAAACTATTTGTGGAAATGGATGAAAGTTGGTGCTTTTGCAGGGAGAACATGCTAATTGAATGTTAGAGGATGAGTTGCGGCACCTGCCAAAGCTTAATTATTAAAAACGATTTAGGTATGCCGTTCACAAAACGGGCCCCTAAAGGTGCCGCCAATGAAGGCAGCGTATAAGGAGCAACGTTGGCGTGGACGGCTAAATGGTGTTTAAAGATGCGCTGTAGTTTCACTGAGCGCTACTTCCGGCTTTATGCCTTTGTACTTCCACCCTTGGAGCATAGGTTTCGCTCTTGCGCCTCCACCCTGGGCCAGCCGGCTAAGGCAAGTTGAGGGTCAGGGGTCTCTGTTGACCCCAGGGAGTAACGAGTAATTATTATTATGTATAATGTCATTACTTTTGCGCCACCCAGTATAAATAAAACAACAAAATGAGTAATTTTTTTTATTCATGAAACAAACCCTAAATCACAGTTTCAATACACGCGACATAACATCGTGAATATGATCAAATTATAAATACCTGAATAATCCTCAGTGGAAACTGGTATACAGAAAAAACAGTGACCTCTCTAGGGTTCGTTTTGCAGCTACACGATACATTGAATAATCTAAAGATTATAACTAGTCCATTGTGAAAAGACATCATGCAATTTCGCAATTTAAATTTAAATTCTAGCACAGTTGAGAATAAATGTGACTATTCTATGTCACCTTAAAACCGTTGGAGGGAAGTTCTTTGAGATTTCTGTTTGCCACCTTCGCCCACTTCCACTTCAGCCTTGTAGTTTGTGCCTTAATTTTGAAAAGTACCTCATTTTCCTCGGCGTTTCTCTGAGATCTCTTCGTCTACGGTCCCAACTGAAAAGTCCATCGAGTATGCTAGTAGTGGGCCCTTTATTAGTGTGTGGAATCAGTTGCTAGGATTTAAATAATTACTGCCAAATTCTACATAAAGTATTTTTGAATAATCACTAGCAAACAGATTCCTTTTTTGTCGGGGATAGTGGTTAATTTGGTTGTAGCATCAAGTTTCTATAACAAAATATAAAACAAGACAAAATACAGTCAAAAATAAACTTTATATTGCAGGTAATAAACTTGTTGCCACACATTGAATTTAGGTAAGTACCTGGAAACATACAGTAGATGGTGTGATAAGCGCATAGCTTGTGCTCCGTACTCCGTAATGCGACATCGCTATACAATGTACATACTATCGAACTTTCGTGAAAGATAAATATTTTCAGTTGTTACAATATTTTGCTACTTTTCTGTAATTTTCATTATTTACGAATAGAGCCAAATGATGCTCTTGTCTGTTATTAGACGAAATATAGAATGTTTAGATTCAGCCCCTACTATCAAGAATGCCCTAACAAATACCTGGACATTTGAATCGGCACCAGTGCTCACGACGACGAAACATATGTTTAGAAATACCTCACAACAACGCCGAAGCCTCTCCTCTTGTGCAAGAAGAAGCAAGCTCCTCTTGTGAATCGGCCAATGAAAGGCGAACAGCCTCCTCTCGGCAACTAATCAAAATACCAATCAAATACCTGCCGGGTCCGTCGGTGAGACGACAACTACTGAATCGATAATGGGTCAACATAACGCCCCATTATTGCCATATAACGAAGTTATATTTTGGAATTCTACATTAAGCTGTAAAATAACAGTGTTCATTTTATTACTTGTATTTTTTTACATTTTGCGGAAGGGTTTTTGGATAGCGTGGAATGTTTTAAAGAAATATGACGTATATGAATAGTCAGTTTGGAGGGAATTATTTGGTTAGGGGAGCTGATGTGACGTTAGCCGTGGGATGGATGCGCGAGAGGGTAGGTTCATGCACTTACCGGTTTCAGGCGCTTTTTGTGATACCTCAGTGAATGCTAGCGACGGGAGCGGGAACGCCGGCGGGATCGCTCGTGCGGGGACCCTGAAACATGTTTGTCTGTTTGTACAGAACTGATCTAAAATCAGAACCACTAAAGATTATGTGTGCTGCTAGTATGACATCTGTTTCAGGTCGATTGTTTATAAAGATAATTTATTTGTTTTGAATATGGTAATTTTACATTGATGGTCATAATTCACACGTCCAACATACTCAGTCATACATTATGACATACAAATAGTTTTGATCCCATAAGCAGTTACTAGGTAGATACCTCTACTACCATGTCATTATAATAGTAATTATTAACAATTTTAAGATTTTTTGGGATGCGCATTGAAATCATAATTAAAAAATATATGTCAAAGAGATAAAAATAAAAACAATACAATTTTACAACACAATACAATAGAATTTTATATGTCAAGAAATTCTTCAATTGAATAGAAACAATTTTTAACAAGCAATTCCTTTAGTGCATTACTAAAAGCATTGCCTTTCTTTTCCAATAACAATTTTGGCAGTTTATAATATATTTTGCTTGTCATGGAAACGCAATTTCGCTTATAGAGTTTTAGTTGCAGTGTTGGCATTACTAATGGTCTTTGTATAACAGCTCTCCGATTAGTATTATCTCTTTGTTCAAATAGGTCATAATGCTTTCTAACAAACATTGCAGATACAGATTATGTATAATGACGGAAGAGTCAGAAGATTATGTTTTTTAAAAACGGGCCTGCACGATTCTAATTGCTCCATCTCCCAGATTGCTCTCAGGCATTTCTTTTGAGCAATAAATACCTTCTGTAAATCTGTGGAATTCCCCCACAATAATATACCGTATTTGAGAATGGACCCTACGTAACTATGATATACTACTAATGCCGCTATAATGCTATAAAGCCGGATGTCCTTCAATTTTTAGGGTTGTTGGTATTTAGTTACGGACTAAATACCAACAAACGGAACCCTTAAAATTGTTCTGTCCGTTTGCCCGTCCCGTCCGTATATCACAGCTATTTCACTTGAAGACTATTGGCTGGCACTATGTATAAATTAAATTTGGAAGGTATGTGAATTCTATGAACCGCTATAAAAAGGTGTAGTGAATTTATGAAAAAAATAATTAGGAGCACCCCATACTTGTAATGAGGGTTGCCCATCTGAGAGGTGTAGAGTGTAGCACACATGTACACAGCGTGTGCGCACTAATAGTTCTTCAAAAACGATATACTTACGAGGTTGTTAATTCTTTATTGTACACAATATTACAGACAAAAAAAACTTACACATAGAACATGTACAAAGGCGAGCTTAACCCTAAAAGAGTTTTCTTCCAGCAAACCTTGGAGGAGTGGGAGAAATGATAATAGTGGTGGGTAATGTGTACCTATAAAATACCATACAGAAAAATAACAATATAAAACATAATATACCTAACTTAAACTAATATAATAACTTGAGGTGACTTTTTTATTTAGGTAAATAGTTGAGATATGCACTTCTGGTAGTAAAAAGTGACCATACATACGTGCTGTTTCCCGGCGTTCGTTAAAAATAACGAACGCCAAGGTCGCAAAGCGCGCGTTGGCTAAATTTCTTAAAAAAAAAGAAAAGCGCGTTTTATTGGTACCCCAAGTATTTATACCTTTCACCCAAGCCTTGTTTCTTAGTCATAGGCAAAACATAAAAAAAAATTGTCTTACGGTGTCTGTCCTTGCGGTGTTTCCGGTCACGGTCGCGGTCTCGGTCGCGGTCGCGCTCTCGCTCGCGGTCCTTGTCCCGGCTCTTCTCGTCGCGACTCGACCTACAATTATCATCATCATCATCAGCCTGTAGAAGTCCACTGCTAGACCTAGAATGCCACGATAAAAGGTCTTGAGCCGCCTCCGTTGGACCATTGGAACTTTGAAATAACTTCCTGCGAAGTATATGTCTTTAGTCCATCAAGTGGAGGTCTTTACTCTATCGCGTACTCCGGTTTGTGGTCGCCATTTGAGAACCTTTATTTCCCAACCTGCATTACCTGCCCATTGCCACTTCAACTTGCTAATTCTGAGAGATATGTCGGTCATCTTGGGTTTTCTACCGATTTCATCATTTCGGATTCTATCACGTAGTGAAACCCCCAGCATATCTCTCTACATAGCCCATACAACCTGTATTACGATGCCGGCTACTTGACGAGCCTTGATCATACCTCCTGGTTATAAAAACTTACCTACGACTGTGACGATCTTTATCCTTCTCTTTATCCTTGGAGTCTTTGGGATCCTTCTCCTTCTCTTTCTCCTTGTCATTGGTCTTGTCTTTATCTTTATCCTTGTCACGGTCGCCTCGGTCACCGCGGTCTCTCTCGCGATCTCGGTCCATGCGCTCCCGGTCGCGCCGGTCCGAGCCGAGCCCGCCGCCAGAGCGCGTTCTCTCTTTATCTCTCTCTTCGCGCCGTTTTTTCTCTTTCTCCTGCTGCTCCTTCTCACGAGCTTCGTTCATCTCCTCGAACGCCTGGCGGAGTTTAAAGTATCTGCGAAGTTTTTCGTGAATTGTGAGTTTCAGGTTTTTGATTTATTTATTTTATATCATCGAAGATGATATAAAAGGATCCGATACTCCAACAAGGTCCAACTTCGATCGAGGTTACGAATCTGACTTGGGTGGTAAGTGTTCGGGAAACTACGCCATACATTCTCGTCAAATAACATAACATACACCAAAAAGTACACATAGACATAGTCCTGATCGCACACTAAGATTCCTTGTGTCATAGGTACCAGGGACTACGAGTACCATGATACCACAACACCCAGACCCGGAACAAATATTTGCAGATCGTGCAAACATTTGTCCCACAGCGGGAATCCCCCGCACGTTTTGCGTCCCAGCCGGCTACTCGCCCACTGCGCCACGGAGGTTGTCAAAAACACAAGAAAAGAGGAAATGGACAACAAAAATATGGGCAGATCAAAACCGTCATCACAACACAAAACCTGTTATTATCCTGTGGAAGGTCACTGCTAGACATGGCCTCCCACATAGAATGCCGCGACGAACGGTCTTGAGCCGCCTCCATCCACTGACTTCCACTGACATTGAAATAATAATTGTAATGAACACATACTTTCGAATTTTTGGTTCTAGGACACGCCAGTTTTTGTCACGATTTTTTCTTTCACCGTTTGAGAGTACTTACAATTGCGCACATACATATTTCGAGCGTTAAAATTTATTAGTGTACGACCGGAATTCGACCTACGATCTCACGATTGAAAAACGGAGCCCACTAGACCATTAGTGCTCTAAGTTTTCAGAGAAGTTAAGTTTGACAACTTTACTGGAAGAAAGCGTTAGCAGAGTTGGTTGTGGAATGCAATGGCGGCGATGAGCTCACCACTTGTCACGTCTATATTCTTGCGATTGTGCAACCCACAGTGAAAAGATGCTCTTTGAGGCTCTGCCTAAAAGTTGTGTGTTTATGTATGTATGTATACTACATGCAACAAGGTCAGGCTAGACCGCTTCATGTTTGAATGAAACTGACCCCACATGTTGTTTCCCAGACAAATGGTCGTCAATTCGCTGCTGCGCATCGCCTACGATGAGGAAGGCGCCGCACACGGGACACACCTCCATCTGCTTCTCTTGGGCCGCCGCGAGCTCCGCGGTTATCGACCAGTGGCTAGAAATACAACAAGATTCATCAACATCAGCCGGTACACTTCCACCGCTCGACATAGACCAGAGGCCTGAGTCTAAGTAGTTAACTCGCTCTCCCGACTCCCGAATTAAGAGATATTATTTTTTTTCTATGGTAATACAGAGTTTCTTAACAATACCGCTACGGGCGTTCGCCATTTAAAAATGGCGAACGCCCGTGCCGTTTTCGTATGATAAATCATACGAAAACCACATTTCAACTCTTAATTCGGGAGTCGGGAAAACAAGTGCACCACTTAAGAAGGGTCTGCTGCGCCATGTTTTGGTGTTTAACAAACATATACTTAACATGTTTTGTTGGAAATATTAGCGCAGCGGACCCCGCTTTAGACTCAGGCCTCTGACTGAAAATAAAAACTCATTCAAATCTGAACATCAAGGCATAATCAGTGTATATCAGACCATTTAACAAAAATACATTGCTGACGAATTATTATCTCCTTCTCTATTTGAAGTCGAATAAACATTACAATTACCAAACTACCAGTCAATGATGGAAATAAGAATGACCTCTTGGGCCGATATTGCTATGACATGTCTTATACCTAAATACAACCTAATACAAAACCTAACCTAAATACAAAATTCAATTAGGTTTATTTTTTTTAATTTAATAAATGACGGAACTGGCATATCCGGGCCTACTTAATGTTAAGCGGTAATCCCAGGTCATTACAAATGCAATACCTCTTAGGTCCACCTAGGTTGCACCCTACTTGGCATTACCCTGCACTCACCACCTTTACAAAAAAATTTAAGATCTCATAATTCAAATTCAAATGTATTTATTTCACTTAATAGGTACATAACAGTAATTACTAGCCCTTCCAACCGAATTAAGTTAAAATAACTTGTGTCTTGGTTAGAAGTACTATCCCAATTTTTTTCCATTTAAAATGAACATGCTCATAAATATGTGTGTGACAAAAAAAAAAAAAAAAAAAATCGCAAGCACTCATGCCCTTCATACCGGAACAAATGAATGCAAGCATTACTGCTTGGTGGCAGAAATAGTTATGGTAGTACAACTTCCCCACACAAACTCTTTACACATACTTCAGGGGGGCCTAGTTATATTGGCAGAACTATATATCTAGATAGTGATGTTTTCCTATTTTTCAAAGAGCATTTAGCTGAAGTGGCCAGTCCTCTTTGAGCTTGGCAATCTTGTCTTCCACATTCACTTCTATCCCAGAATTTTTGCCCACCTCCATGATGCATACCTTGAATTGAACAAAGCTAGAATTGGGCCTACCATCATCAGCCTATAAAAGTCTGGACTGCTGTGGTGTATGGCCACCCCCATAGAATGCCACTTGGAATTGTCATGAGCAGCCCCTATTCACCGACATGCTTAGCTAAAAATATTGTGTGGCACCTGTTCTCCTGTTGTTTCAGTAGCTGATCTTTCTCATCCTTCAGTCTGTCGCATAGCTTCATCAGACCTTGTGCTTGTTCCACATCGCCCCGGGTTCCGGCTTCTTCTGCTTCTTGCACTAGCGCCTTTACTTTCTCAGAGAGTAGTGTCACCTGAGAAGAATTGATAAATTTTCAGTTTGGTTTACGAAGATATCTTGAATTATGGGTGATTATATGGGTTTTTTGAATTGCTTCAATGCTGGCAATGTTGCTGGCCACTATATTTTGCTTCCACATATTGCCATGAAATTATGGCCCATATAGTGGTACCTTAAGTTAACAGAGTTATTGGCGTTGCAGTGATCTTAATTGTTTATTAATTGTCAACATGTACATAATTTATAGCTTAGGTCTAAGAGTAGCTTACCTGTTCATAAACACCTGTTCACATTGATAAATTTTAAGATTGGTTTACAAAGATATCTTGAATTATGGGTGATTATATGAGTATTTAGAATTGCTGCAATGCTGGCAATGTTGCTGGCCACTATATTTTACTTCCACATATTGCCATGAAATTATGGCCCATTTAGAGGTACCTTAATTTAACTGAGTTATTGGTGTTGCAGTGTCTAATCTTACCTGTTCCTGGTTCTTTTCTGTTTGAGCTGCAGTCATTGGTGGACCATCAGGCCTTGAGTTAATAAGTTCAAGTCTCTGCTCCCCTTTTTGTATTTTCCCTGAAATAAATTGCAATAATGTCAGGGATTCATTTGAATAGGAGTTTTTTTAGAATCTGCCTCTATAGGCATTTTGCAGATTGATGGGAAGGAACAGTAAGTTACAAACTTAATGCTTTTAAAACAAGTACACTGTCATACATTATGTCATAGTATTACATTAACCTTTAATTTATCCTTTAAATTCTATTGCCATATTGTACTGTTAATCTGCATCATGGGCCTTATTAATCAAGGCTGTGGACTTTATTGTAAACAATTTGTTTTAACTTACTTTCTACATCATTTATCATGTGCCGACAAAATCGTAGAAACTCCTCCACATATTGAGACTTTTTGTATGAAGTCTCGGCTTTCTCAAACAAGTCCTTAACCTCGTCATCATGTACTTTAGGGCAGACTCCAAGATCAGCTCTCGTATTCACAAACAAGTCATGTGGGCAGAACTTTACCATGTAGTATTTGCAGTACTAAAACAAAAATCATATTGATATTATAAGTAGCGGCACATAAGTCTAGCACTGAACAAAACGTGGAGGGGATAGTTGTGCACGCAATACAATTAGTATAAGATAGATAGAGATATAGATCCCGCCCAAATTACCTTACTTTTGACTTCTGCACAATAATGGAAAGTCAGTGCTAGAGTTTCATGCTGCTACTTGTAAAATGTGTAAGTTTGGATACTAGGATGTTTATTGTGTTTATTTTTTTTAAATGGGTAGAGATTGATTATGTCATGGTTTAAGAAATAGGCTACCATTTATCCCAATTCCCAATACCAATGTAAAACAAACTTACTGTCTAAAACATGTAGGTAGGGGTAGCTTATTTGTCTATGCTAAGGGTTTCATTCCGAGGTTAACAGTGAGTGAAACCCTTACAGCCAGTTTCTTAAATGGTGGTCAACTACCATAAGATAATGAATCAGCGACTAACATTATTACTTCTTTTTAAGGCAATCAATCTTTGCCATGAGCCATTGATTTTCACTTTTTTGATCAAGGTACATGATTTATTGCATGTTTTTTTAGTCATAGATTATGTGCAACAAAGCATCATTAGCCATTTGGCAGCCTGTTATATAGTGTTTTAAAGACCCTCATTATGTTACAGAATTGTACAAAATACTGGTATAGGATCATTCCCTACACAGCAAAGAACCATGCATATCGGACCAGTCATCATGTGGGAATCGCTAAACATATATGCCGAATTGATAAGTCTCTTTTTTTTAAGTCTGTTAAAAAAAGGAAATTTAAATCATGGGCACCCCATGATTTAAAATATAAATATCTTCGAAAAACTTTACGCTTTTAACTGAACGACGAAATACTTAAATTTGATTTCAAATGTAATATGAATATGAACTCTAATTAGCATGAAAAAACTCTACAGACGCCGCAAAATGTAGGTTATTCCTGTTCCTTGTGGATTACCTATCACTTTATGAACAGTGATTAAGAAGGGAGGATAGAAGCTAGCCACACATTACCTCAGGGTCCTCCCAGTTCGGCTTCCTTATCTTTTCGTTGGGATTCGTATTGCGGTGTCTTCCCATCAACTCGTCAAGTAGCTGGGCAGCAGCTAGGACCGCCATTGTCGTAGTTCGCACGAATGTATCAGTAACACTAAAACTAAAAAGTGTGATAACATTAGAAATCTCGTAAATTCGGCATACAGCAAAATGCTAAAACGAAAAGAATTCCGTGTAATATAAAATCGAACAAGAAATAAGCACCATTTCACGAACGGAACGAACCTAACCAATCCAATGCCCATAGATTAGATAGAGATAGAGACTAACTAACATAAAACGATTTCTTCTCTATGGTCATAGAGAAAAATCGAATAAAATATGCGTATCGTAAAGTTCCTAGGGCTCTATTTAGTGCAAGGAAGGAACATAAATATTTAGTGCTATACGGATGGTCCGTGCGGACGTCCGTTGTCCCTAGCTATCGTATAGAAATCAATTATTGCGTTTTAGTCCATTCATTCTAGATTTTTTAGCGGCAAAATTTATAATTTTTTTAAACAGCTGCTGTGTTATACCTATATACGAGTACATTAAAATACACGATTCTCCCGCCTGCCCCGCAACCCGCTTCACCCCTCCCCCCCTGAAAAGTGTCCCGTTTTACAGATTTTCTCAATTTTCAGGAAAACTATACAAGCTATGACAAAATGGTTAAAGACTGGATTATTTGTCAATAAATTACCTACAAATAAATCCTAGCATTCATTTTGATACGATTGATAGTTTCCAAGCTATGGTGCATCAAAGATTACTAAAAATGTGCGCTTAGCAGAAATATAACATTTAAGAAACAATAATATTTATAATTTTTTACAAGAAATGCGTTAATATAAGTACTTTATATCTAAATAAAAAACTGGTCAAGTGCGAGTCGGACTCGCGCACGAAGTGTTCCGTACCATTATCTATAAAAACGGCACCTACAATGGCATCTATAAAAATCACGTTTTTGTATTGCCCCTTAAATATTTATTTTATTCTGTTTTTTATTATTTGTTGTTGTAGCGGCAAC
Organism: Epirrita christyi; assembly: GCA_951392215.1. Lineage (NCBI taxonomy): Eukaryota > Metazoa > Arthropoda > Insecta > Lepidoptera > Geometridae > Epirrita > Epirrita christyi. Next base: position 11,164,974 of record OX595846.1, read on the forward strand.
AGAAATACATCATCTGTGAAAATTTCAACTGTCAAACTATCACAGTTCATGAGATAGGTACAGCCTGGTAACAGACGGACGGACAGACAGCCGAGCCTTAGTAATAGGGCCCGTTTTACCACATGGGTACGGAACCCTAAAAAACAGTATCGTCATCATTATCTTCTAAAGATTTGTTGAAGCTTTTATCAAAGTGTTGAAGCACCTAAGGCCCTAGCAATGGTTGCACATGGTGGAACAACGCAGCTTTAACACATCCACATCTTTTTCCGCAGCAGTGATAGTTTGACAGTTGAAATTTTCACAGATGATGTATTTCTGTTGCCGCTACAACAACAAATAATAAAAAACAGAATAAAATAAATATCTAAGGGGGCAATACAAAAAACGAGATTTTTATAGATGCCGTTGTAGGTGCCGTTTTTATAGATAATGGTACGGAACACTTCGTGCGCGAGTCCGACTCGCACTTGGCCGGTTTTTTATTTAGATATAAACTACAATATTAACGCATTTCTTGTAAAAAATAATAAATACATATTATTGTTTCTTGTGTATTAAATGTTTTATTTCTGCTAACATTATATTACATTACATTTTATTTTACATTTTTAGTAATCTTTGATGCACCATAGCTTGGAAACTATCAATCGTATCAAAATGAATGGTAGTATTTAATTGTAGGTAATTTATTGACAAATAATTCAGTCTTTGGCCATTTTGTCCTAGCTTGTATAGTTTTCCAGAAAATTGAGAAAATCTGTAAAACGGGATACTTTTCAAGGGCGGGAGGGGTGAAGCTGGTTGCGGGGCAGGCGGGAGAGTCGTGTATTTTAATGTACTCGTATATAGGTATAACACAGCAGCAATAAAATAAGATTATAAATTTTGCAGTCATGCCCATACATTGAAATCTAGAATGAATGGACTATTTAGCGTTTAGTAGTGCAAGGCTCGCGGAGAGATTGATTTCTATACGATAGCTCCGGACAACGGACGTCCGTATAGCACTAAATAGAGCATACGGTTGACTTGACTGCCTTTACCAATAATCGTGTTGTATCCAATTTACTTCTTCTTTTAATTATGGCTTCTGTGGTAGTTGGGTAGACTGACAGTGAAAATACTATGTGACTGTCAGTCAATTTAACTGTCAGTGACAGACGAAAATCGACTGTTGTAAACAAACAAACAAAACGCCGTAATTGAACCTTGATTGAACATGGTCCTTCCTGTCTTTATCTTCATCTTCATGTTCAATCAATCCGAAAATTTCGGCTTTCGATCTGCTGTGATTATTTGAGATATTACTAATAATAATCAAGTATCATAACTAATCTTGTAAAATTAAATTAGCATGATGGCTCTAACACCTCAGCAAAGGGCCCGGGCGCATTTGCGAGCTAATTTTCTTTATGGACTTTGTGAATTGAATGGTAAGTTTTGAGCATTAATATTCCAGTGCTAGTTGCTCAATCACGCTTTCTCCTAATCAAATCAAAAGCGAAATCTAAAGTTTTATAGGTCAAGTGTAGTCAAGTTATTATCAAGTGATAATAACTAACAAGGGCTAAAATAAACAAAAACATTGTTCTCTTCTCTGGTTCTCATAAAACATGGCCAAGCCCAGTCTATGTGCTTCGGCTGGTTGGGGTGTAGATAAGGGGGCGCTGAGGAAAAAAGACTGTCAAAATATCGCAAATAAAAAGACTCGTCAAAATTTGGCAGTCATTTTTCCTCAGCGCCCCCTTATCGACACTCTGACCCTTCGGCTTCGTCCATGTGGCTCCGGGTTAAAGAGAAGCCTATGTTGCAATCATTAATAGGTAATAAGTCTATGGTTGCAATCCAGTTGATAGACGTTACATTCGGAAAAAGTTAATTGTGAAAAAAAACCATCTAAATATTCTTATTAAAGTTTCGCATCCAAAGCTTGCAAGCCATTTAAAGTGCCTTGTTGAGGTTTTGTACCACCATAAAGATGAAAGTAGAAATTTAGTTTTCTCATCATTGAGTCCAACAATATGTATTTTCATCAATATTGTTATTTCAGGCGAGTCTTGCAATATTACGACTATAGAACAATCAACACTAAGTGGCACCTTCAAAGGATGGAAAACAGATGGAGATTCTGGTGAGATTTTGGTGCAAAGTCTGCAAACTCCCACAGGTGAAAACATGAATACGGCTCTGGTCAGGACATCAGATATAATTTCCATTGAATTCAATAAAGATATTGTACTGCCAACTCGCTGTAGAGTGAACACAGGGCCCTGGAACGGGGATCTACGAGGCCGATGATGGTGATGATTGTATGTCATCTGAGGAGGGTTTAATAATATGTATTAGGTTATTTTTTCTTGATTAAATGCTCGGAAGTAATTCATAAAAATGTACTGTAATTATTTGATTTTATATTGAATATAAAATTGACATTTTTGAAAAAACCATAAACAGGTATATGATCCACACTGACAAATATTTCAATAACAGGCACCTACCGATTTAGGTAGGTAGCCCTTATTGCTGAGGCAGGCAATTCTCTAAGATGGCAGGCCTTTTTAACCGACTTCACAAAAAGGAGCAGAATTCTCAATTCGGTTGTATTTTTTTTTTGTTTGTTTCTCATATCTCCGGCGTTTATGTACCGATTTGGAAAATTCTTTCTATATTTGAATAGATATACTTCCAGATTGGTCCCATTTTTTTCAGAATCCAGTTCTGATGATGGAGTCCATGAGGAATTGAGGGAACTCCTCAAATATTGTAGGCTTACGTATAGCGATTTTGATATTTTCAGCAACAAATAAAGCATTTGCATTCAGAAAGTATCATAACCCTTTCACCACTATGGTTCTTTCATAAATTTTTTTCATCTAGATATTTAGTCGGATACAATGGCGGAAGTCGGTTTCTAAATGAAAAGTTATGTAATCTTCTGAATTTCTGTTTGTTACAAAGATAAGTAGGTATAAGTTGCGTATAAAAGTTCCTTTTTTTCGCTTAGTACCTAGGTAAGCTGCTGATGCTTAACTATATTGTATAGTCTATCGGCCTCTGGGCATGTAGACAAACATCTATGTAGATGTACCTAGTAAAAAGTAAATTTTATTTTACTACACAAGTGATCGACAAACGCCGTCAAGCAAGATTTTATAACTAACAACCTATAACTTGTGTTTAACCTTCGCTAGCTTAATACGCTTGCGCTTGTGTGGACGTTAGTGTAACGGTTAATCTTAACAGAACCATTCCCTAGAGACTTAAGAGAGTTTAAAGTTAAGTTTAAAGGTAATCAAAAAGCAATTTTTGAAGTTTTGATTTATTGTTTAATCGCTAACATTCATTACCTATGTACGTACGTAGCACCTTCCCATTAAAACTTAGGTCTCTCAAAAATAAGCGGTAAAAATCTAGGGCAGTCCCCGTAGCAACCCTAACGAGGCATGGAGTTTGCGAAAAACGAAAACACGTGGATCGGCGTCTTGGGGATAAATGGAAGTCTACGAGGATGGATGAGGCTACTTTGTATAGGTTATTAGGTTTTTGTTCGTAAAATGAGGTAGGTAGCGTCTATTTGTTGGGATAGCGATTTATTAACGCTTTCTTAGAATGGACACTCACTGCTGCTTACGTACCTACTATCTATTGTGTTTATATAATTACGCCTATTTTAAACGCAGGTTCTTACAATAATAAGTGTTCATCTGTTTTTAAACAAATAACAAAAGTCAATGAAGTGAGAATAGCATTTCCCAACCATTTGTATTGCATACGCTTGAAGGAGCGACATCCAGACTGCAACGCGAGATCTACACAGATAAACATAGGCTTCGTTGGGAATGAGCGGAGGTGCCAGCAAAATTTGTTAAGATAAATCAATAAAATTAATAAATGCTGGACTTTTTACACAACATTATCTAGCCCCAAGCTAAGCAGAGCTTGTGTTATGGGTACTAGTAAACTGATATACTTAATACAATACATTACATACCTAGATGGATATTTTTTATTATACATAGAAAAATACCCAGAACACCCTGAACAAATATCTGCTGATCGTACAAATATTTGTTCCGAGGCGGGAATCGAACCCGCAACCTTAAATAAGAATGTTTGGAGTAGAAATTTGAGGTAGCGAAGGCGCGTGTTTCTTTACGAATTATTTTTCACTCGGACTCTTGGCGGCGGTCACGTGGGTGACGCCGCGCGTGACTCTAGTATTTTAGGGTCCGGCGCGTCGCCGGCTGAAATGATAATGATCGTATTACATCAGTCAACTTGCTCAAGTTGTCATGGAAATTAACTAGGTACTTACCTTAGAATCAGAGTCAGTCGGTATAGCAGCGGATATTCCAACTTTTCGGAGTATTTAAGTCTCGTCACATCTCTAGTGTGCTTACAATCACAAGGCCGGAGCCCGGCAGACCTGTTGCTCGATCGATTTGTGTAGCGCACAGCAGCGGGATTTATAGGCGCAAATTTTTGCGTGAAACTTCGAATAAGAACTTATATACCCTGAGTCCCTGGGGAGTACCTAAATATTTTCAGACTAGCGTAGAACCATAATTATAAGCTCTGCGCCTGCTCTCAAAATATGTACTTGCCAATGTACTCGTAATGTAGGTAAAAGATACCTAGGTATCACAAAGTTCGTAGGCACGGTAGTCCCTGGTGGCGAACCTTGCTAAAATCTAAAGACATAGGTATAGTTCTGCTGTGCTGTGCTGTGGTGTGTTGTGGTGTGTTCTGTTGATGTGGTGTGTTCGGCCTAAGAATAGACCCCTCTCCCGTGGATGTCGTAAAGCCGACTTAGGGATTACACCAGGGGATGGGCAGCAGCATCCACCTGGATAGGTACTCGACACCAATGCTGCGATCACGAATCCGTCTGCCAAGCGCATTTGGGGGGATATGGCAAATTCCCCCATTGCATTTTATGGGACAGTAACCTCACAATTTTGAAATTTGGAATGCTAGGAGGCTTTCTGACACAAATAAAGGGAAAAGTGAAAAAGACAACATTTGACGACCTCTTAGCGCGGCGGGCGAGTAGCCGGCTGAGATGCAAGAGGTTGCGGGTTCGATTCCCGCTACGGGGCAAATGTTTGTATGATCAGCAAATATTTGTTCCGGGTCTTGGTGTTATGGTACTCGTAGTTCCTGATCCCCACGACTCAGGGAATCCTAGTGTGGGATCAGGGCTACGTATGTGACTTTTGGGTGTTATGTTAAACAGTGTTGCCATCAACCCAAAGCCCTTCTCCGTTACTTTAACGAAATGGGCTGGCTGGGTTAGCACTTATTAGCACAGGGGGGCAATGCACAAATCACACTAGCGACAATCACACGTCTGTTACCACTGATGGTATATTTACCCCCCCCCCCCCACCGTGCCACCCCCTACGTGCCCCTATATGCCGATTTATGGTGGAGTCTCTTTCTCCACCATATACAATGGACCAGGAGTCCTTAGAGGACCATCGCCGTCGGGACCGCGGAAGATTGCGAAAGCGTTCCCGTAGTCCCGACTATAGGCGCCTGGACGGCAACCGTGGGTTTTATTCATTAAGACTCTGACATAACCCCCGTGGATACCTCTCGTGGGAGGTATCCATGAGGATTTCCCCACGATAACAAAAAAAGGAGCAATGCACAATACAACCAACAGCGGGACGGCAGTGCAGGTCTTGAGCTTCTAATACCTCTGTGGTTTTCGGAGTTTCTCATGGAATTATTGCAACCGGATGTGACTAGTAAATAGTCAAAAACGCTCTTAATGATGATTGTATCATCGTTCCTATGATATTATACATTTCAACTATACCTAGATTTAAACAGCTGATGAATTAATTTGGGAAAGTAGGTTATAGTTTCGACACTTTCTTTTTAATTATTTAATGTTTACATATAAATTTTAAACACCTGTTTCTTATTATTGTATTGGTAGGTAAAAATTAATATTTACCTACCTACTTAACAAATTAGTTGGTGTAGTAAGTATATGAGTAGACCTATTAAATAGGTAGATACAATATTTTTAAACTTCATTCAGTCTTTGAAGTTCGGGCACTTTAGTGGTTTTTAAGAATTTTGTTTTAGTTAAAAATACTATTTCATACTTACTTCTGCTAACTAGCTAGACTTACTGTCAATATACGTTCTTACTATTTAGAATCCGTGATCATGAAAACTTTTACTTTGGTAAGTTTAAAGTTCCTACCTAGCTTTATCCTATACTATTAAAAAAGCAATATTTGTACCTATGTATATTCTATGTTTTGAGATCTCGAATACGGCTCAAACGATTTCGATGAAATTAGGTATAGGGTCGTTTTTGGGGACAAAAAATCTATCTAGCTAGGCCTCATCTCTGGGAAAACGCGTTTTTCCAGGTACTAAGTCAAAGTTTTGAATCGCATCTTATAAACTAAAGTTAATCCTGTTCCAACGCGACCAAACCTAGAAAAATCAGGGCAGCAAAAACGGCTTGGTTTTTTTTGATGTTCCTTCTTACTACTAAGTTGAGAAGCGCCTGTGTGATGCCTATCAAACAAGAAGCTGATTCATAGCTAAAGATCGTAACTGAACAACCCTTGGAGTCGCGACCTCTAGGGAAAAAAAGGGAAAAATAGGGACGACGAGGTGACTCAGCACTAATTCGTGAATTGTATCCTAATCACTAAACCTATATCATAAAACTGATACCTGTAGATACAAGAATCCTCATGAATCACCAATGTAAAGAGAATCACTAAAAGTGCATAACACAGCACACGCTACGCTATAGATATAAATATACTTACTTACAAGACCTAGTAGCTTCATATAAACTGCCCCGGATTCGCGCGGGAGTGGATGCTAGCCCAAAACCTTGTCGAAGAATCATGCTATTCAAAAGAGAAAGCTTTATTCGAATTTCGAATCCCTTCAGTGGGTTTGGAGTAGGTTACCTATATAACAACGCGAAAACAACACATTTTTTTTTGAGTATTGATGTGATTCTTTTGGTTTTTGTAACGAGTTTTTTTTGTAGATTTCTCTATGCATAGCTGCTGTAAGTTGGCCAGCCTACGCAGATAGTCAAGAAGAAGAGTTCACTGTTCATCTGAATACAAAATCGTCAGACATCAATAAATATGTAAGAGAGCTGGCGGAAAAACTTTACAAAGGTAAGACATACTTTCATAAGATGCTCCATTACGAAATAATGGTTTTAGGGTTCTGTAGTTTGACAAGGAATTCTATAAAGTCGTTCAGGCCGTCCGCATCCATCTGTGAAAGGATTATACCTACTAAATTCCAAGTTTAACAACCAAAATGCTTACCTAGATAAAATCGAACGTTTGGATGGATACCATAAATATTCGTACAGGTTTTAATCCTATCCTACTAATATTATAAACGCGAAAGTTTGTGAGTATGGATGTTTGTTACTCTTTTACGTAAAAACTACTGAATGGATTTGAGTGAAATTTGGAATGGAGATACTTTACGCCCTGGTTTAACGCATATGCTACTTTTCATCATCATCATCATCATAAATTTTCATCATTATTCACGCGGGTGAAACCGCGGGGCGCAACTAGTTGAGTATAATTATGAAAATAAGCTACCTATTAAAGTTTTTGGGTGTACCTCCCCATCCCCATGCATATAAGAGGTTTTCTTGAGTTGATTTGGAGTGTCCTTTAACAGGTCTTGCTAAAGGAGGCATCGTTTTCATACATCTTTTTTTTTAGCCGTAGGATACCGTCATTTCGATATTTTCCTACCCCGCCAAAGTCGTTGCCATATGTAAACTGTTTTACCTAGAAACATGTGATTCCCTAGTTGGAGGATCATAGTGAAAACTCAAATTGGAAATTATTTTGTACTAACTGAATCAAAGTCTGCAGATAAACATTAAAAATGCAAAAATGAAAAATGAAAATTTTTTTTAATCTAGAAGCCTTCGTTCGTTTATAAGTCTTATACGATTATATATCTACAAAATTGTATGAAGATCTGACTTTTAGTTTTTAAATTATTTTATTTTAATAGAGCCAGACTAATGAAAAAACCTAGTTTCTTATTCATTTAAAAACTACCTGTCAGATCTTTATACAATTTTGAAGATATACCTAATCGGATAATACTTATCAAGGTAGGTACGCAGTGCTCTAGATTTTAAGAACAATGCAGCAGAAAAAAATTAAGCTTAATTCAGCCGAAATGCTAGACGATGTGTACGCAAAGGTTAAGCACTGCCTCTGTTGAATGTCAATATACTATTAAAATTGTAACTTAAATTCTGTATATAAATTTCAGGCTTACAGGACAACCCGTCTTTGAAGCTGAATCAAACGGCAATCAATGATATTCACGATAGAATGTACGTCGCGGTTGTCGTCGACGAGTCATCGTCATCGAATTACTTGGTAAAAGTCATCGATATAAAGCCTAAAAACAAAAAAACTGATGATAGTTCTAGTGAATCTGCATCAGATGAAGACTGGCTACAATGGCCATAAGTCATAAGTATTATTATAAGTTATCTTTAGGTATTTTGTCGATAAGTATACATTTTAAATAGAAAAGTTTTGTTTTTTTAAACTTTTAGGTACCTATGATCATCATCTCACGCTCAAAGGGCAAACAACATTTTGCTGCGCGACTCTTAGAGCATTAAATACTCTAAGTGACCAGGGCACGGTACCAATCACTAATTTAATGAAAGTTTGTTTTGAAAAATAATTTTTTCAACAAAAAACTATTGTTTTCAACATTTAAACACAATGCAAGAAAGATTTTTTTTTTATTCATAAAATAGCTTGGAATATTATGTTGGGCTGACTAAAAATAATTGTAAAATGTATATTTTACGAGATATTCAAATAAAATGCTTATTTCGGGCGATTATTTTTTGTATGAAGATTCCTATTGCTGAGCATGCAATAGGAATCTTTCTCCACTTTTCTCGTTTTAATTCTTCGCTCAGTTTAATTTTAACTAAATTTAGTCTAGAGTGATTGCGTCAGACACAATGTGAATGAAACGGTATCAGGATGACCAAGAAGAAACCAGTGAAACGGAGAAGTATAAAAGTTTTGTAAACATTATGAAAATGTCGCATAAAGCTGTCATGAAAGTCGTAAATCCGAAAAGATTTATACCGTAACTTCTCCACAATGACCCTTCAAAATAAGCATTACAAAAATGTATATCTCCATACAAAGTAGTGAAATATTACGGTGGGATTCTGTGAACGAATTCAAAGGTAGAAAAGGTACAATTCTATCGCGTGACAGTGTGTAGTGTAAGGAGTAGAAAAAGAACCTAAAGTGGATAGGGTAGTGTAACACAGACTCTATAGAAGGTATTTTAAAGCATAGATTATAACTCTGTGAATAGATATAGGTACCTACTCCATAGCTAATGCTTCATCATTTACACATGCATCATCATTATCAGACGCTAGACGTCGACTGCTGGACAAGCCCTCTCTCATAGAATGTAACGAGGGATTTGCCATAACAACCATGCTTGCAGTCAGATTGGTGTTGATTTACTTAGATGCTATCCCAATTCCTAATTTACATTGTTACATAACACCCAACAATCACATAGATAGTCCTGCTCCCACACTAAGATTCCCTGTGTCGTGGGTATCAGGAACTACGAGTACAATGGGTCCACAAAACCCAGACCCGAAAAAAAAAACATTTGCAGATCATTTAAGCATTTGTCCCGCAGCGGGAACACAAGGCGAAGCTTTTGCATCGCATCACCGGCTACTCGTCTGCTGCGCCAAGGTCATAATCACAGATGGTAGATTCCCGTTACCCAATAGTATATATAGGTAAAAATGATTTGCCTGATCTGGGATAACTCCCATGTAATTGTAAGTATCAAGTGGAAATCCGCAGGTACTCTCAGCATAGACATAAGCTACGAAAGACAAAACACCAAAAAAAAATGAATAAGTTTAATTTCTTCTAGAAACGAGTCTTGACGACTGTTTCTCGTAGGCAAACAACAACAAGCGACAAACCACGGCCTCGGCGAAGACGCATTACTACGATCATGACATCCTGATAAACCCACAGTAGGTAATTTACTGTGAATCGCACAATCGTAGGAATATAGACGTGACAAATGGTGAGCGCTGCCAATGCTTTTCCACAATTAACTCAGGAGGCCTATGGAATCCCCTTTTGGGGAAAAATAGGTGTGTCTATATATATCATCATCAGTCTATAGAAGTCCACTGCTGGACCTAGGTCCCCCTCCCAGAATGCGGAGGGTTCCCAACGAGTAACACCCAAACGAGTTACACTGTTACTATGCCACAACGAACGGTATTGAGCCGCCTACGTCCACAAACGTCCGGAGACCTTTATTTAATGTATTTAGAACATCGAGCGGAGGGCCTTCCTCTACTGCGTCGGTCGGTTTGTGGTCGTCACTCGAGAACCTTTATTCCCTAACGGTTGATCTATGTGTGTATGCAGGTAAATAAGAACGATGACTTACCAATACAAACCTCGTCTACAATTTCTTTATTCCGTGATAGGACGGACGACTTAGTTGTGTCTGCGGTCGCTAGATTCGCCCGAGGGACGTTAATCTATTTCCCAGCATACCTTTTTACCTGTCTATTTGAGCTCACTTATAATACATTTTGTTACCCAAGTATTTTAGATTGGTAATATTTTTTCATCCCATCTATTCGAAAAGGACGACTTGGTTCGCCTTTAAGTGCACCCAAAGGTGGTGTTTTCTGTATGAAGCTTTTATAAGTGCGCCGCAATTATCTTTGCCGCGCACTTTTTAATTTTGGAACATATCGAACACAAATAAATGCGCCGCAATTATCTTTGCCGCGCCCTTTTTAAATTTGGAAATATTGCAAATATTGTTTAAATAAATACTGGCTGGTACGATGGCCCATAGTCGCGCCACCGGCTGAATAAAAAAACACAAATTAGAAACGCGCGAACTACAGCCCGCGATATCGTCATTTTTAACCGACTTTACAAAAAGGAGGAGGTTCTCAATTCGGTTGTATTTTTTTTAATGTTTGTTACCGCATATCTCCGGCGTTTATGAACCGATTTGCAAAATTCTTTTTTTATTTGAATAGATATATTTCCAGATTGGTCCCATTTTTTTCAGAATCCAGTTCTGATGATGGAATCCATGAGGAATTGAGGGAACTCCTCAAATATTGCAGGCATACATATGGCGATTTTGATATTTTCAGCAACAAACCAAGCATTTGCATTCAGAAAGTATCATAATCCTTTCACCACTATGGTTCTTTCATAATTTTTTTTTCATCCAAATATTTAGTCGAATACAATGGCGGAAGTCTGTTTTTTAAATGAAAAGTTACTCACGGTTTCAAGGTTTTGTTTTGAAATAAAATATGAGGCGCCTTTTATTTTCTCATAGTGGGTGATGAAAAGTAGAGTGTAACACTCGGGCGCAAAATATATTTTTGGCTCGGGCGACGTACTTTGAATCCATCGCTACGCTCGGGATTCTACTCTAGAATCTCTCACTTCGCTCTGGAATCAAAAAAGCGCCCTCGCCGTAAAAATATTATTTTGCTCCCTTATGATACAATCTACTATTTTGTGATTTTGGTGAATTTTGAATGTCTGTTAGGTAGGAGCTCCAGGAGTTTGCCATAGGCTTCTTTGCTGGTTTACTAAAAAGTAGCACGTACTGCCTGAGTATACTTAACACTAAACTGCGATCACCAATCCGCCTGCCAAGCGTGTGATTATGGCAAACATAGCACGCTATGGATGCTATGGGGGAGGCCTCATCCAGAAGTGGATGTTAATCGGTTGATGAAGGAGAAGAAGATACCTATCTGGATAAAACAAGAAATAAAAAAATAAAAAACTAAGTACTACTTGTCAAAAACTTTAAATATTTAAAAAAGTTAACCTTTGATAGGAAAGAAGATAAAAGCATCATTCAGTTTTTCAATGACCCTGCAAACCTTAACGATGCCTTTGTGGTAGACAAGAGCTTCATTACGGTTGTTTTGGAGTATTTTAAATGATAGTGATGGATGAGCAGCTAGATTAAATACTTACCACAACAAGTTTTAAAGAAAAAGTTATAAAATATACAAAAAACCAGACTGCGAACCAAACTGAAAAGCGATAAAAATTAATCAGGTTTTTGGAATGTACCCAATTCCCACTAAACTTTTTCATCAGCCGTTAGACGCCCACTGCTGGACAAGACCTCCCACATAGTATGCAATGAGGGATTTGCCATAATCACCAAGCTTGGTAGGTGGATTGGTGATCGCAGTATTGGTGCTGAGTGCTCAGATGGATGCTGCTGCCCATCCCCTGTTGTAATCCCTTAGTCGACTTTTACGACATCCAAGGGAGGAGATTGAGGGATTCTTAGGTCGTACACACCACGGCACTAATGATAAAGATAATATTAGTAATCAGAACTATAAGCTGATTAAAATGAGTCTATTCGAAAAACCCCTTATTTGTCAAAATCCATCAATCCGTTTAAGCTACAGAAGGGGAACTACTATAGGAACAACAAAAAACAAATATACATTACATACACGCGAAAAACATTACCCTCTATCGGGGTATTCGTGTAAAAAGTCAAAATTATAATAATTATGAGGTAGTTAGGTACTCGGTAGAAAATCATTCCATGAACATTTTCAGAACTTTTCGTGGACATAAATGAAACCATTTTCCTGTTTTCATGTTTGATTACAGTCAATGAACAAAGGTGAGTCTGATGTTTCAATTTAAAATTCTAATGATCTCTACACAAACGAGGTCGAGAATAATAAATTTTCCTAAGTGAATTGTGTTCCCCCGAGATTTCCTCGAAAAAATTCAAAGCTGGCACCATCTGAACATTATAATCTACCCAAACTTTCTTGTATTTTCAAATGGATGGAATGAGCCCATTCATTTTTACACGATAAATAATTTTATTAAAAGTTTGTGAAAACAACAGTAGCATTTATTACAATATTATTGTTAAGAGGAGGTCACCGGTAGCTATCAAAAGGGCGTTTAAGCCTTATTGCTTGCAAACGAAGTATGCTTCTAATTTGGCAATTATTTCTTTAAAATTCACTAATATCTAGGCCCGTGGCGTTAGTTTCTTATAAAATTATATGGCTATCAAAACATTAATTAAAAAAACCTATTTTTATTAAAACTGGCGTACCATGATTCTATCTATTAGTGTACTGATCATGTGTACAAAATTTCATGGTATTCGATGAAATAATGAATGGATTTAATAGCCAAAATACATAGAAGCAAGTTTCAACCGGTAAACTTCTCAGCGTTTTTTGTTTTGATGCATCGCAATCCAAGTGATCTAAATTTTAAATGTTTTATCAACCTACTCATGTAAGGGTTGTCGATACAGAATGTTGATTGGTCATACTTTGTGTAGAAGCTGGGTCGGTATTCAAGTACCTAGTTATTTGTTTCAAAGTCCATATGAATAGGGATTACCCTAGCTCCTAGCTTTCCAATCAACTATCACAGATCTGCCGCCTAAATATTCATACCGATATCAGAGCGACCACAAAATTTATCTTTTGCGTCTAGTCTAGATTTTTTGCAAACCGCTGTAATCCATTCATCATGATGACTACCTCTGTGGTGCAGCATGCAAGAACCCCGCTGAGATGCAAGAGATTGCGGGTTCGATGCGGGACAAATGTTTGTATGATCTGCAAATATTTGTTCCGAATCTGGGTGTTATGGTACTATGGTACTCGTAGTTCCTGACACCCATGACGCTGGGAATCCTAGTGTGGGATCAAGACTACGTATGTGACTGTTAGGTGTTATGTTATGTTATTATCAGCAAATCAAAAGTATTTTATAAATTGAAAACACAAGGATCATTTTGAATTGTCGTAAAATCGACATCATCATCATCATCATCAGCCAGAAGATTCCACTGCTGGACAAAGGTTTGACATAATTAAATTTTTGTTATGTAAATCTGATAATAGTATCATTGTCATCATTATTCATTAATTCATTTAATCAAAAAAAATCGTATCCCAAAAATATACACAATTTTTTTTTAATTTTGTTGTTTTAGCCTGATTTTGATTATGAAATAAATATTTTGAATGTCACAAAGAACGGTCTTATCCAATTATATCTGGTATTTTGATAATGATGATATTTTTTTTACCATAAAGAGAGGCTACATCTGGGTCAAGTCTACGTACCTATCGGTTTTCAATGTAATTTTTAATGAACCTCTTCCCCAATTTTAACATGTTTGTTTTATATCTTGTAATTGCTCGTGAAGATGACCTTATTCATTTATCGAAAACAATATTTATTTATTTTTCAATCGTGACTGTCCCACTGCTAGGCCAAAGGCTGGCCTTCCATCCCTCCCGACTTGACGCTAAAACAGGCCAAGATCTTAAAGTATGCGTTTAGTTCATCCTGCCATCTCATCGTAGGCCATCCCAAAACGATAAAAACAATAGCTGATCTGAAATCCCCACTTACTTGTAGCATGAAACAACACCCTAAATGTTTCGTTGTATGTTTACATAGAAGCGGACAGCGTGATTAACGAGGTAGGCAATTTGCGGAATCACCTGCGACCCCAGGTAGCCATCTTTGAACTTAATCTGGCCCTGGGACAGTAGCTACATGAAGGACCTACGTGAGATACGAGAGTGTAATACTTTAAATAATGAAACCAGAAAAGCAAATTTAGCTATCTCTAGAGCCGAAACCATCAAGGTGAGCAGTTGTTGCTACTAAGTACCAAAATAAATGTTGTGAAGTTCTTACTTATTCCAATCAAGTAAGCAATTATCAATATCATCACCTTCATTCTGACGAGCAATCAAAGGACTTGAAGATTCTGAGAATCTACAAAAATGCGGAAGATAATTAGTCCCATCTCTCTTGACCACGTAATACACTCGAGAGCAATGAATCCGGGTCACTTAAAGAATGTTAAAATCTCGGAAACTAAAAATGATAGATTAATGCAATAAATTGTATTTAATAGACAATGTAATACTCCTTAAATGAAGGTAAAAAAAAATATGAGTCACCATACATTTTATTAACACAAAATTACATAAAGAAAAAAACTGCTGATCTCTCCTTAAAACAAAAATAGGAAACATGAAATTTTTGAACTTTATTACGATTTTCTTGAATTTTAATACTTCGTATTGCCTCCTCGTGCTTTTTTAATTTAATTTTTTTTTTTTTTTTTTTATTATTAAATTTTAATTTTAAATTTTAAATTTTAATTTTAATTTTTTTTTAACTTAATTTCGTAGTTCCATCTTCGAAAGTGGCCCTTTTTCAAATTTGATTTTTTTATGATATAACTTTACTAAGAAGTTTTAATACCTTCATTTAAGGAGTATTACATTGTCTATTAAATACAATTTATTGCATTAACCTAGCATTTTTAGTTTCCGAGATTTTTAGGATTCTTTAAGTGACCCGGATTCATTGCTCTCGAGTGTATTATCGGATTATTTGAAAAAAAATTGTTAATTCCAATTTTATGATCTTCTTTCTCTCCAAACGCCAAGAAAGAGACTGACTAGAAATATAGAAGAAAAGTAGAAGAGAACTTTGTCCTAATTATATTAGTTGGCAGTTGACCCTAACCAAAGAAAACATCTTCATTTGTGTAAATCAAATCAAATCGAATCAAAAGAATTTTATTCATTGAAATCACAAGGATCATTTTGAATTGTCTTGTAAACTAAAACTAAAGGCTATTGTTTCACTGAAAGTAGCTAGTTGGCTATGTAATTGAACGAGCGAAACGAGTTCTATGAGTATCATCATAATCAAGCAGCCATTAAAAGTCCACTGCTGGACGAGGACTCCTCGATAGAATAAAATGGGGAGAATAACATAATCGCTTGACTGGCGGTTTGGTGATCACAGTATCGGTGTTGAATTCACAGGTACCCATCGTCTGGTTTAATCCCTTAGTTGGCTTTTACGATATCCACGGGAGGGGACGGAATGGTATATTACTAGGCCAGACCGGACACATCACGGCAAATATGAGTTTATTTGGATGAATCGGACTATGTGTGTATGTTAGTTAGAAGAACTTTCGTTGATGATCTGATCTTCATGAAATTTGATAGGTGGGTAGATGTATTGATACACTGAAAAAACGCAACTATAGCAAAGTACCAATTTGACTTGTCTAAAAATATTTTGGCTACACACAACTACAATAATGTAAATAAGGTTATGAGCTAAATCGGTCAAGGGGGTTGCTGAAATACTTAATTGGGTGTAACGAATCAAGGTGCTGACCGGGGAGGGACCTTACAAACATATCTAATCAAAGTCAAAGTCAAAAAGAACTTTATCCATTGAAATCACAAGGATCATTTTGAATCGTCTTATAAAAAATTAAATTAATTAATGTTAAAATTATTGGCCTATTTATTTACATAAATATTTAATCTAATGTGGGATCTGGACTGAATGCGACTATTGGGAGTTATTTATTTATAAACATAACAAAACATAAATACACGCCTTTTTCCCCAAAGGGGTAGGCAGGACCCAAAAAGACCTCTTTTCACCGTGGGTTGCACTAACTAATTTTATAATATACCGTTTGGATTTTAATTAACTCTTATTCTGATATTTCGTAACAGCTTCTCGTAGATGCTGCTACGGCGTAGCACCTACGCCCTGTTACAATTACTTGGCATTCTATTGGTAGATGTTTTTGTAATTGTTAATAATGATTATTGAATTTTTATTATTTTTCAACCTGACTGCCATTAAAATGTTTTCCTAAGGATTAAATCAGTACCTGCGCAGTAATCGATCGACGATATAATCGGATTTTACGCTACTTCACGCCACACTTCACGCGGTCTCAAAGACCGGCTCCGTTCACCGGACGACTAGATTTAAGTCCTGTGAATTAAGTTTGTGTTGAAATAGAGTCAGTTACGTTGACGCATTCAATAATGTAATTCTTACGATTAACGAATTTATAGTGCTTTATGCACATTTATATGCAGCCGAGGTGTGTCCGAAGAATAGACCTCTCCGTCTCCTGCCGTGGATATCCTTAAAGACGACTGAGGGATTACATCAGGGGATGGGCAGCAGTATCCACCTGAGCACTCAAAATTAATACTGCGATCACCATTCCGCCTGCCAAGAGTGGTGATTATGGCAATTTCCCGCATTGTATTTATGGGGCAGCTTTCGTCCATCAGCAGTGGACGTCTAAAGGCTGGTTATGATGATGATGATGATGGCGCAGCTATCAAACGATAGGTCCGCCTCGAACGCCATACCTACGGCAACATACTATACTTATAAATCTGTGTACGGAAAGTAATCCGAAGTGACAATTCTCATATATAATTATCAATTTCGATTTTTAAAATATTTCAACATTTCCTTTGTGATTTCCTAATTATTATTTTTTTACAGGATATTATTTTGCAACTTCAGTAGCGGTTAGCATCTCGTTAGTAACTCAGAAGAGCTTACTACCTAAACTAGGCAACGCACAGTATTACATATACCTACCTACTATTCAGTTAAGGAAGATAACCCACCAAAAACTTCCCATATCCACGTACCTACGTAGTTACCAAACTTCTAATTTACTAGAACTTATGCTAACAGCCTTAGAACTGAGTAACTTGGCATATCGCGAGCATATGATTCTGGGAAGTTTATAACCAGTGTCTATACTTTAAAAGTACCTACATATGGGTGTGAAGGTAGGGAGCTCTGTTGGGTTACCATGATCTCTTAAAGCGATTCAGTTCAAAAACTGTTCTGTACAAAATATTGGTACGTTGTTGATATTCGTCATCATTGAATAACTTTAATCGCAGAAGTCTATAGACCTTCTGGCTATTGTGCCTTTAAATATAGCTGCGGATATCACGGAACCGTTATTTTGTACTGAATAGTTTTTGAACTGAATCGCTATAAGAGCTCATGGTAACCCGCTGGCCGCTTATTTTCAACTTTAAACGGGTACGTAATTCGACTGATTAAATAATCAGAAAAAGCGAAATGACTACTACTACTTCTACTGTGATACTTTTTAGGGTTCCGTACCTCAAAAGGTTCCAAAGGAACCATTATAGGATAACTGTCTATCTAGTAGGTATATCTGTCTATCACATGCCGCACAGCCTATTTTCAGGAACTATTGAAGAAAAAAAGACGAAATTTAGCACATATACAGAATAAGGTGACCCAATCACGGACACAAAATAAATGTGCATAAATGAACGAATTCTGACTGAGTACGGGGGGGACAAACTAACAAATTAAAAAAACTTTTGTCTATTGCATTCGACATTATCAAATGAAAAGGCTTGTTATGGGAATAAAAATATTTTTAAAATGTCAAGTTTAAAACATATTAAAGAAAATACACGTTAAAACAGAAAAATAAATAATTTTAAGGAAAAAACGTAAACAAAATCCTGAGTCGTTTCTAAGGAAAATATTCGTGAAGCGAAAATGTGTATAAAATGCATAATAGATCTATGATAAATGTGTTCACCGTCTGATAAGTTCAATTGGGTACGAAATCTCTCCACAGGCGTCTGACTCACACTTAACCCGGTTTTTCCCTATGTAACATCTGATGTTTTCTTTTGGTAACATATGTCAAACTTTATTTGATTACTTGCGTAGGTACGCATCGGCTTCATATGATGTTTACCATCTGAAAAGGGTTACAGATTGAGGTTGAATATTTCTATTTACCTATTTCAGCGCAGAAAACTTGATAAAATAGACCCCTGTTTGTATAAATAGCCGAGCAAAAAGTTGCTCTTTTGTGGACCGTAAAAATAAACTTGAGAATAATATTTTGGGGTTAAACAAATTTATTTCGTCCCGCAGAAACCAAGTTGGTTGGCTTGGCTGTAAATCAAGTGGCGCCGCTGCTTCTGAGCACCTATTTAATGTAATAACTGGCAACATTATTATTAAAATGAGATAACAGATGGTATAGATAGATAACGCGGTAGTATTTGGCACCAATGGCCGATCATGTAACTAAACAAACTATAAGACGATGTAATATACAGGGTGTCCCAGGGAGGCTGTGCCAGCAACGGTCTGGGATTAGGGGACACTATTACCTATAGATTAGATTTATGTCCCCCGAGTTTTTATTATTTTTGAATTACGATTATTGTTGGGTCTTTGAAATAAAAGAGAAAATAGTCTGTAACTTTGTATATACTGCCTGCCTAGACAAATGGTATTCGCTTCGAAGCGATTCTATTTCTACAGCTGTCGTAATACAATACAAAAGACCACGTAACATATCGATAGCTTACGTCAATCTCATACATTTTGGACTTTTCTGCTAGCGTCATCGCTATTAGAATGTTACTTTGTCTACGGCCTCTGGTGTATTGTAATATTAGGTAGAGGTTGGTAAAATATGAAATAATATAGAAACGCACGCTTATTTGTTCCGTAAAGAACGTACGTGGCGTAGTGGAGTGTAATTTTTGATTTTGTTAACATAATTTCGTGTCCCCAGCACAAAGGCTGTTTTATAACCGGTAACTATTGTGAATAAACAATATAGGGAAATACAATATACCTTTTGTTAGTAGGTACTTGTACCCTGATTTTTAATTTCAGTCAATTTTTGTAAACAAACAAATGTCAAGATATGCCACTGTGAGTATAAGTGTCATGATTGTGTAGCATACGTGTAAATTCACATATGACACACATACATGACACTTATACACACAGTGGCATATCTTGACATTTGTTTGTTTACAAAAATTGTCTAAAATAAAAAATTAGAGTTATAGTTAATATTAGTTTTTATTTTTGCAATTTTTTTAGGTAACTGTCACTACTTCCTTTCTGAGCACTTCCGAGACAACTTTTTTCCACAATACACCGAGGTTATCTGGAAGTATAAAGTATAAAAGTTTAATCAGATGATACATACTTAATAACTAGTAGTTCGCCCCGAACTGAGACCTCGCGATAACACCTTTACCAGCCCGACTATTTAACCAAGTAATTTCCATTTTTCTATTATTATTTTTGAAAATGTTTACCTCGAGGTCTACCAGTACAGTACAGGATCTATCAGTAACAACTCTAATTTCCTACACATCATCGAAATAACCTTTGAATAGGGCTAAGCACGGGGCGTAATACTACATACCAGTTAGTACCTATATCAAGTACCTGTCGAATTAATTGATAACGTCCTTTTGACGAAAACCATAGAACTCCAGCGTCATTCAAATTCCTAGAAATGGGAGGTCAACAATGAATTTTATATTGGTTTCTGTTTTATGGAGTACAAGTTTCTAAATTCTTCAGTTTCAGACTTTTCCCTGTAGTTGTGACACAAAAACCACAAGCATACCAAATTTCAGCATTGTGGGATTGCTGGAAGTACTCTAGAATTTTTGATTTTTACGTTTTTTATTTTCCCTAATATCTCAAAAACTACTAAGGTTAAATACTTATTAAAAACAGTTTTGAAATGTCCAGCTAAAGCGCTTTCATTAGACACCCCACTTGATCTGACTGTCTCACTTTTATTTTTTTTACCCCCTCTTGGACCCCAATATCTCAGCAACCCCCTAACCGATATAGCTCATAACCTTACCTACAAATTGTACCAATACTATCTACCCCCATACCAAATTTCATGAAGATCGGATTAACGGATGAGTTTTCATCGGACAAACATACATACATACATACATACATACAAACGCCGATTCTTCCAACTTGACTCAGAGAACTCGCTTCGCTCGTTCAATAATACAATCGTTACAATTAATTGTTAGAAGGTATCTTGCAAAGTGTTAAATACAAGTTAGACATGATTGACAAATTAATTTGTAAGTGCGCTAGTACCCTAGGAAAACCAGTGTTGTGGGTAGCTAGCCTCTTTCGAGCATGGGTCAGTAAAACAAAGCAAAGTTAAAGTAATGTTACGCTTGAATAGAGCACAGTATGTTTCATAAACAATAAAAAACAAGATGTAAAAGAAACACAAACAAAATAGCTACGTAAGTACTTAAGTAGTTAGAAATTAGAATTGAGTACCAAATAAGATAAAAAAAAATAATGAATTAAACAAAAGATATATATATATAAGGAAGAGAATGCATTTTAGCATTAAGTATATTAAAGGCTACGCCTTTCACCCATTTAAATCTCATTTTGTCACTGAAGCATCCAAATATTTACAAGTGCCCTCTTTTCCGTAAAGGTAAATATCTAGATGGTCCTGGTTTAGTATGACGGAGGAGCAAGAGTCTGGTTGGCTGTTGTTATAGGGGAAAGCCATCACGACACAAAACCCGCTAGAATGATATGGGTTTGAAACTTTGGCTTGTTTGTATTCCAAATGAACCTTAAAATTGATTAAGCAATTGCTTCAGTTGGTTTCCTTTGTTAGAGTAGCGATATACGCATTTTTACAGAACACAAAAGGAAGGCTTGGTGGTAGCTCTCTCTCCAACAGGTAAACAGAAAGTACCTATAGGTACACCTTGTCCCACCGATGCCTATCTCGGAAATTTCCCCGTATCGAGCATATGAGCCGTATAATTAAGTATAATTTAGATTTTAGGCGTATAAACGTTTAAAAATGAAACAAACTGTTCATGTTTTTTATTAAAAAGTAACGACCACGTGAAAACAGGCATATAACCAGGACCAAAATTCGGGGTAAATTGAAGAAAATAAAACAATATCGACTGGCTATTTTGGGTACTCTATAGTCTATAGAGTATCTAATACTCTTACTAGTTAAGTGAAGGCTTTTATCTTAGCAATGGGAACATTAGGTAATACGAGATAGAATCCCGAGATGAGAGATCCGTAGAAGAACCAATGTCACCGACATAGCCCTCAGAATTAGCAAGTTGAAGAGGCAATGGGCAGTCATATATAGCTCGCAGCACTGAAAACCGTTGGGGAATAAAGTTTCCCGAGTGGCAAACATAAACGGACGACGCAGTCCGGGTCAGAGGGGCAGGAAGGCCCTCTCTCGTTGGACTAAAGACGAAAAAGTCGGTTTATGAAGGCGGTTAAAGACCGATCGTCGATGCACGGTCATTGATTCGGTTCGCTGTATCGGGTACTTGACTGTACGAGCCCCGCACACGCACGGTTGGCTGTTGGTTGGTTGGTTAAAGGGTTTATGACGATGGTAGATCTTTTTTGGAAGTGGCTAGCTCTTACGTGACCTATACTTTCCGTGCCCCCATTTGTTACTGAGGGTGGCCCTGAATGAAAGCTCAAGGCTGACCTAAAAACGCCTGTATCAAAATCTTTGTGTCATAAAGTGATTAGGCTTCAGGTAAATCTGTAGGGACGTGATTAAATTATTGATTTTGTTTTATTAACCGCTACATTATCATCAGCCGTTAGACTTCCACTGTTGGACGATGCCCCCCCCCCATATAATGCAATGAGGGGATTTGCCAAATCACCACGCTTCGCTGGCGGATTGGTGATCGCAGCATTGGTGTTGAGGTTGCTGCCCATCTCCTAGTGTAATCCCTGAGTTGGTTTTTACGATATCCACATGAGGAGACGGAGGGACAGCCACAACATGTACTTAAGCACAATTTTGGTTGCATGGTTGGCTCATGATCGCAGTTCAGTGGTAAGTACTCAGGTGGATGCAGCTGACCATCACCTTGCGTAATCCTTTAGTCAACTTTTACGACATCCACAGGAGTAGTTGGAGAAGTCCTATTCGTACGCCGAGACTACCACGGCTCCTATTTGTTTCTAATTAACGCATAAATAATTTCACTACCAAGCTTAGTAAATGTTTTGGGTCCAATGAAACACACACCTATCCAATTGTTGCAATATAACTAAAATAGAATTTCAATTTGAAACTTTTCATCACAGCTTTGCCAAGTTTGCATATTAAAAGTAGGTATAACTATTAGCATATTGGAAAATTTAGAATTACTGCCCATTCAAACTTTACAAAGGGACTTAAGGCCTTGAGGACGAACAAATATTGATTCACGGCTTATATTGGTTGTTAGCTGGCAAACAGAGGGGTTGGACCGACACACACACAAGGTTGCAAAATGTAACAAACATGCACAATGTTTGACTATGGTAAAATGTAAAGCCATGAAACAAATAAGGTTAAAATAATATGCCCAAAATATAAGGTATGGTATAAAATACCATACAAGACCGATTTAGTTGCGGTTTTCAAAAAGTTTTTAATCGAATGGATAAGAAAAGATTAATACGATAAGAAAATAAATTGTATTGTAATACTTATTAAGTAATTTGTCTTAATGCGAATTTGTCTGTTTAAGAATCTGTCATAATGCGAACAAAGGCTTACCTACCTATAGGTAGGAGTGACTTTTATATCATTTGACTCTAAATACTGAAATTGCAACGCCCTACGAGGTACATATACTTTAATAAGCTACTCTTAGATCTGAGCAATAAATAATGTTCATGTTGACAATTAATAATAAGCAAACAAACAAATATGATTTGACTATCGCATCATCATCCTGTAGGAATTCACTGCTGGACATAGGTCTTCCCCATAGAAAGCCACGACTACAGGTCTTGAGTCGCCTCCATCCACCAAATCCTGCGTCCTTCAAAATGTCATTGGTCCATCGAAAGGGGCTTCATACAAAGCTTCGTCCGGTTCGAGGTCGCCACTCGAGAACCTCGTGATTCCCCAACCCAAGGGAGTGAGACAGGGAGATGTTATTTCTCCGAAACTTTTCACCTATGTATTGTCAAATGTAATGAAAACGTGGATTTGGGTTCTCGGGTGGCGAAACCGAACCAGGCAACGCAGCGTATTAATACCCCGCTCTAGATAGACCAATGGCATTTTAAATGTCGCAGGTAGTCGGTGGATGGAGGTGGCTCAAAACCGTTTGTCGTGGCATTACTAAGGAGGAGGTCCCAAAAGTGGACTTCTACAGGCTGATAATGATAATACTTAATCCATGTTCGGTTGTTTGTGCGTCTGCAGTAAATAAACTCCTAAGGCTCTATACCCAATTAATAATAATAATATAAATAAATAACTCGCTGCAGTCGACGGGCTACTGATGAAAGCAGGTTTTAATTTTGTTATTATAAAACACCCTAGCTAAGTCCTGCACGTGGAAAAAAATTCACAGCTGGGAAAAACTATTTGTTTATGGCCCCAGTTCTGGAGTCAAGCTCTTCGTTCAATATTTGTTATTATTCCACGTCGGTCGTAAACGAATTGACAAAATATAATTGAAACGTTGCAACGATGGTGAAACACTAACAGAATACAAAATAAATACAGATAAGTGCGAGTAGCACTACGTACCCGGAGGCTTCCAAAGGTATGCCGTTATTTTGGCGAAACTTGTCTACCATCTCAAATTTTAGCATTTTGTTGAGCACATTGTGTTTAACGGGTTAAACTTACGTAGATTATATTCGAGTTAAACCGGTTAAAACCTGTGTAATCATGAAAACCAACACAAAAGTTTTTATCAAAAAAAATTGTGGCGCCTTTTCCATACGAACTTCACCTTTGTAATTTAGGGATATTAAAGTCCTAATTCCAGTGGAAAAACTAAGGGTTCCGTTTGTTTCCCTTCTGAGGTACAGAACACGAAAACATATTGCATGGAAAGGAAACAGGTTTTTAAAATTTATTGGTCACACCTTAAATGTAATTAGGTTAGGGTTATTAAGGTTTTTAATATGTACTTTCTTCATCACCCGGTAGTCATCCACTGCTGGATGAGGCCTCCCCCATAGCATGCATGCAATGGGATTTGCCATAACCACCACGCTTGGTAGGCGGATTGGTGATCGCAGTTTAAGAGACGATATATTATGGTACAAGCAAATACTCTCTAACTATTCGGTATTAGAGGTTTTACACATCCCTATTTTTCATTCCACAAGCACACAGCCAATAAAGTTAATTATTCATAAAAAAAAACGTACGGCCCAGATTGTACGATTTCAATATTTGCACATAATTTTCCGCTTATTATTTTACATAAAGACTTTTTGTACAAAACGAGATACAATAGCTTTTGTAAAATCGGATTCGTTTCAATTTGCGAATTCCTCGGGATTTTATGGACGAATCCAAATCAGAAGAACTTAATCTATGTAGGTGGATCAATTTATGAAGCAATAAACATTAATGATCATAGTTTTATCACATTTTAATTGAGCGTGCAAGAAATTCTTCCTGCAGAACAGTGGAACAGTTTTTCCACTGTTCTGCAGGAAGAATTTCCTAGTACCTACTCCAACCTAAATTCGTCGTGCATTAAAAGATGTGTGAACGCGTTCGCGAAAGTTCGGTAGCACGAATCCAGGTTCCATGAGAGTGGAAATAATTTGACGTAGGTACATTGATACGCTAGTAATATGTTATGTCAATGCGAAAGCGTGGAAAAGTAACAAGTACCTTTGGTTGTTTCATTGCGGTCGGTTTGAGCCTCATATTTTCCTTGTTACCATGGTTTTTATTTAACGTTTTCGCCGATCCATCATCATATTAAAATCAAATTGTGGTACAAATGATCGATAACTGTCTCAGTGTGTTTCGCTGTACGAGTAATTTCCATTGTGTCTCTCTATCACTTTTTAATTAAATTTGTAAACAATAATTTAGAAATTCTGTATGGCCGGAAAACTGTATAATTAGGTTTTGTCTATGGGTGAACCAAAGAAAGTCACTTCTCTTCACTTCTTAGATTATAGCATAGAGAATTTAATACTATGTTTAGTTTATGGTCATTTAATAGCAGATGCTATAAATTACCATAAACTACGATACGGCTAGTTGTCAACTTTGCCAGTGTCCGTGTCATGATACATTCATAAACCTTACCTATCGAAGAATCTCAGAATAATAACTAGAAAGAATGACCTTATCTGAGTAGTACTGACTTTTTTCAGCTTTTTGAACGAGACGTCGTCCATTTTTATTTTATCTGAATTTCTATTATAAATAGTGATTTTTGAGTAATATCGTCTAATTTGGTGGTATTCTAGCCGGTGTAGCTTATTTAAAGAGCACATAGTAGTGAATTTAAATATAAGTTTAGTATATTGCGTATCTTTTTAAATGTCTTTCGAAATTACCTACCTGCCTACCTGTCTATCAATGAAAAAGGCAGTGAAAAGTTGCAAACTAGTGCACACGCCATGTTAGTCCACTTAACTTAGGAAACATTATGTACTTGCCTGCTTAACGGGCTGAAGTATCTATAACATATATAGATAGATACCTTACATATATAGATATCTTTGCTTAATAAAATATTCCAAAATTAGAACCTACGAGTACTCTAATATCCAGCTAGGCAAAGTTGTTGCTAATTTGTCAGTAGGTAATAAATTTATCCACGTCGTCGTGAGTGAAATTTCGGATCACTAAAGTGTATCAAATTAATTATTAACCGTGAATTATGCATATAGGTTGCTGTAGTACCTATCTAATGTTACATGAATATACGAAGTTAATGTACTTTTTCTGGTGTCTATGGCTATTAACCAGATTTATATAATCATTATTAGCCCACATTAGTCCACATAGTTCTCAAGTCAGAGGCCTTACCATGAGCTCTTATAGAGATTCAGTTAAAAAACTATTCAATACAAAATATCAGTTCCGTGATGTCCGCAGCTATATTTAAAGGCACAGTAGCAGAAGGTATATAGACTTCTGCGATTGAAGTTATTCAATGATGATGGATGTCAACGACGAAACGATATTTTGTGCTGAAATAGTTCTTGAACTAAATCGCTATAAGAGCTCATGGTAAGTCCTCAGGACTGTGGTATCAACCTAAACTTAGGTACTCTCAATGGTTTAATTAAACGAGATGCAAACAAGAGATGTAAGTTTCACCATATTTCGGGAAAATTTTCCAACTATCCTCATTCTGTACTTAGCTGAACACTCGTTAACGGCCCTGATGAACTGTTTGAGCTATTCATTAGGCAAGGAGCACCTTTTCAAGCCCCCTTTACGAAATGGGAGTTCAGATTTTGTGGGACGAAATTGGTTTGGAGGATTTAAAAAAAGAGATTTATTTTTTAATATATTCTTATGCTTTTAGGTACACTATAGTATAATTAGATGTGTTTATATAAAGTATGATATTTAAAGGAGGATTTTTGAGATGTAAAATTAATAAATGATGAATGTGTGTAATTTAAGTGTGAGACAAGTAGGTATTTACTACTATGTATTGTTCCTTGAGCAAACCATACCATAATGGTAACATTTAAACTAAAAATATTTTAAAAAATAAACTTTAAGTTAATGATGTTGGTTAAGCCGGCTGATGATTGATCTTGATAAAATTATGAGCTCATCAAAAT
The DNA here is from genome assembly GCA_951392215.1 of Epirrita christyi. Classification (NCBI taxonomy): domain Eukaryota; kingdom Metazoa; phylum Arthropoda; class Insecta; order Lepidoptera; family Geometridae; genus Epirrita; species Epirrita christyi. The sequence continues at coordinate 11,192,399 of OX595846.1, forward strand.
GAGCCTACACACTGAGGAGTTGGCTGGTAGGTACTTATACAACATTTCAGCTCAGTCGGAAATCGGTAACTGGGTCTTTAATACATATTAAACATTTTACATTTGCCTTACATATTGCCAAACCAGGATTTTTAATGATACCGCAAAAAAGTCAATACAATTTTATCAAAGAGTGATGGAGAGGAGCCTATTAGATATAAAGTTATAACATAAACAAAGGAACGCATAAATCAGAAGTAAAACAAAAGTAATAGCCACTCTTCAACACGCACGGGTAAATGGAGATGGGCGACCGATCCACTTGGTGCGCACAGAAGATGAAAGATGAACTTAAATCTAAAATCCCTATGAAAGGGCCCAAATGGCATTAGCAAAACATAAAGGAATCAATCGGAAGGATGGCAGGACGAGATAGTCAAGATATCAGGAAAGTCTTGGATGAAAAAAGCGAAGGAAGGAAAGGATTGGCAACGTTTGGAGGAGGCTTACCGCTAAGGAGCCCTTAACTGAGTTTTAGGTTATATACAACATAGTTGTAATAGTAGATTATGCATATTATATTAAGGGAATAAAGCAGTGTCTTATGTCGCTGGCGGCATTAAGGTGAATGCTCTCGTTGCCTTGCCCATACAAAATAATTTAAGTATTTTGTCAATCCACAGATTGTCGTTCTTTATATCGTATTTTTTTTCGATTTTCTAATGATTATCGTACTCGCAAATGGTGGCCTATGGCGAGGGAGTTATAGTCCTGAGTGAAGCGAGGGGTTCAAGCTGCCCAAGACGAAGACAGAGGCTTTATTCCAGAGGAGCATACTCTACTTTTCACACTTTCTGCGAGACAATAAAAAGCCAGGGCGATTTTTGACGTGACAACGTCTTATAATTCGATAGAGCCGGCTGCACGCACGAAAAAACATGACTTAATGCGGCGTTACCTCGCTCCGAGGCGTTTCATGTAAGGCTTGAAGTGCAAGCGAGAGCGCGGAACGAGCGACAAAGAAGCACAATCGGTGACGTTGTCACGTTCAACTATCGTCAGTAAACCGACTTTACAGACAACCAATTTTTGTTGTGATTTTTGCGGTAGTAGATTATCAATAATCTCTAAAGCGTCTGTTTTGATAAACTTTGGAGTAGAATCACTATCGTTTGTATTTTTTTAACAACATGAATATTGCAATAAAATTTACTAAAAATCACAGCACCAAACACACTGTTCACATTCTTTGTAAACGCACCTTTTTCTTTTTTTTTTTGAGTTCTGCTGATGGTGACCAGTTCGAATTTCGAACAAACCTCTTTACAATGCCATATAGCATTTTTTTAGTTAGAGTTTTCCACGAGTCTCCACACGAATTTGACGTTCCAAATTCAAATCACTTTAATCCCTAGGGAGTTTCATGCAACTTTATATCCCTAGAGAGACAATGCTTTACTTTACCTTGAGGTTGCATGATTTGGAATTGGACATTTTCGAGCAGGTGGTGTGAAAAAAAAATTATATTTAGTTATATTTCAGTAACACACTCATTATACATGAGGCCTTTTTAAAGTTTTTCTATTTAACTAGGTCATAATCGGCCTCCAAAATGTTATCTTGGTACACAAACAAACATACCTACAACTTACAAGGGAAGTAAAATAATGATTTGTAAAATGGTGCCGAGTTTAACTGTGTTATTGCTTTGTAGTACTTACAGTTTTTAAGAATGTTCTCTTGGTAATAAGATCTCCTTAGAAGGAGATCTAGAGAGGAGGTTATTTAATTTGCCTGTTATGCCATTGGAATAGATTCCAATGGCATAACAGGCAAATTAAATAGGTACGTAATAGATGTTGCAGCGCCTTAATAATAATAATTCTAATATTAATAATATTACTAATATTAATAATATTACTAATATTAATAATAATAACAATAACCTTAGTTACATTTTAGAATCAATTGGTTCAGGACACGAGCAAAAGTACCTAATTACTACTATTTATTACTATTTAACTGTTTCAAGAAACAACTGCATCCACCATTGTAAACACTAACCTAATTCATTATTTTGTGTCTTATTAAACAATGGTCCTGTTTGTTGTCTGAATAAATAGATAAATACTATTATTATTACTTTGGCCAACATTGTGCATATCACATCAAAATTGTATATCCAAGCATTATTAAAACTAGTGTTATTGACTACCTAAATCTATTTTTTGCGAAATCCATTAAAAAACCTCATAAATTCCCTAAAAAATTAACAATAGTATAATTCAAAGTAGGCCCGAGTCTCAGCAGTGGAAAAATTGTGAGTTGATTCATTTATGCTAAGCTTTTAACCTCACAACAAAATAATAAACTGTCAGAATTCACGTAATCTCATGATCTTTCACGCTAAACTAGAAAATACGAAAGCATAAATAAATAAGCATCCAGCCACAACTAAGTCCTTAAATAAATAATGGTACACACGTTCGCTTCAGAAAATGTTGTACCATATTTCAGTTAGATATTTTAACCAAATTCAGTACAAATAATGCTCGTTTCAAAGAATTATATGAAGTCGTCAGTACAAGCCGGGCACAGTAAAGACGTCTATTCCAGATATAACGAGCGCCACCATTTCAAAATATCAACGAGATAAGGTTTTTTATTGCTTGTTAGACATACCATATTAAATTATTATAGATTCTTAAAACGAAACGAAATATCAGTGAGAACTTACTCATACCTCGGTTTTTACTTTTTTTGGTGAGTACTTTTTAACTTCTTTTAGGATTAAAGTGGCCATATAGACACAGCCTCAATGGGCCTCTTCACTGTGGGTCACACTATCGTGGACATAGCCAATTAGAGTTTTTATAAATAAATGGTTCATTCTCGATTTAAATCTACAAGTCGTAGATTTAATCCAAGCCAACGATGGTCCAAAGTATTGAATTGGTACTCTATAACACATATTAAACACAATATATACAATGTCTTACCAGTCTAGCATCTAGCATGTTATGCTATATGTGACTGTTAAGATATTATATATGTTAATTGAATAAATAGAGTCTGCGTAGAAGGATAATAGGTGTTTAAAATAAGTGCGCTGGTTGTATTGTTGTCATCGTAGCTTGAATACCAACCCAACCACTGATTTTGCGGGAATCCGGTGACTTAACACAGAATGTTTTAATCTATTATATTCTCATAAATATCATTAAATGTAACTCGTAGCTAAACTTAATTTATTAATTATTAAAATATTACAGATTAATTAAAACATGTGTGTTAGGACGCCTGATTCCCGCAAAACCAATGGTTGCTATCTCATGAAGTGTTGATGAGTTGTAATGAACAAAAAAGCAAAACTAAAATTTGAATTTCACGTAGCTTTGCTAACTTTCCACCTCAAAATTTAGGTAATCTATATTGGCAGAAAAAACTTGCCGCAAAATCATTAAAGTTTATAATCCACTGGCATAGGTACAGTCTTCAGTCAGCTCCAAGTGGAAAGCGTTTCAACATATTATTTTTCTTGAAAAGTTTATGCCATCTGGTTCCGCTCGACTTTATCTCAAATGCGGGCAATTTGGAACCCTTATTGCTTATCGAAAAACCTTCTTTAGAGATTAATATATCACTCGAACCTCGTATGAGTTATCACATATTCAATGGTGTAGCCAAATATTTCATATATCAATATACCTATATAAAATAGTTGCGTGACTGACTCACTGACTATCAACGACAGCCTAAGCCGTAAGTCCTAGAGATCAGAAATGTGGAGGGTACCTACTTGTATTTTTTTATTTTGTGGACTAGGTCTAGTGCACTAAGAAAAGAATTTCTGAAATTCTCCCCCTCAGAGCAGTGGGGTGATGAAGTGTTCATAAAAGTTTAAATAAAAAAAGTTTCACGCGGACGAAGTCACGGGCGTTACACTAGTATGGTATGAATAATTAGCCTTTACCTAACAGGTATATTCTTTGGGGAAGAAAAACATCTGGATACAAAAACGGGCCAAACAATATCGTGGGCAATTCAACGAACAAAAGCGTCATTATGATTCAGAGCAATTGAAAGATAGAGACCTCTGCCTAGGAGCCCAGGAGTAATTTTAATTTATAAGAAGATTCAAAATGAGCTTTGTGATTTTATTGAATTAAGTCTTTTTTTAACCCATTAACAGGCGTTTATCCATTAACATAAATAACACATGATAAACTGGAGTGCAATTAAATAGGGTCACTTAGAAAAATCACAATACCTCCCAAACTATGTGAGATATCGAATTAAAATATATTTCATACGGCATAATCTTTTGTAAAAAATAACATAAAAAAATATATATAAGTTTGGGAGGTATTGTGGTTTTTCTAAATGACCCTATTTCATTGCACACCAGTTTTTATATGAACATAATATAATTGTTGCCCACGGGCGGTAATCTTTGATGAACAGATCGTTGGCGGTAATGCACAAATTGTAAGCAAACGATTCCCATAATCCTCACATTTCCATTGTAAAATCTAAACGTACAAAATGTAGAAAATCTGAATTAAATGCTTAGGACTGTAACGAGGCCATTAGAGAGGTTGAGGAGCCAAGATTATGGGAATGCCCATAGTGGGCCGCACACAGGATAATGTTCTGGGGGTGAATTTGAAACTTGCACTAGCTGCGCCCCCGCGGCGCAATGTATATGTGCAATATATGCAATGTGTATTATATATTAATTCAGGTTATGAGCTATGTTCATTCCAAACAAATTTCAACCAAATCACTTCAGCTGTAGGAGTAACAAACATACAAAATTTAATATTTTAGATACTTATAATCTTAAAAAACATATCAAGACACACAATGTTCAAGATTTAAAAAAGAAATAATTATGAATTATTAATTAAATTTTGGTAATTTTGCCAAAAATTTCGACGTGCTGTACGAACTTGAGGCCCCTTATGTCCTCCTTTTACTACTGTGTGGAATTAGAGTTTATAAAAATATTTAAAGTAAGCAATGAATTTTGGGAGGCACTTAATTTAATGCTCTCAGCAGATGTTATATTAATGGGCAGGGATTAACGGGCTTGTAGCGAGGTTTAGATTTTAAATAGGTGCTTAAGTTGATAAATTAATAGTATCTAAAATGTTGCACATACTTAAATGTATTTGTTTATAGTTCAAAATCAAGAGGTAATTAAATGGAGCCGAGTTGACACGGATGGAGTGATCGATCTATCCGAAGGTCATGTCTTCAAATCCCGGGCGTGCACAAATTGATTTTTCTACTCGAAAAGTGATGTGCACACTTGAATCTATATTAACATCTGGCCATGAGAAACGCAACAATAACTAAATTTGACAGTTATAACGTTGTCAAAAACTTTCCCCTTTTCATTTTTCAATAGTTTAGACAGCGTAAGACTCTCAAAATAATCGTTGCGATCCCCGTGTCCATATAATAGTGCGATTCGGGGGCAATTCAAGTGAAGTTCTGGTGATAGAGTACCCCTAGGTAACATTATATAGGGCTGTACCCTAGAACATACATGGCCAATAGAATAAGCCGCCAATTGACCACATGTGTAACACAAGTAGCCATTTATGTTCCGAGATTTGTTTTTGTTTAGCAGTTTTGGCTATTTTATCACATTTTTTAAAATTTGATTAAATATCTACTCCTGCCACAATATTAAAAAAAAAAACTGCTCTCCTACCCACTCTAATTATGCCCATCTCATAGCAATATATCATTTGTCTCTGCCGTTAAATCAAATGAGGCGAAAGCCTCTCAAAATCCCCTCACATGCCTATTTGCCAGCCTGGGGCTCAGTCACGTAGAGAACGAGTAAGGGACTTATGAAAGCCACTATACTTACTGGATCTGAATGTAAATGTGCACGTTCTTCCGAGACAACCGCCTTGTTTTTCAAACCTTAGTGGCTTTAACATAAGGCTTAGATTTTCAAGCTTTTCTTCTGTGGTGATACATGTAACAGGTGAGTGTTGGCCAGTGTGGGTCTGGTCGTTCCACGTAATGAAAACGAGGCGAAACGTTTCTCAATGGAAACCGAGTTGGAATTACTACTATAAAGGGAATTGCAACAGTGGCGATGACCTAAATATGTTTAAAGAACTGGTTTTTTTTTCAGTTGCGGTCAACTAGCAACCGCGTCAATAGATGGCGCTGTTCCTCAAATTTATCGTGTTTTATTTTTTTATGAATTAAAATGTGCATATTATTGTATAGTAATATGTTTGCCGGTAATAGTGAATTATTTTTTTGTATGTAGCTAGATTTCAGGTTTATTTAGGTCCAATAAGTACCTGTATTTAGTCGGTTAATACGGTAGCAGACTACTCACAGACAAGGATATATTGTTGTATTGGAACTAAGAGCTAATTTAGACTGTCTGATTATATTAACATTGGACCAATGGCTAGTGCGCTCTACGCTGAATCCACGGTACTAGGTTCAAATCCCTATTATATAATATTTTATTTTATTTGTTTAGATGTTTTTGTGAGCCAGTAGCTTCTCTCGCGCGACACTAAAGCCACGGTACGGGGTTCGATTCTCTACAGTATTTTTTTTATTTTTCTTCAACCAAATATTTTTTACCGTAAATAAAGACCAGTATAAACACCAACAACAGTCATTTCAGTGTAAAAATATGGTCTCTTCGCCCATATTTGGGAAAATAAATTAGTATGAAAAAGCAACCACCTTAACTAAATCTACCAACCACTGCTGGCATTTTTTTCCATTCCAGATGTTATAGCTCATCTAAAAGCTTTTTTACTGATCTCTAGCATACAAAATGCAATGCTGTGATTTTTTTTAATAATTAAAAAGTGATAGACTAATAAATTCGTTGACCCACTGGCTACCTCAGAGTAGTCTTTCAATTAAGTGTTAGAGTCTGTTCAGCAAGAGAGTGGTCAAATTAAGAACTAACATTTCGAACTACATATTAACAACCTTATGTAAGAGCTGGTTACGTTCTGTCGGCATTTTGAAACATAAACTAAAGAAATAGTTATTGTTGTAATAGGATCACAACGGAACAGATTGTTTTGCCCGCTTAACAAAAAAGGTAATTAGGCAAAGCAGCACCCTGAAATCCCACGGTGGGTCTCATCCTGAGCGGACTCTAAACTTCCTATTACAGAAACAGCTATGATTTTTCATGAATTTATTATTAATAGCTATTAATTTTTCACCAACCTGTCTGCGTCTTCCGGTTTGTGGTCTCTCTGGAGTAAATTTCCTGCTGCTATACAATACACTGAACTACCTACATCATTGTCGTGGTGTGTTCGGCCTATGAATAGACCCTCCTCCCGTGGATGTAGTAAAAACCAAATAAGGGCTTACAACAGGGGATGGGTGGCAGCATCCATTTAAGCTGCCTATTAAGGCAGCTAAAATATTAGGCTATGTAGGCGTATTAACGCTGGAAAATCCTACCATTGTATTCTATGGGGATAGCCTCGTTCAGCAGTGGACATCTATAGGCTGATGATGATGATAATGATGGCCTACATCATTAAGTTAATTAAAATTAAGAAGCTTGCACCAAAAGTCAACTAGGTATCTAGTTAATTCAACGAGCTGCTAGTTTCCTAGTTAATATTCATTGAGTACAAAATAAGGAAAAACAGACCGTTTCACAGCCCTGAAGATATAATTAGGTAAGTACTATTAGCGCGCTTTAACTAATACTTTGCCTGCTATTTTACTGAAGTTTTTCCGGCAGGTCTGTTTTCTGTTTATGTAATTTAAATTCATAAATGGAACAGTCAAAAAAAGTATATAAAAATCTTATATTTACGGCCAGTGCACTTTATCTTCCTCCTCATTTTAGGGTTTCGAAGTCCAATAAGGAACCCTATAGTTTCGCATGTCCGTTTGTCTATCTGTCCTATGGTATTTCTTTGATTGTACCTAATAATAAGGCATGTTACTTTAATAAGTAACAAGTTAACAAATTAATAAATATGTTCTCTATGACCTACATAGGCATATTACATTCCTAATGTACCTATTTAAGTACCTAACTAGATTGCAAACAGCTATTGTTTGTTCCCAGCATTTCTTGCTTCATCTGTTCAAATGTAGAAACCTGTTAGTAGCCTTATATTATGTATCGCTGTTGGCTTCTCTCAATAAATAAATCAAATAAATTCTCAGAAATGTGTCTCAAAATTATTATTTTTTTATATAAGTAATTCTTTTGGTTTCAACAACATCAAGATAAAATGTGCTCCGATTGAGTTACCTCCCGTGGATGACTTAAAAGCAGAGATTGGGCAGCAGCATTCACCTGACTACCCAACGCGAATACTGCGATCAACAATCCGCCTGCCAAGCGCGGTGACTACGGCATTTCCCCCTTTTTTAACCGACTTCCTAAAAAGGAGGAGGTTCTCAATTCGGTTGTATTTTTTTTTTTTTTTTTTTTTTAATGTTTGTTACCGCATATCTCCGGCATTTATGAACCGATTTGGAAAATTCTTTTTTTATTTGAATAGATATACTTCCAGATTGGTCTCATTTTTTTCAGAATCCAGTTCTGATGATGGGATCCATGAGGAATTGAGGGAACTCCTCAAATATTGTAGGCATACATATGGCGATTTTGATATTTTCAGCAAGACACCAAGCATTTGCATTCAGAAAGTATCATAATCCTTTCACCACTATGGTTCATTCATAATTTTTTTTTCATCCAATATTATTTAGTCGAATACTATGGCGGAAGTCGGTTTTTTAAATGAAAAGTTATTATATTTAATTGTGAAGGCCTCGTCCAGCAGTGGACATCCTACCTTGAGTTTAAATTCCGATGATAGAGTGCAACTCTAGATAGTGTTCAATTTGTTTGGAAACATGAGATGTTTATTATCAACATATTAGCTGACATATTACCTTATAAATTTCAATTTACTAGAGTAACATTTATACTATTTTAGTTTTATTACTAAAACGACGCCCGAAAGCTTTCATTGGAATAGTTCTCGAAGCCAATACTAACAAACGAATAAGATACAAATCAAAGTAAATAGCGGTGTTTGTGTGGTCCAGACGAATTATTGGATCTAATACATTCTCGAGCCACTCTTCTAAATAAATTTTTACCGTCTTTTACTGGTTCTATTCGATAAATTGAGACTACATAAATAATTTTGAATTTGAGTTGATCGCTTTAGTTGGAACGTTTAGTAAATGGCGCGAAATTAAAATTTTATTGTGTTTTTGCTCATCACAGCTCATCAACACTTCTTGAGATAGCAAAAACTGATTTTGCGGGAACTAGGAGACGATCACACTTATTTTAATTATCTCATAATTATATATTAGTTTAGCTACGAATGTCAATGAATAAAGTTTACAGTGTTCTTTTGGTTTTTCTTGTTTCCGCAATCAGTTTTTGTTATCTCGAAAAGTGTTGATGAGCTGTGATGAGCAACAAACACAATACAATTTTAATTTAGCGCCATTTGCACAATGACGAAATTTTGTGTAATGTGTGTATGTAAGACCATGGCGTGGTGTGTCCGGCCTAAGAATAAACCCCTCTTTCTCCTCCTGTGGATGTAGTAAAAACCTTACTAAGGGATTACACCAGGGGATGGGCAGCAGCATCCACCTGAGTACTTAAAACCAAAATGCGATCACCAATCCGCCTGCCAAGCGTAGTGATTATGACACATCCCCCTATTGCATTCTATGGGGGAGGCTTCGTACAGCAGTGGACGTTTAAGGGCTGTTGAAGAAGTGTATGTAAGTGGCACTGTATTTTTAATAAGTATTTCTAAGGCTTAGGTAAGGATGTTCTTGAGTTGGAGTTAAGTCCTCAACTTTTCAATCCCGATTTTGTTTACTTTATTGTTAGTAGGTACTTAGCTCCATTCCAATCTAACACTGGAAATAATTTTCTGATCCTACGTTTTGTCATCAACAGAGAAAAATATATTTTTACCAAACAGGTTCACGACTTGACGGTTAAAATCACAGACATAGATTGAATCAAGACAAGTTCAATCTATTGTCTGTGATTTTAACCGTAAAATCGTGAATCCCGCATGCTGCTGTCATGGTTCATGGTTGTGCCATTAAATAAATGTTTGTACCTACGTAAGCAATTTTATCTACTCTCATACTGAAATATAAAGATTAAAAAACTAAAAACAGAACTAAAATTACAGTCTTTATGCACATGCCATCGAAGTAAAAAAATTACATTAAGATACAGCTCTTCTATGGACAACTGTATCATAATATAACTTTTTTTCCATAACGATACAACTTCAATTGGACCAAGGAGGTTGCAATGCAGTTTTTCTATACATAATCTGTGGACGCGGCGCAACACGCTCGCGCGTATGGATTGGTAGCTGTAATTTTACGCAAATTCCATTGTCAAATTAGTTTTTGTTTTAAAAAATGTCTGAAAACGACAGTAGCGATACTGAATAAAATGTTACACCACCGGACATTCTCGAAGCTGCAACGAACAAATGAACCTCTTACCGGCGAAATCTTGAAGGTATTACAATAAATGTTACCAAGGCTTTAAAATATAATATTACCTATTTCATGAAATTAGATAAAGTAGTGTATGAAACTGCACATAATTTGGTCTTAAAACACTCGTGTTTTAAGAACCCTTATTATGCAACAGTTTCATAAACTACTATTCATCACTTGAATTCACAAATATAAGGAAACAACGAAATATTGTTTTTGAAAACGTGTTTGGCTAGCCGAAATTCACAATCAACATTTTTAATTCGAAGCATATTTACGTTTGGAGAGGTAAAAGATTTTTCAAAAAATATCAATACTCGTACTCTTATAACTAAATACAGTTTATTAAAGTGCAGCTTAACTTATGATCTCAGCATGTGCATGTAGGTGACTGATCTTTCACATATAACTCATAAAATAAAATAGGAGTCGCCACTGATTACCTCGGTGTTTTGTTCCAAGGTGAACAAAGGATACTTATTATTTCCATTTTGTTCACCTGGCTCATATCACCTGGGTGGTTTGATTCTTAGGTGATCACCCCAGGTGAACATAGTGGAATAAACCAGCTGAAATTTGGTCCAAGAATCATTTATTTATCAAAAAGAAGTTAAATTGAAGGTACTTAGGTATTGTATTAACATGACCAGAGGGGTTTTCATATTTTTGATTTTATTTAACGGATGCATAGTATTTTGTCATGATAAATGGAACAGACTTCTGTCGCTATCACGTATTGTGTAAACATAAAGTTTTAGGTCAACTCAAGTTACATTCGGACCCATCATTAAAGTACAATTATTTAGAGTTACGGTCAAGTAGTAAAACAAACTATTCACACAAGCCTAGTTAATTACAGAATTAGAATTAATCAAAGTGCTCTTGAAGCTTTTACAGTTTACATGTCTTGTAGTAAAATGTGTGGAGCTGGGTACAGTTTTAATGACCACCTGCTAAAGGAACCAACTTAATCTAAAGCTAAAACCTTAAGCTGGATCATGATGTGGATGGATAGACACTCCAACTGCAGTTGGAAGTGCTTTAAATGTTCAGCATTTCGTAGCTTCGTAGCGGTTTCCGTAGCGTTTTCGTAGCGTGTTAAACATAAGCATTTGTTCCACTTCCTCTAAGAGGTTTTTTTTCAATATGGTATAAATTAAACGATGATGACAATGGATTTTAAGAAGACATTTTAAAGGAACAGGAAGGAGGTGAATAAAAACCCTCGTTGCATTCTATGGGGGAAGTCTATGTCCACTGGTGGACTTCTACAGACTGATGATGATGGTGATGATAGACAATAAAATAGATTTACACTGAAAACAAAATGAATATTCTCATTGATCTTTCAATTTCTACATTGAGTCAAAAAGCCTACTACTAAATTGTTCTGTAATAATTAACAAATGTTTGCTTTGAGATACCCTAATCTACCTGGCTGTAGGTTTTAATTAAAAATACCTCGCTCCGCTTTCTTGATTTTCTATTCAGAAATACGATTAAAAGAAGACGTAAAGGGAATTGCTTATAAATCGACTTATGTACGAATCAGGTTGATATTTTTTGATTTTCTACTCACCTTTACTTGCCCCTAAAGTGTATTAGCGTGTAAAGTGTGGTAGAACCTTTCCCGTGGTACCGCCAGGGGTGTTCTCTAGGGGTGCCTTGGGTCCGGAATGTATATGTATCTTATGTGGCTGAATCCATTGAATGTGCAAATAAATGATTGAATATGCAAATTTGCAATTATGAGTAGGTACTTTACATATTTGACAACAACAACATCTAGAAGCACTGGACTGGTAATGATATGCCTGAAAACCTTCTTTTAGTCCTAAAAACAAATAAAAACAGACCAGTCTTTCCTCCGAAAAACCAATCGACGCAGGCTGGACAGAAATATTAACTAACTAGCTGCGCCCCGCGGTTTCACCCACGTGAAAAATGATGAAAATTAATGATGATACTGAAATGTAGCCTATGTGTTAATCCAGGGTATAAGGTGTTTCCATTCCAAATTTCACTCAAATCCTTTCAGCCGTTTGGGCGTGAAAGAGTAACAAACATACTTACAAACTTTTACATTTATAATCTACTAGTTGCGCCCCGCGGTTTCACCCGCGTGAATAATGATGAAAATTGATGATGATGATGATGATGAAAAGTAGCCTATGTGTTAATCCAGGGCGTAAAGTATCTCCATTCCAAATTTCACTCAAATCTATTCAGTAGTTTTTACGTGAAAGAGTAACAAACATCCATACAAACTTTCGCATTTATAATATTAGTAGGATTCACTAACAAAAAAGCAAAAAAAATGTAGATTACAAGTTTATTTCGTTTTTGAAGGCAAACCTTTTCAAGATTTTTTAAATAATGGTACAGCCTGTCAGCAGTAAGGCCTAGATAAATTTATCTCGCCTCATAATGCAGTAATATTTATATAGGTAAAGGCTGAAAATAACGACTACGATCTCACAAAGTTAACCAGATTAAAAAGTTATTAAGTATGAACGGGGGGAAAGAAAATGTGATCGCCCAAGCTTCACTGACTTGCATACATTACCATAATCTCCCCATCTATTGATTTTTCTTGATTATCCTTCATGCCAAGCTAAATTAATTTTTATAGCATATTTTACGGAAAATTTTGACGTACTAAACGGTTTTCCTAAAACTTTCCCGATGTTATTTTTTTATTTATTTTGTATTTTGAATTTATCTGCGAAGGATCTCGAAAGGCGCAAATATGCATGTCTAGACAGAGCTTACACATTATTTAGCCTTTTGGGGTCCAGACTTCCGAGTTTCAAGATTCTTTCAGGGCGTCTGTTCGAAGAGCTGTCTCTTATCTGGCACTAGATTGATATTCAGCGTGGTAATGATGAATGAATGGCCAGCATCTTGGGAACGCTTCCGTCAGGTTGTGATCAGTTAAGCTATATTTAGATCGTTTGCAATGGTCTTTAGATAGATCAAATGTTTAATTTGTATTTTTAAATTTTGTAAATATTTGTATTTATTTCTGTTTGTTGTATTGTTCTTTCTGTATATAAAGACAATGTTAATATTGTTAAATGTCTAATCTCCTCTCTTCTCTTACAAAAACAAACCAGCATAACAAGGCCCACCATTGAGACTTAGCTCTACATCTGCATTATTTGAATATAAATATTATATTTATAATAAACCTTGTGATATATATTTGATATTTGGTGGAAATCGATGGACCTGATTCCTACTGTTGCGTCCGGGGCTTATCAATTTTGTATCTGTACTAAAGCATTTTATTTTTACCTTTGAATGCAAAGCAGTATGTATAATAGTACTTACCTACAATTTCAGTGACGCCAGTCTTCGTTTTAATGAGCCTGTCGAGAGTCGTGAGCCCTTACTGCATAATTCCTCGTTAGTTCAGCTAGATTACATCCTTGCATAATGCTATAATTTTTTGCGTTTTTTTGTCTATTTGTTGTTTTTCATATCTGCGGCTGTAGTGTTTCTACTTTAAGAAAGAGACTGAATAACACTTTCTTTGAACAGTTTAATCCGTAAACAAAACATTATATTTGGCTATATACTGTTTCGATTACCTAGCTCAAAATTGATTACCCAGTACAATTTTATCGTGATTGTGGATGACCCACATTCACAATGAATACTATGATGTGGATGTGGTATTACTTAGCGTTTTTTGTGTATTTAGTTATTTAAAAAGTAATATTATGTTTCTACAAGTGGAGACCTTTAAATGGCCTCTAAATTACTATATAAGTTACCATCTTGTTTTTATGTGCCGATGGTTTTCCTAAAATAAATAAATAAATAAATATCCCTACTTTACAGTAGACATTTTCTGTGATAACATGGACCCACAATTAATATTATATGTAATATTTTATATGGATGACAATCGAAAGTTAACTTTAGGTTGCTGGAACAGCAAGCTAGAGAGGGAGGATGATCATAGAATATCTTCAAGTGAAGTAAGTGGATTAAGTCCAGTGAATACTCATATCGAGGATATAAATAGCATTATGCTCATATCAAATAAAAGATTTTCCAAAAAATTTTATAAATGACGGAGTTATGTGATAAAAAAACATAAAAAATGCAACCGAATTGAGAACATTCTCCTTTTTTGAAATCGGTTAAAAACTTAACTTGCTGTCGTCATTTTGCGCTTTTGTTAGTGTCATTATATGGTCGCCGCTTCTTGGTCTAGTCTATAAGCAAACAAGACTCTTCCAGACTGAGGAGTCGTAGAGATTTACTTCAATTAATAAGCCCTGCAAAATAAGTTCGTCATGAAAATATTTATTACATCGAGGATCAACAAAACCTAAAATAAAAAGGAAACCATCCATAAAATTAAATCCAAAATAAATGTATTATGGTTGTCTGGCATAAATATATTTCAGTGATAAGGCCGACCATTATGCTGCTAGCACAGGCCACAGGCTGACTAAAGTTAGTAACGATAGCGAGTCGCTATTAGCGAGACGTTAATAAATGGCAAATATTAACCAATCAAATTACAAAGTTTAGCTACACCGATGTCATTGGCCAATGACATTTGCGGTCGTCTCGTTAGCGTTTTAGTAACATTAGTCAGCCTGCGGCTACGACGCACTCTCACATATCACTCCGTGGTCGATAAGCATTTAACAAAATTTTGTGCTAGCGATAGCTTACGAAATAGTATCGATTCCTATTCGTGACGAAAATATTTCGCAAACGAAACGATTCTGTCAGTCAACCTGTGCTAGCCGTACAGAGGTCTTATCATGAGCTCTTATCAACGATCTTTTGTGAGTATTAAAGATCGTTGGCTCTTATAGCGATTCAGTTCAAAAACTATTCAGTACAAAATATCGGTTCGTCATCCGTCATTATTGAATAACTTTAATTGCAGAAGTCTATAGACGTTCTGCTACTGTGCCTTTAAATATAGCTGCGGACATCACGGAACCGATATTTTGTAGGTACTGAATAGTTTTTGAACTGACTCGCTATAAGAGCTCATGGTAAGGCCAATTAAGGTCTATCTATCTATCTAGCTGTAAGTACCTATACCTATTTATTTTCCCTGTACCTATCTAATTTCACAAGTGTGTACAACAAAGCATATATTTTTTAGAAGTAAAACATAAAGGTACATACTACAGTTACATGAACAGAAAAGGGTTTGTGTTGGTGAATGTTTAATAACGCCTCTTCCGCGCAGGTAGGTATGAGTTGAATAAATAATAAATATGAGTACAATACCCCCGGGTACTATTTCATGAACAGATTTCTACAGCGACTAATATTTGTGTAGGATTCTAGAAAATATACAACATTTTAATCATCATCAGCCTATAGAAGTCCACTGTTGGACGTAATGAATGAATGAATGAATGAATGAATGAATGAATGAATGAATGAATGAATTATTTATTTGCTTAGAATGTAGGTACAGTATAAAACATAGATGATAAATAAGCCTCCCCATAGAAGATGAACGTACTTGAGGCACCTCAATCCACCGACTACCTGCTACTTTTGAAATGTCTTCTTCTTTATATGTCTAATGGATAACACCTGGGGATGGGCATCAAATTTTATCGATTCAGAGATATAAACTTGATTCCATACAAAAAAACACTCAATTTTGTTCCAACTTCTAATCCCAAACTATACACTATACATTACAGCGTTCTCTTCTCTGTGTACTAAGTTTTAAGGAACATTAATACTTAATAAATTTTACATTTAGCAAGTTTCCTACGCTTAAAGTTATCTCCGTTCGATTTTCGATCAAGTTACCTTACTAGTTATAATTTCCTGATCGAGGGTCGCGCAATCCTAAAAGGTCATTGATACGAGACAAGCAGTTTGTTTGCAAAGCCGTGAATGTGTGGAACTGGAATATACTAAAACCCTGAATATACTTAATGTAGGTTTTATGCCAGGTAATTGACGGGTTTAGAACTGTTTAAGTCCGTCACATTCATAAATCATCATTATCATCACCAGCCAGTTTACGTCCACTGCTCGACGAGGCCTCCCGCATTGAATACAATGGGGGGATGTTCCATAATCACCACTCCTGGCAGGTAAACTAATTATCTTTATGAGATAGGTACTATCAACTAAAACATGTGCGTTAGGTCTCCTAGTTTTCGTAAAATACACCCATATACCTACTCACCCCCACACACACCCACACTCGTTTACATTGTCAATTTTAGTAGAATAGTTATCTAAAATATTAGTTAGTTAGTTTCTATTTCTATTTTCGTATTATCTATGGAACTAATTTTTCAAACGCAGGAGGGCGTTGGTGTCTGTGACACAGTTTTTATAATTCTGCAGACATCATCATTTTCCCATTTTACTGTATACCCTGCTATTTTTGTTCCAAATAATTACATTTTTAATTAATTTAATTAATTATTTAATTATGAGAGGTTCAAAATCATTTTTCGCTATCACAAGAAGTGTTTAATGAGCTGTGATGAGCAAAAGCACGAATAAATTTAAATTTCGCGTTAATTGCGAAACGATCCACCTTATCCTCTAACAAAAACATATTTCGCCAATCCTTTTGTGCATGGTTCGTCGGCCACCAGCTTCAGAGCGTCACCATTTGTATTTCACATTTAGCGACTATGAACCCCGAGCCCCGGTAATTGATTCCACCCGAACATCTGATACGCGGTGCGCGACCCCGAATTTGCACCTGACTCTGCTAATGAGATTCCAGGCAAGATGTTTGACTAATAATTTGGTCGAAACCTCTGCCGTAATCAAATTGGTTCAATGGCAAACAGGGTTTTCAATGAGCGAGAGCTTTTAAGGAAAACTTTTTATCGAAAATTCGGATTCTGGTTCATTATACGAAAACATGTGACTAAAGTTTTCTACATCAGCTAAAAAACGTCCACTGCATGAACATAAATATATATTAAGGGGCGATTTGCCATAATCACCACGCTTTACAGGCGGATTGGTAATCGCAGTATTGGTGTTTAGTTCTCAGATGGATGCTGTTGCCCATCACCTGGCGTCCCCTTAGCCGCCATAACGCCATCCACGGGAGTAGTTGTAGGAGTATTATTCTTAGGCCAAGACTACCACGGCCAAAAAAAAACTAAAAAAAGCTTTAAAAGCTTTAAAGTTAAATGAATATACAAACTTTCACATAGCAGAGTTTTAAAATTGAAACGAAAATATAATTTCTTAATTAAAGTTTATTAATATAATAAGCCTTGAAGTCCCACATTTTAGCCAATATTTCAAAGTTTTAGGAACATTAAACTTAACTTATTAAATGAGTAATTTAGTTCGCAATCACTTAAGAAACTTCAAAATCTCTACAGAAGTCTTTTATTTTAAATGTACGAACCGAATTCTAATGGAAAATCTTCTCGAGACAACGACATTTACGAAGGTACGGCAATACAGAGGTGATCATTTAATTGAATTTATTTCTCGTTATAAAACAAAAACGAAAACTCGCAGATTATTCTGTGAAGCCAATTTTGTCAAGTCTTTTGAGACTTGACAAAACTAACTCTTTTTAATTAACTCTTTTCTTTGGAAAAGAGATAATTTAATTTTTAAATAAATACTTCCACCAATTGTGAGAAAAGGTATTCAATGGATACTAGATGCAATGAAAACAATGTTAAAAAGATACAAACGTTTTTTATAAATTATCAAGGACTTCTTGAACAAAAAAATACACATAAAGTCTGCGGATGGACAACAAGCCTATACAGGATATATAAGCCTATGGCCTATATGGACTCTATACACAAGAAAAATCAGTTATTTTGACTCGGGAAAATTGGATCTCTCCAACTTACGTGCTCTGAAATGTTATCGGAAGCTGTCTACAAAGTTTCCGAACACGAGACGTAATTTCCGCCCTATACTTACCTAATGGTGATCGGCATCCACTAACTTCGAATTAACCTTTGACGTTGAAACTATTGTTTAATATATTAGGTAAGTTTGACACCTATTGGTGCCAGTTCTATAAAATACTACTAACTTTCTGATTGTAGAATAATACTCTATGCTCCTTACCTCAGCAAATAAACAAAGTTAATTAAAAAAAAAAACATAAAACGACTTCTTTCAAAAAGCGCTGAATCAATTTCGATAAAAAAATTATGAAACCACCCCACAACCACTGAAGTAAGGACTACCAAAAAAAAACATCAAAATAATTTCATAATTCGTAACAGACATTCAAAAAACAGACAGTCGAATTAAAAAACCTCCGGTCTCAAATCTCTCTTATTTTTATTTTACTTTAATTTCAAATTCGAATTTTGAAAAGCATTTGGTTTTATAATCAGTGTTTTCAAGTATAGCTTGTCCAGAAAGAGAAGCATGACAAAGGAAAATAAACTGTCAAAGTTTTCTAATCATCTCGGTGGAAATTGTCCAGGAACATTCTAGTAATCTGCCATCGATTTACTAGAACATGACAGAAGACTTGACGACTGGACTTTGTTTGATTATTATCTATGCTACTTGACATTGGCTAAATTGAATAAATACTCATACTACTTTTTGCCATTGACAAAAAATAAATGACAATGGTGCTTCTCATCATCATCATCAGCAGCTAGACGTGCACTGCTACATAGACCTCCTCCATATAATACTCCACACTCCACAACCAAGAATAAGACACTTAGAATAAGGACTGAAGCAAGTCCTTATTCTAAGGTCGAATTATATAGGTGACATAGAACTTTTTGACGTTTCTTGTAAGAAATCTGCAAAAATCGAACGTTCATCTGTCAAATTCAAAATACTTACATCGATGTTTTATAGAATCTGTATACTTTTTTAAAACTGTTAAAAGGGTATCCTATCATTTTTAATTAGATTTTACGGGAACTGTCGAATCTTAGTGGCTGTCCCTATCAAAGAAGATATTGTAGTCTTGGTAGAATCTTCATTGAACGGGCCTCCAGTTTTGTTCAGGGCATTTATTATTAATGGCCACCTTTTGATTTAGGTACTCGTAGTAGTTTGTTCCGACAAGTTATATAAATTTGGCTAAAGTTCTATCCTTAGTTCCATAAACTGGTCTTGACATTGATGAATAGTTAAATAAGTACCTATTATTAAGTAGTCCTTACTGGCGTTTCCTGTTTTCAAGCCTTGTAGCTGTCTCATAAATTATGTTCTAACATGTTCTGTGGTCATACATCCATCTTTTATGCCGTCTTACTTAATTATATACTCTTTCGTGACTTTCTTCTTAAAAACTCCATAAATAATTTCATACACCTAATGGCCTTAAATAAATCTGGCACAAATAGGAAAAACAGATTTTTACATGCTTTGAAAACACGAATCTTAAATCTCATCTGACTTGTAAGATTGTTTAAAATGCTGTTACTCCATACCTAAGTATGTTTTGAAGAGTCACTAAAAATCTAACTCCAAAAAAAAATTAAACACGATGGAAAACATGGTTTTCATAAAATATGAGTTGGTTGAATTGAGTCTGATGTCGAGAGGTCAGGCTGCGATGCTGTGAATTACTGCAGCGCTCGACGCTCGAGGGGCCTGATATAAAACATTGTAACTTGATTTATCTCAGTGTGATAATACAGAAAATATTATTAATTTATTTCAACTGGGGATGACTAGCATTTATAATGATCGACTCGACTAGCCTCGATTATGACTCTAAATCCAATTCGTGAAAGCAATGCTGCGGTCCGGCTGTGAGTCACCACATGTCATATCAAACCGCATCGCAGCCGGACCCGGACTGAGTTTGGTGTAAAGTCTCTTACATTATCACTATCATAATAATCATAATTGCCTGCCTAATGTTTGCGTGCATGGATAGATATATTATGTAGGTTAATATTAAAAAAAGAATTTAAAATAAGATATAAAATTATCGACCATAACAAAAAAAAATATACTACTTACAAAACCTTGAAGAAACCATTACCATATTTGCGATGAAAACATTATGTTTTTCTTCAAAGTATAATTATAATTGAGTTTTAATTTAAGACACACGGAACGCTGGTCTGCTATAGTAACGAGCGCGCGGTTCGATTGCCTTGTAATTGTAATTATGATTATTGACGTGACAACGTCTTATAATTCGATAGAGCCGGCTGCACGCACGAAAAAACATGACTCATGCGGCGTTACCTCGCTCTGAGGCGTTCCATGTAAGGCAAGTAAGTGCAAGCGAGAGCGCGGAACGAGCGACAAAGAAGCACAATCGGTGACGTTGTCACGTTCAACTATCGTCAGTAAACCGACTTTACAGACAACCAATTTTTTTATGATAGTGATTATACTTTGAAGAGAAACATATTGTTTTCATCGCAAATATGGTAATGGTTTCTTCAAGCTTTTGTAAGTAGTATTTTTTTTATTATGGTAGGTAATTTTAAAACCAATTTTATATTCTTCTTATAATATTAACCTACATAATATACTATTCAAGCACGCAAACATTAGGCAGGTTTTGTATAATTTGCAAGCTAACTACGAAGAACTTAACAATGTTCTAAGTAGTAGGTAAGTAGTCCCAAGTTCATAGATTAGCAACTTTAACAGAGGTTGCTGCTATCTGGGTACTTAGCTAGTTGGTAGTTTAGGCTATTTATTACAGAACTATAAGAAGTTGTTTTTGGCACGAGTTGAATGTCCTAAATTGTTAAGATCCAATTTTTACACATTACTACATATACCTTGTTAACAGTTCAATTATAAGTTGCATACATAAATATAAGTACACGGATATGCATTTTGTCCTGTTACAAGTCTTCTTTACCGACCACAGAAAAGAGGGGACTCTTCTACACAGGTTATTGCAACTTAACAGAAGAGATCCCAAACCCTTTAATTGTATAACTTGTAAAAACAATGAAAACCTTTTTACTTTACTTTTGCTTTTTTACTTCAGCTAAAATTATCGTCCATATTGAACATGGGCCTCTGCTATAGAATGCTAGGATGAATGAGCTTGAACAACCTTCATCCACTGACTTCCCAATACCTAATAATGTCGTCGATCTAACAAGAATTCAACAAGAAACAAGGTTACTCAAGAACCTTTACTGCTCAATAGTAAGTAATGTTTCACATTTATTTTCGAACCTCAGATATCGCCTAATGCTGATTGCTGTTTGACTTGAGCACAAGTCACTTTACCTATCGAAGATGGAGAGTAGGTATAATGAAAACTAGCTTAGAACTTCGACTCCGTCTTTATATTAAATTACAGTTTAGCTAGATTATCAAAGGACTGACTGGAAGGACTTGCTCTTGGATAAGCCAGGAGTTAAATTAGTTCAAACTAAGTTAAGCCTGTATTGAGAAAAGGTTTGTATATTTGTGCGATCTGCAGGTAATTGTTCCGGGTGTTCTGGGTATTTTCTATGTATAATAAAAAGTATATATCTATGTAATGTATTGTATTAAGTATATCAGTTATCTAGTACCCATAACACAAGCTCTGCTTAGCTTGGGGCTAGATAATGTTGTGTGAAATGTCCAGCATTATTTATTTATTTATTTATTTTTTATTTATTTATGTATTAACTACATAAATATTGTAGTGAAGGCTGTTAACAAATTATGAAAGCCACTTTATTAATTTAGATATTTCTTTGTTTAGTAGAATTGTTTTTTTTAGTTCACCCGGTGGTATGTACCGTGTAGCAGCATTCCATTTGAACGCCGAATGTGTCGATGAAATGAACGGCAACATGATTTACATTTTTACTTTTCAGGATGGGAAGTGGTCCGAAACGTTATTTATATCCACATATTATATCCTACCATGGCCAAACAAACACCCTCTGTCACTTCGCACAGTCGGGTAAAATCATTGTGCTTTTGTGCCAAGTAAATGTGATTCTATACACGTCGTGAAGTGCAATTCTGTAAATTGCAAATGGAACGCCTGTTAGAAAACTAAAATGTTCAGAATAAGCATGTAGCCGTTCCCCAATACCTATTCAAGACAAGTGCTGAGAAAGGCAGACATAATGAGACGTAGAATTTCCTAAAGCTCGCAGGTTTCCAATAACAGCCACTTTGACAATTCCATTTAGCTGAAATTAATCTCGTTTCAAATCTTGAGAGACCAATGAAGTAATGAATCTTTTGGTGGCTAAGGACTTCGCTTCGCCTTGAATTTGATATTTTCGTACCTTGGGCTAGAATGAGATTTTACTGTTGAAAGGATCTTGCCGTTTCAAAAAGGCAGTTCGTACCACACCAAAAATAATTGCGTCAAAACAATACCTCGTGTATTATGAGGATAATAAACCGTTTTTGCTTTACCAACAAGCCTTTTTAAGATTCATGACCGTAATTCATAGTTTTTGGGACATAAAGTTTTGAGGTTAGTTTTAAAATAAATACATTCTTTAGTATCTTTTGGGCCTTGGCATGATAAAAAAGATGTTCTGATAAAAAATAACTTACTTCATAAATAGGCTGCATAATCTTAGCACTTAGGTAGTTACAATATCCAACATTTTGGTAACATGGTAGGTAGGTACCTACTCGTGATACCCATGATGCAGGAGATCCTAGTGCGGGATCAGTAACTGTTAAGTACGATCTAATAACTCGATGAGGTATATATTTAAATATTATTAATAACCAGCTATTAGTGAAGTCAGGAAAGTAGCAAGTATAGGTACAATAAAACATTTCTAATGTACAATAAAACACTAGATAGGTACGTAGCATCATTTTCATTATCATTATAATTTCATCCATTTGACGTCCCCTGCTGGACATAGGCCTTTCCCATAGAATTTCACAATGAACGGGGTTGTGCCGCCCCTATCCACTGACTTCACGCGAACATTAACAGTGTCGTTGATTCGTCGAGTGGGGTATATATAGGAAAAGAAACGATATTATAAAAAAAGGCATGATGTTCAAAAGCCAATAAATAATAATAAAAGGAAAAAAAGGTGGTTCCAAATATTTATGCATGCAAAACACACACTATGGTGACCAATGCTAGGTTCAGGTACACTTTCAGAATTCAAGGGCGTTGTTTCTTGTATTTAATATGAAACATTCATGGCCTAGTATTTTACCAGGGGTTAACTGTAACAAATTAATGTTTATACAATCAATATCTAACAATAAACTAAAGTCCTTATTTTATTTTAATGCAGATAGTACAAACAATACTTACGGGGGGGTGTGGGCTCAATTCATGATCAGATAGTCCACATTGATCACAGCGTATGTCATGCCTCAAGGGCATGACATGTATCCGTAAGTTTCGCAGCACTAATGCCAAGTATGATGACCTGGGTTCATCAAAGCAATCATCCATCGCAAGTTGAGATGCATTATTTCTAGTTTCTAGTTAGTTTGTGTAAATCGAGTATACGTATTTTAAAAAAGCCGCTGTCTTTCACAGAGCTATCCTGTCATGAATGATAATGTCATTTGTGAGTCTTACGTAGTCATTATTCTGAGGTCTTACGTATAGTAATTGCATCCTCTTTGTTTGTGAGCATAGACTATACCTACCTGCAATAATTTCTCTTTGTGAGGTTCATTGCCAAGCAATGGCACCGTCACCGCACGGAAGTAAACAATACAAAATCCTATTTAACTTCATTTCAAGATCACGGGTTCATGTAAATCAATCGAAAATGTTTACGTAATTTAAAAAATATGGGTAATTTTATGAAATACATTTGATTTTGACGCAATTGGTACTAGCTCTCGGCGAGATCCTTTATACTTTTTTACTATCTTCATTTGATTGTCTGACAACTTTTCACCGTACGTACCTTATTTATTTTATTCTACAATTTTATTATTAACTATTTTATTCTAGTAACTAGGCGTACACCCGCGTCTTCGTCTGTCAGCCCTGGCATAATAGTTTATTATTCCCTTTTCCATATTATTCAGCTTATCTGCGATTAAAACAGGTAAACGGAACAATACAACGTAATACAAAGGGTAGCTAAATACTTAACTGTAGCGCCCCTATTAGTACGAGCCCGAACCACCTGTAAAAATGTTGCAGTGCATGTCTGAAACTAGCGAATGTTGAATGAACTGATGAAAATTATATTCACCCAACACAATACTTATAATAAAACGGCACAAATCATCATTTAATCATCAATGCATTATAAGACCACGCCCACCTGAAACTTCTCTGGTATTGTACTGCGGCCGTCATCACTTAGACATAAAACTGAAAAGTCTCATGTGCGACAGAAATAGGTACGGTGGTAGTACTTCTCCGGACAAACTCTTTCACAAAAAAGCTCTACCACTACTGAAACAACTAATTAGGCTTAGTTGAGAAATACCCATCAAGACATCGCATCATTTTTAACATACTTTAAGTTCGAATAAAATATTTGTTACAGGTGATTGTCGACATTCACTGGTAAACAAGCGCCGATTTCTGACTTTTCCGGCAACATACGCTGTATATACCTATCAACTACCCATATCTGCTTAGCAATGGACATTGTTATGTTTAATTACGGCGTGTTTATCTAAGACTATTACAACAAAACGTGTGTAGGTTTAATATCAACGGGAAAGTACGGTTGGTTGAAGAGACAAATGGATCTTCGGGCAGTTTGGTGTAGGTACCTAATAAAACCGTTTTTGTGCACTTAAACAAATGTATTCGCTATGAAATAAATAGTGAATAAAAAACTTATTGTTCATAAAATTATGACATTTGCAAGTTTTAATGTAACGGAGTTATTTGTGCTAGCTATAATTGTTGATTCGTGATTCGGGATGATAATAAATAAAACACTACTTCTTCCCACATATTTAACTCGATGGAATAAAGACGTTATGAGCGTCACAGGAAATTGGTGGATGGAGGCGGTCAAGACTGTTCGTCATGGCATTCTAGCCTATGTTCAGCGGTGGACAGGCAGGCAGGCATTTTTCATTACATACATAAACATCATGTCTGTTTCCCGGAGTGGTAGGCAGAGACCAAAGATTTCCTCTTGCTTTTATTAAATTATTTACACTACATTACCTTATAGTAAAAATGCCGTAGTACGCCATAGTGTGCCCAGCCTAAGAATAGACACCTAAGTCTCCTCTTGTAAATGTCATAAATCTAACTAAGGGATTACACCAGGGGATCGGCAGCAGCATCCACCTGAGTATTCAACACCAATACTGCTATCACCAACGCGATTGCCAAGTGTGGTGACTTGGTAAATCCCCTCATTGCATTCTATGGGGGAGGCCTCGTCCAGCAGTTGACGTCTACTAGCTGATGATGATGACCTATCAGTTCGAAAATAAACCCTTATAGCGAGACTTAGGTGTCAGTATTTCTGTCTGTTCGCAGCTTGCATTTCTTGACAACTTACATAGCTATTGAATTCTTTTAATTAAAGGTTAACAAAAGTCGAGCAAGAGTGAATAAAAGCTTTACGGCGTAGAAGGAAAGAAAACAATGCGCTACGAAGCGTAGCTATTTTTAGCCGTAGCACTATTTATCTTCAACCTCATTTTATTTTTCTTATATTACTTACCTATGTTATTGAACACAGATAATTTTTCTAACAAGTTATGAACAAAACATTCGAATAAATCAAATGAATAAGGTTTACTTTTTAATATTGTTACTATGATATTTGCTAGCTGGGTATAGTATGCACCTTGAAGAAATAAGCAAAGGTTTGATGCTTGATTAAGATATTATTATATTACAACTTATTTAGTGAATTACATATTTATATTAACTATTTATTAATACAATCTGAAATGAGCAAAGCCGAAGAAGAGCAAAGATCACTGACATATAGCTCTAAGAAATTAGCAAGTGCAGGTCATATAGTACAGCTTGCAGAACTGACAACCATTGGGGAATAAACAAGTGGCGGCCACAAACCAGACGTCGTGGTAGAGGAAGGCGGTGGATGGAGGTGGCTCAAGACCGTTGGGGAGGCCTATGTCCAGTAGTGGACTTCTATAGGCTGGTGATGATGATTAATTATTGACATCTCAATCTTCTCTCATCCCGTAGAGCTAAATGTTTATACTAATATTAATATTGGTTTGTTTGTCAAACAATAACAACGAAGTAAACCGATTGAGCCAAATTGAGTAGCCAATTACAGTTGAATTGCCTGACGAAGGCGATGACAATAACCGATCTGGAATAATTTATATAACAAATTGTTATTACTATTATTGTAGGTGATATTTGCTAGGGAATAACAATGTAAACATCCTTAATAGTTTCGGCGACTCGTTTCCTGTAGTAATTTCCTTGTCCAATGCTTTAATTTGTTATATCGCGGGTTTGATCCCCGACGGTTGGTTTTGGGGTAGCCATAGAATGCCTCGATGACGAATGATCTTCAGCCGCCTCCATCCACCCACCACGGGGTAGGTGAATAGCTGACTGAGATGCTAGAGGTGTGGGATCAATTTCCGCTGCAGGACAAATGTTGCATGATCTGCAAATATTTTTTACGGGTCTGGGTGTTATGATACCACGGTACTCGTAGTTCCTGATACCTACGATATGGAATCCTATGGTGTGGGATCTGGAATCGTATTATTATGTGACATCAGTAATTATAAGAAGACAACTCTTTATACGAAGGCAAGTCAGAAGCATTGTCAGAACTTTGAAACTATTACGCAAGTTTTTAAGTTCTTTCATGTAACCCAACCAGAGTCAATGTGCCATCTACTTGAGAACTTTGTACATGAAAATCCTTTTACCTTCGTTGGAACACAAAATGGTTTTATGAATGGAATTTTATAGCCAATCTTGGTAGTACCAACTAAAAAGAGTCTTTATGCTTTTCTTTGTACTAGCGTCTTTTACAGGGTTATATTATGACGAGAATCAAGCATTATTGAAGGCAGATTTGTACGCAGCTAAAATTTGCAAGAAATTTTCAAAAGATGTAGAAGTCTTGAGTATTTGATCCTATCTCACTATGATATTTCAGATTAAGTGACGGTGTTATTATTATTATTATATGACCGTTGGGAAATAAAGGTTCTCGAGTGGCGACAACAAACCGGACGACGCGGTAGAGGAAGGCCCTCCACTCGATAGAATAAAGACATTATAAACGTCGCAGGAAGTCGGTGGATGAAGGCGGCTCAAGATCGTTCGTCGTGGCATTCTAATGGGGAGGTCTATGCCCAGCAGTGGACTTCTACAGGCTGATGATGATAATAAATAATAATAATACATACATGCTGGACATTTCACAAAACATTATCTAGCCCCAAGCTAAGCAGAGCTTGTATTATGGCAACTAGATAACTGATATATACTTACATAGATAGATATTTTTTCATCCCATCTATTCGAAAAGGACGACTTGGTTCGCCTTTAAGTGCACCCAAAGGTGGTGTTTTCTGTATGAAGCTTTTATAAGTGCGCCGCAATTATCTTTGCCGCGCACTTTTTAAATTTGGAACATATCGAACTCAAATAAGTGCGCCGATAAAATCTTTTACGCGCACTTTTTGAATTTGGGACATCTTGAAAAGAATCAAACACAAATAAGTGCGTCGCAATTATCTTTGCCGCGCCCTTTTTAAATTTGGAAATATTGCAAATATTGTTTAAATAAATACTGGCTGGTACGATGGCCCACAGTCGCGCTACCGACTGAATAAAAAAACACAAATTAGAAACGCGCGAACTACAGCCCGCGATATCGTCATTTTTAACCGACTTTACAAAAAGGAGGAGGTTCTCAATTAGGTTGTATTTTTTTTAAATGTTTGTTACCGCATATCTCCGGCGTTTATGAACCGATTTGCAAAATTCTTTTTTTATTTGAATAGATATATTTCCAGATAGGTCCCATTTTTTCAGAATCCAGTTCTGATGATGGAATCCATGAGGAATTGAGGGAACTCCTCAAATATTGCAGGCATACATATGGCGATTTTGATATTTTCAGCAACAAACCAAGCATTTGCATTCGGAAAGTATCATAATCCTTTCACCACTATGGTTCTTTCATATTTTTTTTTTCATCCAAATATTTAGTCGAATACAATGGCGGAAGTCTGTTTTTTAAATGAAAAGTTATTCACGGTTTCATGGTTTTGTTTAGAAATAAAATATGAGGCGCCTTTTATTTTCTCATAGTGGGTGATGAAAAGTAGAGTGTAACACTCGGGCGCAAAATATATTTTTGGCTCGGGCGACGTACTTTGAATCCCTCGCTATTTCGGGATTCTACTAAAGAATCCCTCACTTCGCTCTGGAATCAAAAAAGCGCCCTCACCGTAAAAATATTATTTTGCTCCCTTATGATACAATCTACTATTTATTATACATAGAAAATACCCAGAACCCGCAACCTCCTGCGTTACAGGCGAACCTTCACCCGCCGCACCACAGAGGTCGTCTGAGGTGGTCGATGATGATGATGATTATATGACTTTCTTGTCACTCTTTTTCTGAGGATGCTTTTGAGAGGGGGATGAAAAGAGCTTTTTCAGCCCCCTCTTCTTTGAGGGATTTCCATAATCACCACGCTTGACATGCGGATTGGTGATCGCAGTATTGGTACTCAGGTGGATGCTGTTGCCCATCCCCTGGTGGATTCTTTACTCGACTTTTACAACATGGTCGTTCTGGACACACCAAAGCACACGGTGACTTACACACTAACACTTACACGGTATTTGATTTCTCCATGGAGGCTTTTGTTTATTTGCACTACCAAGTTTTCACGAACACTTACACTTTTTTTCTGAAAAAAAGTGGAGACCATAACAGTGTCTGTTTCAAATCAGTACCGAAATTGTGTGCTCAGAACGCTGTTACGCACACAGCTCTTTGAGCATACCGATGTTCATTTAAGTTTTCATTGAAGCAGAATTCAAGACATCAGGGTTGAAATTGTATAAAAAACTACATTAATAATACATAATACATTTTCTTCAACATAATTGTGGCTAGAAAATGTAAAATTATTTGTGATAACAAAATATTGTTCTCCCTAACAAATAGCTATTATTCAGTAGGACAAAGGCTACTAAACTTTAGCCATTAAAAAAGCTGCTACAAACTTATTTAAGTACCTACTCGTAGAATAAAAGAAAAAAAAAAGAAAAACTGGAAACAGCTTTTTCCAAGGGAATTAAACAGTTTGTTTGTCATTCATTAAGATGAGAAAGTTCGCTCCGATGTGGGTCGTTTACTTTGCTAAAAATGCGGCAATGTTGTTAAGCCAAGGTTTCTTTAGTAGAAAATGAGTCTACGATTTGTGCTAACTAAATCATTTGAGGCACTGACTAAGTGACTATAGTCATTATAGTTGTCTAGGTCAGCGCCTATCATGACTATGATAGTCAAACTAAACAAATTTATCATCATCATCGATGATCGCCTATCATGACTATGATAGTCAAACTAAACAAATTTATCATCATCATCATCATCATCATCACCAGCGTATATACGTCCACTACTGGACAAGGCCTGCTCCGATTAAAGCATAAACACCACGCTTGGCAGGTGGATTGGTGTTCGCATTGGTGTTTAGTACTCAGGTGGATGATGCTGCCCATCCCCTGGTGTTATTTCTTAGTACGGCTTTTACTACATCCACGGGAGGATATGGAGGGGACATACCATGGTTCTCAACGCTCTTCTGCAGACTTACCCAGAATGCGATTTGTTTGCGGACGGATGGAAGAAGATCCTTATAGTGAGCCTGGCTAACAGTGAGGATAATTAATTGATTTAATTTTGTTCTGACACTGTACCATTTTTATTTTTATTATGTTGACCTTTACTTTATTATCATCTAAGTGTATAAATGTTTTGTCTCTTGATCTTATAATTTTTATGTGACTGGATTGTAATTGTCCTAAATTTAAATTTAATTATTATGTGTTGAAATGTATTAAACTATGCGTTGGTGTGTAATTATGTACCTATACCTACCTTATTAGTGTAACGGGCATTTGATGCCGTTCTAATTAGTTAAATAAATAAATATATTGTCCCAGATAATAACAGAGAAGAAGCGTGTGTTGTTGATCCTTGATATTTCTGTTTACAGTCAAGCGTGAAATGCCAATACTGCGAAACAGAGTTTCAGTAAGGCAAATAATATAGATATCTTATAATTAAACCGGAGAAGACAGTATTGGGTCATGCATAGTGTAGGTTTCCGGAGTCAAGTTACAGATTTCACCCCTAAAGTTTTCATTACCCAAGACTATTTTCATTGAGAGATTCCACAATGATTCACTGACATAGGGAATTATAATTGTCTCATGGTACAACTTCACTTGGTGTACATTTGCAAATTTTTGCGTTATTTATGACTCCATCAGTACACAATGTTGTTTGCCTTAGCAAAATAATGCAAACATTTTCGCAAATACGCCAAGTGAAGTGCCACCATCACACAGTTAAAAAATGGAGGACCATATTGTAAGCGACCTTGAGCGTTATTCGCTATGACCTAAGAGATTCCTTGTCAATAACGTGTGACGTCACCCATGTTATTTAGCGATGATTCCACGCAGATATCGTAACGAGCCCGCGTTATGTCACGTTTGGTCATAGCGAATAAGGGGGCTTGACGGGGTACCTATATCTCGCTGACGGTAGGATTACTAAAAATAATCCCCTCTACTTATGTATGGGGAGGTATCACTAAAAAGTTGTTTATGTTCTTAAATGTCGTTTTTTTTTTTTGAAACTGAGATCATTGCATCAAATCATGCCTGTAAAAGAATCATGCATTTTGTTTTATAAGTCATAACTGTGAAAGGTTATAGACTAGGACAGAAGAATGGACGCGACTGACCGATGACGTCCCTGAATAATCTTATAAGGGTTCCTTGTCAGACTACGGAACCCGAAAAATGGCGCGTAACCGGAAGAATAACTAATTAGAGTTTGCATTTGGGTCAAGCCGGCTCCAAGCAGGCGCGCCTGCTCAACGCAACAGTATTAGGCTGCGTACACATCTAACCCATTTTCGATACGATCCTGCAAATAAAACACACATGAACAGTAGCGACAGTGAGGGGTTTTCATGGCCATTTCAAATCATGCTTTCAGCGTTGAAAATAGATGGCGCTGCTCTGTAACGTTGCAGTCAAGTGTCAAAATAAAGTGAAATGTCAACATCAACAATGTAGAAATAATTTTCGTTTCGTAGTATTTATAACTACTTCCTACTCTAAAAACACCACGAAATCACTAGCGCACACTCAAGAAGCAGACACAAACAGAATATCATGACTAATAGCCACAGAGTACTTAGATAATAGTTTTGTACGCGTGCACCACAGACAATCTTGATTGATACAGTTGAGTCAGCGCCATCTATCGAACCAATTTGAACTACTTTTTTTCTTTTTAATCGAGGATGAAAAGCCCCCATTTCATCAATTATAAAATTCAATTATGCTTTAGATTACTTTTAATATTTATTTATCCCGTGCCATATTTATGTTCTCAATGGAGACTGCAAGGCTGTCCGTGATCCAAAAATTATTTGCTTACGGCCGTATCATAGATTGCCAACTGCCCATTGTACTTGATTATATTTCATTCTCATCATCATCAACATGTCGAAGTCCTCTGCTGACATATGCCATATACCTTTATAATGTCTTTCGTTCATCTATAGTACAGAGGCCCAAGCACGAAAATCTAACGTTACCGTGACTCTAGCGAGACGATCGTATACGTCAAATATTAACCAATCAACTTACAAAGATTTCGAGTTACCTCGAGGCCATTGGACAATATTTGACATTTGCGATCGTCTCGCTAGCGTCTCGGTAACGTTAGTTGTTCGTGCTGACCCCACTGTAGTCTTCGTTACTGCGTCGTCCGATTTGTGGTCAACACTCCCTTAAAGTTAACGAGAACCTTAAAGTGTGTCACACACGTAGCAGACGCGGTAAGATATCTGTATCTGAGCGCGTATCTGTCTATATCGCTCTCTATACTAAACTCAAGGAGCAACACACACGTAGCAGATCACTTATATTTTACCGTCAAGCATCTGTAGGCACCGACATATATCAAAAGATGGATAGATGATATCTGTGTATACAAATTGAAATACAATACAGTTTGAAGGTTTCCGCGTGAATGTATCATTTTCGTATATTATCGTATCTGCTACCTTCAGATGCGATAAGTTTTTATACGCATATAAAATATTACCGTATCTGCTATGTGTGTGATGCACTTTATTCCCAAACGGTTGTCAGTTCTGCGAGCTATATTTGACCTGCCCATTGCCACTTCAACTTAATTCTGAGAGCCATTATTTTTAGTTTTGCCTATTTTGTTATTTTCATAAGATTCAAAAACGCATTTTCTATTCTATTGGTTTGAAAAGTCAACTTTAATCTAGGAGCGCCCTACATGGCATTGATGATTTACTAGAACCATGACTGTTCATATCGTAGATACCAATTATATACAGTTTAATCTATCCAACCGCCTTTGTTAATTAATTTTGTTACGTAGGACATAGAATTTCCTTTGTGCCGTTAAGCCTTTATCCAGCTGGGTCCGCGTTCAGTCTTAATTATTTGACAAGTAAATCCTTCACTCCTCATCTTTCGCAAAATAGGCATTATGTTGTTCAACATGGTAAAGAACCCGTTTAATTCGTTTCGAGGAATTATGCAAATGAGATCGTAAGCGCGCGGTAACAAGATCAGACCACAGATAAAAGATAAATAGCTAGTCTCCTTCATCCAAGCAAGGCGAGAAGCTTGAAAGTGGTTTTTAAGAACATTACTTATCACCCAACAGCCCATACATAGTCCTGATCCCACATTTGGATTCACTATCGTGAGTATCAGGAACTATGAGTACCATAGTACCACAACACCCAGACCTGGAACAAATATTTGCAGATCATGCAAACATTTATCCCGCAGCGGGAATCGAAACCCTTGCTTTAGCCGGCCACTCGTCCACTGCACCACAGAAGTCGTCTAACAATTCCTGAAGACTTTGGATTTGTTTCAATATTCTGTATATTGGAACAAATCTAAAATCTTTTCGGCAAAAGTCGGCAAAGCTAATTAGTTACCCTCTGTTAGTGTGTTTAAAGATTGAAGTAGAAACTATATGATTCATACTTTGTGTACATTTTGGGGTTTCATACGGGACCCTTAAGGACCACTTTGTCTGCCAAGAAGGAAGACCCCCTGTTTCTCAGAAACGGCTATTAGGTATCAACTTGAAAGTACGCAAAAAACAAAAATCTTTGAACTTTTATAGTGCAAACTCCTAACTGAATGCATTAAAAAGATATAGCAAATTAATGTATATTTTTAGTATGAAAATCGTGATAAAATGGAAAACATCTCAGGTACTTCCAGTGACCTCACCATTCCTAAACTTGCTTGCTTAGCTTACGTTATGTAAAAGAAAAACATTAGAAATAACATAATTATCACTAGAAACGGGACATTTATCATGATTTATGAGCTTTTTTTATTTTTAGTGTTCATAACTACAGTTTTAAAAGTTATGACATTAGAATAATGTCTCCAAATGCGATTAGGTATAGAAAGTTTTGTTGTTTGGTACATGGAACGTAATACTTTTGTTTAATCTGTAATTTTCTGTCTGTACATAACATAGACACGTTACCGTGGATTACGTGGCATTGCATAAATTTACACAATGAGCTAACTTTCCCACGTAAGCTACGGCCAAGGGCTCTGCAAAGATTGTTGCTAAACTCGATTTAGCTCGACTGTTGCTCTTTGTGAGACTCAATTTTAAAATAGAAGTTGTTGTTTTACACAAACAACTTGTTGGTTGCCCATACTTGAAAAGGTCCTTATTACATTAAGGCGATAAAGTTAAAATTTTGAAGTCACTGCATTACATGCTCACTCAGTAACAGTAAAGGTTAGAAACTTGATTACTTGAGGGTGTAATCTAAATAAATCAAAAACAGAAACACGATTGGTGAAACTTTTCTCGACAGATATATTTTTTGAAATCGGTGCTCTTAAAAACTGTTTTACGTTTATCTTTCTAATCTAGAAAATGATGGCAGTTTATTTTTATACTATTCAGTAGCTAATCACAGTATTTAAATAAATAGAAAAATATTTATTTTTGATTTTTATTATAAAGAAAAAGATTTTATTTTAATTTAGACTTAATAAATAAATCTATATTTACGATTTTTGAAGCAAACCAATGTGTTCAGGATCAGTCAAACAGGCCACACTCACTGTCTTTACAAGCTTTAATATCGCGCTCTCATGAGCTTCACGCAGGTTCTTCCAGACAAGTGGTAGAGTTATTCTGTTTGTGGTATTGGATGAATAAACGTATAGTGATTTTAATAAGTTAATAAAAATAAACATAACTTTTTTAATACAATTTTTTTTATAAATTGTCTTTCTTATTACTTTGATTTTTACCAGTTTAACTTACGTTGGTTTTAGTCGAGTATACGACCCGAGGTTTCAAGCAATTTAGATGCACTTAGTCATGTATGAGTGTTATTCGCACGCAGCAAGAATACATGACCAAAACCATAAAATAAACCATACATGTAACCGCACAAGAGCATACACGGAGTGCACTGTCTCGCGGCCCTGCCCTGCTACTTGAATAAAACCAACGTAAGTAAAACCGGTAAAAATCAATGTAGTTATAAACATCTTATTTTATATAATATATATATGTATACCAATGATATTATGTAACGGTTTAATATTATATAAGAAATACCTAGTTTGATTCTGAGAGTCAGCAGCGTTTATTCAGCAAATAGTAGCCCGCAAGATATTCAATGTTCTGTAAGTCAAACAATGGTACACCCGGTCTCTTGAACAGATGTTTGCCAACTTTAGGCTATGAACCATTGGATCAAATATTAAATCTACTAATAACTAATATTATGCGATAATGTGCTACATGATTTACTTAGAACATGAGAAACTTATTGAAAACCGGTTGCGTTGGTACAAACATGTGATGAGGCGAGATGAAGACCATATGACTAAAAAAGTCATGAATTTAGAAGACGGAAAAAGGGGCCGTGGACGCCCACCAATGACCTGGCTACGAACAATACAAAATGACATGATAGCGAACAACACAATAAAAGAGACAACCCACAACCGTACGGTGTGGCGCAGAAGTACTAGGAGGGCTGACCCCAAATAAATAGGGATAATAGCCAGGAGAAAGAAGATGCGATAATGTGCTATTATAGTTAAAGTTACTAATATTATAACGAAAGTTTATTTGGATGATTAGATGTTTATTTATTACTCAATCGGTACTATATTTACCAGGATTGAGCTAAAGACTAATTTTTACCCCGGTATATCGCAAAGTAAGCCGCGGGGGCACTATAGTTAGTAATATAATTTATCTTTGCGAAAGAACTTTTAGTATAGCGCCACACCTGCGGAACGTACCGCACCGATCGTTCGGTTCAATACGCTCGCAGTGTTTTTCATGTTCTCTATGACACATCCGCCGAAATTACGTCAAACGAAAAACTTCAGCCGCTGAACTTTCGGCGCGGTACGTTACGCAGATCTAGCGCGACACTTAATCAGCTAACTTATAATTAGGTATTTGTAAATGAAAGGCAGATTCGAATTTAGATTTTATTTTTCAACCTAACATTGTCGTAACTTCGTAACTTGACAGATCACCAGCTAATTTAACAGGTGTACTCAACTATGAACATTGTTCATACACTTAAAAATAATTACACAATCAGTACCGAAAAACAATAATTTATCATTATCACGAAATTTACTTTTATCACGAAAATACTATGCTTAATATTACTAAATTCCATTTAATCAATTTAATTAATATAAGGATAAAATAAATATATATTTTAACAGTGATGTTATTCACGCTGTCTATAGGTGTCATATAATTCAATATAATTTTTTTGCTACTGATTCAAAATTTCGTTTGGTAGCATTGAAGTTAAAAAATACGAGAAAATATGGAAGACATTACTTTAATTAAAAGACAGACGCTAACGGAAAGACAGGATAAAAACTTGTTTATAAAAGTAGCAAAATTAATTTGACAGTAGAAAATGTATAAATGAATAAAGGCGACATTAAATGCTAGAAATCCTTATTATTCATTGAATACAAAATAGAGTTAGTAGTTCGGAATGATGAAGTTAATTCCATTACACGGGAAAATGTCTTACTTAAAAAACTTTACACATGACGTACAACGAAAACTTAATAAAGTCTCAACAAGGATCATATTCTACCCTCAAACTCTACGTTTACATTTAATGAGAGTCTACCACATTCAACTCCACAAGCTAATACGTTAGAAATAGGAAAGGCACAGTCGAAGTATAAAATTTATTGCTGACTTCCCTAACTAGATACCTTCGTTATAAATACTTGTCACATCTCCGAAATAAATCTAGCATTAGCTCATAACGGACTATTCCACTAAGGTTAGTACTTACTACTATAGTTCACTAAGTTGAACTAATTGGACATAAATATTCCAATACGTATAACTTCCATTTTTTATAAGTTAAAAATAGAAATAAGTTGCATAGATCCTGTTTAGTTCAACTTTGTAATTATTTAAATACCATCATTACTAGGCAAGCAACTAGATTTTTAATGAAAGAAAACCTAGCAAACTATACCTCATCATTAGGTAGAGATGTTAAGTTGTTTCAAAATTATGTTTTTTGTAGTTGGACTAATTGGACAAAAATATTCCAAGTAGTTCATCTTACATGTTATTATTTATAACAGTAGGAAATTTTTACTAATTGGATTTTTTTGTCCAATTAGTTTAACTGGTTGAACGAATAGTGATTTTAGTGGAATAGATCCTTAAAACTGATTTCCCTTTTAATACTTTAAGTACTTTGGCATGATTTGTCTCGTGTTTCGGTGGCTACCTTTCCTCTCGAGCGGGAGTAATTAAAAAGCCGAAAAATTTATCATACAAAATATGACTAGAATAATGACTGAACTATAATTGAAATTTTCGTGAAATTTCGTAGATTTGGCACGGCTAGTGACAGCACTAAAAATTAATTTACCTAAAAGTTACACACCTCTGTCGTTGATCACAAAACATTTTCGTAATACACTTTCTAAATTACAATCTAATGTCTAACTTGTATGTGCGTATTGCCAGTTAAGTGTCTAAGTTACGTACGTTTCTGTAAGAAAATATGACTCAATTTATTCAGAAAATATTTTTTTTTGTCTTTGTTAAAACATTTTATTCAATTCATGAACGTTTGGTTCTATAGGTACCTAGATAGATTCTAGATAGATTGACGAAAATATAGTAAGTAACAATCAACTACGAGGCTACACAGTCGTTGGCTAAATTCCATTTGCAGTAACACAACTACTCAAGTCACATTTAGAATGATACTCGTTTGTAAGTTTTTCGTCAAATCGTTGCATTAAAAATACTTACTCGTTTTCTAATTCAATTATTTGAAACATTATTCAAAAAAACGAACAACATTAGAAATTGACAAACAATATGAAACGAGTCAGCGATTTATTACACAGCAAAAACTATTTCAACTACCTACTCGCCATAAACCAATTCGTTGAAGTTTTTAACTATTATCATAAATAACGAATAAAACTTTAACAGTAAGCACCGCACTAATAATAAAATTACGAAGTGAATTTTAGCTCTCGTAGAAAACTTTCCACCACAACAAATTGACTAGTTCTAACTCCTATCTAAGTAATTTTATAACTTAAGTTTAATTTCATAAAGTCTCTTTGAACAGTTGAACCGGCCGCGAGCGGTAAAGAAAGGAAATGTGGAAGTAACTTTACTTATGAGAATCATCACATTAAATCAAACAACAACAATCACCAATCTTCGGTCGAAACTAAAATGCAGCACTGAAACGGTAGTCAAAACTCATCGAGTTCATAAAAGTCACTGCACTGTGCAACCATGTTCAAACTTTCACTCAATTCATTCCTTATAGGATAGAGGAGCAGGACAGGGGGGTAGGAGGAACACTGGCGCGTCGCTGTGCGCGCGCCTAGATGTAGACCTCGTGGTGCTGGTGCGGCCGGCCCCGCCGGGACTAGGAGCTTTGCTCCGCCAGCTCCACGCCACCGCCGTCGTCAGCCTCGGTGCGTCGCTCCACGCCGTCGATTTTCCTCCTCTCGGCTATCACAATTCTAATTTTCTCCTGCTCGCTTATTGGCCGATCCGCCATTTCGGGCATCGTCAGCTGAGTTGGTGACCGCAGCGTGACGCTGGCATCGCTGGATGGCGACAATTCCGAAGATAACTTCCGCTTGGCACCAGTGAGCCTGAGACTCTGCCTATTAGAAGGTACTGCGAGCAGTATGGGTCGAAGAAGGCGGGCTTCCTCCCCGCGAAGAGAGTTGCGTTTGTCGACACGCTGGCGTCGGTTCTGCACGAAAGAGTCACGGTGCGGTGGGCTGCCAGGCTCCAGCTCCTCAATGTCGTCAGCATCTATGAAGCGCGCATCTTCCTCGTAGAGCGCGGCGGGTGCTTCAGAGGTAGTAGAGTCTTGTCGACGGCGACTGAACGCGTGGGGTGATAAAGAGGCCCGTCTTGGGGGTAACGCTGCAGGTAGTAATGCATGGTGGGAATGCATCGTGCGTCGTCTGCTGCGGTTGGGAGATGGCAGCGGCTGTTTTGGCTCACTGTATACAAAATTTGCCGGTAGAGAGGGTACCTTGTTGATCGTCCGCGGTGGACTCACGCACTCCTCTAGGGCGCGGCATAGCGCGCGGTCCTCTTCGTCGTCAGCTTCGCGTTCCAGCTCCCGCTCAAGCTCGACGTCCATGTCCATTTCGTCTTCCATTTGTTTGTGGGATTCTTCTAGGTGTTTCATCAGCACCTGTTAATAGAAGATTACGTCAGATTGCTGCAGTTAAAGCTAATGCCACCATGCTTTTGCCATGAATACTTACAGCGACAACAACGTTGACAAGTACGAACTGCGCCATAAGAACAAAGACCACGAAGAAAATAGGTGCTATAATGGTGGAAACGCAGCAGTTCCTCACACAGTCCACGGAACTGTCACAGTCTTCCCGAAGAGTGTCCTTCATAATTCCATTCCAGTTGTCACCTGTGGCCACTCGGAACAGGGTGAGGAATGCCATGCCAAAGTTCGCAAAGTGGGCATGTTCACCAAGCCCTGTGAAAGATGTTAACATTATTTAAAATGGTTGTTCTTATAAATTGCGTTATTAGAGTGATAATAAGATTATTGTGCAGCTCTATAGCTACCACTTTTTAGAGTAGAGTTGGGAATTGTCCCGATATAAATATCAATTTCATTTTCATCGGATGTTTGTTGATTTAGCCGTCCCCTTATAAGATTATATCAAAACAATATTTGGAAAGATTCCAACTAAATTTAAACTACTCGTGCAAAACAAGATGCTAATCTATATATTCTGCAACCGTTCAACTGTTATCTCAAACTGTCGTATATCGTAACTACAACCTCCTACAAGTTATTGGAATTTAGAAAAATATTGGTTATAGGGTTACATAAAGTTTACCTTGACAAGGAATTTCATCAGAACATTCTAATCGTCCAAATAACTCCACACCCAAAGCTGCAAATATGAAAAACAGTAGAAAAAATAGAAGGCCCAGATTTCCAACTTGCGGTAGCGCTTGCATGACTGTATCTAATAAAGCTCGTATTCCCTTTGCCATCTTTAGTAGTTTCAATACTCTAGCTATCCTCAAAACTCTCATCACTCTCATTATAGTTGGGTTGATTGGAATAATATTTGTCTCAAGCTCTTCCAAAACGATGCCCACTATTGATAATATCACTATGCCCACGTCAAGCTGGTTCCACTTGTCCTTCATGTATATCTTTATACCGAGAGCCACCAATTTCATCAGTGCCTCTAGGATGAAAACTGCTGTGAAAAAATAGTTAAATATCTTCAATGCGTATTGCAAGGCTGGTGGCATTCTGTAGTACTCGATAGCCATAGTAACAACGTTCAAGCCAATTACTCCAGCGATGGCTAAATCGAAGTATTTTGAAGTGACTACATTATGGACGAATAATCTGTAGTGTGAGTAATCCGCATAATATGGCCTTTGGTGCATTTCTGAAATGAAATAAAATACATGAAATAAACATTTATGGTAAACAAATAACTTGTTAGTCATTGGGCAATTTTTATGAAGCACTCTTTTGTCTAGACAACTTTTTATTGGGACAATGATCGCGTGTTTGGTCTGGAACAAACTTTGTTTTACTAACTTCGTCGTTTTTTCTCCATTTGCAAAGCTCGTTTCGCCGCCCGACGGACTCTTTCCTCTTTTTCTTGTTCTTCGCGACATCGGTGGAAGTTTTCAACGACAACTCCGACAAACATGTTCAGCACAAAAAACCCAACGAGCAATATAAATGCGATGAAGTAGAGCAGACGCCATTCCGAGTAATTTACAATTGGCTACGAAATAAAATCACACATTATTCGGAGATTCATGGCCGTAGTAAAATTTAAATGAACTAAAATTAAACGAAGTCGCTTGTAGGTCACTTTTTCGCTTGAAATGATGTCATTATCATCTGTTGGAAGACCATTTAAAGCATATGCTGCCATTGAGTGCGCATATTTCAACAGTTAATTCACACAAAATATAATGTAAAGCCCACGTGATTCATGGAATATATTTTTTTAACACTTATAATAAATTTTAATTAAGCCCTTTATCGTAAAAGTGTCAATTAAATAAATAAATTACGTAACGTCAACAAATAATATTGATGGGTATAACGTTTGAGATAATTTATGAGCTGGCCTAAAGAAAAAATATTGGAATAGTAGAGTATGAGTTTTCATAACCAAGTTTTGTAACCAGTAACCGTACAAAGTAAGTAAGTAGACGGTTCTTTCGAAACTGGGTTACGAAATCAGCATATGAGTCACCCTTACCTGTTGGTCAACACCTACTGCATCCAAGCCAGTGTACATTATATTAACCCATCCATCTCTAGAGCTGAGCACAAACAACGACATTAAAGCCTTGCCCAGATCGTCAAAGTTATATTTCCTGTTCACCCAAACATTGCCATCTATAGCGAGGCAATCGGTCTTGTTCTTAACATTTTTTATGTTTGCACCCTCGCAGTAGAAAAATGCTCCTTTGAACAGCTGAAAATGAATTTAAATTATTCTACTGTTCTTTGCTTCCTCTTACTATTTCGTCAACGAACCATTTGTTTTTTCTTTATAACCGTGATGGAAATACCAAAAATCATACCCAAAAAATTTTACAATTGATAAATTTCATATTAATTTTATAAATCTAGGTCAATGTTTAATTACTTATTAGCCTGCCTTACGGCTAGATTGTAATGCTATTAGGGTACATAAAAATGTATGCTAATGAAAAAAATCTATAAGTAAATTTTGAAAAATTTGGTATCTATTTTAGAAAATTTTGTTCGCTTTCCAAAATGTACTAAAATTTATACCAAATTTCTCAAAATAACATAAACCGTAAATTCATAATTACACTAATCATATTGATCGTACAGTAGTTTGGGATGTTGTCAAATTTGTACCTACCTAATGAAACATTTTGTTGTTACCAAATCTAATAATCCTCATAATTACCCTTATTATTGCTTATGACCCACACATGTAACCTCCCACAAACATTGACGGGATAATCAGGTACTTTGGAAACCAGAAACAGGTCTCAGGAGGTACATTCGTATAGCCTTGACTTTTACAATTAGCGAACACTCTAATTCAATTCTGGGAATTCGAGGAATGGTATTGCTTTAAGATTAGTGTATCTGGAAAGTAAACTAGAGCTTTGCTAAGCTAAACTAAGTTTCTCAAACGGAATATATTAGCTTCCGAAGCTTACTTAGAAATCACACAAAAAGACTAAAGATATTTTATTATTTTTTATGTTTATCAAAAGGTCTCAAAAAAGCTAATATACATGTTAAATTTCCAAAACTTCAGTTTCCATATATATATGGTAGTTAGTATACTGGCGATAATCTACTATAGTTGAGAGAGATGCATACCTGCACTCCAAGAATGCCGAAAATGATGAAAAATGTGCAGCAGATCAGAACAATGTTTCCGATAGGTCTTAGTGAAGATAGTAGCGTTTGCACAACCAGTTTCAAACCTGGAGCTCGATTTATTACCCTCAATGGCCGTAAGGACCTTAGTAATCTAAATACCTGTTAACAAAAAGGTGGTCACATCAGTTTCACAGAACATAACATAATTTGGTTTCTTTTTTTTTTATTCATAATCGATATCAAGGTTTGACAAAGCAGTGCCAAGAATCACTTACCCTGAGAATTCCGAATATTCTTGGACTAGACTCTGAGACCAGAGACATGAGTAGATCAATAATGGATATTATGACAAGGGAGCCATCCATAATGTTCCACCCTGAAGTGAAATACGCTTCGTGGCCGTAGAACATCCCAGAAGCTACTACCTGTGAAAAGAAACCTCTAATTAATATCTACCTTAATTGTTTATCACAATTATTTAGACATTATAAACGATGCAGGAAGTCGGTGGATTGAGGCGGCTCATGACCGTTTATAGTGGCATTCTAAGGGGGAGACCTTTGTCCAGCAGTGTACTTCTACAGGCTGATGATGATGTTGATGATGATGAAATTGTTTATCTATCATAATTAAAATCTAGTTTTATTAATATAAACTGGAAAGAAATCACCATAGATATTAGTTAAAGTCTTTTTCTAAAAACTAAATTGTTTTATAAAATGGACCACCGTACAGCGATGAAAATGAAAAGTCGTATCAAGAATTATTTTTAAATGTTGACTCTCGGTAACAAGGAAGATGTCGTATGTTTTATGATTTAGATCCTGTTTACGGATAAACCAGCCGTAAAAATAGCCACGATATAAATTACTGAACCTAGAAACAAGATCAAAGGTAACCTCGTAACTCAACAACAAAAAATAAACATTTGAACATTATTATGACACCAAGATTAGAATTTCAATTGAAACACTACTATTTGCTTTTACTATTTCACCTAATATTGTCAATCCGGGTAATAAAGTCAACACCGTAATAATCCACAGAAG
This sequence comes from Epirrita christyi, assembly GCA_951392215.1. Taxonomy (NCBI): domain Eukaryota; kingdom Metazoa; phylum Arthropoda; class Insecta; order Lepidoptera; family Geometridae; genus Epirrita; species Epirrita christyi. The sequence continues at coordinate 11,236,059 of OX595846.1, forward strand.
CTCAGTTCCTTTGTTGAGAAAAATGCATAATATTTTTCGTGAATTTATATCATTCAATTTGTAAAACGGGAAATTTTCAAATACCGGAGTCGCGTAGCGCGGATCGCAGTCACCGTAAAAAAAACCTGTTTGAGCCTCTAACATATCGGTGAAATTTGTCCATTTTATTAATGTTCATAATTATGAACATTAATAAAATAATTAATAACGTGCAACTAATTAGTTGCACTTTCTAGATTAATAATGTTGTCCCAGGTGCTACGCTGATAGATTCTCAGATCAGACGTTAAAGGCGCGTAATATTGAATCCAACATTGAAAACATAATGATTTCAGATTTTCTTACCTTTATAAACATTTCAATCGCAAACACAACCGTGAAAACGTAGTTGGCAGTCGACAAAAATGATCTCTCCTTAGATTCAGGTGGAATGTTCGGTCGCTCCATAGCAAGCGTTATGCAGTTCAGTGCAATGAACAGTAAGACAATGTTGTCAAACCAGCCTCTAGAAACCATCCACACGCACAGCCTTCTCATCCTGCATTCAAAGAAACGATTTTAGATGGAAAAGAAAAACTAATAACTTTAACTAAAAATCAAAATGATGTAAGTGTTCAAACTATTATAAATGGTAGTCTTGACCACTCTTCTGTAAGCATTATTCACATAAACGCTACGAACTAGCTTTAGAAGGCCATCCATTACGCTGAACCTTTACTCTCGGTATTCGATTTTTCACAAATTCAATGAGTAGGGAACTTTATTGCTTCCAAGTAGAGCTTGGTTCTAATAAAAGTATCTCTTCTTTATAAATTCTTCAGAACTTTACTTTATTATCTACTTGGACTAGAAGTGACATGTTTAGAATTTTAATATGTTCAGTTTATTAATAAAAATCATTTAGTACCATAAATACACAACCATAAAATAGGCTACACGAAGTTTTTTATTTATTTTTCAAACTTTTACGGATGAAATTTCAATATTCAGCTTGCAGGGAATCCTGTTATTGTGTTCCTGTTGGTTGTATTCATACGATATTTTAAATAAGTTCAGAGAACTTTTTTTTGTTATTATGAATTTCGGCATGAGCAAATTTGTGAGATATTCCCGAGTTGTGTTTATTAGGCGTGACAGAATTCACGGAATCTGAATTAATATAATGGTACCTTGTTTGGTGCCAGCTCTTGACTCCTCAATATCAAATTAATGACAAATACCTACTTCAAATGTGTCTTGGTTTATTATATAATATGTTGTGTAGAAAAATGTGATTAAAGACTCGAAATGTTATCACAGAAAGATCATATAAAAACCATATAAAATAAGTAAGTATACGGGGTGTAAAAAGACAGCTCCCGAATACTTAAGGTACCGGTAAAGCTACCTATATCATAGCTATATAAAATAGCTTTCGCCTGAGAGGTGATTCATACCGGAGAATTTTTTTTTTTCGTTTCGTATCGTATTTGTCAGCCAGCAATGTACGCATTTATTCCGGCCACGCGAGTTCAACGCTCCCGGTCAGCTGATCGACCCGTGGGCCAATATTTCTCATGTGCTTTTCATTGCTTTTTTTGACGTTTTTATTTATTAACGTGTTTTTAATGATGGAAAATAGGTTTTTGTGTTCCTTTAACGATATTTTATGGATACTTATAAAGAAAACACGAAAAAAGCGGACCAAAAGTAAGCATTTTTTTTTCTTGTTTTCTCAGCTCAAATATTTTCAGAATCATGGTCTGAATGCACTGTTTCAGTTTTCGGGAGTAGTCTTTTTACTCCCGGTATAAGCGTATATTATTTCTCACAAAAATCTTATAAGTAGGATTGAGAAAAAATCGGTAGATAGAACAAAATTTTAGACCTGTTTTGGGAGAGACTGGTGCCTGAGATAGGTTTGTAGAAACCTGTATTTCAGGTCACCAGGTGCTCTCACTCCACGGATTTTACAAGCGACCTTGCCTTATTCAACCTAACATTTTTAGATAGATTTAGGTAGACCTTTACTATAATATTCTAAAACTAGAAAGAAAAAACTAAAAATAAAATCGTCAGATAAAGATCCATTAATCTACAACTTTAACAATCCTATAAATCTGTACCAATAGTAAATACAAATTACAAATTTATAGGATAACAAGTAATAGTAAACTTACTTGTTATCAGGTGCAAATATATACAAGGAGTAATGTTCCTTCTCCTTGAGACACCCTGTTGGCTCCATAAATCGGAAGAGATCCTTGAACCTCAACTGTCTTCTGTCGAATCGCGATGAGAATATGCACATTCTTGTGGTGTTGTTGATATCAACCTGAAATTTAATACAGCCTCAAAACTCATTTGAAATTCGAATCTCAAGTACACATTTTTCATTGAAAATCGACTAAAGTTATTAGCCAACGTTTCAATGGAGACTCTTCGTTAGCTTAGTAATAACACGAAGAAATATGTTTCATGATTTTAGACAAAATGTCTTCGAAAAAATATGTGTTCATTTCTCAACTCCAGCTGAAAGGTTATAAAATAATTGCTACCTTCACTTTCTAACTTGCATTTTAATTTTCTCAATGTACCCACAGCCTGTAGGTAGGTATGTATAATATGCGTTGAGTCACGTCTACAAAACATGAAAGTAAAAATCCCTTGCACGATAATAAAACCTACCAGCTATCTACCTACAATGTACATTATTACGATAAGTACGTAGTTATTTATAACAACATGCACATCATGTATACTTATACACTACTCTATATTAAACGAGCCAGCAAACTGACAACAAAAAACTGAGCGAAATATTATATAAAAAAAGATGTATTTATTACAGCACATTACATACACATTATATTAGATTTAGCAGATTGTCTTAAGAATGCACAAGCTTGTTTTTGATCCTAATACATTAAAAAGCCTAGAAGTGTGTGCACTTATGGGTAACTTAAAGAATTGGACTTGTTAGCTCGAAGCAAGGAGCACGGCCCCATACTAATAGATAGTTTTGTATGGGCTGTAATTCACGTGCGGTGCTGGAGACATCTCATACAAAACACGCTTTAATATGGATGCGGTGCTGCTCCGTGCTATGTATTATGGCCCAACGCTTACTTGCTTTCTTATCTTTTCTTCGGAAGCTATGTACCTTACCTCTTCGTTAATCTGTTTTATCAGCGGTAGAGGTTGGTTGTTCGGCCTGGTAGATAAGGTGGCCACTTCGTTTATTGTCGCCCTAGCCGTCACAGGGGGTAGTGGGGGCGGTGAAATTAGGTTGCTTGCTTTCACTTCCGACACTGTAGTTACTGTTACAAAATAATCAACAACTTACTAACTTGTCTTCTGAATCCATAAACATAACTCCTGACATTGGAATGATGCTAGTAGTATCATCAGCCTGAGAAAGTCCACTGCTAGAAGTAGGTTTCTCCCCCATAGAATACTATGAAGAACGGTCTTGAGCCACCTCCACTCACTGACTTCATGTGAACTTTAAAATACTAGCATAGAACTTACATAAATCAAAGCAAATAAGTAGCAATTAAGTGTGACATATGTCACACTATCATGTCATGTATTTATTTCAAAATACAAAATACAATAATAATTCAATAGTTAATAAATAAAAGTAAATAATATTTACTAGTTAATATTAATTGAATAGTTAATAGGTGCATATTGCAGCTATTAGAATAAATCAGTGTCAGTTAAGAACTTCAATCAATTGAAGGTCAGCATTCTTAGGGTTCCGTGCCTCAAAAGGTACCAATGAAACAATAAATAAATAATAATAATAATTTAATGAATTGTAATATGATCACTCAGGTGGGTGTCTGCTGTCTGTCACAGACTATTTTCGCCGAATCTACTGGACTAAAAATTTGGTACTTATAGCTTAATGCTTACTTGTAAGGTAGTCGTTGGTTAATGATAGTCTATGCGGTGGTGGAGGTTTGACGTTATCTAATCTCACTGTTGAATCTGAAGCGAAGCCAGCTTCTGGAGCCTTCCATGAAACCTAAAATTGAGAATTGTTTTACTGAAAAGTTTAATTGGTTGCTTGTAATCATCTTGTAACTGAAGAGATAATAGTACCTACATCGTTTATGAGGGGAGAAACTGACCGATTCCCAGCAAGGGTGTTTTACACCCGAGGTGGGAATCGCAGTTGCTCCCGATCGATACATAGTGCTTTATACTGTTTCTACGAGGAAAATAAATGATTTTTTATTCTGGCGGCGTCATCAAATCTTTTTTTATCTCTACTAGACATCTACTAGATGACATTTCGAGTTGATAGAAAACCCAAATTGAAAATTCTATGAATAATACGAAAGAAAGCGCGGAGCGCGATTTTCACTTGTTTGTTCTTTTTTAAAATTAACGCCCAGAAAAAGTCAGTGGCCTGTATCATTTTGCGTACTTGGTGATAAAGACTTATTGTTTTTGGACATTAATCAAAATCAAAAATCACTTTATCAATGGATTTCCATATAATACTTTTTAAAAGTTTTTTTTTAATTCTTAAATTAAAAGCCTTTATTTTAACTTGCAATGTATGTATGTTTGTCCGGGTGAAATCTTGCAACTGAATTTTGAACCAGTGTCACCTAACCGATTGAGCTGAAATTTTGCATACTTGTCAAGTTCCGATGACAATACAATATTATGGTGACAGCAAGCTGATCTGACGATGGAGATGACAACGGTGGACAACGGAATTTCTCGATGATTAACAGTAGCCTGGCAGTGTTTGGACTCATTTTGATCAGCTCACGGTTCCAATCACTAATATAATACAAGCTTGTTTGAAAAAATACTTTTTTAACAAAAACTTATTCTTTACAATTTTCATACGCTTTTTCCTCCCGCACATTTTGTACAACAGTAATGACGTAGGTACATTCTGACACATTTAAAAAAAGTTCTATGATATTTTCTGATCAGGTATAGTATAAAATATTATCATCAACTGAAAATTTTAACTTATTACTTATTATTCATATCATAACTTACATCTGGCAACAAAGGTGCGTTATGAGCAGACACTCTCCTAGCTGGTGCTGCTAATACTTTTGGAGCCGGCAACTGTGGGCGTGGTCTATTGTTGGGCATTTCTGACTGTGTGTCATTTTTGATCACTATCGATGATGAAAGTAGGATTTCGTTTTTTCGGAGATTAGAACCTGTACAAAAAGTTAAGTTAAAAAACAAAAAAGTATAAATTATAGACATTTTTTTACCATTACAAACTAACTTTGTATAAATTGTAGATATATATTTAACCATTACAAACTAACTTAGTATGAATTGTAGATATTTTTCTTAGCGTTACGACCTAACCCATTTATTCATAATCATTTTTTAAACAATTTTTTAACTAAAATAGCTTTTGTCTTGTTTTGACGCATGAAATTTTACATCAGAGAGAACAAGACAAAAGCTATTTTAACTAAAATAGGTTTCAAAAATGATTATGAATAAGGCCCTAAGTGTTTATACTGATTTAGCACAAATTGTAAATATTTTGCTTCCTTGGTCATGACATGGGAACAGTACCCGTCTCACGACCTAACGTGGTCGCGGTTGGTGCTCATAAGGAAGGACCTTTAAATAGTCAACAAAATATCAGCAGTAGAATAGTAAAGTACGCGGTGTACAGTCGTAACTTTTCTAATATGATAACAAGCCACGTTAATTTCAATTCAATTATTTTTCTTACCATTACAAACAGCGTGATCTCTCCCGTTGTTTAATACAACAGCATCTGAATCAGATCCAGTTCTTTGCTTTGGTTTCCTCCTGAGGCTCGGTCGTGACAATCTCCAACTGTAACCTCTTTGTACTCTGCACTTATCTTCGCCGTTTGCTGCTGCAGCACTTACTATGCTTATGTTCCTAAAAAGCATTAATATTTTAATTTAAATTACCATGGCTTTGTATCATTTTAGAAAAATTAGGACTATACACCACGTACTTTATTATTCTCCTGCTGACGTTTCGTTGACAATTTAAAGATCCATCCTCATGAGCACCGACCGTGACCACGCTCAAAGGTCGTGAGACGGGAACACGGGAAGGATGGACCTCTAAATGGTCAACGAAACGTCAGCAGGAGAATAGTAAAGTACGTGGTGTATAGTCGTAATTTTTCTAAAATTAATATTTTAATCTTATTTAATAAAACTTTGAGAACCAGTGCCTTAATATTTCAAATAAATTAATAACTAGTGGTCAACGGCGGTTTCACCCACGTTAGTTTTCTAAGAGTATTGAATTTTTGAGATAAAAAGTCTTTTAATCCAGGTGTTTGGTCTATCTTAATAACAAATTTCACAAAAATTGGCCCTGCCGTTTTGGCAGAATGAATAGTCAGAATATATTTGTAAGGATTATTTCACGAAATATTTAACACATGGGATTATTTATTCCACAAGCTCTCGCTTCGCTTTAGTCCACACGTAGATTGAGCAAACATGCTCGATTGCTTGTGCTAAGCCTGCTCACTGCTCTAAAATAAATTGTAAAAAGGTTACAAAATTTAGACTAAACTAAATACTATACACTTACTTTTGTGAACATAGTAGACTAGATTTGTCACTAGTATTTAAGCAGTTATCATCCTTATCCTTTACTATGGACACTTGCAAGTTTTTCTCTGGCATTATCGGAGACTTAGGAGTAGTTGGGGTAGTGGCAGGTGTCGTGGACCTGATCGGGGGTAGGGCGAGGGTCAAAGGGGGAAGGGCAAGACTAAGGGTGGGAGGGGCTAGGGACATGGGAAGCCTGGCTTTCTCGGCCCCGAGCTGTGCTTGAGCGGAGTGAAGGGTTAGCGTGTAGCTGTTTGGAGGCTTCAGTAGGCCTGGTATACTTGCACACTGAAAATAACGATGCTTTATTTATAAAAGTAGAAATTCTCAAATACGTCTAACGTCCAGTTTTTTAAAAGATGAGTGGGGAGGAATGGTCAACTTTTCCTGACAAAATGGCAATAAGTTATCTCATCATCATCATCATCATCATCATCAGCCTATAGAAGTCCACTGCTCGACATAAGCCTCCTCCTCAGAATGCCTCGGCAAACGGTACCCTAATGGGAGGCTAGCCATAATCACTAAGCTTGGCAGGCAGATTGTTGACCGCAGTATTGGTGTAAGGTACTCAAGTGGATGCTGCTTCCCCTTAATCAGCTTTACGACATCCACGGGGGGAGAGGGAGGGGTATATTCTAGGCTGGACACACCACGGCCATAAGCCATATGCGAGCGGTTTTATTAAATGATTCTGCATAATCTATTCTCTGCTTCTAATAGAGTAAGATACCTACTTAGCCCTTACAAGGTTAACCGTGCATAAAAAAACAAATCTTAAACAAAAGTGAAATGACTTAGTTACGTACGGAAGTTCGGTCGATAGAGTCTAAGCTCGACAGCATAGAAGACCTTTCCAAGCTCAAAGCCACATGGAAATCTCTGAACGATGCACCTGGTTCAAGTGTCGTAGAAGGTGAGTCCTGAGGTGTTGCTGCAGTATGAGTGATCATTGGTAATGCTGGGGTATCGGCGTTGCCTGCATTGTTCGCTAGCATTTTTTCCTGGATATAATAAGTACATACACATACATAATACAGTGGATAGTATAAGTAAGACACAGAACAATGTGTATAAAATATAATTATCAAAAGTGCATAAACAGCGTAAACTTTACGGTCAATTCAATAAAAGTAAGGTTACCGAAATTCTTTTAAACATTTTACGAATGCCTATTGATATTGCTAAAGTAAATCTTGATTCGTTGTTTCAAAAATAAGCAGCTCAAACAATCTTATTTGGGTGAGATCCGAAATAACAAATTGAATTTCAACAAGGCTCTGATTCAGGTGTTGTCAAAGTACTTATGAATATCAAAGCACCACTTGCATATACCATGAATACAAACTCTATTTGTGAATGCCTAAGGTACTAGGTTTCAAAGCGACTTTTGACCTTACGCTCTATTATTCACATAATTTACTGACTTTCCCAAATAGGCTGGTAAACGAAATCCAAACATCGTACCGTGCAAATGAAACCTTTTTCAAGGTAATGAGCCAAATTGTGATATATCTCACCTTCTGTAAATTACATTTGTTGGATTGGGCGCAGTCTTTGCAGAGCGTGGGATGGTGGGTAGATTTAGTTTTACGACGACGCATCGACTTTTCCTTATGTCCGTTCACATCGCCCTTTGCTTTTCTAACGTCGTCCGCCGACCGCCAGTAGTTTTTTATTTCATTCTGCGAGAAAATATTGGAATATAATTGGATTGTCAAGTTGTAGACACGAACAGTTTCCACTTTTGTGGTCCTTTGAGCAAATTTATTGATCGTGGCAGTTAAGATCTTTCAGTAGTAGCTTGGTAAGTTGCCAAGACATTACCTTGCCATTTTGTACAGTGTTTTATTTTATGATTATAAATAATATTTTTGTGAAAATTCGTAGTAGATGCATTGTTATACGTAAAACGACCAATGTGTCATAAATTTGTATAACACAACATATATGAATATTATCACAAGATGCAAATTTATTCACCTGAGAAAAGCTGTCGCTGGAATGTGATCCCGAATTCGACTCATCGTATTGTAGCTCGTTGTTGTCTGAGAAGCATTCGCCTGATAATTTGGATTTTGCTAACTCCCTCTGCTCACGTTCGCGCCTCTCATGTCGCTAAGAGATTGAATTAAATTTGAGTACCTATTTGTTTGCAAATCCAATGAATGAGAATACTGATCTTATTACAACACTCACCTCAGAGCTAAATCCTTCAACTAGAATAGCTACCAACAAGTTGAATAATACATAATTCCCGAAAGTCATGAGTGCCACGAAATATAACGCGGCCCAATGGCTCGTCTTTTCCATACCGTTAAACAACACAACATTCCAATCTTCCTGTGTCAAAACCTGAAACGTTTACATGAAAGTGAGCATTCGACTTGAGCGTCTAATCACTCTACCACATCAAATATCATTCATTATTAAATAAATAAGCGAGGTGTGCTGTCATATTGTAAGTCGTGCCTTTGTTTGTTATAAAATGTAAAGTAATTCAATGTTAATAAAAGTAAACTCAAAATTTACTAAAATCCCTTGTTATTGTACAACGTGTCAGCTGGTGTTAGTGTAGACAAGTGTAGCATTGTTGTGTTAGTGTACATTAATAATGAAAGGGAAACACAGGCGGCGATTGGAGTACACAAGCATATCAAAGGGTCCAGCATAACGTAGAACTAGACTACAAGCAAAATGCATTAGCTACAGAGCGCTCGTAAAATGCATTACGTATAACTTAAGTAAATCAATCTACTACGGGTCTACGGCGAATCTCTCGGTATTTGAATGATCTAACTGGTTATTGAAATAAGTTATTAGTCTTCATTCACAACCTGTACATAAGTTGTAAAACAAGACAAATAGAGCAAATATTTGCGGTGTTTAAGAGAAACGCGTAATTTCTAATAAAATATTCAAACGGGATCGCAAATAAACCGACTATTGATGCCTAGTCTAGGGGCGGAGCTATTCTTACCTGAAACACGGTGACTGTAGCCCACAGGATGTTATTAAAATGCTTTCTGTCACATTCGCACTTGGGGTGGTGTGAGACGATCTCTGGGCAGGTACAGTCACGCTCGGCGCCATTGTCTTCAACGTACTTGCAAAACTTACCACCGAATAGATACATGCCCAGAATACTGCATGAGGAGGGCCCGATGAAAAAATGAAAGAAAAATAAAATGCTATGCGCATACGCCGTGACCGAGATAACCTGATGACGCGACTGTGCAAACGACAACACTGCCACCTCCCGTTTCAAAAAACATCACTAATGTTACGGGCTGTGTATATACAGAACTCTATGTTCACGTTCATTAAGGGGATGTGCAAATCTCACAGCAATAACTGAGGTGCAAATTATGCAACTAGACCTAGATGTGGTAGGTATAGTTTGTAAGTGACCGTACAATTAGTTTTATTTAAATAATTCATGATCTATTTATACTTCACTGGTGATATCAGTAATAAACGATCCAAGCCTTATTGGTTAAGCAGTGTTATCGCCATTGGGACGCTACCACCAACAACATATTTGTTATTTAATCTAATTACACAGGTACAGTAATTAACTTCGTGTTATTAAGTGCAATTAAATTTATCTGTAAATTTTATACCATAATTAATTTCATTCTGTATTATTGCCTCAATAACTGATAGAAAAATATAATGCAGTAAAAATAAAATGGAAGAAAACAGGCGAAAGTAAAGTGCATAAATACAGTTCATATTACAATGAAAAAAAAAAACGTAAATCTATACTGTTTCATAAAATTACACGTAACAAATATCATCCAAATCGTATGCAATACTTTAAAATTATCATCCTTATTTATGCAGATGGAAAAAGAGATAAAGAAAATAATAAAATGGTCCAGTTTTGTTCAACGTATATGAAACTGGGAGTTAAGAGTTCAAGAAAGGGGTAAGTAATTGAAAATTAGATTGTTACTCAAGTTAAAAACAGGGGTGCTGGGGTTGACGAAATCAGTGGAAACTTTGCTCGTAAAATTATTACAGCTTTCAAGAAAATGAACATCAACATTCCACGAATTTCGCTTTAGTTTAAAGATAAATACTAAAGTAATAGAAGCAACATGCAGAAGTGATAGAGATACTGTAACCGAGTGTGGTTGTAGTAGTGGGAGTTAAGTGAAGGATCGACGAGGAGGTCACGCGACTCGGTTCCGAACGCCCTCAAGCTAAACCTACGTACGCTCAACAAGCTCACTGACTAATGTGCTTCGACAACTTCTGATGGGAGTACTGTACGGAACAACTGGTGAACGTGACACTAGATGATGTTGAATCAGTCTGTTACGGATGGATCTATCTCACTACGCGGGTTCTAGGGTAGCTGTTACGCGACTGAACGCCTGTTGGATGCGCACGATGCTGCAAGCGAGACTTCAGCTTACAAAGTATGCAAAGTGTTCGTGAGTGAATCGCTCTTCTTGCAGCAAGGTGAACGTTCGTTTGTGTACTCGCGTGGTTAGTCAATTAGCCGTCTCAGTACAATCCTATGTTATGGGATTGCCATACTGTCATAAGTGTTGACTGCTGACGGCCCCGTTTGTAAGCGTTTAGTAATGTTGTAAGTTCAGTCTGTTTCTGGGTTGTCTGTTAGGTACTTTTATTTAAAAGTTGAATACCTGAAACACCGTGACAAAGGCCCACAAGAGCGTATCAAAGTTTTTTCTGTCACAATCTGGATCGCCATCCTCGTCTTTCTCGCAGAATTTGCACCCGAAGAGGTTCATACCGAGGATGCTGAACGTTATCACGCAATATACGATTAGATAAATACGATAGCTGTTCACCTTTCCATTTATTTATAGGACAATACAAATATAAAGGAAATATATACATACATATTGTATGGGTAGAGTATAAAAATGAGCGATAAGTGCAGGTGTAAAATAAAATTGAGTGGTAAAGCACAGAAGCGTGAAATTACTATGAATAAAATATACTAAATAGATTATAAAAGTTGTGAAGAGTGTGATAGTGGCGGTGTGTAGTGGATGTCGAAGATAGAAGAGACACATAATAAGGATAATAATGAAAAGAAAATAGGAGAAATCACTCACAGTTAGTGCACAGGTTAAGGGATGCGGGTGTGACAGTTAAGTAGAAACATTCAGAATTTCATATTTTTTATGGAGAGTCGAATAAATCTTCTTTGGCTACGGAAAAATGAATGAGCAATCATTAAGTGATTGCTAGGTAGGTGTCTCTACTAGCTACTAACAGGTATGAGTTACGTTACAATAGGAACATTGAGAATTCACAAATAACTATTAGAACTAAGATTCCGAAGGCCAGCATAATGAAAAGGTAATCGCAGATCGTAATATAGATTTTAGTTATCAAGTTTTATAACAAGTAAAGCTTTCAAGAACAGTTTAGTTAAAACTCTAAAGGTCGGTAACATAAACAAAAATAATGATGAGAAGAAAGTCCCTTCCATAAGATAAAACAAACTTAAATAGCAGTTTTGGACTTCTATCAGCTACCTAACTCATATTAAACTTAATTCTTAATTGATTTTGGAGTGACTTTGAATTACATGCAATTTATAACTTTCGTTTTAGCTTTCAATTTAGTAAATCGATATTAAGCTGGTAACTTTGTACTAAGATACTTATTTACTTCAAATAAAATGTTCAAGTGAGTATTTACCTGAATATAAAGATGAATAAGACAAGTAATGAAAAGAAGACTGCCACATTGTCCATGGTCCGAAGCATGACGAACAGTTGTCGGCGCAAGTTTGGCATGAAACGAACTAGTTTCAATATGCGCAAGAGTCGAAATGTGCGCAAAACTGATAGCCCAGAATTGCCTGATTCTCTTTCATGGCCGTGACCGTAGCTTTGGGCTAGTTCAAATGCACTGTGTAAAAATATATGAGTCAGTTTTGATATATGCTTACAAAGTTGTGGCAACCTAAAAAAATGCATTACTTGGCAATGAAACTACATGAAGTGTCTGTTGAATTGTATACAAAATTATGGCGAAACTTGGAGCATAAAGTGTAGGTAAGGTACCCAACATTTAAAAATGAATAAACTTCCGGAACAGGAACTGTTGTTTCTTAGCCGGCTACTCGCTCTCCGCGCCACGGAAGTCGTCATGCAATTAATGATTTGCATTGAAAAGTAACGTTCTTACCTCAATATCACAATAACGCCATCAAAAACGTTGAAGCCATTTGCGATGTACTTGAAAGGGCCCTCTGCTCCGATTTTAAAAAGCATCTCCACAGCGAATATGGCCGAGAACACAATGTTGCTGATTTCGACAATCACCGTCAGCTCTTCGGGCTGATTGTGGTATTCAATGCCCATTGATAGCGTGTTTATGAGGATCGCTAGCAGAATACCTAAAATGTGAACACATTCTAAATACATTTTATTAATAGATATCTAATAAGTACGTGAGTTATACACATAAATTATCAACAACATAATAATATAGGTACATATCGCTTCTCACTAATATTATATATGCGAAAGTTTGTTAGATACATAGATGAGATAGATTAACACTTTATTGTATACCAGGAATACATAATAGGATTTATTAAAACTAGCAGTACAATGGGTGGCCTTATTGCTGAGAGCGATTTCTTCTAGGCAACCTTTGAGTAGAGTATGTTTGTTATTCCTTCACGCTGCTTCACAGCTGGAGCGATTTGCTTGAAATTTGAAATGGAAATAGCTTATACCCTGAATTAATATATAAGCTACCTTATATATTATTTCCGTTCAAGTACAATCTACAGTTTACTTGAACAATTAATAACCAACAGTAACTTGCTATTCATGACTCTAAGGAATAAGTTTTAATTATGGTCATTCATCGAAATTGACGTCAGGAGTTAGCTTAAGGCGTTAGGTATAACGGGCGTAAACATATTCAACAATTTACTCTGATAAAATCATAGATTGTTCCAAAGATGTTAAAAAAATTCAAACACGTATTTTGGTAGCAATCTGAGTTCTGATACTTTTATTGATAAATGTTATTAAGGTCGCAGAGATAAATATCTATTTCATCGATTCCCTGAATTTATTAGAGAGCCATCGTCGGCCGAAAATAAATAACAGGGGTGAAATTAATGCCTCCATTTCACTTAAGAATTCGGATCAGGTTATTGGATTCATCAGCAGCCTTTATTCATCCACTGCTGGACGAGGTTTCCCCCATAAAATACAATGGGGGGAATTGTCATAATCACCACGCTTGGCAGGCAGATTGGTGATCGCAGTATTGCTGTTGATTACTCAGGTGGATGCTGATGCCATTCCCTGGTGTAATCCCTTAGTTGGCTTTTGCGACATCCTCGGGAGGAGATGGAGGGGTCTATTCTTAGGTCGGGCACACCACGGTTATCGGGTTAATAAAATTTTAGCACTGTTTCACTAGTTTTGAATGATGGCATAAAATCAATCGCCTCTTCAAGGACTAAATTCATTTTTTTATATTTTAGAACTACAATTAATAATAATATAAATAAATGATGGACATTTCACACAACATTATCTAGCCCCAAGCTAAGCAGAGCTTGTGTTATGGGTACTAGATAACTGATATACTTAATACAATACATTACAATAGATATACATTTTTTATTATACATAGAAAAATACCCAGAACACCCTGAACAAATATCTGCAGAACGTACAAATATTTGTTCTGAGGCGGGAATCGAACCCGCAACCTCCTGCGTCGCAGGCGAACCTTCACCCGCCGCGCCACAGAGGTCGTCGAATTAAATCTACACGATATAAATGTCTTTGTTATCTCTACCAGTATCTCAACTACTCAACTAGTAGAGTAATCTAGTTGAGCATTGGGGAATATGCGGAAGCTCGCGGTACTACCCTTGCACTACTTAGAATAAACATGCTTCCTAAGATATCGTGCGATACAAAAACCCACAGGATCAGAGCAATTCAGATAGGTATCTGTTATTATGGCAACCATCACACAATATCATCAACCCACATATTTTAGGCTATGTGAAGTCAATCTAACAAGCGAGCACACGAAGAACGTACCTTGTTGAAAGTATTTGTGATCGACAACATTTTTGACGCGTTGCCTGATAAGCCCGAAGAATCTGGATATCCTCTTGCAGAAATTGGAACAGGCATTCTTGATTCGTGTTTTTTTTGTTAATTTCTTGGCTGCGTCCGCCGCGAGTAGCTCCGCACAGCATGAGAAGTCTTCAATATCTATTGTCTACAAAAAATATTGGTAACTAGGTATTTACATCATAACCATCATCATCATCACCAGCCTATAGAAGTCGACTGCTGAGCATAGACCTTCCCCATAGAATGCCACAATTAACGTTCTAGAGCTGCCTCCGTCCAGCGACTTCCATAACTAGTAATAAGTTGTTGTAGTAGGTACTATAAGCGCATCTTTTCACTCGTTTTTTTTTTGCCTTTAAGTATTTTTTTGCCGCGAAATTATACATTGACACATTGGGGTTGGCTTCATTATTTCCTGTAACACAGCGAAAGCTAACACAGAAAGGAGGGTCTCACTAAGTAATGTTAACATAATCTTTTGTGAAATAAGTATTTTGTATGTTTTTTTCATGACAATAGTTCCACAATGTTCATATATGTTATATGAAAGAATATTATAACAAATAAAAAATTAAAAAATGGAATGGAATGTTGGGAATGTATATTATTATTATAATATAATATAATGATACCATAATATGATATTATGAAGGTCGCAGGAAGTCGGTGGATTGAGGCGGCTCAAGACCGTTCGTCAAGGTATTCTAGGGGAGAGGGTCTATGTCCAGCAGTGGACTTTAACAGGCTGGTGATGATGATTATTATTCTAAGTGCAGCACTGAATTTAAGCTAAGTTCTACAAAGATTTCGTGAAATGTTTTTACCTATAATGCATATTCAAAACGACGAATTTAAACTTTAAAATCCTTAGAGCAAAGTTAAAATCACGTCTTGGTTGACAGAAGTTCCCGCTAGTTTGCGGATAAATAAACAGCTTTGAATTTCTGTTCCATTTCGTAGTCTTGTAATTATATCGTTACCTGTTCCAACTTGCCAATTTACTATTTCGAGAAGTTGAGAAGCAAAGCGAATCTTTAAAACTCAAGAATATTATTAAGTTGTTGCTTTTTATGGAAATAAACTTTGCAGTTATGAATAATATTAACATGGACATATGGGAAAATTTGGTTGCCTAAAAGATTTCCCTAGTGGCATGAATCAAAACACAACTGTTTTACTTGTATGTGCATTTCTTACCCTACTATTTCCTGTATCTTGCCTAGCCTCTGTTGTAGTTTTCAGTTTTTTTTATTTGCGTAAATTGATGGATCTGACATGTATGTAACCCACCTGATGTTTACCCCCGCCCATTACTCCTACTTGGCATTGCACTGCACCTGTTGTCCTGAGACAAAGATGAAAAGTCTCATGCACCTGTATTTTCTCCGGCACGCAAACCCTTCAAACCGGAACACAGCAATGCGAGCACTACTGCTTGGCGGCAGAAATAGATAAGGTGGTAGTACTTCCCCGGACGAACTCTTTCATAAGAAACTACTACTACAAAGCTTTTCGCCTTCGTGAAAGGAGTTCAACACCACCTTTCCTGCCAGAAGCACAGCTGACAAAGCCCCGGGCGATGCCAGTAGTTGTCTTCGCACAACATGGTCCCATTCACCATCGCTCGCTTCTCCTGTCGACAGGTTAAGCTCTATGCCCTACACTCTTACCTTGGTATCTCCTTTTTCTTCCCCAGCCCGTTTACTGATTCCTTTGGTAAGCTCTTCGAAGAATGAGTCCAACGCCACTTGTCCTGTTGGTAGTGCAGCTGATAAGGCCCCGGAGAGTGCTAGCAGCTCTTGGCACGACATGGTTCCACCGGCCGCAGCTCGCTCCTCCACTGTGTCTGTCGGCAGGTCGAACTCTACGCCACGTAGAAATATGTCACTACTGAGGTTGTAAGCTATGTAGTAATAGTTTCGAATGCATTTATGTTTTTGGTCATACGGAATTCAAGGCTGTCTCTTGCACGACACAAATGATTAGTTAGTGATATTATATTATTATATATATTATTATAAAAAAATTGCTTATAGAGCCCAGTGAGAAGACCCAAACTTGGATGAAGTACTTTATTTACTGATTTAACAAAATGCTTTCGAAGACAGAAGAAAGATTAGAAATATTTAGGAGGGTCTAGCTTTGGTTGGGTTAAAATCCAGAAAAATCTAAGTCTTATTCCATTATATTGTTCTAGAAAGATATTGAAGAAGCGAAGAATCATACATGCCCGTCTAATTTCACGCTCTTACTGATAAACGCTTATAACAGCTACTCAATGTTTATAAGTAAAGAGCACTACCGTTTCTAGACTCACCACCACTCGGGCACTTAAGCCAGTCACGTTGAATCAATGAATCTACAAATATGCATTGCAATCGTTAAAAAGTTCCACGAGCTGTTTTATTTAAAGAGGAAGTTGGGAGTGTACAGTTAAGGAGCAAAAAGTAAAGCTTTTGCTAAAATAGTGGCTTGAGAAGGCTTTAACTTAATGTAGGTAAGTGTAATGTGTATGAAAAAAAGCAAATAAATAATGAAAAAAGTTTGTTAACTAATTCAAAATCATGAAGAAAAAAGTAATGCAAGAAATCGTTTAATTATTACCGTTGCTATGTATGGTGCAAGTGTACTTTGCAAGGATTTACAAAACAGAAACTATTCAGTGATATTATTTTGCATTTGCGTTTCAAAAATACACATAACTGAGGTATTTTTTAATCTACTTTACTCAATTTTTTTTTCTACTAATGAGGTAATCATGAGTTCAAGTACCCACCTGTCTGAGTCATCTTCTCCGAAGAGCATACATTATGAGGATGCGATGAGTTCGGAGTATGAAGAAGGACCGTATCACTGAACATCACTGAGGACCTCCGCCGGGCAAGTGATGGTGGAGAGAGTAGGGAGAGATTTGATGCATTCTGTGACAAAAATGACAATTAGCTTTGAAACTGGGATTAATTTATTCAATCAAAACAAAAAAACAATCAAAAATAATTAGAAGTACAACAGGACCTTATTCACATTCAGTGAACCTTGCAACAATTTAATTTTATGGCATACCAAAGTCCAATAGTTTAAGCAAACACTGTAGGAAAACAAAGTTTTGACATAGAACTAAAACTTTGATGACAACTTTCTACAGTACCTACGTCTAAACCTAAGCCCACTTGAGAAGTTCTATCTGGACTTTATTACCATGGCACTGATGAGTTATTTTACAAAAGCACACATTTTCTTAAAACCTCGTTTTGTAATGTAATCTAGACGATTGAAAGTCAAATACATTATTCCCAAATATATCACCCCACAAGACCCACATTACGCAAATCCTGTTACGCCAGGAAGTAGGGAGCTGTAAGGGAAGCGTTAGTATGTCAAGGTTACCTCCAAGTCAGCGGCTGAGAGCGAAGGCACGCGCAACAGGCTGGGGCGCGAGATGGGCTCTTCCCCACCCTCTTCGAGAGTCTTACCTCCATTGGTTTGCTGTGCGAATAAAGAATGTTAGGCGTTTATTATTTGTGTAAGATATCAATTTTTTTCAGGTATCTTTAGGATATGCACGTGCAGGCTATCAGAATACCATTTCAAATCCTTTGCGCAGTCTTTATTTGATGACTGTGGCGCGGCGAGTGAGTATCTGGCAGAGATTAAAGAGGTTGCGGGTTTGATTCCCGCTGCGGGACAAATGTTTGTGTGATCTGCAAATATTTGTTCCGGGTCTGGGTGTTATGGTACAATGGTACTCGTAGTTCCTGATACCCACGATACAGGGAATCCTAGTGTGGTATCAAGAGTACGCATGTGACTGTTGGGTTATGATATGTGGTCTGGTTTTAATGAACTAAAGCTATTCCACAATATGAGGAATTTAAACAAATGCTTTCTAGATAGTTAATTCAAATTAAGGTAAATAGTGTCTTGAAGAAATCTTATGCTAAATTAAGTGTCTACAACACACGTATATTATATGCCTTATACCTTACATGCGTAAATAATTTAGAAATACAGTCAGATAAATGTGTTGTACAAAGGTAAAAACGCAAAGCAAGTATTAATGGAAGGTGAATTTAAATTATGAAAAATTACTATTGCGGTGAATTTCTTAGAAAATCTTCTTTTTGGGTATGTTTTTCGTTGAAATTGTTTATATTAGCGGGCATCTGAAGAAATGTGTATTTAATCATTTATTTAATAATATAAATGCAAATGTTTTAAGTGTTTTTTTTTTAGTTATATAAATGACAGTATTATCTTTTTGCCTACCACGCCGTAACAGTTGTAGTATTATTGGTACACATTATAAAAAGATCCATACTTGTTTTTGAAATCAATTCAAAATCACTATCTATATTTGAGACAAATTACCCAATTACCTAAGCCCAAAATACAGGTAACTAAATTAATCGACTTCCTTCAACCGGAATTTCACAAATTGATATTAGCGAGGTAGGTATTATGTAAATTAATTTTCCAAGGTTTCACTTACGCAAATGAATAGGCCCGAGGTTTATTTCCTTTATGTCCCATTCAGGTATATTAAATCACCGTTATACGACGAGTATACGCACTTATAAGGATAACAAGGATATAGATAGACGAGTGTTATACCAAAGAACGAAACCATTTGAAATTATTACGTACTAGTGTTTACCTGCTGTTTCGCTTGCGTTATACCATCTATGCCTTAATTGGATTAAGGCATAGATTCGTGATCTATCTGCGTACCAAATTTCATGGAAATCAATTCAGCCATTTAGGCGTGAAATAACATAACAAATTATAACACCCAACAGTCACATACATAGTCCCGATCCGATGTCAGGAACTACGAGTACCATGGAACTACAACACCCAAAACTTGAATAATATTTACAGATCATCAAACCTTTGTCTTGCAGCGGGAATCTATTATATAATTACCCCGCATCTCTTGCGTCTATGCCGGCTACTAGCACCCGTAAAACGGAGGTCGTCATTCAAATTCAAATAAAAAAACAACGAAACGTTTCGTCACATTCGTAGTGATCAAGTGTGAATTTGCGTACGATATTATAAAAAAAATTGGTCATTTGAGACACGCAACTTAGTCTATTCTAGACTTCCGCTTATAATAGGGCAGCCTGTATAAAAATGATTAATATCATTTAGTAAATTGCCGTTTGCAACAAAACTAACGTTTTATAAATTCCAAATTAATTCAGATCAGGCACGACTCGTTCTACTCACATGATTAATTTGAAATTCTGCTCAATATATTTAAAATGATATTCGTGCTTATCCAAGCTAATGACAATACATCCCGCCTACGTGACTTTACGAGTTCTTCCCTAATATTACAATGTAATGCCAAGTCCTCGGAGACATTTTCTTGAAGAGAAAGTTTGAATTTTAGGGAGGAATAACTTATTAATTTTGTCACCTGAACTTCAAATGGAGAAGATAATAAAATTGAAGTCTATTTTTGGAGGATTATCTGACGGGATTGTTTCTTTGAATCAGTTAATTTCAACTAATTGTAACAAAATTCTAACGTCTAA
This sequence comes from Epirrita christyi, assembly GCA_951392215.1. Classification (NCBI taxonomy): domain Eukaryota; kingdom Metazoa; phylum Arthropoda; class Insecta; order Lepidoptera; family Geometridae; genus Epirrita; species Epirrita christyi. The sequence goes on from OX595846.1 coordinate 11,256,294, forward strand.
TTATTACCTCTGTTAAAGAAAACCAATACTGTTTCAAAGATAGATTACTAGCGGTCCAGCCCGCGGTTTTTGTCAACGAATAATTTTCGAAATTCTCATAAAAATCCTACTTCAACTTAGATAAATTATTTGTGATAAACGATCTTATTTTTTCCAGGTACAAAAAAATGCTATTCTACGTTTCAAGAAAGAACCTACATCAACGGAAGTGGCATCAATGTCGCACGAACTCTCACTATACTTACAAAAAAAACATACGGTTCGAATTGAGATCATCCTCCTTTTTTGAAATCGGTTAAAAAGTGAACTCACGTCTATGATTTGATCCACTCAATTGAAACACATAAGCTTGTGGGTATTTTACAACTCTTTCTGCATGACTTTTCAAAATTGCATTGGCTTTCAAAATCGAATTTCAATGTAAAACATGCGATACATTTTCATACGACTAAAATTTGGCTTACTTTTTTATACGAACATTATAAACCCCTTTATCTCTTTAGAGATTGAATTTCGTAAAATCCTCTCTTAGTGATCAGTATACCTAGAAGCCGAAAGGAACATTCACGCCAAAATTCAAGTTTGCAGGCTTTATAGTTTCGGAGATTAAAGATGAGTCACCCTTTTTTAGTTTCGCTTATTTATATAGATTTTATAGATTATAGAGTAAGAGTCTGAATCAGAGACCGCAAATATTTATTTCAGAGGTTGTAGATAAACATTATGGGTGTTATTATAAAAAATGCCTTTAGTCTGGGTTTAAACCAGGACTACAAGTCTAGGCTTAAATATCGACCTAGGGTATATACGACTGTAATACAAAAGCAGATGGTTTGTTTTCCAGAAGCAACTTTCGAGCTATGCCAAAAATGACATAAGCTTGGACTATCTCAGGTTTATCTAAAACCAGGCAGCCCCCTAGTTTAGCAATGGTCTATAAATTGACAGTTGATTGCTTGTTAGAGGTAAGAATTTGGAAATCTCAATTGTGATGTGACACAATCCGTCAGTTTGATACTTTGGAAATTTGCGAAGTAGCGCGAGAATTGATTTCGGAAAACAAACCATCTGCTTTCGTAATTAAAGTCGCATATGCCTAATGTCGATATTTAATCCTAGACTAGTACGACTGGACTAAATTCAGATTTAGTCCATGTTCTGTGATAAGGCCGTATGTGATTGTTTCTTACCTGTGGATGGACTCGAGGACAGCAAGGGTGGTGTTGTTTCGGTCTGGTTGATGGCAACTGAAGAGTCTCCTTGCTGGTTCCCCATTTCAGTTGAGCTCGCTGATATCGGTACAGTCTAGATAATTTGAAAGTTGAATATGAATCAAATGTTAATCTAAAATTCTTCATTATAAATATATGAACTTCCAATTTTACAAGAAACTAACACTAACTTGTTTGACCAAGAATTTGTTGAATATTCCAAGTGAATAACAAAAGGCCTATCTATAATAAAAGTGGACAGTAGTGTAGGTACGTACGAAACTAAATGGGGTCACGAGTTGCAATGGGATTTACAACGTGTGTTGTAACAAAGAACGAATATAAACAATGAATATCTTAATAATGTAAGAGGAAACAAGATACTTCATGCGCACCTACGTCGTGGAAACAAATCCATTCTTATAATAAAATCATGGGATCTGCAACGCCTAGATAAAGAGATTTCCAAACAGAGAATGATAATTTTGTGTGTCTGATTTCGGTTACTGATATATACAAACATTCTTCGGAATAGAATAACAAATGTCGGGTTGCTCAGATAGTGTCGGATATACCGAGATGTTCAGTTGTTTGTGAATAGAGAAAGATTGACGGATTTATTTTGATACAAAAGCTGTTATAGCGAAATGCTACGAAGCAAAAATTCAATGTTTTCATTGAAAGATAAAGAGCGATCTTTATTTAGACCAACGATATTTTAAATGCCACAGGAAGTCAGTGGATTGAGGTGGCTCAATATTATTAGTCATGCCGTTCTATTGGGGAGGCCTATTACTAGCGGTGGACTTATATACAGGCTGAGTATGATATTGAAAAAAAAATGCAGAACACATTTAGGCTTAATGAAAATTAATTCAGAAAAATGTGAAAAATGTATATTTTAATTCGTACTATCATCATATATGGTACTCATAGTTCCTGATACCCACAGGGAATCCTAGTGTGGGATCAAGGACTATATATTTGACTGTTGGGTGTTATGTTATGAAGAAGGGGAGAAGATAAATGTTGATTTAAACTTAATTTTATTATTAAAAAAGAAGGCAATCAAAAAGGACGTCAGGTAGACTCACCTTATTTTCTTGGCCATTCTCCTCTTGAACCTCCTGTACAAATGCGCTACATACTTTACAATCTCTGCATAACAAGTCGCTGGTTCACTATTGTTGGTTGAAGAAGCCAATGTCGAGGTGGACGTGAACCGAGCTCGCTCTGCCCTCATCCGTTCCATCTCTCGTTTCTTCGTCTCGGCGAATTGCGTAGCGATGACGACTAGGCAGAGGTTGATCATGAAGAATGATCCAATCTGTGTGAATAAAAATGAACTATTGAATTACGTAGCTCTACTTAGGAGGTGAAAAAGAGTATACGGTTTTGATTATCACTGTGGAAAAGTACTTCTGCCTTTCTCCTATTAGAATAGTACGTTGTTGTTCACTGAGAGAAACGGACCGACTCCCAACGAAGGTGTAGTTTGAATTAAACCAAAGAGGATAAAATAATTTAACAAATTGAAAATTCTAGTTAAAATTGCGCGTCGCTCTTTCATTCGTTTTACGAATGAAAGAGCGACGCGCAATTTTCACTTATAAGTTCTTTTTTTAAATTAATGTTCAGAAAATGTAAGTGGCCAGTATCATTTTGCGGACTTGGTGATAAAACCTTTTTATATTAGGTCATTAAAAAATTAAAAACAAAACAGCACGTTATCAATCTCAGAATAATAACTAAAGTTATTATGTTATTGAGTATCAATGGATTTTCATACACTTTTCCCTCCCGCATATTTTTGTATGAAAGTACTACTTTAGTAGTGAATGACGTACATTTTCCCTCATTCTTAAAAAGTTCTAAGATACTTTCTGACCAGGTATAGGTACTATAAAGTGCTTTTTCTTCTTACTAATAAATAATTTAATAATTGTTATTTATAACAAACTGTGCAGAAATCTTTAAAAACAGTGTAAGAATATTGTATGAAAATCCATTATTCCACAGCCCGCTCATGGCCCGCTCTTGTTTGCTCTTCTTCCTTTGAAACCACGATCCAATTCATTATTTATCCTTCAACAAGTCGCATTTTCTTGGATATTATGTCAAATATAAAAAAACAATCATCATTATCATCATCAGAAGCCTTTAGACGTTCACTGCTGGACGAGGCTTCCCCCATTAAATGCAGTGGGAGGATTAGCCATAATCACCAGGTGGCAGGTGGATGCTGCTGCCGTTTGGCAGGTGGATCGGTGATTGCCGTACTAGTATTTTGTACTCAGGTGGATGCTGCTGCGCACCCCCTGGTGTAATCTATTAGTCGGCAATAAAATAATAATAAAATAAAGCATATATACCTAAACTTTGCATACCTAGAAACTTGTTTCTAAAAACAGGTGTGATCTTGTGGCTATACAGGGTGTTTTTTTTAAATGGGACAGTATGGGGATATCCGAATCCATAAGAGATACGGGAAAACTGTCTTTGAAACCATTTGCTCATTTTGTATGAAAACGATTTTGGCATAGTTATTTTTTTGGTCAAGCGTGAGTACTCCATAAAAATGAGTTGTTTTGATCAAATTTTTTTTAATGCGTATCGACTCTGTTTCATGTAAGGATTGTTTCATTATATCAGAAGAAAAAAATCTGAGCAGCAGAAGTTAGTCAAATTTAATAAAATGTTTTCTCATACAATTTGTAAGTAATCAAGAGGGAGGCCATTTTGAAAATTTATTGCGATAGTTTTATTAACGTAGGTACCAGATTACTTACAATTTGTATGAGAAAACATTTTATAAAATTTGACTAACTTCTGATGCTCAGATTTTTTTCTTCCGATACAATGAAACAATCCTTACATAAAACTGAGACGATACGCATAAAACAAATTTTTGATCAAAACTACTCATTTTTATGGAGAACTCACGCTTGACCAAAAAAATAACTATGCCAAAATCATTTTCATACAAAATGAGCAAATGGTTCCAAAGACAGTTTTCCCGTATCTCTCATGGATTCGGATATCCTCATACTGTCCCATTTATAAAAAACACCCTGTATATTTGTTTACAAAGAAAATGATAACAATCTGGTTCGCCTAGTACCAAAATGTTGTATTACTCTTGTAGACTAATATACATTAATTAAATTTTCGTACGAATTTGCGCCTATTAAAAGCTAAGGCGTCTTTCCCCTCACTGAGATAAGAACCCTTTTAATTTGGAAGCCATTGAAAAGGCAATTAATGCGTTGATTACGGAGTATTGGTTTAATTAATTTAAATTCAGTGGTTATCTATATCTGACAAGGTACAACCTTTATCAGGGTAAAATACCCTAGCGGATCTTCGAAAGTAGACGAGTTAAAATTAACAGGTAACACCAAGAATTTCTTAGTAATATTCATCTATGCATTTACCCTTATAAAGTTAAGGCATGTATGTACAAATGAAGGTGTCGATGGACTATCAAATTAATTCTTTAACTTGGAGACACACAAAAACATTATTAACTTTAAATATAAATTAATTAAATATAATTATAAACTTACCACAATCAAAAGAACAAAATATATCCAATCCCAAAAACTATGCGCATCTTGCACGTAGTACATTATGTCAGTCCAGCCTTCTAAAGATATAACCTGTAAGCCAATTTAATAAATTAAAAAAATTATAAATATTGATAAGTAAATATTTAGCTGAACTTGGTTGAAGAGTTTTTTATGAAGTCTTACCAAAAATATAGCCACCCATGCAAGTCCAATATTGTCAAACGAGATCGTGCCTTGAAAAGGATTTGAGCCTCGCTGCGTGCAGTTTGTATAATACTGATTCCAATTCACACAAGATATGTTTGTTGGAGTGTTGTAAGAGTACGGCTTGGCCGTCTCATTACACACTAAAGGCCCATATCGGTACGGAGGAAAGTCCCCACAATAATGCATTCCATTGTCTTCAGGCGTCGTGCAAATGTAGTCCAATTCCTTTGAGAATTCGTAGTAAAACGATATGCTGCGCAAACAAGAACAAAACTTAACACGCAAATGTAAGCGTAAGTTCTAGGAGTACCATATACCCATAAAGGGCAAGTATGAGTACCTTTCAGATAGTGATTAATGTGTTTTGAGAGAAAGGTCAAATGTTTTATTCATGAGATCCTAATAAAAGGAATGCAGTCGGCTTGGTAGTAAATCAAATTTAAAATGACGAGCTATTTCTAACACAGCTTAACTTAGTTGCTATTGAACATGTAAACAGAAATACGACAAGTTCAAGGTTGGTTTTGCAACGAGCGAACGAGATTTCCATAGAGTTAAATTGAACCTGAGCTTGGCAAAGATGTTTGCACAAGTTAAACATTTATACTTAGAGATTTAATGAGTTGTTAACGTTGTGAAGAAGATGGTTTCTGCACATGCATTCTACAACCTCATGTAATTTTGTTTGATGAACATGGTCTTTATAAAATCTTTACCAAAAAAAGACAAGATTGTTGAGTGCCTAATTATGGTTAATTCTACACGACACCCATGCAATACGTCTAAACACCGAGTACATAAGCATGCAAACATGCATTATATGAAGGTTTTCAAAGCAAATCTACTAGGTGTCTCGATTAATGGGAATGGTAGCGCTAATAAAGGTAGATTAGGAAGGCCAGTATCGGTAAGATTAACGTTAGTAGCCATACAGTCGTTATCGTTTAACGACAGTACATGCGTCGGAATACGAACCGTGACCGTAACCCACATCATTTGGAGCGCCCGCTCGTTACCCTTGATGTTTGCCATAAGCCTTTATTGTGGTCTCCGACTTCTAAAATGTATTTTTGATGTTTGCGAGACGAATTACTGCGATAGCTTTATTGGGTCTTTTACAAATGTCATCGCATTTGATGCAAAAGCAGAATTGAAAGTCACATATGATACACAATGACAAAAAACGAGCTGTTATGGCAAATTAATAATTTCAGCGATGTAATGTTGCTGATGTTTAACTGATGTGTGTGGCTAATTATTCAATATTTACTGAAAAAGGAATGGAACAGTATAATATGTAGCAGTTTTGGGTTGTTTGCCAGGTAATACTTCAGAAAATAGGTAAAGTTGTGTTCAATACAGAAATAAGAGTGTAGGTATTCATACATATTTAAGAGGAAGTTGAAATAACTACCCATGTGTATAACTCAGATAACAAATTGGCAGTTCCTTATACTTCAAATATTATCCGAGTTAGGTGTTAATGATAGTGAATTTCGTTTTTCAAAACTGCCAATTCGTAAAAGGGAAGCAAATACGATAGCACATCTGGACGGCAGATGTGTGAAGGTACACGGGACAACAGTTTGCAATATTCTTAATAGATACACATTAATTTTGTACGCAGATCCTTACGAGTTCACTCTGACGCGCACTCTGTACCATTCGGACAGGTCTCTGGAACACAAAGTTAGGAAGCCGTGACGGGTGTTATGTACCTAGAATTCTAATGGGTTATATGTAAAAAAACTCAGACAAAAATGATTTCAGAGCTTGACTTCCTTTTTTGAACAATTTTCGAAACTACGTAACTTACGCTTAGGCTTCGTAGCAAAGTTCTACGAAAAATATTGATGTACACTTCAGGGCCAAGAAATCACTTTTCACTACAACATTTTGGAACGGTTAAAATTTTAGGGAATCTATGATGTTAAAGTCTATTATGTTTTTGAATAACTTGGGTGTCTACTTTTAAATCTACGTAACTGTTATATGTTCATGTATTACTGGACTATTGTAATGTGATATTTCTTACACTGTGAAATGGTTCACCAAGCATGTGTATGTGGTTAGTTAGAACATTACTAGTAATGTGAGTATTGACAGAATGCAATATTTAAGTTTTGTGTCATGATGTTAGTTTGTAAGCTGATCTCTCAACATGCGCGCTTAACAGTTGACTAGAAAACAGTGCAAAAATTGTATGCAATGATAAAATATAATATTAAAATGACATGGAGAGCCACAGCCATGTAAGTGCGCTGCGAGGATGTAAGCATTAAATATTGCATGCAGTCAATGTTAGCAATGGGACGTGCCGCTAAGACGAGCGCTCGCGTAAATGGAACAAAATGAAAGTCGTTTTAGCCGTCATTCCATCCACACATTTCCACTTCAACGTGCCTCATCCAATTTCAGTTATTTTATCATCATCATCATTGGCCATTAGACGTCCACTGTTACAGGGCCTTCCGCATAGAATGCTATGGGAGGATTTGCCATAATCACCATGCTTGGCAGGCGGATTTGTGATTGTTGGTGCCCATCCCCGAGGGTGTAATCCCTTAGTTGGCTTTTACAACATCCTCGGGAGGAGATGGAGGGGTCTATTCTTAGGCCAGCCGCACCACGG